>OZ020222.1:37936230-39321230 GCA_963971325.1 Aphodius granarius | reverse complement strand
GGTTATTAATCTTTTTTGATATTAAACTAATCATTCGATTATGGAAATTGTTTGAATACTAATTTATTTGTTGAATATTTTCAGGCTTTTGTTAAATCATGATTATAATAAACGACCGTCAGCGCAGACTTTGAAAAATGATTATCTTCCAAAGCCTACGCTGGAAGCTAGCAGGATAGAACAATTGGTCAATACTACGTTGAGTAAGCCGAACTCTAAGCTGTATAATCAGTTGATTTCGGCTTGCTTGAATCAGAGTATGACGTGTTCCGAGGACATAATGTATGATCATGACGCTGAAGCGTCCATGCCACCTACGTATAAATATCTAAAACTTTACGATTTTACAAGAAAAGTTATGATAAAGGTAAGAAAAAAATATTGTATGTTTAAATTATACGATCAAAAATGAAAAAAAAGGTCTAATTTGCCATGGAAAATATTGTAGGTTAGCTAGTCTAATATTTGACATTTAAACGTCAAAGTTTTAGAGGTTAGAATGTCTAGTTTGCCATGAAAAATGTTGTAGGTTAGGTACTCTGAAATTTGACATTTAAATGTCAAAGTTTTAGAGGTTAGACTTGACTAGTTTTTTTTTTGTTTTAATTTTTTTTGACGTTTTATATGTCAATTCCTAAAGCATGTTGCCAACATAAACATAAGAAAAAAACTGTCTGTTGAAGGTTTTTAAATTACACGGTGGCCAAAACCTGCCGACGCCTCTCCTAATGCCGAAGAATAAATTTTACGATCACGTCAACAGCTACGTAAAGTTGATGACGCAGTGGGGCAGCGTCGTCTCTCTCCCGCATGACTTAAGGTACTCAATCCAGTCGTTAATTTCACAAAACATATATTTTTCACTATTTTCGTTTATAAATTGCAAAAAGTAACGAAATAATTCTTGTTTTTCAGGGTACCCTTTGCGCGGTTCTTGGCCTGGAACGAGATTACGTTCTTGCGGAGATTCTCCGTAGAGCGGGTGTACCGGGAACGGAAGCCGACACGCTACAAGGACCACGGGTACAAGCACATGCCCCGGGAACTTTACGAGTGCGCCTTTGACATCGTAGCTCCAACACCAGGTTTGTAAATTTTTTCGGTAACATGTTATTTTGAAACCGTGGCAAATCACTGTGATTTTGGAACAGTGACAAATCACTTGTGATTTTGGAACTCTGACAAATCACTGTGATTTTGGAACTGTGACATATCACTGTGATTTTGGAACAGTGACAAATCACTTGTGATTTTGGAACTGTGACAAATCACTGTGATTTTGGAACTGTGACAAATCACTGTGATTTTGGAACTGTGACAAATCACTGTGATTTTGGAACTGTGACAAATCACTGTGATTTTGGAACTCTGACAAATCACAGTGATTTTGGAACTGTGAATTTAGAACTGTGACAAATCTCTGTGATTTTGGAACATTGACAAATCACTTGTGATTTTGGAACTCTGACAAATCACTGTGATTTTGGAACTGTGAATTTAGAACTGTGACAAATCACTGTGATTTTGGAACTGTGACAATCACTTGTGATTTTGGAACTGTGACAAATCACTGTGATTTTGGAACTGTGAATTTAGAACTGTGACAAATCACTGTGATTTTGGAACAGTGACAAATCACTTGTGATTTTGGAACTCTGACAAATCACTGTGATTTTGGAACTGTGAATTTAGAACAGTGACAAATCTCTGTGATTTTGGAACAGTGACAAATCACTTGTAATTTTGGAACTCTGACAAATCACTGTGATTTTGGAACTGTGAATTTAGAACTGTGACAAATCACTGTGATTTTGGAACAGTGACAAATCACTTGTGATTTTGGAACTGTGACAAATCACTGTGATTTTGGAACATTGACAAATCACTTGTGATTTTGAAACTCTGACAAATCACTGTCATTTTGGAACTGTGAATTTAGAACTGTGACAAATCATTTGTGATTTTGGAACTCTGACAAATCACTGTGATTTTGGAACTGTGAATTTAGAACTGTGACAAATCACTGTGATTTTGGAACTGTGACAAATCACGTGTGATTTTGGAACTGTGAATTTAGAACTGTGACAAATCACTGTGATTTTGGAACAGTGACAAATCACTTGTGATTTTGGAACTGTGACAAATCACTGTGATTTTGGAACATTGACAAATCACTTGTGATTTTGAAACTCTGACAAATCACTGTCATTTTGGAACTGTGAATTTAGAACTGTGACAAATCATTTGTGATTTTGGAACTCTGACAAATCACTGTGATTTTGGAACTGTGAATTTAGAACTGTGACAAATCACTGTGATTTTGGAACTGTGACAAATCACGTGTGATTTTGGAACTCTGACAAATCACAGTGATTTTGGAACTGTGAATTTAGAACTGTGACAAATCACTGTGATTTTGGAACAGCGACAAATCACTGTGATTTTGTGTTATAGGAAGGTTTACAGCCGAGGCAGAACTCTTATACATCTTCAAACAAATTATTGACAGTCTCCCAGGCTTGGGAAATGAAATGTTCACCATACGGTTGAACCACTCGCTCCTGGTGAAGGCGATACTACGCTACTGTGGGATAAACGAGAACTTTGCCGAGATATCGAATATTCTGTCCGGTCTGAAGGTATGTTGTACAATTCTGATAATTCTAATAAATGATTATATGGATAATATCAATAATAAAACTAAACCAATGTGAAAGATAATTTTAAAATGACCAAAATTACCCGTAATTTAAGTATGTATTTTTTTTTTGCAAGGATGGTACCATCGCCAAGACCCAAGTGCAGACGCACTTATCCAGTTTTGGCTTATCGGACAAGGAGATAGCCGCCATTTTCCAATTAATCGAACCCGAAATACCGATCGATAAAATAGACAGCAACTTCCAGATGTTGGTCAAGACGAAAATCAACCCAAACTGCAGCGCGTTTGCGAAGCAAGCTTTGAAGGAATTAAAACACGTCATAAGTGCCATACATGGATTTGACATTGGGGTATTTATTCTTTTAGTTCTCTTTATTCTTTTCTTTCTCGTTATTTTTTTATTTCTCTTTATTCTTTTATTTCTCTTTATTCACTTAAAATATTGTTTGTTAGTTACTCTAATATTTGACATTGAAATGTCAAAGTTTTAGAGGTTAGAGTGTCTAGTTTGCCATGAAAAATATTGTTGGTTAGCTACTCTAAAATTTGACATTTAAACGTCAAAGTTTTAGAGGTTAGAATGTCTAATTTGCCATGGAAAATATTGTAGGTTAGATATTATAAAATTTGAATGGGTTGTTGCTATAAAATTTGACATTTAAACTGACGTTTTAGAGGTTAAAGTGTCTAGTTTGCCATGAAAAATATTGTTGGTTAGCTACTCTAAAATTTGACATTTAAACGTCAAAGGTTTAGAGGTTAGAATGTCTAATTTGCCATGGAAAATATTGTAGGTTAGATATTATAAAATTTGAATGGGTTGTTGCTATAAAATTTGACATTTAAACTGACGTTTTAGAGGTTAAAGTGTCTAGTTTGTCATAAAAAATATTGTTGGTTAGTTACTCTTAAATTTGACATTTAAACGTCAAAGTTTTAAGAGGTTAGAGTGTCTAGTTTGCCATGAAAAATATTATTGATTAGTTACTCTAAAATTTGACATTTAAACGTCAAAGTTTTAGAGGTTAGAATTAACCGGTTTTGTTATTCTACTTAATTTTTTTGACGTTTCCATCTGACATCTTACAATCCATTTAACAATCTAATAGCAAACATATTCTAGATGAAAGTGGTAATAACACCGAATTTACTCTACAACATCCAGCAATATTCGGGTGTTATGTTCCAAATAGTCGTCCTGCTGAAAAAAGGTAAGGGTTTTGTGAATCACGTGGTAGCGGCCGGTGGTCGTTACGACGCCATGGTTACCTACTACAGGACCGTACTGGAGAGGGCAAATTTACGGTCGCACGATTTGAGCCAATCCGCTGCTGGAATATCTATATCGCTCGATAAATTAGTGTTGGCGCTTCGTATGGACCAATCAAGGATCGACGCAGACGAGAGGTACAAGAAGTCGAACGTGGATGCTGTCGTTTTATATACGGAGACGGACGCCGGGACCGAGTGGAAGTCGAATGTAAGTACTCTAATTAAAACTGTGAAGTTTTAATATGTTTTATTATGTTTTTAGGTTATGACACAGCTTTGGTCTGCCGGGATTAAGTCGTATCTTGTTGAGAAATCGCAAGAAGATTTGCTGGGAGAGAATTGTGTGCCTTATAAGATTATTTTGAGCGATACAGAACGAGGCATCGGAAAATTAGAAGGCGATAAGTAAGTTGTCCTTTTTTTTGAGCATTTTTACATCCATATAATAAAAATTAAATCTTAGTAACAGCATGGACAATAGAGATCGAAGTATATCGGATATCATAGACATGATAGGCCTCCAGAAAGGTTATAACATCTCGAGATCTGATAGTAGGACAGTAAGCGAGAGAGCGGAACATCAAGGCGTCGATATCTCGTACCATTTCTTACCATCCGATAAGCAATTGTTCAGATTGAAGAAGACTGATATCCAAAAACATCTCGATGGAGTTCTAAAAAAACTGACGGGTGAAATCGCAATTTTTACCTTTTCCGTACAAGAAGAGCTGCTTAGGATCATGGCAGCATACTTGGAGGTTGAATCGGAAGAGTCGTTAATGAACAGTCAGGAGTTGGTCGTGGAAATGTAAGTTTTATTTGTTAATTTGTTTTTATTTGTGAATTACATACATTCAATTAAAAAAAAGGTGTGGTGTGTCAGGATTAAATTTTTTCTTGTAGTTTTAGGCCCGGTAAACAGAAAAAGCACGTTTCCGAAGCATCTGCTATAATGGGTGAAATTTGTTCGTTGATGGGTGACGTCAGAGCTGTGAAAAAGAAAGCGACGTTTGTCGTTTATAGCTTATGTGACGGTGTATACAAGGTGTTCCTGTGACGTCGTGTCACCATTTTTTTTTTATGAGGAGTGTTGTTAATCTCTTTATTTGTTATGTCGTAAAACCTCTTGATTTGTTGTGTCGTATCGTTTTAAATATTCATTATTGATTTTGTGTTTTTATCGTAAGGAATAAATAAAGAATATTCGTTTTGACAGATTTATGTTACGTTCATAAATTAAAACTTGACAGAAAATTATATTCACAGGAAACAAACAAAAAAAAAACAACAATTTTTAATCAGTGTATTGATTGAGCTTTATTACAAACACAACTATATTACAAATCATTCAAAAAAAAAAAAAATAATCGTGCAATTAAGGCATATATCACCCAAAAACACATGGAATTCCTATATACTTGTACTAAAAATAGACAATACGCAAAATCGAAGAAGACGATTCAAAGACAATTCAAACATCAGCTCGGCAAAGCTAACCAACCGTATTTTCATAAAACAATTAAAATAGAAAACAGGAATTAAAGAATCAATTATTACATCGCTAAGAGACATGTTTGTATATAAAAATTAATAACCGTAGCCGCTGCCGTAGCCGCTCCACTGGTTGTAACCGCTGTAACTGCCCTGCGGGTACTGCCAACCGCCGTACTGGTATTGGTCGCCCTGCCCGTACTGGGCGTAGTTGTACTGCCCTTGTTGCGAACCAGAATATTGGTAAGCTCCCGCTCCCGAGGAATTGGCATAATTCCCGTAGCTCCCGTAGGCGTTTGCTTGAGAAGACGTTAACGGAGGGTTCTTGTCCTTTTTGTCTTTATCACTGGATTTAAAGAAAAAAAAAAGTGTGATTTTTATATTGGTAAAAAGAACAAGAAGTATAATTGTGATAATCAATGATCAATTTAAGAGGACACAAAATCAAACCTCGAAAACCTTTTTGTGCAGTGGTATATTGACATTTTCTTATGTAAAAAAACAAACAGATAAATTTCTACACTGGCAAAACAATAAACTGGACTTAAATTAAGGGGACACAAAATCAAAACTCGTAATTTTTAAAACATACCTTTTAGAATCTTTCTTCTTATTCTCCTTATTCAACTTCACATACTTCTGGTACTCATCATAAGCCGCCTTCACCGACTGTATGTCTGTTCCGAAATCCTCCAAAAACTCGAGTTTCCGCTGCGCAAACAACACCTTCTGGTCGACGTCAACACCTTCCTTCTCCAAGAACGCGTCGATGTAACCGAGGATCTCCTTCTCACACACGCCTTCCTTGTGAAGCGTCAAATCGATCAGCTGAAGATAAATACGCGAACTGTTCGGCTCCTTAGCGAGAGCCGCACTCAAAACCTCGTACGCCTTGTCGACGTTGTTCAGTACCTTCAGGCAAAACCGGGCGAATTTTATCGATAAATTGGTGGAGATGACTTTGTTTTTTGAGTTGGTTATGTAGTGCTCGTAGAGTTGTGCGCACTTTTCGTTGTCTTCCCTGCGTCGCTCCAAGTTTATTCTTCGGTATGCTATCTGGAAATTTAATTCGACGTTTTACGAATTACTATGGATTTAGTTATAATATGTTGAATAGTTATGTTTATTATTGTACTTATTGCTTTGGTAGTTTGAAGTAAGTTGTAAAATAGAAACACGTGTTTTAAAAACTGTTATAAATCACAATCGTAATCGTTTTGTTTTTTTTTTTTTACAGTTTGTTTAGTTCTCAGTTGAATGTATGCAATGTATGTATGCAATATTTTACTTTAACAGAAACCAGAAATAATAACAGAAAACTTTAATTTGTAAAGTGTATTTCTGTAAAAAAAAAAAAATAGGGAGACGCTTTTTTGGGACATAAATAACATCACTTCCTGAAAGATCAATAAAAACATCGATTACCTATATTCATTATATAGATCTATACTTACAATTTTTCACACACCTGTTTTACAAGACTAGTAATCAAAGAAGAAGAAAAAATGTGCTGTTTATAAGAAGTGACAAAGCGGATAGCTTCAGTAATATTTTATTTTGCTAAATTTTGATTATGTAACACGTCAAGATATTACAACACCATATATATTATACCATGTCATATATTATACCATGTACCTATACCACAAAAAAAAATAAAACAAACCCCTGTCTCTCTCTCTCTATCAAAACCTAGAAGCAAGAAAATTTATCGGTAAAAATATACAATACGCACCTGAAGCATGTTCGGAACCGATTTCTCGATGTTGACCAAGATCTCGGCAGCCTTTCCGTAATTCTTGATCGACTCTTCGAACATCGCCCACTGAAGGTGAAGCGTCGGCTTCTTTATATGGTGAATCGTACACGCACGCTCGTACACATCCTTAATCTTCGAATGGAGCTCTGGATCGGACAATCCTTCCAAATAATGAACAAACTACACAAAAAAAAAACAGTTAAATTAAAAAAAAAAACATAACAATGTTATTTTTGGAACTGTGATTTTGGAACAGTGATTTAGGAACTGTGATTTTGAATCTGTGACAAAAAATAGCAAACTGATTTAGAACTGTCACAAAACAACTGTGATTTAGCACTGTTATATTACAAAAAAAACCTATGACTTATAACCGTTATATTACAAAAAAAGTGATTTAGAACTGTTATATTACAAAAAAACTGTGATTTAGAACTGTTACTAAAAAACGGTGATTTAGAACAGTTACAAAGAGAACTGTGATTTGGAACTGTTACAAAAAAAAACTGCGATTTAAAACAGTTACAAAAAAATGTGACTTAGACCTGTTACAAAAAAAAACTGTGATTTCGAACTGTTACAAAACAACTGTGATTTAGACCAGTTACAAAAAAACTGTGATTTAGAACTGTTATATTACAAAAAAACCTATGATTTATAACCGTTATATTACAAAAAAAGTGATTTAGAACTGTTATATTACAAAAAAACTGTGATTTAGAACTGTTACTAAAAAACGGTGATTTAGAACAGTTACAAAGAGAACTGTGATTTGGAACTGTTACAAAAAAAAACTGCGATTTAAAACAGTTACAAAAAAATGTGACTTAGACCTGTTACAAAAAAAAACTGTGATTTCGAACTGTTACAAAACAACTGTGATTTAGACCAGTTACAAAAAAACTGTGATTTAGAACTGTTATATTACAAAAAAACCTATGATTTATAACCGTTATATTACAAAAAAAGTGATTTAGAACTGTTATATTACAGAAAAACTGTGATTTAGAACTGTTACTAAAAAACGGTGATTTAGAACAGTTACAAAGAGAACTGTGATTTGGAACTGTTACAAAAAAAAACTGCGATTTAAAACAGTTACAAAAAAATGTGACTTAGACCTGTTACAAAAAAAAACTGTGATTTCGAACTGTTACAAAACAACTGTGATTTAGACCAGTTACAAAAAAACTGTGATTTAGAACTGTTATATTACAAAAAAACCTATGATTTATAACCGTTATATTACAAAAAAAGTGATTTAGAACTGTTATATTACAGAAAAACTGTGATTTAGAACTGTTACTAAAAAACGGTGATTTAGAACAGTTACAAAGAGAACTGTGATTTGGAACTGTTACAAAAAAAAACTGCGATTTAAAACAGTTACAAAAAAATGTGACTTAGACCTGTTACAAAAAAAAACTGTGATTTCGAACTGTTACAAAACAACTGTGATTTAGACCAGTTACAAAAAAACTGTGATTTAGAACTGTTATATTACAAAAAAACCTATGATTTATAACCGTTATATTACAAAAAAAGTGATTTAGAACTGTTATATTACAGAAAAACTGTGATTTAGAACTGTTACTAAAAAACGGTGATTTAGAACAGTTACAAAGAGAACTGTGATTTGGAACTGTTACAAAAAAAAACTGCGATTTAAAACAGTTACAAAAAAAATGTGACTTAGACCTGTTACAAAAAAAAACTGTGATTTAGAACTGTTACAAAACAACTGTGATTTAGATCAGTTACAAAAAAACTGTGATTTAGAACTGTTATATTACAAAAAAAAACTGTGATTTAGAACTGTAACGTTACAAAAAAATCACAACTTGCAATTTCTTGGAACTGTGACTAGAAAATATAACTTACCCTTAACCAAAACTCTTCGTAGAGGGCGCAAGCAATCAGGCAACGTTCGAATAGGACGATTATCCGCGTCTGATCGCCCTGCTCGATCTCGAAATCCAAATATTCCTGCCAATTTTTCAACTGGCACCGTTCCAGGGGTTTCACATGGAAGTACGGACGTTTTATCTGAGGAATTTAATACGGAGGTAAATAAAATTTATTTTCTTTAAGCGTGCTTTAAATTTTTCTTACCCCTTCTTCAAAATTCCACCTGCTCGTGACGGCTGTCGTCGTATTCTTGTGGATTTTCCTGCGGATCGAGATGATTCGCTCGCGAATGCCTTTCGTCTCTTCATCTGTGCTCTGTAAGGGAAGAATTTTCAAGTTTAGAACGAATTTCAATGTTTCAACTCGTGCAAAAATATTATGAAACTGAAAAAATTGCAAGCAATGACTTAACACTACCGTTAAGTTTGCTGAACGCGCCCATTATCTAGCACAAGAAATTTGTGTGGTGTAAAATGACTACAGTTATTACAACCTACAATTTTTTGATATTCACACTTACAATTTCTTGACTATCTTCACCCGGTGGTGCGTCTGCATCGTCGGCTGGCTCCACCGCGGTCTCATGCTTCAGCATGTGCTTTACTTCCTTGCGCAGGGCCAAAAATTCGTCCACCTCCAATATTTTGTTCGGAGGATTGTTCGCAACGTGCTCTTGGAAGCTAAAATTGTAAAGAATACACTCCAAATATTGTATTCCATACATTTCAGAACATAAATTGTGCAACAATGTTTTGCGATAAATGAAAAAAAAAAAAGATCAGATGGCCCTTGCGAATGTCATCATACACAAGTCGAGAATCACGTTAGAACAACGCCATAACGTGATCATTAGCAAAATCATCATATCTACATCGAAAAATATAGGTTGGCAACTCTAAAATTTGACATTTAAACGTCAAAGTTTTAGAGGTTAGAATGTCTAGTTTGCCAAGGAAAATATAGGTTGGCAACATGGCAACTCTAAAATCTGACAATTAAATGAAAAAGAGGTTAGAGTTGACCAGTTTTGTTATCGTTTTGTCAATAAAATTTTTATTTGTCTAACGTTACATACGTCAATACAAAAAAAAAACGTATAGCCAACATAAGAAAACAATAAATCACGGCACCCCCAAACATTTTTACTTTTATTTTAATTCAATTCAACAACCCATTAGGTACTCACTTATCGAAGTGCGACGTGTACCCCTGGGTGGGCGTGGCCAACAGCCGGTCGTACAGCGCCGTCGCGTTCTGCGGCCTCTTCCCGTCCGTCTCCCACTTTATGTAGCTGTCCCAGAGCCGGTCCGACCGGAACTCGAGCCCGCACGCCCCGACCGCCCGCTCGAACTGCGACCTCACGAAATCCTCCTCGTCCGGCTTCGTCGTCCGCACGTACGTCAGATAGTGGATCCAGAGGTCGACGGACAACGGTATCGCTCGCAATCCCCTCTCGAACACCTTCGCATCGACGATCGCAAGATAGAAAACAACACAACGATAGAGATCGACGTACCGAAAACGCTCGATGTATATCTCCTTATCTATCGTCGTCGTATCACGGTTTATTTTTAGGTTGGAAGTCTACAAAGCGATTATTTTGTTTTTTGAACGTGTTAAAAGTAATTTAAAGTTGTCGTAAGTAAATTAGGAGCAATAAACGGTTGAAAATATATATATATATTTTTTTTTGGGAAATGAAACTCGTAGATTCTAAAGAGATAGACATCAATGTGAAAATTGCCTGGAAAAAAATGTTTTTAGACAGTTCTAGCTGCGTATCGACAGAAAAAAATTGTTATATATACGTGTATGTATGAGAAAACCTATCGGAAAAAAAACAGTTTCGTTATGTTAAGTAATTTTTGTTATCGTATGTGTTCCTTACATTTCTGGACTAGGAAATCCACCGTTGTTGCGATCGGCAAACGACCAGCTCAGTGCGCAACGCAAACCTTGGGGCTCAACTCAACGCAATACTTGAAAGTAACGCGTCCCACACAACACGCCGTCATATATACGTCACATACACAGGATAATTATATAATACATACTTAAGTAACATATAAGATATCGTAATAATAATAATAATAATAATAATAGTAACGTATACAACTATATATATATATATATAATATAAATATGTATATCTTTTGGAGATACTAAGGAGGAGGTATGATTCTGCCTGCGTTATGACGAGCTGTGGGGATGGCAAAATGATTACGTAAGTGTTAATTATACTGGATAATATATCGTGATTTCGGTATCGTTCCGTCTACCGGAGTTGGCGGAACGACGCTTACCTCTTCGCACTTCTTCTTGTTGCCCTTCCGCTTCTCGTAGTCGGCGTACTTGCGCCAGTAGCCGTAGCAGTACGGGTAGTGGGAGAGGAACGCGTCGTACGCTTCGCGAGCAGCCTCCATGTCATTCTAAATGCAAATACAAGAAAAATTATGGTATTTTTTATATTTTTACTCTTTTAAACGCAAGTTTTAGTGGTTGGAGTGTTTAGTTTGTCATGGAAAATATTGTTGGTTAACTACTCTAAAATTTAACATTTAAAAATGACTAGTGTTGTTGTTTTTGTTACTTATTTATCTCACATTTCTGTCTAATGTTTTATATATCAATACATATAGCCAACATAAGATCGATGAATTATCGACCATAAAACATTACCTCTTGGTCGACATACTGCAGTAGATACGTCCACCCGGTAAAATCCGACGGATCGTCGTTCACAGCCTTCCAATACTTGTCGAGCTCGGGCAACTTTTTCGGTTTCTCCGCCTTCTCCTTCTCTTTCTCGACGTCCGGATCGAGGAACGGCTTTTTTGCGGACACCTCGCTCTCTGAAGTCGGCGAGCCCGGGTCGTAATCCCCCTCGTCTACTTTACGCTTCGTACCCTCCTTTTTGACAGCAGGTAGTTCATCCTCAGAAACAACCTGCAAAAAAATTCTAATACATATTGCCTTTTCTAGCAGATTCTTGATACTTGTTGTCAATTTCTTGGAAACATTTTCTACTAAATATCGCCATATTTACAGTATTTAAGAGTTCAAGAACAAGATCAAGACAAAATTCAAAATAACAATTTCTATATATTTCTAATGGTACGTTAAATAGTGTCAAATTGGTCGTACCTCTGTATCTGCGGGTAGCTCGGCCCTTTTGGGGCCCGGCAATTCCTCGTCGGAGACCTCTTCGGTTTCCGGTACTTTCGCGACTTGTACTCCGGGCAATTCGTCCTCGGATATGTTCTCGGCATCGGGATCGGCAGCTTGGATCTACGTAATAACAAATACTAGATGTAAAACAATATATGATGTTGTTTTTTTTTCAAATTCTGGTTTTTAATAGAAAAATTAAGGCCATAAAAATTCGATTGAGTAATAAAACAATAAAAGGACAGCATTCTTGCATCCCTGCTGTTTTAAATAGAACAATTAGGAACATAAAATGAAGAATTGGGGCATAAAAATTCTATTGAGTAATAAAACAATAAAAGGACAACATTCTTAAACCCCTGCAGTTTTTGATAGAAGAATTGGGGCTATAAAAATGCGATTGAGTAATAAAACAATAAAATGACAACATTCTTGAACTCCTGCTCTGTTTTTAATAGAAAAATTAAGGCCATAAAAATTCGATTGAGTAATAAAACAATAAAAGGACAGCATCCTTGAACCCCTGCTGTTTTAAATAGAAGAATTAGGAACATAAAATGAAGAATTGGGGGCCATAAAAATTCTATTGAGTAATAAAACAATAAAAGGACAACATTCTTAAATCCCTGCTGTTTTAAATAGAACAATTAGGAACATAAAATGAAGAATTGGGGCATAAAAATTCTATTGAGTAATAAAACAATAAAAGGACAACATTCTTAAATCCCTACAGTTTTTGATAGAAGAATTGGGGCCATAAAAATTCGATTGAGTAATAAAACAATAAAAGGACAACATTCTTCAACCCCTGCAGTTTTTAACAAAAGAATTAGAAACATAAAAATTCAATCAAATAATAAAACAATAAAAGGACAAAATTCTTGAACCCCTGCTGTTTTTAACAGAAGAATTAGGAACATAAAAATTCAATCAAATAATAAAACAATAAAAGGACAACAATCTTGAACCGCTGCTGTTTTTCATAGAAGAATTGGGGCCATAAAAATTTGATCGAGTAATAAAACAATAAAAGCACAACATTCTTGAACCCCTGCACTTTTGAATAAGAGAATTGGGGCCATAAAAATTCGATTGAATAATAAAACAATAAAAGGACAACACTTTTGAAACCCCTGCTGTTTTTTGATAGAAGAATTGGGGCCATAAAAATTTGATTCAGTAATAAAACAATAAAAAGACAACATTCTTGAACCCCTGCTGTTTTTAATAGAAGAATTAGAAACATAAAATGAAGAATTAGGAACATAAAAATTCAATCAAATAATAAAACAATAAAAGGACAACATTCTTGAATGCCTGCAGCTTTTAACAGAAGAATTAGGAACATAAAAATTCAATCAAATAATAAAACAATAAACGGACAACAATCTTGAACCCCTGCTGTTTTTCATAGAAGAATTGGGGCCATAAAAATTCGATTGAATAATAAAACAATAAAAGGACAACACTTTTGAAACCCCTGCTGTTTTTTGATAGAAGAATTGGGGCCATAAAAATTTGATTCAGTAATAAAACAATAAAAAGACAACATTCTTGAACCCCTGCTGTTTTTAATAGAAGAATTAGAAACATAAAATGAAGAATTAGGAACATAAAAATTCAATCAAATAATAAAACAATAAAAGGACAACATTCTTGAATGCCTGCAGTTTTTAACAGAAGAATTAGGAACATAAAACTTCAATCAAATAATAAAACAATAAACGGACAACATTCTTGAACCCCTGCAATTTTGGACAACAGAATTAGGAACATATAATTGCAATCAAATAATAGAACAATAAAAGGACAACTTTTTGAACCCCTGCAGTTTTTGATTGAAGAATTGGGGCCATAAAAATTCAATCGAGTAATAAAACAATAAAAGGACAACATTCTTGACCCCCTGCTCTGTTTTTAATAGAAGAATTGGGGTCATAAAAATTCGATCAAAGAATTGGAGCCATAAAAATTCAAATTCCGTAACACATACCACAACTTTCTCCACGGCTTTAACCTCGTCCTTTGTCGTGTCCCCAACAGCTCCATCGGATTCCTCACCATCCTTAACCTCGTCCATGGGTTCATCATCGCTGTTGACATCATTATTAACCGCACTTTCAGCCCCATCGCTTCCATCAATCAAATCCCCTTTAATATCAACATTTTCAACTTCTTTTTCATCAGAATCAACCATTTTCTCATCGGAATCAACCAATTTCTCATCAAAATCGACCATTTTCTCATCGGAATCAACCGCTTTTTCCTCCAAATCACTTTTTATATCATCGTCTTCGGTCGTCAACTTAACCTCTTCAATCTTAACCTCACTACTCTCCTCTCTATCTTCTGGGTCTTCCGTCGTTTCCATGGGTTCGGTAACGATCGGTTCTTCCGATATCGGTTCCACCGATAAATCCCCCGTTTCTATAACGTCGTCTTTCTGGCCGTTTGCTTCTTCCGTTCCGAAAGATTCCGACATCTCCAAGTCGCAGTTGAATGTGATCGAAATGTCACTATCGGTGATGCTCTGCACTCGGTTTTGCAAATTTTCTTCATCGGTTACCTCTTCAGGTTTAGCTTGTGGAACTTCTGTCGTTTCTTCGTCTTCCGAAACGTCTACTTCCACTAGAACCATTTTCTTACGGGTTTTCCTCGTCGTAGTCTTCGTTTTCGTCGGTGTTTTTGCGGTTGCGGTTCGCCCTGAGCGTGTTTTCCGGCCGACTGTACAAAATGCACAATGCAAATAGAGTGGGTTGAGTTGGTAATAAAAACATGGTTATCTTAACGAACGAGGTGGCAAAAGCGGTCGTTAAAATCGCAAATATCGATCAATAACACTTACCGGTTTGTTCTTCGACGTTTTCCTCGGACGTGTCCATGGTTTTTCACGCTATTTTAGCTTTATTCGCGAAGGGAAATAACAAATCACTCGTAAAAAGGCAAAGCTTGGATTCCGCCGTACTATAAAGTTCACTAATCCGCCGCCAGGGTGATCCGTTGTCGCGCTTATATATCGCGTGTTGTTTTGTAGAAATTTGTATTTATAAATTTGTATTGTTTTTAATTTAAGTCAAAGAACGTACAAAATCGGTTTGTATACCAATCAAACTTTTTTGCATTAGAAATAAATAAACGGTGTTGTGCTAAGTTGACATCGTGTAAGCAGACGTCATAAACAAGCCGGTAAACGCGACACCTTTCAAATATGGCCGCCGGTTAGCTAGCTTGAAAATTGTGAACTCGTAGAGTGGGGGGAATGGATTTATATACGAGCGCGTATCTACAATGCAACCAAGCGTGACTTTTTCTAACCTATAAAAAAATAAGAAGTAAACAAATACAAGAAATGATTAAAGTGCAAATTTCTCACAATGGTAAAGAATATAATTTCGCGGAAAGTGTGGCGGGTGACTCAAATAATATTAAACATTATGTCCTAGCGGTTAAATCGGCTCAGAAACGGGCAAATGAAATTTTAACCGGTATTGTGGAACAGGAAAAGAGTATTGGTGTTACAGGTGAGTTTTGTTGTGCTTTGCTTAATGTTGAGAGGTAATGGTCGTGGTATTTTTAGAGGAGGAAGATGCTTCTTCACCTGACGATGAAGAAGAAGATGAAGAAAATGATGATCTAAATATAGAATGCATCGTTGGTCCGGATAAAAAGAAAATTAAAATTGCGTAACATTGTATTTTTTGTTTGGTATTGTTAATATATTTAATAGATTTGGACCAAGTTTTGGTTTATTTGTACACATTTTGTTTATTTTGTCACCTTTTTATATCACCACCGTCTCAAAAACTCCTAAAACTTCAAAATACGTGCAATAAATCCAGTAAAATAATTGTTTTGCCGTCCCAAATTAAGATTGTCACCTTCGGTTGTCAAATTGTCACTTCCGGTTGTCAGATTGTCACCAAAAACAATCCAGTTCGTCCCCCGGTAATCCTAAATAAGTATACCAAACTTCAGACCGATCCGTTGTTCTGTTTGGGCGCTATCGTGCTCAGACATACACACACGTCTACATTTTCCATTGCAATGAATTCAGGGGTTCCCAAAACGCGTATTTCCGCAGAAATATATATATTTTTTTTATACTTTTTTTGTAAATCAAGAAATTCCTATAGTGGTGCCAAAGTAGGTCATTTTTAAGCACTGTTAAAGCTATAAATTCATTTTGAAGTAACAAGTTTTCTAAACATTAGCACCCAGGTCACATCTATATCTATGATATATCCAAATTTTACATTATTAAGTCAATTCCATTATCGAGAAATCAAAAAATGCACCATCTTTGAGCGTTTCAACGCATAATTTTACGTAACAAGATCACTACCATTTTACCAGATGATTTTAATCACATTATCAGATCGTGTTGCGTGTTCCCAAGCACAAATAATATCATCAATAATCAATAATTGATATAAGCTTTCGGATAATTTACTTAATACCCCCTGGAAATATAAAAAAACCAGGGAAAAAAGTACACAAAATTATTCCTTTTTGTGTCTTTTTCTCTAGATAGATTATTTTGCACAAACCACCACCACCAGAGTCTTGTCCAGTATGTCGCGCGCATGTTATCTCAGAAGTTGCAGGTACTTCTTATTTTTATACCTATCCATGCCATATACGTACGTTTTGTCCACGCAAGGGTAACGCAAGAGTTGAGTGTGAAATAAAGAAGATAGTCCGAAAACAATAAATTTTATAGCCAATTATTTCAGAGGTAAGATAACAGGCAAGTGTTACGATTTTTTGGTAGGTAACTTTTCTTTTTATACAAAATTTGATCCTTTCCATCGTTTATTTTTTTCTTTTCAGAAAAACAATGAGCGTAGAAGTAGAAAATCAAAATTCAACAGAAGCGAACGAAGAAGACGACATATATACAGAGCCAAAAGCCCGACCAAAATTAATCCGAATTTTGACCGTTTTGGCATACATGTCCAGTGTCTCTATGGCTGCAATTTTGCTGTCTGCTTACTATATTTTTATGTGGGAGGGACATCCAACTTTAGCAAGAAGAACACAGCCAAATATGGAGGCAAGAATCGGTCTGGTAAACACTTTTAACAATTCTGAAGAGTTTTCGTACCGAAATATTAAGCACGACGACGTAAAGGACATAGGAAGTCTTTATAATGTTACTAGAAATACCGAAGAACATGATTTTGATGTTGCAGAACAAAATAGTACCTATAATTTGACAAAACATGGTAAGTTTTCAATCATTCAAAATATGGTTTTAGCATTAGTAACAAGTTAAGTTTAAAACTAGGTCATTTAGTAATATTAACAGAAACCTTATTGCTCGAGGTTGTCGTATATTGGATTATGTCATTCCAATATGCATTTGATTGAAGGATGTATCAACAAGACTTGTTAAAATTGCGAACAGTGAAAGAAATAATTTCCGGGTAAAAACTAGATGTTTTTTTCTTGTTTGGGTTGTAATATTAGCTTCAATTTACAGGCAATTGTGGGGGGTTGCTTAAATCGTGTTATCGACAGTTCCCAGCTGTTTGTTCGCGATTATCGACGGCCAACGCGAATTATTTTCCCAGAAATAACGTTTTTTTTTTCAATCGATCTCTCCAGTCTTACGAGCGTAAAAGACATATTTACTGATGCAGGTTGATATAAGACGAAATAGGATATAGATATATCAAATTTAAATTGATATTAAGTAGTCAACTTATCTAAATTATAATTCATTTCGTTTAAGCAATTTAAGCCCTTAAGGGCGCTTGCACATAATCCCCAAAATTGCGATATGCCTATTCAACTCATTTCTTGTAAATCCGATCTTTCGAAAATTCTCCTGGCTAAACCACAACAGGTAGAATGCTGTAATTTTCAGGATTTGTTAACCAATCTATCTGTGAACCAGAATTGTATTGGAGTAATTTTTATTCCATCAACTTTGCTCGTGGTGGTACATAATCCACAAAATTGCGATATGCCAATTCAACTCATTTCTTGTAAATCCGATCTTTCGAATATTCTCATGACTAAACCACAACAGGTAGAATGCTGTAATTTTCAGGATTTCTTAACAAATCTATCTGTGAACCAGATCTGTACTGGAGTAATTTTTATTCCATCAACTTTGCTCGTGGTGGTACATAATCCACAAAATTGCGATATGCCTATTCAACTCATTTCTTGTAAATCCGAACTTTCGAAAATTCTCCTGACTAAACCACAACAGGTAGAATGCTGTAATTTTCAGGATTTGTTAACCAATCTATCTGTGAACCAGAACTGTATTGGAGTAATTTTTATTCCATCAACTTTGCTCGTGGTGGTACATAATCCACAAAATTGCGATATGCCAATTCAACTCATTTCTTGTAAATCTGATCTTTCGAAAATTCTCCTGGCTAAACCACAACTGGTAGAATGCTGTAATTTTCAGGATTTGTTAACCAATCTATCTGTGAACGAGAGCTGTATTGGAGTAATTTTTATTCCATCAACTGTGCTTCTAGTGGTACATAATCCACAAAATTGCGATATGCCAATTCAACTCATTTCTTGTAAATCCGAACTTTCGAAAATTCTCCTGACTAAACCACAACAGGTAGAATGCTGTAATTTTCAGGATTTGTTAACCAATCTATCTGTGAACCAGAACTGTATTGGAGTAATTTTTATTCCATCAACTTTGCTCGTGGTAGTACATAATCGACAAAATTGCGATATGCCAATTCAACTCATTTCTTGTAAATCCGAACTTTCGAAAATTCTCATGACTAAACCACAACAGATAGAATGCTGTAATTTTCAGGATTTGTTAACCAATCTATCTGTGAACCAGAACTGTATTGGAGTAATTTTTATTCCATCAACTTTGCTCGTGGTGGTACATAATCCACAAAATTGCGATATGCCAATTCAACTCATTTCTTGTAAATCCGAACTTTCGAAAATTCTCCTGACTAAACCACAACAGATAGAATGCTGTAATTTTCAGGATTTGTTAAGCAATCTATCTGTGAACCAGAACTGTATTGGAGTAATTTTTATTCCATCAACTTTGCTCGTGGTGGTACATAATCCACAAAATTGCGATATGCCTATTCAACTCATTTCTTGTAAATCTGAACTTTCGAAAATTCTCCTGGCTAAACCACAACTGGTAGAATGCTGTAATTTTCAGGATTTGTTAACCAATCTATCTGTGAACCAGAACTGTATTGGAGTAATTTTTATTCCATCAACTTTGCTCGTGGTGGTACATAATCCACAAAATTGCGATATGCCAATTCAACTCATTTCTTGTAAATCCGAACTTTGGAAAATTCTCCTGGCTAAACCACAACTGGTAGAATGCTGTAATTTTCAGGATTTGTTAACCAATCTATCTGTGAACCAGAACTGTATTGGAGTAATTTTTATTCCATCAACTTTGCTCGTGGTGGTACATAATCCACAAAATTGCGATATGCCAATTCCACTCATTTCTTGTAAATCCGAACTTTCGAAAATTCTCCTGACTAAACCACAACAGGTAGAATGCTGTAATTTTCAGGATTTGTTAACCAATCTATCTGTGAACCAGAACTGTATTGGAGTAATTTTTATTCCATCAACTTTGCTCGTGGTAGTACATAATCGACAAAATTGCGATATGCCAATTCAACTCATTTCTTGTAAATCCGAACTTTCGAAAATTCTCCTGGCTAAACCACAACTGGTAGAATGCTGTAATTTTCAGGATTTGTTAACCAATCTATCTGTGAACCAGAACTGTATTGGAGTAATTTTTATTCCATCAACTTTGCTCGTGGTGGTACATAATCCACAAAATTGCGATATGCCAATTCAACTCATTTCTTGTAAATCTGATCTTTCGAAAATTCTCCTGGCTAAACCACAACTGGTAGAATGCTGTAATTTTCAGGATTTGTTAACCAATCTATCTGTGAACGAGAGCTGTATTGGAGTAATTTTTATTCCATCAACTGTGCTTCTAGTGGTACATAATCCACAAAATTGCGATATGCCAATTCAACTCATTTCTTGTAAATCCGAACTTTCGAAAATTCTCCTGACTAAACCACAACAGGTAGAATGCTGTAATTTTCAGGATTTGTTAACCAATCTATCTGTGAACCAGAACTGTATTGGAGTAATTTTTATTCCATCAACTTTGCTCGTGGTGGTACATAATCCACAAAATTGCGATATGCCAATTCAACTCATTTCTTGTAAATCTGATCTTTCGAAAATTCTCCTGGCTAAACCACAACTGGTAGAATGCTGTAATTTTCAGGATTTGTTAACCAATCTATCTGTGAACGAGAGCTGTATTGGAGTAATTTTTATTCCATCAACTGTGCTTCTAGTGGTACATAATCCACAAAATTGCGATATGCCAATTCAACTCATTTCTTGTAAATCCGAACTTTCGAAAATTCTCCTGACTAAACCACAACAGGTAGAATGCTGTAATTTTCAGGATTTGTTAACCAATCTATCTGTGAACCAGAACTGTATTGGAGTAATTTTTATTCCATCAACTTTGCTCGTGGTGGTACATAATCCACAAAATTGCGATATGCCAATTCAACTCATTTCTTGTAAATCCGAACTTTCGAATATTCTCATGACTAAACCACAACAGGTAGAATGCTGTAATTTTCAGGATTTGTTAACAAATCTATCTGTGAACCAAATCTGTACTGGAGTAATTTTTATTCCATCAACTTTGCTCGTGGTGGCACATAATCCACAAAATTGCGATATGTCTATTCAACTCATTTCTTGTAAATCCGAACTTTCGAATATTCTCATGATTAAACCACAACAGGTAGAATGCTGTAATTTTCAGGATTTGTTAACCAATCTATCTGTGAACCAGAGCTGTATTGGAGTAATTTTTATTCCATCAACTTTGCTCGTGGTGGTACATAATCCACAAAATTACGATATGCCAATTCAACTCATTTCTTGTAAATCCGAACTTTCGAAAATTCTCCTGGCTAAACCACAACTGGTAGAATGCTGTAATTTTCAGGATTTGTTAACCAATCTATCTGTGAACCAGAACTGTATTGGAGTAATTTTTATTCCATCAACTTTGCTCGTGGTGGTACATAATCCACAAAATTGCGATATGCCAATTCAACTCATTTCTTGTAAATCCGAACTTTCAAAAATTCTCCTGACTAAACCACAACAGGTAGAATGCTGTAATTTTCAGGATTTGTTAACCAATCTATCTGTGAACCAGAGCTGTATTGGAGTAATTTTTATTCCGTCAACTTTGCTCGTGGTGGTACATAATCCACAAAATTGCGATATGCCAATTCAACTCATTTCTTGTAAATCCGAACTTTCGAAAATTCTCTTAAAGGACGAAAGGATGATAAAAGACAAAGGATGAAAAAGGACGTTCGTAGAAAATAGAACAATAGGCGACAGAAAAAATAGCCTGTCTATTTGTTTGCATTTAAAACCTACACTCATTTTTAGCGTCACGACTGTCGGGCCACAAAAGTCGCCCGTCTGACCGTACCCTTTAACGTTTCTATACATCCAACCCGCCGTTTTCTATAAATAGCAAATTCGCAACACGTTTCAAAAACATTTAGCTATCATAAATTTTTAAATTATGACGATTTTGAGCGTCAGAATTACTTTAATTAATTATTTAATTACTTACATGGCACAAACCTTATCTATAAATATACATATTTTAAAAAAAAATGCATTTAAAATGCGCAAGAGCCATGCCCCGATCAGTGCACAGCTGTTTATCGATCCTCTACTAAGGCCGTTGTGCTTTCCCCAAATGAAAACAAACCGGCTATTCTTCGCGAATTTCTGACCCGAATAGAAAACCGATTAAAGAAATGTGCGAAACAACGTTTGATCGTGTTTCTCGCGGTGCTTACAGCCTTCAGGAATGTAAACAAGTTCCCGAACAAAACTCCCAAACACTGAACGACTGAAAACCGCTAATAAAATCGCGCTAACGCGTAGAATACCGTAGCAAACCCTGGGAGAAAAACGCGAAAAATTCCCGGTTAAAATGTCCGATAAAGTGTCGTCGAATAATAGTTTTAAGATGAACAATGACCCGGTATGTGTGAAAACTGCAAGCGTCGATACAAGTGTTAAATTGGCCGGTGAAGAAGCGAAAGATAGGCTGTATGAGCCGAAACACAAGAAGAAATTGGTTAGGGTGTTAACGGTGGTCGCTTATGTGTTCTTCGTGTCTTTGGCGGGGATTATGCTGTCTCTGTATTACGTATTCTTGTGGAATGGTTATCCTAAGGATGTTGGTTATGCGAAAGAGATGAATTCGCATAGATATCATGCGCAGCATGGCTCGGAACATGACTGCAGAGGTAACTGTATATGTATGTTGTATATTTTCAATACGTGATTTGTCTAAATCCGAACTTTAAAAAATTCTCCTGACTAATCCACAATAGTTAGAGTGCTGTAATTTTCAGGATTACTTAACCAATCTATTTGAGAACTAGTACTGGAATAATCTCTATTCCATCAACTGTGCTTATGGTGGTACATAATCCACAAGATTGCGATATGTTAATTCAACTCATTTCTTGTAAATCCGAACTTTCGAAAATTCTCTTGACTAAGCCACAGCAGGTAGAATGTTGTAATTTTCGGGATTAATTAACCAATCTATCTGTGAATCAGAGGTGTACTGGAATAAATTTTATTCCATCAAGTTTGCTTGAGGTGGTACATAATCCACAAAATTGCGATTTGTCAATTCAGCTCATTTCTTGTAAATCCGATCTTTCGAAAATTCTCCTGGCTAAACCACAACAGGTAGAATGCTGTAATTTTCAGCATTAATTAACCAATCTATCTGAGAACCAGAGCTGTACTGGAATAATTTCTATTCCATCAACTTTGGTTATGGTGATACATAATCCATAAAATTGCGATATGTCAATTCAGCTCATTTCTTGTAAATCCGATCTTTCGAAAATTCTCCTGGCTAAACCACAACAGGTAGAATGCTGTAATTTTCAGCATTAATTAACCAATCTATCTGAGAACCAGAGCTGTACTGGAATAATTTCTATTCCATCAACTTTGGTTATGGTGATACATAATCCATAAAATTGCGATATGTCAATTCAGCTCATTTCTTGTAAATCCGATCTTTCGAAAATTCTCCTGGCTAAACCACAACAGGTAGAATGCTGTAATTTTCAGCATTAATTAGCCAATCTATCTGAGAACCAGAGCTGTACTGGAATAATTTCTATTCCATCAACTTTGGTTATGGTGGTACATAATCCACAAAATTGCGATATGTCAATTCAGCTCATTTCTTATAAATCCGAACTTTCGAAAATTCTCCTGACTAAACCACAATAGGTAGAATGCTGTAATTTTCAGGATTTGTTAACCAATCTATCTGTGAACCAGAGCTGTACTGGAATAATTTTTATTCCATCAACTTTGCTTGTGGTGGTACATAATCCACAAAATTGCGATATGTCAATTCAGCTCATTTCTTGTAAATCCGAACTTTCGAAAATTCTCCTGACTAAACCACAATAGGTAGAATGCTGTAATTTTCAGGATTTGTTAACCAATCTATCTGTGAACCAGAGCTGTACTGGAATAATTTTTATTCCATCAACTTTGCTTGTGGTGGTACATAATCCACAAAATTGCGATATGTCAATTCAGCTCATTTCTTGTAAATCCGAACTTTCGAAAATTCTCCTGACTAAACCACAATAGGTAGAATGCTGTAATTTTCAGGATTTGTTAACCAATCTATCTGTGAACCAGAGCTGTACTGGAATAATTTCTATTCCATCAACTTTGGTTATGGTGATACATAATCCACAAAATTGCGATATGTCAATTCAGCTCATTTCTTGTAAATCCGATCTTTCGAAAATTCTCCTGGGTAAACCACAACAGGTAGAATGCTGTAATTTTCAGCATTAATTAGCCAATCTATCTGAGAACCAGAGCTGTACTGGAATAATTTCTATTCCATCAACTTTGGTTATGGTGGTACATAATCCACAAAATTGCGATATGTCAATTCAGCTCATTTCTTATAAATCCGAACTTTCGAAAATTCTCCTGACTAAACCACAATAGGTAGAATGCTGTAATTTTCAGGATTTGTTAACCAATCTATCTGTGAACCAGAGCTGTACTGGAATAATTTTTATTCCATCAACTTTGCTTGTGGTGGTACATAATCCACAAAATTGCGATATGTCAATTCAGCTCATTTCTTGTAAATCCGAACTTTCGAAAATTCTCCTGACTAAACCACAATAGGTAGAATGCTGTAATTTTCAGGATTTGTTAACCAATCTATCTGTGAACCAGAGCTGTACTGGAATAATTTTTATTCCATCAACTTTGCTTGTGGTGGTACATAATCCACAAAATTGCGATATGTCAATTCAGCTCATTTCTTGTAAATCCGAACTTTCGAAAATTCTCCTGACTAAACCACAATAGGTAGAATGCTGTAATTTTCAGGATTTGTTAACCAATCTATCTGTGAACCAGAGCTGTACTGGAATAATTTCTATTCCATCAACTTTGGTTATGGTGATACATAATCCACAAAATTGCGATATGTCAATTCAGCTCATTTCTTGTAAATCCGATCTTTCGAAAATTCTCCTGGGTAAACCACAACAGGTAGAATGCTGTAATTTTCAGCATTAATTAGCCAATCTATCTGAGAACCAGAGCTGTACTGGAATAATTTCTATTCCATCAACTTTGGTTATGGTGGTACATAATCCACAAAATTGCGATATGTCAATTCAGCTCATTTCTTATAAATCCGAACTTTCGAAAATTCTCCTGACTAAACCACAATAGGTAGAATGCTGTAATTTTCAGGATTTGTTAACCAATCTATCTGTGAACCAGAGCTGTACTGGAATAATTTTTATTCCATCAACTTTGCTTGTGGTGGTACATAATCCACAAAATTGCGATATGTCAATTCAGCTCATTTCTTGTAAATCCGAACTTTCGAAAATTCTCCTGACTAAACCACAATAGGTAGAATGCTGTAATTTTCAGGATTTGTTAACCAATCTATCTGTGAACCAGAGCTGTACTGGAATAATTTTTATTCCATCAACTTTGCTTGTGGTGGTACATAATCCACAAAATTGCGATATGTCAATTCAGCTCATTTCTTGTAAATCCGAACTTTCGAAATTTCTCCTGACTAAACCACAATAGGTAGAATGCTGTAATTTTCAGGATTGATTAACCAATCTATCTGTGAACTAGAATAGTACTGGAATAAATTTTATTCCATCAACTTTGCTTGTGGTGGTACATAATCCACAAGATTGCGATATGTCAATTCAGCTCATTTCTTGTAAATCCGAACTTTCGAAAATTCTCCTGACTAAACCACAACAGGTAGAATGCTGTAATTTTCAGGATTTGTTAACCAATCTATCTGTGAACTAGAGCTGCACTGGAATAATTTTTATTCCATCAACTTTGCTTGTGGTGGTACATAATCCACAAAATTGCGATATGTCAATTCAGCTCATTTCTTGTAAATCCGAACTTTCGAAAATTCTCCTGACTAAACCACAACAGGTAGAATGCTGTAATTTTCAGGATTGATTAACCAATCTATCTGTGAACTAGAATAGTACTGGAATATATTTTATTCCATCAACTTTGCTTGTGGTGGTACATAATCCATAAAATTGCGATATGTCAATTCAGCTCATTTCTTGTAAATCCGAACTTTCGAAAATTCTCCTGACTAAACCACAACAGGTAGAAGGCTGTAATTTTCAGGATTGATTAACCAATCTATCTGTGAACTAGAATAGTACTGGAATATATTTTATTCCATCAACTTTGCTTGTGGTGGTACATAATCCATAAAATTGCGATATGTCAATTTAGCTCATTTGTTGTAAATCCGAACTTTCGAAAATTCTCCTGACTAAACCACAATAGGTAGAATGCTGTAATTTCAGGATTTGTTAACCAATTTATTCCATCAATAAATTTTAATCCAACACTAATATTGTTTCAGCGGAATTAGATGAACGTTTCGATCAGGAATTACTGCAACATCTAGTCGACGAAGACACCAGTAAAACCTACGGAGACGGTCAGTTATCGACACCGATACCTACAGACGACAGCGAAGAGGATGAAAAATTGACACCACGAGTTAACGCAGACCAATTAGACCTGAGAGACATCAGCAGACGCAGCCTGTTGTACAAGAAGTTATTCTACAAGAACATAATAATGGCTTAGTCTTGTTTTAACCTGTTTTAAAAGAAAAATGTAGACTCTGATAGAAGAAATACTCAGTCGCTTCCCTCCCATTCACATAAAAAAATAAGCCATACACATTGTTAAACGTTTTATTTATTATTATTATTATTATTATTATTATTGATTATTATTATTAACGTTTAATTATTTATTGTTAGTAATGTAGGTTGTAAAAATGAAATAATCAAATAATAAAATCAGTTTTTTTTTCTTTAGTACAAGTATGTTTTTATTCGTAGTTTTATCACATAAAATAACATTATTCACCGTCAGTCACCAACATATGTACGGATTTTTCCGACTGGAGCATCTTTGCAGCTTTTTCCGTGCTTACGACGGCAGCTAACTGTAGGGAGTCGTATTTTGTGTAAAGTACGGTGACCGTCATATTTGACATGCTTCCAACTTTCTTGTTCATATTAGCTTCCTGAAATGGAGAAGATATACTGTTTATTAATACATTTCGTGTTTATTGGTGTATTTTAAACATTCAGTGCAAATCTCATAAAAATCTGAACCGTATTTCTATAGATATGATTTATTTACGATTTATAACACAATACGATTTATGATACAAATTTGTTTCGATTTCAAAAAATCATAACTCATGTTTTAGGACGCTTTGTGTCTTTCTATGGCCTTTATAGTGTTCATTGGTGTATTTTAAACATTCAGTGCAAATCTCAGGAAAATCTAAACCGTATTTCTAAAGTTATGATTTATTTACGATTTTTAATACGATACGATTTATGATACAAATTTGTTTCGATTTCAAAAAATCATAACTCATGTTTTAGGACGTTTTGTGTCTTTCTATGGCCTTTATAGTGTTCATTGGTGTATTTTAAACATTCAGTGCAAATCTCATAAAAATCTGAACCGTATTTCTAAAGTTATGATTTATTTACGATTTATAACACAATACGATTTATGATACAAATTTGTTTCGATTTCAAAAAATCATAACTCATGTTTTAGGACGTTGTGTGTCTTTCTATGGCCTTTATAGTGTTCATTGGTGTATTTTAAACATTCAGTGCAAATCTCAGGAAAATCTAAACCGTATTTCTAAAGTTATGATTTATTTACGATTTTTAATACGATACGATTTATGATTCAAATTTGTTTCGATTTCAAAAAATCATAACTCATGTTTTAGGACGTTTTGTGTCTTTGTATGGCCTTTATACTGTTTATTGGTGTATTTTAAACATTCAGTGCAAATCTCAGGAAAATCTAAACCGTATTTCTAAAGTTATGATTTATTTACGATTTTTAATACGATACGATTTATGATACAAATTTGTTTCGATTTCAAAAAATCATAACTCATGCTTAGGACGTTTTGTGTCTTTGTATGGCCTTTATACTGTTTATTTGTGTATTTTAAACATTCAGTGCAAATCTCATAAAAATCTGAACCGTATTTCTATAGATATGATTTATTTACGATTTATAACACAATACGATTTATGATACAAATTTGTTTCGATTTCAAAAAATCATAACTCATGTTTTAGGACGTTTTGTGTCTTTCTATGGCCTTTATAGTGTTCATTGGTGTATTTTAAACATTCAGTGCAAATCTCAGGAAAATCTAAACCGTATTTCTAAAGTTATGATTTATTTACGATTTTTAATACGATACGATTTATGATACAAATTTGTTTCGATTTCAAAAAATCATAACTCATGTTTTAGGATGTTTTGTGTCTTTGTATGGCCTTTATACTGTTTATTGGTGTATTTTAAACATTCAGTGCAAATCTCATAAAAATCTGAACCGTATTTCTATAGATATGATTTATTTACGATTTATAACACAATACGATTTATGATACAAATTTGTTTCGATTTCAAAAAATCATAACTCATGTTTTAGGACGTTTTGTGTCTTTCTATGGCCTTTATAGTGTTCATTGGTGTATTTTAAACATTCAGTGCAAATCTCAGGAAAATCTAAACCGTATTTCTAAAGTTATGATTTATTTACGATTTTTAATACGATACGATTTATGATACAAATTTGTTTCGATTTCAAAAAATCATAACTCATGTTTTAGGATGTTTTGTGTCTTTGTATGGCCTTTATACCGTTTATTGGTGTATTTTAAACATTCAGTGCAAATCTCATAAAAATCTGAACCGTATTTCTATAGATATGATTTATTTACGATTTATAACACAATACGATTTATGATACAAATTTGTTTCGATTTCAAAAAATCATAACTCATGTTTTAGGACGTTTTGTGTCTTTCTATGGCCTTTATAGTGTTCATTGGTGTATTTTAAACATTCAGTGCAAATCTCAGGAAAATCTAAACCGTATTTCTAAAGTTATGATTTATTTACGATTTTTAATACGATACGATTTATGATACAAATTTGTTTCGATTTCAAAAAATCATAACTCATGTTTTAGGATGTTTTGTGTCTTTGTATGGCCTTTATACTGTTTATTGGTGTATTTTAAACATTCAGTGCAAATCTCATAAAAATCTGAACCGTATTTCTAAAGTTATGATTCATTTATGGTGTATAATACAATACGATTTATAATACAAATTTGTTTCAAGTTCAAAAAATTACAACTCACGCTTTAGGACGTTTTGTGTCTTTGTATGGCCTTTATATTGTTCATTGGTGTATTTTAAACATTCAGTGCAAATCTCATAAAAATCTGAACCGTATTTCTAAAGTTACGATTTATTTATGATGTATAATACAATACGATTTATAATACAAATTTGTTTCGATTTCAAAAAATTACAACTCACGTTTTAGGACGTTTTGTGTCTTTGTATGGCCTTTATATTGTTCATTGGTGTATTTCAAACATTCAGTGCAAATCTCATAAAAATCTGAACCGTATTTCTAAAGTTACGATTTATTTACGATGTATAATACAATACGATTTATAATACAAATTTGTTTCAAGTTCAAAAAATTACAACTTACGTTTTAGGATGTTTTGTGTCTTTGTATGTCCCTTATATTGTTCATTGGTGTATTTTAAACATTCAGTGCAAATTTCATAAAAATCTGAACCTTATTTCTAAAGTTATGATTTATTTACGATTTATAATACAATACGATTTATAATAAAAAAATAAAAATCATAACTCAAGTTTTAGGGCCTTTTATGTCTTTGCATGGTCGTTATATTGTTCGATGGTGTATTTTAAACATTCAATGCAAATCTCTTGTCACAAATTTATCTCTTTAGACGATATATAAAAAACCACATTTACCTGCATAAAATTACACATTTCGTAGTAGAAGTTCGGAAAATTCGGCGGCTGATAAAACACCAAATGCCTGATCCCTTTAATCCTAATCCTGTTGAAGAAATGGTGCCGTTCCGTATACAGAAGGAAGTGCGCGTCACCGTGGAAAAACATATCCCTCGCTCTTGCAATTTTAGCATCCTAAAACCATAGCATAAAAAAAATATTAACCGTCAAAAACCACAAGTCAAAATTCAATTTTTACCTTTGAATATTCGCAGATCTGCACAAAACTAACATCCTCCTTTTTAAAGTAATTCCTCAACTTGACAAAGTCAAAATAATTCGAGACGTACACCAAAGTCTGCTTCATCAACGCGTCCCTTTGCTGGGGCAAAATCTTACCCACGAAAAAATCAAACCTGGCGTCGATCGAATGCTCGACACTATTCACGTTAATCTTGTGAAAAACATGCGGTATCTGCACGAAAACCTGCCGTATCGACCCAAAACTAACCTCGTTTACAACCTTAACTTTCCCCGAATAATTAAAACACCGCTTATTGAATATCGAATTAATTTCCGGTAACGTAACCGAAGAGAAAATCAACGTTTGTCGGTAATATTTCGACCAACCGTTTAAACTCCAGTGCCGCACTCTGGAAAAATCCGTACCGTGAGACTCTTTCGGTTGGAGATGGACGTGGTTCAGTATGTGTAAGACGTGGTCCCAGTTCTGCATGAGGAAAATTTCGGTTTGGTCGAAAATTAGGAGTTCTATCGAAGCTAAGAAGTCGAAGTCTCTGTCGGGTTCTCCGTCGGCTCCTATGATGGTACGGAGACCTAGCGGGGAGGCTATTATTATGTCCGAGGAGTAGAACGCTGCGTATAACTGGAAAACGGAAGGAGGAGACGATTGTGAATTTTTTAAGTACTTTTTTTTAAGGTTTAAGAGTGTTAAGAATGTGTTAATAAGAGTTTGTTGTTAATTGTATTATTTATTAGGTTTATTGAAGTATTTTCAACCCTCCCGACGAGTTTCATCAAAATCCTACCACTGTTTCTAAAGTTATGATTTTTTTCTTCTGATTACAGTACCAATTTATCTTTTTTGATGATTTCAAACCTTTATGTGGCCTTTATATTGTTCATTGGTGTATTTTAAACATTCAGTGCATATTTCATCAAAATCTGAAACGTATTTCTAAAGTTATGATTTATTTACGATTTATAATACAATACTATTTATGATACAAATTTGTTTCGATTTCGAAACATCACAACTCACTTTTTAGGGTGTTTTGTGCCTTTGTATGGCCTTTATATTGTTCATTGGTGTATTTTAAACATTCGGTGCAAATCTCATAAAAATCTGAACCGTATTTCTAAAATTATGATTTATTTACGATTTATAACACAATATGATTTATAATACAAATATGTTTTGATTTCAAAAAATCACAACTCACATTTTAGACCGTTTTGTGTCTTTGTACGTCCCTTATATTGTTCACTGGTGTATTTTAAACATTCAATGCAAATTTCATAAAAATCTGAACCTTATTTCTAAAGTTATGATTTAATTACGATTTATAATACAGTACAATTTATAAGAAAAATTTGTTTCAATTTCAAAAAATCACAACTCACATTTTAGACCGTTTTGTGTCTTTGTACGTCCCTTATATTGTTCATTGGTGTATTTTAAACATTCAATGCAAATTTCATAAAAATCTGAACCTTATTTCTAAAGTTATGATTTAATTACGATTTATAATACAGTACAATTTATAAGACAAATTTGTTTCAATTTCAAAAAATCACAACTCACATTTTAGACCGTTTTGTGTCTTTGTACGTCTCTTATATTGTTCATTGGTGTATTTTAAACATTCAATGCAAATTTCATAAAAATCTGAACCTTATTTCTAAAGTTATGATTTAATTACGATTTATAATACAGTACAATTTATAAGACAAATTTGTTTCAATTTCAAAAAATCACAACTCACATTTTAGACCGTTTTGTGTCTTTGTACGTCCCTTATATTGTTCATTGGTGTATTTTAAACATTCAATGCAAATTTCATAATAATCTGAACCTTATTTCTAAAGTTATGATTTAATTACGATTTATAATACAGTACAATTTATAAGACAAATTTGTTTCAATTTCAAAAAATCACAACTCAAGTTTTAGGGCCTTTTGTGTCTTTGTATGGACTTTATGTTGTTCATTGGTGTATTTTAAACATTCTAAACAAATTTCATCAAAATCTGAACCGTATTTCTACAGTTATCTACGATTTCTCTCTACGAGTTATTTACGATAATGTCTCCAGTTTCTTACCTTTAAACTTTTCTTGGTGACAGTTATACCAATCTTGAAGTCGTCCCCCGTATTCCCGGCAAACGTCAACTCGTAATCCTCCGGCTTCGGATTCTTCTTCGGCATCACAAGCTCACTTCCCGTGTACTCCTCAACAAACCTATTCTTATTTATTACGTTCCCTTTATCCTCCGCAATCAAAATACTTATCAACAACTGCACAATTTTATAAGCAGACGATTTAAATGGAGCCACAATCAAAATCTAAAAAAAAAAAAAACATAATTATAATAATAATAATATTCATAATAATAATAATAATTTACCAAATACTTCTTTTTTCTTTTCAATATATAAATCACTCACCTTTGGTCTGACCAACCCTTGATCGCGAAATTCCTCGGGAACTTCGTCTCGCTTCGACAACCTCGCGTTGTGATGCAAAACCTTCGTCCGCGTCTTCAAAATATGGTTAACCGCGTGCAAACAATAAACAAACCGTATCTCTTCGGCATTATCGAAAGTCCTGCACGGGTAATAAAAATCCTGGTAATTATTCAAAACTGAGAAAATCTCGCCTTGAAATGTTGTCAACGGCACCGTTCTATTCCTACCGGCCCCCGAGGAAAACGCCTCGTTACAACGCTCCAAATTCCCGACGATTTGTGATTTAATGCACAAAGATTCAAAAGATTCTTTTTGCAGGTGCAACCGTTCCGGGGGTTTCCCCACAGGGGCAAAAATCTGTTCCTCGGCGATCGAATTCAGAGATTTTTCGTTTTTTTCTGTTTTTCCCACCGGGATTTGAACTGTCAAGTTGCCTAGTTTCGGCCAGGTTAGGTTAGTCGTGTTTACCGTCATCGGAGAGTTTTGTACCGAATTTAGAAGACTAGGGCTTAATTCGTGGGCTAAATGTAAGGAAAATGGGTCCGACGGTGATTCTGTCATTTCTTCTTCATTATTTAATTCAATTTCTTCTTCTTCAGAAATGTCAGTGGGTTCATTTGTTTTGGGATCTTCTTCATTGGTTTTAGTCCCTAACCTCAAACTTTCATCTTGACAGTTTTCATCACTTAGTCGCTTTTCTTTAACCTCTTCTTCACTTGAAGCCTCTTCTTCACTTTCTTCGTCAATTTCATCCTCATTCTCAATATCTTCATCAATTTCTTCTTCATTTTCACTGTTATTTCCCTCGTCTGTGTCATCACTACTATCGACTGTCTTTCCTCTGCTTTCCGTTTTGAATGTACCCAACAATTGGGACATATCGTCAAGTTCTTCTTCGCTCTCCGAGCTCTGTACGTTAGGAATTATATGTTTGGTTTCGACCGCTTCGTTTTTCCTCCGTTTTTCTTCATTTTCGGCATCGTTTTCCGGCCTGACAAACTTTCTTTTGGCCCCGAATTTCGCGGTTTCGTTGGAGTATAAACTGTACGTTCGGGGTTTTTGATGCTTGTTTTTTGGTTTATTATTGCCACCTTTCTTGCGGTTGTTGAACTTTTTGGCTCGTCCGCCGCGAAACCCCATGTTTAATTATGTTGTTGGTGTGTGGAAATCGTCGGAATGTTAAGAACATAACCTAACCAACATGTGATTGTGATAGACGCGAAGTTTTTTGAGGTTAAGTGAGGTTAAGTAACCACTAATCAAAGAGAATTATGAAAACACAACTTTTAAGGCAATTGTTCGTTTGTTGGTATTTTCCGTGGTGAGAGTTTGAGTCCTCAACGACTTTCTCAACCCATGGGCATTAATTAAATCATAATTAAAACAAAAAATCGAATCTACTTTTAAAACTCCCGCTCGCGGTAGCAGTAATTAACACACACTGAACAAAAAACTCCCTAGCCCTAGGGATATTTTGTACATTTCGATGAATTCCGATCATTTCCGAAAGATTTCCGACGTTACCGATCGCAACGCCATCTCGGGCCTGTAGAGCAATTAAACCCCGGGAAATTTTCAAACGACACAATAAAATATTAGGTAGGAAATTGAAAAAACTAGAAAAATTTATGAGGTAATATGTATATATATACCGATTTATTTTTAACACTAACATATTACATGATATCACATGTTACTTGCACACATTGAGTGTTGTACGTAATAATTATTGACCTCAACGTCGATGTGGGACGAAGTACAAGTACTCTTTCTCTTAAAACTAAACGACCGGGCGCAGTCGAACGGATCACAACGGAACGGGGAGCGAAACTGATCGCTTAGTACGTTAAATATCGTTGTGTGTGGATCCTTAATAAATAAATTTTGACAAAAGTTTATTCTGTAATGATCGGTTCGACGGAGCACGGTTGCATCTTTTGTTAGAAACAACCGTTTCAAAATTATTGCAATCTTATCAAAATATTTTAAAATTTCTGTGCATATAATATTCTCGTTTCTCTTAATTTTTTTTCTATCCTCGTTCATTTCATTTTAGAATTAAAAACACAGCTATTTCACTTTGTTTTCCTTTTTATAGTAATTTACATATTTTTTTTTGTTTGTTTAAAAACTGCTGATTGCCTTTTGTTTTTTTCATTTGACTATTTGACGTTTTGTTTATTTTTGTAATAAAATTGCAATTTCAACAAATTAAAATTACACAATGCACCACAACAATTTGTTATCTAATATATAAATAACAGTATTTTTTTTAATCTTCGTCAATTGTGCCCTTGTTTTGTTTCATTTAAAATTAACATTTTTGTTATAATGTAAAGAACACAATTCAAAAATATTACACTGTTTAGAGCCTTCGATTTCAAAATCAAGAATATTTCTTTCAATTCAACTACAAAGTGTCAAACTTACAAAAGTTTGACAGATAACATAACCCCATTCTTTCAGATTGTCTTGAAGTTTGTCAGAGTGTCTAATATCATTTGTTAAATGAAGAAACATTCTAGACTTGGGTTGGTTTGAAAATGAAAGAGGAATATAAACGCAGGCCATGGCAAGAAATATATAAAAAATTCCCTATCTATGGTGTACACTACCAGATTTATTATATTAACTTTTCTTTAATCATTGACGCCATTCTTTCTAAGAAGTGTTAGGACGGTTTTTTTGAACGAGTATCATTTGTTTATTAATCACCTAATTATAATAAGTAACATTTTTTCCGCTTCGTCATCCATTTTTCTCTCAATTATTTACTCAAAATAATACTGGCTCGTGTACTTCTTAGCAAATCAATGGCCAATGATAGACTAGATTCAGTCTCCCAGCTGCTCAAGTAAAAGTTTAATGCGTTAAAAGTTTAATACATTTAAAGTTAAAAAAAAAAATGATCACGGTAACTTGTCTTATCGAAAACAAAAGAGGAACGTAACGTTAGTTTAGTATATCATCGGTAAATTCCACGATGCGTTTACAAAATTATGGAAGACAACAGCGTCTCGGAAATAAATAAGACCGGGTTTGTTCTATAAAACGTCTAAAACCTAATTGTTTGATCTGACAGACGACAGCCTGGGAGAGCTCGTGGGGTACATGCTGTAGTATTTTCTCCATTTTTTCTCCTTTTAAAATATATATCGTAACATATATATCGTATCATATACGTATATTTATAGCCTATTAAGTTCTGTCCTCTTATTTACAACATTTACAAGAATATATACACAGGAATGCCCCGTTCCAAACGGGTCAATTAACACCAAATTAAACGACAATATAATCAATTACAATAATATCATCTTAGTACGCCAACTTTGAGCTTCGTATGCACGTATAGTACAAATCAAAAATTATAAAGAGGTGATCAGCAACGTCCACACAAACTTTAAACTCCCTACATCAACAAAAAAATTACGTATATTTTGATAAGTACGAATAAACTGTCAAATTGACAGCACAAACAAAATTTTTTAGGTTAGATTGGGTTGTCTTGACAACCTCATAGATAAACAAGGAAAGAATTACGTATATTTCATCAATAAGTACGAATAAACTGTCAAATTGACAGCTCAAACCGAATTAATTTAGGTTAGATTGGGTTGATTTGACAATTTGACCTAGATAAACAAAAGAATTACATACATTTCATCGAATAGTATGAATAAATTGTCAAACTGACAGCTCAACCCAAACTGAGAAACTAGATGAACAAAGGAATTATGTACAATTTGTCGATAAGAATGAATGAACTGTCAAATTGACAGCTCAACCCATATTGTTTTAGGTTAGATTGGGTTGGGTTGAATAAACTGTCAAACTGACAGCTCAAACTAAATTCAATGTTTTAGGTTAGATTGGGTTGTCAAGTCAACCCATTCTAACCTACCTAAACAGATAACGTAGATAAACAAAAGAATTATGTACAATTTGTCGATATTTAATGTGTGAACTGTCAAATTGACAGCTCAAAACAAACTGTTTTAGGTTAGATTGGGTTGACTTGACAATTTGACCTAGATAAATAAAAGAAATGTATATTTCATCTGTAAGTATGAATAAACCTGTCAAACTGACAGCTCAAACCAAATTGAACGTTTTAGGTTAGATTTTAGGATTTGGATTGAGTTGATATTAACCTAAAATTATTGTTAAAAACAAAGAAAATTGTCATCTAGGAACATATAGAGTTTGTAAAGACGTTGCTTATGAAGAGAAATTGAGCGACAGATCAGAGATCAAGAGACAAAATGCGTCAAAAAATGGGCCACCCGTTACGAACGACGGCGACGACGGGGGCTGTCCTCGCCCCATACTACCGTAGTAAAAAACGTTATAAAAATAAAAACAGTTAACAATACAATTAGCTGCACACAATTCCTGTACCGCACTAGTCTTTTTTGTTTATTCTTCATCTGTTTTTTTTTTTTTTCATTTTTTTTAAGTTAAATCACAACCTGAGAGAGGGGGGGTGCGGTGGCGGACGCTACGAGCCGCCGACCAGGACGTGCTGCACGAATCCGTCCCATTCCTGGTCTTGGCGTTGCACCACGGTCTCCTGCGTCTCGTTACCGAACTCCAGTTCCGAGTACAGGTCGTTATTGTTCAGCGATTCGAGATCGTATTGCGACGTCAGCGACAGCACCGAACTCCAATTGATCGGGCGGTCGTCCCCGATACCCGAGTCGGTATCGTTCGTCGTCTGAGGGAACGGAGTCGCCCGTCCTCCGGAAGCGTTCATTTCCCGCAAACTTTGCTCGTAACTGTTCGTCACTTCCGTTACGGGAGACAGGCGACTGGGAGGCGTCAACTCGGGGATGTAACTGGGTTCCGGCGGAGGTTCCGACTCCATCTCGCGTTCCAATTTCCGTAACGTGTTACAAATTAACACAGAACGTCGTAACGACGGATCGGAACACTGCCTAAACCTGGCTAGTTTACACATTGAAAGGTTGACAACAGCAAGCCTCCGTTGTCGGTAACAAGGTACGTTACACCAGCGAGTCCTTCCGTCACAGCACCGCGTTCGAACAGGGGGCGAAGCGCCCAACTCCAAGTAACTTTTGCCGTTCTCTTCGCATCGTATCGTCTGCTGGGGCGGTTGGTAGTATTGGTGGTAGTAGTCGGAGTTGTTGTAGCGGGGGTACGTTGTGGGGGGCTGGACGTTGTACCGGGCAGGTTCCGGTGGGACGCCGTCGTCCGATAACTCATCTTCGAATTCGTCGTCGTCTTCGAATTCGTCGTTGGAGAGGAGGGTGGCCGTTAACGCTGTCGTGGACGTATGCCAGGTGTCGCTGGGCACCGCCACCGCTTGTAGCCTCGCTATGCAATCGTCCGCTTCCCATCTTCCTGTCTTGGCTGGGCTGGAGTCCCCTGGAGCTGCTGCTGCTTCGAGCTTTCGTTTTCCTGTTGTCGCTTGCAAACCCATCATGGCACAATTCTGGAATTAAACGAACGTGTTCTTAGTTTGTTTGATAGTGAGGTAAAATGTGCATCGTCAATCTGACATATCAATTGATTGATAATGTTTGAATGTACCGCGAAAAATCAGGGAAATTCATTGTTTTTTAGTTGGGGATAAGTTTGACAAGTTTGACAACCTAAGAAAAATAATACTCCTGTTGTAATGTGACTGTTATTCGTCGTGCATGATTGGTTGCATACCGATGCATATATTTGCATATCTTGATATACTTTACCGATAATAAATAAGTTACATCTTCTTAACTCAATTCATTAGACTACTATTATAATTATTTAATTAATTATAAGTCAAAATTTTAATACATAGTAATAATTTTATAGCAAGTGGCATTTTCAAGCATCTACTTACGATAGATGGCGCCACCAATGACAGTACAATCCAATTTTCAGATTTAATACAACTATTTATTGCTCCTAGTTTACCTACGACAAAATAATGACCATAGTATTGTTAACCCAAGTTTCAGAGCAGTATTTAACACATTCAAAGACAAAATAATGTATCATTTTCTTGTGCAACTTAGTCCATAATTTGCTGAAAAAATCATTAAAATCCATCAAAAATGGACGAACTAATGAACAAAAATAAACATTATTGTAGTTATTTATTGATATAACGACACAAAACTCAGTATAGATATATTTAATAGTTCCTTACATGGCAAAAAAATAGAATCTCAGACCCCATAGACAATTAGATGTGTATAATTATATATTACATATGTTAAATAAAGATATTAGAAGAAAACAAAGCTGATTTACACCACAGAATGTTAAAAATTAAGTTTTGAAAGTTCGCGCGTTTCGTCCTACTATCGCCCTCTAGTGTCAGTTAGTTTTCGCCTTGACAAGTGGTGCTACACACGTCTTTTTCTCCGCGATTTATCCAAATAATTACACGTTACAGATCTCGCGAGGGTGCTCAATCCTGTCGATCATATATCTTACTACCCCGTGTACCGTTCGCAACGCGAGATTTTGCTTAACAACGCCACAATTTCGAAGAATCGCATCGCGAAATTCTTGACTCGGATTTGAGTGTACGACAACAGCGCGCCGGGTGGGAGTTGCGCGAACCCTCGTTACCAACATGGAAGCCGCGCATTTTGACGTTTACGCGCATCTCGACTTTCCAACGCAAATTAAACGATTAATTAATATTTTCCGAGCGCGTTTGTGCATAGAAATGCGATCTTTGGGTGTTTTTGTGCCTAATTTCACTTAAGTCGTAAGCTGTCGCATGGTGAGCGGTAATATTTTTCGTTCGAAACTGTGAGCGCTTCCACCACTTTTATGGTTATGTTTTATAGGATTTTATCACGCGTTTTTAAATCTTTCGAGTGATGTGCAAAATGTACTTTTAGCGCGCGACTTAACTTGTGTGTGTGGTGTTTGTGGCCTAAGATGTCCAAGGACAACGCGGGGGAGGATGGACAGTGTCCTGGTATCAAGACATCGTGTGCAAGGTAGGTTCAAAAGATGACTTCCAACGGGGGAGGGGAAGAAAACAACATAAGGTAGGATTTCAATAATTGTATCTATGTATATCCGCCAGATATTTGACAGATAACATAACCTAATTTCAAAATTTTTTTAATAAGGTTTAAGTTATAACAAAACTATTTTTCTTGTGGATAAAATGTAAGCAAAGCGTGCGTCATGCCTCGTTGGTTCTTGGTAGCGGGTTTTACGTGCTGGAGCGCCTGCTATTACAGCGTCGAAAGCAGAGTCCGCCGCTACCGCTGTCGCTGCTGCGTATGCGTTCATTATAGAGCTATAGATAATTTCACAAGGTGTGCTGGAATAAGCATGCTAACCTTGGAGGTTTTCTCAGGCCGGAGTGAGCGGCCTTCGTCGTAGTGAAACCGGACATGCGGCCCGAGTTAAAGTTAAGCGAACGAACGAGCAAGCGGCCGAGCCAGCAGCGGCAGGAAAACTACTTGGAATAGAAAGCTGCCATTATATAAAGTCATACTTCTAAACCAGCCAGCTACGCTCACTCCGCAAGTCCACAAACGCTCGTCCACGCGATATTTGTCATTAGTAATCGTTTTATTTTGAACAGAGACTGCTTGTTTCGCGGAGAGTTTCACGATTTTTTTTTTTATAGATTTGTTTTCTTTGAGGTATATTATTGGGTTCTAGTAGTCTTACTCCTACGAAGTATATTGAAGAACTTTATGTATGTTCTAGAAAAGGAATTATCTGTTCTTTAGGAAATACCGCTATTATAGAGCTCAAAACCTTAAATAATCATTGCTAAAAATTTTTAGGTTACTTCTAAAGTTGTGCACTTTCTTTGTTTCTTTGTCGTAAATATTTTTGTTACTACACTAGGGCTCTGATAATCCAACAAAGGACTGAAATCTTATCTTTTATCTATGGCATGATAATGTTACTTTTGTAGATAGTGTAACACTAGCTCTGTGTATAAGTCAAAATTTTCGATTTTGGTTATTGGGCATTCTAGAAATATGTGGTTAAGGCTTCCCACCTGTCCACATTCGCAATATGGACATTTTAGGATACATTTTAGGTTATCTGCTATCTGTTACTGTTGTTACGAATGTCCGGCAGGGGGCGTTTCGGGTTTGACTTTACTGTGGTAATAGCAGCAAAACACGGGTCGACAAAAATCGATTTTTTGGATCGAAAATTGTTTTTAAGGGCGTTTTTTTGCTCAAAACTCTTTGCAAAGGGTATTTAGAGGGATCTTATCGTAAGACATGAGAGCGAGCGGCTTTTATAAGGTCGGCAGGAACGGATAAAAAATGTAAATTTTTGACGTTCATCGATCCGCTTGTCGGAATTTCTAGACGTCACGTGACATTTTCTCGAGGTTCGCCTTCACCCGAAGGGGTGCAAAAACGTGATTTTTTTTCAAAATTGACGCATTTAATTTACAAAATATCGCGCAGTCCACGCGGAATTGTGTCCTTTTTTCAATTCGAGCGTCAAAAGTAATATCGAAAAGCCCAATTTTGCAGCTACTCGATCGCAAATGTCGGCGAAAATGGGCGATTCCGCTGAACGCGCCCTACACTTGAAAGTTCGTAATTAGTATAGGTAGATAGATAGACGAGAATATATGAGAAGTAATGGAGAAAAAGTCTTTATTGTCCAATCAAACATGATTGGTTGGCAAATAAACAAAAATCCCCAAAAAAAAATACTTCAGTATTTCCACGTTTTCCTCCAGAAATCTTTCAAAAGTCAGAAATTTTACCTGAACCGTAAAATACTGATAGACTGAAAACTACTGAGGATATAATAAAGACCTTTTTGATGCAGGTAGTTGGGTCTGCCAGGTACAGGTAATACCCGACCCGCATACGTTCGGTTCAGATGTAGAGTTCTTTTTTTGTGTGTGCCTTTTGGACCCGCATCCCATACCATCAGGCAACCCTCCTAAAACGTGCTCAGGAACTGTTGCCTGTCACAGTCGGTACGTCTTTTGAAAGAGTCCCCTTGTATGTTTCCCTTGGTTGCCATATGGCACCAGAAATACCCAAAGAACTATCTGACGGAGGTTTGGCCTGCTATACCTTTTTTTTTTCGCCAATCTCCAAGATTCTTGCTGGAGAACGGATGGAAATGATTAGAGTTCAAATCTAGTCTATAACAACAATATTTCCTAAAGAACAGACACGCAAGACACTTCTTAGACAAACAAAATCAACGTGTTTGATTGTCAATAATTCTCAGATTTTTTAACCATTTCCCATAATTCCTTTTGCAGATTATAGACAAAGTATTCAAGATCAACCCTTGAATGTTATAATTTGCCTTTGTCAAACACTAAGTCTATAACAGGAATATTTTCTAAAGAACAGACACTCAAGACACTTCTTAGACAAACAAAATCAACGTGTTTGATTGTCAATAATTCTCAGATTTTTTAACCATTTCCCATAATTCCTTTTGCAGATTATAGACAAAGTATTCAAGATCAACCCTTGAATGTTATAATTTGCATTTGTCAAACACTAAGTCTTTAACAGCAATATTTCCTAAAGAACAGACACGCAAGACACTTCTTAGACAAACAAAATCAACGTGTTTGATTGTCAATAATTCTCAGATTTTTTAACCATTTCCCATAATTCCTTTTGCAGATTATAGGCAAAGTATTCAAGATCAACCCTTGAATGTTATAATTTGCCTTTGTCAAACACTAAGTCTATAACAGGAATATTTCCTAAAGAACAGATACTCAAGACACTTCTTAGACAAACAAAATCAACGTGTTTGATTGTCAATAATTCTCAGATTTTTTAACCATTTCCCATAATTCCTTTTGCAGATTATAGGCAAAGTATTCAAGATCAACCCTTGAATGTTATAATTTGCCTTTGTCAAACGCTAAGTCTATAACAGCAATATTTCCTAAAGAACAGACACTCAAGACACTTCTTAGACAAAACAATCAACGTGTTTGATTGTCAATAACTCTCAGATTTTTTAACCATTTCCCATAATTCCTTTTGCAGATTATAGACAAAGTATTCAAGATCAACCCTTGAATGTTATAATTTGCCTTTGTCAAACACTAAGTCTATAACAACAATATTTCCTAAAGAACAGACACGCAAGACACTTCTTAGACAAAACAATCAACGTGTTTGATTGTCAATAATTCTCAGATTTTTTAACCATTTCCCATAATTCCTTTTGCAGATTATAGACAAAGTATTCAAGATCAACCCTTGAATGTTATAATTTGCCTTTGTCAAACACTAAGTCTATAACATCAATATTTCGTAAAGAACAGATATACAAGACACTTCTCAGACAAAAAAATCAACATGTTTGATTGTCAATAATTCTCAGATTTTTTAACCATTTCCCATAATTCCTTTTGCAGATTATAGACAAAGTATTCAAGATCAACCCTTGAATGTTATAATTTGCATTTGTCAAACACTAAGTCTATAACAGGAATATTTCCTAAAGAACAGACACTCAAGACACTTCTTAGACAAACAAAATCAACGTGTTTGATTGTCAATAATTCTCAGATTTTTTAACCATTTCCCATAATTCCTTTTGCAGATTATAGACAAAGTATTCAAGATCAACCCTTGAATGTTATAATTTGCCTTTGTCAAACATTAAGTCTATAACAGCAATATTTCCTAAAAAACAGACACTCAAGACACTTCTTAGACAAACAAAATCAACGTGTTTGATTGTCAATGATTCTCAGATTTTTTAACCATTTCCCATAATTCCTTTTGCAGATTATAGACAAAGTATTCAAGATCAACCATTGAATGTTATAATTTGCCTTTGTCAAATACTAAGTCTATAACAGCAATATTTCCTAAAGAACAGACACTCAAGACACTTCTTAGACAAACAAAATCAACGTGTTTGATTGTCAATAATTCTCAGATTTTTTAACCATTTCCCATAATTCCTTTTGCAGATTATAGACAAAGTATTCAAGATCAACCCTTGAATGTTATAATTTGCCTTTGTCAAACACTAAGTCTATAACAGCAATATTTCCTAAAGAACAGACACTCAAGACACTTCTTAGACAAACAAAATCAACGTGTTTGATTGTCAATAATTCTCAGATTTTTTAACCATTTCCCATAATTCCTTTTGCAGATTATAGACAAAGTATTCAAGATCAACCCTTGAATGTTATAATTTGCATTTGTCAAACACTAAGTCTATAACAGCAATATTTCCTAAAGAACAGACACTCAAGACACTTCTTAGACAAACAAAATCAACGAGTTTGATTGTCAATAATTCTCAGATTTTTTAACCATTTCCCATAATTCCTTTTGCTGATTATAGACAAAGTATTCAAGATCAACCCTTGAATGTTATAATTTGCATTTGTCAAACACTAAGTCTATAACAACAATATTTCCTAAAGAACAGACACGCAAGACACTTCTTAGACAAACAAAATCAACGTGTTTGTTTGTAAATAATTCTCAGATTTTTTAACCATTTCCCATAATTCCTTTTGCAGATTATAGACAAAGTATTCAAGATCAACCCTTGAATGTTATAATTTGCCTTTGTCAAACACTAAGTCTATAACAGCAATATTTCCTAAAGAACAGATACTCAAGACACTTCTTAGACAAACAAAATCAACGTGTTTGATTGTCAATAATTCTCAGATTTTTTAACCATTTCCCATAATTCCTTTTGCAGATTATAGACAAAGTATTCAAGATCAACCCTTGAATGTTATAATTTGCCTTTGTCAAACACTAAATCTATAACAGCAATATTTCCTAAAGAACAGACACTCAAGACACTTCTTAGACAAACAAAATCAACGTGTTTGAATGTCAATAACTCTCAGATTTTTTAACCAATTCCCATAATTCTTTTTCCACATCGTACAGAAAATATTCAAGATCAACCCCTGAATCCTACAATTTTCAAGATCAACCCTTGAATGTAATAATTTCCAAGTTCAAGCAACTTCTAAGATAAAGAACCAGCAAAAATCATCCCTCAATAACGCATAACATCTAACTGTCACGGATAACTCCATAGCAATATTTCCTAAAGAGCATCACCAACGAGGGCGCAGGAGGAGTAGGTGGTGGTTCTCTTTTTAGCAAATTACTCCTCCAGTAACGAAATAAATTTGATCCAGCCAGCGCAGCACCCTTCTCTCAGCGGCGGCGAGAAACTCCGAAACTCAGTTCGCAGAAATATAAGGGTGGGTCGACGTCGGGGGGTGCTGGAGGGGGACGGCGGGGCGTCAGAAGAGGGTAGAACCACCACCGCCGACGCCAGCGATGCCGGGGGGTGAATTTCGAAATGAGTCGAAGCTAAAATACAGTATTTTCATTATACGGCGCGGAGGGTAGTAGGCAAGCCGGGACGCGCGGGTAGCGGGGTGGCGAAGCGTTGCGCGAGGAGGGATTAACATTTGGGGCCCAGTTTCGGGCCCCCTCGTTGGGGTGACAGCCCCTCCAACTGCCTGCCTGTCCCTTCTATTCACGGTAGAACGTTATATCCCTAAATCATTCACAGCGGACCTAAAAATTTTCAACTCCTACTACGCGTTTATTAAGTATGTATTAAGTATAGTTTTGTATTAAATTCGAAGATGTGGGCATTTTAAATTATTTCATGCAATGCAATAAAGTAAAATATTAAATACATACTTTAAAAGAAGTTATTTCAAAATTAGTCTTATGTATTATATTATTATTCGATTTATTATTCGTCAGATTGACAGTTTTTACATATCCTCCCAGTTGTGTAACATTCTAAACACTAAAGTTACTAGAAAGGCACATACAGAATTCAGGGAACTGTCACTGTCAGTTAACAACTTTTGTGGTTATATATAAACATGTGAAATGGTAAGCCTTCGCTGTGGTATGAATTGCATTGTGGAACTTAACAATAGGTCTCTCATCTTTTAGATTTAAATACCGGCGAAATTATACTCAAAGTCCTATACCACACCATATAAATTATTAAAATTAAGACACTGTCAGTAACTGTGTCAATAACTGTCAGATTGACAGTTGTTACATATCCTCCCAGTTGTGAAACATTCTAAACACTAAAGTTACTAGAAAGGTACATAAAGAATTCAGGGAACTGTCACTGTCAGTTAACAACTTTTGAGGTTATATATAAACATGTGAAATGGTAAGCCTTCGCTGTGGTATGAATTGCATTGTGGAACTTAACAATAGGTCTCTCATCTTTTAGATTTAAATACCGGCGAAATTATACTCAAAGTCCTATACCACACCATATAAATTATTAAAATTAAGACACTAGTTAATACTTTCACCGCCAGAGCGGCGACTCTTTCGCTTGCTGAGGCGAATTCAAAATACAGTCAAAATCTTAGTTAATTGTATAAAGTTACATGGATAATATCAATTTTAAAACTAAACAAACTTCTATTATGAAATAATTATAAGATAATTTAAAAATTATCGAAATGAACGGTAAATGTTTGAGTACCACTGGCTGAAAGATAAGGGTAGAATGAATAGCGCGCTCCGTGGTTGGGGGGGGGGGTTCATATTATCCGAGCATGCGCAGTACGTTACATCAGCAGCGCCACCAACGGCGCACGAAGGAATTTTCGAAACATTCCAACACAGACCGCCAAAAAGAGATTTCAATAAAATCATTTTAATAAAACCAGTTTTTAATGGGATTTAAATCTTTCTAACCTAAACACATATCTATTTTGTTTTTAATCAAACCTATTTTTTAAAGAAATAAGATTTTTAGACTAGAAATAAGAATCTTACGCTAGAAATAAGATTTCTTGTTTAAAAATCGTTCTAACCTAAAAAAAAACGTTTTTTGTCCAACATAACCTAACAAAACAAATTAGCGTGGGGGAAATGCCGAGAACACACACCGAGCGGGTTGAAAAATATATTCCCGCGACGCATCGCCCCCCACCTCGGCCGGTAAGGGGGGGTGGCGTTTCATCCCCTGCAAAAAGCGCTCCCACGTCGGTCGGTCGGTGCGACGTTCAGCGGACGAAAGATAAACGAAAAGTAATTACGTATAGGAAAAAAAAAACGGGGAGGAAGAAGAACAAGAAGGGAAAACTGCGCAGCAACGTGTAGAGCGTTTCATGCGAGAAAATCTTGCTGCTATCCGGGAGAAGCGAAGCGACCGAGCGTCGGATTTTGTTTTTGTGAGTAGGCGCGTTGCCAAGGCAACGAGCCAATGGCGTTTCGCGCCGCTCCCCTCCCCGCGCCGACCGCTGCTCCGACGTAGCATCAGCGCCGTTACGTACTACGCCAGGACTAATATATTTAATAACACCGCGCGTACAAATTTGAGACAAACATCGACGGAAAATGGTTAGAAAAGATTTGATTTTTTGAAGGTTATGTTTCCTGTATGTACATGTTTTGTATGTCAAATAGCCAGAATGTGGAACATATCTAGTGAGGGCGCTGTGCGCAGTTGCGCGCCGCACGCTTTGAAATATCCGATATCAATACTGCTGAACCAAACCCTCTACTGTTTGTTAATTGAAACAGAAGAGTGGAAAAGACCCGTGCGTCCTCGGACAATTAAGAATTAATTGTATGAAACGTATGAAATTTGGCGAATTCTACGAGAAATATTTGCTGTTGTTACCAAACCTAACCTAAAACGCGCACCGTAGGCTACGTTTGTTCAAGTTCGTTCAATATTCTTTACGAATTCACGCGACATTCAGGCCACGGTCATACCAATAGTGTGAGAGACGCAACGCAGTGCGCGCAAGCATTGTACACATTCCACGACTTCCAAAGTTATCAGACATCGCAATCGAACATAACCGCAAAACGAACTGTCAAAATTAGAAACGTCAAAATTAGGAACGTCAAAATGATGAGAAACGTCAAATTATCTATGATTTTTAAAACGTCATTCGCCTCAACGAGCAAAAGAGTCGCCGCTCTGGAGAAAAGGTAAAGATATATTGGTTTTAAGTTTGACATATTGCGGATCTAACCTCAAAATGAAACGTTTTTATTAAGAAATTCACATATAGTTACGTTCTCCTGCTGCAAATAAATTTTCTCCTTGTTCAAGGGGTTGTCCCTGATAATATGTATACATATTTTTTCAATAAGCGTTCCGAAAATACTTGTAAAGTCATATAGCGCCCTCTACATTCAAGAGAATAGTCATTGCACAAACTCCATTTTGAAAATAATGACTTTTTAATAACAACTTTGTTGTTTGTAAGGTAAAACGGCTTTTAAGCTTAAATTAAGCCGAATTTGTTCGATTAAATACATCGAGTAGGATATTTTACGGTACCAACCCAAGATACAGTGCGAGGCAGATGTCATGTGAACTTCGAGGCATTAGAAGCCACGTGGTGGCAGACCAAGCGCCTAAAACCCCCTCTCTCCCCCGCGCCGTACAAAAGACAGCCGCTAGACGCTCCAAACAACGGCCTTACTACAGTTATTTTTAAGCTATGATCTCAAACCGATGTTGTTTTCCACAATACGGGTTAATTCCAATTAAAATCATCAATCAGATACCAGCACATCTAATTAATCTAGTAGATAGTTTTTCGCAAAACATGACGTTACTAAATTTCATTTTGTGCTTCGACGGAATTTATTTTGAGGAAATATCGAGTACCACACGGTTGTACATGAATGGTTCTAGGTCTAAAAGTCAATTTTGGCGTCCCATCCCGATGTCAGACAAAAATACAGACGTGCAAAATATCGCCAATGTTTAACGTTGTTATTTATAGGGAAAACCTCAAAATCATTACTCGAAAACAACTTTCCGCCCTTCGCACGCATGTCTGAAATGGCTTAGCAAAAAAATCGTGTTAATATATATCCTAGTTTTCTCGTGAATTGAAAAAATAAAGTGCCATGTTTTTGTGCTCTATATAAGTTTTCTACGTAACGTACTATAGTTTTCTTCGGTTTTGTTTTTGAAATTATCATTTCTTAACGTTAAGTACGCGTTTCTGTCAAGATCTATAAAATAAAAACCGTAACATAACCTATTCATTAAAAAACCGAATCAAATTCCAACCAACAAAACAAATTTCCATCAATTAAATCATAACCTAGGCAAAATAAAAACATTAGCACAGACACGCAAGTTGTAATTAAAAAAAAACTACGTTTTAAAAGAACAGACTAGCTAGTTGGAATGGGATATCGCTTGTGCGCGTTACCCCCACTCCGTTAAGGTCTAGAATCGCCTGGCAACGGCATAAAGCAATTGTGAAACGGCTCCCCTGCCTGAGCCTCTCGACCGTGCTACGGTAGAAAACGGGTCGTGCTACGAGGCGACCGCTTCGGTCGGTCCGAGCGCGGCCGAAGCCAGGTTCGAGCCGCTCGCTCGGACCGGCGTTCGGACGCTTCTTAGCATGGTCCGGGCGAAAGAAGGCCACCTCTCCGTGAACTTTTCCGCGCCGGCACCACAAAGATACTGACGTCGTCGGCCGCATGACTCCACTACGGCCGAACGAACGAGGAAAAAACGCCGATCTGTCGACCGATTTCACGAAATGAGATGCCGGGCGCTGCGTCACGTGACGCCGTACCGCGGCCGCTTCACTTGTTTGAATGCGCTCACTTGCACGTGGAGTACGCTCGGATTCGACGAAATGTTTTATAACCTATAAATTTGACGGAAATATGTCTCAAACTTGTAGTTCACGTAATTTTGGGTTATTTTCTCATTGGTTGTACCGTATTTTATGACTGGACCATTCAGTACTGTAACAGGTTCAATTATGCACGGGAATTTTTTGGCGCGCGCGGTCGACCTAGTGACGTCACAGTACAAACTCCATAAATCAAAAGAGTGCCGGCGGTGCTTAATAATGAAGCGCCACGCAGCGGAATGATAGTAAACAAACGCGGATGAATGACTCAAAAAAAAAACGCATCAATAGATGTAGAGGGCGCTAATTTCGGCTCATGAGACGGGATAAAATTTAAATTAACTATAGTCAACTTTTCGATTTTAGTTATTTGGCATTCTAGAAATATGTGGTTAAGGCTTCCCACCTGTCCACATTCGCAATATGGACATTTTAGGATACATTTTAGGTTATCTGCTATCTGTTACTGTTGTTACGAATGTCCGGCAGGGGGCGTTTCGGGTTTGACGTTACTGTGGTAATAGCAGCAAAACACGGGTCGACAAAAAATCGATTTTTTGGATCGAAAATTGTTTTTAAGGCCGTTTTTTTGCTCAAAACTCTTTGCGAAGGGTATTTAGAGGGATCTTATCGTAAGACATGAGAGCTAGCGGCTTTTATAAGGTCGGCAGGAACGGATAAAAAATGTAAATTTTTGACGTTCATCGATCCGCTTGTCGGAATTTCTAGACGTCACGTGACATTTTCTCGAGGTTCGCCTTCACCCGAAGAGGTGCAAAAACGTGATTTTTTTCAAAATTGACGCATTTAATTTACAAAATAACGCGCAGTCCACGCGGAATTGGGTCCTTTTTTCAATTCGAGCGTCAAATGTAATATCGAAAAGCCCAATTTTGCAGCTACTCGATCGCAAATGTCGGCGAAAAGGGGCGATTCCGCTGAACGCGCCCTACACTTCAAAGTTCGTAATTAGTATAGGTAGATAGATAGCAAGTAGAATACAACTGTCTGTATGCAAAATGTGATGCAAAAGTTACGAAACCTCACATATTTTCCACCAAATTGTTATTTAAGAACTGACAGCGCCATTTAATAACTGTCAGATTGACAGTTGTTACATATCCTCCCAGTTGTGAAACATTCTAAACACTAAAGTTACTAGAAAGGCACATACAGAATTCAGGGAACTGTCACTGTCAGTTAACAACTTTTGTGGTTATGGAAAATCTGAAGCATAACCTCAACTTTCCTATTAATAAGTGATCGTTTGGCCTCTAAATGAGCGAGCCGAATAAAAACATCATAAATCGGGCACCGCCAAATCGCCAATCAATCAAGCGACGCGTGGCGATGCGAAACCTGACCTAGACCAACCAAGGTACCTCGGGATGAATGGCTTGCCGGGCAATAAAGCGCCAGGGAGAGGAGGGACCCCCCTAATGTCACACTTGCGTCGATAATGAGCCGATCGGTCAACAAGTGGGTCTCCCCCCCACCACTCCAATCCGTTTTTATTGCATTATTGTATACAAACATTAAAGTGAAGCACTCGTTGCATCTTCACTGCCATCTATACATCATTTTTCGTACTATTCCCTTTGAGTTTAGCTATTTTCTTAGTGACAGTTACTATGCAGTTACTGACAACATGTGGCGTAGTATTGCACCTTGCGTTTTGTATGCGAACGATTCAGCTGGAGTGTGTGTACAATTTAAAGTGGGGGGGTGCGGGGTAAGTTTACGGGCCGGGTCGTGATCTTCACGTGGTTGGCGACTGAATGGAATTCCACCCACCCCCGTACGAAAGATGAGCGTCCGTCAAAACTTGCATTTCTGAATGGAACTCGGGTGGAATAGACGCGCGTCTTTCGAAGATTGTGGTGGAATTACGCTGTGCCAGCTGTTCAATGGATTATTTAAAAAAAAAAAGCGGGCGATTTGAAATTGAGTAATGACAAGCACAATTTGACGTTTCAACTTTGAGGTTAGTTTTTACTAACCTTACTCTATAAAACAATGTTTTTTAAACAAAACAATGTTTTTTTTTAATTTGATAATCTTTTCGTTATAAATTACTGTTATTTGTGAACACTAAAAGTAAAAATTGATGTAGATTTTTTTTACAACCAATTATTGCACCTAGTTTACTTGCAATAATATGATAACCATAATATCGTTATCCTGAGTTTTAAATTAGTATTTAGCAGATTCAAAGATGAATTTACGGAATTTTGATGGTTATATATTGTCGTGTCATTTTTGACAGGACAGTATAACCTGTAGTAGCGTGATAGTTCTCCTAACCACCGCCAGATACCAGCACATCTAATTAATCTAGTAGATAGTTTTTCGCAAAACATGGCGTTACTAAATTTCATTTTGTGCTTCGACGGAATTTATTTTGAGGAAATATCGAGTACCACGCGGTTGTACATGAATGGTTCTAGGTCTAAAAGTCAATTTTGGCGTCCCATCCCGATGTCAGACAAAAATACAGACGTGCAAAATATCGCCAATGTTTAACGTTGTTATTTATAGGGAAAACCTCAAAATCATTACTCGAAAACAACTTTCCGCCCTTCGCACGCATGTCTGAAATGGCTTAGCAAAAAAATCGTGTTAATATATGTCCTAGTTTTCTCGTGAATTGAAAAAAATAAAGTGCCATGTTTTTGTGCTCTATATAAGTTTTCTATCTAACGTACTATAGTTTTCTTCGGTTTTGTTGTTGAAATTATCATTTCTTAACGTTAAGTACGCGTTTCTGTCAAGATCTATAAAATAAAAACCGTAACATAACCTATTCATTTAAAAAACCGAAACGTAGAAACTTTCTTGGAAGGTAGAGACTCATACTTAAGAAAGCATTTTATAATCGAAGTTTTTAGTTGATGAATCATTTCTTTCCGCAACAACGAAATATATACACGATTACTACCTAAAAAAATAAATAATTTGATCAAAAAAAAAAATTATTTGAACTAAAAAATGATTGAATCTTAGTTACGCCCACCGTTACTATGGCAACCACCACTCAAGTAAACAGTTTTTTCGTTTTCACATACATAATAATTTACGAAAAAAAAAAATACCTAACCTTAAAAATCTACACGAAAAGCAGTACCTATATAATATTCCGTATCTTATCGTTTTTAGTACAAGTCTGTGTGCACACAACGCCAGATATAATTTATCGGCCGAGCAAACAAGATAGCGCGAAATTCCAAAAACAAAAAACCGAAAACCTAACCAAAAAAAAATCGCAGGAGCAAAAATTCGAATTTCGCGGAATATCGCGGGCCGCCCATGATCGTAAACAGCGAATTGCCGAGTGGCGCCTCTTGCTGTTACCCGCAAGACAAATGTCCAGCGGACCGGCACAATATTCGACGTCGCGCGCGCGCGTCGGTTCGCGTACCCGAGTCCAGCATACGACTGGCCGACTGTGCACAAAACGATTTCAATGCACTGCTATCCCGCCGTTTCAAAACAAAACACATGCGGAGATAGCATAGGTAACGAAATCGACTTTGACAGTTGTCACGTGTAACCGAAAATCGACAATTTCTAAATGAAAATTTACTCGGTGTGTACAGATTTTCACTACGTCCTCTATAATAAACCGTTCGTGATCGGAATTTATAAATTTCCAAGGAAAAACGTGATTTTTAACGCGGAATATAGTGAGAAATAATGACAAGCGTTTAGGTTATGTAGTTTTCACGGGTTTCCGAGACGTGTTGTGTGGATATTTCGGTTAGTTCCCGATATTTCTGTGTGTGTCTCTGGCGTGTAACTATTTTTAGGTTGTGTTTTCTCGCGAAATATGAATAGAACACTTACCTGAGATTCAAACCACATGTTTAGTACGCGCCTGGGAAAGACATTGTTGCGTAGAGCAACATGACACATGAAAATTGTCACCTCACACACGACACAGTATCAACTATAGCGCTACGGAGTGAATATACAGTCGAACTAAAAGTCCAACAGCGTTCAAGACCGGTCTGCGCGTGATCGCGCCTCGTCGGCGATCATCGGCTACGCTCGGCCCACCTGCATTTACCAACGAAAGGTTAGGTTCATTGGAAATATACCCGCGCTACAGCGTTTCAAAACCTTTTATAATATTATTATTTAACCCGTTTGAACGGTAATCCACAATTTATTAAAAATCGCTTTTGAATTTCTCGATTTTTTCGCTATTTATTGCGATTTTTCCCGATTTTCTTCGACGTTCGTAGAATTTCGTAATAAAATTGTTTTTTTTTTTTTGTAGAGGAGATGTTTTAAAATAGCTTTGAAACGGTTACACACTATCCGCCGCGAGGTGGGGGTACTGTAGTCGCCTTGCTCGAGCGTCGCGACTTGGCAATAGAGGAAATATTCCGTAGAATTATTGTGCGTTATAAACGGGCTGTATTTACTAAAATAATCGTCTTGGTAACGAAAATTTATAACCTATAAATTCGTGGGGAAGACTGCGCAGTTAATAATTCGAAATTCCCGCTTCCGGACTTGGAATATTTGCAAAATGCGCACACGGCCGGTGACGAAACGAAAATATTTAACGGAATTGTTTATATCACACTTGTTTGCGCGCTCGACACCGCGCTGCGGCCGCAAGATAAATTTACTACGCGTTCCATAAAAAGTTATTGCGCAAGATTTCTATCGCGATATATATATATATATATATACAGGGACGGGCAAAATTTACAAACAACGCTTTGTCTGACGGTATAGATGTCTAAAAAATCAATTTAGTGAGTAGTGACGCTCCCCTGTGAGCTAACCTCAAATTTTGACATTTCGAATAACTGCGATAACTTCTTTCTTCTACCTATACTAATTACGAACTTTCAAGTGTAGGGCGCGTTCAGCGGAATCGCTCATTTTCGCCGACATTTGCGATCGAGTAGCTGCAAAATTGGGCTTTTCGATATTACTTTTGACGCTCGAATTGAAAAAAGGACACAATTCCGCGTGGACTGCGCGATATTTTGTAAATTAAATGCGTCAATTTTCAAAAAAAAATCACGTTTTTGCACCTCTTCGGGTGAAGGCGAACCTCGAGAAAATGTCACGTAACGTCTAGAAATTCCGACAATCGGATCGATGAACGTCAAAAATTTACATTTTTTATCCGTTCCTGCCGACCTTATAAAAGCCGCTCGCTCTCATGTCTTACGATAAGATCTCTCTAAATACCCTTCGGAAAGAGTTTTGAGCGAAAAAACGGCCTTAAAAACAATTTTCGATCCAAAAAATCGATTTTTGTCGACCCGTGTTTGCTGCTATCACCACAGTAACGTCAAACCCGAAACGCCCCCTGCCGGACATTCGTAACAACAGTAACAGATAGCAGATAACCTAAAATGTATCCTAAAATATCGATATTGCGAATGTGGACAGGTGGGAAGCCTTAACCACATATTTCTAGAATGCCCAATAAATAAAATCGAAAATTTTGACTTATACACAGAGCTAGTTTTTTACTATTCTCGCCGTTTGTTTCGAAAGAGATATAGATGGCGTTTTAACTTAAATATTGTCAGTAGGTTACTAAATATTCAACTTCAGTCATGTTTTGCTGTATTCTAACCTCACTTTTTGTACGGTAAAACTTTTGTGTTAGTTTGGTGTAATCAGGATGTCGCAGAGTTCCATAATTATGCACCTTCCCTCATTTTTTGCCATTAACACAGAGATATGTTAGTGGCAGTGTGTAGAATTCGACTATCTGAGTCGTTTTACCACAACGTGTGTAGTAACTAGTATTGGTAAAACACCTGTTTTATGTGAAACGTACATGCATAATATACGGGATCAACCTTTGCATTTATTAGCTCAAGCGCAGTCGGTCATTCGAAGGAATCCCCCAACCAAACCTATTTACAACTTTATAGTACGGCTGCTTGACAAAAATCCGCTCATTTTTCCTTTATTGCTCGATGCGGGAAAGTCGTACTTGTTTTTAGCGAGCGCAAACCTACGTAGTGGAACATTTTTAACCGGTTTATCTAATCTGTTATCAATCGTTGATGTTTCAAGTACATTTTATTATCTACCTATACTAATTACGAACTTTCAAGTGTAGGGCGCGTTCAGGGGAATCGCCCATTTTCGCCGACACGAGTAGCTGCAAAATTGGGCTTTTCGATATTACTTTTGACGCTCGAATTGAAAAAAGGACACAATTCCGCGTGGACTGCGCGATATTTTGTAAATTAAATGCGTCAATTTTGAAAAAAAAATCACGTTTTTGCACCTCTTCGGGTGAAGGCGAACCTCGAGAAAATGTCACGTGACGTCTAGAAATTCCGTCAAGCGGCTCGATGAACGTCAAAAATTTACATTTTTTATCCGTTCCTGCCGACCTTATAAAAACCGCTCGCTCTCATGTCTTACGATAAGATCCCTCTAAATACCCTTCGCAAAGAGTTTTGAGCAAAAAAACGGCCTTAAAAACAATGTTCGATCCAAAAAATCGATTTTTGTCGACCCGTGTTTTGCTGCTATTACCACAGTAACGTCAAACCCGAAACGCTCCCTGCCGGACATTCGTAACAACAGTAACAGATAGCAGATAACCTAAAATGTATCCTAAAATGTCCATATTGCGAATGTGGACAGGTGGGAAGCCTTAACCACATATTTCTAGAATGCCCAATAACTAAAATCGAAAATTTTGACTTAGAGCTAGTGTAGCACTATCTTGAAGTTTTTTGAGATTTTTTCTGGTGTATTTTGTTCTGTTTTTGCAGAAATTTATAGGGAAATTCTTGGAGATTGGGAATTTCTTTTCTTTAATTTGAGAGGTCAATATAAAAAATAAAAAAGATTTAAATTTTTTGCTGAAAGAAGGTGTTTTGACATTTTGTACCGTACCAAAAGTGAGGTTAAAAGACACAAAAGTCGAATATTTAGTATCCTACTGACAATATTTGAGTTAAAACGCCATCTATATCTCTTTCGAAACAAACGAAATAACGACGGCGAGAATAGTAAAACAATGGACAATACACCGAAAAAAGAATCATCAAAATCCGAGGAGAATTAAAGAAGTTGCGGCAGTAATTCGAAATGTCAAAATTTGAGGTTAGCGCGCGTCAAGTTATACAAATAGAATACAAAAAGAATGGTAGATTGACAGGGGAGCGCTGAGCGTCGATTATTTTTCAAAGTATTTGGTCGACGAGGGACGAACGTCGCAATCGTCTGAGAAAACCAGCGTACACCAAACGTCGGGCGGCATAAAAGTGCTAGGCGAACAAGTTTGGTGCCGCGCTGTACACAGCAATCGGCAACTTATTATCAATTACTGTGACTCAGCCGTTCGGGGCCGGCTCGCCAAGGAGTACCATGCATAAAACATACTCCCTCTCTCTCTCTATTCCGGCATTCGGATCGATTGGCGCGCCGGCCGGGGTATGGTTAGGTTGGGTCCCTCGGTCTCCCTACTCTGCTAAGTTTCTTCTGTGGCCGTCTCGCTCGCGCGCCTCGCTCGTTCGTTGAGTCCATCTCGCTCGCCTGACGTCACCGTTGCAGAGTGAGTAGCTAGGCTACAGTATGCGCTGCTTTCACGCAACCTACCGTCCCGACCCTCCACTCTATTTCACTGGTGCGGCGGACCGGACAAATACTGCCGGTCGCCGTTCGATAAACAAAGCGACCGAGGTGCAGTGTTCAGTCGGTCCGCATATCTAGTTACATATAACCATGGAATGGATAATTTCGAAACTTCTACTCTGTATTTCAAGCATAATAATGGGAATAAGATAATCAAAATTCGCGCGTACGCCGCGTCTATAACCTCTCTTTCGCGGCGCGACGCGTTTTCATGCGACATAACCTAGAAATTTTATAGAAATCGTTTTTTTTTGTTTTTCAAATTTGATGGGTATTTTTTTATACAAAATTATCAAAATTCGCTCGTACATAACCTCTCTTTGTAGTCTGACAGCGTTAACACTAAATTTATAACAAAACTTGCAACATAACCTCAAATTTTGACAGATCGAACTTAATAATGGGAATAAAATAATCAAAATTCACGCGTACGCCGCGTCTATAACCTCTCTTTCGCGGCGCGACGCGTTTTCACGCGACATAACCTAGAAATTTTGTAGAAATCGTTTTTTTTTTTTTTTGAGGGAATTAGAATAAAAATTGTAACACCCAACCATAAAGCAACATAACCTACAAAATCGACGGATATTTTTTGGATATCATCAAATTTGACGCGTATTCAAATCATTGTAAGCAAAATATTTCAAAAAATAAAAAAAAATGCGCAACTAAAAATTTGATGGGTATTTTTTTATACAGAATTATCAAAATTCGCTCGTACATAACCTCTCTTTGTGGTCTGACAGCTTTAACACTAAATTTATAACAAAATTTGCAACATAACCTCAAATTTTGACAGATCGAAATTAATAATGGGAATAAAATAATCAATGAGTGTAAAGATTGTAGGTGAAATATTCGTACGAATATGTGACTTAACCTAAAAATTTGACGGTTGTTTATATTATAATCTTTTTTCTACTTTGCATTCACAATGCACACATTGTAACACTGTTTTCGGTGTTACAATTAGCAAATTGTAACACCGTTTTTAGTAACTTTTTTCTAAGATTGGTGACATTGATATCAAATGCATGTCAAACGAAAATACACATAACCACAAAAGTAAGCACAAACTGATTTTTTAGAATCGCACAAACTGCGAAGTATGTATATTTTTATACATATTTAAACATGCGTGTTGCATCCTAGGTTTCGTACTACTAGTATATGATGGTATATAATAATTATCAATAATTACTTTTTCACAGATATTTGAATTTAAGTGACAGATGACAGTGTTACCAACGGTTGCACCCATAAATACTCTAGATTGGAATTTTACCTAATATACTTCTAAATTTTTATAAAATTAATGACGCAAAGTAGAAAAAATAGTATATTACACTCGTTTTATAAGACATATTGGCGCATTCGTCACAACTCATGCGCCAATTTGACGTCTTATAAAACTTGTATAATAATATACTATTTTTTCACCCCCCACATTTTACGGAAAATATAAAAGAAGATTTCTTTCCGATATGTGTACAATAAATATTAACTATGGTTACATGAGAAAATTATCGACGAATATTGCATTAAATTTGAATTATTTCGTATTGACATGATAAAAATGGCAGGAGCCATTAGTAACCATGGTAACAAGCTGTATTAAATAGGTTATAACTGTCAAAAAACTGCTTGTTCCAAATATTACGAATCAACAAGTTTTTTTTATGTGATTTTATCCAGTTAAGTTACTAGCAGCTTACTGCTGCTATGTTGGATTTAGAAGGAACGATATGTTACAGTATTATTTACATTTCAAGATTGGATTTGGGTAATCCTGACAAAGAAGAAACCTGTATACCAACTACGGTGTCTGTAATGTCTGTATACTTCGGTGTCTGTATAGTTAGGTGTCAGTGCATTCTTAGGGATGTTTTACCACCGATTTGACACTACCCCGGGCTAATGGCACGCGTGTCACGTCAAAGGAATACAATACACTGAACAAGACCACTTGTTAACCACCTTTTGAGCGAGTATTGCTTTTTAAACCGAGTGCATTAATCCTGTATACAAAAGGTTGAGGCTACTACTCAGCACGAACCCCAAAACTTGCATTATTCTTATGTTGAAAGGTGCTGGCGACCTCTCTGTCAAAACTGTCAACACATTTCAGCCAATTGACCACAATCTATGAAGTCAGATGAGATTTTTTTGCCATAAATACATAAATTTGTAAGTGGCAGTGTGTAGAACGTGTATAAAAAATCAAATGACGATTTCTGTACACTATGATCAGTCGTCTATTACTAGAATGAGTCTCTGTCAAAACTGTCAACACATTTCAGCCAATAGACCACAATTTATAAAGTCAGATGAGATTTTTTTGCCATAAACACATAAATTTGTAAGTGGCAGTGTGTAGAACGTGTATAAAAAATCAAATGACGATTTCTGTACACTATGATCAGTCGTCTATTACTAGAATGAGTCTCTGTCAAAACTGTCAACACATTTCAGCCAATAGACCACAATCTATAAAGTCAGATGAGATTTTTTTGCCATAAACACATAAATTTGTAAGTGGCAGTGTGTAGAACGTGTATAAAAAATCAAATGACGATTTCTGTACACTATGATCAGTCGTCTATTACTTGAATGAGTCTCTGTCAAAACTGTCAACACATTTCAGCCAATAGACCACAATCTATGAAGTCAGATGAGACTTTTTGCCATAAACACATAAATTTGTAAGTGGCAGTGTGTAGAACGTGTATAAAAAATCAAATGACGATTTCTGTACACTATGATCAGTCGTCTATTACTTGAATGAGTCTCTGTCAAAACTGTCAACACATTTCAGCCAATAGACCACAATCTATAAAGTCAGATGAGATTTTTTTGCCATAAACACATAAATTTGTAAGTGGCAGTGTGTAGAACGTGTATAAAAAATCAAATGACGATTTCTGTACACTATGATCAGTCGTCTATTACTTGAATGAGTCTCTGTCAAAACTGTCAACACATTTCAGCCAATAGACCACAATCTATGAAGTCAGATGAGACTTTTTGCCATAAACACATAAATTTGTAAGTGGCAGTGTGTAGAACGTGTATAAAAAATCAAATGACGATTTCTGTACACTATGATCAGTCGTCTATTACTTGAATGAGTCTCTGTCAAAACTGTCAACACATTTCAGCCAATAGACCACAATCTATGAAGTCAGATGAGACTTTTTGCCATAAACACATAAATTTGTAAGTGGCAGTGTGTAGAACGTGTATAAAAAATCAAATGACGATTTCTGTACACTATGATCAGTCGTCTATTACTTGAATGAGTCTCTGTCAAAACTGTCAACACATTTCAGCCAATAGACCACAATCTATGAAGTCAGATGAGACTTTTTGCCATAAACACATAAATTTGTAAGTGGCAGTGTGTAGAACGTGTATAAAAAATCAAATGACGATTTCTGTACACTATGATCAGTCGTCTATTACTTGAATGAGTCTCTGTCAAAACTGTCAACACATTTCAGCCAATAGACCACAATCTATGAAGTCAGATGAGATTTTTTTTGCCATAAACACATAAATTTGTAAGTGGCAGTGTGTAGAACGTGTATAAAAAATCAAATGACGATTTCTGTACACTATGATCAGTCGTCTATTACTTGAATGAGTCTCTGTCAAAACTGTCAACACATTTCAGCCAATAGACCACAATCTATGAAGTCAGATGAGATTTTTTGCCATAAACACATAAATTTGTAAGTGGCAGTGTGTAGAACGTGTATAAAAAATCAAATGACGATTTCTGTACACTATGATCAGTCGTCTATTACTTGAATGAGTCTCTGTCAAAACTGTCAACACATTTCAGCCAATAGACCACAATCTATGAAGTCAGATGAGATTTTTTTGCCATAAACACATAAATTTGTAAGTGGCAGTGTGTAGAACGTGTATAAAAAATCAAATGACGATTTCTGTACACTATGATCAGTCGTCTATTACTTGAATGAGTCTCTGTCAAAACTGTCAACACATTTCAGCCAATAGACCACAATCTATGAAGTCAGATGAGATTTTTTTTGCCATAAACACATAAATTTGTAAGTGGCAGTGTGTAGAACGTGTATAAAAAATCAAATGACGATTTCTGTACACTATGATCAGTCGTCTATTACTTGAATGAGTCTCTGTCAAAACTGTCAACACATTTCAGCCAATAGACCACAATCTATGAAGTCAGATGAGATTTTTTTTGCCATAAACACATAAATTTGTAAGTGGCAGTGTGTAGAACGTGTATAAAAAATCAAATGACGATTTCTGTACACTATGATCAGTCGTCTATTACTTGAATGAGTCTCTGTCAAAACTGTCAACACATTTCAGCCAATAGACCACAATCTATGAAGTCAGATGAGATTTTTTGCCATAAACACATAAATTTGTAAGTGGCAGTGTGTAGAACGTGTATAAAAAATCAAATGACGATTTCTGTACACTATGATCAGTCGTCTATTACTTGAATGAGTCTCTGTCAAAACTGTCAACACATTTCAGCCAATAGACCACAATCTATGAAGTCAGATGAGATTTTTTTGCCATAAACACATAAATTTGTAAGTGGCAGTGTGTAGAACGTGTATAAAAAATCAAATGACGATTTCTGTACACTATGATCAGTCGTCTATTACTTGAATGAGTCTCTGTCAAAACTGTCAACACATTTCAGCCAATAAACCACAATCTATGAAGTCAGATGAGACTTTTTGCCATAAACACATAAATTTGTAAGTGGCAGTGTGTAGAACGTGTATAAAAAATCAAATGACGATTTCTGTACACTATGATCAGTCGTCTATTACTTGAATGAGTTGGAACACATCAAATTGTAAATAAACCAGCCTTAAATCGTTGCTATTCAGTTCCTTCTATAATAATTTGCTTGTTGCAAAGTAGTATATACCAGGAAAAAGTCTAAAAGTGTTAACGATGTGAACAAACTAGTTTGTTTTCACTAATTTTGGACTAACAGTAGTTGGCAGATTGACGATAATCAATGGTAGAAATGGAATGTTTTTGTCGCAGTGGACAGGAATAATAAACGTCAAATCAAATGGTTTTCCATAATTTTCGTTGGGTTTAAATGCAGAAAGGCGTTTGTATGAACCAAGTCTGGTTTTATTTGAAATAAAGATCGGCCTTGAGGTAAATAGATGTTCCATTTGAAATTATTTGGAAGAGAAAGGCATAGATTTGAGTGAAATGTGTTTGAATCAAAAAAACGTGCGGTTTCATTAAGAATTATTGCTGTGTCTACTGGCGGGGAGATGGCGCTGACCGTCTCTAGCACACGATAGCTTAGTTTGAGCTTATATAAGCTGAGCTAGTCTACCTATACTAATTACGAACTTTCAAGTGTAGGGCGTGTTCAGCGGAATCGCCCATTTTCGCCGACATTTGCGATCGAGTAGCTGCAAAATTGGGCTTTTCGATATTACTTTTGACGCTCGAATTGAAAAAAGGACACAATTCCGCGTGGACTGCGCGATATTTTGTAAATTAAATGCGTCAATTTTGAAAAAAAAATCACGATTTTGCACCTCTTCGGGTGAAGGCGAACCTCGAGAAAATGTCACGTGACGTCTAGAAATTCCGACAAGCGGATCGATGAACGTCAAAAATTTACATTTTTTATCCGTTCCTGCCGACCTTATAAAAGCCGCTCGCTCTCATGTCTTACGATAAGATCCCTCTAAATAACCTTCGCAAAGAGTTTTGAGCAAAAAAACGGCCTTAAAAACAATTTTCGATCCAAAAAATCGATTTTTGTCGACCCGTGTTTTGCTGCTATTACCACAGTAACGTCAAACCCGAAACGCCCCCTGCCGGACATTCGTAACAACAGTAACAGATAGCAGATAACCTAAAATGTATCCTAAAATGTCCATATTGCGAATGTGGACAGGTGGGAAGCCTTAACCACATATTTCTAGAATGCCCAATAACTAAAATCGAAAATTTTGACATATACACAGAGCTAGTCTCTACTAAAGATTTTCGTGGAGAAAAATAACACAAGGGAACAAATTTCTGATACAACAACAAAAAATTAATTGTTCCAGATTATATTTGCCTTACATATTTAACATATTTAACAACTTAGATCAGTTCAAAGAATATGCAAAAGTACTGCTTTCCAGTTGTATTTTGGTGAATCGATAAAAAGCCACCATTCAGAAGGATCGTGGGGAATATCAAACTCGTTCATAAGACCCAATCAACACGTAGAGATCCTCCCATTTTAAAATATGCTTTGAAAGGCTCATTACACTTTGGAAATGAAGACACTGTCACACCTCGTGCGAAAAGATTCCATTCCTGTATTTCCTGTAGCCTAGAACCCAATAACATTTCTTTTTTGATAAACCTAAGTCTTTAACCAAATCATTCAGTTCGCACTGGTTTATAAGGTGAGGTGTTCCTTCAAATGGTGAATCGTTACGACTTGCCTGATTTGACAGAGTGATTTCAGACTCTCAAATCAATCAGGCAATCAAATCAAATCAGGGAATCAAATCAAATCAGACAAGTTCCTTCAAACAGGCGAAATTTCTTCTGTGTCAAAAATCGAAGATGATGAAGTGGATGGCGCACTTGGGAGAGGATGGTTCTCTCCATGGGGGATAGGTTGCGATGCTGATGGCAAATTTGGATATTTTATTTTATGTTTATCCTTCTTTGAATATCCGGAGACGGTTATCGTGCAAAAATAGCAATCATCTACATAATTGGAAGCCTCTAGCCACAACATGGGAACTGCAAACGTTATTTTCTCTTGCTTCCCTTTGATCCACTTTAAAACTCCGATCTAACAGGAAATACAGCATATATTAGGTGTCGATGGCTTTTCCAGATCTCCAATTCTAAATCCCACAAAATAGTAATTTAGTAATTTTTTTCTGTTGTGTCATTACATAACAACCCCACGTGTAACAAAATTTCATGATCACTTACAGTTACATATAGTTAAATTCTTAATATCTAGCATAGAAATCAGTACAGTTATTTTTTATTATAGTCTTGACTTTAGAATAAAACCTGTCGTCAAACTTTTTCTTTTTAAATCGAATCTTCTATTCGAACAGATCTTTGGTTCTGGGTCTTTAGGCACCCAGCAGGGTGTTCTGCCCTTTTTGTAGGGTACGGGGACCTTTCTATAGAAATATTACATCCTGTCTTTCTTTCCAATGTTCAGGTATATGTCCTGGAAGACTTGTATCCTTTAGATTCTTTAGAAGAATAAGTTACAACACGCTCCGATTGTATTCTAAATCTGCTTGTATAACAGGTGAATTTTCTGATGAATTAACTGTTCTCCTCGCATTAATAAAACTGTTTTTATCCAGTAAAAGTGTGTCCTTTTTAAGTATTACGTTTACTTGTTTTAAGTATGCAAAAAAATTGAAAAAAGTTGTAGAAAGACTTGTCGAAATTTGTAAAATACGTGAGATCAGATAAAACGATAGGTACAATAAATAAATAAATAAAGTCCCTGCTTATTTTGAACCGGGAAGTTGTGCAATTTTATCACGGATTATAAGTAGGACATTACAGACCTACACCAAACCAAATAAGCAGATTAAATAAATATCGTAGTTAATTAGACGATGCCGTTCATATCTCATAACTACTGTATATAATGTAACATGTGAATTTCAACATTTCACCAGTCTAAAAATTGATTGAGGTCCTTTTTATTGATAACCTCCGCGCAAAATATCATCGCGTAATTTGTTATTTATCATTTGTAAGTCCCAGTTGAATCATTGCCTTGTAAAATATATAAGTATACACAGGGAGGATTTTTTTCTTTACAAATAATATCTTCTTCTAATAAGAATTTCAATATACTTGTTTCAACGGTTAGTTATTCTTAAGACTTAAGAATTTAATGTGTTTATGTGAAGTATATTTTGTTGGGTGAAAATATACATTCTTCAACGAAAAAACAGTTTCTTGACCCAAGATTCTTACTCTGAGAGATACATAGAAAGTTGTGCAGTTACTTTACAGATGGCTCTAACAGATTCTCGCGTCTTTTGCACACATATCACCGCTATATAAGTTTGACGATATTGAGTGTTCGTATATTGTTTGTTTACATCTTTGCATAAGTGTTTTATTTCATGGGTGACTTACAAGGATTATGAGGAAAACCAGGATTGTAGTGGAATAGCCTACACAGATTTAAGAGTTTAGTATGTTTATGTTGAGTATATTTTGCTCTGACGAAGAAAATTTTATTCTTCTACCTATAAAAAGAGTAAGACGTTTGTCTTACAACAACAACAATATTTTGTTGGGTGAAAATATACATGCTTCAACGAAAAAACAGTTTCTTGACCCAAGATTCTTACTCTGAGAGATACATAGAAAGTTGTGCAGTTACTTTACAGATGGCTCTAACAGATTCTCGCGTCTTTTGACACATATCACCGCTATATAAGTTCGACGATATTGAGTGTTCGTATATTGTTTGTTTACATCTACGCATAAGTGTTTTATTTCATGGGTGACTTACAAGGATTATGAGGAAAACCAGGATTGTAGTGGAATAGTCTACAAAGATTTAAGAGTTTAGTATGTTTATATTGAGTATATTTTGCTCTGACGAAGAAAATTTTATTCTTCTACATATAAAAAGAGTAAGACGTTTGTCTTACAACAACAACAATATTTTGTTGGGTGAAAATATACATGCTTCAACGAAAAAATAGTTTCTTAACCCAAGATTCTTACTCTGAGAGATACATAGAAAGTTGTGCAGTTACTTTACAGATGGCTCTAACAGATTCTCGCGTCTTTTGACACATATCACCGCTATATAAGTTCGACGATATTGAGTGTTCGTATATTGTTTGTTTACATCTACGCATAAGTGTTTTATTTCATGGGTGACTTACAAGGATTATGAGGAAAACCAGGATTGTAGTGGAATAGTCTACAAAGATTTAAGAGTTTAGTATGTTTATATTGAGTATATTTTGCTCTGACGAAGAAAATTTTATTCTTCTACATATAAAAAGAGTAAGACGTTTGTCTTACAACAACAACAATATTTTGTTGGGTGAAAATATACATGCTTCAACGAAAAAATAGTTTCTTAACCCAAGATTCTTACTCTGAGAGATACATAGAAAGTTGTGCAGTTACTTTACAGATGGCTCTAACAGATTCTCGCGTCTTTTGACACATATCACCGCTATATAAGTTCGACGATATTGAGTGTTCGTATATTGTTTGTTTACATCTATGCATAAGTGTTTTATTTCATGGGTGACTTACAAGGATTATGAGGAAAACCAGGATTGTAGTGGAATAGTCTACAAAGATTTAAGAGTTTAGTATGTTTATATTGAGTATATTTTGCTCTGACGAAGAAAATTTTATTCTTCTACATATAAAAAGAGTAAGACGTTTGTCTTACAACAACAACAATATTTTGTTGGGTGAAAATATACATGCTTCAACGAAAAAACAGTTTCTTGACCCAAGATTCTTACTCTGAGAGATACATAGAAAGTTGTGCAGGTTCTTTACAGATGGCTCTAACAGATTCTCGCGTCTTTTGACACATATCACCGCTATATAAGTTTGACGATATTGAGTGTTCGTATATTGTTTGTTTACATCTATGCATAAGTGTTTTATTTCATGGGTGACTTACAAGGATTATGAGGAAAACCAGGATTGTAGTGGAATAGTCTACACAGATTTAAGAGTTTAGTATGTTTATGTTGAGTATATTTTGCTCTGACGAAGAAAATTTTATTCTTCTACATATAAAAAGAGTAAGACGTTTTTCTTACAACAACAACAATATTTTGTTGGGTGAGAATATACATGTTTCAACGAACAAACAGTTTTTTGCCCCAAAAGTATACGTACGTATCGCTTAAAACAGACGTAATTCCTTTCAAGCAGTTCCTTCACACTTAAAACAAGAAATGGTAATACTTGGAACATCAAGAAAATCATATTCTTTACTCAAAGATATTCGTGTTGTATGGAATAAATTTTTCCCTCTGTGTGCTTGTACCAGTTCCTGAATTCTAAAATAAAATAAAAGACCTACCCAACTGCTCGTTATCTGACAAATTGAGTTGTTAATAGATGGCTAATTTCCATTCACATTGCAGTAATTACTCATTTGGTAAATCACTTTCCTAAATACACATATACTCATAAATATATCAGACGATGGATTCATGAATGGAACTCGTAGTAAGAGCAGTAGTAAAACGTAGTATTATAAGTCAAGTATTAAGTAACTATAAATTAATAATGTACACAAACAATAAAAATACGAGAGCAGTCGCTGTTAATGACGTAAGCCGATTGATAAAATAATTAACAGGCTGGAAGATAATAAATGACGATTGTTTGTTTGCCTGCACGCGTGTGCGTGTGTGTTTATGTGTGTGTGTGTGTGTTTATGTGTGTGTGTGTGTGTGTGTGTGTGTGGAAGTGTGACTGAACATCGTCTTTCTTTTATTTACTCATTATAAAACGCCGGCCTGAGCTGTTTATCCGTAATCTGACAAATTGAGGAACTTATATGTTGGGAAAGGTCGTGTTCCACATTATACTCTGCTCCAAAAAAAAATAAACCTACAAATTTTAAACATAATTTTTGTTTATAGTACGAACCAGGAGAGCTGCAAATGACTCATCGCTTACAAGGTTACGAAACAGATATACCAAACGAAGGCTGTTTCATTCTAACATGGGTAATCGGTCAAACAAGATCTGTCGCGTACGTCAAAGATAACAGCAGAAATCGCTTAGTCATTTGCAGCTCTCCTGGTTTTTACTATAAAATGTGATTGTAATGCGCACTGCCATTTCGGTAATGTACATTATTAAATAGAATATGTTAGTACCAACAATGAAATAAACAAAACGTCTTCAGCTGTCCACAAGTGTCTGTATGCTCGTGCTCGATCATCTTATTTCTACCACGCATTCCTCTAGAACTACCCGTTAATTGTTCCACACTTATGTGACTTTCTTCGTTGTCCGATGATGGTGGTGTATTTCGATTCGATAAGACTCTTGTCTCAACCTCTAAGCTCTGTTTTCTTCTACTGTTGCGACTCTCCACTTCTTCAGCCTAACACGCTTTTCTCTTGCATCACACCCCTTTATACTTTTTATCAGTCCCAGTTCTTTTTCCTTATGATATCGTTCTCGATCTTTTCTCCGTTTTTACTCTAAATCAGCTTTAGAACGACACCACCTTCTCATATTATAATACTTGAGAATAAAAGTGAAGCTTTATTTAGGCTTATATGGCATGTTTTATCACTATAGTACAAACCAGGAGAGCTGCAAATGACTCATCGCTTACAAGGTTACGTAACAGATATACAAAACGAAGGCTGTTTCATTCTAACATGGGTAATCGGTCAAACAAGATCTGTCGCGTACGTCAAAAATAACAGCAGAAATCGCTTAGTCATTTGCAGCTCTCCTGGTTTTTACTATAAAATGTGATTGTAATGCGTACTGCCATTTCGGTAATGTACATTATTAAATAGCCTATGTTAGTACCAACAATGAAATAAACAAAACGTCTTCAGCTGTCCACAAGTGTCTGTATGCTCGTGCTCGATCATCTTATTTCTACAACTCATTCCTCTAGAACTACCCGTTGATTGTTCCACACTTATGTGACTTTCTTCCTTGTCCGATGGTGGTGGTGTATTTCGATTCGATAAGACTCTTGTCTCTACCTCTAAGCTCTGTTTTCTTCTACTGTTGCGACTCTCCACTTCTTCCGCCTAACACGCTTTTCTCTTGCATCACACTCCTTTATACTTTTTATCAGTCCCAGTTCTTTTTCCTTATGATATCGTTCTCGGTCTTTTCTCCGCTTTTACTCTAAATCAGCTTTAGAACGACACCACCTTCTCATATTATAATACTTGAGAATAAAAGTGAAGCTTTATTCAGGCTTATATGGCATGTTTTATCACTATAGTACAAACCAGGAGAGCTGCAAATGACTCATCGCTTACAAGGTTACGAAACAGATATACAAAACGAAGGCTGTTTCATTCTAACATGGGTAATCGATCAAACAAGGTCTGTCGCGTACGTCAAAAATAACAGCAGAAATCGCTTAATCATTTGCAGCTCTCCTGGTTTTTACTATAAAATGTGATTGTAATGCGTACTGCCATTTCGGTAATGTACATTATTAAATAGAATATGTTAATACCAACAATGAAATAAACAAAACGTCTTCAGCTGTCCACAAGTGTCTATATGCTCGTGCTCGATCATCTTATTTCTACCACTCGTTCCTCTAGAACTACCCGTTAATTGTTCCACACTTATGTGACTTTCTTCATTGTCCGATGATGGTGGTGTATTTCGATTCGATAAGACTCTTGTCTCTACCTCTAAGCTCTGCTTTCTTCTACTGTTGCGACTCTCCACTTCTTCCGCCTAATACGCTTTTCTCTTGGGCCACACTCCTTTATACTTTTTATCAGTCCCAGTTCATTTTTTCTTATGATATCGTTCTCGGTCTTTTCTCCGTTTTTACTCTAAATCAGCTTTAGAACGACACCACCTTCTCATATTATAATACTTGAGAATAAAAGTGAAGCTTTATTCAGGCTTATATGGCATGTTCTATCACTATAGTACAAACCAGGAGAGCTGCAAATGACTCATCGCTTACAAGGTTACGAAACAGATATACAAAACGAAGGCTGTTTCATTCTAACATGGGTAATCGATCAAACAAGGTCTGTTGCGTACGTCAAAAATAACAGCAGAAATCGCTTAGTCATTTGCAGCTCTCCTGGTTTTACTATAAAATGTGATTGTAATGCGTACTGCCATTTCGGTAATGTACATTATTAAATAGAATATGTTAGTACCAACAATGAAATAAACAAAACGTCTTCAGCTGTCCACAAGTGTCTGTATGCTCGTGCTCGATCATCTTATTTCTACCACTCATTCCTCTAGAACTACCCGTTAATTGTTCCACACTTATGTGACTTTCTTCGTTGTCCGATGATGGTGGTGTATGTCGATTCAATAAGACTCTTGTCTCTACCTCTAAGCTCTGTTTTCTTCTACTGTTGCAACTCTCCACTTCTTCCGCCTAATACGCTTTTCTCTTGCGTCACACCCCTTTATACTTTTTATCAGTCCCAGTTCATTTTTTCTTATGATATCATTCTCGGTCTTTTCTCCGTTTTTTTTTTAGTTTTAAGCTGCTGTAGAAACATTGACAATCTAGTGAAAACTGTACCAAACTTTACATTGATTTTTGACGCAGAAGAGATGCCATATAAGCCACACTTTTTTCTCAAGTATTATCACATGAGAAGGTGGTGTCTTGTATGATCTGAAAAACCCGAATTATAATAGTATAAATTCTAATATAATTCGGTTTTTCAAATCATTATGCCCGAAACTACCAAAGACTGTTCTTATCTCAGACCAAAACGCAAACTCGTATCATTTACTGTTTCTATATCTCACGAATAAGTCGGACTTTAGCATTTAGTAATCAGTAATGACACTGCATCATTCGCACTGACTCTCAAATTGGCACGGTGAACAAAAAAAAAGTTTACTTTAGAGAACAATACCTATCTATAATATCTAGAAATAATCTGATGAAGCATTAAAAAAAGTATGATAGTATATAAGGTATTGTACGTTGATAATACCGGATAACATATACAGTATTTAGATAAACAATAAATAAAATAAATTTCTAGAATATCTGCTATTTTATCTGTTATTGTAAAGAACTGATAACAGATGATGTTATATTTATTTTCTAAGCTGATATATTAATAAATCACGTACTTGTGTGTGTATGTATGTATGTAATGTTTGTCTTTGTTTTTTTTTGTCTCTATTAATAAACTAGACGAAATTCTAGACTGTATGTCGCCTAATTGTTTATAAAACTGTTTATAAACTTTGTTTATACACTTTATACGATTAATATCAAAAGCCAACATCATGATTTTAATTCTGGGGATCTATTTTTGAGGCTTCGCTAATTTCGTGGACACTCGCAAGGTGTCAATGTTGGCAGTACGTGCTAGCTTTGAAAAATACCACAGCAAAAGTCGCGGGAATTTAAAAAAATTGCTAACAGCATAGTGAAAACTGATTGAATTACTTTTGTGTTTGAAGTTAATATAAATAAAACAATAAATATACAGTAGAAGCTAATTTACGGATGAAAGCAGTAACTTTTGAACAACTAATTGTAGTAGAACCATGGACTTTCCAACTAAATACTTCTAAAATATAGAATTTCTAATTTTATTGTCATCGTGGCCTTGCTTATGTTATTTACACTCGTGTACCCCACAAATTGGTATCAAATATGAAATATTTTATGGTTTCGACGCCTTCACCTGACAAAAGACAATACATTGTCTCACTGTTGTATGTACCTACCTGGTGACATATAAAATGCACCAGAAATAGTTGATCTTGTAGTTTGAACTGAGGCTTGCTGGTAGTAGCCACTAGAGGCAGCAGTACTTTTGCTGGTAAACAGCGTAATGTGACCACAAAATAGCCACTGGCTGCTGTTGCTATTATACTTTTTTATGTAGTCAGCTTCAAAGCAGATAGTCAATAAAACCCCACAAATTGGTATCAAATATGAAATATTTGATGGTTGCGACGCCTTCACCTGACAAAAGACAATACATTGCCTCCCTGGTGCATGTACCTACCTGGCGACATAGAAAATGCACCAGAAATAGTTGATCTTGTAGTTTGAACTGAGGCTTGCTGGTAGTAGCCACCAGAGGCAGCAGTACTTTTGCTGGTAAACAGCGTAATGTGACCACAAAATAGCCGCTGGCTGCTGTTGCTATTATACTTTTTTATGTAGTCAGCTTCAAAGCAGGTAGTCAATAAAACCCCACAAATTGGTATCTAATATGAAATATTTTATGGTTGCGACGCCTTCACCTGACAAAAGACAATACATAGTCTCACTGTTGCATGTACCTACCTGGTGACATATAAAATGCACCAGAAATAGTTGATATTGTAGTTTGAACTGAGGTTTGATGGTAGTAGCCACCAGTGGCAGCAGTACTTTTGCTGGTAAACAGCATAATGTGACCACAAAATAGCCAGTGGCTGCTGTTGCTATTATACTTTTTTATGTAGTCAGCTTCAAAGCAGGTAGTCAATAAAACCCCACAAATTGGTATCAAATATGAAATATTTTATGGTTGCGATGCCCTCACCTGACAACAGACAATACATTGTCTCACTATTGCATGTACCTACTTGGTGACAAAATGCACCAGAAATAGTTGATATTGTAGTTTGAACTGAGGCTTGCTGGTAGTAGCCACCTGTGGCAGCAATACTTTTGCTGGTAAACAGCGTAATGTGACCACAAAATAGCCGCTGGCTGCTGTTGCTATTATACTTTTTTATGTAGTCAGCTTCAAAGCAGGTAGTCAATAAAACCCCACAAATTGGTATCAAATATGAAATATTTTATGGTTGCGATGTCCTCACCTGACAACAGACAATACATTGTCTCACTGTTGTATGTACCTACCTGGTGACATATAAAATGCACCAGAAATAGTTGATATTGTAGTTTGAACTGAGGTTTGATGGTAGTAGCCACCAGTGGCAGCAGTACTTTTGCTGGTAAACAGCATAATGTGACCACAAAATAGCCAGTGGCTGCTGTTGCTATTATACTTTTTTATGTAGTCAGCTTCAAAGCAGGTAGTCAATAAAACCCCACAAATTGGTATCAAATATGAAATATTTTATGGTTGCGACGCCTTCACCTGACAAAAGACAATACATTGTCTCACTATTGCATGTACCTACCCGGTGACATATAAAATGCACCAGAAATAGTTTATCTTGTAGTTTAAACTGAGGCTTGCTGGTAGTAGCCACCAGAGGCAGCAGTACTTTTGCTGGTAAACAGCGTAATGTGACCACAAAATAGCCACTGGCTGCTGTTGCTATTATACTTTTTTATGTAGTCTGCTTCAAAGCAGGTAGTCAATAAAACCCCACAAATTGGTATCAAATATGAAATATTTTATGGTTACGACGCCTTCACCTGACAAAAGACAATACATAGTCTCACTGTTGTATGTACCTACCTGGTGACATATAAAATCCACCAGAAATAGTTGATCTTGTAGTTTGAACTGAGGCTTGCTGGTAGTAGCCACCAGTGGCAGCAATACTTTTGCTGGTAAACAGCGTAATGTGACCACAAAATAGCCGCTGGCTGCTGTTGCTATTATACTTTTTTATGTAATCTGCTTCAAAGCAGGTAGTCAATAAAACCCCACAAATTGGTATCTAATATGAAATATTTTATGGTTGCGACGCCTTCACCTGACAAAAGACAATACATTGCCTCCCTGTTGCATGTACCTACCTGGCGACATAGAAAATGCACCAGAAATAGTTGATCTTGTAGTTTGAACTGAAGTTTGATGGTAGTAGCCACCAGCGGCAGCAGTACTTTTGCTGGTAAACAGCGTAATGTGACCACAAAAGCAGCCACTGGCTGCTCTTGCTGCTGGAAGCACCAGCAACTAGCCTAGTGTGACCGTGGCATAACCTCCACAGCGATCGTAACAGCTGAAGTGGCCAACGAAGCCAGTATGAAACAGGATGAAGAGAGATAGAAATAGACAACGTCCGTCGTACGAACTTGAAGAAACCCGTTTTCCACAACAACACCGGCGTTAGCCTTTTTCTAAACAACAAATTAATATATCTATATACCTCATTAAACCATACCTATAGACATTACAGTTTATATGTATTAGAATATTGATGGTTTTATTTTCTTGCTTTGATTTTGAGTTTTTTTGCTTTGACCGACATTTCGCTGCATTTCTACACAAAGTTTAAAGAAGTAAACACTTTGAGTGCTTAGTGGGTAACCATTTAGAAAGTAACAACGTAAATTGTACAGCTTAGAGCAACACGGTTATCAGAGATGAATTCTTGGGACATTTTCCCACCCAGCACCGTTGGAATCGTCCAAATCGCGCCATCAGATCGGACACAGTTTACTCTGAAAGTAGGAAATGTAGTAAAATAGTTATTTTGGCGGTATTTTCAAACTTTGGAACGTCATAACTTCCAAACCGTTCAAGATACAGGAAATCCAATAGGACCGTTGGAATCAGCGTGAAAAACTGTATTAGGGTACCATTCCTGTGCATTAAAACTAGTTTTTAGGAATGAAATTATTCGCTTAACAAACTCGACTTGTAAACATGATTTCACACATGCCAAATCAAGCCAAAATATTGATTATTTTGAAGAAAATATGATTGGAGAACAATTTTCTGTATCCCAATAACTTTTCTCGTAATTTTTATCCCGACAAATAGTCCCTTAATCTTACAAATGGACCAAAAACTGCTCATCTAATACATTTGTTCTAATATCGGTTCGAATTTAACTGCCTAAATAATAAATGAAAAGAGCAGAGGTATATTTAGTTGGCGTATTGCTCGCCAGGGCGGCCAAATGCGCAATGGCATCGCCCTTTTGTACACAGAGGGAGCTGCTGTCGCGTCTTCATGTCAACGTTTTCTATTTTCGTCCACGCTAAATTACCAAGTAGCTGACGACTATTTCGGGAACTTACATTTCCTTCCTTAATTTACCAAAACTAAAGATAAAATAACTAAAACTATTATTTTTTAAAATAATGTCATTATGTATTTTTTTTTTCAAGCAAACTAACCAAAATTGCATAAAAAGTAAGGTTAGCTTTCAGATTTAGTACCACAAAAAACATCCTACGCGTCATACGTCGAAAATGACATTCCAACGAATATAACCTCGAAAAATACATCGTGTGGCGCTGCAGTCGCGTCTGCCTAGCGCTAACAGTCGTTCTCTGTGACTGTTTTTGCCGGTTGCGTTGCCCGCCTGCCTGCCTGGTTTTGTACCCGCGCCCGTGGTCCGACAGCGATGTTGTTCAAGCGGGTCCTAGCGAACGGCGGCCGGTAAACAGAAAGCGAGACGGAGAAGTGAGACGGCCGTGAGAACGAGCGAGACAGAGGGCGGTGTGTGGCAGCGCAACTGGCTGCCGCTGCTGTGTTCTCTACCAAGGCAGACCTCGTCGCTATGGAGACCAGCACCCGGCAACCGCATCGCGAATAAACAAATAACCTCATCGTCGCGCCGAATTTTTGACAGATCGTACTGACAGATGTTTGACGGCCGGTTTGTAGCGACTTTTTCAGTGAAATATTGATTTTGTAGCAATAATATGGTCGCAAAGTTGATATTTGACGTTTGTATTTCACAAATGCGAACCTATAAATATCAATTTTTAAGTCACATCGAAATTTAACCTTAAATTTACTAACTTCTAGAGTACTAGTCGAAAGAGAAAGAAAATGAAGAAGAAAATGATCTGAAGTTACTTCGTTTTTCAAATTTTGAAAATATTACACCGTTAATTACTTTGTAGGTTATCTCAAGAAACATAAAATACAGTTTCCTTGCAGGCACAAGTAAGGCAGCAAGCGCTCACGGACAGAAATTAACAATTTCCTCTGAAATTAATATATCCTCTCTCTCTATATCTATTCCATACACTTTTTTTCTCTCTACACATTGCCTAGTAATCATACGAAAGGTTGTAGAACCAACGTGCCACGCTGCGGCGCTGGTCTCTATAAAACGTTTGAGCGATAGCGGCTATTTTTGTACCAGGTCCCTTCACATCTACGCTGACGTCAGGCGAGCGAGACGGGAATACCTCGCACCGATGCGCTAGACAAGGACGCTCTATCGGTCCCGGTCACATTGTGAGTCGGCATATACAGTCGACCGGCGCGTTTGTGGACCTGACCGAGCGCTGCTTATGGACGCTTTGAGCGCAAACGCGGGGTCTTTGATTTGTTCTATCGTAGGGTAGCGTGTGTGTGTATGTGTCTATACACCCCTCGTACAGCTTTTGTATTTTGGACTCGTCGTTTTCCATGTTTTTTTGTATTAATTTGTAGGTTAGGTTCTCGATTTTTTTGACGTTTGGGTAGAACGGTTTTCGCGTGGATATTTGTTTGTTGCCACGGCAACTATATGAATTGTTCGAAGTTTTGCCGCGAGAGGGTGGGCAGAAATGTTTGCTAATATCGTTGTAGAAAATCGAAAGTATATAACGTTTATGGTTTAGCGCCGAAGCATTACGAGTCCACACAAAGAAATATATCGGCGATTTGTGAGCGTGTCTGTACTCTATGTTGGTATCGGATACAATAAAGTTGGGTTATGTGGGTCAATGTCACGCAACTGATCACGGATAGCTATGCAGCATCAAGTGGTCACATTTAATGCTAATTGCCATGCAGCCAGTGTGCAGGCACGTCGTCATCACGACGTGCGCCTAGCTCTGAATTTGACGCTTTTCGCTCGCCGAAAAAAAAAACACGATAAAGTTCAAACTGTAATAACTTCTGTAATCCTCGATGGATTTTGATGATTCTTTCGGCAAATTTTAGATAAATTTATATACAACACGAATATCTTTGAGTGAAGCATATCACTTGTTTCTATATCCGCAGAAAGACGATTTGGTTGGCAAGTAAAATATAAAATTAGTAAGGATATGATTTTTTACGTTTTCTTGTTTCAATGTTGGGTCAAAAAGCAAAAATTTTTTCTAATGTTGCACCACCGTTCTATCTGTATATCGTGGCGGGGTCGGTACTGTGGTGGCCACAGTTAATTTTTTTTTTTTAATAATTACTATTTGGAAAGACGGTTACAGTTCAGTTCGATGATCGAAATAATGAAATAATTTATGACGTCCGATGTCCAGCGGAAAATAACCTGGACGGTGATCGATAGAAGGACTTTTCGATCTTTTTCGTGATAGCGCTGTTGTTGCTCGCTTTGGAACATTACCCTCGCGGGCGAAAATCGATATTTTGCCCCTCTTGCAGTAGCGGAGTTGAGGATACACGCCACCCTCTCCTCACGGTGCCCCTGTTTCTCCCTATAACCGTTTCAAGACAAAATTCGACGATGTTTTGACTAAATCTGCGCTCTTATTTATTATTATTATTATTATTATTGTTATTATTATTATTATTATTATTAGACACTTGTTTTGTTTTTTGGTTATTTTACTTCATGTTGTAACTTTTACGCCAAGTAAATACTAAAAATTATAGCATTTACTCTACATTATTCTTGAAGTAAGAGGAAATTAAGTACCTACTACTTAGGAGCTTAATTTCCTCTTACTCTATAAAAAAAATAGACGTTCGTCTTACAATAACAAAAATATTTCGTTGGACGAAAGGTATATATGCTTCAACGAAAAAACAGTTTCTTGACCCAAGATTCTTACTCTGAGAGATACATAGAAAGTTGTGCAGTTACTTTACAGATGGCGCTAACAGTTTCTCGCGTCTTTTGCCACATATTACCGCTATATAAGTTCGACGATATTGAGTGTTCGTATATTGTTTGTTTACATCTATGCATAAGTGTTTTATTTCATGGGTGACTTACAAGGATTATGAGGAAAACCAGGATTGTAGTGGAATAGCCTACACAGATTTAAGAGTTTAGTACGTTTATGTTGAGTATATTTTGCTCTGACGAAGAAAATTTTATTCTTCTACATATAAGAAGAGTAAGACATTTGTCTTACAACAACAACAATATTTTGTTGGGTGAAAATATACATGCTTTAACGAAAAAACAGTTTCTTGACCCAAGATTCTTACTCTGAGAGATACGTAGAAAGTTGTGCAGTTACTTTACAGATGGCGCTAACAGTTTCTCGCGTCTTTTGCCACATATTACCGCTATATAAGTTCGACGATATTGAGTGTTCGTATATTGTTTGTTTACATCTTTGCATAAGTGTTTTATTTCATGAGTGACTTACAAGGATTATGAGGAAAACCAGGATTGTAGTGGAATAGTCTACACAGATTTAAGAGTTTAGTATGTTTATGTTGAGTATATTTTGCTCTGACGAAGAAAATTTTATTCTTCTACATATAAAAAGAGTAAGACGTTTGTCTTACAACAACAACAATATTTTGTTGGGTGAAAATATACATGCTTTAACGAAAAAACAGTTTCTTGACCCAAGATTCTTACTCTGAGAGATACGTAGAAAGTTGTGCAGTTACTTTACAGATGGCGCTAACAGTTTCTCGCGTCTTTTGCCACATATTACCGGTATATAAGTTCGACGATATTGAGTGTTCGTATATTGTTTGTTTACATCTATGCATAAGTGTCTTATTTCATGGGTGACTTACAAGGATTATGAGGAAAATTAGGATTGTAGTGGAATAGCCTACACAGAGAGAACTCTATTTGTAGTTATTTCAACGGCTGGTTACGAAGAAAATGTTGTTCTTCTACATATAAAAAGAGTTAAGACGTTCGTTTTACATCAATTGGGTGAAAAATATACATTCTTCAACGAACAAACAGTTTCTTGACCCAAAATTATACGTACGTATCGCTTAAAACAGACGTAATTCCTTTCAAGCAGTTCCTTCACACTTAAAACAAGAAATGGTAATACTTGGAACATCAAGAAAATCATATTCTTACTCTGAGAATATTATATTTTACTTGAACCAACCAAATGATCTTTTTTCGGATACAGAAACAAGTGATATTCTTCACTTAAGAAAGATGTTGAGTCCCCAGTTTCAAGCAATGTTTGTCAGCGTCGTCATCCTCTGTTCTATGATACGGCGACCTAGCAATGCTGTAGCACGGAGTCTGCTTATTCAGGCCGGTAAAACCCAAGTGTTCATGCATCAACGTTCAAACATATACAAGCGACGCTCCTACACGAAAAACAGCACTATCTAGCACATTTTTTGTTAACTCCATCCAAAAATACGATAAAAGCTAATCTTTGAAAACTTCCCCTGACTGAAGTAATGTAGATAGAGACCTGTAACTTTCAACATTTATTAACCAATCTATTTGCTAACCAGTCATGTATAATAATAATTTATATGTAAACTACTATGCTCATAATTGCACATCAAACAAAATCGTGACGTAGGTCCGTTCAAAAATACGATACAACTTAATCTTTGAAAAGTTCCACTGACGGAAGTAGTGCAGATAGAGACCTGTAACTTTCAACATTTATTAACCAATCTATTTGCTAACCAGTCATGTATAATAATAATTTATATGTAAACTACTATGCTCATAATTGCACATCAAACAAAATCGTGACGTAGGTCCGTTCAAAAATACGATACAACTTAATCTTTGAAAAGTTCTACTGACGGAAGTAGTGCAGATGGAAAGCTGTAACTTTCAACATTTATTAACCAATCTGTCTGCTAACAAGTCATGCATAGTAATAATTTCTATGTAAAGTACTATGCTCATAATTGCACATCAAACAAAATCGTGACAATTCCATCAAAAAATACGATAAAAGTTAATCTTTGAAAACTTCCCCTGACTGAAGTAATGTAGATAGAGACCTGTAACTTTCAACATTTATTAACCAATCTATTTGCTAACCAGTCATGTATAATAATAATTTATATGTAAACTACTATGCTCATAATTGCACATCAAACAAAATCGTGACGTAGGTCCGTTCAAAAATACGATACAACCTAATCTTTGAAATGTTCCACTGACGGAAGTAGTGCAGATGGAAAGCCGTAACTCAACATTTATTAACCAATCTGTCTGCTAACAAGTCATGCATAGTAATAATTTCTATGTAAAGTACTATGCTCATAATTGCACATCAAACAAAATCGTGACAATTCCATCCAAAAATACGATAAAAGTTAATCTTTGAAAACTTCCCCTGACTGCAGTAATGTAGATAGAGACCTGTAACTTTCAACATTTATTAACCAATCTATTTGCTAACCAGTCATGTATAATAATAATTTATATGTAAACTACTATGCTCATAATTGCACATCAAACAAAATCGTGACGTAGGTCCGTTCAAAAATACGATACAACCTAATCTTTGAAATGTTCCACTGACGGAAGTAGTGCAGATGGAAAGCCGTAACTCAACATTTATTAACCAATCTGTCTGCTAACAAGTCATGCATAGTAATAATTTCTATGTAAAGTACTATGCTCATAATTGCACATCAAACAAAATCGTGACAATTCCATCCAAAAATACGATAGAAGTTAATCTTTGAAAAGTTTCCCTGGCTGAAGTAGGGCAGATAGAAAGCTATAACTTTCAGCATTTATTAACCAATCTCTCTGCTAACCAGTCATGTATAATAAAAATTTCTATATATATATAAAACTTGATAGGTTTGGTCGGGTGTCGATATTGTAAGATTGTCGCTAACATTCTTTACTTGCGTATACGCCTTGTGTTTGGTAGAGTAACCACTACGTTACCACTCTACCGTTATTTAACGCGAGTGCGTCATTTCAATAGAAAGCTAGTAGCAAGCATTCCGACTGTATTGCAGCCATCCGGCACAGTAACAAATTTCCAACCACGTTATTATTCATCTGTGATATTACTGCCTGACTTTACTATTCATTTTAAGCCTCATCAGTTGATTCGTTTTGATTTTCGCCCCGCGGCGAAACGTGGTTGATGCGCCAAAATATTGATTAATTATCAGGCAAAATTTGTACATAAATGAGAAAACTGAACGTTATACCTACCTATACATCAAAATATTAGTTGTGATCGTACAGTGATCAAATTGATTCAACTTTTGCGCATTTTTTTATATTTTTTTCGTTATTGTTGTTTGTATTTCGGGTTGAGTGGAGATTAGTTGAGTCGTACCTACCTGTTGCCGCCCCCGGTTTGCTAATTCACCAAATTTGTCTACTGGTTAAAATTAATTCAACTGTTCTAGCATTTTTTTGACATCTTCCAGTTTTAGTTCATCTTTTTCTGCTGAATCTTGTTGGTTTATGTTTCAAATTTGGTGAAAATTGGTTGTGCGTTCTTTTGGTCATAATTAGTGTATGAAAAGCACTAATTTGGAAGTCACTCGATGCCTTTTCGTGTTACTCAACATCTCTCATATCTCAAACTAGACAAAGAACAGAAAGAAAATAAAACACTTCAGTAATCTGTAACAGTTTAATGTATGTACTTGATAATTAAGAAAGATCCAAGAAATTAATAACAGCCTTATACTCATAAACAAACATAAGTGTGAAGGAATTATAGAGACAATTATGTATTAAAATAGTTAACTTAAAATTGTTCACAAGATTTATTTTATTTACAACAACCTTCCTGCTAATTATTATTTATATTCTAAGTGGAAATGTTCGACATAAAAACATTCATATTCACTGTAGAAGGTATTATAATAATAAACAATAATAATAATAATAATAATAATGGTCACTCAAACATTTACACTTACATAATAAAACATTTACAAACCCATTCCAACCGATACAGCACTATTGTTTTCTTCTGAGAACGGCAAGCAGAGTTGCGGCTAAGTATTGCACATACGCTACATAATACTACCTATACAATAAAATTAATAAATAAATTGAGAACCTAATCGAGAATATTCAGAATCATAACTGCCCGGTAAAAAATACAACCTAAAACATATATATTAAATCAAAACAACAACTGACCCTACGCAGTCTTTTCACGGTAGGTCTGCACAATTTTACGTTCCAAAACCTGTGATTTTGAACCAGTAATTTTGGAACTGTGATATAAAATCGCAAACCTGTGATTTTATATGACAGTGACAAGAAATCGCATCCCGTTACGAAAACCTACCGTGAGAAAAGTGAAGAGGCGTGTCGCTAACGTAACGTCAAAATATACAAAAGAAAATACGATGTCTTTCGTTCGATATCTCTATGAATATGAATGGTTGACGAGACGACATTCCTATTCGTAAAGACATAAGTACGTACGTATAAAATAGTATTTGAAACTTGAATATATATATATAAATGTTGTACATATAAAGAACTCTCTCTGTAACAGCTAAATCTAAGTTTTTACAACGTTACGGCTGTCGGTTCGTCGTGAACTTAGCCGTGGAACGGGACCCTCGATCACGTGCATACCATCTCTTGTTTTGCTGCCTTCAACGCTGCAACGAATAAACAGAAAATAAAATAAAGCACGAAGTGAAGAAGAGGTTAATTTTTTTACCTTCTCTTTCGCGCCTTCGGATCTTCTTTCGTCTCCTTTCAATCGCAGCCAATTCAGCCTTTTCTTGAGCGTATGTTTTCCTGATATCGGCAATTTTCTGATACAAGACAGCGATCCTTTGCGCATTGTCTAAAGCAGGATCTATAGAATTTTTCAAAGATTAACTTTTATCGTATTTTTGGATACGTATGTCACGATTTTGTTTGATGTGCAATTATGAGCTAACTAGTGTACATAGAAATTTTTATTATACATGACTGGTTAGCAGATAGATTGGTTAATAAATGCTGAAAGTTATAGCTTTCTATCTGCCCTACTTCAGTCAGGGAAACTTTTCAAAGATTAACTTTTATCGTATTTTTGGATAGAACTATGTCAAGATTTTGTTTGATGTGCAATTATGGGGATAGCAGTTTACATATAAATTATTATTATACATGACTGATTAGCAGACAGATTGGTTAGTAAAGGTTGAAAATTACAGCTTTCCATCTACACTACTTCAGTCAGCGGAAGCTTTCAAAGATTAACTTTTATCGTATTTTTGTATGGAACTACATATGTCACGATTTTGTTTGATGTTCAATTATGAGCTAACTAGTGTACATAGAAATTTTTATTATACACGACTGGTTAGCAGAGAGATTGGTTAATAAATGCTGAAAGTTATAGCTTTCTATCTGCCCTACTTCAGTCAGGGAAACTTTTTAAAGATTAACTTTTATCGTATTTTTGGATGGAATTGTCACGATTTTGTTTGATGTGCAATTATGGGGATAGCAGTTTACATATAAATTATTATTATACATGACTGATTAGCAGACAGATTGGTTAATAAATGTTGAAAGTTACGGCTTTCCATCTGCACTACTTCCGTCAGTGGAACTTTTCAAAGATTAAGTTGTATCGTATTTTTGAACGGACCTACGTCACGATTTTGTTTGATGTGCAATTATGAGCATAGTAGTTTACATATAAATTATTATTATGCATGACTGGTTAGCAAAGAGATTGGTTAATAAATGTTGAAAGTTACAGGTCTCTATCTACATTACTTCAGTCAGGGGAACTTTTCAAACATTAACTTTTATCGTATTTTTGGATGGAATTGTCACGATTTTGTTTGATGTGCAATTATGAGCATAGTACTTTACATAGAAATTATTACTATGCATGACTTGTTAGCAGACAGATTGGTTAATAAATGTTGAAAGTTACAGCTTTCCATCTGCACTACTTCCGTCAGTGAAACTCTTCAAAGATTGAGTTGTATCGTATTTTTGAACGGACCTACGTCACGATTTTGTTTGATGTGCAATTATGAGCATAGTAGTTTACATATAAATTATTATTATACATGACTGATTAGCAAATAGATTGGTTAATAAATGTTGAAAGTTACAGGTCTCTATCTACATTACTTCAGTCAGGGGAAGTTTTCAAAGATTAACTTTTATCGTATTTTTGGATGGAACTATATCAAAATTTAGTTTGATGTGCAATTATGAGCATAATAGTTTACATAGAAATTATTATTATAGATGACTGGTTAGCAGACGGATTGGTTAATGAATGTTCAAAATTACAGCTTTTTATCTACTCAACTTAAATCGGGGGAATTTTTCAAAGACGAACTTAACGTTTTTTTATATAGAACTAGAAATTGTAACCTGTTATTTTTACTAGGTCAAAAAAAAAAAAAAACTGCGATAAAGAATAACAATTTACCTAACGCTGTGCAGAAATTGTACTTGAGCGATCGCGGCGACCTCAAGAGTCTGCTGTCGACGTTGCTGAGCGAGCCCATACTTGCGTTGCCTTGGGCCGAATGCTCCGACATGTCGTCGCTGTCGCTGTGGTGCGACCGGATGGTGGGTTTGCGGCCCCGTTTGACGGGCAGCACCTCGTCGTTCGTCTTGCAAGACCTCCGTCGCTTCTTGCAAGGCCCCGGCGCGTCTTCTCGCTTCTTCGACGAAGGCTCACCTGCCATTTGAGTGTCTATCCGGCAAAAAAATGATTTACGGTGAGTTTTACTGCGTTATTTTCGTTTTCTATGCGTTATTTTGTTTTTTTTGCGTTATTTTTTATTGTCGGGGCTTGTCTTACCTTCTTCGCTGAAAGGGGCAACTTTATTGGTGGAGCCTCTGCGTTGTTGGTTGCCGTATTCGGGTTCTGCCTCATTTGACTTGCAGCTGTCGTTGTCTACGGTATGTGGGGAGAGATCGCAGTTTTCCCTAAGAGAACAATGGAAAATCAAATTATGTATTACATATTATTAATGTAATGTGCAAGATTTTGTTTCATGTGCAATTATGTGCATAGTAATTTACATAGAAATTATTATTATAAATGACTGGTTAGCAGACAGATTGGTTAATGTATGCTGAAAGCTACAGCTCTCTATCTACGCTACTTTAGTCAGAGGAATTTTTCAAAAGATTACCTTTTATCGTATTTTTGGACGGAACTATGTCAAGATGTTGTTTCATATGCAATTATGAGCATAGTAGTTTACATAGAAATCATTATCATACATGACTGGTTAGCAGACAGATTGGTTAACGTATGTTGTAAATTACAGCTTTCTATCTGCACTACTTCAGTCAAGAGAATTTTTTAAAGATTAACCTCAGAAACACAAGAACACTCACCGTCTCGGTGACAGATTACTCAGGATGCTCTCCGGCGTAGTCGGCGGCGTGTTATCCATCACGGGGGCCACCTCGGCACGCTCCGCCTGCTCCGGAGCGATAGGCAGCTCCTTAACCGCACCCCTATCTTTCGCACCCGTCTCGCCCACCGCAGCAACAACGACCGCCGTCTTTCCGCCACCCCCGCTGCTGCAAGGCACGCTCGCAAACGGCATCTCCGACTCAGACTTGACCCTCGGCTCCGCAACCGGAACCGGAGCCGGACTCCCCGGAATCGTCTCCTCGCAGTACAGATCCGTATCAGCTTCTTCTTCCTTTGCAGCTTCCGTCTCCATCTTTAATTCCTCTTTCCGTTCTTCAAGAGGCTCAAACGCAAAGTTTCTCTTGATTTCCGGTTTAATTTCTGCTTTAATTTCCGGAAGGTCTTCGGTTTTTTTGATCTCGGGTTTTGTGGAGTCTAGAGAGAGGGACGTTTGCGAGTCTTCGTCCATGATTAAGCGCTCCGCCGAGTCGCTGGAGTCCGAATCGGAGTCTTCGATGAATTCTTTGCTGATCGCTTTGCGATTAGATTTCCGTAACTCGTGTTTTTTCGTGTCCATGCCTCTAGTTTTCGGTTTTTCCAGAACTTTAACCTCCGGAACAGCAATTTTAACCTCAACAATGGGTATTATGGGCTTCGTCTCGATTATTTCCTGCGGTTTCTCTAAAATTATTTCCTCGATGTCCATTCTATCGTCGTCTTCTTCCTCGATAACCTCTTTAACAGGCTCAACCTTCTCAGGAACCGCCAAGGGTTCCGGAGGGCCCCCTTTTAACTTCTGCAGAATCGAGTCGGCGACTTTCGTCCCCATCTTGTAAGTGATGTCCTTGACGTCGTCTTTGATTAAGAACTGAGACTGCGAGTATAAGTCTTTCATGAGGGCTGTGTCGGTCTCTTGAAATACGGGGGCGATCTGTCGGGAGAGCGTCGCTAGTTTCTCGCTTTCGATCGTGATCTCTGCTGGTCGTAGTTCTTCTTCTGACTCGACGCGGTTTAAGGTTATAGTTTCCGAGTCGTTTGGTGTCGTTGTTTCATCTTCTTCGGAACCTTGCGAGATGAGGAGGTCCGTGCTGTCGTTGTCGAACTGTAAGACGTTCTGCATTGTTGTTTTTATGATTTCGTCGTCGTCGCTTGTCGTTACGGTTTTTCTATCGTCCGATTTTGAGGTAAACGCTAGAATAGATAGATATTTATTATTATTTTAGCTCTCCAGCTCTCTGTAGCTACACTACTTTAGTTAGGGGAATTTTTCAAAGATTAACTTTTATCGTATTTTTGGACGGCACTATGTCACGATTTTGTTTGATGTGCAATTATAATCATAGTAGTTTACATATAAATTATTACTACACATGACTAGTTAGCAGATAGATTAGTTAATAAATATTGAAAGTTACAGCTGTCTATCGGCACTACTTCAGTTAGGGGAATATTTCAAAGATTAACTTTTATCGTATTTTTGGACGGCACTATGTCACGATTTTGTTTGATGTGCAATTATAATCATAGTAGTTTACATATAAATTATTATTATACAAGACTGGTTAGCAGACAGATTGGTTAATAAATATTGAAAGTTACAGCTTTCTATCTGCACTACTTCAGTCAGGGGAATTTTTCAAAGATTAACTTTTATCTCCTTTTGGGACGGAACTACGTCACGATTTTGTTTGATGTGCGATTACGAGTATAGTAGTTTACATAGAAATTATTATTATACATAACTGGGTAGCAGATAGATCAATTAATAAATATTGAAAGTAACAGTAGTCTATCTGCACTACTTCAGTCAGGGGAATTTTTCAAAGAATAACTTTCATCGTATTTTTGGACGGAACTATGTCACGATGTTGTTTGATATGCAATTATGAGCATAGTAGTTATTGGTACCTGTGTCAGGATCCAAACTGGGACTCGGTGACGGTTTAGAGAACGAAGCACCCAAAAACAGCTGCTCCTTGTGCGTAAACAACGGCTCACCAGTATCCTCACTATCCGAAATATCCAACCGTTCGTCCGACTCATCCTCAATCGAAGAGGGCAACTCCTTAAACAGCAGATCCACGTTTAAATTCTTAGCGGCCCGCTTAACCTCCTCGGATTTCTCAGCGGCTGCCACCGCCGAAGACGTCGCTTTCCCGATATGGAACGACGGAGATTCGACCAATTTATCAAACGGATCCGGCTCCGATTCCCCCCTATCTTTCGTCTCGAGGATCATATCTTCTTCGTCGGAGTCTTTTTTCGGAGTTTTCTTCAATTTTTTCGTCGTGTCGTCTTCTTTCGTCTCGACCTTAGCCTTGGGGCTTTTCTTTTTCGGGGAATCTAAAACTCTCGGGCCAAAACGCTTCTTGGTTTTTTCGTCTGCGATTTTCTCAAACTCGAAGGGTTCCGGTTCTTTGAATTCGTAGACGTCTTCGGAACTCGAGGTGCTCTCTACGATTTTTTCTTTCTTTTCCTCGGAGGAATCTTCTAGGGGGATTTTAACGTCGGGCGTCGTCGATTCGTCGGAGGACGCGGTGTCCTTCTCGCTGTTTTCGGTCATCTTGATCTTCGTGAAGCCTTTCAGCTCGGAACGGATTTGGTTCAGGTCAAAGTCACGACCCTTCGGGTGACTCACGCTGTCGTCGTCGTCGGAATCGTCGAGCTTCATCTCGGGCGCTTGTTTCTTCAGCTTTCTCGGTTTTTTCGGTTTCTCAATATCGTCTTCTTTTTCCGTGTCTTCATCGTCTTTTTTCTTTTCCACCTTCTGCGGATTGTCAAAAGATAAAGCAATTTTAGAAGTTGTAATGTAAATGTACCAGCTTTATTAGATAAAAATAATTCAAATTTACCGCCAAATTAACCTATTGAAAGATATGACAAGTGACGCAATACTGTTTATGTCAGAACCAAGTATTTCCTGACAAAAGTCAGGAATAAGATAAGTTATTCTTCAGGGTAACAGAAACTGACGTAACTTACCGTTTTTATCAGTCGTTTCTTTGGAGTTTTTGCGTCTCCATCCTCGCTCCTGCTACCCGTCTTTAACCTCGGTAGTTCGGATTCGCCGTCAGACGAGACAGACTCAGAATCTGACTGCAGCGATATATCCGTTTGTACTGACGTTCTCCTAGTCCGTCTAGTGCTATCACCTGTGAAAAATAACATAAAAACAACTTAAAAAAAAACAAAAACACATTTTAAAAGATATTTGTTATACACACTGTATACTGTACAAGAACAATATACAGGTTGTATACGAGAACGTTAAATACCAAAGAGAGAATTTTGTACCTTGTCTGCTGGCTCGTGTTCGAGAAGCAGGCGTGGCTGGGCTCTTTGTCCTGCTGGACGACGATGTAACACTTGACGGCGTAGTAGAACGCGGTGGCTCAGTAGGGATGCTTGCCTTGCCCGTTATTGAGGTGCCCCTGCCACGTTTGGTGGGAGATTTGCCGCTAGTCGAAGGCATAGGGCCAGTTTGTGGCTGGGCCAACTAATAAATTTGAAAAAATTTGAAAATTAATAGCCGTACAAAAATAAAAAAAAATATTTTTTTACGCTGAGTGTTTATTCACCTGCACGTAAAATCCTCTATAGCTATGTGTCGGATAAGTAAAATTTTGTTGGTTTGTTACAACTAATTCAAGTAATAGATTACTAATGGCAAAAAATGGGGCAACAAAATCAACTTATATGACACATAGCTATACAGTATTTCCATTATTAGAACTTCTTTTCAAAAAAAGGAAATCTTTTCAACGTATTTTTTGGACACACAAAAGGCTGTATACAAAAACTAGATAGAACAAAAAAAAAAAGAACAATTTCTTACCTTATTAATGAGCAAGGCACCCTGCTTAAGTTTCTTCGCTTTCGTCGCTACACTCAGATTTTCAGCAATCCTCTGCGGCTGAATCCACTCGTCGTACCTCGTGTTCCACCCGGTATAATGCACCAGATAAATCGGACCCTGACCGTCCGTATCGATCTCAATCACCTTCGCCTCGTACATTATACGTTTTGACTCGTGAGTCGTCGGCCCGTAGTACACCATTAGCTTATCGCCGATGTTAACGGCGGGAGGCGGAGGCGGTACAGGCTCAACGTTAACACTACCCAACAACAAAAATTGCATTTTTTTTTTTTGGTAAATTCCAATAAAGTTTTCAAAACACACCCTGTATATTTTAGAGTGTACTATACAGGGTGTACAAGTAAAAAGTTATTTTTTTACTTTTTTTTTTTTACTCACGTTTCGGATGGAGGTTTATCCTCGCTTGCGATCCGCTTCCTACCCCTTCTCTCGTCTTTTTTGATCGCCTTTATGGCCATATTCTTCGCAGCGGCTTCCCTCATGGGCGTCTTTTGTTCTCTCGGTTTTGATCGATCCGGCGATAACACGGTCTCCTTCGGTTTTACGATGGGGCCTTTCGACCTGGTCTGTTGTACCGCTTTCTCCTTGTTTTCTTCTTTAATTTCCTCCTCTTGATCGACTTTTACCTTCTCCGGTACGGGGATCTTACTTTTCTTCTCTTTGATCGTCAATTTTGGAGTTTCGGTTCTTTTTATGCGAACAGGGGTCTCTTTTGACGTCCCGGGGGTCTCCTTTGACGTCCCGGGGACCGGTTCTAAGTTGTCGGTCGTCTCTCCGGAACTTACCTCGCTAGATTCAACAATCTTTACCTTTTTTGGTTCTTCCGGCTCCAATTTTGGTTTTTCCTTCTTCGGTTTCGGTTTTTCTTCAACCTCCTCTTTCTTTTCTTTGTCCTCGGTCGGTTCTTCTTTTACGGAATCGGGTCTAGGGCTCTGCACGGGCGTAACGCGATCTTTATCCCGTATCAGAGGCCTACCGCGATTTTTCTTCGAGGTGCGCGTATAGTCGGACATGGTGCACCCCAACGTGCGATAGAACGCCTCGTAGGAGTGCAGACACTTCCTGTAGACCATCTTAACCTGGTTGAAGGTGTTCTGGGAGTTCGTAAATTTTAATCGTAACGCAACCGTGCGCCATTTGTTCTGATTCGTTACGCGGTTATAACCGCCTAATTTCTGCACGACCCTGAATAGCCGGTACAGATCTACGTCTTTATTACCGATGGTCGGGGTCCGATTTAGCGGGGTTCCGCTGTCGTCCATGAATTTGTATAACTGGGCGACAAAGTGGTCTTTTTCTTCCGTCGGTTCGTCGTCCGATGTCTAAATTTAAAAAAAAAATCGATTTGTGGAACATTGAGTTAGTAGAACATGAAATTTAGCACTTTCCAATAGTTTAAGTGTTAAAATATAGAAAATAAATGATGTTTTTCAAGGTCAAATTTTGTTTTATCGCGTATACGTTGTGGCATCATTGTGGTACAAGAGTTAGGATAGGTTTCTTTCGTTTCAATTAGTTTAATTTAGTTTCACTTACGTCTGTAAAGTTTTCTTCGGAGTCCGAATATTGTCCTTGCGGATTGAAGAGGATACTCTTCTCCCAGTGGTCAGGTAATGAGTCTTCGTTGAGGTATTTGAGAGCCTTCTCGACAGCCTCTGCCAAGACGGCGTTCTCAACTTTCGCACCGAGCTCTTTAGTGAATTCGGTGACTTCTTTTTTCGGTACCGTATAACTGAAAATTGATTTCTTTTAACATTTTGTTTGTATTTACCTTCTTTGAACTGGAGTCAATTCAAACAAACTAATTATACAACGAGTACTTTATAATAGTCTTTATAAGTCTTTTGTAAAACTTTTAAAACAAATTTTATACATTAATCAACGGAATAAAAGCTTACTATCGTCCGTCCTTGAACGACCGCACCAGAAACTCATCTTTCACGTTAATCTTCACCGTCGGCTGAGCCGAAGGCATCACAATCAAACCCGGAAACCAATTATCCTTATTCCGCTTTTTCTCGCTCGACTCCACGCTAACGACACGTCCAATATCTTGCGTATACATCTCTAGATCAGGTTCATTATCTTCTTCATTCTCCTCTTCACTACTATCCTCCCTAAACAAAAAAAAAATAACCATAACACACATATCGTAAGTTCTAGAGTAGTGTTGAACTAAGTAGACCACTGTGACATATGCAACCAATTATACGCGTATATTTGGTTGCATACAGACCTTCTTTTTTAATGAACAAACTTTTTAATAAACAAAACTTTGTAAAGTAAAAAATCTCGACTTACTTCAACTGTCGGTTTCTTCTGCCGCGTCGTCCCCCCACGACGGGATTCCCAAAGTGTTCGGGATGCGTCAGAGGCAGCTGATCCAGCGTTTCGCTCTCGTTGAAGTGTCTCCCGCTCTTTAAACACAGCGCCGTGCGTTTTAACGTCGTAATGTCGCCGTCGTCGAATACTTTACGTAAAAAATAATGCTGAAGCAAAAACCGCAAAAAAAAAGTAAGAAAACAACTTACCGACCGTATATTGGCTACAGTCTTGAACTTTGGTGATTGTAGCGTCGAAAAATTCTTTTTTTTCTGAATGCCTGGCCTGTACTAATTGTCCAACGCGTAACGTACCATTTATGTTATCGTCGTTGATCGTGGCGGTGCCCAATCCCATTTTAAACGTAACCTAGAAAAGGATTTTGACAGGTTGAAAGTTTAACCGTAGAAGAAGCGAAAGCTCACCTTGCATTTTACCAAACGGACTACTTTGCTGACCTTCGCTTCACAAAATGCCCCCTTGTACTTAGCACTGACTGCGGTGCCCTCAGACAAGTACGGTGGGTCGTCACCTTGCTAAAATGTTTCACAGAACGATCGGTTATATAAATTAGCACTGTTTATTCGTACCAAGAAAACAAACAATTGTTTCTGACTTACCATTTTGTTGTTAAGCGAATAATGATGTATTTAAATCCGTCATCCGAGTTATTATTTGATAATCTGATCCCCTTCTGTTTATAAGCAAAGTGAAAGATACACACCAAATACCAGCTCTACCAGCTCAACTAGCTATTTCGCAAGTGCTTCTTTACACGCACGCAACCGTACGAGTGTCGGAAAACCTCTGTGGCCTTTTCACGACGAACTGGAGTGTATAATTGAACTTCTTCATGATTATTTGGTTTATTTTTCGCACTGTAACACACAAAACTCTGTTGATAATACGGAGTCTGCGACACGGGCTAGGAATCCATTAAAAAACAAGCGGCTGATTTCTAACGCGCTGTTGTCAAACGTTGTAAATACGATACGCGCGGATCTGACTTGACAACAACGCCGCGCCAAATCTTGCCACACACCAAACGACCCTTTGGTGAATAAATTGTATTAGGTTTCTTGTGTTCGCAAATATATAGACTTGTTATTGTCTATAGTTGCTTTAGCTTCTAATCAAATTTTATAATAATTCTTAGGTAGATAAATAATAATGAATTGTGTCGTTTGAAAATTCCCGGGGTTTAATTGCGCTACAGGCCCGAGATGGCGCTGCGATCGGTAGCGTCAGAAATCTTTTGGGAACGTAGGCAGCTAAATAAACACGCCTGCAGCGAAGTCGGGCTAACTTTAACGCGGGAATTCAAAAAATACACTTTTCTATTTTTTTGGGGATTTCTTCGATAATATCTTCGATAATAAACTTTCCCAGCACAAAACCCTAAACTTTCGCTTAGAATAAACAGATACAAGAAAATCGCGTGGTGTGTAGATAAACATAACCTGACATAACCTATAAAACCTGTAATATCGCTTCGAAAAATCGCACAAAATGTTTTATATTATCGGTCTCGGTTTAGGCGATTGCAAAGATATCACAGTACGAGGTCTCGAAATCGTCAAAACCTGCTCCAGAGTCTACTTAGAAGCGTACACCTCAATTTTAACCGACGGAAAAGACGCATTAGTACGTTCCCTACCAAAAAAAAACAGCAACATAACCTTACACTCCCTTATTTTAGGAGCAATTTTACGGTCGCGAAGTCATAATAGCTGATCGAGATCTTGTCGAACAAGGAGCCGACAGCATATTACAAGGTTCGGAAACAGAAGACATCGCCTTATTGGTTGTGGGCGACCCATTTGGGGCAACGACGCACACCGATTTGGTTTTACGAGCCAAAGAGAAAGGAATAAAAGTTCAAGTCGTGCACAATGCTTCGATATTGAACGCCGTCGGTTGTTGCGGCTTGCAACTTTACAGTTTCGGTGAAACTGTGTCGATTCCTTTCTGGACTGAGACTTGGAAGCCTGACAGCTTCTACGATAAGATTTTGGAGAATTACAAGCATAAATTGCATACGTTATGTTTATTAGGTAAAAGAGATATGGGATGTTCAATTAAATAAAGTGTAGTGCGCTATGGAAAATATTTTTACTTTTATTTTATTGAATACTATAGGATTTATAACCTAATTTTGATGAAAGTTGATTTTTTAATTATTTTGTTGTAGATATCAAAGTAAAAGAACCTACTTTGGAAAGTTTGACAAAGAAAAAAGTTGAATACATGCCGCCCAGGTTTATGAGCGTACGAGAAGCCGCCCAACAATTATTAGATATAATTGATTATAAACAAGATTCCTGTAAGGTCTCCATGAATTTAAACAAATAACGTTTTTATTTTTATTTGTGTTTTTTCTAGTTATTACTCCGAGTACATTGTGTGTTGGACTGTCCAGAGTTGGGGCCCCCGATCAAAACATTGCCGTTTGTTCCCTAGCACGAATGGCGCACCACGATTTGGGGAAGCCCCTACACTCTCTGATTGTGGTTGGACCAGAACTGCATCCGTTAGAAACAGAATATTTAGAACAGTTTAAAATATTATAGAGTTTACGGTTTTTAATAAAATAATGATATTTTCTATTACGATAAAGTTTTATTCCAATAAAACATCGTTTTATGACAGCTAAGTGTGTCGCCATCTATCCGTGTTACGGCAAAGCTCAAGCTACCGGCGAATTGGCGCTGACGTCGATTCGGTGTCACCGAAATGTCAAATCGTGGTTCTGTGCGTTGTGTATAGCAGAGAAAAGATTAAAATTAACCGATTTCGTAAATGTTTATAACACCGTTTAATAACAGACGTGCTTACAGGGCGGAAAACACGTAATTTCGGTTTATGTCACCGATCCGCGGTACTCAGTGTAACAGTTTAACCAGCCCGAACAACAATGAATAATTAATCTTGTTTTTTGTCAATTTAAACTCATGTGATCGCGATGTCAGTCAGTCAGTTGAACTCGGCAGCTAAGAAGGGTAAGAGAAACTCAATGAACAGGCCGCAGAGCACTTTTGAAGGTGACATCTACGTAGGATACAAGAACGATGTCGACAACGACCAACCGTCCTACAGGATACGGTTACACTCGCTATTCAAGCAGATCGAGAGGGAATTTGATCTGTTATATCAAGAGAATCAAACTCGTACGTCTTAAGTAAGTACTTAACCAATTTAATACATATAATATACTTTTAGTGCACGAAAAACTAGAACTGTTAAAAGACAAGATTGAGACGAACGACAAACAAGGTTATGACGCTTTGGACTTTGATAATAACTTGTCTAAAGCGATCAGTAAGAAGCGTAAGTTGTTTATTAAGGTACTAAATCGAATATTGATGTATTTTGTACGTTTTAGTAAGTTCTACGTCGTCGCAGAAGTTAAAAACCGCGCATAAATTAAAAGCGCAGACGAGCAAGATTGTTTCTAGTTTCAAAGCGCCCCTATTCAGTTGCTGTCTTGTTAAGGAGTATATTGGGCATAAGGACGGAGTTTGGGAAGTGTCTGTAGCCAGGCCAGGACAACCGTTGATAGGAACAGCGTCCGCAGGTAAAAAGAAAGAAATTACTGGAATTGAATGAGAAAATATGTATGTAGATGTGTATGCAACCAAATATACGCGTATCGTTGGTTGCATATGTCACTGTGCTCTACTTCACTTCACAAATAAGTAAATTGAACAAATAAGTAAACCTTGACCTGTGTCTGGTAACCATTATTTAATATTCATAATTCGTATTGATCTAGGTGCCGTGGGAATATTATGCACGCGTCTGATGCATATTTGCTTATTATAAAACATGCGATGCGAAGTATTGATTTTTTTTTGTTGTGTGATTCGCTGAATTCGGTCTATTTTTGGATTGTTTCTGCGTTAGATCTGTTTTTAATTGATCGGTCGAATGTTTATGCGTAAACATTTATGTAAAAAAAGAACTGGAGGTCGTGTATTTAGATAAAAATAGAACTTACAGCCGCGTATCGAAATAGAATTTGTGTTTTAATGATATCTAAGGTTAATTATTGTTAAAAACAATCTTTGTTATTCTAGAATTACTTTTTTGTAAATTTTTTCCTATTACGTATTTTGGTTTGTTCTCGTTTTTTTTTTAGATCATAGCGCTTATATATGGAGTATTGATAACAGCAGATGTCTGCTGCAGTACCACGGGCACTCTGGATCGGTAAACTCGATCCGTTTTCATCCGCTCAAAGATCTAGTCTTGACGGCAAGTGGCGATTCGTCTGCGCATATTTGGCAAGCCGTCGTCAATTGGGACATACCGGTAAGCGCGAAATAAAAAAATAAATAATGTATGTAATATAGAAGCCAATAATGTATGTTAATTTAGAAGAACAGTCTTGGAACATCCTTGGAAATGTACATTAGCTATAAAACTCAAGATTCTTGTTCTAAAATACTTTTCAGACTATTTTTTTTCTTACTAATGATACTGCTATTTAATAAATCATTTTCTTCAGTCTGTCTTTTGTCTTTCTTCCGTCTGTCTTCGGTCTGTCTTCGGTCTGTCTTTCGTCGGTCTACTGTCTCTCTTTCGTATTTCTTCTGCTTGTCTGTAGTATGTTCAATAAAGAAAAGTTCTATGTTGCCGTGAGAAATATTTTAGGTTTGCTACTCTAAAATTTGACAGACAAACAAGTTTTTGTTCCCTTTCTTTGATTTTCTTTAATTTCTTTGCTTTATTTGTTTTTTTTTTTGCTTTTCTGCTGGTTTTCTTTTGCCTGTCTGTCTTCTGTTTGTCTTCTGTCTGTCTTCTGTCTGTTTTCTGGCTATCTTCTGTCTGTCTGTCTTCTGTCTGTCTTCTGTCTGTCTTCTGGCTATCTTCTGTCTGTATTCTGTCTTCTTGCTGGACAAAATTTGAGTTAAGTTTATCGAAAAAAGTTCCAATCATGGAAAATTATCGGATAAATAATTATTTTAAAACATCTTCATGACAATGTATTATATCATTACATTAAAAATTTAAGACAATTTCAGAACAATTCTTCAGTCTGTCTTCTGTCTGTCTGTCCTCTATCTGTCTGTTTCCTGTCTGTCTGTCTTCTGTGTGTCGTCTGTCTTCTAGTCTAAAATTTGACAGATAAACAAGTCTTTCTTCTGTTTGTCTGTAGTATGTTCAATAAAAAAAAAAACCCTACGTTGCTGTCAGAAATATTTTAGGTTGGCTAGTCTTCAAAATTTAAGACAATTTATAAAACATTAAGACAATTTCACAACAATTTTTCGATCAAACGAAAATAATGTACCATTTACAGAAAGGTCATTCTTCTGAAGAGGAACTCGATGGGGACGACTGCGAAGACAGGACAGACGCGAGGGCGGCGACGCTAAGGACGCCCGTCTGCGAGCTCAACGGTCATCTGGGGGCGATCTCTGCGGCGGAGTGGCTTGTTGGGGCCGAGCAGATCATCACGGCCGGTTGGGATCGCATGGCGATTCTGCACGACGTGGAGACGGGCGCCAGCGTTAACACCCTCACCGGGCACGACCTCGAGCTGACGCACACGGCGACGCATCCCGGCCAGAAGTTGGCGGTGACCTCGTCGAGGGATACGACGTTCCGTCTCTGGGACTTCAGGGAGAGCGTTCACTCGGTCTCCGTGTTCCAAGGACATACAGAGTGAGTTTTATTACCCTTGTACGGTTTTGCTTCACTTTCTAAGACCTTGACCGTTTAAATGTTGTTAAATCATTTGTTTGTCTGGTATATATCTTCAATAAAAAAAGTTATAGGTTACCGTGAGAAATATTTTAAGTTGGCTAGTCTAAAGTTTGATTTTCTTTACTTTTCTGTCTGTCTGTCTGTCTTCTGTGTGTCTGACTTATGTCTTTCTCTCTTTTGTCTGTCTGTCTTTTGCCTGGCTTCTGTCTGTCTGCTGTCTGTCTTCTGTTTGTCCGTTTGTCACCTTCCTAAATACACTATTACACTAAATTCTCTTAAATTTTCAGGAGCGTAACATCAGCCGTCTTCACCAGGGAGGACAAGGTCGTGTCCAGCTCGGACGACCGTACCGTCAAAGTTTGGGACCTGCGGAACATGAGATCTCCCGTCGCAACAATCAGGGCAGATTCAGCTGTCAACCGTTTATCCGTATCGTCGCACGGCATCATAGCAATCCCTCACGACAACCGCAACGTCAGGTTATTCGATCTTTCGGGGCAACGTCTCGCAAGATTACCACGATCCAGCAGGCAGGGTCACAACAGGATGGTCGCTTGCGTCGCTTGGGCAGAGGACGGTCTCAGCACCGCGAATCTTTTCACATGCGGTTTCGACCGTCGCGTCCTCGGATGGTCCGTTCAGTCGTTGAAGGACCAGTAGATGGGTTATGTTTTTAATTTTTTTTTGGCGGTGTAATTGATTTAGGTGCTAAAAGTTGTTTCGGACGTTTGGAAATTGTGGCAGAGAGAGTCGTTTTGAGGTTATACTACAGCGTGTAACGTAGAGTTGTAGTTTTTTTATTTTGACGAGGTTTTTCTAGAGTTTTAATGCTTGTTGTCTCACGGATGAAGAGAGATGTGATAAGTATAAGTCGTATTGAATCCTTGCAATATATTTTATTGTTGTTTTATGTTTTGTTTCCATCTTGGTTTTATTTTTTTGTCTAGAGGAGTATTACTAGATTGTATAGTGTTTGTTGCCTGTTTTATTATTTCGTAATTGATTAAGGTGAATAAAGAGGATACCTGCGATTGTACGTCGGTGTTTATTCTGATTGTCTGCATCGTGTCGGATAGCAACAAATTTTGTTACTAGGTTTCAATTTTTTCAATACTGACCTGTGTAACATTCAATACTTGCTTGTCTAACATCTTTCGAAGACAAGTGTCTTTAACACTTCCTAAATGATTTCTTTTGTTACCATGTTAGGCATCAAATATTCGTGTCAGATAGCAACGAATTTTGTTACTAGATTTCAATTCTTAGCTGTGTAACAAGCAGTACTAACTTGTGTAACAACTTTCGAAGACAAGTGTCTTTAACACTTCCTAAATGATTTGTTTTGTTACCATGTTAGGCATCAAATATTCGTGTCAGATAGCAACGAATTTTGTTACTAGATTTCAATTCTTAGCTGTGTAACAAGCAGTACTAACTTGTGTAACAACTTTCGAAGACAAGTGTCTTTAACACTTCCTAAATGATTTGTTTTGTTACCATGTTAGGCATCAAATATTCGTGTCAGATAGCAACGAATTTTGTTACTAGATTTCAATTCTTAGCTGTGTAACAAGCAGTACTAACTTGTGTAACATCTTTCGAAGACAAGTGTCTTTAACACTTCCTAAATGATTTGTTTTGTTACCATATTAGGCATCAAATATTCGTGTCAGATAGCAACGAATTTTTTTACTAGATTTCAATTCTTAGCTGTGTAACAAGCAGTACTAACTTGTGTAACATCTTTCGAAGACAAGTGTCTTTAACACTTCCTAAATGATTTGTTTTGTTACCATATTAGGCATCAAATATTCGTGTCAGATAGCAACGAATTTTTTTACTAGATTTCAATTCTTAGCTGTGTAACAAGCAGTACTAACTTGTGTAACAACTTTCGAAGACAAGTGTCTTTAACACTTCCTAAATGATTTGTTTTGTTACCATGTTAGGCATCAAATATTCGTGTCAGATAGCAACGAATTTTGTTACTAGATTTCAATTCTTAGCTGTGTAACAAGCAGTACTAACTTGTGTAACAACTTTCGAAGACAAGTGTCTTTAACACTTCCTAAATGATTTGTTTTGTTACCATGTTAGGCATCAAATATTCGTGTCAGATAGCAACGAATTTTGTTACTAGATTTCAATTCTTAGCTGTGTAACAAGCAGTACTAACTTGTGTAACAACTTTCGAAGACAAGTGTCTTTAACACTTCCTAAATGATTTGTTTTGTTACCATATTAGGCATCAAATATTCGTGTCAGATAGCAACGAATTTTTTTACTAGATTTCAATTCTTAGCTGTGTAACAAGCAGTACTAACTTGTGTAACATCTTTCGAAGACAAGTGTCTTTAACACTTCCTAAATGATTTGTTTTGTTACCATGTTAGGCATCAAATATTCGTGTCAGATAGCAACGAATTTTGTTACTAGATTTCAATTCTTAGCTGTGTAACAAGCAGTACTAACTTGTGTAACAACTTTCGAAGACAAGTGTCTTTAACACTTCCTAAATGATTTGTTTTGTTACCATGTTAGGCATCAAATATTCGTGTCAGATAGCAACGAATTTTGTTACTAGATTTCAATTCTTAGCTGTGTAACAAGCAGTACTAACTTGTGTAACATTTTTCGAAGACAAGTGTCTTTAACACTTCCTAAATGATTTGTTTTGTTACCATGTTAGGTAGTAAATATTCGTGTCAGATAGCAACGAATTTTGTTACTAGATTTCAATTCTTAGCTGTGTAACAAGCAGTACTAACTTGTGTAACATCTTTCGAAGACAAGTGTCTTTAACACTTCCTAAATGATTTGTTTTGTTACCATATTAGGCATCAAATATTCGTGTCAGATAGCAACGAATTTTTTTACTAGATTTCAGTTCTTAGCTGTGTAACAAGCAGTACTAACTTGTGTAACATCTTTCGAAGACAAGTGTCTTTAACACTTCCTAAATGATTTGTTTTGTTACCATATTAGGCATCAAATATTCGTGTCAGATAGCAACGAATTTTTTTACTAGATTTCAGTTCTTAGCTGTGTAACAAGCAGTACTAACTTGTGTAACATCTTTCGAAGACAAGTGTCTTTAACACTTCCTAAATGATTTGTTTTGTTACCATATTAGGCATCAAATATTCGTGTCAGATAGCAACGAATTTTTTTACTAGATTTCAATTCTTAGCTGTGTAACAAGCAGTACTAACTTGTGTAACATCTTTCGAAGACAAGTGTCTTTAACACTTCCTAAATGATTTGTTTTGTTACCATATTAGGCATCAAATATTCGTGTCAGATAGCAACGAATTTTTTTACTAGATTTCAATTCTTAGCTGTGTAACAAGCAGTACTAACTTGTGTAACAACTTTCGAAGACAAGTGTCTTTAACACTTCCTAAATGATTTGTTTTGTTACCATGTTAGGCATCAAATATTCGTGTCAGATAGCAACGAATTTTGTTACTAGATTTCAATTCTTAGCTGTGTAACAAGCAGTACTAACTTGTGTAACAACTTTCGAAGACAAGTGTCTTTAACACTTCCTAAATGATTTGTTTTGTTACCATGTTAGGCATCAAATATTCGTGTCAGATAGCAACGAATTTTGTTACTAGATTTCAATTCTTAGCTGTGTAACAAGCAGTACTAACTTGTGTAACAACTTTCGAAGACAAGTGTCTTTAACACTTCCTAAATGATTTGTTTTGTTACCATATTAGGCATCAAATATTCGTGTCAGATAGCAACGAATTTTTTTACTAGATTTCAATTCTTAGCTGTGTAACAAGCAGTACTAACTTGTGTAACATCTTTCGAAGACAAGTGTCTTTAACACTTCCTAAATGATTTGTTTTGTTACCATATTAGGCATCAAATATTCGTGTCAGATAGCAACGAATTTTTTTACTAGATTTCAATTCTTAGCTGTGTAACAAGCAGTACTAACTTGTGTAACAACTTTCGAAGACAAGTGTCTTTAACACTTCCTAAATGATTTGTTTTGTTACCATATTAGGCATCAAATATTCGTGTCAGATAGCAACGAATTTTTTTACTAGATTTCAATTCTTAGCTGTGTAACAAGCAGTACTAACTTGTGTAACAACTTTCGAAGACAAGTGTCTTTAACACTTCCTAAATGATTTGTTTTGTTACCATATTAGGCATCAAATATTCGTGTCAGATAGCAACGAATTTTTTTACTAGATTTCAATTCTTAGCTGTGTAACAAGCAGTACTAACTTGTGTAACAACTTTCGAAGACAAGTGTCTTTAACACTTCCTAAATGATTTGTTTTGTTACCATGTTAGGCATCAAATATTCGTGTCAGATAGCAACGAATTTTGTTACTAGATTTCAATTCTTAGCTGTGTAACAAGCAGTACTAACTTGTGTAACAACTTTCGAAGACAAGTGTCTTTAACACTTCCTAAATGATTTGTTTTGTTACCATGTTAGGCATCAAATATTCGTGTCAGATAGCAACGAATTTTGTTACTAGATTTCAATTCTTAGCTGTGTAACAAGCAGTACTAACTTGTGTAACATCTTTCGAAGACAAGTGTCTTTAACACTTCCTAAATGATTTGTTTTGTTACCATGTTAGGCATCAAATATTCGTGTCAGATAGCAACGAATTTTGTTACTAGATTTCAATTCTTAGCTGTGTAACAAGCAGTACTAACTTGTGTAACAACTTTCGAAGACAAGTGTCTTTAACACTTCCTAAATGATTTGTTTTGTTACCATGTTAGGCATCAAATATTCGTGTCAGATAGCAACGAATTTTGTTACTAGATTTCAATTCTTAGCTGTGTAACAAGCAGTACTAACTTGTGTAACAACTTTCGAAGACAAGTGTCTTTAACACTTCCTAAATGATTTCTTTTGTTACCATGTTAGGCATCAAATATTCGTGTCAGATAGCAACGAATTTTGTTACTAGATTTCAATTCTTAGCTGTGTAACAAGCAGTACTAACTTGTGTAACAACTTTCGAAGACAAGTGTCTTTAACACTTCCTAAATGATTTGTTTTGTTACCATGTTAGGCATCAAATATTTGTGTCAGATAGCATCACAAATCAATGTCTGGTTTATCATATTATACCTTACTACTTTATTCCAAAACTAAAAAAACCGACTACCTAACGAAATGGTGTTTACACAAAGGACATTGCAGCGAGTTCTTGAGACATCTCTTCAGGCAATGCGGATGAAACAGATGATTGCACGGTGTTATCCTCGCTTTGCTCATCCTATTCAAGCATACAGCGCAGATATCGTCCCAGGATTCGATGTCCCTGTTCGAGGCAGTCCTGAAGGAAGCGTATGTCCTCTGTTCGACGATAAGTGGATTCACATAATTCCTAAATAGGTCCTTCAGGTTTAAATACACTATGAAGTAAGACGCGAGCAACGCGTATTTCCCATACGGCGATTGCAGCAAATTAACCACAAGAATTATCGACGCCAATGCCGTGTACGATTTCAAAATGATCGGAACGTACAGGTACTCCATGCAGTCGAAAATCGGGAAATTAACGACGCAAACTGCTGATTCTATGGTCTCGGTCATGATCCTTTCAGTGCAGAGGTAATACGTGAACGTTATGAAGTTGTATAGAAAGTCTGGTCGGTAGTTTAAGCCTTGCTCTCTTAAACTGATGACGATAACGACCGTTTTCGCCCATTCTATCAAGATCTTGCACACCCAATACGCCGTTTCCCTGTAGAAGTTCGTGTAGTTTCTCGGTCGTTGAAATTCGCTGGTGTATATCTCTTTTATCCGTGACACGAAATACCCGAAGACCGAATAGAATAGAAGAGTTGTTAATCCGCATATGACGCGTTCTTCTTTCTTGGTCTCGATCACGTGTTTCCCTCGGACGATCGCCACCTCGCACAATGCCATGAAGAACAACTGACAGATGAATGCGTAAATGTGGTGCATCTTGATGAAGAGATATTCCATTGCGGACATTTCTGCGAAGAAGCCTACGAAGAATCTCTTGAGACACGAGTCTCCCGTCGGCGTGGCTGTTTGCGGTGTATTGCCGTGTACAGCAGCAACAGCAGCGCCTGATGCGGCAGCAGTTACTGCTGAGGCAGCATCTAAAACGAAAAAAGAAAGTTTTCTCTACGATTTAGAAACAGTTGGATTATTACTATATTGGCCTTAAAACTTTGCCAGTGACTATTGTTAGGAGCAAATTTTCGAACGTACTGTCACCAGGGACCGAGACTTCAGTATCCCAGATAGATCCCGCAGACATTTTTACTGATAATTTTGAAAGTAGAACGACGCGGAATAAGAATTTTAAACACCTCACTGACGTTTTTCTATCATGCCAGTCACTTTGACAATTCATCTGTCAAAAAGACAGGATTATTCACGTCAAGAACATTTAACTACAAAATAATCTTTTGGTGGGTTCTACCCAACTTTCCGACAACCTCATTGGCGGAAAGAAAATTGAAAACAAATCAGTTAGCAAGTGGTAAAGTCGCCTGTCTTCGAAAGATATTACACAGGTAAAGATTTCTTTTAAAGTTTAAGAGAGAAAGACCTGAACTTTCTATACAACTTGAAGGACCTATTTAGGAATTATGTGAATCCACTGATCGTCGAACAGAGGACATACGCTTCCTTCAGGACTGCCTCGAACAGGGACATCGAATCCTGGGACGATATTTGCGCTGTATGCTTGAATAGGATGAGCAAAGCGAGGATAACACCGTGCAATTATCTGTTTCGTCCTCATTGCCTGAAGAGATGTTGTAAGAACTCGCTGCAATGTCCTTTGTGTAAACACCATTTCGTTAGGTAGTCGATTTTCTTAGTTTTGGAATAAAGTAGTAAGGTATTAATATGGTAAACCAGGCGTTGATTTGTGGTTGCTATCTGACACGAATATTTGATGCCTAATATGGTAACAAAACAAATCATTTAGGAAGTGTTAAAGACACTTGTCTTCGAAAGATGTTACACAAGTTAGTACTGCTTGTTACACAGCTAAGAATTGAAATCTAGTAACAAAATTCGTTGCTATCTGACACGAATATTTACTACCTAACATGGTAACAAAACAAATCATTTAGGAAGTGTTAAAGACACTTGTCTTCGAAAGATGTTAAACAAGTTAGTACTGCTTGTTACACAGCTAAGAATTGAAATCTAGTAACAAAATTCGTTGCTATCTGACACGAATATTTACTACCTAACATGGCAACAAAACAAATCATTTAGGAAGTGTTAAAGACACTTGTCTTCGAAAGATGTTACACAAGTTAGTACTGCTTGTTACACAGCTAAGAATTGAAATCTAGTAACAAAATTCGTTGCTATCTGACACGAATATTTACTACCTAACATGGCAACAAAACAAATCATTTAGGAAGTGTTAAAGACACTTGTCTTCGAAAGATGTTACACAAGTTAGTACTGCTTGTTACACAGCTAAGAATTGAAATCTAGTAACAAAATTCGTTGCTATCTGACACGAATATTTACTACCTAACATGGCAACAAAACAAATCATTTAGGAAGTGTTAAAGACACTTGTCTTCGAAAGATGTTACACAAGTTAGTACTGCTTGTTACACAGCTAAGAATTGAAATCTAGTAACAAAATTCGTTGCTATCTGACACGAATATTTACTACCTAACATGGCAACAAAACAAATCATTTAGGAAGTGTTAAAGACACTTGTCTTCGAAAGATGTTACACAAGTTAGTACTGCTTGTTACACAGCTAAGAATTGAAATCTAGTAACAAAATTCGTTGCTATCTGACACGAATATTTGATGCCTAATATGGTAACAAAACAAATCATTTAGGAAGTGTTAAAGTCACTTGTCTTCGAAAGATGTTACACAAGTTAGTACTGCTTGTTACACAGCTAAGAATTGAAATCTAGTAACAAAATTCGTTGCTATCTGACACGAATATTTGATGCCTAATATGGTAACAAAACAAATCATTTAGGAAGTGTTAAAGTCACTTGTCTTCGAAAGATGTTACACAAGTTAGTACTGCTTGTTACACAGCTAAGAATTGAAATCTAGTAACAAAATTCGTTGCTATCTGACACGAATATTTGATGCCTAATATGGTAACAAAACAAATCATTTAGGAAGTGTTAAAGTCACTTGTCTTCGAAAGATGTTACACAAGTTAGTACTGCTTGTTACACAGCTAAGAATTGAAATCTAGTAACAAAATTCGTTGCTATCTGACACGAATATTTGATGCCTAATATGGTAACAAAACAAATCATTTAGGAAGTGTTAAAGTCACTTGTCTTCGAAAGATGTTACACAAGTTAGTACTGCTTGTTACACAGCTAAGAATTGAAATCTAGTAACAAAATTCGTTGTTATCTGACACGAATATTTGATGCCTAATATGGTAACAAAACAAATCATTTAGGAAGTGTTAAAGTCACTTGTCTTCGAAAGATGTGGAAATAATTAATTGGTATTTATTGGCTACATTTGGTACACAATTATTTTTTGATTTGTCAATTAAAAACCACAAACTTTTTATAATAATAAATTTTATTGTTCGACATATAAAAAGATTCGTTCTAGATTCTTCTAGATTCTACCAACCTAATCTAGACTAGAACTAACAATAAGAAAGTTATTCAACATATTAAAATACAAAAGGCGCTTAGATTAACAATAATTTAACTATACTACAGTTACAGTACCGCTCAACATTTACTCTCAAACGCGAAAGCAACAGATTTTCTGCAATCGATTCTATAATATCACATATAAATAGTTCAACATTCTCATCCACACACACACTCAATCAGCAAGTAATAAAACCAGAACTAACAGAAAGTATATTCCCTCTTGCATATCGGGCAATAATGTGAATTATTCAAGCACTGCCTCAAGCATTCTGCGTGAAAGAAGTGCTGACAAGGTGTCACTCTAGCCCTGGTCATTTGGCTCAGACAAACTGCACAAACGTCATCGCAATCTTCTATTTCAAGGTCAGAAGCACGTCTGAACTTGCCTAAGATCGCTTGCTCATCTTTCAGCTTCTTTAGGGAGTTCAACACCATGTCTTTAGCTCTCAAATAAACATTCAAATATCCGGCTATGAGAGCAAACCTGAATTGACCGTAGCAGATCAAGACTAGGATCAGCAAAGCTGATACGCTGATGGTGTAATATCTCAAGAGAACAGGTGCATATAATAGCTCTAAAGCTTCTAGGGCGTTCACCCTTAGGAACACCAAAAGATGAGGGAACAGTTCAACGTACACTTTTTCAGTGCACATGTAAAACGTCCACGTGAAAAATGTATACAACGCAGTTGGATGGTAATGTTGTAGACCTTGTTCTAAACCGAAGACGAGCAACATAAAAGTGACTGTGATGATGAAAGTTATAGCTTTCGTCCATTCCAAGACTATTTTAGTTGCTGACATGGCAACGTGTTTTATGTTGCTATGCTGAGTCATGTTCACGTAGGGGCTCCAGTCCTCTTTTTCGATGAGTTCTTTGATGTACGACACGCAATATGTGATGACGTTGTAGAACATTAAGGAATACAGTCCTGTTACCTTCTTCTCTGGGCAGATTGATCCACCAAAGCTGCATAGGAGGACCCTATCGCAAACCATGAAGAACACCAACTGAAAATAAGAGAATATGTGTTAAAATGTTTATTGTTGTTGTGGAAATGAAAAACCCGTAAAAAACAAAAAAAAAATGAAAAGTAACTAAAGAAAAACAAAAAGAAACGAGAAGAAATACAGAAAAGAGACAGAATACAGACAGAAGACAGACAGACAACAGAAGAAAGACTTGTTTATCTGTCAAATTTTAGAGTAGCCAACCTAAAATAGTTCTGATCGCAACCTAGATCTTTCTTTTAATGAACATACGACAGACAAACAGACGAAAGGCAGAATACAGACCGAAGACACATAGAAGACAGACTGAAGACAGATAGACGACAGACGGACGACAGACAGAAGACAGGCAGACAAAAGACAGACGACAGAAGAAAGACTTGTTTATCTGTCAAATTTTAGAGTAGCCAACCTAAAATAGTTCTGATCGCAACCTAGATCTTTCTTTTAATGAACATACGACAGGCAAACAGACGAAAGGCAGAATACAGACCGAAGACACATAGGAAGGGAAGGGAAGGGAAGGGAAGGGAAGGGAAGGGAAGGGAAGGGAAGGGAAGGGAAGGGAAGGGAAGGGAAGGGAAGGGAAGGGAAGGGAAGGGAAGGGAAGGGAAGGGAAGGGAAGGGAAGGGAAGGGAAGGGAAGGGAAGGGAAGGGAAGGGAAGGGAAGGGAAGGGAAGGGAAGGGAAGGGAAGGGAAGGGAAGGGAAGGGAAGGGAAGGGAAGGGAAGGGAAGGGAAGGGAAGGGAAGGGAAGGGAAGGGAAGGGAATGAAACGAAAAGAAACTAAATAACATGAAAGGAAACGAAAATATCCGAAAAGAAACAAAAAGAAGTTTACTTAGTCACTACTTATGACTCTGCTTTTCAGTAAATACGATTTGGAACTAAAAATGTCCAACGCGTTAAAATTGTGGTGTGCCAACATGCGTCAAAAAAATAAAATTTGTTTACCCAATTCTCGCGAATAAACACAACATCCTGTGAAAGTTCTTGGCTCACGTCTCCCTATATCCGCTCATATGCGGTTAAATGCATACAGGCAGAGCAAAATATGTTTATTCAGACCAAAACTAAATGCAGACAGCATTCCAATCTTCCATACGTGGCAAATTTTGAAGAATCCGCCAAACCATGTAAACACTATTACCGAAATATAATTTCTGTAGAAATTCTCTATAAAAGTGGTTGCTAAGCAACAGATTGTCAACAAAATTTTAGTAGAAACGTCAAATAAAATTGTTAACCTATAAGTTTTTACTCACCTGGTTAACCATGTTTGACAGATGCGTCATTTTCATGAAGACTCTTTCGCATCGATCGACAGGCGAATATACTTTCGAAAACAAATTCCAAAACGGCCCTGATATTCTCCGCAAAAACCCTGAAACAACGAATTAGAAAACTTAAATCTTTATTGATTAATGATTGATTACATTCATCCAAAAATCGGTATCAAATATTGAAAACCGTAAACATTCCATCAATACGGCGGGGTTCTGTTTAAAATTTGGCGAAACAGATCGAAAAGATAAATACGGCGTTCTCTAAAAATAGCCAACGTGTGCCAAAAACATGGGATAGCTGTTTTCCGAGCATTTACAAGCTTTTACACGTTACATAAACGTATCAATTTCTTTTGAACGATAATTTGCCAAACGGCGTGTTGAATATCTTAATTGAAAGCTTTGTGGAAACAAATGGTAAACAGAGAATCCTGTTTTTTAAAGTTAATTTTATCTCTAAATGTTTATTTTTTGTAAAGGCAATTTTCAAAGGAAAAATAAAGCAATTTTTGTAATTCGTTTGATCGGGGTTTTACTGTAGCAATACAAGAAGGAATAGAAATAGAAATGGACAAAAAGTTATGGTATGTCACATTGTTGTTAAGGTTATAAATTCCAAGAGATGGAGAATCATATTCCTGTGTGTTATTTCTTAAGCAGTGGTGAAAAGTGGATGAATAACTTGACAAACAATTATATAAAAGATATGGATTTTGTGTGAGTGTGACTACAAAAATTTGTTTTAAAAATGTTGTACATACATTACTTTCAGCTGAACCATCAATACGTTCAAGCAAGAAACCTGACCCGTCGCCACTAACAATAACAATAATTGCAGAGAGTATGTACACACGTACACCTGTTGAAATCTTGTGATATACTTTTGATCCGCTGACACACTTCCTCGCAAATCGTGCAGCGGATTCATTTTAACCTGTGACGTTGATATGTCGCCTCCAAATTAACATAGTGTAATTAAAAAATAATATGAAGAAGACCGTTAAGGGTGACGGCAAGTTCGTTACGCGTTTGCAAGGTGACAGATTTAATTTACCAGATTGTGTAATTCCCAATCGATAATTAAAAATTATTCATGAAAATGTCGCCCGTTTTTTTTTGCTCATTTGAAGGGGTCTCGAAAATGTCACGGCACCACTAAATAGACACCCCCAAGGATAGGGCCCTGTCAAGGGAGACTATATAAAAGGCCTAACAGGGGTTCTTGCTTCAGAAACTTCTTGTGTTCTCCACGACAACAACAACAACCAAAAAAACAGGTAAGGAAACAAACAGTTCACTAATTGCTACTTTTATAATATACATCTATGTGTAATTACTTCTAAATTGTCTTTAAAATGCCCTATAACTTCAAATTTATCATCAAAACAACAAAAAATATCGTTTATATTCTATATTTGAAAGCTTAGACTATCTGAACGTGCTAATTTCATGTTCTATTACGATAAAATTGAAGTTGTAGTCAGTTTTGGAACTAATTTTGAGGTTAGAATTCCTCCGATAACATTTTTGAAGAACAAACGTCACTAATAACAACGACGGCTTCCAAATTTTTACCTGCTATGTGTTGGTATTGATAAAGCATGTTGTCATAAGAGTTGAAATGCATACATGGGTGTTTTTATAACATTACACGCCTGTTATAGACCTATAACAACTTTATAACACATATTGTAGATGCCGTTTATACAACACGTTTATACAACACGAATATCTTTCAGCGAAGAATTGCTTCTATATCCGTAGAACGATCATTTGTTATATACATCTATGTGTTATTATACATCTATGTGTAATTACTTCTAAATTGTTTTTAAAATGCCTTATAACTTCAAATTTATCATCAAAACAACAAAAAATATCGTTTATATTCTATATTTGAAAGCTTAGACTATTTGAACGTGCTAATTTCATGTTCTATTACGATAAAATTGAAGTTGTAGTCAGTTTTAGAACTAATTTTGAGGTTAGAATTCCTCCGATAACATTTTTGAAGAACAAACGTCACAAATATCAACGACGGCTTTCAAATTTTTACCTGCTATGTGTTGGTATTGATAAAGCATGTTGTCATAAGAGTTGAAATGCATACATGGGTGTTTTTATAACATTACACGCCTGTTATAGACCTATAGCAACTTTATAACACATATTGTAGATGCCGTTTATACAACACGTTTATACAACACGAATATCTTTCAGCGAAGAATTGCTTCTATATCCGTAGAACGATCATTTGTTATATAAATCTATGTGTTATTATACATCTATGTGTCATTACTTCTAAATTGTTTTTAAAATGCCTTATAACTTCAAATTTATCATCAAAACAACAAAAAATATCGTTTATATTCTATATTTGAAAGCTTAGACTATCTGAACGTGCTAATTTCATGTTCTATTACGATAAAATTGAAGTTGTAGTCAGTTTTGGAACTAATTTTGAGGTTAGAATTCCTCCGATAACATTTTTGAAGAACAAACGTCACTAATAACAACGACGGCTTCCAAATTTTTACCTGCTATGTGTTGGTATTGATAAAGCATGTTGTCATAAGAGTTGAAATGCATACATGGGTGTTTTTATAACATTACACGCCTGTTATAGACCTATAACAACTTTATAACACATATTGTAGATGCCGTTTATACAACACGTTTATACAACACGAATATCTTTCAGCGAAGAATTGCTTCTATATCCGTAGAACGATCATTTGTTATATACATCTATGTGTTATTATACATCTATGTGTAATTACTTCTAAATTGTTTTTAAAATGCCTTATAACTTCAAATTTATCATCAAAACAACAAAAAATATCGTTTATATTCTATATTTGAAAGCTTAGACTATTTGAACGTGCTAATTTCATGTTCTATTACGATAAAATTGAAGTTGTAGTCAGTTTTAGAACTAATTTTGAGGTTAGAATTCCTCCGATAACATTTTTGAAGAACAAACGTCACAAATATCAACGACGGCTTTCAAATTTTTACCTGCTATGTGTTGGTATTGATAAAGCATGTTGTCATAAGAGTTGAAATGCATACATGGGTGTTTTTATAACATTACACGCCTGTTATAGACCTATAGCAACTTTATAACACATATTGTAGATGCCGTTTATACAACACGTTTATACAACACGAATATCTTTCAGCGAAGAATTGCTTCTATATCCGTAGAACGATCATTTGTTATATAAATCTATGTGTTATTATACATCTATGTGTCATTACTTCTAAATTGTTTTTAAAATGCCTTATAACTTCAAATTTATCATCAAAACAACAAAAAATATCGTTTATATTCTATATTTGAAAGCTTAGACTACTTGAACGTGCTAATTCCATGTTCTATTACGATAAAATTGAAGTTGTAGTCAGTTTTGGAACTAATTTTGAGGTTAGAATTCCTCCGATAACATTTTTGAAGAACAAATGTCACAAATAACAACGACGGCTTCCAAATTTTTACCTGCTATGTGTTGGTATTGATAAAGCATGTTGTCATAAGAGTTGAAATGCATACATGGTTGTTTTTATAACATTACACGCCTGTTATAGACCTATAGCAACTTTATAACACATATTGTAGATGCCGTTTATACAACACGTTTATATAACACGAATATCTTTGAGCGACGAATTGCTTCTATATCCGTAGAACGATCATTTGGTTCGTTCAAGTAAAATACAATATTGTCAGAGTAAGAAAATGATTTTCTTGATGTTCCAAGTATTACGTTTTCTTGTTTTAAGTATGAAGGAACTGCTTGAAAGGAATTACGTCTGTTTTAAGCGATACGTACGTATACTTTTGGGTCAAGAAACTGTTTGTTCGTTGAAGCATGTATATTTTTCACCCAATTGATGTAAAACGAACGTCTTACTCTTTTTATATGTAGAAGAATAATTTTTCTTGATATCCAAGAATAGAGTTCACCCTGTATATATACATGTGATGATGTGTATATTTGGAGGAATAATATTGTCGTATATTAATAGTACACCGGTACTTTGGCAATTGCAAAACGTGGTGTGTTGTTTACAAATTTCACAAAATTCACGTTGTGATTATTATTATTATTTAGCCTTTTGTACCGCAAACATAAAACGTCAATAGTATTATTGGACACAAGGTCAACACACTGAGTACAAAATCTCATATTCTCGAGTGCACAAACCCAAAATATTTTGAATTTAGATACATATTACACCCACGCGTCCCCATTGAGACAGAGAAACTGGCCCGAGGTCTATTTTAACTCATAAATTTCGCAAAAACAAACAGATAAATATTCTTTTTGCATGCATCCAGTATTCTAGATTGTCCTCAAGCAAGTTAGTAGTGATTTTCTTTCTATTTCTTTCCATTTTCATCCATTCTTTCTGTACACTCACCTGGTATATTTTTCACGAGCTTTCTGAGCCATTTCGCCGGATATTTGTAATTTGCCGAGATCAAAACTGGCAGAACCAAACAAGAATATGTTGCTAAACACCAACCACCTAAACTTAGCAGTAATGGTGCATGTCCTCTTGAACAATATGGTAGAAGGAACAACACTGATAGAAGACAAACTAAAAATATAAGAAAACAGACTAAAAATATACATCTAGTTATCAAAAAAGTCAGTCCGCGGACCCCCAAAAAACTTTTATTTCCACCCTTGAAAAACCTTGGAAAAGGCTGATTTAATGATATAAACGAGTTTGGACATTCGTAGGTGTTAAATTTGTCGAAGAAGTTGATTGGTGTTTGTACAAAAGATTGCTTCAGCCTCTTGAGGAAATTTCTTCCAGTGTATAACCCTTTGGACGTTCATTGGTGCAGTATTTGCTTTAAAAAATTGAGTTTGCCCGATAAGTTTGATTGATGTTTGTCCAAAAGCCTCCTTCAGCCTCTTGAGGAATTTTTTAATGACGTAGATGAGTTTGGACACTCGTAGGTGCTAAATTTGCCGAGAAAGTTGATTGGTGTTTGTCCAAAAGGTTGCTTCAACCTGTTGAGGAAATTTCTTCCGGTGTATAACCCTTTGGACATTCATTGGTGCAGTATTTGCTTTAAAAAATTGAGTTTGCCCGATAAGTTTGATTGGTGTTTGTCCAAAATCTTCCTTCAGCCTATTGAGGAATTTTTTAATGACTTAGATGAGTTTGGACATTCGTAGGTGTTAAATTTGCCGAGGAAGTTGATTGGTGTTTGTCCAAAAGGTTGCTTCAGCCTCTTGAGGAAATTTCTTCCGGTGTACAACCGTTTGGACATTCATTGGTGCAATATTTCATTCAAGAAGTTGAGTTTGCCTGATAAGTTTGATTGGTGTTTGTCCAAAATCTTCCTTCAGCCTCTTGAGGAATTTTTTAATGACTTAGATGAGTTTGGACATTCGTAGGTGTTAAATTTGCCGAGGAAGTTGATTGGTGTTTGTCCAAAAGGTTGCTTCAACCTGTTGAGGAAATTTCTTCCGGTGTACAACCGTTTGGACATTCATTGGTGCAATATTTCATTCAAGAAGCTGAGTTTGCCTGATAAGTTTGATTGGTGTTTGTCCAAAAGCTTCCTTCAGCCTCTTGAGGAATTTTTTAATGACTTAGATGAGTTTGGACATTCGTAGGTGTTAAATTTGCCGAGGAAGTTGATTGGTGTTTGTCCAAAAGGTTGCTTCAGCCTCTTGAGGAAATTTTTTCCGGTGTACAACCCTTTGGACATTCATTGGTGCAATATTTCATTCAAAAATTTTAGTTTGCCCGATAAGTTTGATTGGTGTTTGTCCAAAATCTTCCTTCAGCCTCTTAGGATTTTTTTAATGATGACTTTGGACACTCGTAGGTGCTAAATTTGTCCAAGTAGTTGGTGTAGTAGTTGGTGGAGTAGTATTGCTACTCCATAGGTCTATTATCTGTTGCGTTTTATCCGCGGACCCCTGGGATAGACCCACGGATCCCCATGGGTCCGCGGACCACAGATTGAAAAACACTGGACTCTAAGTTATCAAATAGACACTTCACTTACCAGTTTCTGCTATTTTTTCGTCCCTAACTTTTGGATCAAAACGGTACAGCTTGTGTAGGCTTCTCAATCGACCCCTAACTCTGGTTGTCATACCCATTTTATGCACCACACCCTCAAGAAAACACTCAAAACCCCCAAAAAAATGCGGCGAGAGCGCTATTCAGGATTCCGCAAACGCACAAGCGGACTGTTCACAATTCTATTTCTGGTTCTGATGTTTTTTTTTTGTATATTTTAACTTGTAATTATGTTCAACACAAACTAGAAGGGTTGAATTTCGTTTTGGGTCACTCGAAACTGATTTCTCTTCAGGCTGGTGAGACTTGAGACTAGTGAGGCTTGAGATTACTACTGGCTGAAGAGACTGACTACTGACTGAAAAACTTTGAGGCGTTTCTGTTTTTGTACGTGTGTGTGCATTCTCGAATTTATTTTTAGTGGTAAACATGTTGTTTCGACGTAGATATTGGTGGGCCTGTACGACCGACGCCGGCCGCACTGAGTGTATTTTGTACTTTTTTTTGGGTCTCCGTGACTATTTTTGATCCGACGAGTTCCATTGTTAAATTTTGACTATGAGGTGCATTAACCGAAAAAAGAATTCTTAGCTAATTTCATGGCAAACCGGTGGTCTTTGTTGACTTGACATTACCGTATATTTTCATAAATCTCAATTTGATTAATAACAGTAATTTTACGATGTGAGTCACAAAAGAAATTGTGCTACACTTTAGACAAAGATGTTGTCTTCTAAGCTGATTCTTTCAAGCAGTTTTACTTCTCAGTTTGTAGTGTCCGATGCGAAAAATATATCGCACTGTGTAGATTATTATTTTTATTTAGGAATCATTATATTTTCTATCATTATAATGATTCCTCGACCAATTATATTGTGAGTATAACCAGAAAGTTCTGTTCATTAATAATCCTTTATTAAATAATAATGGTATAAATTGAAGAGAACACTATTATACATTTTGTGCACATGTGACAATTACGTGGACCATTACGAATCCAAAACCAAAACATTTTTATAGAATATTGAAGAAATTATGATGATTTTGGTTCAATTAATAATCATTTATCTACAAATGCTCTGTAAATTAGTATACAATTTCAAATATAAAATAAATTAGTATACAAGTCAGTAGAGGAAAAGTCACTAGAGGATGAGCTGATTGGTCAAAATCAGATGAATCTTTAAGAAAAAGCATGTAACATTTGCCACTTCCGGTTGTCAGATTGTGGCCAAAAACAATCCAGTTCGTCCAAAGATAATTCTAAATATGTATACCAAATTTCAGTACGATTTGTTGTACCCTTAGGAAGTTATCGTGTTCACATCGCACTTATGGTTGTTTCTGGTGGTAGAACTAGACTTTATATTGTTTATTAGACCTTTGGCAATAATTATGGTTAGTTCCATTAGGATTGAATAATCATTTTGACAGTTATAAACTTTTGAAAAATGTTTATCAATATCTTTGTTTTCATAAATTGTTCCCTTCACTTTATATCGTTTTGCCTGACATTTATGGTTGTTTCTAGCACTACTCTTGACTTTATATTGTTCGTTAGACTTTTGGCAATAATTCTTGTTAGTTTAATTCCTATTGTGTCATTATTTTGAAAGTTATAAACTTTTGAAAATGTTTATCAATATCTTTGTCTTCATGAATTGTCTCCTTGACGTTATATTATTCCCTTGATTTTATATTGTTTTGACTGACATTTATGGTAGTTTCAACCACTACACTTGACTTTGTATCGTTTATTAGACTCTTGGCAATCATTATTGTTAGTTTCACTAAGATTGGATAACTATTTTTGAAGTTAGAAACTTATTTATCAAGAACCATGACTACATAAAGTGTCCTCTGGACTTTATATTGTTTTGACTGACATTTATGGTAGTTTCAACGACTATTCTTGACTTTGTATCGTTTATTAGACTCTTGGCAATCATTATTGTTAGTTTCACTAAGATTGGATAACTATTTTTGAAGTTAGAAACTTATTTATCAAGAACCATGACTACATAAAGTGTCCCCTTGAGTTTATATTGTTTTGACTGACATTTATGGTAGTTTCAACCACTACTCTAGACTTTGTATCGTTTATTAGACTCTTGGCAATCATCATTGTTAGTTTCACTAAGATTGGATAACTATTTTTGAAGTTAGAAACTTATTTATCAAGAACCATGACTACATAAAGTGTCCCCTTGAGTTTATATTGTTTTGACTGATATTTATGGTAGTTTCAACCACTACTCTGGACTTTGTATCGTTTATTAGACTCTTGGCAATCATTATTGTTAGTTTCACTAAGATTGAATAACTATTTTTGAAGTTAGAAACTTATTTATCAAGAACCATGACTACATAAAGTGTCCCCTTGAGTTTATATTGTTTTGACTGATATTTATGGTAGTTTCAACCACTACTCTTGACTTTGTATCGTTTATTAGACTCTTGGCAATCATTATTGTTAGTTTCACTAAGATTGGATAACTATTTTTGAAGTTAGAAACTTATTTATCAAGAACCATGACTACATAAAGTGTCCCCTTGAGTTTATATTGTTTTGACTGACATTTATGGTAGTTTCAACCACTACTCTTGACTTTATATTGTTCCTTAGACTCTTGGCAATAATTATTGTTAGTCATTTTGACAGTTTGAATGTTTCTCAATATCTTTGTCGTCATAATCGATTGTTATTGTATGTGAATTGCAACTAGTACAAGTAATATATCTCTCGTGTTGGTACTATAGAGAGGGAAAGTGAGCAGAGGCAATGACAAAAGGCAATAACACATCACTCGCTGCAAGAACACCCACTTTTCTTCATTTGGTCATGACCATTTCGCAATGGTGTACAATTTTTACACAGATGTTTGTCTCAAGGCAGTTCGCACTGCAAACTTTGCACTCGTACAGAGTCTGTCTTACTACAGTCGAAGAACTGCTCGACCACGAGAGCTACAAACATAACTTTTACGACCACCTATTTTATTATAATACCATGACAAGTCAGTCAGTTAAGCAGTATTTACGTACACGGTTCGAAAGACTAAAGATGTCGGGGCAAAATACCCCGAAAAAATAATTCTCAAACGTCGAAATCGTGACCTGAAAGTGCACTAATTATTCTTATTGCTTTCTCTTGAGTACAGCAAGCCCGAAAATGGACAGCCTTATGACTTTTATCATCATAGCATGCATCTTAAGCGGAAACTTGATTTATATGTAAGTATATTTTTTTCTTTTTTATGCATTTTTGTATCGTTTCTTTTAAAACTGACGTTTATGCTTTGTTTATGAGCCAAACTTGGTGTGTATTGCTTTAGTGCGAGACTAAAATATCCTTGTTTATTTTAAAATTTAAAATGTACACTGAGTTGAACGTACCAATAAAACTCTGTTGTCGACTTTGGTCATACTTTGGAACCACTTCCGGTTGTCAGATTGTCACCAAAAACAATCCAGTTCATCCCCTAGTAATCCTAAAATACGTATACCAAGTTTCAGCCTGAAAAAATGGTAGAAATTTGGTCCAAAACGATGTTCTTCCCCCATATTTATTGTTTTGCTTGGTTTTTTCTTCAGTGGGGAGGGAAGACGCACATTCAGGTGTACACCATGCAAGAGCCAACTAGAATGCAATCAGGAACCAAACGATTATTGCATGTGGGGTGTTACCAGAGACAACTGCGGAAGAAAAGTCTGCGCAAGAGTGAGTTTATCATCAAATAATGTTGTTTGTTTCAATGTATGTTTCAATGCATAGTTGTGTGGCAGCTTTCAAAGACAAGTGTCTATAACACTTCCTAAATCATTTGATTTGTTGGCAATAATGATTTTTAGTTTCATTAGGATTGGATAATCATTTTGACAGTTATAAACGTTTGAAAATTTTTATCAATACTTCATAAATTGTTCCCTTGACTTTATATTGTTTTATCTGACATTTATGGTAGTTTCTACCGTTACCATTGACTGAATATTGTTCATTGGACTCTTGGTAATAATTATTGTTAGTTTCATTAAGGTTGGATAACTATTTTTGAAGTTAGAAATTTATTTATCAAGATCTGTGACTACATAAATTGTTCCCTTGATTTTGTATTGTTTTATCTGACATTTATGGTAGTTTCTACCGCTACCATTGACTGAATATTGTTCATTGGACCCTTGGCAAGAATTATTGTAAGTTTCATTAAGGTTGGATAACTATTTTTGAAGTTAGAAACTTATTTATCAAGATCTGTGACTACATAAATTGTTCCCTTGACTTTGTATTATTTTATCTGACATTTATGGTAGTTTCTATCGCTACCATTAACTGAATATTGTTTATTGGACTCTTGGTAATAATTATTGTTAGTTTCATTAAGGTTGGATAACTATTTTTGAAGTTAGAAACTTATTTATCAAGATCTATGACTAGATAAATTGTTCCCTTGACTTTACCTATATTGTTTTATCTGACATTTATGGTAGTTTCTACCGCTACCATTGACTGAGTATTGTTCATTAGACTCTTGGCAATAATTATTGTTAGTTTCATTAAGGTTGGATAACTATTTTTGAAGTTAGAAATTTATTTATCAAGATCTGTGACTACATAAATTGTTCCCTTGACTTTGTATTGTTTTATCTGACATTTATGGTAGTTTCTATCACTACCATTGACTGAATATTTTTTATTGGACTCTTGGCAATAATTATTGTTAGTTTCATTAAAGTTGGATAACTATTTTTGAAGTTAGAAACTTATTTATCAAGATCTGTGACTACAGAAATTGTTCCCTTGACTTTGTATTGTTTTATCTGACGTTTATGGTAGTTTCCACCGCTACCATTGACTGAGTATTGTTCATTAGACTCTTGGCAATAATTATTGTTAGTTTCATTAAAGTTGGATAACTATTTTTGAAGTTAGAAATTTATTTATCAAGATCTGTGACTAAATAAATTGTTCCCTTGACTTTGCATTGTTTTATCTGACGTTTATGGTAGTTTCTACTGCTACCATTGACTGAGTATTGTTCATTAGACCCTTGGCAAGAATTATTGTTAGTTTCATTAAGGTTGGATAACTATTTTTGAAGTTAGAAACTTATTTATCAAGATCTGTGACTACATAAATTGTTCCCTTGACTTTATATTGTTTTATCTGACATTTATGGTAGTTTTTACCGTTACCATTGACTAAATATTGTTCATTAGACTCTTGGCAATAATTATTGTTAGTTTCATTAAGGTTGCTACGCTTAATTTTTGAAGTTACTATTTTTGAAGTTAGAAACTTATTTATCAAGATCTGTGACTAGATAAATTGTTCCCTTGACTTTGTATTGTTTTATCTGACATTTATGGTAGTTTCTACCGCTACCATTGACTAAATATTGTTCATTAGACCCTTGGCAATAATTATTGTTAGTTTCATTAAGGTTGGATAACTATTTTTGAAGTTAGAAACTTATTTATCAAGATCTGTGACTACATAAATTGTTCCCTTGACTTTATATTGTTTTATCTGACATTTATGGTAGTTTCTACCGTTACCATTGACTGAATATTGTTCATTGGACTCTTGGTAATAATTATTGTTAGTTTCATTAAGGTTGGATAACTATTTTTGAAGTTAGAAATTTATTTATCAAGATCTGTGACTACATAAATTGTTCCCTTGATTTTGTATTGTTTTATCTGACATTTATGGTAGTTTCTACCGCTACCATTGACTGAATATTGTTCATTGGACCCTTGGCAAGAATTATTGTAAGTTTCATTAAGGTTGGATAACTATTTTTGAAGTTAGAAACTTATTTATCAAGATCTGTGACTACATAAATTGTTCCCTTGACTTTGTATTATTTTATCTGACATTTATGGTAGTTTCTATCGCTACCATTAACTGAATATTGTTTATTGGACTCTTGGTAATAATTATTGTTAGTTTCATTAAGGTTGGATAACTATTTTTGAAGTTAGAAACTTATTTATCAAGATCTATGACTAGATAAATTGTTCCCTTGACTTTACCTATATTGTTTTATCTGACATTTATGGTAGTTTCTACCGCTACCATTGACTGAATATTGTTCATTAGACCCTTGGCAAGAATTATTGTTAGTTTCATTAAGGTTGGATAACTATTTTTGAAGTTAGAAATTTATTTATCAAGATCTGTGACTACATAAATTGTTCCCTTGACTTTGTATTGTTTTATCTGACATTTATGGTAGTTTCTATCGCTACCATTGACTGAATATTGTTTACTGGACTCTTGGCAATAATTATTGTTAGTTTCATTAAAGTTGGATAACTATTTTTGAAGTTAGAAACTTATTTATCAAGATCTGTGACTACAGAAATTGTTCCCTTGACTTTATATTGTTTTATCTGACATTTATGATAGTTTCTATCGCTACCATTGACTGAATATTGTTCATTGGACTCTTGGCAATAATTATTGTTAGTTTCATTAAAGTTGGATAACTATTTTTGAAGTTAGAAATTTATTTATCAAGATCTGTGACTAAATAAATTGTTCCCTTGACTTTGCATTGTTTTATCTGACGTTTATGGTAGTTTCTACTGCTACCATTGACTGAGTATTGTTCATTAGACCCTTGGCAAGAATTATTGTTAGTTTCATTAAGGTTGGATAACTATTTTTGAAGTTAGAAACTTATTTATCAAGATCTGTGACTACATAAATTGTTCCCTTGACTTTATATTGTTTTATCTGACATTTATGGTAGTTTCTACCGCTACCATTGACTGAATTTTGTTCATTAGACCCTTGGCAAGAATTATTGTTAGTTTCATTAAGGTTGGATAACTATTTTTGAAGTTAGAAATTTATTTATCAAGATCTGTGACTACATAAATTGTTCCCTTGACTTTGTATTGTTTTATCTGACATTTATGGTGGTTTCTACCGCTACCATTGACTGAATATTGTTCATTAGACCCTTGGCAAGAATTATTGTTAGTTTCATTAAGGTTGGATAACTATTTTTGAAGTTAGAAACTTATTTATCAAGATCTGTGACTACATAAATTGTTCCCTTGACTTTGCATTGTTTTATCTGACGTTTATGGTAGTTTCTACTGCTACCATTGACTGAGTATTGTTCATTAGACCCTTGGCAAGAATTATTGTTAGTTTCATTAAGGTTGGATAACTATTTTTGAAGTTAGAAACTTATTTATCAAGATCTGTGACTACATATATTGTTCCTTTGACTTTGTATAGTTTTATCTGATATTTATGGTGGTTTTAACCAATATTCTGTCTGCGCAAGAGTGAGTTTGATTTTGTTTCTTTCAATTCATGTTTTAATACATAGTTGTGTAGTATCTTTCAAAGGCAAGTGTCTATAACACTTCCTGACCTAAATAATTTGTTTTGTAAACATGATAAATCTTCTCTTGTTGTTAGGGTCCTGGTGAAAGATGTGGCGGTCCAATGGAGATCTATGGTAGATGTGCTGAAGGTGCTATGTGCAAGCCAGACGAACGGTGCCATGGATGTGCCGAGCGAGGTATTGGTGGAACCAATTGGGAATGCTACCCCGAATTCGAATGATAAACACGACCAAACAGAACAAAACAAAAATCTATCAATCAGTATTATTGCCTTGTGATGCCTTCTTATATTTCTATATATATATATATGTATACTATTATCTATTTATTATTTTTTATTGGCTGACTGAACTGAGCTGACTACAGTTATTTGACCACAAGTATTTTTCGTACTGGACAGTATGTATAAGCAACAGAAAATAAAAAAGACGAAATTAATTCAGGAATATTGGTGTGTTTTATTTCAACCTTTTATATTTGTTTCAAAATGATCGTAAGAAATACTTTTGAACGTCTGGATTAGCAATATTGCCCCACTGTGCGTCTGCTCAGTCGATACAGCAGGTAAACAGCGGTGAAGTTTTTTTACCTCTGAAAGGTTGGTACGAAATAACCGGCTTCGGATTTGTATTTTAACAAATCTCTTTAGTAGAATTTTTGTTCTTGTACTGGGCTGACGTTGTACGAAAACGAAAATAGAAGAAAATAAAAGAGAGTGAAACATTGTAGCGGTTAACAAAAAACTAATGTGCTAAAAATTAGTGATTCAAAATACGCGGGCAAAGTAACCGAGAGGTTTAAGAACTAAAATTTTGTTGTTTAGTGTGCTCCAAATGGAAGAAGATGCTGTAAAAACGCCGGAATAGCAGACAAAAAGGACTGGAATCATGTATTGTGAGTACAAAATTCATTTACAGTTTATGATTTATAGGTTATGTTGACCGTAGTTGTGAAATTGGTTTTTTTGGGGGAATTTAGTGACTTTGACACTTCCTAAATGATTTGTTTGGTTACCATGTCAGGCAGCAAACTTTGTTAGGTTAGAAAATTTGTGTCAGACATCTTTCGCAGGTAAGTGACTTTAAAATGTGTTTTGATATAGGAATTGAATAAAGAAATGAATTACTACAGATTTGTACGTCCGTAGTAATTCATCGGTGAAAAGATAATCATTATTGAAAACTCTATCGAAGTTGGGGAGATCATGCTGCTAAATAATAATAAAATTCCTGAAGTCTCGAACGTATCCGAGCGTGTTAGGTTATGTTTGAGCTTGTTTGTATAGTGTGACAGCCGGTATTCGAATTTTTGCATGAAGAACAGGTCTTATACTTTCAACAGGTATGTAAAGTCATAAAAACAGCCAATTTTTTTGTCATGAATATCAGTTAACGATAAAACGAACCCAAGGAATTTCTATTTAAAAATCTTTCAATGTATGACAGTTAATTCTAACCTCCAACATAATTACAAAAGTCACTTTCAACTCTAAACAACTAAAGTAAAACTATGACAAAAAATCTATATATAACTGTATTTGACACTAGAACAAAACATCTACTTACAATATTTGTTTATTACAGAGTAAATCTTAGTTTTAACAATGTTTGGAAATGGTGAAAACGCATGTTTATGTATGAAAAAATACCACACGTATATAGAAAGAGGTATACTTTATTTTATTTTTTTACTGCTTTAAATCAGGAACAAAATCGTCGATATTGTTGCGTATATTTTTAAACTTGAATCTCACATGTTGAGCACATTTTCTACGACAAATTTTCGCTTGCCAAAACACCGGTTAACTTAAAAATAACTACGCGAAATACAAAGGCCAATATTTCCTTATGGAATCTTTTCGTCAAACTACATTATATTACTAATATACAACTTGGCGGTTGCCTATACTTAGAATTTAAAGAAACTACATACGCCATGTCAGAAAATCTAGGTTAACGTTTCAAAAATAACTCATCACATCCCTTTTAATATTAATTTTATAACGTTGAAAGAGAAAAACACTTTGATATTAAACTTGCTATGTTTAGCTTTGTTGTAACTTTGTTTGAACTTTGTTTGAACTTTTTTTGAACTTTGCTTCAACTATATTTTAACTTATGTTCTCGTTAGATAATTCGAATTATAAATAGTAAGTAATTTAGGGTGTTTATTGTTCAGGGTGTCTCTGGTGTTGATTTCGTCTTCTGTTGTCGTCTCCTAACCAAAAAACCTCGAATCCCTGCTTGGATTTTGGTCGCTGATTCTTCTTCCAAATCTGAAGAGTTCTTGTTCGTGTTGTTCTTGTTGTTATCCATGATTCTACCTAAACTCTTGCGTCTACTTGTTCTCTTGATGGAGGTTATGTTGTCTCCGGCTAACTAGAACAATTTGATAGTTAGATGTAGTGTTCTTCAAAAAAGAATGTCAATTTTTCAAATCTACAATAACTTTTGCAAACTTTGGTGGATTTAACATCAAAGGACTTGTAAAAACTTACTTGAGACGTCAATTTAAAAATTATAGGTTATATGTGGGCACTGAAAAACACGTCTGACGTGAATGCTTCGCGAATTCGGTCCAGTTATTAATAAACTGGGTTAAATCAAATGATTGGTGCCATTATGACATAAATATTTCCTGGTAGAACAACGTCACGTGGTCATAATCTAACAGGCATTATTGTGTTGTGTTGATGTGTGCAGCCATTGTCAATTTATATTATTGCCTTTAGTTACGATGTTTTTATGAATTGAATCGGTTCAATCTGCTTTTATCCTGTTTTTGAAATCACTCTGCCAAATCAGGCAAATCGTGAAGATTCACCGTTTAAAGTTTTAGAAACACCTCACCTTATAAATGTCACGATGTTGAGGGTCTTATGAACGAGTTTGATATTCCCCACGATCCTTCTGAATGGTGGCTTTTTATCGATTCATCAAAATACAGCTTGAAAGCTGCATATTCTTTGAATTGTATTGTAAATCTGGACTTGTTGCAATTATTATTGTCTTACCCATCAAATTATTATCGGCTAGTAAAACCGAATTATCTAACATTGCGAAATAGTAAGAACCGACTAGCTCTGTGTATATGTCAAAATTTTCGATTTTAGTTATTGGGCATTCTAGAAATATGTGGTTAAGGCTTCCCACCTGTCCACATTCGCAATATGGATATTTTAGGATACATTTTAGGTTATCTGCTATCTGTTACTGTTGTTACGAATGTCCGGCAGGGGGCGTTTCGGGTTTGACGTTACTGTGGTAATAGCAGCAAAACACGGGTCGACAAAAATCGATTTTTTGGATCGAAAATTGTTTTTAAAGGCCGTTTTTTTGCTCAAAACTCTTTGCGAAGGGTATTTAGAGGGATCTTATCGTAAGACATGAGAGCGAGCGGCTTTTATAAGGTCGGCAGGAACGGATAAAAAATGTAAATTTTTGACGTTCATCGATCCGCTTGTCGGAATTTCTAGACGTCACGTGACAGTTTCTCGAGGTTCACCTTCACCCGAAGAGGTGCAAAACCGTGATTTTTTTTCAAAATTGACGCATTTAATTTACAAAATATCGCGCAGTCCACGCGGAATTGTGTCCTTTTTTCAATTCGAGCGTCAAAAGTAATATCGAAAAGCCCAATTTTGCAGCTACTCAATTGCAAATTTCGGCGTAAATGGGCGATTCCGCTGAACACGCCCTACACTTGAAAGTTCGTAATTAGTATAGGTAGACAAAAGCTAGATGTATTAGTCACGTAACCAAGCAACGACAATACCTGTTCACCACAACCGAGCTAATTTGCATTTTTCGGCCATCTTGCCAAACATTTTTTTGACAGAATGTCACGGCGTACGCGTGTGTTGCATACAGATATACCAGCAAATATTCGCAACAGGTAATTTGTGATATTTTGAGTGGTGTTTTAAGTGATTTTGACCTAACCTATTACCCCGTGTGTATAAAAATCATGTTCCATACTCATTTCAGCGCCAATTAATCAAATTTTGTTGAGTAATAACTGGTACTGGTAGTGTTTGGATCATAATAAACATTGTGGATGAATATTTTGTTACATTTGGTTATTTACTTTGCACTATTCCACTCCCAGATGTCATACGGTCTAAAACTGTGGGGAGGATCTGCACACAGCTACAAAGTGTTACTGTCACAAAAGAAAGCCATTCGAGCGATAGAGGGTGTTGCAAACACAGAATCCTGCAGACCTCTCTTTAAAAAGCATAAGATTTTAACTCTACATGGAGTTTACATCCTACAGCAGTTACTCTACACCAAAAAAGAACTGTATACACATCAACAAAGGAGTGACATCCACCAGTACAATACTAGGCAGTGCCATCTTATAGAAGTACCTCGGGGAAGACTTCACACCACCTCCTTCACACGGGAGGGTCTAAAACTGTACAATAACCTACCTGAAGAATGGAAACGTTTGCCAAACAGACAATTCAAGCGCACAGTTACTAGCTTCCTAATAGACTCACCACCTTATTCCGTTCAGGAACTCTTTGATAGCCTACAAGAATGCCGACAACCAATTTGAAGTTTTTTTTATTAAGTTTTCCTATACATGCATATATTGTTAATTGACTTGTTGCTGGCAACCAATAAATTCTATTCTATCCTATTCTATTCTATTATTGTTGCAGATGGACAACGACGGTGATGTAACGATGTGTTGGACATTTAGTTGTGCGCGTTTTTAAATCTTGCGTGTGTAGTGTTGAATAGCAGCCGTAGATGCCCAAGGGAGAAGAAGGACTGACTTGGAGGAGGATTTTACCGAAGTGGAAGCTTCCAAGGACGAAGACATCTAAGAAGTCGCAATAAGGTAGGATTTTTGGACTTCTCTAGGTTCGCGACGCGTTATCGGTCTTTTTGACTCTATACGGAGTTCTGTAGGGACGTCAAAAGCAGTGGTAGTGCTAATCATCTGAGCTTGATTGGTGGTATTATTGAAAAATTCCGGTAAATGGTTATTTCTTTGTAATTTTTGCGATATCTGGTAGAAACGAGCAGGTTAGCGGGGTGGCAGGAAAAAAAGAAGAAAAAACTTTCTACATAATTTCTAGCAAGACGTTTGGTTACTATTTTTGTGCGCGTCGAATTTTTGATCGTTTATATAACCTAGGCTATAATATCGTGCGATCAAATTCGTCATAAAAAACTGAAACCGTTCATTTCAACTCGGACACTGACAAAATACATCAGCGAATTTGCGTAAGCACCGGTCGGCCGTATCACTAAAAATATCTTCACGCTAATATTAGAAATATAATTTTCGTACTGCTTTGCCATTAAAAAGATTGCAACCAAATACAAAATTTTCGAGAATTAATATAAGAATGTAAGAAGTTTGTTTGAATGAAATAAATCTGGTTTTATTTGAAATAAAGATCGGCCTTGAGGTAAATAAATATTCTGTTGTTTGTCCAAAAGATTGCTTCAGCCTCTTGAGGAAATTTCTTCCGGTGTTCAACCCTTTGGACATTCATTGGTGCAGTATTTGCTTTAAAAAATTGAATTTGCCCGATAAGTTTGATTGGTGTTTGTCCAAAAGCTTCCTTCAGCCTCTTGAGGATTTTTTTAATGACTTAGATGAGTTTGGACACTAGCAGGTGTTAAATTTGCCGAGGAAGTTGATTGGTGTTTGTCCATAAGATTGCTTCGGCCTCTTGAGGAAATTTCTTCCCGTGTATAACCCTTTGGACATTCATTGGTGCAGTATTTGCTTTAAAAAATTGAGTTTGCCCGATAAGTTTGATTGGTGTTTGTCCAAAAGCTTCCTTCAGCCTCTTGAGGAATGTTTTAATGACTTAGATGAGTTTGGACACTCGTAGGTGCTAAATTTACCGAGGAAGTTGATTGGTGTTTGTCCAAAAGGTTGCTTCAGCCTCTTGAGGAAATTTCTTCCCGTGTATAACCCTTTGGACAATCATTGGTGCAGTATTTGCTTTAAAAAATTGAGTTTGCCCGATAAGTTTGATTGGTGTTTGTCCAAAAGCTTCCTTCAGCCTCTTGAGGAATTTTTTAATGACTTAGATGAGTTTGGACACTCGTAGGTGCTAAATTTGCCGAGGAAGTTGATTGGTGTTTATCCAAAAGGTTGCTTCAGCCTCTTGAGGAAATTTCTTCTGGTGTACAACCCTTTGGACATTAATTGGCGCAATATTTCATTCAGGAAGTTGAGTTTGCCTGATAAGTTTGATTGGTGTTTGTCCAAAAATTTCCTTCGGCTTCTTGAGGAATTTTTTAATAACTTAGATTAATTTGGACATTCGTAGGTGTTAAATTTGTCGAAGAAGTTGATTGGTGTTTGTCCAAAAGATTGCTTCAGCCTCTTGAGGAAATTTCTTCTGGTGTACAACCCTTTGGACATTCATTGGTGCAGTATTTGCTTTAAAAAATTGACTTTGCCCGATAAGTTTGATTGGTGTTTGTCCAAACGCTTCCTTCAGCCTCTTGATGAATTTTTTAATGACTTAGATGAGTTTGGACACTCGTAGGTGCTAAATTTGCCGAGGAAGTTGATTGGTGTTTGTCCAAAATGTTGCTTCAGCCTCTTGAGGAAATTTCTTCCGGTGTATAACCCTTCGGACATTCATTGGTGCAGTATTTGCTTTAAAAAATTGAATTTGCCCGATAAGTTTGATTGGTATTTGTCCAAAAGCTTCTTTCAGCCTCTTGAGAAATTTTATAATGACTTAGAGAGTTTGGACACTCGTAGGTGCTAAATTTACCGAGGAAGTTGATTGGTGTTTGTCCAAAAGGTTGCTTCAGCCTCTTGAGGAAATTTCTTCCCGTGTATAACCCTTTGGACAATCATTGGTGCAGTATTTGCTTTAAAAAATTGAGTTTGCCCGATAAGTTTGATTGGTGTTTGTCCAAAAGCTTCCTTCAGCCTCTTGAGGAATGTTTTAATGACTTAGATGAGTTTGGACACTCGTAGGTGCTAAATTTGCCGAGGAAGTTGATTGGTGTTTATCCAAAAGGTTGCTTCAGCCTCTTGAGGAAATTTCTTCTGGTGTACAACCCTTTGGACATTAATTGGCGCAATATTTCATTCAGGAAGTTGAGTTTGCCTGATAAGTTTGATTGGTGTTTGTCCAAAATCTTTCTTCAGCCTCTTGAGGAAATTTTTAATGACGTAGATGAGTTTGGACATTGGTAAGTGCTAAATTTGTCCAAGTAGTTGGTGCAGTAGTTGGTGGAGTAGTATTGCTACTCCATAGGTCTATTATCTGTTACGTTTTATCCACGGACCCTCAGGGGTCCACGGACCACAGGTTGGGAAACACTGCATTAAAGAATATGAAAAATATGAAAATATTATGTTATTAAATTTAATTTTCTTTTCAATTAAGTTCCAATCTTGTTGGACGCAGAATAAATTCAGGATAACAGAAACAGCAATTTCCTGTGGTTGAAAAACAATTCTGGCCGATCATTTTCCACCGTCGAGCAATAAACCTGAAAATATCGGCAAATATATCGATGGAATGCAGTCTAGATTTCCAGTTGAGTCACTCGTATTCAGTTCAAGGTCGAAATAAGCTATACTGCACCAAAAAGTCACAGCTAACAGCCGCACATTCGCAAACATTTATTTATGATCTTTACGAGTCAGACGTAACAAAGTTATTAAACTTAGCGAATGCGCGCATAAAGTATAACCTCGAAATTTTTGACACAAACAACGCAGAAATGTCGAAATTGGCCGCCGTACAAATTTCAAAACGTTAAAAGCTTTCTCCGAGACAACAGACACGGCCAAAAAGGCTAATAACAAAATAGAATGTATTCACTTTGTATGTATTTTTGTAGCATAAGTTATGCAAACTGCAAATTGCAAATTTTGGCAAATTGCATTGCCAAAAATTTCAAATTTGGCGTCAAGATGTGTTAGTTTTGTATTAAATGACTCAAATCTGTATGTTTTTGGTCGAAATCGGTAAAACAAACAACCAACACACAAAACCTTCGACTAAAGACATCTATGCACACAAAACGAAATAAAATCACTTACTTTATTCTTCAACTGCTTCCTAACTTGATATCCTCTAAAACTGGCTTGAATCTTGGTGGCTGCTTCTTGTTCCATGGTCTTTTTGACGTGCGTTGAGTTGTTCCTTTTGTTCTGCGTTTCCATGCCGACCTGCGAACGGGCGCGCGTGAAATTTTCGTATGAAATATCGTCGTTTCGTCGGAGAGCGTCGTCCTCGCTTCTGTTGGGGGCGTCGCGGTGCGCCTGCGTCGGGTCGTCAATGCACGTCGACGTTGCTGAGTTACAGTGGACGTCGTCGGTCCCGCTGCCGAAGCAAACGCTAGCTGACGTCAGGAACGGAGCACCTGCTAAATATGAAACTACACCGTGATTACAGGTCTCGACTGACCCTGAATGGCTAAGTTCAAAGTTGGGGTATTGTTTTTTGGTTGTTGGCTTGTGCAGGTGATAATGTTTCGATCGAATTCGTCAATGGAATCGTTGGATGGTGTCTGTAATTGGCTGTGGAACAGTGAAATCCCGATATACGAATGTATAGAGACTGTATAGCCTGTTAAGTATGTTTTTCTCTGGCGAAGAAAAAGTTATTCTTCAATAAAAAGGTGGACGTTCGTCTTACAAGAACAAAAATATTGCGTTGGACAAAAAATATATATGCTTCAACGAAAAAACAGTTTCTTGACCCAAGATTATTACTCTGTGAGATACATAGAAAGTTGTGCAATTACTTTACAGATGGCGCTAACAGTTTCTCGCGTCTTTTGCCACATATCACCGCTCTATAAGTTCGACGATATTGAGTGTTCGTATATTGTTACGAGGACTGTTTTATACCATTGTACGTACAATAACTCAAATAAGATTACCTTCATCAAAATTACTCGACGCAACTTAAAATAAATAAATATATTTGTTATTTCTCCACACAATGTATTGTTCTACTATTCTGCAAGATCTCTACTGTTTATCAAGACCCATGTTTCTCTCAGGTACATGTAATGTATGTTTAAATGACACGTATTGTACATTCAAATCAAGGCTGTAAATATGCATTACGAAATATACTTATCTGTATAAATATATCTAAAAATAAATAGAGACATAACATGTCTCACTCTCATCTAAGTGAAGCACAACAATTTTTTTCTGTTAGGTGACTACAATATAGCTTTTCAGTAATATTCACGTTTGTAAAACGGTCTAAATTATTTACAATTAGCTGCATGTTACGCTATGCGCGATACAATTGATTGCAACCTTCAGTTTTAATACGAAGCGGTTCAATGCGGACAATACAAACAGTAAAGTTTACTCGATGCCATAGAACTAACTATAAATAGAATAAATAATCGAAAAAGAAATAAGTCATACGTCACGATCGATATATATGTACAATTTTTGTTCTTAGATATTTTTGCAACCACATATGCTAGTTTTGCCCGGTCGAGATTGAAACAATTAGCGGGCAAGAATAATTAACAAAATTTGTGCTCCGGAGACATCGAGAAAGGACCGTGTCGGGTACAACGGTGAACAAAAGCAAGTTTTTTAAGCACTTCCTGTCATCCGATTTTAACAAATTATGCACCAATCGACAGCTCAGGGTGGCAACCACTTATGCTAGTTTTGCCCGGTCGAGATTCAAACGATTAGCGGACAGGAATAATTAACAAAATTTGTGCTCCGGAGACATCGAGAAAGAACCGTGTCGGGTACAACGGTGTAGATTAGCGACAGCTTAGATTAGCAACCACGTATGCTAGTTTTGCTCGGTCGAGATTCAAACGATTAGCGGACAGGAATAATTAACAAAATTTGTGCTCCGGAGACGAGAAAGGACCGTGTCGGGTACAACGGTGAACAAAAGCAAGCTTTTTAAGCACTTCCTGTCATCCGATTTTAACATATTATGCACCAATCGCCAGCTTAGATTAGCAACCACGTATGCTAGTTTTGCTCGGTCAAGATTCAAACGATTAGCGGGCAAGAATAATTAACAAAATTTGTGCTCCGGAGACATCGAGAAAGGACCGTGTCGGGTACAACGGTGAACAAAAGCAAGTTTTTTAAGCACTTCCTGTCATCCGATTTTAACAAATTATGCACCAATCGACAGCTTAGGGTGGCAACCACTTATGCTAGTTTGCTCGGTCGAGATTCAAACGATTAGCGGACAGGAATAATTAACAAAATTTGTGCTCCGGAGACATCGAGAAAGGACCGTGTCGGGTACAACGGTGAACAAAAGCAAGTTTTTTAAGCACTTCCTGTCATCCGATTTTAACAAATTATGCACCAATCGACAGCTTAGGGTGGCAACCACTTATGCTAGTTTGCTCGGTCGAGATTCAAACGATTAGCGGACAGGAATAATTAACAAAATTTGTGCTCCGGAGACATCGAGAAAGGACCGTGTCGGGTACAACGGTGAACAAAAGCAAGTTTTTTAAGCACTTCCTGTCATCCGATTTTAACAAATTATGCACCAATCGACAGCTTAGGGTGGCAACCACTTATGCTAGTTTGCTCGGTCGAGATTCAAACGATTAGCGGACAGGAATAATTAACAAAATTTGTGCTCCGGAGACATCGAGAAAGGACCGTGTCGGGTACAACGGTGAACAAAAGCAAGTTTTTTAAGCACTTCCTGTCATCCGATTTTAACAAATTATGCACCAATCGACAGCTTAGGGTGGCAACCACTTATGCTAGTTTGCTCGGTCGAGATTCAAACGATTAGCGGACAGGAATAATTAACAAAATTTGTGCTCCGGAAACATCGAGAAAGGACCGTGTCGGGTACAACGGTGAACAAAAGCAAGTTTTTTAAGCATTTCCTGTCATCCGATTTTAACAAATTATGCACCAATCGACAACTTAGATTAGCAACCACGTATGCTAGTTTTGCCCGGTCCGATTCAAACGATTAGCGGGCAAGAATAATTAACAAAATTTGTGCTCCGGAGACATCGAGAAAGGACCGTGTCGGGTACAACGGTGAACAAAAACAAGTTTTTTAAGCACTTCCTCTCATCCGATTTTAACAAATTATGCACCAATCGACAGCTTAGGGTGGCAACCACTTATACTAGTTTTGCCCGGTCAGATTCAAACGATTAGCGGGCAAGAATAATTAACAAAATTTGTGCTCCGGAGACATCGAGAAAGGACCGTGTCGGGTACAACGGTGAACAAAAGCAAGTTTTTTTAAGCACTTCCTGTCATCCGATTTTAACATATTATGCACCAATCGATAGCTTAGGGTAGCAACCACTTATCCTAGTTTTGCCCGGTCAGATTCAAACAATTAGCGGGCAAGAATAATTAACAAAATTTGTGCTCCGGAGACATCGAGAAAGGACCCTGTCGGGTACAACGGTGAACAAAAGCAAGTTTTTTAAGCACTTCCTGTCATCCGATTTTAACAAATTATGCACCAATCGACAGCTTAGGGTGGCAACCACTTATACTAGTTTTGCCCGGTCAGATTCAAACAATTAGCGGGCAAGAATAATTAACAAAATTTGTGCTCCGGAGACATCGAGAAAGGACCCTGTCGGGTACAACGGTGAACAAAAGCAAGTTTTTTAAGCACTTCCTCTCATCCGATTTTAACATATTATGCACCAATCGATAGCTTAAGGTAGCAACCACGTATGCTAGTTTTGCTCGGTCAAGATTCAAACGATTAGCGGGCAAGAATAATTAACAAAATTTGTGCTCCGGAGACATCGAGAAAGGACCGTGTCGGGTACAACGGTGAACAAAAACAAGTTTTTTAAGCACTTCCTGTCATCCGATTTTAACATATTATGCACCAATCGATAGCTTAGGGTAGCAACCACTTATGCTAGTTTTGCTCGGTCAAGATTCAAACGATTAGCGGGCAAGAATAATTAACAAAATTTGTGCTCCGGAGACATCGAGAAAGGACCGTGTCGGGTACAACGGTGAACAAAAACAAGTTTTTTAAGCACTTCCTGTCATCCGATTTTAACATATTATGCACCAATCGATAGCTTAGGGTAGCAACCACTTATGCTAGTTTTGCTCGGTCAAGATTCAAACGATTAGCGGGCAAGAATAATTAACAAAATTTGTGCTCCGGAGACATCGAGAAAGGACCGTGTCGGGTACAACGGTGAACAAAAACAAGTTTTTTAAGCACTTCCTGTCATCCGATTTTAACATATTATGCACCAATCGATAGCTTAGATTAGCAACCACGTATGCTAGTTTTGCTCGGTCGAGGTTCAAACGATTAGCGGGCAAGAATAATTAACAAAATTTGTGCTCCGGAGACATCGAGAAAGGACCGTGTCGGGTACAACGGTGAACAAAAACAAGTTTTTTAAGCACTTCCTCTCATCCGATTTTAACAAATTATGCACCAATCGACAGCTTAGATTAGCAACCACGTATGCTAGTTTTGCTCGGTCAAGATTCAAACGATTAGTTGTTCAACAATCAGTTGTTTGCTTGAATATTACTTCAGAATATTAATTACCTACATACATGTAATTTTATTGGTCTAAATTTGAAATATTTTTACTTAGTAAGTACGTAGGTATGTTTGAATCTGGTACAGGTGTGACGTTAGTTACTCTCTGACGAACATGCCTCGGACATATCTATTCATTCGATGTCTATTTTTACGTTTAAAGTTCATTTCTAAGCCATCACTTTACAGAAATGTGCACCACTTGACTATTTTTAACTTTGTGTCTTCGACGAAAGAAAAAAACCAGCTTAATTTAACTTAAGAACTTCTGTTATACATTATTATAATATATAACTTAATAATATATAATTTGTTGTCATTTTAACTTGAAATTAAACTGACCTAACTCAAGTGTGTTGATTAATACAAAGTAACAAAGTAGAACAATTTAAGTCGTCGTTCCCATTTGGTGTTTATAACAGAAGGAGGATTGGATAATTTCCATCACAGACCTGAGTACAGGAAGACCCAGACTATAAACCAAATATTTGATCTTACCTAGGCATGTTTTGTGTAAATTTAGAACGTTGTTTACTTTTACTACCGGCTAACTCTAAATCAATAATAAATTAGACGAAAGAGAATGTTATCGAATTCCACTATACTTTCAAGTCTTCCCAAACAAATTTACTCTGATTTTTACTTAATATTTAATATTTTACAACACCATTCCATCAACAGAAGAATACCAGAATCATGCAATAAGCAAACAACAAAAGTAGTGCATCTCAAAGTTACTCAATAACAAAACCAACACCACAACTCTTTACTGTGCACTAAAAAGATGATGACCGGTGTTACCACTTACAATTATAACAAATACTTGACCTGAAGTCTGATTCATCTGCACAGCAACGGGAATAACGTTGTCCTGATCATTAGAAGTCTGCATAACAACAGCTACTTCTTGCTGTTGGCCATCCTCGGTTAAATTGCACTGGATACCTTCGCTGACAACTGTCATTTGTTTGGGTTCGTCCATCGATGACCTGGAACTGCCTAAGTTGCCTTTGACAGGTATGGAATCGTATATTTCTTTCTTCTTGGCGGTTGTTGGTTGTAGAGAATGTTTCTCGCTGTCAAAGCTGAGTTTGAGGATTTCTGCGTATGCTTTTTCTTGTGACGTGGCGGGGATTTTGTACGGTAGGTCTTCTTGGTGTAGATAGAATGGTTCTGCTTCGCTTTTGGTTTGAGAACCGTTTGTTTTTGTTTGGACGTTCTTGTTGGAGTCTAAAATAAACTTTGGCGGAATATTTGTGGATATTAACGTGGGTTGTCTTACCTTTTTGATCTGTTTGTTGTTGTTGTATGTTTCCATTCACTATAGGCTTAATGACAGGTTGGCTCAATCCATTAAACTTGTCTTGCAGTGCAAACTTTGATACATCAATTATAGTTGTTGAAGTTATATGCTTAGCATTTTCGTGCAGCGCCATCGTTTTTGTTTCAGTGTTAGTAACATATTCATGATTATTGATATCGACTTCATATTTATCTTGATTTAAAACACCATCTTTGGGTAAGTCTTCTTTGGACGCAGCTACTATTTGATCTCTGTTAACGTTTTGTTCTTTAACTTTAACATCATCTTTATCTTGATCATGTTCTTCTTTATTTTTGCTACTAGCAGCTAAAGGAACTTCGTTATTCTTAAATTCTTGTACAACACTTGCCTCTGTGCCTTTTGCTTCATCGATGGATAAATCTTCTTTATCTTGTGACTTACCAATAGTTGTTGAAGTTACATCCTTAGCATTTTCTTGCAGTGCCATCGTTTTTGTTTCAGCATTAGTAACAGATTCATGATTATTGATATCGACTTCAAGTTCTTCTTTATTTAAAAGACCATCTTTGGGCAAATCTTCTTTGGATGAAGCTACTAATTGATCTCTGTGGACGTTTTGTTCTTTGTCTTTAATATCAACGTTTTGTTCTTTATCTTTAATGCTATCTTTGTCTTGATCAAGTACTTCTTTATTTTTGTTACTAGCAGCTAAAGGGACTTCACTATTCTTCAATTCTTGTGCAAAACTTGCCTCAGTGTCTTTTGCTTCATCAATGGATAGATCTTGTTTACCTTGACTCTTATCAATGCTTGTTGAAGTTATATTCATAGCATTTTCTTGCAGTGCCATCGTTTTTGTTTCAGCATTAGTAACAGATTCATGATTATTGATATCGACTTCAAGTTCTTCTTTATTTAAAAAACCATCTTTGAGCAAATCTTCTTTGGATGAAGCTACTAATTGATCTGTGTGGACGTTTTGTTCTTTGTCTTTAATATCAACGTTTTGTTCTTTATCTTTAATGCCATCTTTGTCTTGATCAAGTACTTCTTTATTTTTGTTACTAGCAGCTAAAGGAACTTCACTATTCTTCAATTCTTGTGCAAAACTTGACTCAGTGTCTTTTGCTTCATCAATGGATAGATCTTGTTTATCTTGACTCTTATCAATGCTTGTTGATGTTATATTCATAGCATTTTCTTGCAGTGCCATCGTTTTTGTTTCAGCATTAGTAACAGATTCATGATTATCGATATCGACTTCAAGTTCTTCTTTATTTAAAAGACCATCTGTGGGCAAATCTTCTTTGGATAAAGCTACTAATTGATCTCTGTGGACGATTTGTTCTTTGTCTTTAATATCAACGTTTTGTTCTTTATCTTTAATGCCATCTTTGTCTTGATCAAGTACTTCTTTATTTTTGTTACTAGCAGCTAAAAGAACTTCACTATTCTTCAATTCTTGTGCAAAACTTGCCTCAGTGTTTTTTGCTTCATCAATGGATAGATCTTGTTTATCTTGACTCTTATCAATGCTTGTTGAAGTTATATTCATAGCATTTTCTTGCAGTGCCATCGTTTTTGTTACAGCATTAGTAACAGATTCATGATTATTGATATCGACTTCAAGTTCTTCTTTATTTAAAAGACCATCTTTGGGCAAATCTTCTTTGGATGAAGCTACTAATTGATCTCTGTGGACGTTTTGTTCTTTGTCTTTAATATCAACGTTTTGTTCTTTATCTTTAATGCCATCTTTGTCTTGATCAAGTACTTCTTTATTTTTGTTACTAGCAGCTAAAGGGACTTCACTATTCTTCAATTCTTGTGCAAAACTTGCCTCAGTGTTTTTTGCTTCATCAATGGATAGATCTTGTTTATTTTGACTCTTATCAATGCTTGTTGAAGTTATATTCATAGCATTTTCTTGCAGTGCCATCGTTTTTGTTCCAGTATTAGCTACAGATTCATGATTATTGATATCGACTTCAAGTTCTTCTTTATTTAAAAGACCATCTTTGGGCAAATCTTCTTTGGATGAAGCTACTAATTCATCTCTGTGGCCGTTTTGTTCTTTGTCTTTAATATCAACGTTTTGTTCTTTATCTTTAATGCCATCTTTGTCTTGATCAAGTACTTCTTTATTTTTGTTACTAGCAGCTAAAGGAACTTCACTATTCTTCAATTCTTGTGCAAAACTTGCCTCGGTGTCTTTTGCTTCATCAATGGATAGATCTTGTTTACCTTGACTCTTATCAATGCTTGTTGAAGTTATATTCGTAGCATTTTCTTGCAGTGCCATCGTTTTTGTTTCAGCATTAGTAACAGATTCATGATTATTGATATCGACTTCATGTTCTTCTTTATTTAAAAGAGCATCTTTGGGCAAATCTTCTTTGGATGAAGCTACTAATTGATCTCTGTGGACGTTTTGTTCTTTGTCTTTAATATCAACGTTTTGTTCTTTATCTTTAATGCCATCTTTATCTTGATCAAGTACTTCTTTATTTTTGTTACTAGCAGCTAAAGGAACTTCACTATTCTTCAATTCTTGTGCAAAACTTGCCTCAGTGTTTTTTGCTTCATCAATGGATAGATCTTCTTTATCTTGACTCTTGTCAATGCTTGTTGAAGTTATATTCATAGCATTTTCTTGCAGTGCCATCGTTTTTGTTCCAGTATTAGCTACAGATTCATGATTATTGATATCGACTTCATGTTCTTCTTTATTTAAAAGAGCATCTTTGGGCAAATCTTCTTTGGATGAAGCTACTAATTGATCTCTGTGAACGATTTGTTCTTTGTCTTTAATATCAACGTTTTGTTCTTTATCTTTAATGCCATCTTTGTCTTGATCAAGTACTTCTTTATTTTTGTTACTAGCAGCTAAAGAAACTTCACTATTCTTCAATTCTTGTGCAAAACTTGCCTCAGTGTTTTTTGCTTCATCAATGGATAGATCTTGTTTATCTTGACTCTTATCAATGCTTGTTGAAGTTATATTCATAGCATTTTCTTGCAGGGCCATCGTTTTTGTTCCAGTATTAGCTACAGATTCATGATTATTGATATCGACTTCAAGTTCTTCTTTATTTAAAAGACCATCTTTGGGCAAACCTTCTTTGGATGAAGCTACTAATTGATCTCTGTGGCCGTTTTGTTCTTTGTCTTTAATATCAACGTTTTGTTCTTTATCTTTAATGCCATCTTTGTCTTGATCAAGTACTTCTTTATTTTTGTTACTAGCAGCTAAAGGAACTTCACTATTCTTCAATTCTTGTGCAAAACTTGCCTCGGTGTCTTTTGCTTCATCAATGGATAGATCTTGTTTATCTTGACTCTTATCAATGCTTGTTGAAGTTATATTCATAGCATTTTCTTGCAGTACCATCGTTTTTGTTTCAGTATTAGCAACAGGCTCATGATTATTGATATCAATTTCATTGTTTTCTTTATTTGAAAGTCCATCTTTGGGTAAATCTTCTTTGGATGAAGCTACTATTTTATGTATGTTTACGTTTCGTTCGTTAACTTTAATGCCATCTTTGTCTTGATCAAGTTCTTCTTTATTTGTGTTCCTAGCGGCTAAAGGAACGTCGTCACTCTTCAATTCTTGTACAACACTTGCCTCTGGATCTTTTGTTTTATCAGTAGATAGATCTTGTTTATCTTGATTGTTATCAATAACCCCTGAAGTTATTGAATATTGATTCTCATCAATATTTGTGGAAGTTATATCGTTAGCATTTTCTTGTAGTACTATAGTTTTTGTTTCAGTATTAGTTACAGATGTTTCAGTATTAGTTACAGATTCATGATTATTGGTATCGGCTTCATGTTTTTCTTTATTTAAAAGACCATCTTTGGGTAAATCTTTGGACGAAGCTACTATTTCATCGCTGTTGACATTTCGTTTTCTATCATTGATATCATCTTTGTCTTGATCAAGTTCTTCTTTATTTTTGTTACTAGCACCTGAAGGACCTTCGTTATTCTTCGGTTCTTGTGCAACACTTAACTCTGCATCGTTTGCTTGATCAATGGATAGATCTTGTTTATCTTGATTCGTATCAATAGTTGTTAAAGTTGTGTCCTTAGCATTTTCTTGCAGGGTATTTGTTTCAGTGTTAATAACAGGTTCACGATTATTAATATCTATTTCATGTTCATGTTTATTTGAAAGACCATCTTTAGATAAATCTTCTTCGAACGAAGCTATTATTTTATCTCTGTTGACATTTTGTTCTTTATCGTTAATATCATCTATGTGTTGATCACGTTCTTCTTTATTTTTGCTACTAGCAGCTAAAGGATCTTCGTTATCCTTCAATTCTTGTGCAACACTAGCCTCTGTAGCCTTTGTTTCATCAATGGATAAATCTTGTTTATCTTGATCCTTATCAATAGGTGTTGATGTTATATAATTAACATTTTCTTGCAGTACCATCGTTTTTGTTTCAGTATTAGTAACAAATGCATGATTATTGATATCGACTTCATGGTCTTCTTTATTTAAAAGACTATCATTGAGTAAATCTTCTTTGGACGAAGGTACAATTCCATTTCCGTTGACATTTTGTTCTTTAACTTTAAGATCATCTTTATTTTGACCAAGTTCTTCTTTATTTTTGTTACTAGCAGCTAAAGAAACTTCGTTATTCTTCAATTCTTGTACAACACTTGTCTCTGTGTCTTTTGTTTCATCAAAGGATAGATCTTGTTTATCTTGATTCTTATCAATACTTGTGGAAGTTATATCCGTAGCATTTTCTTGTAGTGCCATAGTTTTTGTTTCAGTATTAGTTACAGATGTTTCAGTATTAGTTACAGATTCATGATTATTGGTATCGGCTTCATGTTTTTCTTTATTTAAGAGACCATCTTTGGGTAAATCTTCTTTGGACGAAGCTACTATTTTATCGCTGTTGACGTTTTGTTCTTTATCTTTAATGCCATATTTGTCTTGATCAACTTCTTCGTTATTTTTGCTACTAGCAGCTAAAGAAACTTCGTTATTCTTCAATTCTGGTGGAACACTTGCCTCTGTGGGCTTTGTTTTATCCATGGATAGATCTTCTTTATTTTTATTCGTATCAATAGTGGTTGAAGATATATTCTTTGCATTTTCTTGCAGGGCCATCGTTTTTGTGTCTGTATTAGTAACAGATTCACGATTATTGATATCGACCTCATGTTCTACTTTATTTAAAAGACCATCTTTGGGTAAATCTTCTTTGGACGAAGCTACTATTTCATCGCTGTTGACATTTCGTTTTCTATCATTGATATCACCTTTATCTTGATCAAGTTCTTCTTTATTTTCGCTACTAGCAGCAAAAGAAACTTCGTTATTCTTCAATTCTTGTACAACACTTGCCTCTGTGTCTTTTGATTCATCAATGGATAGATATTGTTTACCTTGATTCATATCAATAGTTGTTGAAGGTAAGTCCTTAGCATTTTCTTGCTGTGGCATCGTTCTTGTTTCACTTTTAGTGGCAGAGTCATAATTATCGATATCGACTTCATGTTCTTCTTTATCTAAAAGACCATCTTTGGGTAAATCTTCTTTAGACGAGGATACTATTTTATCACTGTTGACATTTTGTTCTTTATCTTTAATATCATCTTTGCCTCGCTCAAGTTCTTCTTTATTTTTATTACTGGTAGCTAAAGGAATTTCGTCACTCTTCAGTTCTTGTACAACACTTGCCACTATGTCTTTTGTTTCACGAGTGGATAGGTCTTCTTTATCATGATTCGTATCAATAGGTATTAAAGTGATATCCTCAGCATTTTCTTGCAGTGCCATCGTTTTTGTTTCAGTATTAGTAACAGATTCTTGACTATTGAGATCAACTTCATGATTATCTTTATTTGAAAGACCACCTTTGTCTAAATCTTCCATTGACGAGGCTGCTGTTTTGTCACTGTGAAAAGTTTGTTCTTTAACTTTAGTATCTACCTCATCTTGCGGTCCATTACTTCCACGTAAAAACATTTCGTTTTCTTCTTCATTTGAAAAGACATCTTTCTGTAAATTTTCTTTGGGTACAGCCACTTCAATATCTCTTTTAGTTCGGTCTAACTTGTCTTGCTTAGTGTCATTTTCAAGGAAAGGATTTTGGAAATTTTGTTCTTTATTTAAAAGATCATCTCTCTGTAAATCAGCCTTGGGTGAAGAAACTGCATGATCTCTTTGGTCTACCTCATCTTGCTTTTCGTCTTTTTCACGAAACGACTTTTTGTTGTTTTCTTCTTTATTTAAAAGGCTATCTTCCTGTAAATCTTCTTTGGCTGAAGCTACTTCAATGTCTCTTTTGGCTTGAACTACCTCATCTTGCTTCTTGTCATTTTCACGAAAAAACTGCTCGTTCTTTTCTCCTTTATTTGAATAACCATCTTTCTGTAAATCTTCTTTGGATAAAGCTGTTTCAATATCTTCTTTAGTTTGGTCTACCTCGTCTTGCTTGTTATCCTTTTCAGGAAAGGACTCGTTGTGTTCTCCTTTATTTGTACAACTATCTTTATGTATCTCCTCATTAGCTGAAGCTACTTCATTGTCTCTTTTGGCCTGGACTACCTCATCTTGCTTGTTGTCATTGTCGCGAAAGAACTGCTCGTTATTTTCTTCTTTCTTGGAATAACGATCTTTCTGAAAATCTTCTTTGGATAAAGCTGTTTCAGTATCTCCTTTAGTTTGCTCTGCCTCGTCTTGCTTGATATCATTTTCAGGAAAGGACATGTCGTTATGTTCTTCTCTATTTGTAAGACCATCTTTCTGTAAATCTTCTTTGGCTGAAGCTGCTTCAATGTCTCTTTTGGCTCGAACTACCTCATCTTGCTTTTTGTCATTTTCACGAAAAAACTGCTCGTTATTTTCTCCTTTATTTGAATAACCATCTTTCTGAAATTCTTTGCATAAAGCTGTTTCAATATCTCCTTTAGTTTGGTCAACCTCGTCTTGCTTGTTATCCTTTTCAGGAAAGGACTCGTTGTGTTCTCCTTTATTTGTACAACTATCTTTATGTAGCTCCTCATTAGCTGAAGCTACTTCATTGTCTCTTTTGGCCTGGACTACCTCATCTTGCTTGTTGTCATTGTCGCGAAAGAACTGCTCGTTATTTTCTTCTTTCTTAGAATAACGATCTTTCTGAAAATCTTCTTTGGATAAAGCTGTTTCAGTATCTCCTTTAGTTTGCTCTGCCTCGTCTTGCTTGATATCATTTTCAGGAAAGGACATGTCGTTATGTTCTTCTCTATTTGTAAGACCATCTTTCTGTAAATCTTCTTTGGCTGAAGCTGCTTCAATGTCTCTTTTGGCTCGAACTACCTCATGTTGCTTTTTGTCATTTTCACGAAAAAACTGCTCGTTATTTTCTCCTTTATTTGAATAACCATCTTTCTGAAATTCTTTGGATAAAGCTGTTTCAATATCTCCTTTAGTTTGGTCAACCTCGTCTTGCTTGTTATCCTTTTCAGGAAAGGACTCGTTGTGTTCTCCTTTATTTGTACAACTATCTTTATGTATCTCCTCATTAGCTGAAGCTACTTCAGTGTCTCTTTTGGCCTGGACTACCTCATCTTGCTTGTTGTCATTGTCGCGAAAGAACTGCTCGTTCTTTTCTTCTTTCTTAGAATAACGATCTTTCTGAAAATCTTCTTTGGATAAAGCTGTTTCAGTATCTCCTTTAGTTTGGTCTACCTCGTCTTGCTTGATATCATTTTCAGGAAAGGACATGTCGTTATGTTCTTCGCTATTTGTAAGACCATCTTTCTGTAAATCTTCTTTGGCTGAAGCTGCTTCAATGTCTCTTTTGGCTCCAACTACCTCATCTTGTTTTTTGTCATTTCCACGAAAAAACTGCTCGTTATTTTCTTCTTCATTTGAATAACCATCTTCCCGCAAATCTTCTTTGGATAAAGCTGTTTCAATATCTCCTTTAGTTTGGTCAACCTTCTCTTGCTTGTTATCCTTTTCAGAAAAGGACATTTCGCTATGTTCTTCTTTATTTGTAAGACTATCTTTCTGTAAATTTTCTTTGGCCAAAGCTACTTCAATATCTCTGTTACTTTGGTCTGCTTCGTCTTGCTTGTTATCATTTTCACGAAAAGACACTTCATAATTTTCTATTTTATTTGAAAGACCATCTTTCCCTAAATCTTCGTTTGCTAAGGCTTCTTCTTGTTCTTCTTTAGCTTGGTGTACCCCATGTTCTTTTTCATCATTTCCAAGAAATAATTTTCGGTTATTTTCTTCTTTATTTGACATATCATCTTCCGGTAAATCTTCTTTGGATACTTCAACATCTGTTTTGGCTTGATCTACCTCACCTTGCTTCAAGTCATTCCTAAGAAAGAACATGTCGTTATGTTCCTCTTTATTTGAAAGACACTCTTTCTGTAAATCTTCTTTGGATACTTCATGGTCTCCTTTGGCTACTTCATGATCTCCTTTGGCTACTTCATGGTTTCCTTTGGCTTGGTCTTCCTCATCTAACATTTTGTCAGTTTCACGAAAGGGCTTCTTGTTGATTTCTTCTTTATTTGAAAGACCGTCTTTATTTGATGAAAGACCATCTTCCTCTAAATCTTCTTTGGATAAAGCTACTCCACGATCTCTTTTATTTCGATCTACCTCGTCTCCTTTGCTCTCACCATCAAGAAAGGACATTGGCACGTCTTCTTCTATCGTCATCATCTTCGCAACATCCTGAACTATTGACCTACCATCCACAACATTCCTCGCATCACTCAAGTCTTCTATCTCATTCTTTCCACCAACGACGCTTCCATCCTTCAATCTTCCATCTTCAAGAACACCAGATTGGGTTTGCTTCGCAGAATCTTCAGCCCCAGCCTCCTCTTCGGCTATAGACTCCTGCTTTGAGACACTTCTACGTCTTACCCGATGAGACCGTTCGTCGCGAAAAAAATCAGGCGGCGAAGACAGATTTTGAATGGGAACCTCAAGGGTATTGCTACTTTCACTCCTGACTTCTGGTACTTCCCTAACTTCTGTTATTTTCTTCATTTCTGTTATATTATCCGAGTCATCAAGTCTTTTTTCATCCCCTACTAAGGGATCTTCAACACTATAATCTCTAAGAGGAATATATTGGTATTCAGGTTCGTTATTTTGGTCCTCCAGTGTAGGTTCTTTAATAATTTCGGTCATTTTATTCGGTGAGAAGGTTTTCTTGATGGGGTTGACTATTGAATCGATGTATTCTGATATTTCTTTTGTCCCATAATCTTCCTTGGGTGATTTAACACCCAGTGCATCTTTGTTTTTCTGTTGGTCGCCTTCAACCACTACTTTAACCAGAGCTTCAGCATTTTCTTCTATTGCCTTCCTCGATATTACTTGTTCTTCAACATTTTCTTGTTTCTTTTCATGTTTGGGTACTTCCTCGTCCAATTTTCCATCAACACCTCCATCCTCCACTGTTTCCTCAACTGTGTATTGCCTCAGAGGTATATAAATATATTCTGGGGACTCAGCTTTTGCCGATTGAGAACGCTCACGCAGAACTGTCTTTTTCTCAGCATCCAAGGGTTTATCAGCAGAAAAAGCTCTTCTGATTGGCTCTGTAATAGTCTTCAAGTATTGAGTTATCTGCTTATCAACTTCAACTTCTTTGTTCGTTTCCACTGAATCATTTGGAGAATATGAAGAAGAATCGTCAATTGATTGAGGAGGAAGATCTTCGACAATCGTTTTTCCTCGTACCAGAGGTTTGGTAACACTTTCGGTGCTCTTTTTCCTTATGTCCTTGAAGAAGTGCTGTATTTTCGTGGCAGCGGCGTTCAGGACATCGCTGACTATGACGCCACTTTGATCTTTAACTGCTTGTAGGTCGCTTTCGGTGATTTTCTTGTTGGTTTTGTCTAAAACTTTTGCTACATCATCATTTAAAGCTTTGGCTACGTCATCATCTAAAGCTTTGGCTACGTCATCATTTAAAGCTTTGGCTATGTCATCATCTAAAGTCTTGGCTATGTCATCATCTAAAGTCTTTGCCACGTCATCAAACGTGTGTTCCATTATATTGTCGTTGAAGATGACTGTTTTGACTGAATCATTGGATGTGGTGGAATCCTTACTTACTGGTCTGACTAAATCTTCATGGTCTATCTTTGCTGTATTGGTAACCAAGTCTTGAGTAAGCGTTTCTTCTAATCTCTTGACATCATGGCTTATAGATCTTGCTAGACCATCAACACCTGTATCAACTTCGTCTACTATGTCTTTCGTAGTGTTATCTATCTTTTGGACAACACCATCTTCAAGAGTTTCCTTTAATTTCTGCACGTCTTCTTTAATGCCTTCGATGCCATCTTTTATATGGCCTTCGAGAGATGTCATACTATCTTTCTCAGTGAGCAAGAGGTCACCATCACCCTCCAGACCATCATCACCATCCACAAGAGGTGTTACCGACTTTCTGATGCAAGGTAACTCCTCCACTGTATCAGTTCTTACCAAAACTTTAACATCATCGAAGGGATCTTGATCTGGCACTTGAACACTCTCCAATTTCTGTAGAAGTTTCTCCATATGGTCTTCCTCTGGTTGGTTGCTGTCTTCGCCAAATTCAGAGAGGGATTCACGCTTGGATTTTGATTCGTCTGCTTCTAGAAGCGTCGGTAAAGTTTCTTGGAAAGTCGGTTTATACTTTGTGATTGTCGTATGTTTTCTGGTCATGTACCCTCTGAAGAGGGCTTGTATCACCGTAGCGGCTTTCTGGGCGTCTTGCGGAGAGAGTCTCTGGTGTGGTAACTCGTCACATATTTGCGGTTTTTGCAGATTCTATAAAAAGAACATCATCAGACAGGTAGATAACAAACTTTTTGAGCTTACCTCAATTGCTATGATGCTCCTTCTGGTCCTATGTCCTCTCCAAGCTGATTGAATCGTCGTAGCTGCTTCCTCCAAGTAATTTGGCTTATCAGATAACGCCTCGGAAACTTGGTGACTTGGGCTGACGTGTTTACCGAATGGTGAAGTCATATTCGGTTCCTCGATGGTCCTAACATCCAAATATTGCTTGTTCATTGCTTCTGGTTGCTGGTCGAAACGTTCTGATTGGTAAAATACGTGTTCGTTGTCTAAAAACGCGATCAAATCGTTATACTTTTGATTTGATGGTTGAGTTGGGTTAGATTGTGCCTCCTTTGTGGTATTAACTGTTTGTAGCCTTCTTCTGGAGAGAAAACCGCGTACTAGGCTTTGTATTAGCACGGCAGCTTTTTCCAGTGACATTGGAGAAGGTTTCTCAGTAATGTCTCCAGTTTTTCCAAGGTTCTCCTCTTTTGAATCTTCTTGTTTTGACTCAACTTCTTTTGATTCTTCTTTCTTTGAATCTTCTTCTTGTAGCTGTCTTGGAGAAGATTTCTCACCATTATCTTCAGTTTCTGTTGGAATTCCTTCTTTTGGCGCAACATTTGTATCGTTTGACTGTAGTGAAGAAAATGCTTCGTCATTGTCTACAGTTTTTTGGTGATTTCCATGTTTTGACTCTATTGGAGAAGATGTTGAAGTATTGTCTTTAGCTGTTTCAAGATCTACTTCTTTTGACTCAAAATCTCTTTCTTTTGACTCAAGATCTTTTCCTTCTGACTCAAGATTTCTTCCTTTTGAGTCAAGATCTGTTCCTTTTGCTTCAAGATCTGTATCTTTTGACTGTAGGTCTACTTTTGACTCAAGATCTGTACCTTTTGACTCAAGATCACTTCCTTGTGACTCAAGATCTGTATCTTTTGACGCTAGATCTACTTCTTTTGACTCAAGGTCTGGATTTTTTGACTCAAGATCACTTCCTTTTGACTCAAGATCTGTTGCTTTTGCCTCAAGATCTGTATCTTTTGACGCTAGATCTACTTCTTTTGACTCAAGAACTGTATCTTTGGACTCAAGATCATTTCCTTTTGACTCAAGATCTGTATATTTTGATTCAAGATCTCTTTCTTTTGACTCAAGATCTACTTCTTTTGGCTCAAGATCTATTTCTTTCGACTGTCTTGGAGAAGATTCACCGTTGTCTTCAGTTTCTCTTAGAATTCCTTCTTTTGTCTCAAGATTTACGTCATCAGGCTGTACTGAAGGACATTTCTCGTCATTGTCTACAGGTTTTTCGTGATTTCCATGTTGTGACTCAAGATCTACTGATTTTGTCTCTATTGGAGAAGATTTTGCTGTATTCTCTTGGGCTATTTCAAAATCTACTTCTTTTGACTCAAAATCTCTTTCTTTTGACTCAAGATCTTTTCCTTCTGACTCAAGAATTCTATCTTTTGACTCAATATCTCCTACTTTTGACTCAAGATCTATTTCTTCTGACTGTATTTGAGAATGTTTTGCAGAATCATCTTTACTTTCTTCAGAATCTGCACCTTCTAGCTGTCTTGGAGATGATTTCGGAACATTGTTTTCAGTTTTTTCTTCAGTTTTTGCTCCGTCTTGCACATTTGTCTCAATATTCACTTCTCTTGACTCAATAGGCGAAGATTTCTCATCGTTATTTTGAGTTTTCTCAAGACTACGTTCTTTAAACTGTATCCCTCCCACTCCATGGTCTTTACCTCTATCTTTTTTATCTTGTCTATCGTTTCTATTGCTTGAATCTCCAACAGCGGTTGCTATCTTCGATATGAGCAATCCATCACGTCCTTCCTTATCCAGTAAACCAGCTCTAGGAGATGCTTTAGTTTTTGGTAAGACTTTCTTACCTTTTGACTCAACTGAATCACCGTTCCCTGAACCTTTCGAACTGCTACGTGTCCTTCCAGACTTTTCATCAACTTTCCTCGTGGTTGCTTGCCTCTGGACTTGCTCTTTTCTGGAACGTCGCACTTCCGTTATCTTCTTGCTCTCGAGTTCTACTGGTTGCCTAACAGAACCACGCCTTGGCGTGCTACCATTCGACCCATTAGAAATCGATCTGTTGCTTCTACGCCTTTCCAAAATCATCTTAGTCTTATCAGTTCTTGCGGTCTTATTGGCGTTGTTCTTTTCCATGGTTCTTGGTGATAAGTTTGTGTCGATTTTAGAGGTGATGCTCCTCTTGTTTAGAAGAGGTTTTTGCGTTGGTAATTTTTGCGTTGATGACCTTTGAGGTGATAAATTCTGCGCTGATAAATTTTGCGTCGATAAATTTTGCGTCGATAACTTTTGCGCTGGTGATTTTTGCGATTTTTGAGCAGGAACTGCTTTGTTGATCCTTGCTACGGTGCAAGTTGTGGCTGATTTGATTTTCAAAGCCTCTGCTTTCCTATGGTAAACATGTTCAAAGCTACCATTGGGTGTCTGGGAGATTGATCTGCTTATTTTTCTTCTCAGTGAATCTAGATGGTAGATTAGTTAAGTTATATTGTGTGGAATTGTTCTTTTGTGCGGAATGGTTCTTTATACTTACTGCTGTAGTTTGCTTGATCCCTGATGGACAGAAGCTGAGAAAAGTGATCAGAAGCAAAGGTGTATATGTCGTCGGGCTTTTTCCTTAACACTTCTTTGGTTAAGCTTTCCATGAGTTCTTCCAGACCTAGTGGAACGCTTAAGCGTTTCACCACCATCTCATTTTCTTCCTCCATGGTTTATATTCTGTTTTGCTTACTTATAATTGCAGAGAGACTGTATAACACCGTATAAGTATAAGACTGTATATGTAAGACTGTATATAACTTCATAACACTTCTAGAATAGGTCCACTACGACGTAGTAACCCTTCAGAATGAGTCTATAGTGTTTGGTTTCTACCCCAAGTAAACTATTCAATCGATTCTGCTCGCGTGACTACAAACTGGTGCGTCAGGAGTCATTCACCGTGTTTCTAAATACAAACAATATATAGAATCGATATTTCTTAAGTACCTTCGTTAAAGATTAAATTGCGTATTCAAATAGGTATGATATAGGAGGAAAAAACTACCCGAATGTGTCTGAAATAGGCGTCAACAAGGTCGCCTTGGGGCTACCAAAAAAAAAGATCGATTGGACAAGGACAAAGTTGAATAATAAATTAACTGGGTTCACTTGTAACTGATGAAATGTTCTCTAGCAGGTCAGAAGTCAGTGTTTTCCAACCTTTTTCAAGGACCCCTAGCGTCACCTTACCATGGGCCGCGTACCCCCAAAAAACTTTTATTTCCGCCCTTGAAAAAAGTTGGGAAAGGCTGACTTAATGATATAAACGAGTTTGGACATTCGTAGGTGTTAAATTTGTCGAAGAAGATGATTGGTGTTTGTCCAAAAGATTGCTTCAGCCTCTTGAGGAAATTTCTTCCGGTGTATAACCCTTTGGACATTCATTGGTGCAGTATTTGCTTTAAAAAATTGAGTTTACCCGATCAGTTTGATTGGTGTTTGTCCAAAAGCTTCCTTCAGCCTCTTGAGGAATTTTTTAATGACTTAGATAAGTTTGGACAGAAAAAACAATCCATGTGCAAGTACAACATTTATTTATCAGCTGAAGCGTACATTTTTATAGGTTAGCGTAAGCATTTTGATTATCATATAAATTCCAAACACCGTCCCATCCACAAGACACTATTTTATAGCAATATTGATCTCATTTGCAACGTCTAGATTCTGCAGTATGCTTATATGGTCGCAATCAACAACTTTCACATCTACAGGTTGCTCAAAATAATCTGAGAGACCGTAATCATCCAAAACATCAGAATTGACAGGTCTGAAAAGCTTGATTTTCGATTTTAACCTATCCGATGGCCTTTCATATTTCTTCAGAGCTATCAATCTATCATAGATGGCGTAATAGGACTGCTCTATATAATCTCTAGAGAAATAATCATGATCTGACACGTTGTCCAACGCTGTACTGAGCTGCTTCTCAAACGTGGTACATTTCAGTATGTTTTTCTGCAATGTGGAAGAATATAAAGTTGTAGTGTCGATTAGAAAAACTATTATCTTTCATATAAGCCAGATTACGTCCATATATGCCTAGTATTTTTCAAGTTAGGGCTTGTCAAAGTACAGTAGATGTGTTAAATACTAATCTAAAATTCATGTTAACAATACTTCATGCTATTCAACTTAGGTTGAAACTTGAAACAACTGTACTAGTATCATTGCTTATAGAATTAGTAGTATTACCTTCACTTCTAAAGAAACTTCGCTTGGCACATTGGAAGAAATCAAATTGACGAGTAATGTCGTCTTCATATAGTCATCATTCTCCACACTGAACATCTTCTGGAACATGTTCTTGAAGTACGTTGGAGCGCCATCTATAAAAACACCGTTAACTTCCCTTCCAGCATTCTCAAATATCCTAATTAGTTCAATAGCAACCAGACATCCATAAGAATAAGCCACTAAATTGATGGTGCTTAAAGAACTATTCTTCATTTCCTGTAATGAATATTGTCAGGCTGTTTTCGGACCACACAAGCGATATTTTTACCTCGTATATGGTAGCTGCCAATGCTGGGATGCTATCATTTGTATACCTGTACAAGAATTGGTATCCAGTAGCTTTACAACTCAGCAGTGAAGTCAGAGGTGTCAAAACACTGCACATGCCTTCAATCCCAGGCAAGAAGAATACATTCGGAGCGTCATCTGGTGTGTTATGGAGTGTAGGTAAAGGAACAAAAGGCACATCACGAAGATGGGTTTCTTTCATATTCCTCAAGATCAAACTTAACCAATCTGTTGCCTCTGCAGTGGTGTTAGCCACTTGGAGTTGTTGTTGCTGTTGTTGCGAAGGCCCTTCTTTCTTCTCTGACAATTCCCTGATTCTAGAAAGGCAACAGAACATGTTAAGCACCAGTTTTTGTTTGTTTTTTATCAGTTTTTTTTTATTCAACACGTTAACTTACTTTATAAACGTCATTGTCTTCATTTCTTGTGCTGTCAACGTAATATCAAAGTCTCTCTCGATAATCTGCTTGATTTCAACACCTGTAATCGAGTCCATACCCAATTCAGGCAGAGGCATCTGCAAGTTGATGGTCTTCATATCTTTAATACCTAAATTTCGAAAAATACTCGTGAAAATTGAGTTTGTCAGTTTCCTCGGAACTAAATATTTGGTACTTAAGACTCCTACCTAAAATATTACAAATCACTTCTTCTACATTGGCACCAGCTCTTTTCTCAGCTACAACCATGCTGGAAATAATGGTCGACTCATGACATAAAAAGCTATCCAAAAGTTCAATGCAGCTCGAGATGCTTTGCTGTAAAGTACCTCCAATAACCACATCTTTGTTCATTTCGTTCATCTCAGCAACCAACCCAACCTATAATTTAATAATATCGACATCAGCGAATAATAATGGTGACATTATTCAACACTTACGTCACCGACTGCGCCCCATTGTATCACCAAACCAGGCAAACCATCAGCTTTTCGTTCTTCGCAAATCCTCTCCATCACAGAATTCGACATGCCATAGTTTGTCTGCCCAGGATTTCCCCTACCACAAGAAACTGATGAAAACACAACAAAATGTCTTAAGTGTGGACAATGTTGTCGAGATACGCGGTCCAGGTGTTTGGTGGCGATGGCTTTTGGACCAAAGGAAGCCAAGAAATCGTTTGATGTCAAATTTTCGAATGCGCCATCTTTCAAAACGACTGCAAGGTTGAAGATAGCTTCTATCGGTCCTAAAGTGCGCGCTGATTTGACCAGATCGATGCAACCTTGCTCGGTGGTAACATCTGCCGTTGAGATTAGGATCCCGTCGATGTATTTTTTCCAAAATCTACCGAGGAAAAGATACTCTAACTATTTTTGAAGTTAGAAACTTATTTATCAAGAACTGTGACTACAGAAAGTGTCCCCTTGACATTATATTGTTTTGACTGATATTTATGGTTGTTTCAACCACTACACTTGACTTTGTTTCGTTTATTAGACTCTTGGCAATAATTATTGTTAGTTTCACTAAGATTGGATAACTATTTTTGAAGTTAGAGACGTATTTATCAAGAATTATGACTACATAAATTGTCCCCTTGACTTGTTAACAAAAGTTGGAAGACACAAAGAACCAGATTTCTCATACCTAATCCTTAAATCTTGATACCCAGTTGTTATCCCACTTCTGGAGACCAGCACAAGCTTCTTGCAGCCTTTAACCACCAGCCAATCAGCAAGTTCCATGCCAAATCCACCAAGACCGCCAACCACGACGTAAGTGGCATCAGGGTTACAGTAGAACCTCGCTTTGCACTCGAAGAACGTTTGCCTAGGTACCACGAACCCAGCTTCTTCAGGTCTGATGTTAATCATAACTTTCCCAATGTGTTTACCAGTAGCCATGTACCTAAAAGCATCTTCTATCTTATCCCTGGCGAAGACAGTTCGATGTAGAGGTTTTACAAGTCCAAGTTCAAACGCATCGTTCAACATCCCTTGTACAATCTTTCTTATGTCAACTTCGAAGACAAGATCCAACATTAGGCCATGGTACGTGATCTGGTTCTCGAATATGTACAAAGCTAACTCGGTGTTGTTTACGAGATCAAACTTGCCTATTTCTAGCATGTGTCCACCTTTTGCTATGCATCTCAACGAGGCGAATAGCTTCTCTTCTGCTAAAGAGTTTAGGACCATGTCGACACCTTGACCGTTGGTGTGTTCTCTGATCATGTCTTCGAATGAGGTGTCTCTTGAGTTTCCGATGTGTTCTGGCTTGATTTGGGGGAATTGTTTCATGAGGAATTCGCGTTTTTCCTGGGTGCCAACGGTCGTGAAGACTTCGCATTGGTAGTGGAGGGCTATGTGTATTGCTGCTTGTCCCACACCGCCAGTACCGGAGTGGATGAGGACTTTCTTTCCTGGTTTTAGACCACCAGCCTGGCAATAATTATTGTTAGTTTCGTTAAGATTGGATAACTATTTTTGATGTTAGAAACTTATTTATTAAGAACTATGACTACATGAAGTGTCCTCTTGACTTTACATTGTTTTGACTGACATTTATGGTGGTTTCAACCATTACTTACTGCTCTGTAGGCGTACAGAACTGTACAATACACAACAGGAATAGTCGCGGCATCTTCCAGACTCCAACCATCAGGAACCTCCCACAGCATATACTTGTCAGCCGCGAAAAGCGTCGATAAACAGCCTCTTTGTCCCATGCCAAACACTCTTTGGCCTCTGTTAAAAACGCACAACGTTAGTCACCATGTACAATCCGGAAAGTAGAAAAACGAAAGGACCCATTATACTAAACCATACCTTGAATCTCTCCCAGCAAATTCCAACCCTTGGAAGCCCATCCTGCTGACCCTAGTCTTCACTCCTATGTCGTAAGGCAACCTACCAGAGGCTGTCAAAATATCCCTGAAGTTTAAGGAAGCGTAGTAGACATGGACCAAGACATAGTCTTCTTCTAAGGTTGTGTCCATGGTCAGTGGTCCTTCGACCCATGTCAAGCTAGAGAAGTCACCAGGTGTCGCCACAAGAGCAAAAGAATGCTCAACACTACCAACAGAGGCTGGGTTGATCAGTGTATGCCTGTAGGTCCCCCATTTTGAATTTTGGAGAACGTTTATGGACATTCCCTTGTCAAGGTGTTGTTTGTGGTGTTCATGGTCGAATGAAGAGGATTCATGGTCTGGTGAGGAAGAACCATCATCCATGAGGAAAATACATCTCAGACCAGACTTTCCTGGCTCTCTCCTGAGGCAATTGACAAATCCCAAGACGCCGTTCATGTCTTTAGACTTCGATATGATGGTTAAATTAGGATTTTGGCTGATTTCCTGTTGTAACCTTGGTACCCAATCAAAATTGTATGGGTCATTTGGAATCTCGAAGTATACCATTTTCTTCTGCGATGTTTTCAACCTAAGACATACAATTACTTCATTCTCAGTCTCATGTATCGTAAACACCATCAACTTTGGATGCTCAAAATCAAATTCAGACTTTTGCTCTCTTGTTATAATAAACCCTTCTGGTTGTAATGCCTTGATAACTTCTTCTAAACCCTCTGCATTCCCCAATAGATCATATCCCACAACCAGTAACAAGTTCGTCTCGCAATTTATCGGCTTATCGCTGATGGTAACTCCAGGATATTCATAATGGACCTTTGAGAAAAGTTTGATGTCAGCTTGTATCAAAGGCTGGTCTTCTAGAGCCTTCTGTATGTGAAGAGACAACGGTTTTTGGTCGCTATCTTCAGGATTTCCGAATATTTCGAACACTTTAAACTCTTGCTGGAGATGATTCTCCAAGATAATCTGGATGTTTACTCTCACTGATTGCTCTAGTGAGAGTCTAGCTTCATTTGGTACGAATTGGTAGGATTCTAGAACCGGTTCGGACAGTGGTCTTCGTTTTGAGATAGCAGCACAAGAGATATTCTGCATTTGGACACCAGCAGATCTAAAAGGAACAGTTTAGCATTGGGTTAACATCGTCGTTGTGTGGGACGAGTGATTACACAAGGGTGCAAGGGTCCAATGTTTGTTAACCTAAAGATTTTGGACAAACACCAATCGACGTCCTCGGCAAATTTAGCACCTACAAGTGTCCAAACTCATCTAAGTCGTTAAAAAAATCCTCAAGAGGCTGAAGGAAGCTTTTGGACAAAGACCAATCAAACTTATCGGGTAAACTCATTTTTTTAAAGCAAATACTGCACCAATGAATGTTCAAAGGGTAATACATCGGAAGAAATTTCCTCAAGAGGCTGAAGCAATCTTTTGGACAAACACCAATCAACTTCTTCGACAAATTTAGCACCTACGAGTGCCCAAACTCATCTAAGTCATTAAATTTGTTCCCTTGTGTTACCTATTGGATAACTATCTATTGCATACTGATTATCTATTGAATATCTTACCTGATGGTTCTACAATTCCTATCTACCATCACTGTAACGATATTATCTTGCATGGCTTCGAAATGTTTCTCTGGATAAACGACAATCTTTTGAATCTGCGTCGGAACGTAGAGATTTCTTGTATCTTCTTGTAGGATTTGCACTTGCATCATGGTGTCTAAAAATGTGATCCAGTTGTCATCCCATTTGACCTTGCCTTTACTGGCCACATTGTTGCACTCTATTATGCCCCTGAATGCACCTCTATGGACAAAATCGAAAATTGGTTATCTACAGTGTGTTCAACAAAGTCTTGAAGCATGACTTTCTTTTAGACTTTAGTAAGGAATCCAAAATTGTGCAAAATGTGCAAAAAATGAGCTACACAAATGACCTAAACTGAAATAAGCACCTGTAATTGTAGCCTCTGAGTCTTAACTCTTTGTATATATCTTTGGTCTTCAGTGGTAACAAATAATCCTCCACAGGGTCGATATCGATAAATTCTTCTTGTAGATTTGGGTCTTCCATGATTTTACCACAGACTACCAGTCCATCTATGTCTGCCAGATAGAAATACCCATCGTGTTCGATGATAACATCGAAGCTGATGGATGTTTTTGCTGGTACGTAAGTCGCCCTAAGAAATTTAACATTCTCAAAGCGGATGTTCAATAATGGTATTGTCGACCAACGTAGTTTAGCAAAGCTCTCCATCACCAAGTATAGATAACCAGCAGCAGGAAATAAGTTCCTCCCTAAAAATTAGAAGTAAATATACATATTTTTATGTTTCCAAGGAGTTTTTTTGGCTCATCACCGTTTATGTTATGACCGTTGATGAAGGACCAATCATTGTACTTCTCGTTGATGACGAAACGATCATATTTTCTAGTTCCAAAAGTCTTAGCAATGACTACGTATAGATTTGTACTGTAATCCCACTTTATTATCGGTGAAATCATTGGTGTTTTTCTGCTTACAGGCCATTTTATCTCTGGATATAACTTATCCAATTTTGCGTTAACACCAAATTGATACAACCTAGAATAATAAATAACATATACTTGCAGGAAGTTTAGAGAAAGTTAAGTTAAGAAAAATAACGAAAGCCTGCCTCTGTGTAGAAAAAAAGTAAACATATACCTTCCAAGTGTATGAAGAAGTGCTTTTACAACACCCATGTCGTCGTGATGTAACAAATCCAAGTGATTTTCTTGTTTCTTCGATACATCTTGCGTTTTTCCAAAGTTCACCATTACAGTGGAACTGTCAAACGCCTGTTTGAGATCAATATCGTCTTTCTGGTACAGCAACGATTTGATTAAAACCGTGGCCAATTCAGTATGATGTCTGTCTTCTTCGTCAACATGTTTCCATTTCTCTGATTTGATAGGCTTGTAAGGAATCAATTTTGACAGTTTTTGAGCCATGGTGAAGTCTGCAATACAATAAAGTCAATAGTCAATAATAAAGCAAAATGTTTACTTACAACATTCTGTTTTATCGTCATCTTTCACTGTTTCTTCTGACAAGCATAGCACAATCTTGACCACTTGCTCTAAACTGAGAACGTTTTCATAGTAAGCGCATATTACGTTACCAATAAAAGAACCAGCATAGTAATCCGGAGTGATTTCTAAAGCTCCAAAGACGTGCAACAACCCTATGTGTAACGAGATGTTCAATAACAATGCTTGAGACAAATTTTCAACTTCTTGCTGTTGTATAATGTCGAAAATATCGAAGGGAAACACACTCTTAACGACTGTGTTGATTCTAAAGGGAAAATTCAATGATAAAACGTTAGTATTACAATAAAATATAGTCACAATAGAATAGGACACGTACTTTTCTAGAGATTGTCTGAATGTCTTTATCTCTAATAATTCTTGGATGTTTTTTGTTAAATCTTCCTCGAACATTTCGAAGATGAAGGCGATCTTCTTTCGTCTAAAGTATTTCTGGATTGATCTTGTAACTTCGCCTTGTTTTGAGATAATGGAGAATCCTCTGTGGCATTCGTTGGTCAAAGGTTTACTAGATAAAAAGAAAGACTCAAGTCACACTAGGCTGTTTTAGTAGCGTGCTATTTGCTACTGGCTGCTAACAGTGTAACCACTCACTGTTTTACCAGTTGACGAGTGAGTTTAGCAGCAGCCAGCCCACCAGCGCTTGTTTAACTTTAACAGCAACCAGCGTGAATGTTAACTCGGGAAATTATGTATGTTTGAAATGTTTTTTCTAAATATTATGCGAGTAAACAGCGTAATTTGGCCCCAAAATAGCCGCTGGCTGCTGTTGCTGCTAGCAGTATTTTATGACTAGAAAAGAATAGACACAAACCTGTAAATTTCTTGAAATAACCTCACGTATTCACCATCCAAAGCCCTACTGGTTATGTCATCAAATATTGCCTCAATAGCTTCTTGGGTTCTTCCGCTGGCATGCACAAGTCTTGGTAAGTCGTCTAGTGGCAGTCCACCGTTGACTTTGGTTTTATCGTGCTGCTGAAGAAGTATATGACCATTTGCACCACCAAAACCAAAATTGTTGATGGCTACAAAGCAAAAACATAGAATAGAAGAAGAACATAGAACATAGAAGAACATTGGAAAACAAGTTCCAACGTTGGTCTAAAAAAAAAAAAACATTTTATATATTGGCTCTATATCAGTTAGACAACATTCTGATTCTTTTTCTCTCAAATCATACCAACTAAGCCGTTGTGGTTCTCCCATTTTAGCTTCTCGGTGACAACTTTTATCCGACCTGACATCATGGCATTGCTGTCCTGTCTGGGAGCGTCAAAGTTGATATTTGGTGGTATGTAGTTGGTTTCCATTGCGTACAGAACCTTCGACACTGAACACAAGAAAGATGCAGGCTCTGTGTGTCCAATGTTCGATTTTACAGACCCTATTAGTAAGGTGTCTTCACGATCTTTGCAGAAAATCTCATCAATGGCCAAGAGTTCCTCTGGATCGCCTACTTTAGTGCCTGTAAATCAACATTATACATAATAAACATTATTATTTTATTGGTTGAAGACTTAATAACACAAAGGAACAAATTTCCAACATCTTCTTTGATCACTTCCCATATTTTAATGCACAGAGTGTCTGTATAACTTAATTTGGTAAAATAACACAAAAAAACTTGTTGATTCGTAATATTTTGGACAATCTGTTATGAGAAATGGACCTTAGACCTGTCACAACACTTTGATGACTTGACCATGAAAAGTGATGTTAGATCAACAACAATATGTGATCACTGTTCTGGTTGTATGATTCCCTTGTGAAAGCATTGATATTTAATGGTTTTATGTTTTACCTGTGCCATGTGCTTCCACAAACGTTATAGAAGTTGGTTCCACATCACATTCTTCATAGAAATCCTGCAGAAGTCGTTTTTGGACTTTGCTAGCAGGAAATGTGATGCCTTCAGTCTTGTACCCGTCACAGTTCAGTTTGGAATGTACAACTTTCGCGTAGATTCTTCTAGCATCTTTTTCTCTTTGGAGGAAGACAGCACAAGCAGCCTCTGCTCTCACATAACCATTTGCATCGTTGTCAAAAGCACGACATTGCCCTTCCATACTCAACATTCCAAGTCTACGTATCAACCCACAAGAAGTTAGATGGTAGTTCGTTTATGTCACATAAACCAACTACCTGCTTCGATTGACTCAATCAATGTTTTGTGGAATAAACAGAACTTACCTCGAGAATTGGAGTGAGAAATATGGTGACAAACAAACATTGACGCCACCGACAATTGCCTGGTCGCAAAGACCATTTCTAATGGCTTCATAAGCAATATTCATGGCGTATGTTGAACTGCTGCATGCTGTGTCTGTTGTGAAAGATTGGCCATTGAGTTTGAGGTAGTAACTGATGTACTGTGCTGCTTGTGACCTCAAACAGCTGAAATAAATGTGTAGATGGTATTCTGATGGTATTTTAATGTTCTCTTTGATCAGTTATGAAGAAAATCTTATAGAATTTCAAAGAAACATAAGTAAAAGATAAATTTTACCCAAGAACTCCTCCGATTTTGGTATAAACGTCTTCATAAAACATCTTTCGCTCAGTTTCTGAACTGCATATGCCCACAATAACAGCGGTATTTGTCCCCTCAAGCTCGGCAGGGTTGACACCAGCGTCTAAGACTGCTTCAACTGCCTTTTCAAGTATCATTCTGTTCATTGGGTCTGAATAGTCCGCGCGTCTTCTTGTCAGACCTAGATAAAGACATTGATCAGATAAGCAATCTTGAAATTCCCTTTGAAAATATTCATGGTTTGTACAATTTACAAAATTTCCAAAAGGACTATTTTCTGTAGTAAATTCTAAATGTCGCCACTTACCAAAGAATCCAAGATCCAATTTCCCGATATCTTTCAGTTTTCCCGTTCGTTGTGGTATTTCAGCATGGAATGGTTCCCATCTTCTTGTATCGTCTGATACAAGATCAACTTTGTTGAACAGATTGTCCTGGAATTCTTGCGTGTTGTCAGAATCTGGATATTTTCCGGCAAAACCCGAAATGACAACAGCCTCTCCTGGTTCTGGATGGGCCAGTTTGTGGCCGTATTCCCTATCGGAAAATTTCGTGGTGTTTTCTGGCATTTTCGCTAATTTTTAAACAGCCATATCACGATTAGTCTTAATAATATTTATCTTGCACTGTTATAAACGAAAATGAGGTAAGTGCAAATTATAGTGCACTGAGTGTAACTCTAAAAGTTCCTTGGTATTTATAGTAGGAATCAAAATGTAAAAAATCAGAAAGAAAATGTTTCGTTTTTGTTCTAAAATGATTTATTCATTATTTGTGGGATTTTTTTTGCACTCGCAGACCTTGCAGACAATTGTATTTTATTGTTCACAACTTATGAATGGATTAAAATGCAATATGCAGATTTTTGTGTATTGTTTGCTGTGTGATTTAAATGATTATTTTTATATCACTTGCTGGCTGATGCACTTATATTTCAAAAAACAAAATGTAACATATTTCGAAGACAAGTGACTTTAACACTTGAATATGTAATGAATATAAGTAACATCTTATCAAACCTAGTAAGATCTTATGCCATGAGCGACGTGTGAAATCATATCATACCTTTTTGTGTCACTTTTGCTTCCACTTCGTGTTACTCAACTCCACTTTGTGTTACTCGCTTTGAAATTTTGCAGAGTGGCACGTAATGAAGATAAGTAACATCTTATGAAACCTAGTATAGATGTTTCAAACCAAAGAGAGCACAGTTGTGTATGCAACCGAATATACGCGGGTCAATTATAAACCATACACTGAGTATAATTGGTTGCATATGTCACTGTGCTCTACTTAGTTTAAAACTACTCTAGCATCCCATATCATACCTTTTCATGTCACTTGCTTCCATTTTGTGTTACTTGCTTTGAAATCTTGCAGATTGGCACATAATTAAGTTTTTATACTTACCTGTGTAACTTATTTTGAAGACCTAATATTAGAAAAATTCGAAGTTTTAATTTCTGGAATACAAATAAAACCAGTACTTGATACTTATACACATTTATTCGTACTAACAAAAAAGTATCACAATATATAAATATAACAAAATTAAACATAACAAAATACTGTTGAAAATTTTATAGCAAAAACCCTTCACCAATGCCATGCTTTCAATCTGGATCTTCTTAACGCCTGCAAAGCTAGTTCTGTCTTCATTTGGGCTTCCGAATGCATGCTATACTTATTGGGCTTGTCTTTATTTTTACCATCGACGATAACATCATGTTGCAAAGCCGAATGAATACCTGTTGAACAAAAAAAAACACCATAATTCATCCGTAATAACGAAAACTTAACAAACAATTTGAAAACAAACAAACTAACTTTAAGAACCAACAAACTAACTTTAAGAACAAACAAACTAACTTTAAAAAGAAACAAACTAACCTTTCTTTGAGAATAATTTCCCCAGAACAAAATCATCCTGCGTATCCTTGACGACGGTTTCGTCATTCTTGCATTTCCGTGTCTCAACTTTAAGTAGATTATCGACTTTTTCACCATCAATCGTACCATTCTTACTTCCCTTCTTGTACTTATTCTTAGGCTCCTTGACAACTGCTTTTGTTATAGTTTCATATTTGTTCTGAGCCTTGTCCATATCTAACTTTTCCTGTTTCATTTTATTGTAGATTTTTGCGGTTTTCTCGCAAACTTCTAAAGCCGTGGAAAAACTGACATCGGTATCAAAATCGTCCATCTTATTTATACTCGGGTCTTCTTTCTCGGATAATTTCGATCGATTGTAATCGATGAGTTCTTGCGTGGTTAACGTCTTCATGTATTCCCTTTCGGCCTCTTTGTGTTTTCTCTCTAAGTCCTCGGCGATTTCATGCGGGTACTTCTTTTTTGCCAATTCTTCGGGAACCTTAGACGGAAAATTCTTTGCGATTGCTTGCGCCAAATTCTTCATCTGTTCTATCTTATCCTTGGAGAATGTGATGTCCGTTGCGGTTATTTTATCACCCTTTTTGGCCTTTTTACTCTTTTTCTCCTTCAGTTTTTCTTGCACCGAAACCTATCGGTGCAAAGAAAAAAATTAATTAATATGCATATTTGGAGTAATTTATTTCGATGACATACCCGAGCACTTTTAAAGATATTCCCCGTTTCCGATTCTTGCGTCGACGGCTCTTGCAACGAAAACAGATCGTGGAGATCGGATGTCGTAAAGAATTTTTGAGTTTTCGGATCGAGGAGTATTTTATTGCTTAGTAATTGTTTCCAAACTTGTCGTTGGTACATCTAATAATGATTTATTTAAGTTTTGGTCACAAGATACAACTTTGTCTGACACACACTGTATACTTTGGTGAACCATACACAGGGTGTATAAGAAAAAGTTGCATCTGAAAAACGATTTAGTTAATGTAATAACATCTTTCATAGACAGATGATTGATATGTTGTGATAACATGTTAAACAGCTATTTGTTCATTTAATCCTCTAGAATTTACTACAGAAAATATTCCTTTTGAAAATTTTGTACAATTGTGCAAACCATGAATATTTTCAAAGAGGATTTCAAAATTGCTTATCTGATCAATGTCTTTTTTTAGGTCTGACAAGAAGACGTGCTGATTATTCAGACCTAATGAACAGAATGATGCTTGAAAAGGCAGTTGAAGCCGTCTTAGACGCTGGTGTCAACCCTGCAGAGCTTGAAGGTACAAATACCGCTGTCATTGTGGACATATGCAGTTCAGAAGCCGAGAGAAAGATGTACCAAAATTGGAGGAGTTCTTGGGTAAATTTTATCTTATACTTTTTTTTACAATATCTCCTTTCCAACTCATTTTACGTTAAAAACAGTTATATAATAAATTAAACTAGAGAAAATTTCCTATAATTTCTGTAATAACCTTTTTTTTGTAAAATGAATAGTTTCAGCGTAAGAGTGCCTGATTTTGCCTATTTTTTTCTCTAAATGTTCACAAAATCTAAACATCCACTCAATCATTCTCAAATCTTCATAATTCTCTCACCAAAATAAAAAAAACTTATCAAGACAACTTTCCCTTACACACCCTGTATACTACCCCACTCAATATACAGTGTGTATACCGAAAAAACTCCCTCAAACTTACCTTTTCCTCGATCGTACCAGCCGATATCAACCTATAGACCGTGACTTGTTTCGTCTGACCAATTCTCCAAGCGCGTTCCCTGGCCTGCGTATCGGTGGCCGGATTCCAGTCGGGATCGTAGATTATAACCCTATTTGCGCCGGTAAGGTTAACGCCCAACCCGCCGACTCTCGTAGTCAGTAGAAATACGTCGTACGTGGAATCCTCGTTGAATTTATTGATCAAAGACTGACGGGATTTGATGTTTGTGCTGCCGTCCATCTTGACGTATTTGTACTCGTTCGACTGCAGGAACTGCTCGAATATCTTGAACATTGCGCGTCCTTGCGTGAACAATAGGACGCGATGGTTTTGCTTTTTCCAGATTTTTAGTAACGCGGATACGACGACCATTTTTCCGGAGCGTTTGTAATGGCCGTTACCTTCGATGGGATCTTTGTAGTTCTGTTTTAAAAAAGGGCAAGGATTATATATTATTATTATTATTATTAGAAGATTAGACTACATATATTAATTTACAACAAAAAAAAAAAACATTCTACCTATTATTATGCCCTCAAAAATGGTCTATCAATTCTTACCGTATCCTCTAGTTCTTGTAGATAGACATCCGGATGATTGCAAATCTTCCTTAACATAGTAATACCAACCAAGACCTGAGCCCTACCGTGGTTCTCAGAAAACCAGTTTTTACTCCCCTTACTCAAAATAGACTCAACGTGTGAACCCTACAAAAATAATTTATCAATTTTTCGAAATACACACTGTATACTATCATACAGGGTGTATAAGAAATACCTTCAAGAAACCTCTGTACAGATCACGTTGTTCGTCTGACAGGGAGCAGAAGAGGACTTGCTCTGTCTTCTGTGGTAAACTAATATCGTCTTTTAGATCGACCTTTGACCGCCTTAATAAGAACGGAGTTATCATCTCTTTTAATACGGTTGCCATTTCCAACGCGGTTGCTTCCTATCAAAAATATATTGTTGTTATATTGTTATTAATTAATTATCGTTATTTAATGATTAATTGATGATTTATTGTCGTTAATTAACACAAAAGAAAAGGAAGCGTAATACCTGCATTGCGGTTGCGTTTGTGTAGCCACCCTGTATAATGGGCGAGGCAAAATGTTCCATGAAGACGGGTAAGGTACCCAGCATACTGGGGCACACAAAGTCGAATAAACTCCATAATTCTTGCAGGTTATTCTGCATCGGAGAGCCGGTTAAAATTAACTTGTGCGGTGTTCTAAATTCTTTCACGGCCACTGTAATCTGAAGGTTTCTATCTTAAAATTTAGATGAAACTATGAGAATCTAGTGTATAAGGAATAATTATTCAGTTTTTTTTTTTTTTTTTTAGTTGAGTTTTGGTGTAAAAATGTAACTTTCTATGATACACACTGTATACTGTGGTGTGTAGTATACAGGGTGTATAAGGAAAAACTGCACGAACAAACCTAAAACTATTGCAATCTTGATTGATTTTATATTTTTTTTGAATGCATAAAACCTAACAAAACTTATGCAACATAAAAGAAATGTATCAAGTTTTTTTTTGTTTTCAATGTTTGTGAAGAAACGTATCGAGATCAGCAAAGGCATTTGTAATTTTAAGAAGAATACAGTTTACTTTATTCGGGGAGACAAAATTATCTTTTGTTGGTTTTTGTTTTTTTTTCTGGTTTTTGTAATGTCAATAATTGTTCTTGTAACATTACTTTGAAGAGTAGATTAAAACATGACAAACTTAATGATTTTCTCTACAAAAAAAAAACCGTAAAAACTCAAAAAAGTAGTTCAAATGGTATAAAAATTCTTTCTTTTACCTTGGCTGTTGGATTTCTGATTTTGTGTCCTTCATCCAGTACGATATACTGCCAATCCAGATCGACGAGAGCATGTTTAAACTTCAAAATTGCCAAATACGAAGTCACAATAACGCCCTTGTTCTTAAACATATCTTTGATTAAAGTAGTATATTTTCCTAAGGAAAAAAAAAGACAGAGTTTGTATATATAAATCTACCTAGTTTAAATTTGTATAATTTGAAACGATGAATGTGTAAATAAGTGAAAAAAAAGTACCATTAAAACTTCCAGATTTGTGTAAGACGGCAACCCTGATTTCCGGGGCCCACTGATGAAAATGCTGTACCCACTGATGGATAACGGTCGTCGGACAAACAATTATCGAAGGCCCCATACCAGTATATCTACAAAAGACAATCAAGATAACTTAAGCTGTTAAGTTAAGCAAACAGCATATTTATTTAAAATAAAATTAGTGATGGAGGTATTCGAATGAAATAATCGATTACAATTGATTCTTTAAATGTCTAGAGATGTCATGATTATCTTGTTTTTAACTTCAAAAGTAATTCAACAATCTTAATGAAACTAACTAGAATTATTGCCAAGAGTCTAATAAACAATATAAAGTCAAGAGTACTGTTTGAAACTACCATAAATGTCAGACAAACAATATAAAGTCAAAGGCACAATTTATGAAGTCAAAGATGTTGATAAATATTTTCTAAGGTCTCTAACTTCAAAAATAATTCAGCAATCTTCATAAAACTAACAATTATTATTGCCAAGACTCTAACAAACAATACAAAGTCAAGTTTAGTGGTTGAAACCACCATAAATGTCAGTCAAAACAATATAAAGTCAAGGGGACACTTTATGTAGTCATAGTTCTTAATAAATAAGTTTCTAACTTCAAAAATAGTTATCCAATCTTAGTGAAACTAACAATAATTATTGCCAAGAGTCTAATAAATGATAGAAAGCCAAGAGTAGTGGTTGAAACCGCCATAAATATCAGGCAAAACTATGGAAAGTCAAGGGGACAATTTATGAAAGCAAAGATATTGATAAACATTTTTCAAAAGTTTATTACTTGCAAAATAATTAAGCAGTCTTAATGCAATCAACAATAATTATTGCCCAGAGTCTAGTGAACAATACAAAGTCAACAAACAACCATAATTGTTAGACACGACAATGTTAAGTCAAACGGACAACATATGAAGACAAAAATATTGACAAACATTTTTTAAAAGTTTATAACTTTTGGTCAAATGAAGGGTAACAAGCCAAACATACCTGCAATAATTCGACACGAACGTACTATGACTCAGTGCCGATAAAAACGCTATAACCTGCACCGTCTTCCCCAAGCCCATCTCGTCCCCCAGAAGCCCCCCCGTAGACCGTTTATGCAGACCCCATAACCACTCCACACCTTTACGTTGATAATGATACAAGTTCTCCCACGTTTTACTTGGTATTTTCAACTGTTTACTTATGGACATAAACGCCACAACATTTGTATCACCATTTTTCGCATTTTCCTCAATTTCTTTGTAATAATCACTCAAACGTTGTCTGTAACTCTTAATATCACCATCGTCGATCACCTTCTTAGTTAAATCAACCGATAAATCATCACTTTTTCGCTTGGTTTTTACCGTTGGTTTGATTATTTTTAGGTTAGGGTTAAAATCACAATCTGACAGTTCGTCTTCTGATGGGAAATAATCGCTATCCGAGTCACTTTTTTTTACTTTCTTTGCAGATTTTACCACTTCTTCAACTTCACCCGCAACTTCTATTCCCCGTTTTCTCTTTTTTGTTTTTATTTCTGATTTAGATGCGTTTATTTTATCGATAATTTTATCGGCGACGTCTCTATGTTTATCGATTGTTTTGGGGGTTATCGTCTTTCGATATTCGTGTTTCTTTTGCAAGTCGTCTTGTTGCTTCAGGTAGTAATCGATATTGAGTATTGATTTTGGTTCGACGGCTTTGTTTTCGCTGTGTTTGGATATTTCAGTTTGTTCGGATATTTCTCCTTCTTCGACGTCATCGCTCTGGAATATTTGTAGTTCACGTAAGGCATCGTTCTCTAAGGTCTCTTGTTCACGTCCCCACACATTGATGTTCTCCACTTGCTGCAGTTCTATGAGATCTGACTAAAAACATGTTTGGGAATAGGTTAGGTTAGAGAGTAGGCAATTATTTCATTAAATCTCACGTTTTCGTCGTTGTTTATTGATGTTTCGTTGGATTCCATTTCTATTTGTGGTCAGGAACCAATTTTTACTAATGTTTGTAAATAGACTTTCACAGTTTTTAGAGTTTTTTTAAGGTTAGGTTTCACTTGACGTAAGAATGGTTACCGTATTATCCGGTAGACGGCGCTGTGTTCGAAGTGGTTTGGACGAACGCGAATGTAGAGGGCGGTAACATCGGCGCACGGGTCTGGATAAAATTTAAATTAACTATGGTCAGCTATATGACTTTATTTATTAATTATTATTAATTTATTGAAAAAATATGTATTCATATTGTTAGAGACAACCCCTTGAAGAAGGAGACAAGTTATTAGCAGCAGGAAAATGTGACGTCACGACCCCGCAGTAACATCACGCCTTGGACAACCTTGTATCTATCAACCTTGGATACTAGTCATGCTCTTCGTAACTGTCATTCAATCCCGATTTTCTTTATTTTCCCATCAAGAAATCCACACCTAACCTACCGTTAATAATCTCGCTAACAATAAAACGCGAAAATTTCGATTTATTCCTTTAGAAAATGCCATTGTTACTGGTACTATTTATCGCCGCGGGTGATATTCATACGCTGGTTGGTCACATGACAGGTGACAACTTTTTGTTTTTTGTCGGCGTTTATTTTGACTTGTTGATGGTTTCTCCTTGATTTTCCGCGGAAAAATCACCGGAAATACCGTGAAAAATGTCAGCGCGTGTTCTTTTTCTGCCGGGAGACGCTTCTCGACTTGTTCATCCTCGGAAATCGGTGAGTGAACTTGTTTAATTTGCTGTCGAAGGTAGATCACATTCCTTGTTGTTGAAAATCGTTCATAACCTCAATCGGCAAAAGTCTAAACCTGTGTTACGGTCAATTTTCTATGTTCTAATACCCGAAGAGATCAATAACGGTGTTTTTTTTTTATTTCAGGTTGGAAATTTGGAATTTCTGCGATGGATTTGAACCAAACTATGATCTTGAGGATTCGCTCGGTAAGTCCCTTGAAATGTTGTAATTGGATAAAGTATGTTGGAAATCAAGTGAAATTTGGCGAATAACGTGTGTGGTTCTTATATTTAGGTTAGGAATGTGGATTGTGATCTTCGCTGGTTTTGTTTCGGCAACTTACGACGGAACCTATGGGTCGAGAGGTTTGGAACACCTGAACAATGTTCAAATGTCCGATGAACTGAAAAACTAGGTAAGTTCCTAGTTTGTATGGAAAGAATTTTTATTAGAACAAGTTTGGTGTGTTTAATCAATCGTGAAACTACAAAATCATGACATTTCACTTGCTTCTTGTAATCGCGAACTTTGATAAATTGCCCTGTCTAGACCAAATCTGATGGAAGGCTGTAATGTTCAGGATTAATTAACCAATCTTTCAGTTAACTAAATCAGTATAGTATCGTTTTTTATTCCATCAACTCTTGTTGCTAGAGACAAAATACAAAATCGTGACATTTCACTCGCTTCTCGTAATCGCGAACTTTGAAAAAATTCCCCTGTCTAAACCAAATCCGATGGAAGGCTGTACTTTTCAGGATTAATTAACCAATCTTTCAGTTAACTAAATCAGTATAGTATCGTTTTTTATTCCATCAACTCTTGTTGCTAGAGACAAAATACAAAATCGTGACATTTCACTCGCTTCTCGTAATCGCGAACTTTGAAAAATTCCCCTGTCTAAACCAAATCCGATGGAAGGCTGTACTTTTCAGGATTAATTAACCAATCTTTCAGTTAACTATAACAGTATAGTATAGTTTTTTATTCCATCAAGTCTGGTTGCTAGAGACAAAATACAAAATCGTGACATTTCACTCGCTTCTCGTAATCGCGAACTTTGAAAAAATTCCCCTGTCTAAACCAAATCCGATGGAAGGCTGTACTTTTCAGGATTAATTAACCAATCTTTCAGTTAACTAAATCAGTATAGTATCGTTTTTTATTCCATCAACTCTTGTTGCTAGAGACAAAATACAAAATCGTGACATTTCACTCGCTTCTCGTAATCGCGAACTTTGAAAAAATTCCCCTGTCTAAACCAAATCCGATGGAAGGCTGTACTTTTCAGGATTAATTAACCAATCTTTCAGTTAACTAAATCAGTATAGTATCGTTTTTTATTCCATCAACTCTTGTTGCTAGAGACAAAATACAAAATCGTGACATTTCACTCGCTTCTCGTAATCGCGAACTTTGAAAAAATTCCCCTGTCTAAACCAAATCCGATGGAAGGCTGTACTTTTCAGGATTAATTAACCAATCTTTCAGTTAACTAAATCAGTATAGTATAGTTTTTTATTCCATCAACTCTTGTTGCTAGAGACAAAATACAAAATCGTGACATTTCACTCGCTTCTCGTAATCGCGAACTTTGAAAAATTCCCCTGTCTAAACCAAATCCGATGGAAGGCTGTACTTTTCAGGATTAATTAACCAATCTTTCAGTTAACTATAACAGTATAGTATAGTTTTTTATTCCATCAAGTCTGGTTGCTAGAGACAAAATACAAAATCGTGACATTTCACTCGCTTCTCGTAATCGCGAACTTTGAAAAAATTCCCCTGTCTAAACCAAATCCGATGGAAGGCTGTACTTTTCAGGATTAATTAACCAATCTTTCAGTTAACTAAATCAGTATAGTATCGTTTTTTATTCCATCAACTCTTGTTGCTAGAGACAAAATACAAAATCGTGACATTTCACTCGCTTCTCGTAATCGCGAACTTTGAAAAAATTCCCCTGTCTAAACCAAATCCGATGGAAGGCTGTACTTTTCAGGATTAATTAACCAATCTTTCAGTTAACTAAATCAGTATAGTATCGTTTTTTATTCCATCAACTCTTGTTGCTAGAGACAAAATACAAAATCGTGACATTTCACTCGCTTCTCGTAATCGCGAACTTTGAAAAAATTCCCCTGTCTAAACCAAATCCGATGGAAGGCTGTACTTTTCAGGATTAATTAACCAATCTTTCAGTTAACTAAATCAGTATAGTATCGTTTTTTATTCCATCAACTCTTGTTGCTAGAGACAAAATACAAAATCGTGACATTTCACTCGCTTCTCGTAATCGCGAACTTTGAAAAAATTCCCCTGTCTAAACCAAATCCGATGGAAGGCTGTACTTTTCAGGATTAATTAACCAATCTTTCAGTTAACTAAATCAGTATAGTATCGTTTTTTATTCCATCAACTCTTGTTGCTAGAGACAAAATACAAAATCGTGACATTTCACTCGCTTCTCGTAATCGCGAACTTTGAAAAAATTCCCCTGTCTAAACCAAATCCGATGGAAGGCTGTACTTTTCAGGATTAATTAACCAATCTTTCAGTTAACTAAATCAGTATAGTATCGTTTTTTATTCCATCAACTCTTGTTGCTAGAGACAAAATACAAAATCGTGACATTTCACTCGCTTCTCGTAATCGCGAACTTTGAAAAAATTCCCCTGTCTAAACCAAATCCGATGGAAGGCTGTACTTTTCAGGATTAATTAACCAATCTTTCAGTTAACTAAATCAGTATAGTATCGTTTTTTATTCCATCAACTCTTGTTGCTAGAGACAAAATACAAAATCGTGACATTTCACTCGCTTCTCGTAATCGCGAACTTTGAAAAAATTCCCCTGTCTAAACCAAATCCGATGGAAGGCTGTACTTTTCAGGATTAATTAACCAATCTTTCAGTTAACTAAATCAGTATAGTATCGTTTTTTATTCCATCAACTCTTGTTGCTAGAGACAAAATACAAAATCGTGACATTTCACTCGCTTCTCGTAATCGCGAACTTTGAAAAATTCCCCTGTCTAAACCAAATCCGATGGAAGGCTGTACTTTTCAGGATTAATTAACCAATCTTTCAGTTAACTATAACAGTATAGTATAGTTTTTTATTCCATCAAGTCTGGTTGCTAGAGACAAAATACAAAATCGTGACATTTCACTCGCTTCTCGTAATCGCGAACTTTGAAAAAATTCCCCTGTCTAAACCAAATCCGATGGAAGGCTGTACTTTTCAGGATTAATTAACCAATCTTTCAGTTAACTAAATCAGTATAGTATCGTTTTTTATTCCATCAACTCTTGTTGCTAGAGACAAAATACAAAATCGTGACATTTCACTCGCTTCTCGTAATCGCGAACTTTGAAAAAATTCCCCTGTCTAAACCAAATCCGATGGAAGGCTGTACTTTTCAGGATTAATTAACCAATCTTTCAGTTAACTAAATCAGTATAGTATCGTTTTTTATTCCATCAACTCTTGTTGCTAGAGACAAAATACAAAATCGTGACATTTCACTCGCTTCTCGTAATCGCGAACTTTGAAAAAATTCCCCTGTCTAAACCAAATCCGATGGAAGGCTGTACTTTTCAGGATTAATTAACCAATCTTTCAGTTAACTAAATCAGTATAGTATAGTTTTTTATTCCATCAACTCTTGTTGCTAGAGACAAAATACAAAATCGTGACATTTCACTCGCTTCTCGTAATCGCGAACTTTGAAAAATTCCCCTGTCTAAACCAAATCCGATGGAAGGCTGTACTTTTCAGGATTAATTAACCAATCTTTCAGTTAACTATAACAGTATAGTATAGTTTTTTATTCCATCAAGTCTGGTTGCTAGAGACAAAATACAAAATCGTGACATTTCACTCGCTTCTCGTAATCGCGAACTTTGAAAAAATTCCCCTGTCTAAACCAAATCCGATGGAAGGCTGTACTTTTCAGGATTAATTAACCAATCTTTCAGTTAACTAAATCAGTATAGTATCGTTTTTTATTCCATCAACTCTTGTTGCTAGAGACAAAATACAAAATCGTGACATTTCACTCGCTTCTCGTAATCGCGAACTTTGAAAAAATTCCCCTGTCTAAACCAAATCCGATGGAAGGCTGTACTTTTCAGGATTAATTAACCAATCTTTCAGTTAACTAAATCAGTATAGTATCGTTTTTTATTCCATCAACTCTTGTTGCTAGAGACAAAATACAAAATCGTGACATTTCACTCGCTTCTCGTAATCGCGAACTTTGAAAAAATTCCCCTGTCTAAACCAAATCCGATGGAAGGCTGTACTTTTCAGGATTAATTAACCAATCTTTCAGTTAACTAAATCAGTATAGTATCGTTTTTTATTCCATCAACTCTTGTTGCTAGAGACAAAATACAAAATCGTGACATTTCACTCGCTTCTCGTAATCGCGAACTTTGAAAAAATTCCCCTGTCTAAACCAAATCCGATGGAAGGCTGTACTTTTCAGGATTAATTAACCAATCTTTCAGTTAACTAAATCAGTATAGTATCGTTTTTTATTCCATCAACTCTTGTTGCTAGAGACAAAATACAAAATCGTGACATTTCACTCGCTTCTCGTAATCGCGAACTTTGAAAAAATTCCCCTGTCTAAACCAAATCCGATGGAAGGCTGTACTTTTCAGGATTAATTAACCAATCTTTCAGTTAACTAAATCAGTATAGTATCGTTTTTTATTCCATCAACTCTTGTTGCTAGAGACAAAATACAAAATCGTGACATTTCACTCGCTTCTCGTAATCGCGAACTTTGAAAAAATTCCCCTGTCTAAACCAAATCCGATGGAAGGCTGTACTTTTCAGGATTAATTAACCAATCTTTCAGTTAACTAAATCAGTATAGTATCGTTTTTTATTCCATCAACGCTTGTTGCTAGAGACAAAATACAAAATCGTGACATTTCACTCGCTTCTCGTAATCGCGAACTTTGAAAAAATTCCCCTGTCTAAACCAAATCCGATGGAAGGCTGTACTTTTCAGGATTAATTAACCAATCTTTCAGTTAACTAAATCAGTATAGTATCGTTTTTTATTCCATCAACTCTTGTTGCTAGAGACAAAATACAAAATCGTGACATTTCACTCGCTTCTCGTAATCGCGAACTTTGAAAAAATTCCCCTGTCTAAACCAAATCCGATGGAAGGCTGTACTTTTCAGGATTAATTAACCAATCTTTCAGTTAACTAAATCAGTATAGTATAGTTTTTTATTCCATCAAGTCTGGTTGCTAGAGACAAAATACAAAATCGTGACATTTCACTCGCTTCTCGTAATCGCGAACTTTGAAAAATTCCCCTGTCTAAACCAAATCCGATGGAAGGCTGTACTTTTCAGGATTAATTAACCAATCTTTCAGTTAACTATAACAGTATAGTATAGTTTTGTATTCCATCAAGTCTGGTTGCTAGAGACAAAATACAAAATCGTGACATTTCACTCGCTTCTCGTAATCGCGAACTTTGAAAAATTCCCCTGTCTAAACCAAATCCGATAGAAGGCTGTACTTTTCAGGATTAATTAACCAATCTTTCAGTTAACTATAACAGTATAGTATAGTTTTGTATTCCATCAAGTCTGGTTGCTAGAGACAAAATACAAAATCGTGACATTTCAATCGCTTCTCGTAATCGCGAACTTTGAAAAATTCCCCTGTGTAAACCAAATCCGGTGGAAGGCTGTACTTTTCAGGATTAATTAACCAATCTTTCAGTTAACTATAACAGTATAGTATAGTTTTTTATTCCATCAAGTCTGGTTGCTAGAGACAAAATACAAAATCGTGACATTTCACTCGCTTCTCGTAATCGCGAACTTTGAAAAATTCCCCTGTCTAAACCAAATCCGATAGAAGGCTGTACTTTTCAGGATTAATTAACCAATCTTTCAGTTAACTATAACAGTATAGTATAGTTTTTTATTCCATCAAGTCTGGTTGCTAGAGACAAAATACAAAATCGTGACATTTCACTCGCTTCTCGTAATCGCGAACTTTGAAAAATTCCCCTGTCTAAACCAAATCCGATAGAAAGCTGTACTTTTCAGGATTAATTAACCAATCTTTCAGTTAACTATAACAGTATAGTATAGTTTTGTATTCCATCAAGTCTGGTTGCTAGAGACAAAATACAAAATCGTGACATTTCACTCGCTTCTCGTAATCGCGAACTTTGAAAAATTCCCCTGTCTAAACCAAATCCGATAGAAGGCTGTACTTTTCAGGATTAATTAACCAATCTTTCAGTTAACTATAACAGTATAGTATAGTTTTTTATTCCATCAAGTCTGGTTGCTAGAGACAAAATACAAAATCGTGACATTTCACTCGCTTCTCGTAATCGCGAACTTTGAAAAATTCCCCTGTCTAAACCAAATCCGATAGAAGGCTGTACTTTTCAGGATTAATTAACCAATCTTTCAGTTAACTATAACAGTATAGTATAGTTTTGTATTCCATCAAGTCTGGTTGCTAGAGACAAAATACAAAATCGTGACATTTCACTCGCTTCTCGTAATCGCGAACTTTGAAAAATTCCCCTGTCTAAACCAAATCCGATGGAAGGCTGTAGTGTTCAGGATTAATTAACCAATCTTTCAGTTAACTATAACAGTATAGTATAGTTTTTTATTCCATCAAGTCTGGTTGCTAGAGACAAAATACAAAATCGTGACATTTCAATCGCTTCTCGTAATCGCGAACTTTGAAAAATTCCCCTGTCTAAACCAAATCCGATGGAAGGCTGTACTTTTCAGGATTAATTAACCAATCTTTCAGTTAACTATAACAGTATAGTATAGTTTTTTATTCCATCAAGTCTGGTTGCTAGAGACAAAATACAAAATCGTGACATTTCAATCGCTTCTCGTAATCGCGAACTTTGAAAAATTCCCCTGTCTAAACCAAATCCGATGGAAGGCTGTACTTTTCAGGATTAATTAACCAATCTTTCAGTTAACTATAACAGTATAGTATAGTTTTTTATTCCATCAAGTCTGGTTGCTAGAGACAAAATACAAAATCGTGACATTTCAATCGCTTCTCGTAATCGCGAACTTTGAAAAATTCTCCTGTCTAAACCAAATCCGATGGAAGGCTGTACTTTTCAGGATTAATTAACCAATCTTTCAGTTAACTATAACAGTATAGTATAGTTTTTTATTCCATCAAGTCTGGTTGCTAGAGACAAAATACAAAATCGTGACATTTCAATCGCTTCTCGTAATCGCGAACTTTGAAAAATTCCCCTGTCTAAACCAAATCCGATGGAAGGCTGTACTTTTCAGGATTAATTAACCAATCTTTCAGTTAACTATAACAGTATAGTATAGTTTTTTATTCCATCAAGTCTGGTTGCTAGAGACAAAATACAAAATCGTGACATTTCACTCGCTTCTCGTAATCGCGAACTTTGAAAAATTCCCCTGTCTAAACCAAATCCGATGGAAGGCTGTACTTTTCAGGATTAATTAACCAATCTTTCAGTTAACTATAACAGTATAGTATAGTTTTTTATTCCATCAAGTCTGGTTGCTAGAGACTAAATACAAAATCGTGACATTTCACTCGCTTCTCGTAATCGCGAACTTTGAAAAATTCCCCTGTCTAAACCAAATCCGATAGAAGGCTGTACTTTTCAGGATTAATTAACCAATCTTTCAGTTAACTATAACAGTATAGTATAGTTTTTTATTCCATCAAGTCTGGTTGCTAGAGACAAAATACAAAATCGTGACATTTCACTCGCTTCTCGTAATCGCGAACTTTGAAAAATTCCCCTGTCTAAACCAAATCCGATGGAAGGCTGTACTTTTCAGGATTAATTAACCAATCTTTCAGTTAACTATAACAGTATAGTATAGTTTTTTATTCCATCAAGTCTGGTTGCTAGAGACAAAATACAAAATCGTGACATTTCAATCGCTTCTCGTAATCGCGAACTTTGAAAAATTCCCCTGTCTAAACCAAATCCGATGGAAGGCTGTACTTTTCAGGATTAATTAACCAATCTTTCAGTTAACTATAACAGTATAGTATAGTTTTTTATTCCATCAAGTCTGGTTGCTAGAGACAAAATACAAAATCGTGACATTTCACTCGCTTCTCGTAATCGCGAACTTTGAAAAATTCCCCTGTCTAAACCAAATCCGATGGAAGGCTGTACTTTTCAGGATTAATTAACCAATCTTTCAGTTAACTATAACAGTATAGTATAGTTTTTTATTCCATCAAGTCTGGTTGCTAGAGACAAAATACAAAATCGTGACATTTCACTCGCTTCTCGTAATCGCGAACTTTGAAAAATTCCCCTGTCTAAACCAAATCCGATGGAAGGCTGTACTTTTCAGGATTAATTAACCAATCTTTCAGTTAACTATAACAGTATAGTATAGTTTTGTATTCCATCAAGTCTGGTTGCTAGAGACAAAATACAAAATCGTGACATTTCACTCGCTTCTCGTAATCGCGAACTTTGAAAAATTCCCCTGTCTAAACCAAATCCGATAGAAGGCTGTACTTTTCAGGATTAATTAACCAATCTTTCAGTTAACTATAACAGTATAGTATAGTTTTGTATTCCATCAAGTCTGGTTGCTAGAGACAAAATACAAAATCGTGACATTTCAATCGCTTCTCGTAATCGCGAACTTTGAAAAATTCCCCTGTGTAAACCAAATCCGGTGGAAGGCTGTACTTTTCAGGATTAATTAACCAATCTTTCAGTTAACTATAACAGTATAGTATAGTTTTTTATTCCATCAAGTCTGGTTGCTAGAGACAAAATACAAAATCGTGACATTTCACTCGCTTCTCGTAATCGCGAACTTTGAAAAATTCCCCTGTCTAAACCAAATCCGATAGAAGGCTGTACTTTTCAGGATTAATTAACCAATCTTTCAGTTAACTATAACAGTATAGTATAGTTTTTTATTCCATCAAGTCTGGTTGCTAGAGACAAAATACAAAATCGTGACATTTCACTCGCTTCTCGTAATCGCGAACTTTGAAAAATTCCCCTGTCTAAACCAAATCCGATGGAAGGCTGTACTTTTCAGGATTAATTAACCAATCTTTCAGTTAACTATAACAGTATAGTATAGTTTTTTATTCCATCAAGTCTGGTTGCTAGAGACAAAATACAAAATCGTGACATTTCACTCGCTTCTCGTAATCGCGAACTTTGAAAAATTCCCCTGTCTAAACCAAATCCGATGGAAGGCTGTACTTTTCAGGATTAATTAACCAATCTTTCAGTTAACTATAACAGTATAGTATAGTTTTTTATTCCATCAAGTCTGGTTGCTAGAGACAAAATACAAAATCGTGACATTTCAATCGCTTCTCGTAATCGCGAACTTTGAAAAATTCCCCTGTCTAAACCAAATCCGATGGAAGGCTGTACTTTTCAGGATTAATTAACCAATCTTTCAGTTAACTATAACAGTATAGTATAGTTTTTTATTCCATCAAGTCTGGTTGCTAGAGACAAAATACAAAATCGTGACATTTCACTCGCTTCTCGTAATCGCGAACTTTGAAAAATTCCCCTGTCTAAACCAAATCCGATGGAAGGCTGTACTTTTCAGGATTAATTAACCAATCTTTCAGTTAACTATAACAGTATAGTATAGTTTTTTATTCCATCAAGTCTGGTTGCTAGAGACAAAATACAAAATCGTGACATTTCACTCGTTTCTCGTAATGGCGAACTTTGAAAAATTCCCCTGTCTAAACCAAATCTGATGGAAGGCTGTACTTTTCAGGATTAATTAACCAATCTTTCAGTTAACTAAAACAGTATAGTATAGTTTGTTATTCCATCAACTCTGGTTGCCAGAGACAAAATACAAAATTGTGACATTTCACTCGTTTCTCGTAATCGCGAAATTTGAAAAATTCCCCTGTCTAAACCAAATCTGGTGGAAGTCTGTACTTTTCAGGATTAATTAACCAATCTTTCAGTTAACTAAAAAAGTATAGTATAGTTTTTTATTCCATCAACTCAGGTTGCTAGAGACAAAATACAAAACCGTGACATTTCAATCGCTTCTCGTAATCGCGAACTTTGATAAATTACCCTGTCTAAACCAAAACAGTATAGTATAGTTCTTTATTCCATCAAGTCTATAATAATTTCTATTTGTTATAGATACATAATCTGGACTGCCTTCGTCCGAGTTGTAACGTCCCGACTACTTAGATGGTGAGCAGCTGATTTTATTGTTTGTTCTTTACATCCATGTTTTATTGTATTGTATGTTATATACTGTGATGTTCAATAAAGAGAAATTTTCTGAATAATTGAAATCTTGTTTTAATGCTTATTAGTTGTACCGCCTATCGTATAGGCAACCAAATTTACGTACACCGCCTAGCGCATAGGCAGCCAAATGCACCGTCGAAAGTTGAATTCGAAAAGTGAAAATTGTATACGAAAAACAGGATTCAATTTCAATTGGATTCAATTTTGGCGGCGGAGCCGGGAACGTGATAAATTTTGGTGGCGGAGCCGGGAACGTGATAAATTTTGGTGGCGGAGCCGGGGGGACGCGAGAAATTTTGATGGCGGAGCCGGGACTGTGAAAAATTTTGGCGGCGGAGCCGGGAACGTGATAAATTTTGGTGGCGGAGCCGGGAACGTGATAAATTTTGGTGGCGGAGCCGGGGGACATGAGAAATTTTGGTGGCGGAGCCGGGACTGTGTTGCGCGAAGTCGACCGATCTGACCCGGCGCCGCCGCCAAAATTTTTCGCGTTCCCGGCTCCGCCACCAAATTTTTTTACGGTCCCGGCTCCGCCACCAAAATTTTTCTCATTCCCGGCGCCGCCGCCAAAATTGAATCTCTCTTCGTAAATTCCACATTTGTTGTCTGTCTTTTTTCTTTTTTTTTAACACTAGTTCTAATTAAATAAAACTACGTTATATAAACTAAAATTTCTTTATTTCGTTTCTCCATTCATCAGGCAATACAAACAATATGACAGTTATACATAAATATACTTAACAAGACGACAATATATTAATTAGAAAAACTATACCATAGCGTTTTAGTTAACTGAAACATTGGTTAATTAATCCTGAAAAGTGCAGCCTTTCAGATTTGGTTTAGACAGGGGAATCTTTCAAAGTTCGCGATTACAAGAAGCGAGTGAAATGTCACGATTTTGTATTTTGCCTCTAGCAACCAGAGTTGATGGAATAAAAACCTATACTATACTGTTTCAGTTAAATGAAACATTGGTTAATTAATCCTGAAAAGTACAGCTTTCCATTAAATTTGGTTTAGACAGGGACATTTTTCAAATTTCGCGATTACGAGAAGCGAGTGAAATGTCATGATTTTGTATTTTGTCTCTAGCAACCAGACTTGATGTAATAAAAAGCTATACTATACTGTTTTAGTTAACTGAAAGATTGGTTAATTAATCCTGAAAAGTACAGCCTTCCATCAGATTTGGTTTAGACAGGGGAATTTTTCAAAGTTTGCGATTACGAGAAGCGAGTGAAATGTCACGATTTTGAACTTTGCCTCTAGCAACCACAGTTGCTGGAATAAAAACCTATACTATACTGTTTTAGTTAACTGAAACATTGGTTAATTAATCCTGAAAAGTACAGCCTTCCATCAGATTTGGTTTAGACAGGGGAATTTTTCAAAGTTCGCGATTACGAGAAGCGAGTGAAATGTCACGATTTTGAACTTTGCCTCTAGCAACCAGAGTTTATGGAATAAAAAACTATACTATACTGTTTTAGTTAACAGAAAGATTGGTTAATTAATCCTGAAAAGTACAGTCTTTGAGTGAAATAGTTAAAACTTCGACTAACCAAACTTAGCAGTCACTTAGCTAGTAGGAGAAACGTTAGGCTTACTAACTAAAAAATCAGATCAGTTATAACTACTCTACACTTATAACTACTCATAAAACATCTCTAAATAACAAAAAAAAACTTAAACTATATTCGGATGCCAATTATTCCTCGATAATTTCGCAAACGGTTTGCAAACGATGGGATGATTGCTCCCTTGGTTGAAAATCGCAACACGGATTCAGATGAGTTTGATCCAGATGTGTATAGATGTATATTTGCTTTCACGATCCTTGGCAACGACCCCCTGTGCAACCATCTTCAACAGGACTTTCCAGAGCGTACCTAAATAAATTATTAATTAATAGATATATAAATCAGATGGGGAATAATTCTTTCTATATTGTTTTAGTTTACAGATAAACTGGTTAATTAATCCTGAAAAACGAAAACCTTCCAACATCCCTGGTTTCGACAGGGGAATTTTTCAAAGAAACGAGGAAAATGTCACGCTTTTTTAATTTTGTCTGTAGTAACCAAAGTTGATGGAATAAAAATTCTTTCTATACTGTTTTAGTTAACTACTCATACTGATAGATTGGTTAATTAATCCTGAAAACCACAGCCTTCCATCATCACTGGTCTTGGCAGGGAAATTTTTTTACGTTCGCGATTACGAGAAATGAGTAAATATCACAATTTGTACAGAGATCATTCTTTGAAGAAAGACATCTACTCTCAAAAAGCAATTTGCTATCAATAGGGGTTCTAGAAGTGCTAAAAATCGTGATGAAACTTTCCAAATTATTGCCAATAGTCTAATAAACAATATAAAAATACAACAGTATTTCATTATTCTAGTATCAAAAGTTACGCAAAGTCAATTTTGTAAAGTCCCTCCTGTATAAACTAGAGGAGATAAAAAGCTGTGATTAATCAGGGTTAATCCACGAATGGATCTCCTCTCCAACGGTGTATAATAATAATTTCTAACCCAACCGGTTTGCTCGTAATTGCAAAGAACACAACACTATGTCATTATTTTCTTATCTGAAGTTAACGCAAAATCAATTTTCAACAAACTCTCCTGCAAAAACTAAAGCAGATAAAACGCTGTGATTGTCAGCATTAATCCGCCAATGTATCTGCTATCCAACGATGTGCAATAATAATCTCTATGCCGACTGGTTTGCTCATAATCGCACATAAAACGAAGCCATCGCAAGCAGTAAACATTACAGGTTAGGGATGTCACAAAACGATTTACCAAATTTACTCGAATTTGCCGCGATCAGTGTTTCCAGAGTATCAGGGTTGTCACAATCGGGATTTTCCAAAAATATCGTGGATTTACCAGAATTAGGGTTGCCAGTTAGAAATGCATTAGGGTTGCCACAATCGGGGTTTTCGGGGGTAGGGATGCCAGATCGAAAATAAATTAGGGTTGCCACAATCGGGATTTTCGGGGGTAGGGATGCCAGATCGAAAATAAATTAGGGTTGCCACAATCGGGATTTTCGAAGGTAGGGATGCCAGATCGAAAATAAATTAGGGTTGCCACAATGAGGATTTTCGAGGGTAGGGATGCCAGATTAAAATAAGATAGGGTTGCCACAATGGGGATTTTCGAGGGTAGGGATGCCAGATCGAAAATAAATTAGGGTTGCCAGAGTGAGGATTTTCGAGGGTAGGGATGCCAGATCGAAAATAAATTAGGGTTGCCACAATCGGGATTTTCGAGGGTAGGGATGCCAGATCGAAAATAAATTAGGGTTGCCACAATCGGGATTTTCGAGGGTAGGGATGCCAGTTTAAAATATAAATTAGGATTGTCGTAATTTTTGATTGATTTTTTTAGATAGGGTTGCCAGATTTGCAATAAATCAGGTTTCCCAATGTTAGGGTTCCATGATACGAATTTTTAGGGGTAGTTATTGTAAGTAAGAATCAATTTATATCAATATGTACTTAAATTTTGTTACAAGTTTTTGTTTCCTCCACGAGAAACGAGTAAAATGTCACGATTTTGTATTTTGTCTCTAGCAACCAAAGCTGATGGAATAAAAATTTCTTATATACTGCTTTAGTTAACCGAAAGATTGGTTAATTAATCCTGAAAAGTACAGCCTTCCATTAGATTTGGTTTAGACAGGGAAATTTTTCAAAGTTCGCGATTACGAGAAGCGAGTGAAATGTCACGATTTTGTATTTTGTCTCTAACAACCAGACTTGATGGAATAAAAAGCTATACTATACTGTTTTAGTTAACTGAATGATTGGTTAATTAATCCTGAAAAGTACAGCCTTCCATCAGATTTGGTTTAGACAGGGGAATTTTTCAAAGTTCGCGATTACGAGAAGCGAGTGAAATGTCACGATTTTGTATTTTGTCTCTAACAACCAGACTTGATGGAATAAAAAGCTATACTATACTGTTTTAGTTAACTGAATGATTGGTTAATTAATCCTGAAAAGTACAGCCTTGCATCAGATTTGGTTTAGACAGGGAAATTTTTCAAATTTTGCGATTACGAGAAGCGAGTGAAATGTCACGATTTTGTATTTTATCTCTAGCAACCAGAGTTGATGGAATAAAAACTCTTTCTATAGTGTTTTAGTTCACCGATAGACTGGTTAATTAATCCTGCAAATTACAGCTTTCCACCATCTCTGGTCTCGACAGGGGAATTTTGCAAAGATCACGATTGATTAAACACACCAAACTTGTTCTAAGAAAAATTCTTTCCACACAATCTAGGAACTTACCTAGTTTTTCAGTTCATCGGACATTTGAACATTGTTTCAGGTGTTCCAAACCTCTCGACCCATAGGTTTGACAAAATTCCCGAGTGTGCGTGTCTGTAGCCTCTCGATAGCGTCAGCGATCGTCACAAGTTGCCGAAACAAAACCAGCAAAGATCACAATCCGCAATCCTAACCTAAATATATACCACACACGTTATTCGCCAAATTGCCACTTGATTTCCAACATACAGTATCCAATTACAACATTTCAAGAGACTTACCGAGTCCTCAAGATCATAGTTTGGTTCAAATCCATCGCAGAAATTCCAAATTTCCAACCTGAAATAAAAAAAAAAACACCGTTATTGATCTCTTCGGGTGTTAGAACATAGAAAATTGACCGTAACACAGGTTTAGACTTTTGCCGATTGAGGTTATGAACGATTATCAACAACAAGGAATGTGGTCTACCTTCAATAGCAAATTAAACAAGTTCACTCACCGATATCCGAGGATGAACAAGTCGAGAAGCGTCTCCCGGCAGAAAAAGAACACGCGCTGACATTTTACACGGTATATCCGGTGATTTTTCCGCGGAAAATCAAGGAGAAACCATCAATAAGTCAAAATGAACGCCGACAGAGAAGCAAAAAGTTGTCACCTTCTTCACCTGTCATGTGACCAACCAGCGTAGGAATATCACCCGCGGCGATAAATAGTACCAGTAACAATGGCACTTTCTAAAGGAATCATTCGAAATTTTCGCGTTTTATTGTTAGCGAGATTATTAACGGTAGGTTAGGTGTGGATTTCTTGATGGGAAAATAAAGAAAATCGGGATTGAATGACAGTTACGAAGAGCATGACTAGTATCCAAGGTTGATAGATACAAGGTTGTCCAAGGCGTGATGCTACAGCGGAGTCGTGACGTCACAGTGGGGTTAAAACTATTTTATCGCATTAATCATTAAAAAGATTTGGTTTGGTTATGATTTGGATGAAAAAAAGTTATGCCATGAGCAAGGTAGGTTTTACCCACGAAAAATCCACTTTAATAAGTAATTTAAAAGGGTATCATGCATAACATGAACAAAGGCATAATAAAACACATCATAACTTGACCATTGTTTATTTTATTTTATTCCTTACACAGATAAGTAAATTTAAATAATAAAAAATGATGGGACTTCAATAGTAAATATTATTATTACTTCCAGTGATATAACTAGTACAATATTTGACAGTCATTATATAAAACGTACAAAATCTAGTTAAATAACTACACAAGTTCTATTTTTTTTCCTTTAATCTGCAAATAAATAATTCTCAAGCTTATTTATACGGTTGTCTTTTGTACAGTCTGTTTCTTTTTTTGCGTCTGGGATTAACGGAGAAAATATTTCAAAGCTCGCCTTTTTTTATTCTGATTTTTGTGATAAAAGAATTAACAACACAACTCCTTTTTTCATTATTTTATATACAAAAATTATTACTTAATAACGCGGTGCCTTAATAGAAAAGTACACGCTACAAATGGTCAATTTTCTGTGATCTCCAGATGTGCCCTATCACAAATTTATACACTTAAATGCTTTTATAAATTATTTATTACGAAAAAAAAAAAAAACCTCCCAAGTACGGCCAGAACGGAAATAAAAACTTAATTTTAAGACGTAATCTTGTATTTTGATAAAAAAATAATAATTATACGACTGAATACAAACTATAAAAATATACCGCTACACATCACATATAAACCGGGTGTTTTACGCAAATTCACACTCAAGATCCACAATACCTCGTAATACTTTTTTTTGTTTTATTCGCTTCAATTATTTCTCACTCGTCGGTTTGCGATTTCGTCCTATTTTGCGTCTGCGGATGTTCCTTTGTCCAGTTGATGGTGACCAATAATAATAATATCTAAATACGTTAGTTTGTTGCACTCAGTCGTGACAATAAGAAGAGGTTATCGTGCGCAATGTTCGGTCAGAGTAGTGCACAGCGGGACAGCCAATTTGTCACTTTTCTAGGCGGTTCCGACGCCTTCAACTGATGTCCGCCTTTCGTTGGGTTACTCGCCTCCTAAAAGTGTAAAGATTTATTTTAAATTGTGGTACGGCTACGAGTGAAGCCATGACGAAAATAAAGCAAGTTTAAGGTTAGATTCTTTCGGAAAATTGTAAAGAAACTTATCGAGATTATCACATGCATTTGCAATTTTGAAGAAATATCATACTGCAGTTTATTATACAGGGAGAGACAAGACGTTGTTTTGATGGCCTAAGTTTGAGACAGACCTTTTGATTCCTCCTGTATAAATAGTTGTAATAATTATTTTTAAAATTAGATTAAAACGTTACAAACTTGATGATTTTCTGTACAGAGTGGTGAAAAAATTGTCAAGATAGGTTAAATAAAAATTTAAATAGAACCAAACTTATTCAATGTGAAAAACCGAAGCAATTTTTTATTTCAACGTTCAATAACTTTCGTAATTCTTGTCCGAATTTGATGTTTCTTTCGCCAAATTGTAAAGAAACTTATCAAGATTATCACAGCCACTGTCAATTTTGAGGATATAACATACTGCAGTTTATTATACAGGGAGAGACAAGACGTTGTTTTGATGGTCTAAGTTTGAGACAGACCTTTTGATTCCCCCTGTATAAATAGTTGTAATAATTATTTTCAAAATTAGATTAAAACGTTACAAACTTGATGATTTTCGGTACAGAGTGGCGAAAAAATTGTCAAGATAGGTTAAATAAAAATTTAAATACAACAAAACTTATTCAACATGAAAAACCGAAGAAATTTTTTATTTCAATGTTCAATAACTTTCGTAATTCTTGTCCGAATTTGATATTTCTTTCACCAAATTGTAAAGAAACTTATCAAGATTATCACAGCCACTTTCAATTTTGAGGATATAACATACTGCAGTTTATTATACAGGGAGAGACAAGACGTTGTTTTGATGGTCTACGTTTGAGACATACGCTTTGATTCCCTCTGTATAAATAGTTGTAATAATTATTTTCAAAATTAGATTAAAACGTTACAAACTTGATGATTTTCGGTACAGAGTGGCGAAAAAATTGTAAAGATAGGTTAAATAAAAATTTAAATACAACAAAACTTATTCAACATGAAAAACCGAAGAAATTTTTTATTTCAATGTTCAATAACTTTCGTAATTCTTGTCCGAATTTGATGCTTCTTTCACCAAATTGTAAAGAAACTTATCAAGATTATAGTAGGCACTTTCAATTTTGAAGATATAACATACTGCAGTTTATTATACAGGGAGAGACAAGACGCTGTTTTGATGGTCTAAGTTTGAGACAGACGTTTTGATCCCCCCTGTATAATTAGTTGTAATAATTATTTTCAAAATTAGATTAAAACGTTACAAACTTGATGATTTTCTGTACAGAGTGGCGAAAAAATTGTCAAGATAGGTTAAATACAAATTTAAATAGAACCAAACTTATTCAACGTGAAAAACCGAAGCAATTTTTTATTTCAATGTTCTATAACTTTCGTAATTCTTGTCCAAATTTGATGTTTCTTTCACCAAATTGTGAAGAAACTGATCAAGATTATCACAGCCGCTTTCAATTTGAAGTTTTAGGAACACCTCACCTTATAAACCAGTGCGAACTGACTGGTAGTTAGAAAGCATAGTTAGGAAGCATAGTTAGATTTGTTCATGTAATAGGCAAATATTGTACAATCCTGAGTCATAAATGCAGTGTTAGTAATGCTGTTATCCCCACTATCAAACATAAAAATAATAACAACAAGGATTAGCTTATTTAAGACAACAAAATAGTTAGCTGGATGTGTTATGCGATAAATAAGTTAAAATTTATCATGCCTAGAAGTGTCTACAACAATAATTACCTTCTGCCATTTAGAGTTTAGCGTAGAAATGAAGAAAAATACATCATTAGTATTACAAGTACAAAACAAGTATAAAAAAAAGAATACGATAATTAACGAGGTATTTTAAAGTACACCCGTCGTATTTACAAACTTCCTGATCCTCCCCAACTACTAAGAGAGATACTTTAATTAGAAAAAGAGAACAAAACAACGTTTTATCAGATAAGCATGACGTCATAATTCCAAATAAAAATCTCTATCATTAAGCACTCCCACATTGTAAATACGACGTCCTTACAATAAATCGCACATAATAAAATCGAAACTTACCAATTTCTTATCCATTTTTGTCTTTATATCTTTCGCTAGCGTAAAAAAAGCGTCCTCGACCCTGATGCTCGCCTTAGCGCTGGTCTCGAAGAATTTAATGCCGTACTCGATGGCGAGTTGTTCGCCGCGTTCCCTCGAAACCTGTCGTTTCTCCTCCAACTCGCATTTATTACCGAGAAGCATCTTTTCGACGTCCGCAGACGCGTTCTCCTCGATGTTTCGGATCCAATTCTTGATGTTTTCGAACGACTTTTCGTTCGTTATGTCGTAAACAAGCATTATGCCCATGGCCCCTCGGTAATATGCCGTGGTGATCGTACGAAACCGTTCCTGCCCCGCGGTATCCCTGATAATATCACGGTAAGTTTAAAGGTTAGGTTTTACGGGTGTTGTTTTCGAACACTTACCATATTTGTAGCTTAATTTTTTTCCCGTCTAAGTCTATCGTTCGTATTTTAAAGTCGATTCCTACGGATGAAATTATTAATGGTTTTGTTTAGAAAAATAGGTGTGGTTTGCTGTGTGATGTATGATAATACTGTTTTTTGGTTAGTTATTTCGTTGTTTCGTGTGTGAGACAAAGGAATTGAGGTAAAAGGTCGAAAATAAAACGGAAAAACAACGGACAAAGTAGGAAATTCGTGTAGTTATAAGTTTATAATAGTCGATGTTTGACTCACCTATTGTCGAGATAAACGTCGTGTTAAACGCGTCCTCGGAAAACCTGAAGAGCACGCACGTTTTACCAACACCGGAGTCACCGATTAACAGCAATTTGAATAAATAATCGTACGTTTTTGCCATATTTCCAACACGATTTCCACCTCTATATACGCTCAACAGTCTTTTTATTTTTGACACTGACACCTACAGAATTTTAATAACAAGTGGAAAAAACAAATAACCCTAGAAACCACACTAGAAACTCCGCAACCCCCTTTTCATGCAACCTTTACTCCGCAATTCTCACCAATTTATCAAAATCTCATCCACGCACAACCTAATTAATCATCAATCAAACACCTTACAGTATTAATTACTATAAATAAAACGCAAATTCATTAATCGTGTCAACCAAACATCAATCAACTGACGCATCCAACTTCACACCGATCCACGCAAAACATAGAGGTTATAAACGTCAACAAAAGTCAAAATAAACTAACCTAAACCTAAATTTTCGCAATGTCCGCAATTGATCGTGTTCGTATTATGGTTCTGGGTGATTCTGGCGTTGGAAAAACCTCTTTCGTCCATCTAGCAGCCAATAACGAGCCAATCCGCGCTCCCGGTTGGACGATAGGTTGCTCGGTTGAGGTAAAACTGCACGAATACAAAGAAGGAACCCCGGGACAGACCTCTTATTTCATCGAATTTTGGGACGTTGGGGGTAGCAGGAGTCACCGGAACACCCGTAAAGTGTTCTACAACCCGTGCCACGGTATAATCTTGGTTCACGATCTTAGTAACCGGAAATCGGAAATAAACCTACGGAAATGGTTGCAAGAATTGCTATGCGACGACTCGACTAACGGTAACGGAAGCATCTTCGACGATATGGACGCCGAGAATTTATTGGGGGCGACGAAAATACCGATCCTCATCATCGGTACGAAGCTGGATCTGGCGGACGATAAACCGTTGAGCAGACGGAGTAAGTTGGCGACGCAATTCAACGCGGAAGAGATCGTTTTGGACTGTCGGCAGACGAGGTATTTGGCTGCCGGGACGTCTAATGCCGTTAAGTTATCGCGGTTTTATGATAAGGTTATCGAGCAAGGTTACTATTCTAGAGATAGCACTTTGTTTAGGGAGAAATTCAGCTCGCCGATTCAAGTTTTGCCCTCGAAATTCTATTCACCGCTGCATCAAGACTAGATTTAAGATGAAATAATTTATTGGATATATTTTATAGGAGTTTTAAGCTTATATAATTAGTGTGATATGTAAGATTTTATTAATTTTTGTATATAAAGCTTTTTGTATATATTTAATGTAAAAGGATTTGTTTTATTTTTATTTCTTAGCAATCTACATGATTTTATCTGCATTATAAGTAACAATGACATTGTCTGGGAGCTGAGTTGGGTTGACAACTTTTCCTGATACACACTGTATACTATACTATACGATATACAGGTGTATACGTGTGTATTTTTTTCTATATATAAAAATCCATAATTTCCTACTTTATCTGCTGTTTTTCCTTTTTATTCTCAAGCTTTTACCTCGAATCCTTTGTCTCACACGCAAACCAACAAAATAACTAACCAAAAAACAGTATTATCATACAGCAAAACACACCTATTTTTCTAAACAAATCATTAATTTCAACCGTAGGAATAGACTTTAAAATACGTATATATTTAATGTAAAAGGATTTGTTTTATTTTTATTTCTTAGCAATCTACATGATTTTATCTGCATTATAAGTAACAATGACATTGTCTGGGAGTTGAGTTGGGTTGACAACTTTTCCTGATGCACACTGTATACTATACTATACAATATACAGTGTGTATAAGTGTAAATTTTTTTCTATGTATAAAAATCCATCCAGATCTATAGACATAAACATAATCATAAGAAACAAAAAAATAATTAGTATCATAATATAACAATTATTTTTATTGGTATAGAAATTTCTTTACACATTTATATTATAATAGTTAATAACATAACAAAACTTCAATGATTTTTTTAATTCTTTGGTTGAATATTTAACTGCTCCAAATCGCTGGTGATTTCTTCGCATTGTGCTTTGTTCAACGGAATTAACGGATCCTTAACGGGCCCCACATTTATCGGGGTGTATATATTCATTGCCGATTTCATCGTAGGCACCCAAGTACCTGACAAAAAAAAACAATAACCAATAACAACCAGTAGGCAACCAAAAATATTTACCTAAAGACTTAAAGATTTAGTTGTAACTATAGAATATTCAATAAAACATATTCTTAATTATAGTTTTAGTGAAAATTGTCTAATTACAAACATATTTTTTTACAACAAAAATTTACCATGTTTAACAACTCCCGAAATAGCCGCAGATAATTTCTCTTGAAGCTCCCTGGCTTCGTCTTTTTTACCCTCTCTGAATTTCTCGTACAATTTCACCCCCAAGAAGGGGAATATATTGAACGTAGTCGCTATCGCCGAATCAAATCCTAACTCGTACGCCTTATACATGAGCTACAAATTTAAATTTAATATTAGAACAGCCTGTATAATAAAAAATATGAACTTGAATGCAAGAAATGGTTAGATCTTACCGTATCGGCTCCTAGAAATACAGCAAACTGTTTGTCATGAGCGCTGACGGCTTGTAGACCTTCATCGATCACTTCTGAGGTAAATTTTATCCCACAGAATGTCGGGATCTTTCCGTAGACTTCAGTTAGGAATTTTCCCATGTGAACTGAAAAAAAAAACATGTATATTTTAGAATACCATAATATTATAATATACCAAAGCAAAAAAAAATAATACTGACTGTGTACGTTTGTAAATGCAGGAATATGGTAATACAACAACGGGGTATTAGGAGCTGCCTGTGAAACAATTTTTAAATAGTAAATCAGGTCGTTAACTGTAGTCGGTTTGAAATATAATTCGGGTAGACATAATAAAGAATCAGCTCCGATGTTCTCAGCGTGTTTTGCCTAAAAATCGATTAAAAATTGACTGGAACGAGTTAAAACAACATTTTTAGTTACCAATTCCAAAACGTCGGGTAACGGGGCCCCACCAACTTGGATCATAACGTGTTGTTTTGTTTCTTTACCGGCTTCAACCCATTTCTCGGCTAGGGCTTTCCGTTGTGCGACGTTCAAAGACATACCTTCACCGGTAGTTCCGTTGATTAATACGCCGTTTACACCGTTTTCCGATAGGAATTTGGTGTATTCCGGGATTATTTCGGTGTTTACGCTTCTCTCGCTACAAAATATATTATTAATTTGTGTTTAATTTTGTCGATTGTCAAGAAAAAACCTATCGTCGGTGAAAGCAGTGAACACAGGAGCCATTGGGCCACGGAATGTAAAAGGTCTCTAAAAAATTACTTTAAATAACATACAGTACCCAAACACCCAAAAAATATATATAAAAACTACTAAAATATATAATATTCAACAAAAATTTATACGTACCATTTTTGTATTGTAGATTTTTTTTAATCAGTACGAACAAATTCTTCTCTGTAACGAAGCAGAACTATTACAGCATTAAGATGAATAAAGTTATCATCGAGTGACATTTGTTTACGATACTGCTGTGTATCTTTTATTAGCATCAGTGCTTGAAAGTCGTCAGGGTCACATAATTCCTGATTAGGGCATTATCTCCACAAATTATTTGAATAATAAGATTATTTACGTTAATTATATTAATTAAATCAACCGAATTAAGAACAACACTGCCCCCAGTCCCCATATACGATACGTATTATCCTATCTACTAGATAAATTCTTAAGAAATCAACTCAAATAACAAATCAACAAGTCTTAAATACATATATTATGATAACAATAATTTAAAAATTACCACTCGTAAGCAATCTCTTTCTTGTGAAACTAGATGACACCACCGTATTTTTTATTACAACTTTCTATAATTAATCTAGGCAGACAATCAAGTGTCAAATTGGTGGCGCTAGTGTTGCAACGCGATCAATCTGATCGCGCATTTGAAATACTCCCATTTCATTGGTGGAACACCCAACGTTGGATCACTTAACCTTGTACACCAAAATAATCCCAACTGAATATAGCTACAATCGATCACAGTTTTGACACATCAAATTAGCATATTTTAAGGTTAGGTAAATATGTGTACGTATCAGCTGTGTTTGACAAGAACGCCAAAACCGTATTAAATTGTAGTAATCAGTATTAAAATCAAATTAAAACTAAACAAATTAAAATGGTGTTGAAACGGTCAAAATACCAAGATTTGGAGGGCAGTTCTACGGAAACTAGAAATGAAGTTCCCGATCCTGACTCCGTTATAACACAGGAGATCGAGATGGCTTCGATGTCCGTCGTTCCCGATGGTAAATCATCGAAATTATACCTAAAATATTGTAGAAATCATGACCTTAATCACGTGGTGTTGTAAAATCTCTAGATACGTATACGGTAACACAAGCTGTTAACGCGTTAGGGTTTGGTTGGTTCCAAGTCAAGTTATCGCTATGGACAGGGTTGTGCTGGATGGCAGACAGTATGGAGATGACTATTTTATCAATTTTGTCTCCAGCATTGCATTGTCATTGGCATATATCAAGGTATAGATGTTTCAAACTAAAAAGAGCACAGCTGTATATGCAACCAAATATACACGGGTCATTTATAAACCATGAACTGGGTATGACTGGTTGCATATGTCACAGTGCTCTTCTCAGTTCAAAATTACTCATTCTTGACTATTTTCTTGTAGATATCAACAAGCATTGACAACGACAGTTGTATTCTTAGGTATGATGCTCTCATCGACATTTTGGGGCAACCTGAGCGACCGTTACGGTCGAAAACATGTAACTATTTCTTAACAACTACATACTAGGTATGTCCTACATAATATATCTTTTAGGCTTTGTCGTTATGTGCTGTTCTATTGTTTTATTACGGGTTGTTAAGTGCAATTGCACCGAGTTTTATGTGGATCTTACTTTTACGTGGATTAGTAGGCTTTGCTATTGGTTGTACCCCACAGTCGTAAGTTTGTTTTTGTGTTTTTTATGTTTTATTTCTTAAATTATTACATATTGTTTGTTTTATTTGTATTATTTTTGTAGCGTTACGCTTTATGCTGAATTTTTACCGACTAAACAAAGAGCGAAATGTGTTGTTTTACTGGATGTGAGTAGATTATAGAGTTGTTGTGTTTTTGTTTTATTGTATGTTTTGTTTGATTTTTGTTTGTAGTGTTTTTGGGCGTTGGGTGCATGTTTTGAGGTGTTCTTAGCGTTAATCATAATGCCGACGTTGGGTTGGCAGTGGTTATTGGCGCTTTCGACCGGTCCGTTGTTAGCATTTGCCCTTGTATGCCCAGTAAGTAGTGCTGTCATGTGAATAAACTGTTTATGTTTACTAACTTTTGAAGTATATTGCAGTGAAGTATCAAGGATCTAAATTGTTACAGTTAATCTATTTTTGAAAATAATTTCTTGTCTTGTCATGTCTCTCCCTGTATAATAAACTGCAGTACGTTATACCTTCAAAATTGAAAATTCCTGCGATAATCTCGATAAGTTTCTTTACAATTTGGTGAAAGAATCATCAAAATCGGACAAGAATTACGGAAGTTATTGGACATTGAAATAAAAAATTGCTTCGGTTTTTCACGTCGAATAAATTTTGTTCTATTTAATTTTCTATTTAACCTATCTTGACAATTTTTTCGCCACTCTGTACAGAAAATCATCAAGTTTGTAACATTTTAATCTAATTTTGAAAATAATTATTACAACTAATTTATACAGGGGGAATCAAAACGTATGTCTCAAACTTAGACCATCAAAACAACGTCTTGTCTCTCCCTATATTCTAAACTGCACTATATTATACCTTCAAAATTGAAAATTCCTGCGATAATTTCGATAAGTTTCTTTACAATTTGGTGAAAGAATCGTCAAAATCGGACAAGAATTACAAAAGTTATTGAACATTGAAATAAAAAAAATTCTTTGGTTTTTCACGTTTAATAAATTTTGTTCTATTTAATTTCCTATTTAACCTATCTTGACAATTTTTTCGTCACTCTGTACAGAAAATCATCAAGTTTGTAACGTTTTCATCTAATTTTGAAAATAATTATTACAACTAATTTATACAGGGGGAATCAAAACGTATGTCTCAAACTTAGACCATCAAAACAACGTCTTGTCTCTCCCTATATTCTAAACTGCACTATATTATATCTTCAAAATTGAAAATTCCTGCGATAATCTCGATAAGTTTCTTTATAATTTGGTGAAAGAATCACCAAATTTGAACATAAATTACGAAAGTTATTGAACATCAATTTAATAATTGCTTAAATTGTGTGCATAGTTTCAAAATAGTAGAAATTATTATCCAGATTGTCATGCAGTGTTCCCATTTAGTTTCTTTACAATTTAGTTTGCATAAGCAAATTTGATATATACACCCTGTACACTATACTATACAGTATACAGGGTGTATACGAAAAAACTCCTTTTTAACAATTTACATAATATGATTTAATATATTTTTCCAGTGGTTACCAGAATCTGCTAGATACCATGTCGCCTCAGGTCAAACGGAAAAAGCCCTGGAAACGTTAGAAAAGATTGCAAAAGATAACGGAAAGCCTATGCTGTTAGGGCGTTTAGTTGTTGACGACGCCACGACTGTTTCACCACACCGCGGTCGATTTAAAGACCTACTGGTCCCTTCTTTGCGGAGAACGTCACTCCTATTATGGTTCATTTGGTACGATAGATTCTCTCTTTTTAAAAAAATTTTTTCGTTACTCGGAACAAATTTTTTTAGGATGTCCTGCGCTTTCTGTTATTACGGGTTAGTCTTGATGACGACGGAACTTTTCGAAACTTCAGAGCTCAGCTGTTCTCAAGGCTCGATTCCCCACGAGGCTGTTGAGACATGCGCTGCCGACTGCAAACAGTTGCAGACGACGGATTACATGGATTTGCTATGGACGACCTTAGCAGAGTTTCCAGGTAATTTTTTGGTTTTGGTTTTTGTATAAAGAATAGTACAATTTGGTGAAAGAATCATTAAATTTGGACAAAAATTATGAAAGATATTGAACATCAAACAAAAAAATTGCTTTGGTTTTTGATACTGAATAAATTTTGAACTATTTAACTTATCTTGACATTTTTTTCACCAATTTGTAGAGAAAATCATCAAGTTTGTCTTGTTTTAATCCACTTTGATAATAACTCTCACAACGAATTATACAGGGGGAATCAAACGGTCTGTCTCGAACTTAGACCATCAAAACAACGTCTTGTCTCTCCTTATATAATAAACTTCAGTATGTTTATTTTTCAAAAGGGAAAATACATATGATAATCTAGATAAGTTTCTTTAAAATTTGGTGAAAGAATCATTAAATTCGTACAAATATTACAAAAGTTATTATTGTTTCGTTTCAGGAATTTTTGCTACGATATTTGTGATAGAACGTTACGGACGCAAGAAAACGATGGCCGTGCAATTTATAATCTATGCAGTATGTTGCTCCCTGTTAATGATTTGCACCTACAAGTAGGTTTTTAGGTTTTTTTAAACTCATTTCCTATAAAAAAAAAATAAACTTCGTATGATACACACTGTATACAGACTTATAGAGTATACAGGTTGTATAAGAAAAAAGTACATAAAACAGGTAAAATTGGATATAGATTGTAAACAATTTCTTTTTTCAGACGAGCGTACTTAACGATTATGTTATTCTTGGCACGCGGTATCATAGCGGGTGTTTTCCAAGCGGCCTACGTCTACACACCGGAGGTGTATCCGACATCTCTTAGGGCAGTCGGTGTTGGTTCTTGCAGCGCAATGGCACGTTTTGGAGCAATGGTTACCCCATATGTAGCTCAGGTATGAGAAATATTTCAAAAAGTCTTTAACAATAATTTTAAAATTTCTTATTCGATAATTTAATAAGTTCTTGTAAAATAATATAGTAATTTTTTATGTGGAAACTTTTAGGTGTTGTTGAAGTCGTCTATATCAATGGCTACGACAATTTATGGCATAGCTGCTGTTTTAGCAGCTGTGGCTTGTTTGGTTTTGCCATTTGAGACGAAAGGGCAAGAGTTGAAAGATAACGTGCAACAGACTGCTCCGGCCACTGCTCCGACGGCAACTCCGACGGCTGCCTCGGCAGATAAATAGTGTTTTTTTGTTAGGCTGTTTCAGTATTACGCACTAAATTATACTAAAAACCAAAGCATTCATTATTTAATTACCTATTTTCTTTTGACGCATCACCATTTATTTTTTTTGCGTATAAATATATTTATGCAATGTTAAGACAAATATTTATTCTATAACTTATTTCTTTTTGTATGGTCTTGGTACTTAATGTTTTATTAATGTTGATAAATAAAGATGTTTTACTATTTATTTGTTGAGTTTTTTTGTGTTTTAAGAAAGTACTACAAGCAAATACTTCATCGAGTTCTCTAAATCTGGATCGGACCCCACCAAAATTCTTATAGTTTAAGGAGAGGGCAATCGAATGGTGTAGGTTTTTGTTAAGATTGAGCAAAGGGTCGTCGAGATACAGCCGTTTGAAAATCGAGATTTTTGCGAATTTTTGCTGTCATCCAGTCAGTTATTAATTAATTATTCATACTAATTCTAATATTTCGAATCGAACCCATCAAGTTTTAGATTGGCAGAGGATTGCTGGTTGTAGCGGTGTTTGTTTTATTTCGATATCTTCAAGGATAATCGAGTAATCGTCATAGTTATAGTAAACCACATAAAAGAGAATAATGTGCATGTTTTTTATTTCACAACAACTCATTTTCTAGGTTCTAAATTTAAATATTAACGTCACTATTACCCAGAATAACATAGAAACACTGAAGCTGAAGATTGGTAACACTGTTGAGGTCGCATTCCGCACTCCTGAAAACAATTGAACAGAAAACAAATAATTATGTAAAAGGCACAATATTAATAACTATATTAACAACAACTCCACATACAAGAAATATACAAAGTTCGATTTGATAGAAAAAGTGGTGTCCACCAACAATGTGCCAGATAAGTGGATTTTGGCTGTTTAACAACTTTAAGTAGAAAAATATAAAACTGGGAATAAATAGCGAGCGTAGGGTCATTCAAAATATTCAAATTTATTCACCTTTGTCTTCTAGTGTTGTTGGTTCCATAACAAGAGCCATCAGAGGCTGATCTTCGATGAGTTCAGCCTCTTTGGCGCGTCTGTACAGTTGAAAGAGCGTGGCCAAGCATCGTACTTTCATTCTATCACTTCTCAAAAAGACCTGTCCGTACAGTTTTATCGTTATAGTCGAACGAACTGTCTCTAATCCTGGCAAAGCTTTATAACGTACTATGGTCTGCTGGATCTTAATCCCATGCTTGGGCGTGATCTGAAAATTAAAAGAAAACCTTGACGACAAGGTTTGAAAACATGATGTACCCATTGATCCATTTCAATATGTGAATTGGTGTATTTTTTTAACTTATAAAACAGCGTTGTACAGATTACCCTGTAGAAATATTGATTTTCAAAATAATAAAGGCGTGGTAAAACGTTTTTTTTTTGCTATAAATTGCTGAAGGAAGTATTAAAATCCGATTACAGAAGTTATCGTATACCTACTTGGACATCATTTAGAAACCATGTTACGTTCATAGCAGGGTGTGAGCCTGGCGTGGTGCATGTTGCCTTGATACTAGCTCCTGGTGTGACCTCCTGTATGTCAGTTGTGACCTTCTGGATGTCAGTACGTAGGACAGGGCCTTCGTCAGGTACGTCTGAAATAATTTAGAAAGTCAAGGGGACAAATTATGAAGGCAAAGATGCTGATAAACAGTTCTCAAGAGTTTCTAACTCAAAAACCTTTTGGACAAACACCAATCAAGTTCCTCGGCAAATTTAGCACCTACGAGTGTCCAAACTCATCTAAGTCATTAAAAATTTCCTCAAGAGGCTGAAGGAAGCTTTTGGACAAACACCAGTCAAACTTATCGAGCAAACTCATTTTTTTTAAAGCAAATACTGCACCAATGAATGTCCAATGGGTTATACACCCTAAGAAATTTCCTCAAGAGGCTGAAGCAATCTTTTGGACAAACACCAATCAACTTCTTCGACAAATTTAACTTTACTTGACTTTGTTGCAATTTTCTCAGTTTTTTTTTTTTAAGAATTGCTGTATCTGTAAATCTAGACAATATCTAAACAATATAATGTCAACAGTAATGGTTGAAATCGTATATAACACACTCACCAGCAACAATTAACTTTGCAGATTTGATTTCTGTGTGAAAGAGTGGAGCGTCTGCTGACACTTCGCATTTGTACACTCCTTCTGTTTCCCTTGTGACGTCAGTTAGTGTCACTTCTCTCGAATTTGATCTTGATATCTGCACGAAACGAGAAGAAAACGCTTATAGAACGTTTCACAACCGACTAGAGCCAATTAGTCATGATGAAAGTTCCAATTATAACGCCAATTAGAGCCCTCGTAGGCAGGAGGTCCTTGTACGTCACAGCGTGAGGACTTCCTGCCTCCAGAAAGGACCTGTTGGTCAATTAACAACGAGTGGATTCATCATAACTTATTTTATTTTTTATTTTGTTTGTTTGGAGTTAGTTGGATCGTTATGAAGCAAGATGGGACAATTTGTCTAACTAATATAGTTTGTTTGTGGTCACTTACGTCAACGGTTATGTGTGGTATAGGAAAAACAATTGACGGTGGTGATTCTTTTGGAACAAATCGGTAGAATTCAACTTCTGCCTTGTACCATTTGATTGTGTACAGGGCAACTTCCTCCAAGTCGTACTGACATGTTAAAATGACTGTATCACCTATTCTGACTGCTTCTGGTATTGTGATGGACATGTCTTTCAGAGCGGCCGTATCTAAAAATTAAATAATAACTAGGGCAGCCAAAAATATGCATTTATACGATATCTTTTCATTTCTGACAGAGAAATGGCTTAGATATAAATTTATTTTATATTAAACTGTACTGGAAGTGTCAGAAGTGAAAAGAGCATATTTTTGGTTGCCTTAATAATAACACGTTTGGCATGTTTTTCTTTCTGGAAAGATAGAAAAACTTTGTGGGCCTATGTAAACTGTGATTAAGTTAAATTATTGTTGTTTTTTTTTTTTTGATAGCTAATGGTAAACAAAAAGCACTTACGTCTGAATGTAAGCTGCAGAAGTACAATGCTGGCGAGTACTCCAATCATGGCTAGTTTTTTGGTACTGGAGACCTTACCAATAAAAAAAAAATCTTGTTCATCTATAAAAGAATAAGTATTTAGAAACTTTGTCCTGTTTTACAATGATTTTCATAATTTCAATACAGCTAATTATTGGAAATTATTTGGAAGAGAAATACATAATAGATTTGATTGAAAAACTTTGTTGTTTTTGAAAGAAAAGTGTTTGAACCAAAAACGTGCGGTTTCATTAAAAATTATCGCTATGTCTACTGGCGGGGAGATGGTGCTGACAGTCTCTAGTCACACGTTGGCTTAGTTTGAGTTTATATAAGCTGAGCTATAGAAAACGAGCAGTATTCTGGTTTCCCTTTATTTGGGAATAAGTCTGTGTGTCTTTACAAAAGATTTCCGTGGAGAAAAATAAACAAAGTTCTTCATCACACTTACGTACTAGTTAAAATCAAGTAATAAATAGAAAACACTAGTAGTAGAACACGCTGAATTAAAGAGAGATTTATAAAACTGTATGCTTTTCAAAAACGTAACATTCAGATAGACAGCGATCTTTCAGACAGTTCACAGCAAACTCGTACACGCTCGCAGGTCTGCAGGCAACTGATGCTGGAAAATTTTCACGAGACAAGAATTTCCCAGTGTCCGCGGTCCCTAGCGCGAAAACTAACGAATCCCAGTCATCCCTTCCCTGTATTCCATTCTGTTAAGGAAATGCATTTATTTTTTTCTCTCACAAGTTTAGGGCACAATGTGAAAAGCAATGCAAACTTTCGGACATTCCTGCCAGATAATGGAATATGGATAATTTTGAGAATAAATGAGCATTGCGCAACATGTAAATACCGTAATGCATCCATTAAAAGGTTTACGCTTATCTGTAATTGAAATCTGGCATATTTTTTGTATATAGACGATCCATATAAAACCTTTTTACGAATCAATCGAATAAAGCGTGTATTATGCTTTGTGTGAAGCATTATTGTAATTGTCGTAAGCAATATTGTAATATCTTCATTTCTGATCAGAAATACTACATTTTTATTGGATATTATCGACTAGAATTCATAGATTTTGGTTTATTTGGGGGTGTATAAGGCTTCAAGATGGCATGGCTTGATAGATTAAAGTTCTATGGTCAGAATACAAACTTACATGGTATTAGATACATAGCGGATGAAAAGAACCATCCTTTGGTCAGGTAATCGGCATTTCCAAGCTTTATTTATGTTTCTATTCTTTATTTATGTTGATATTGGTCACACAAGGCAACAAGGGTCCTACAGCCAAAACAGTGATCACATATTTTTGTTGACCTAACATTACTTTTCATAGGTCAAGTCATCATCAACTACTGCTTTCAGATTTCTATGGTTCTGGTTATTTCAGATTTCTATGGTTGATCATTGTTGTACTGTCCTGCGTAGGGATGATGATAATTTTCAAAGGATCTTACGAAACTTACACAGACAACGCCATAAGCTTCGTAACGGAGACTGCATATCTCGACTGGAATACGTCTTTCCCAGCTGTGAGCATTTGCGAAATAAATAATGCCGAAATTACCTGGACAAGGTAGACTATGTCCCCCCCCAAAAATAAAATAAATATGTAACAATCAAAGTTTTACTGCCGAGAATGATTCACAGCAAAATTGTTTTAGCAATCCAAACGCAGAGTACTCTCCTGTACAGCAGTACATAACAGATTTAGTATTCTTCACTGGCAGCTGTTACTCGTGTTCCACTGAATGTGACGAGTGTCAATCTATAAATATAAAGGATATTGTCAAAAGGGTAAGTATTATTGCGAGAAATCGATGTTCTATCGATCATATATAGTGTGGAAAACTGTCTGAAACACAATCTTGAAAAGGAGTTATTTGGTATCAATTTGTAGACAGACACCTATTGACTCTATGTCTACAGGGTTTTCTACATTGTTCCTTAAGGATAATTATCCTTAAGGATAATTATATCCTCACCCAAACGTAACAACTGACTTAACTTTATCAAGCACTCAATTTCACCACTCAAACCATGAGCGAAAGTTTTATCTAAAACACCCTCCATAAAAATTAAGATACAATCTTTGTATACAAATAATTATAACAATTCACAACAAAATTTCTTCCGTAACAACCCCTACTAAAAATAAGAACCATCGACAATGTTGATAAGCAAAATTACCGAAATTTTGCTTATCAACGTTGTCGATGGTTCTTATTTTTAGTAGGGTACTCCAAACGCAGAGTACTCTCCTGTATAGCAGTACATAACAGATTTAGTATTTTTTACTGGCAGCTGTTATTCGTGTTCCACTGAATGTGACGAGTGTCAATCTATAAATATAAAGGATATTGTCAAAAGGGTAAGTATTATTGCGAGAAATCGATGTTCTATCGATCATATACAGTGTGGAAAACTGTCTGAAACACAATCTTGAAAAGGAGTTATTTGGTATCAATTTGTAGACAGACAAGTATTGACTCTATGTCTACAGGGTTTTCTACATTGTTCCTTAAGGATAATTATCCTTAAGGATAATTATATCCTCACCCAAACGTAACAACTGACTTAACTTTATCAAGCACTCAATTTCACCATTCAAACCATGAGCGAAAGTTTTATCTAAAACACCCTCCATAAAAATTAAGATACAATCTTTGTATACAAATAATTATAACAATTCACAACAAAATTCCTTCCGTAACAACCCCTACTAAAAATAAGAACCATCGACAATGTTGATAAGCAAAATTACCGAAATTTTGCTTATCAACGTTGTCGATGGTTCTTATTTTTAGTAGGGTACTCCAAACGCAGAGTACTCTCCTGTACAGCAGTACATAACAGATTTAGTATTTTTCACTGGCAGCTGTTACTCGTGTTCTACTGAATGTGACGAGTGTCAAACTATAAATATAAAGGATATTGTCAAAAGGGTAAGTATTATTGCGAGAAATCGATGTTCTATCGATCATATATAGTGTGGAAAACTGTCTGAAACACAATCTTGAAGAGGAGTTATTTGGTATCAATTTGTAGACAGACAAGTATTGACTCTATGTCTACAGGGTTTTCTACATTGTTCCTTAAGGATAATTATCCTTAAGGATAATTATATCCTCACCCAAACGTAACAAGTGACTTAACTTTATCAAGCACTCAATTTCACCACTCAAACCATGAGCGAAAGTTTTATCTAAAACACCCTCCATAAAAATTAAGATACAATCTTTGTATACAAATATTTATAACAATTCACAACAAAATTCCTTCCGTAACAACCCCTACTAAAAATAAGAACCATCGACAATGTTGATAAGCAAAATTACCGAAATTTTGCTTATCAACATTGTCGATGGTTCTTATTTTTAGTAGGGGTACTCCAAACGCAGAGTACTCTCCTGTACAGCAGTACATAACAGATTTAGTATTTTTCACTGGCAGCTGTTACTCGTGTTCTACTGAATGTGACGAGTGTCAAACTATAAATATAAAGGATATTGTCAAAAGGGTAAGTATTATTGCGAGAAATCGATGTTCTATCGATCATATACGGTGTGGAAAACTGTCTGAAACACAATCTTGAAAAGGAGTTATTTGGTATCAATTTGTAGACAGACAAGTATTGACTCTATGTCTACAGGGTTTTCTACATTGTTCCTTAAGGATAATTATCCTTAAGGATAATTATATCCTCACCCAAACGTAACAACTGACTTAACTTTATCAAGCACTCAATTTCACCACTCAAACCATGAGCGAAAGTTTTATCTAAAACACCCTCCATAAAAATTAAGATACAATCTTTGTATACAAATAATTATAACAATTCCTTCCGTAACAACCCCTACTAAAAATAAGAACCATCGACAATGTTGATAAGCAAAATTTCGGTAATCTTTACACCGCGAAAATAAAACAAACCCTACACAGATCTACATCATGTATAGTGAAAAGGGAAATTATAAACGTGCTTTCTGAAACGTAATCTCTCGATCTGGACGTTAAAAAGCCTAATACTCGTTTTGTACGTTTCGCCTCTCAACTGGGAAATGCTGGGAAATTGCTTGGTGTTTTCAGACAGATAAAAGCGGAACAAGAGACCTGAGAGGGGTGTGGAAGCCCTTATAAGAAAATTAGACGGTGATTCGTATGTTAAATATCTCAGGGAATGAGGGCTCTCCACAATTGTTCTCGGTAGAATTGAATTGAGGCCAAAAAACAAAGGGAAAACATTATTTGTACATACTCGAATTTGTGTATTGTGTTGTTTACAGTTTAGAAAACCGTGTAAAAAGCTGATACGAAATTGTTGGTGGAACGGAGAGCCATTCGATTGTTGCGAGAAATTTTTACCGCTAAACACAGAATATGGGGTGTGTTTTTCTCTCAATTCTCTGCACACGAAGTAAGTATAGCAAATATCTGGTATCTTGCACTCACAGAAGCGCCCAAACGGAACAACAGATCGGGCTGAAATTTGGTTAAGCATATTTTTCTTTATAGGAAAACACTCGGGCCTGAGTTGAATATGCAATCAAATGGAAGAACTGGGCCTGGAGAACTATTGGTAGAGGCTATAGATGATATTAGGGTAAGTGGAGTATGTAACATATATTTATTATATGTACGTTTGAGTGCATTCTTTTGTAACAAAAGTTGCAGACATATCTATATTCGGAGTTCATACGTACATACTGTATTTTCTATTTTGCTCATTTCAGTTTTATTTTCACGCAGTGGAAGACGTTCCATTTATAAACTCAGACCCAGACCAAAGGAAAGATGTCATGCTCGGCGAAACATACAATATCACTTTCAATGTAAGTGTAGAAAAAAATCAATCGATTGGTAGAAGGACCATATTTGTTAATTCTAAGATTAAAAGATATATTGACGGATTACAATAGTTTCTTGTGTTAGTCTGATTCACAAATAGATCGGGTAATTAATCCTGAAAATTACAAGTTTCTACCTGTCCTATTTCAGTCAGTATTTTATTGTACATTTCCAGGTAATTGAAATTGAAAATGACGAGAACGTTCAACAGATTTCTGTGGAAAACCGAGGATGTCGCTTTCCCTGGGAAATTTATAGCGATCTAGTGGTTCATCAGCACTATAGTTACTCAAGCTGTGTCGTCCAGTGTCATGCAGACGCTCACTTGGACCTTTGCAATTGTACACATCATCTAATGCCAGTACTAAGTAAGTTAATAAAATACTTATCACAAAACAAAACGTATGTGGCAAAAGACGCGAGAAACTGTTAGCGCCATCTGTAAAGTAATTCCATAACTTTCTATGTATCTCTCAGAGTAAGAATCTTGGGTCGTTGTAAGACGAACGTCTCCTTTTTTATTGAAGAATAACTTTTTCTTCGTCAGAGAAAAGTATACTGAATTAATAAACATACTAAATTCTTAAATCGTAAGAATAACTAACCGTTGAAGCAACTATATTGAAATTATGTGGTCCGGCACTAGAAACGCGAAAACCCGTAGTAAACACTAGTAAAAAGGCAAAAAGTTGGCGATGTGTTCGACCTAGTTGTGGATGATAAAAACCATAAAAGCTAAAAGAGCGACTCGACGACGGTTGTGAGATTAAGAAAAGTGGGTAGCTATTTAAAAGTTTGTTCCACGCCCTGCTAACGCCCGAGTCGGACTAAATGACCATTTCGCTCTCTGCTCTGAGATTAGACATTTCGTAGCAACTTTTCGCAAGATATGAGTTGACAAGGTTGGGAGAAATTTTAAATTTTACCCCCACAAAAGCATCATGTTGGTTACACAGATCAAAGAAGATGTAGAAATCAACTCAATTCAAAGTTTGTAAAAATTTTAGATGGGTGTTTCTTCCTGTTCAATTTACTGTTTAAAATTAGAAATGCCTTTTAGGTGACACCCATATGTGCGACATGGAGGGCCTACGCTGCTTATCAGAGAATTTTGGTAAGAGTTTTATAATACAATTACTTACAATTAAACAAATCGATTTTTAATCGCGAAATAGAGCGTTCTAATGTGGTCGTGCTTATGTATTCGATTCTACTATTACTTTCAACATAACACCTACTGGTTGTCGAGAAAATGCAACTAGATTGGACACAGTTTTCTCCGAGAAGAGAAAATGTCGTAAAATAGCTATTTTGATACATTTTTAAACTTTGGAACATGATGTTTCGTTTATGACAACTTACAAACAGTTTAAGATAGAGAAAATCCAATTTCTGTTGGTCTCTTTTAACACTATTGTTTTCCTTCCTTTGTTCCTGTCATCTGCGTTCTACCGCTGCCACCAAAAAACAACGCGTTTTGCTCTGCCTTCGCTCTACGTTGTTCAGAGACCGTAAATCGATTGCATGCTAGAGGATTTGACAAACCAGGACTAGTATGCGACTGCGTCCCTTCTTGCATAGAACCCGAATATAAAGTAGTCTCAGACAGAAAGGGGTAAGTGGTGTTATGAAATCATTAAGTCTTAAACGTACTTGTACAACGAAACTCAAAACTAGTGCATATTCCATCCCAAATTGATGAATTTCAAACTTGTTTTTTCACCCAATCCAATCCAACCCAACCCAACTCAACCCAACCCAACCCAACCCAACCCAACCCAACCCAACCCTTTTAAGACACTAAAGATCAAAACAAACCAAGCATCCATAAAAATCAATTTATTACTCAACAACATGTTTAAAGTCCTACATACGACACATAATACAAATTAATATGATATAATACTATCATCGCTATCACGATCAGTAAAACCCAGTTCCACATCGCTGGGCATACCAAATATACAGTACACAAACGCCATGAGGTTACACAAGGTGTGCCCCAAGAATATATGGGACTCCGCGACCCTTTCCCTCAAGAAACCGATACCTACAATGACCGCATAAGCCAGTATGCAATTGTACGCTGTGATCAGACATCCAACTCGTGCTTTCGCGTTTGCTGGTAGAATTTTAGCAGCCAATAAGAACGGTAACGGTCCAGCTCCAATCGCAAAGACGAAAGAGAAGCAGCACATACCAATTAGTGGTAGATAAGCCAGATTTCTCGCGTCTAGTTCGTTCTTGTAAAGGACGTAGTAGTAAGCGGTTAGTATTGAGGTTGAAGCAACCATTCCTCCAGTGGATAGCCTCCAGAGTAATATCCTACCTTGTCTGGACACAAGCATGGAGACAATCCATGAAAAGACGAGGAAACCACCAAATATCACCGTGGATATAGGGCTGTTTAGCTTAGGGGAAGCCAGTTCTATGAGATCGGTGTTGTAAAGCAGTATTAAGTTGATGCCACTGAGTTGTTGGATGGTGTGACACAACAACAAGATCCTAATACCTCTCCTCACTCTAGGGTTGTAAACATCACCCAACCATTTCGTTCTTTCCAAGGAATCAACGTATTTCTCCATTTCATCAAACTCCCTGGCGATGTTAAAGAATTTCCCTCGGTAAAAATGCAATGCTCGATTAGCAGAAACGTAGTTCCCTCTAGCCATAAAGGCAGTGGGTGTATCCCTCAAATAAAGCATAATCAACAAGACTATAGAAGGTGGGGCAGCATTTGGGTAGCACAAGGTCCCTCTATCTTGATCCAAGCCCAAAATAAACTCGCATATCACCCCCAAGGCGCACATGAGTTGGAACAACACTATGGATGGTGGTCTCAGCGGTGCTTCCAGTGTCTCGTGGATAAACATAGGGCCGATCACGAAGAACAAAGAAACACCAAAACCGATGAAGAATCTCCCCGCTAAGTACACGTATACATTGTTGTAGAAGCCCATCAACACCCAGAAGGCGACTATGGGGACAGAGGCCATGACCATATGCAATTTTCTGCGTATTGCTCGGAAGGCGCAAGCCAGATACAGCTGGGCCATCGCTGCACCTAGATACGCTATCGAGACAATGTGCAGAAGCATGCTGACCTCGATGTCATCGATTTGCATGATCTTGTCAGCTGGTGCTGACCAGCCGAGCGATGTTCCCAATGTAAAACCTGACATGGCCACTGGAAGGAAAAGAAATGTTTAAAGATAAAACGCAACAGATAATAGACCTATGGAGTAGCAATACTACTCCACCAACTACTGCACCAACTACTGCACCAACTACTTGGACAAATTTAGCACCTACGAGTGTCCAAAGTCATCTACGTTATTAAAAATTTCCTCAAGAGGCTGAAGAAAGATTTTGGACAAACACCAGTCAAACTTATCGGACAAACTCAACTTCTTGAATGAAATATTGCACCGATGAATGTCCAAAGGGTTATACACCGGAAGAAATTTCCTCAACAGGCTGAAGCAACCTTTTGGACAAACACCAATCTCAACACTTCCTCGGTAAATTTAGCACCTACGAGTGTCCAAACTCGTCTGTCATTAAAAAATTCCTCAAGAGGCTGAAGAAATCAACCGTTGTTTTGATTCAAAGTAATTTGACTTGTACTGAGCATTCTTTTCTCTGTGTGTAGTCCAAAATTCCTAACAGTGTTTGAAGAACACGTGTCTGTTATTGAGGGTTCTAGTCTAGAGTTCCTAACCTGCAAGTATGACAAGGTACTGATGGTTTCTACGTGGTTCTCTCTCGTAAAACTGCAACGCCATCAGGATTCGAGGACTCGCCTGTCAGATTCCTGCCGTTTATTCCTTATATTCATATCGTACTATGTTATTTCCTCATTGTCTGTTGTATGTATCCTTATGTATGTAACCTGTATTCTTAGTGTAACATGCTTTGAATTTATCGTAAATCCTAAACTTGCTAAATCATTTCTTAAAATTTGATATTTGTACATTGTATCGTTTGACGTTTTGTGGAGACTGCCTAGTTTGACATGAGTTTGACTCACGTTTGACTGTTCATTCTAATCAATTGTGCTTTTTTCTAGTTTGAAGACAACCCACAGTGAGGTGCTGATAAAGATGCAGTCTTTACCGACATCCCGCTTCAAAAGGAATGTTGTCAGAACTACAATGGACCTTGTCGGTTGGTAGATTTTCTATACTGGGACCGCCATATTGAAAAAATGGCGCCTAAAAACAGTTTTTTTGACAATATCTTCTTTTTTTCAGTATCCATTGGTGGAAATGCTGGCTTGTTTATTGGTGCGTCACTATTGAGCATTATAGAAACTATTTATTTGCTCTGTTTGGGCAGAAGAACTCGGTCATGCTAGATATCCATACAACATTTGAAGACCCTTTTGATTTACAACTCTTCATTTATCTGTCATAACTCGTATACAGTTCATGACCGATTTTGACCATTCTTTCGACACATTGTAAAGCAGTTTGTTGTTAATTTCGAGGAACATAATTTACCACAAGAAACTATATCGCAAGAACAATGTTTTTAGATACCAAAACATGTTAGTACCTACCACAACTTGTACTAAGTAGCAGATATAAAATAGTGCACATGTGTGACCTATTTATCTTAATTTCATACGCAAAAACATAAAAATATAAGGAAAGATGCATATTGCTGCATCAGTGTTGTTTCCATGCACCAATCAAAGCTAATAAATGCAAAATACTTATCTAATCGTTTGTTTTTATTGAATTATTGTTTTGAGTGTTGCATCCGCTCCATCAGAAGAACGTGTTCAAAACTTAGTACAAATCCAACATTGAATACGAGCTATACGTTCAAACTCACAATAATGTCATGCTTTTTCTATTGTATTTTGTCTGTTTTCTTTTATTTACTCGTGTGACAAGTAATCTAGGTGAGTACAATAAAAATCTATAATAATGTAATGATAAGCCAGTGTCTTATTAATTTTAGAAGCTTTTCTTATTAATTTTAGAAAGCTTCATACAAAGAACAGGTTATGTAACTGTTAGAGAAGGGGCACACTTATTCTGGTGGTTGTACTATACAACAGCTAACGTAACATCATACACCAAACGTCCACTTATTATTTGGCTACAAGGTAAACACCCCAAGCATAAAGTTTATCGAGTTTATAATCGATTTGATCGCATATCAGGTGGCCCAGGCCTATCATCGAGTTGTACAGGGAATTTCTTAGAAATTGGACCACTAGATGTTCACCTGGAACCAAGAAAGCACTCTTGGGTCGAAGAATTTAACATTTTGTTCATAGACAATCCCGTGGGTACAGGATTTAGCTACATATCAGGTGACGTGGCAAAACTAGCCACAAATAACCAAGAAGTAACAGATGATCTGATCAGTTTCGTCCAAAAATTTTTCATGGAAAACTCGGGTTTTCAAGAGGTACCGCTGTATGTATTTGGTCAGTCGTTTGGGGCAAAGTTTGCTGTTGAATTAGCAGCCAGAATACATGTAAGGAACAGTACTGACTTCAAATAAAATGATCTTAGATCTGTCACAACACTTTGATGACTTGATCTATGAAAAGTGATGTTAGGTCAACAAAAATATGTGATCACTGTTCTGGTTGGAGGACCTATGTAATCAACTGCATAATTTTAGGAAATTCGAAGTATATCGGTTATGTTAAGAGGTGTTGGAATCATGGGTGGTTACATCTCACCAATTGACAATCTCAACAGCTACAGGCAACTAGGTTCAGCGCTTGTAAGTTCCCGACTTCAGCAGATCAGATGATCTAACGTTAACTGACATTTTAGGGCCTTCTGGATAAGAAGAAATCCTCCCAACTTAAAAAAATAACACGACAGATAAAGTTATACTTAACTAACAACGATTCCATTGCAGCAAATGCTCTGGAGATGGATATGTTCAAAGATATTTTCGAAGGATGCGCCATCTACAACCTCATGGAGAAAACTGTGTCATCCCATGATAATATGGCCTCTAGTAAGACATAATATAAATAAGGGGTACCCGTATTGTCTAGGGCTCATAGTATATAGTGAGTGGTGACTTTAATCGCTCATCTTATATTTTTGTAGCCGATGTGGAAAACTGGGAAAACTGCAATAATTTATTCGACGAAGTCATGTTGGAACGGATGAATTCTACAAGTTGGAGCTACCATAATGTTGACGTGTTGGATGCACTACTTAACAATTATTATATGCCAGTTACTGAGAAAAGTAATTGTTTTTTTTTTGTATTATTAAATAGAGTATTTGGTCGTAACAGCTGAGCAAAAAGTTCCTTAATATTTAAGTGTGGCTTGTGCTTATATTGAGTGCACAAGTCACACACATCTGTCATTTAGCAAATAGGCTAGTTATTTGGTAGTTTTGTTTGGAAAGTGTTCTGGGAGTTTTGAAAACTGGTAATCATCTAAGGTGGACAAACACCAATCAACTTCCTCGGCAAATTTAGCACCTACGAGTGTCCAAACTCATCAAAGTCATTAAACAATTCCTCAAGAGGCTGAAGGAAGCTTTTGGATAAACACCAATCAAACTTATCGGGCAAACTCAATTTTTTAAAGCAAATACTGCACTAATGAATGTCCAAAGGGTTATACACCGGAAGAAATTTCCTCAAGAGGCTGAAACAATCTTTTCAACAAACACCAATCAACTTCCTCGGCAAATTTAGCACCTACAAGTGTCCAAACGCATCAAAGTCATTAGAAAATTCCTCAAGAGGCTGAAGGAAGCTTTTGGATAAACACCAATCAAACTTATCGGGCAATCTCAATTTTTTAAAGCAAATACTGCACCAATGAATGTCCAAAGGATTATACTCCGGAAAAAAATTCCTCAAGAGGCTGAAACAATCTTTTCAACAAACACCAATCAACTTCCTCGGCAAATTTAGCACCTACGAGTGTCCAAACACATCTAAGTCATTAAAAAAATCCTCAAGAGGCTGAAGGAAGCTTTTGCACAAACACCAATCAAACTTATCGGGCAAACTCAATTTTTTAAAGCAAATACTGCACCAATGAATGTCCAAAGGGTTATACACCGGAAGAAATTTCCTCAAGAGGCTGAAACAATCTTTTCAACAAACACCAATCAACTTCCTCGGCAAATTTAGCACCTACAAGTGTCCAAACGCATCTAAGTCATTAAAAAAATCCTCAAGAGGCTGAAGGAAGCTTTTGCACAAACACCAATCAAACTTATCGGGCAATCTCAATTTTTTAAAGCAAATACTGCACCAATGAATGTCCAAAGGGTTATACACCGGAAGAAATTTCCTCAAGAGGCTGAAGCAATCTTTTCAACAAACACCAATCAACTTCCTCGGCAAATTTAGCACCTACAAGTGTCCAAACGCATCTAAGTCATTAAAAAATCCTCAAGAGGCTGAAGCAATCTTTTCAACAAACACCAATCAACTTCCTCGGCAAATTTAGCACCTACAAGTGTCCAAACGCATCTAAGTCATTAAAAAATCCTCAAGAGGCTGAAGGAAGCTTTTGGATAAACACCAATCAAACTTATCGGGCAAACTCAATTTTTTAAAGCAAATACTGCACTAATGAATGTCCAAAGGGGTTCAAAGGGGTCCAAAGGGTTATACACCGGAAGAAATTTCCTCAAGAGGCTGAAGCAATCTTTTCAACAAACACCAATCAACTTCCTCGGCAAATTTAGCACCTACAAGTGTCCAAACACATCTAAATCATTAAAAAAATCCTCAAGAGGCTGAAGGACGCTTTTGGAGAAACACCAATCAAACTTATCGGGCAAACTCAATTTTTTAAAGCAAATACTGCACCAATGAATGTCCAAAGGGTTATACACCGGAAGAAATTTCCTCAAGAGGCTGAAGCAATCTTTTGGACAAACACCAATCAACTTCTTCGACAAATTTAACACCTACGAATGTCCAAACTCGTGTATATCATTAAATCAGCCTTTCCCAACTTTTTTCAAGGGCGGAAATCTATGACTTTATTAATTAATTTAATCCTAACTTATTGCAGTTGAATATTTATTGAACCACACCGATGTTAAGGTAATGGTCTTTTCTGGGATGTTCGATTTTACTGTGAATGTTGCAGGTATTTGACATTTAAAATACGCATTTCTAACCATTTATCAATTGACCATCTTTACTGATGTAAAAATCGCATTTTCAGGTACTGTTACTTGGATGAATAATCTGAAATGGCAAGGCAGTTTGCAATGGAAAGAACTGAGACAAGATGTCGTAGACATTGACGACATAAACGAAGCTTTTGTCAGAAAAACTGACCAACTAGTCCTATACATCATTACACAAGCAGGACATAATGTATGTAACTTGTAACTTATAACCATTGATTTGCTGAACGCGCCCAATGATAGACAGAAATATTAATCGTATTTTTAACTTCTAGATACCAATTGGAAATTCAAAAGCAATGTTGGAAATACTACGTAGGGAAATTTTGTATGATAGTTTGAGAAATTGAAATAAAAATAATAAAACGATACAAACAGAAAATCCGAATTTGTTAATCTCAATTTCTCTCTTGTTTTGCTGAGCTGCAATGTTCGCACAAATTGATAAGAGTTGCTAACAATTAAGTAATTAATTTATACAATAACGATATATTCATGGTCGCGCAATATCAACCAAACAACAAGGTTTGATACTTAGTAGTTAGACCGTGGAGAAGATGGCCATAAAAGATATCAAGAACTGTTTTTTTTTTTGTTCGAAAATAGCTTTGTTCCAGCAATAATCTGTGCTATTGAAACATAACGTCCAACAAACATTCTAACGTACACAGAAAACATTTTATAGGTAACAGGAACAGGGGAAACCCACACTTTTAAATAGTTCGCTGAAGTGTTTACTTATGCAAGCTTATCGGCCAATGGATGCGCACATTCAATGGAAAACACAACTGGACAACACGCTGAAGGTTATGGTGAACTATTGGGCGCCAGTTTTCAGTATCCTGAAGCCTTGCACGCGAAATAGACGCCGGCGATTTTCAGTTATCGGTAAAGACACACACGTCGACAACAAATGCGACAACGAACGACAGTTTAACTGCAACACTGTGATAAAAACAGTATTAAACAACTTATGAAGTTATCAGTGAAACATTTACAGATGAGGTGATAAGTTATTTAATTCGTTAAGTGTTTTATTTATTTGTTTATTAGTTAACTAACGAAGAAATGCATTGAATTTAGCGATAAATCTAAAGTATGCAGGTCTGTTTTTTTTATATTTTTAAGCTATTTATACGTTGTGGGACGTCATAATTTCTAAAGTTGTTATTTGTTTACCTATTAGAACACTTGAGAATTCGCAAACCGTAAAGTATTTACGGAGAATATAAAAAAAAATAATTATCTAATAGCACCTAACCTATATTACCTCATCTAAAAAGTTGAGAATATTTGATCAGCTATAACTTTTGTAATTTTCGAATGATTTTGATGGTTCTTACATCAAATTAGAGGTAAATCCTTCTAGATTTTAATTCCCTATTGTCATTTTGAAAATTTCTACTTCACATGTTTTTATGATCTATGTTTAGACAGTCTGTAAACGAATTACAACAGCGAAATAAACTTTCCAAGAATTAATTAACAGCCAATAATTTGCTGAAAGAATGTGCCTGTAATTTGATTATATAAACTGGCCACTATGTCGCTACTCTAGCCAAAACACTGGGTGTTGTATATCAAAGTCTACACGTAGAAGCAATTTATAATGCAAAAGAGAAACATGCGTTTCTTAGAAATGCTTCGTTCTATGCGTTCATGATTGCATAAATGAATTAATGGAATTATTGGTCTTATATGATGGTATATCATTAATGATATGAACTAACATGTTCTTTCCTTTTACAAAAGAAGGTAAAAGTCGATTCAGTGGATAATTATTATACAAGAGACATTATCGTACATATGTCAATTACTATGCTGAATAATGGTGAATAAACAGAGCCAAACATTGACTGGGCGGTTTCCATGTAATGATAAATTACACCACTTTCGGAAGTTATGTTTGTACCGTTCTTTAAGACAAAAACAATGGAATCGACTAGCAAAATGGATCAATACAAAACCGACGTTGATAAACATATTCTACTGTCAAATTACTAAATTTTTTTGTTTGGTTGTATCAGAAAGTTGGAAGTTTGTTCCCTTCTATAATAATTTATCGACCACTGTTTTTTAAATGGAGGAAGTTGGATTTTTCAACAAGATGACACATTGTTAAGGAATGGTTGCTTTACTACGCTTGACGACAATTAACTCACCACCTCAAAGCACGTTTGGGTAGATTTTGGAGTGTAATATAAGACAACATGCCATTACTAGTGCTCTAATTCCAAGGAAAAGTTCCTTATAGGGTACCAGTTGGAAAGTAAAAACAATACAGAACACACACAGAGAGTTCTGTTTAACTTTTACACTCAAGTTCATACTAATCACAATTTATATCAAACACAGTCCATTCATTCACCAATTTGTTCCAATTGGCCAAATAACTTTGACGAAACTATTTCATAGGCAAAATCATGAGTGACATTGAGGCTATTACAGTACCACATCATAGCACGAGTTCATATGATTTATGATTATTTCACATGACATTTTAAAATATACTGTTTTAATTGTTAAGATTTGCTAGACTATTCTGTAATGGTTCATAATAAACCCAGTGTTTATACAGGGTATAATCACCGAGGAACTACTTGAAGTACAAATTTCGTCACGAATATTTCGACTTTTTGATGTTGACAGACCACTAATTTATCGGTCGAATTTTAATTTGTTCCGTTTGAGAGAAACGATTGAGTAATGATTGTAATGAATTCTCGTTTTGTTTAATCATCGAAATTCTATCTATCTGTACTATCTGTAATACCTGTAAAGGTTTTAGGAGATAAATGTGCCGAAACCTTATCGATTGTGAATTTTATCAGTGTTCATATAAGTTTACTTTGATAACAATAGACCAGTTCGACGTTATTGCGTTTCAAAACCGGCAGTTTTTCGACCAACGTGGGTGATTTTTTTTGTGCAACAAATCCCACCAAAGAAACGCTCTGATCTAATGTGAAGAAATTTTGAAAGATTCGTTTCTTGTCTATAGTTTTCCAAAGCGACTTTAACCTGGATTTTTTCTAAATGTGAGTTTGATCTTTATCTTAAAGTATTGTGTAAAGTGTCAAACGACAAAATTTTAAATGGCAATAGTATTTTACGTGTAAATCACCTTATCATCTACAGAGATCTAATAATACAATAAATATAAATTATAGAAATTCGCGTTCATGCAATATTGAGTCATCCATTATCCATCCACGTTATATTTTATCATCGGTCACTTTTATCTAACCACGAATCAAGTGATTATTTATTTATAATACATGAGTTATTGATACCATTACAATTTTGCCTTATGTCACTTCACTTAATACCATTTAATTATTCAAAACATTATAAAGTGTGGAATGACTTAAAAATGACCAGAAAAAACTTCACTAAGGTACTAAAAACTAATTTTTTCTACTTTGCATTCACAATGCACACATTGTAACACTGTTTTCGGTGTTACAATTAGCAAATTGTAACACCGTTTTTTAGTAACTTTTTTCTAAGATTGGTGACATTGATATCAAATGCATGTCAAACGAAAATACACATAACCACAAAAATAAGCACAAACTGATTTTTTAGAATCGCACAAACTGCGAAGTATGTATATTTCTATACATATTTAAACATGCGTGTTGCATCCTAGGTTTCGTACTATTAGTATATGATGGTATATAATAATTATCAATAATTACTTTTTCACAGATATTTGAATTTAAGTGACAGATGACAGTGTTACCAACGGTTGCACCCATAAATACTCTAGATTGGAATTTTACCTAATATACTTCTAAATTTTTATAAAATTAATGACGCAAAGTAGAAAAAATAGTATATTACACTCGTTTTATAAGACATATTGGCGAATTCGTTCATTTCAAACAACTCATGCGCCAATTTGACGTCTTATAAAACTTGTACAATAATATACTATTAGCACACCCTAAGTCAAAATAATGAATTATTTTCGGATGTATTTAGGGAATTTTATCGTTATTATGTTGCCTTGTCATTTTTGACAGCGGTTACAGAGTCGGTAACCCGTAGTAATCCTAACCACCGCAAGATGCCAGCACATCTAGATATTTTTGTCGGAAAATATGCTCTGTTTTGCAAAAAAAATGAAGCTACTTTAGTACCGCAAAGTATATTTACTGTGGGGCGCTCCAAACTTAGTAAATTCTAATTTCATTTTCCATCACAAAACGTGTTGGTGCAAACAAAGGTTATGTTGATTCGCGGAAACTGCTGAACTTGTTGTCAGCTGAACAAACGTTGCGGATTGTGTTGTGTATCCATGAAAATTGCCAGCCATCCCATTATACAAGTACATACATAAATTCAAAAGAGACCGCACAATCTGTGTAATGAACAGAGCATGCATGTGGTCTACTAAAACATGACGATCAATTCGCCTCAGCGAGCGAAAGAGTCGCTGCTTTGGTGGTGAAAGTATTAACTAGTGTCTTCGGCGTAATTTCATAATTTATGTGGTGTGGTATAAGACTTTGAGTATAATTTCGCCGGTATTTAAATCTAAATGATGAAAAACGACAAAAAAGAAGGAGCAGAAGTAAGACCTATTGTCGCGTTCCACAATGCAATTCATATCACAGCGAGGGGTTGCCATTTCACGTGTTTCCTAAAGGAAACAAAAACAGTGAGTGGCAATGTGTACTAAAAATTGGCAAAAATCAACTCATGCGCCAATTTGACGTCTTATAAAACTTGTATAATAATATACTATTATTTTTAATTTTTTGTTATATAATAATAACAACGGATTTAAAACAAAACTGCACCATTACTTTTCTTCGTAATGATTTTTTGACATTTTTAGAGGTTAGTTATGCAACCTGATATACAGCGAATGACAGTTAACAAACGTCAAACACCAAGCCTACCAACCCAACACCGAAAAGTATCTAAATTTTATTATTATTACCAACTAAAGTCATAATTACCAACTAAAAAGTCACTGTTTAGCACTTAAATACGACGTGACAGTTGAACAAACGTCAATATTTCGTCGAAATAGTCTGAAATACACATGAAATAGACCGGCTTAATCACCAAGGTAAACACCAGAAAGATTTCAAACGCTGTGTCGATTATGCAAACATAGTTATCACGGCGTTATTTACCTACCTGTAAAGTTAAATACAGAATAAATAGATAATGAGAAAATTAAGGGTCTCGTTTTAGTGTATCGGTTGTATTTTTGCGTGGTATTGTTGAAAGTTGGTAATGTAATATTGCGTTTTGGTTCTTTTACTTTAGGATGAACGGGATCAAACTGGAAAAGGACATTCAGGAGGACCAAAAGGACTTCAGTGTGAACTACAGTGGTGGGACGTACGATTTGAAAGAATTCCTCAAAAACCATCCAGGTGGTGTTAACTATGTCCAGCCGTACAAGAATAAGGATGTCACGAAGAAAATGGTCGATATGCATCATTCCAAAGCTGCTTTTTATCTGCTTAGGGAGTATAAATTGAGCGGGAGAGACAGGGAGAGCAATGAACACACAGAAGAGTTAGAAGTGAGTACCCAATAAAATATTGTTGTTGTTGTAAAATGAACGTCTTACTCTTGTTATATGTAGAAGAATTTTCTTCGTCAGAGCAAAATATACTCAACATAAACATACCTAAACTCTTAAACCGGAAGAATAACGAGCCGTTGAAATAACTAGAACATATTAGGCTAGTCCACTGCAATCCTGGTTTTCCTCATAATCGTTGTAAGTCACCCATGAAATAAATAGCGGTGATATGTGGCAAAAGACGCGAGAACAAGTTAGCGCCATCTGTAAAGTAGTTGCACAACTTTCTATGTATCTCTTAGAGTAAGAATCTTGGGTCAAGAAACTGTTTTTTCGTTGAAGCTGAAGAAGTTGTTGTTGTAAGACGAACGTCTAGTTTTTTTAAAGAAGAATAACTTTTTCTTAGTCAGATATCCAAGTTAGTTGCTGAAAGGACTTAACTAGTCGTCAAGACGATTGGCATAAATTTTTATTCACCTGACCCATTTACTATACGTTAGAAAAGATTTTATATCGATATAATTGATATAATTTGTCTCTGATTCATTAATTTTAGTACTGGGTTATCTGTGTTATATAAAATGTAATAAAAATTGGTACGCGATAAAAAAATGAATCATGCATTGTTTTCCGTTATATTATCATTACTAATATTCTCATTACGATATCTCTGATATAATACAATATTCTCGTTGATGGTAAACCGATAAATATACGTAACAGTAAGAGAGCTACGAAGAGAATCTCTTCTCGTCTCGTCGCAGTTCTCTTACTGCTACGTCCTGAAGATATCTCTTGCAACAGAGTGCGAAACGTTGATAACTTCAGCCATTTTGACCACGAAAACTCTTAAGAGTTTTGATTATTGATTTCGCTATTTTGTAATTTGTCTTATGCCCAGCTAGATTGGCGAAATTAACAAATGTGCGATGGTTCGAGAAAATGCATTTGGAAAAGTAATTGCAAAGCGATTCTATAGACTATAGATAATCAATAGGGCATTTATTATTTAACCATAGAAACGATCCACACAAATTGACCCCAATCGGTGAATATCCGTCGGTCAGCCTTGGCGGAAAATGCGGAAAAACTGACCGTTTACTGTCTATCTCGTGTTTAGGAGGCATTTTCCAGTGATATTATCAATTTATCGTTCCGTCAATAGAAATACACGAGTAGTGACCGTCAGGTTATCTATATCTCTCACTTGATATCCACCACTGCAAAAAAAAAAAAACATTCCAGCCCACGATTATAAAGATAAAATCGCGAATAATGTGTTTATCAAACGTTATGTCTACACTGAGGGAAAAATTTATTCGATACAACACGAATATCTTTGAGTGGAGAATATCACTTGTTTCTATATCAGCAGAAAGATCATTTGGTCGGTTCAAGTAAAATAGAAAGTTCTCAGAGTAAGAATATGATTTTCTTGATGTTCCAAGTGTATTACGTTTTCTTGTTTTAAGTATAAAGGAACTGCTTAGACGTTCGTCTTAAAACAACAAAAATATTTCGTTGAAACGAAAGAGATATATGCTTGAACGAAAAAACAGTTTCTTGACCCAAGATTCTTACTCTGAGAGATACATAGAAAGTTGTGCTGTTACTTTATAGATGGCGCTAACAGTTTCTCGCGTCTTTCGCCACATATCACCGCTATATAAGTTCGACGATATAAAGTGTTCGTATATTGTTTGTTTACGTCTATGCATAAGTGTTTTATTTCATGGATGACTTACAAGGATTATGAGGAAAACCAGGATTGTAGTGGAATAGTCTACACAGAGAGAACTCTATTCTTGGATATGAAGAAAAATTGTTCTTACATATATAGAGGATTTTTTTACTATCCGAATACTTTATTCTAATAAGAATTTCAAAACATGTCGTTTAGTATGCTTATGTTGAGTATACTTTGCTCTGTCGAAGAAAATGTTATTCTTCAACATATAAAAAGAGTAAGACGTTCGTTTTACATCAACAACAATATTTTGTTCGGTAAAATAGTAGAAATGAGGGTCGTACATAGACTTTTGTCGGCTACTGTAGTTGGCAGAGTGTTTGTAGGCCTGTAGGGCAATAATAATCTCTGAAATGGCATTTGTAAGTTATACGGAACGCAATTCAGGTCAACTGGGGCACTGGGATCGGCCCCACCGGTCTTTAGTACAAAGGGGAATTGTAATATCGATGATTTTGTTGGCCTTTGTTCGTCAAATTCGATAATGATGATTACAAATATAGATTTCGACGATTTCCGATGAAATTCGATCAATATTTTAGAAAATTATAACCAAAGCTCGTTCCTAGGAAGAACGTCAAAGATTATTGTCAATAATTTAGAATCATCAAAATCTACGAGAGATTGCAAAAGTTGTTGCTGTTGGAGATCAATTATATAGATGATTATCTCATCTTATGTTTGGATTAGTTTATGATATGTTTCTTTTTATTTTTTGTCTGTCAGGATATTGTTGACTGGGACAAACCAATGCTTAGCCAGGTGGTCAACCTTGGTCCAAAGTACTACGAATGGGTAAATTCTCCTGTGGACAGGAAAATGCGATTATTTGGCTCGTCGTTTCTAGAAAACCTAACGATCACTCCATGGTACGTGGTGCCGATCATCTGGATTCCGGTATCACTATTTTTCATCTACCTAGGCATGCAAAGGCATTCACAACCGAAAACAAGTAAGTACCTGTTGACAAAAGTCAATAGCAAGTTAATTGCAAAGAAGAAAATACTCTTTTACGGTAATTTTTAAACGATAATACTCTTCATTTTATGTTTTTGTATGTTGTAGGTTGGTTACAGCTTGGCCCAACGGTGGCATTTTCCGTAGCTTTAGGTGTAGTTTTATGGTCTTTATTAGAGTATTCCTTGCACAGATGGGTATTCCATATAATTCCAAGTGGGAGATCAAAATTGATGGTCTATATCCATTTTACAATACACGGTTTACACCACAAGGTAAGTGTGCGGTTTTCGTGGTTCTGTCAGCAAATTTTGCATGTGATTTTGTCTGCGAGATTCAGTTTTATTTTGAAACGAACGTGGTCTAACAAAAATAAAATGAAAAGAAACAAAAATTGACCAAAATAATCGAGAAAATTTAGGCACTTACAATGTCCAAAATCATCTACGTCATTAAAAATTTTCTCAAGAGGCTGAAGGAAGCTTTTGGACAAATACCAATCAAACTTATCAGCCAACTCAACTTTTATGAATTAAATATTGAATCAATGAATGTCGAAAGGGTTATACATCGTAAGAAATTTCCTCAAGAGGCTGAAGCAACCTTTTGGACAAACACCAATCAACTTCCTCGGCAAATTTAGCACCTACGAGTGTCGAAACTCATCTAAGTCATTAAAAAAATTCTCAAGAGGCTGAAGGAAGCTGTTGGGCAAACACCAATCAAACTTATCGAGCAAACTCAATTCTTTAAAGCAAATACTGCACCAATGAATGTCCAAAGGATTATACACCGGAAGAAATTTCCTCAGCAGGCTGAAGCAACCTTTTGAACAAACACCAATCAACTTCCTCGGCAAATTTAGCACCTACGAGTGTCCAAACTCATCTAATAAAAAATTCCTTAAGAGGCAGAAGAAAGCTTTTGGACAAACACCAATCAAACTTATCGGGCAAACTCAATTCTTTAAAGCAAATACTGCACCAATGAATGTCCAAAGGGTTATACACCGGAAGAAATTTCCTCAAGGGGCTGAAGCAATCTTTTGGATAAACACCAATCAACTTTTCCTCGGCAAATTTAGCACCTACGAGTGTCGAAACTCATCTAAGTCATTAAAAAATTCCTTAAGAGGCAGAAGAAAGCTTTTGGACAAACACCAATCAAACTTATCGGGCAAACTCAATTCTTTAAAGCAAATACTGCACCAAAAGGTTAAAGGTTAAAGCAAATACTGCACCAATGAATGTCCAAAGGATTATACACCGGAAGAAATTTCCTCAGCAGGCTGAAGCAACCTTTTGGACAAACACCAATCAACTTCCTCGGCAAATTTAGCACCTACGAGTGTCCAAACTCATCTAAGTCATTAAAAAATTTCTCAAGAGGCAGAAGAAAGCTTTTGGACAAACACCAATCAAACTTATCGGGCAAACTCAATTTTTTAAAGCAAATACTGCACCAATGAATGTCCAAAGGGTTATACACCGGAAGAAATTTCCTCAAGAGGCTGAAGCAATCTTTTGGACAAACACCAATCAACTTCCTCGGCAAATTTAGCACCTACGAGTGTCCAAACTCATCTAAGTCATTAAAAAATTCCTCAAGAGGCTGAAGGAAGCTTTTGAACAAACGCCAATCAAACTTATAGGTCAAACTCAATTCTTTAAAGCAAATACTGCACCAATGAATGTCCAAAGGGTTGTACACCAGAAGAAATTTCCTCAGCAGGCTGAAGCAACCTTTTGGACAAACACCAATCAACTTCCTCGGCAAATTTAGCACCTACGAGTGTCCAAACTCATCTAAGTCATTAAAAAATTCCTCAAGAGGCTGAAGGAAGCTTTTGAACAAACGCCAATCAAACTTATAGGTCAAACTCAATTCTTTAAAGCAAATACTGCACCAATGAATGTCCAAAGGGTTGTACACCAGAAGAAATTTCCTCAGCAGGCTGAAGCAACCTTTTGGACAAACACCAATCAACTTCCTCGGCAAATTTAGCACCTACGAGTGTCCAAACTCATCTAAGTCATTAAAAAAATCCTCAAGAGGCAGAAGAAAGCTTTTGGACAAACACCAATCAAACTTATCGGGCAAACTCAATTTTTTAAAGCAAATACTGCACCAATGAATGTCCAAAGGGTTATACACCGGAAGAAATTTCCTCAAGAGGCTGAAGCAATCTTTTGGACAAACACCAATCAACTTCCTCGGCAAATTTAGCACCTACGAGTGTCCAAACTCATCTAAGTCATTAAAAAATTCCTCAAGAGGCAGAAGAAAGCTTTTGGACAAACACCAATCAAACTTATCGGGCAAACTCAATTTTTTAAAGCAAATACTGCACCAATGAATGTCCAAAGGATTATACACCGGAAGAAATTTCCTCAAGAGGCTGAAGCCACCTTTTGGACAAACACCAATTAACTTCCTCAGCAAATTTAGCACCTACGAGTGTCCAAACTCATCTAAGTCATTAAAAAATTCCTCAAGAGGCAGAAGAAAGCTTTTGGACAAACACCAATCAAACTTATCGGGCAAACTCAATTTTTTAAAGCAAATACTGCACCAATGAATGTCCAAAGGGTTATACACCGGAAGAAATTTCCTCAGCAGGCTGAAGCAACCTTTTGGACAAACACCAATCAACTTCCTCGGCAAATTTAGCACCTACGAGTGTCCAAACTCATCTAAGTCATTAAAAAATTCCTCAAGAGGCAGAAGAAAGCTTTTGGACAAACACCAATCAAACTTATCGGGCAAACTCAATTTTTTAAAGCAAATACTGCACCAATGAATGTCCAAAGGGTTATACACCGGAAGAAATTTCCTCAAGAGGCTGAAGCAATCTTTTGGATAAACACCAATCAACTTCTTCGACAAATTTACCACCTACGAATGTCCAAATTCGTTTAGATCATTAAATCAGCCTTTCCCAACTTTATTCAAAGGCGGAAATAAAAGTTTTTTGGTTTTTTTTTTCAGGTGCCTTTTGACTCTAGAAGATTGGTCTTTCCACCAGTGCCTGCCGCTATGATCTGCTGCGTCGGCTACTACCTCTACATATCGATATTTCCCGAAAAGATATTCGAAATGGTCGCAGGTGGTTCTTTATTAGGTAACCTATTTCCCTGCTTTTCCAAAACGACCGCTTATATCAACCATAAACTTATTTCAATTTTCTCATCTAGGTTATGTATTATACGACATGATACATTTCTACATACACCACGGCAATCCCAAAGAGGGTTCATACTTATATGTAATGAAACGGTATCACAATCAACATCATTTCTCAGAACATGAATCAGGTAGGGTTTAACGAATCTAACTATTGACAGCTCGGTGGATTATGAAGCCATAACACACGGAACTGTCAAAATTTAGACTGACAGTTCCGTGTGTTATGGCTTCATAATCCACCGAGCTGTCATTTCTACAGAAGAAGTAGATTATATAATTTATTTTTTTGTTAGGTTTTGGTATAAGTAGCAGAAGTTGGGATGTCGTTTTTGGAACTTTGATAAAGTTAAGAACGCTTGCCAGAGGTATTCGATGGTAATGGTAGAGGAAGAGATAAGAAAAATCGGGTCCAAAGATACAAAAAAAGTGTGTTCTTCTTGTGAAAAGGCTGTATCGTTTTATTGCATTCTCTACGCTTATCATAAGAAAATCAGGACATGGGGGGCTAATTCCCTCAATTGTTTTAGAGTGTATAATATTTTAAATGTTTCGAGTTCGACAATCTGTTATTTTGTATATACCGTTTACAATAAAACGCTGCATATAATGTCTAGGAAATTTTTACTTTCCGACTAGTACCCTAGAAGGAAAGTGTTGTAATCGGCGGAAAAAATGATCAAAAAATCCTTGCAGTCAAAATTCTAATAACGGAAAGTACTAAAATAACAAAAATTTAAAAACACCAACTCAGTTTTATTTCAACCATCTCTGGATAATATACAAACTGTATCCTATAATATAAATATAAAGGGTCTCATATAAATGCACAAAAAAAACCAAAAGGAACAAAAATCTTATCAGCCGTTATTAGACGTATTTAAATTTATACGCCGCTATGCTGGCTAAAGTCACCATGACGCTAGCGCCGAACACCGCCCATATTTGGAACTATAAAACAACGAAACATGCAATAATTATTACATACATCGAAACCGTAATTTATTCCCAAATTAACAAACCTTCGATTTTGCACTTTTATTATCTTTTTTCGGGAGATTACTATCTTTCAAGTTGAACATCCTTTTGGCTAGTTCTTTCTCGGACACCTTCTGTTTCTTTATCAGTCCGTTAAGCGAGGCAACCTCCTTTTGAATTAAAGCGTCCTCGGGTGTTATCTCCAACGCTTTCTGAAGGTATTTCAAAGCAGACGCAAAGTCATTTTTACCTCTATACACCTAAAAATAGAAAATATAAATGTTATTATTAGGTTTTAATTAAATTTAATATTACTATTCATGGGTAAGTGTCAGGTATTGAGATAATTTCTAAAATGTATTTCGAAAACTCTGTAATATAGATATTTCTATCAATTACGCATTCCTCTAGAACTACCCGTTAATTGTTGCACACTTATATGACTTTCTTCATTGTCCAAAGTGGTGTTAATTCAAATGAAAAGAAATGATTTTACCATGCAAATCCTCTTTTAACACTTATAAAATTATGTACTGTTGAATATTTGAATATATAGTAATACTACGTATTTCTTTGATAAGTCTGCTCACTACCGGTTGGCTTACAGACAAAGAAATCTTGTCCTATGCTGGTTTGGTAACAGCCGACAGTAAATACATACATAAATTTACAAGAAACCTTTAGGTGTAGTGGAATTTTTGTTCTTTGGGTACTGCCTTGAACAGACTCTCCCATTTCTTCTATTAGATTTATCACGAGATCTTTCGACAGTCTGTACTGTTTCATAAAGAAGTCTGGAACTTCAAATGGGGAATAATCTTGTAAATTTCCCTAAAAAAATACTTCTTTTTCTCCTACAGTTTTAATTGCAAAAAAACAGAAATATTTAACTGAAGTCATACTTAATTTTCACATCGTTAACTGCATTTATTGCATTAAAATTCGACATCACATCCAACAGATCCATTGCGATGACAAGTGGAAAATATTTTGTCAGACTGTCAGATCCACAGTTGTTACTTATCAACTCAGTTAAATATTTTAAACACTGTTATTAAAAGGCACATACAGAGAGAATTGGACAGATAATAAATGAGGTTTGTGTACAGAACAAGAGTAAGCGTGTTTGGCCAAAGTTTCCATTGATTTTCGACAAAAGAAATACCTGTTTTAATCACAGCATAGCATAGGACTTACATTCTCCCAATACCTCACACTTACCCTTCCAAAAAACCACCTCAAAACGCATATTACCTTCGCTTTTCGATACAACGCCTTGACATTCAGCGGCTGGCACCTCAACACAGTCTCCAACGAGTTCAAAGCAGGCTCGTACAACCCAAGTTTAATCTGAGCAGCAGCCATATTATTACAAACGTTAATCCTATCCTCCAGCAAACTCTGCAGAGCGCCATCCGACACTTCCTCCTCCCCATCCGGTTTCGGGTCCTTAATTCCCCCTTCCAATTCATCGAGATAATCCAGAGCCCTTCGATAGCACTGGACAGCCAAGGTGTTCTCCCCACGGCCGTACCACCAGTTCCCCCTTTCCCGTTTCCTATTCCCCCTCTCTTTACGCTGGGCAATGGTCAAAGTTTCCGTGTCTTCTTCGACCGCGGATATGAGTTCGACGTCGTAGATGACTTTCGTGTCCCCCGGAAGCAACGGGGGCAAGCCCGTCGAACCGTACGCCAGCCGGGGCTCGATTATCAACTCGCAACGCTCCCCGATGTTCATCATAGCTATCGAGAGGTCTAAACCTTGCACAACCTGCAAGATTTAGGATATTTTTGGGAATTTAGTCCTCGGTTCAAATCCAAGCTTGGGCAGTTTTTTTTTTTTTTTTTAGTTTATATTAATAATACTTAACTAATAAATGTATGATTTAAAAACACTATTAAAAAAAAAAAATACAAATTTTCTTATCTAAGAATGAAAATAATTGCAGAATATGACCACCAGATGGCCACACAGACCGTTCTAACCAATAACAACATGAGAAAGTGAAATGTCAGATTGACATTTGACTGAATTTGAGGTTATGTAAATTTGAGACGTATAAAAATGGATTTCTTACATCACAACCGTCGATATGCATCGAGAAGTCATCCATTCTCTCTATTTCGGTGCCATTTTCTGTCTTGCAAACGTAATTTATCGTGCAGATATGATATCGTTGGGGTTTGGTGTCCGGTTCGCCTCTTTTAATGACCCTTTTCATGATGCTTCCGCTGCCTAGGATGTCCTCCCATTTGTTAGGGTCTACTTCTTGATTTTCTGTATTTTCCATCACGTTTTCGGGGTTTTCCACGACTTCTGCTGCTTTGGAATGTTGGTTTTCTTCAGTCTTTTCTTCTGAACCTAACCTATTTTCGGAATTTTCCGTCTGTTCGCCGTCTGCGACCATCTTTGGTGAATTATTGTTGATATTCTGTCTTGTTTGTTACGTCTTTATCGATTAGTGGTGATGGTGGTTAATGAAAATAGCTCTGACTTGCAATTCGATGTTATGAAACCGGAAAGTGACAGCAAGTTTCTAGAACTTGACAGCCCGGAAAAGCGGTCGATATGAAACGCGGTGATAAAAGCAACTTTTGATAAGATAATCTTCAGTGCGGTATGTGATGACAAGAACTGGAATTTTGACAGAACATAACAGAAGAATAGTTCTGGAGAAAATTCGACTTTCACATTTGACACACTACCGGCATTCAAACATTCAAATTTTTCTTCAAACTTCTTACAAGGTTATTATCAGTAGTATGGTATTAGAAAAGGGAGATTGTGAGCAAAATAATAGAAGAAAATAAGCCCCAATTATACAACCAAATATGTTTATTACGGGGCTGATTGAAAAATGCGCCAACAAAGTACAAAAACAGCGATCTACTTTATCATGAATTTAGTTCGAAGTAGCAAAAATGGAGCAAAGATGGCGTGAGCATCGATGGACATCGTTGTCACATGAAATGCTAAAACACTTTTGCAATATTATTCAATTTTATGAAGCCACAGCCACTCTGGACCCTCATCATCGCAGTTAAATAAACCTTTCCTCGTGCATCTAAAAAAAAAAACATGTACATCTTATATGAATACCTACACAGATTAAACAAATAATACTTACTGCAAATTACTTGCGAACACTTTGACCACTATCACACTTTAGTCACCTTTTATTGGCGATATTCTCTCTCTCTACAGAATTTTCAGAGTCTGCAGAGTTTTGAGAGTCGTAATAAAACCCGACGACGACGCCGCGCGTATAAAAATTGCTTAGATCCTACCTTATAAGTGTCTTAAGGAATTCCTTCGTGTCCATCGCTGGATGTCATCTATGGGACCTACCTTGCACACGATGTCTTCATTCTTGTAAGCTGCCTCTCCATGGGGGTCCTGCTCCATGTCACTTGTCCTCCGTCCTCTCACATTTACGGCTGCCACTAAACACTACACTCGTATAGCTTAAGCGCGCACGACTAAAATGTATCTTTGGCACTACACTTTTGGCCCCAAAGGCAAGTTCACTACACTACACTCACACTTCACTAGAACATAACCGTCGTCGTTCATCTGCAACAATAATACAACTAAATATAGCAAAAACATAATAGCAACAGATTTAGATGCATACTGTATACATACACAATGATACAAACTTTAGTTATAGCCAGTTACTAACGAAATCATGTTTTGTAGCTTATATAGGAATTTACTCGTATGCAAAACCGCGTATTCCGTATTCTATACGTACAAAATCGCTGAAAATCACTTAAAACAACGTTCAAGACATCACAAATTACCTATTGCGTATGTTTGCTGGCATTTCTGAATATAAAACACACGGTTTTCCCGTAAACTTCTGTCAAAAATCGCCGGGAGACGCGCTTTTGACAGCAAGCAGAATTTTTTCGACAAAATGGCTCGAAAAGACAATGGAACCTGGTTTTAAATCAACAAGTGTAGTCGTTGCTTGGTTACGAGATAATACATCTAGCTTTTGCCGCTTTTTGCGATTTTGTAATATTAGAATCTAATAAAATTAGACCATTCGGTTTTAGAGACCAATAATTATTACCGACTTACCTGTTTATTATTTGCTTGACAAGTTGTGACTTGTGACGTTGTCGAAGCATGTTGGATATCACCCGATTTCAATTGTTGTATTTAATCGAAGTTTGTACATTATTTTCTGTACAGTTCTTTCTATAAAAGCAGGATTACGTGAACTGAAATACGCTTTTTTGTAAGTACACTCATACACTAGTTTTTTTCGAACGCTAGGCATTTGATTTACGTATTCGGCACCGGCTGCGCATGCGCTAAACTACCTGGCTAGGTAAGCATAGGCCATGGAGATAAATAGATGAGGTGTAGGTACTCTTGCAGTAAAATAAAATAGTTTAAAAAAATGCCGTTTATTTTTTTGATAAAACACTCTATGAGTTTAGAAATTAGTTTTAGTTTTCATCATTTAGCTAGAGAGAATAACTAGAGAGAATTTATAATTTATAAATCTTTCTAGGAATTCAATAAAAAATGCAAGTGAATCAAATAATACACTTGCCTTTGGTCTGGAATGTTTATTTTATAACCAGCAAGAATTTAATTCGCAAAAACCTGATGCAATAAAACAACAGATTGTCCCAATAATAAACAAACTTGTCTTAGGTCAGGAATGTTGTATTTTATGAAAGAATTTAATTTGCAAAAACCAGAAGCAATTATTTTATGACTAGAACGAATTTAATTCGCTAAAACCTGATGCAATGAAGCAGCAGGTAGTCCAAATAATCAATAAACTTGTCTTAGGTCAGGAATGTTGTATTTTATGATCGACTTGAAAGAATTTAATTTGTATAAACCAGAAGAGATTATTTTATGACTAGAACGAATTTAATTCGCTAAAACCTGAGGCAATAAAACAACAGGTAGTCCCAATAATAAACAAACTTGTCATAGGTCAGGAATGTTGTATTTTATGACTAAATATTTTTACTAGAAAGAATTTAATTTGCAGAAACCAGATGCTATAAAACAGCAGGTAGGGCCAATAATCAATAAACTTGTCTTAGGCCAGGAATGTTGTATTTTATGACTAAAACGAATTTAATTCGCTAAAACCTGATGCAATAAAACAGCAGGTTGTCCCAATAATCAATAAACTTGTCTTAGGTCAGGAAAGTTGTATTTTAAGACTACAAATAATTTAATTTGCAAAAACCAGATGCAATAAAACAACAGGTAGTCCCAATAATAAACAAACTTATCTTAGGTCAGGAATGTTGTATTTTATGATTAGAATGAATTTAATTCGCTAAAACCTGATGCAATAAAACAGCAGGTTGTCCCAATAATCAATAAACTTGTCTTAGGTCAGGAAAGTTGTATTTTAAGACTACAAATAATTTAATTTGCAAAAACCAGATGCAATAAAACAACAGGTAGTCCCAATAATAAACAAACTTATCTTAGGTCAGGAATGTTGTATTTTATGACTAGAAAGAATTTAATTCGAAAAAACCAGATGCAATAAACCAACAGGCAGTCCCAATAATAAATAAACTTGTCTGTGGTCAGGAATGTTGCATTTCATGACTAGAAAGAATTTAATTCGAAAAAACCAGATGCAATAAAACAACAGGCAGTCCCAATAATAAATAAACTTGTCTGTGGTCAGGAATGTTGCATTTTATGACTAGAAAGAATTTAATTCGCAAAAACCAGAGGCAATAAAACAGCAGGCAGTCCCAATAATAAATAAACTTGTCTGTGGTCAGGAATGTTGCATTTTATGACTAGAAAGAATTTAATTCGCAAAAACCAGAGGCAATAAAACAGCAGGCAGTCCCAATAATCAATAAACTTGTCTTTGGTCAGGAATGTTGCATTTTATGACTAGAAAGAATTTAATTCGCAAAAACCAGAGGCAATAAAACAGCAGGCAGTCCCAATAATAAATAAACTTGTCTGTGGTCAGGAATGTTGCATTTTATGACTAGAAAGAATGTAATTCGCAAAAACCAGATGCAATAGAACAACAGGTAGTCCCAATAATCAATAAACTTGATCTTAGGTCAGGAATGTTGTATTTTATGACTAGAAAGAATTTAACTTGTTGCCGAAACTAAATCTTCAGTGTGTGGCAGGCCTAAAGGTCTTCCAGGTTCGATAAAAAGGGATGTAGGTTCAAGTTCAAATAAGTGGTAATAGAAGAAAACCATAATATATTAAGATATTTCTATTTAACAATATATAGTTTATATTTCATCAACCTTTCCACAAATCTACAATTAAGAACATTACAAGTCATTTTACGCAAAGAAACAAGAAAGACTCCTATAAGGCTTCTCTTTTTTTTTTTTAAATAAAACAAAAAGAAAACTAAGCTACAACATAAACAATATGTCAACAACTGCACAATAATCATAAAAAAATATACATAGAAATAAAATTAATGAATTAATGTTCATCCACGTAAAATGCAAATAGTAAAAGTATAAGTTTTTATTTTTTCTTTTCCACCTTAACGTGTGTCTTCTATGTGTATACATAAGGATCTCGTATATATAATAATCACTCGTTTACCTTTTGTCGCACTTCTTTTTAGCAGCAGCATTATTTATCTTATATAAATTTACATATACACATATCATCTGTATACAAAATTGTTTCCTTATTTACTCTTTTTGTATGTATATTATCGTACTATACTTAATTAATTAACGGCTCTCTCTTTCTCTCTTTCTCAAGCGCGCGCTCTCTCTTTCTCTCGCATTAATTTTTCAATGGTGACTCGACACAACTATGTACAATTACCTAACTATGTACAGGGGGGGGGGGGTATATCACAATCTATACAATGTCAGCGGAAGGTTTTTTTGTACTACTGCGATTCCGCCCGAGTATTTCAACGCCGCACTTCGGTACTCGTCGTTACGTATATCGACTGCAGCAGCTCAAGCTCCGTCGTAGTCGTCATCGTCCCGGCAGACGAAACCATCAACGATTCCGTCGTCGTCGCTGCAGCCGTCCTCAATGTCGTCCTGCAAAGAAGGCTGCAACAGCTGCAGCCCTCGCGACACTGTCACTTAACGTCTTTCCTTCGTTTTCCTTCACCCTCTGACACTAAAAAATGTACAACAAAACAATTTAATTTCAATACCATAAAAAAAAAATAGCATAAACTATGAGTGAATAACTGACCAGAATTGACTAAAATTGTCATAAAATGTCTAAAATTGTCAAACATTGTCAAATATTGCTCAAAGTTGTCCAAAATTTTTAAAAATTGGGGAAAATTGTTTAAAATTGCCAGAAAAAGTAAAAAATTCTCTAAAGTTGACCAACATTGTCATAAAATGTCTAAAACTGTATAGAATTGTTAAACATTGTCTAATATTGTTGTCTAAAATTTCCAAAAATTGAGGAAAATTGTCTAAAATTGCCAGAAAAAGTAAAAAAATTCTCTAAAATTGACCAAAATTGTCATAAAATGTTTTAAAATTGTATAGAATTGTCAAATATTGTTCAAAGTTGTCAAATTTCCAAAACATGAGGAAAACTGTCTAAATTGCCAGAAAAACTCTCTAAAATTGACCAAAATTGTCATAAAATGTCTAAAATTATATAGAATTGTCACACATTGTCAAATATTGTTCAAAGTTGTCTAAAATTTCCAAAAACTTGAGGAAAATTGTCTAAAATTGCCAGAAAAATTCCGTAGAATCGACCAAAATTGTCACAAAATGTCTAAAATTGTATAGAATTGTTAAACATCGTCAAATATTGTTCAAAGTTGTCTAAAATTTCCAAAAATTGAGAAAAATTGTCTAAAATTGCCAGAAAAATTCTCTAAAATTGACCAAAATTGTCATAAAATGTCTAAAATTGTATAGAATCGTCACATATAGTCAAATATTGTTCAAAGTTATCTACAATTTCCAAAAATTGAGGAAAATTGTCCAAATTTTCCAAAAAAATTCTCTAAAATTGACCAAAATGTCTAAAATTGTATAGAAATGTCAAACATTGTCAAATATTGTTCAAAGTTGTCTAAAATTTCCAAAAATTATCTAAAATTGACCAAAATTGTCATAAAATGTCTAAAATTATATAGAATTGTCACACATTGTCAAATATTGTTCAAAGATGTCTAAAATTCCCCAAAATTGAAGAAAACTGTCTAAAATTGTCAGAACAATTCTCTAAAATTGACCAAAATAGTCGTAAAATCTCTAAAATTGTCAAAAAGTGTCAACAATTGTTCAAAGTTGTCTAAAATTTCTAAAAATTGATGAAAATTAACTAGAATTGCCAGAAAAAGTGAAAAATTTGACCAAAATTGTCATAAAATGTCTAAGATTATATAGAATTGTCAAGTATTTTCCAATATTGTTCAATGTTATTTAAAATTTCCAAAACTTGAGGAAAATTGTCTAAAATTGTCGTAAAATCTCTAAAATTGTATAGAATTGTCAAATATTGTTCAAAATTGTCTAAAATTTCTAAAAATTGAGGAAAATTGACTAAAATTGCCAGAAAAAGTGAAAAATTTGACCAAAATTGTCATAAAATGTCTAAAATTATATAGAATTGTCAAATATTGTTCAAAGTTGTCTAAAATTCCCAAAAATTGAGGAAAATTGTCTAAAATTGCCAGAAAAATTGATCAAAATTGTCATAAAATATCTAAAATTGTACAGAAAAATTAAAAAATCTCTAAAATTGACCAAAATTGTCATGAAAAAGTAACAAATTTAAAAAGACAATAAGCAGAAAAGAAAAAAACTCACCAGCACTTCGTGTTTTCCTACGGATCATCTCAACGTCTGGCTGCTGACTCTTGTCGCCCTTGCTCCTGGTGTTGGGCTGCGCCGGCTGGGCCCGGATCGACCTTCTCGTATTCACCACAACCATTTTACTCGCGACGGCGGCGCTGTTCGCTCCGCCCGAGGCGACCGCGTTCTTCCTCTGCGTCGCGGGGCCGCCACCACCACCACCCGCGTTCGCCACCTGCCCGCTTTTCCTCACCTTCCCCGCGTACTCAATCAACGGCTCGTCGCTATCCGAACTCTCCTCCGACGGCTTCTTCTTCGTCGGAGCCGTCGTCGGAGCCCCCTTTTCCGTCGGAGCCGTCTCGGAGCTCTTCCGCTGCTTCTTGTTCTTCGGCTCCTCCAAAGGATTCCCCGACGAGCTATCGGACTCCTGCCGTTTCCTCTTGGTCGTAGGAGGCGCCCGCGGGGTCTGCTTCGCCGCCAAAACCGGAGAATTCAATTCCGGGCTGTTTAATTTAGAGGAGGCCCTCGTTCGTACAGAACGGGCCGTCGCCGGACTCGGAGAACTCGGTTGAATATGCTCGGGGATGTCGATTAATAACTGCTCGAGTAACGACTTAGATTTGACGGCGGGGCCCCCGTGGGGTTCGGTATCCGACGCGGGGCTCTCCGCCCGACTCTTATCCGGATTGGAGTACGTGTACAAGGGAGGCGTAACGCGGACCGGTATCGGATCCAAGTCTTCCTCTTTCTTCCCGTCGGAGCGCTCCGAGGACGAAGTTTTCGCTCCGACGTCGGATTTGTTGTTCTCGCAGCACTTCATCTCCTTGAGCTCGTCGTTGTGGTTCGTCTCCTCCTCCTCGGCGGTGAAGCCCTCCATTTTGGCGAGCTGCGCCTCGATGTCCAACATGTCAGGCACTTGGGTCTTGGGCGTCTTGCCGCCGCCACCGTTCGGCAGCGACGCGTTGTCGTCCGCGTGCGGGCTCTGGCTCGCCTGATTCGGCGATTTCTCGCTCAGCGCGTCCATGCTCTCGATACCGCTGTCCTCGCCTTGGCCCCCCGAGTTCGGAGACCGGCTCGGCTGCTTCTCCGTCAGGTCCACTTTCGGGTCAGGCGTGTTGCACTTGTCCGCTTCCGGAGGCTTGTCTTTAACCTGCAACGACCATTTTATGACGTTATATTATCGAAAATTGTTCGAAATTGCCAAAACCTACGGTAAATTTTGTAAAACTTGTTTTCAAAAATTGTCAAGAATGTTTCAAAATTATTGAAATGAATCGAATATTGACAAATATTATCAAATATTATAATAATATTATATTATAATAAAAAATATTATCAAATATTATCCAAAATTGTCATTAAATATCCAAAATTGCATAGAATTGTTCAAAATTGTCAAAAATTGTACAAATTTGTCTAAAATTGCCAAGAAAACTGTGGTAAATTTTCGAAAATTGACCAAAATTATCCAAAACAAGTCAAAATGATGCAACATCATCAAGAATATGCCAAAATTGTTCAAATTTATCAAATATTATCTAAAATTGACCAAAATTATCCAAAACAAGTCAAAATGATGCAACATCATCAAGAATATGCCAAAATTGTTCAAATTTATCGAATATTATCTAAAATTGACCAAAATTATCAAAAACAAGTCAAAATGATGCAACATCATCAAGAATATGCCAAAATTGTTCAAATTTATCGAATATTATCTAAAATTGACCAAAATTATCCAAAACAAGTCAAAATGATGCAACATCATCAAGAATATGCCAAAATTGTTCAAATTTATCGAATATTATCTAAAATTGACCAAAATTATCCAAAACAAGTCAAAATGATGCAACATCATCAAGAATATGCCAAAATTGTTCAAATTTATCGAATATTATCTAAAATTGACCAAAATTATCCAAAACAAGTCAAAATGATGCAACATCATCAAGAATATGCCAAAATTGTTCAAATTTATCGAATATTATCTAAAATTGACCAAAATTATCCAAAACAAGTCAAAATGATGCAACATCATCAAGAATATGCCAAAATTGTTCAAATTTATCGAATATTATCTAAAATTGACCAAAATTATCCAAAACAAGTCAAAATGATGCAACATCATCAAGAATATGCCAAAATTGTTCAAATTTATCGAATATTATCTAAAATTGACCAAAATTATCCAAAACAAGTCAAAATGATGCAACATCATCAAGAATATGCCAAAATTGTTCAAATTTATCGAATATTATCTAAAATTGACCAAAATTATCCAAAACAAGTCAAAATGATGCAACATCATCAAGAATATGCCAAAATTGTTCAAATTTATCGAATATTATCTAAAATTGACCAAAATTATCAAAAACAAGTCAAAATGATGCAACATCATCAAGAATATGCCAAAATTGTTCAAATTTATCGAATATTATCTAAAATTGACCAAAATTATCAAAAACAAGTCAAAATGATGCAACATCATCAAGAATATGCCAAAATTGTTCAAATTTATCGAATATTATCTAAAATTGACCAAAATTATCAAAAACAAGTCAAAATGATGCAACATCATCAAGAATATGCCAAAATTGTTCAAATTTATCGAATATTATCTAAAATTGACCAAAATTATCCAAAACAAGTCAAAATGATGCAACATCATCAAGAATATGCCAAAATTGTTCAAATTTATCGAATATTATCTAAAATTGACCAAAATTATCAAAAACAAGTCAAAATGATGCAACATCATCAAGAATATGCCAAAATTGTTCAAATTTATCGAATATTATCTAAAATTGACCAAAATTATCCAAAACAAGTCAAAATGATGCAACATCATCAAGAATATGCCAAAATTGTTCAAATTTATCGAATATTATCTAAAATTGACCAAAATTATCCAAAACAAGTCAAAATGATGCAACATCATCAAGAATATGCCAAAATTGTTCAAATTTATCGAATATTATCTAAAATTGACCAAAATTATCCAAAACAAGTCAAAATGATGCAACATCATCAAGAATATGCCAAAATTGTTCAAATTTATCGAATATTATCTAAAATTGACCAAAATTATCCAAAACAAGTCAAAATGATGCAACATCATCAAGAATATGCCAAAATTGTTCAAATTTATCGAATATTATCTAAAATTGACCAAAATTATCCAAAACAAGTCAAAATGATGCAACATCATCAAGAATATGCCAAAATTGTTCAAATTTATCGAATATTATCTAAAATTGACCAAAATTATCAAAAAAATTATAAAATTGAAAAACAAAAATCTCCAAAAAGGTTTACAATCTATAATTATCTAAAAGAAGTCAAAATTGCACAACACTATTTAAACTTGACCAAAATTCTTGAAACTTATCAAAGAAAAAGTTTAAAATTGTATAAAATTATCCAAAAATGGCCAAAATTTATCGAATATTATCTAAAATAGACCAAAATCCTACTAGAAAAAAAGGTTGTATGTATTAAATATTTCTAAAATCAGTTACCTCAACCGACTCCGTTAACGTATGGATGAGGTCCGTAACTTGATTCAGCGCCTCCAAGTTGTTCTCCGCGGAAGGAGGCACCGGTTTGGGGGGCACCCTGGCCGGTATCCTTTCCGGATCCTCCATCAAACGCTGCTTGAACTTCGCCTCCATGTCCATGTCGCCGGTCGTCGGTAACGGCACCTGCTTGGCCAGCTTGTCCATCAAGTTCTTCGTGTAGCTCTTGTGCCTGTTCAACTCCTTCGATTTCGCCTTCTCCTTGATCGGCTTATGATTGTTCGCGGTCGCAGCGATCGTCGACACGGTGCCGGTATTCGTCGAGCCGACGACCACCGACTGAGATTCTTCCGTTTGGCTGAGTCGTCTCCGTTTCTCAGACTGCCCGACGATACCATTGCTCTCCGAGTGTTTCTTCGTCGAGCGAGAGAGCTCGGAGTCGCTGCCCCGTCGCTCTTTCAGCTCCTTGAAGTTGAACACGCTCAGGTCGGTGGATTTTGGCTTTTTCATTTTTTTTGACGCCTCGCATATGTCGCTTTTCCATAATTCGAAGGCGGATTTGACCGCCGATTCGGGCTCTGAACAGGTGTTTAGGAGTTCGTCTTTGACCTTGAGGTCTTTTACCCTCCGGAACTGAAATTTATAATTATATAACATGATAGCTGAACAAAACTACTGTATCAAGAATACACTTGTTTTAGGTCAGGAATGTTTAATTCCCTAAAACCATTTGCAGTAAAACAGCTTCAATAATAAACTTGTCTAAAAAAAATGGCCACCAAATTCTGCAGTGTTTACTGCAATCCTCCAGAGATGGCGCTCGCCACCTATCTCCAAATTTACCACCAGACAGCGTTCTATCACAGCTATTCTACGACATAACTAATTTTAACCGAAAAAACTACAAACCTTAAGCTTAGCGGGCGTTCCATCCGGATTCAGCTTGACCCGCTTCTTGTTATTGATGACGGCGTGGTTCCTCCCGCGCAGCGAGATGTGCAGAGGGGGCACGCGGGGCTCCTCGACCTGCACCGCCTTCTTCGGCTGCTGCGCGTTAATAAAACTAACGTCAACCTTATAAGCCGGACTGACCGGCTCCGATTTCTCCAATTTCAACCGCAACTTGATCTTCTCCTGTTTCAGATTGGTGGGGGACTCCCGTCCCTTACCCTCCCTGCTCTTCTTCGGTTTGAATTTGCCGCCGTCGCTGTGGCACGACCGCGACTCGCTGTCGCTCTGATCGGTCGCCGTATCCGGACGATAGGTGGAGTTCGTGTCCTCGTCGGACATCGACGCCGACAACGGGAGGTCGGTGAAGACGTCGTTCGGCGTCGAGTCGTCCTCTTCGGTGTCGCTGTTCGACCGAGGCTCCAGTTCGCCCGTTAAAGGGTTTATTAGGTACTTGGAGCGGGGAGGCGGAGGCGGTCGGGTGTCCTGGATCACTTCGGGAAGTTCCGGGGGACTCCCGACGAGGTCTTGCTCCAGGGAGGGGAGCAGGCTGTCCAAGTCGAGGTCGGCTTTTAGGTCGGGCAGCGTCGGCGTTAATTCTTGAACCTGTAACGGATGTTTATTTATTTATTATATTATTGTATATTATTATTTGTTGTTGTAAAATTTGACAATTAAACTTTTTTTGAAACTAGTTTTGTTGTTTTTGTTACTTAAATTTTAATGTCAATTCCTAAAACTGTGGTCAAATTTCTAAAAGTGTCCAAAATTATACAAAACAAGTCAAAATGTCAAGAATATTCCAAAATTGTTCAAATTATATTACTGATTATTATCTAAAATTGATCAAAATTGTCACTAAATGTTAAAAATTGTATAGAATTGTCCAACATTGTCAAAAATTGTGTAAATTTGTTTCAAATTGGCAAAACCTGTGGGAAATTTTCTAAATTGACCAAAATTATCCAAAACAAGTAAAAATGATGCAACACTTGAACAAATTTGTCAAAGAAAATATCTAAAATTGACCAAAATTGTCAAGAATATGCCAAAATTGTTCAAATCTATCGAACATTATCTAAAATTGACCAAAATTGTCAAGAATATGCCAAAATTGTTCAAATTTATCGAACATTATCTAAAATTGGCCAAAATTGTCAAGAATATGCCAAAATTGTTCAAATTTATCGAACATTATCTAAAATTGACCAAAATTGTCAAGAATATGCCAAAATTGTTCAAATTTATCAAACATTATCTAAAATTGACCAAAATTGTCAAGAATATGCCAAAATTGTTCAAATTTATCGAACATTATCTAAAATTGGCCAAAATTGTCAAGAATATGCCAAAATTGTTCAAATTTATCGAACATTATCTAAAATTGGCCAAAATTGTCAAGAATATGCCAAAATTGTTCAAATTTATCGAACATTATCTAAAATTGACCAAAATTGTCAAGAATATGCCAAAATTGTTCAAATTTATCGAACATTATCTAAAATTGGCCAAAATTGTCAAGAATATGCCAAAATTGTTCAAATTTATCGAACATTATCTAAAATTGACCAAAATTGTCAAGAATATGCCAAAATTGTTCAAATTTATCGAACATTATCTAAAATTGAGCAAAATTAACTGTAAAGAATTGTCCAGCATTGTCAAAAATTGTACAAATTTGTCTAGAATTGCCAAAAATTCATGGAAATTGTTTAACATGACAAAAAAAAATGTGGAAAATTATCTAATCTTGAGCAAAATTATAAAAAAAAATATAAAATTGAAGTTTTAGGGGTTAGAGTTTTTTTTTTGACGTCTGACGTTTTATATAACATTTTCTAAAGCCTCTAGCCAACATAAATTTAAATCATGGCATTAGTAATTGGTAATATTGGTAATTTTGTAACTGTCATTTTTGAATCCATCATACACGACCTTTTCCACATAGAAAAACAGTAAAAATGCATATAATTATTATTAATTTGTATTATTTTTGGTATTTTTTGAATATTTTTACACTGATGGCCATTTTTTTTTTCATATGAATAAAAAATAAACTATTGTTAGAAATTGCGTCAGGGCAATCTCTATGAAATTTTATCAAACAGTGTTGTACGTTGAATTTCCTGCATTGTAATATTAGCAATATTTTCTAAAATAGTATCTCTGTATTTGGAAATGGTTGGTTTATGATTATCAGCGTTATTAGCAATTAAAATTTACTACATTATTCATTCTGTTCTATTATATAACTCATATTATGTCTTGTGGATGAATAAACACAAATCTTACAAGAAAGAACGCTCTCCTCAAGATCACATAAAAAATCCATTTAAAATGTTTTCATGTCAAATATGCTTGTACTTGTTGTGGACAGCATTGTGAATGTTTGATTAAGCAATCATATTGTTGAAAAACTCTGCAAATTTCCTAAAAATAGACATTTGGCAGCACATCTATTTTGCTGAGTTTGCAAATTTGAAGTGCTTATTTTGCTATTTACAGTACCTTTTACTTCAAACTTGTAATTGTATTAAATAAAAAGTTGGAAATAAAAAATTACACCTAGTTTTAAATATAAACATTATATTTTGAAACATATCAAAATAAGTATTAGAAACACAAATTGAGACTGACCTGAGGCATCTGAGGTTGTTCCCAAGTGGTAGTACTAAACGATGGATATGACGAATGGTAAGGCACAGCTCTATTACTCGAAGAAATATTATTTGTCGTCGGTTTCTGTACGACAGCCGGTTGCTGTTGTAGAGCACTAGCGGTGTTTTCCGTTTTCGGGGGCACAGGAACCGCCTGCTGCTGCGGCGGAGGGGTCGGGTTCACCGGGGGAATTACAGGTCGAAACAAGGTCTGCGCCGCCAAGACGTCCTGCTTCGCGGGAGGAGGCGCCACGACGGCCGGGGGCGGTTTCTGCGAGGGCCCAACTTTACTCTGCTGGAAAATCGTCTTTGCGTTGGGCTTCGCTTGACTATGACTATAAGGCGGAGGCCCCACGGTGGGCCCCAGTCCGTTAACGACCGTTTCCGTCGGTTCTTGCTTCGGGGACGGGATTCCCTCGTTCTGGAGCAGGTTCACCAGAAGGGGGCTCGTCATGTTCACCGTCGACTTGCTCCCGGGATACGGGGGCGGGGGGTTCGGCGGGTAGGGGTTTCCGCCACCGGACGCGGAGACGCTGTTCTCGCGGATCGCCTGGTTCATGCTCGTGAAGGGAAACGGGCCCCCGTAGGGCTTCGTACTCGACGGAGACGGGCTTGCGACTGCGTTTGACTGCGGCACTTTAGGAACAATCGAGTCTGACGGGCACACCACATTCGGCGACCGGAATTGCACTTTTTCAATGGACGACGACGACGACACTGGAATCTCCGGCGGACGATGCTGCGTCCCCCCCTGGGACAGCAACTGAGACAAGCTCGTCCCCTCGGATGCCGTCGAAGACGTACTCGCTCCAGCAACTCCATCTAATAAATTTAAAAAAAATATATATTTGAGATTATTTAAAGTTATTTGAAGTTAGTTAATAAATATTGTTTACTTAATAGAAAAAAATATGTTCAATTTATGTTGTTTGTAGACTTAAGAATTGACATAAAAACATCAAAAAAATGTAAATAACTTTCAATTTTAATGATTAATGTGTCTATCTAATAAATAAAAAAAAATATTTGAGGTTATTTCAAGTTAGTTAATAAATATTCTTTATTCAATAGAAAAAAAGGTCTTTTTGTTCAATTTATGTTGTCTCTAGACTTACGAATTGACAAAAAAACATCAAAAAAATGTAAATAACTTTCAATTTTAAAGATTAATGTTTCTATCTGATAAATTAAAAAAAATATTTGGGGTTATTTCAAGTTAGTTAATAAATATTGTTTATTCAATAGAAAAAAAGGTCTTTTTTCAATTTATGTTGTCTGTAGACTTACGAATTGACATAAAAACATCAAAAAATTGTAAATAACTTTCAATTTTAATGATTAATGTGTCTATCTAATAAATTAAAAAAAAATTTGAGGTTATTTCAAGTTAGTTAATAAATATTGTTTATTCAATAGAAAAAAAGGTCTTTTTGTTCAATTTATGTTGTCTCTAGACTTACGAATTGACATAAAAACATCAAAAAATATAAATAACTTTCAATTTTAATGATTAATGTGTCTATCTAATAAATTAAAAAAAAATTTGAGGTTATTTCAAGTTAGTTAATAAATATTGTTTATTCAATAGAAAAAAAGGTCTTTTTGTTCAATTTATGTTGTCTGTAGACTTACGAATTGACATAAAAACATCAAAAAAATGTAAATAACTTTCAATTTTAAAGATTAATGTGTCTATCTGATAAATTAAAAAAAAATATTTGGGGTTATTTCAAGTTAGTTAATAAATATTGTTTATTCAATAGAAAAAAGGTCATTTCTAAATTTATGTTGTCTGTAGACTTACGAATTTACATAAAAACATCAAAAAATGTAAATAACTTTCAATTTTAACGATTAATGTGTCTATATAATAAATGAAAAGAAATATATTTGAGGTTATTTCAAGTTAGTTAATAAATATTGTTTATTTAATAGAAAAAAGGTCTTTTTGTTCAATTTATGTTGTCTGTAGACTTACGAATTGACATAAAAACATTAAAAAAATGTAAATAACTTTCAATTTTAACGATTAATGTGTCCATCTAATAAATTAAAAAAAAATATTTGAGGTTATTTGAAGTTATTTGAAGTTAGTTAATAAATATTGTTTACTTAATAGAAAAAAAATGGTTCAATTTATGAGGTTTGTAGACTTACGAATTGACATAAAAACATCAAAAAAATGTAAATAACTTTCAATTTTAAAGATTAATGTGTCTATCTAATAAATTAAAAAAAATATTTGAGGTTATTTCAAGTTAATTAATAAATATTGTTTATTCAATAGAAAAAAGGTCTTTTTGTTCAATTTATGTTGTTTGTAGACTTACGAATTGACATAAAAAAATGTAAATAACTTTCAATTTTAATGATTAATGTGTCTATCTAATAAATAAAAAAAATATTTGAGGTTATTTGAAGTTAGTTAATAAATATTGTTTACTTAATAGAAAAAAAATTGTTCAATTTATGTTGTTTGTAGACTTACGAATTGACATAAAAACATCAAAAAAATATAAATAACTTTCAATTTTAACGATTAATGTGTCTATTTAATAAATTAGAAAAAAAAATATTTGAGGTTATTTCAAGTTAGTTAATAAATATTGTTTATTCAATAGAAAAAAAGGTCTTTTTCAATTTATGTTGTCTGTAGACTTACGAATTTACATAAAAACATCAAAAAAATGTAAATAACTTTCAATTTTAACGATTAATGTGTCTATCTAATAAATGAAAAAAATATATATTTGAAGTTATTGGGACAGAAGACTCCGACCGAAGGTCAATTTTTGACCGAAACCGAAGCCGTAGCCGAACTTCGGCTTTTCTCATTGGCTTCGGCCAAAGCCGAAGTCGGAAGTATTACGACTGTACGTATAAAAGAATTGAACAGAGTAGAGTAAAATAGTAAAATATTGTCAAATAATAACGTAAGGTAATAATAACATATCATTTGTGTTTCCAACTCTACAAAGCGTACCTACTTTTTAAGTCCTACTGTAATTAAAACATGAGAAATCATAAGAGTTATACTTATATTTTCTAGCCATATAAAAACCACTGTTTTTCTCTTTGGGACTATCAAATATGGATAAGTTTTTAACTCCTTTAGGTTTTAAACAAACCTAACGGACCAACATATGTACATGATGAAATGGCAAAAACCACAATTAATAAAAGAAAGAACAATGAATGTCACCGTCAAAGTTCGCCGATTTTAACCGATAAGGGTAAGTGCGGTATATTCATTCATGGTTTTCAACGAATGGCTGCGCCCAGTATGACCTTCAAAAACATTTTGCTGTTTGATATGGCAGAGTATCTGACTTTATGCCTAGACTTACGTTTTTAATTTTGCTATTAAGTGACATATCTTATTATGTGAAATATTATCGTAAAATCGCGAAATTTTAACAACAGTGCGTCGTGGGTGTTGTGAGTTGTAACCTGTTTGTTATGTGCACTGTGACCGCGCAAGCGCTGTGCAAACCTTCGACTTCGGCCTAATTTTAGCCGAAGCCGATTATTTAGCCGAAGGTGTATTTTTTGGCCGAAGGTGGCCGAAGCCGAATGTTCGGTCGGACTCTAGTTATGGAAACAGAAGACGCAATGGCACATCTCATGACGCTCATCACAGGCGCGTTGGAGGATAGAGAGCAGTGCAATGCCCTGTTCTTTGACCTTACGAAGGCTTTTGACTGCATGTGTCATGAAACATTTCTCAAGAAAATGGAAACTATGGATTTCGAAGAATCTCGCTGGACCTACTCAGAAGCTATCTTTCCAACCGACACCAGTATGTTTTCCACAACGGAAAAAGAAGTTCCATGCAGAGGGTTGATTGCGGAGTCCCTCGAGGAAGTATAGTGGGTGCTGTTCTTCATTATTTATATAAATGAACTACCAAAGAGTATAACAGCAGCCGTTACTCAATATGTTGACGACACTACAACGTTACTCCGTGGTCATGAACCACAAATTACAATCAGCTCTGAAAATGCCAAGAAGGCCGCTGAATGGTTCGCTCACAATCACTTACCGCTCAATATCAACAAGACTACTGAATTATTTATTACTTCTAGCCGAAGAGATCAAAGAAAAGTCAAAGATGTGAAATTTCTGGGTGTGCACTTGGACACACGACTGACCTGGTTACCCCAAGTTGAGAAACTACTTCCAGTTCTTGCCTCCGTAACATATGCAGTAAAACGTATAAAAACAACCATAGGGATAAGTGCTGCAAGAACAACTTACTTTGCACTATTCCACTCCCGGATGTCATACGGTCTAAAACTGTGGGGAGGATCTGCACACAGCTACAAAGTGTTACTGTCACAAAAGAAAGCCATTCGAGCGATAGAGGGTGTTGCAAACACAGAATCCTGCAGACCTCTCTTTAAAAAGCATAAGATCTTAACCCTATATGGAGTTTACATCCTACAGCAGTTACTCTACACCAAAAAAGAACTGTATACACATCAACAAAGGAGTGACATCCACCAGTACAATACTAGGCAGTGCCATCTTATAGAAGTACCTCGGGGAAGACTTCACACCACCTCCTTCACACGGGAGGGTCTAAAACTGTACAATAACCTACCTGAAGAATGGAAACATTTGCCAAGCAGACAATTCAAGCGCACAGTTACTAGCTTCCTAATAGACTCACCACCTTATTCCGTTCAGGAATTCTTTGATAGCCTACAAGAATGCCGACAACCAATTTGAAGTTTTTTTTTTATTAAGTTTTCCTATACATGCATATATTGTTGATTGACTTGTTGCTGGCAACCAATAAATTCTATTCTATTCTATTTCAAGTTAGTTAATAAATATTGTTTATTCAATAGAAAAAAAGATCTTTTTGTTCAATTTATGTTGTCTGTAGACTTACAAAGTGACATAAAAACATAAAGAAATTGAAAATAACTTTCAATTTTAATGATTAATGTGTCTATCTAATAAATTAAAAAAAAATATTTGAGGTTATTTCAAGTTAATTAATAAATATTGTTTATTCAATAGAAAAAAGGTCTTTTTGTTCAATTTATGTTGTCTGTAGACTTACGAAATGACATAAAAACATCAAAAAAATGTAAATAACTTTCAATTTTAACAATTAATGTGTCTATATAATAAATTAAAAAATATATATATTTGAGATTATTTCAAGTTAGTTAATAAATATTGTTTATTCAATAGAAAAAAAGATCTTTTTGTTCAATTTATGTTATCTGTAGACTTACAAAGTGACATAAAAACATAAAGAAATAGAAAATAACTTTCAATTTTAATGATTAATGTGTCTATCTAATAAATTTAAAAAAAATATTTGAGGTTATTTCAAGTTAATTAATAAATATTGTTTATTCAATAGAAAAAAGGTATTTTTGTTCAATTTATGTTGTCTGTAGACTTACAAATTGACATAAAAACATCAAAAAAATGTAAATAACTTTCAATTTTAACAATTAATGTGTCTATATAATAAATTAAAAAATATATATATTTGAGATTATTTCAAGTTAGTTAATAAATATTGTTTATTCAATAGAAAAAAAGATCTTTTTGTTCAATTTATGTTATCTGTAGACTTACAAAGTGACATAAAAACATAAAGAAATAGAAAATAACTTTCAATTTTAATGATTAATGTGTCTATCTAATAAATTTAAAAAAAATATTTGAGGTTATTTCAAGTTAATTAATAAATATTGTTTATTCAATAGAAAAAAGGTATTTTTGTGCAATTTATGTTGTCTGTAGACTTACAAATTGACATAAAAACATCAAAAAAATGTAAATAACTTTCAATTTTAACAATTAATGTGTCTATATAATAAATTAAAAAATATATATATTTGAGATTATTTCAAGTTAGTTAATAAATATTGTTTATTCAATAGAAAGAAAAAGGTCAAAAAAAATGTAAATAACTTTCAATTTTAACGATTAATGTATAACTGTCAAATTTGATAGCTCCTGTCACTATCTTAAATTACACAATGTTAGTGAGGTTATAATTTTAGTCGGTTGCCTGGCAAAACATGTTTTTATAAACCCTAGCTAGATATCTGCCAAGAAACCGACTTTTTTCAGAACCCCGACGAATAATAATGCTAATTTAGGTTAGAAAGTGACAAAACTATAAATAAAAATCTAGAATCAACGCCTACACGATCGTTAGAAAACCATAACCGTTTGTTTCGCGAGAAATATGAAAAATCGACTAACCTTGTCCGGTATGTAGGATGATTTCTTGCGTTTCCGTGGCGACGGGTCCGGCTAATCGTAGAGAAATAACCTGGTCGCCCTCGACCTGGACACTGAGGATGCCGAGGGCGCGCAGTTGGTGGGGCCCATCGTTGGCGAGTTGGCGTAAGCGTAACGCTGCCTCTCTGGGGATGGACAGCGTCACACGCACCGAATTCCACGGTTCCAGTTTGTGAACTTGTAACTGATCGCCGATTAAATTCTGCAACGTGCTATCCGCTGCCATCTAAAAATTGACGAGACTATACGAGCGTGAAGCGGTTAAGTTCTTAGTGGTACTTACCATCAAGTCATTTGCCGTTTCCCATCGTTAGTTCGGCGTGTTTTACATTATTTTTGATCTGAAATGTGAGATAGTTGGGTATATTCAGTAAGTGATAATTATAAACAAGGTGTATTTTCGCGGGATTCGGGGGCATTTTGAGGTATCCGGCGGAATTGTTGGGGTCGAGCGTGGGCCTGGAGCGATTTCGCGGCGAATTCGCGACGTTTTTGATAGAAAAGTGCTAAATAAAACAAAATCTGATACAAGAAAAGATGGTTGTGGTAGCAGCCATCTTGTATATGGGACGGGGGAGTGTAATTCCATGTGTTCTATTGTCAAATTACGCGACACAAACTACCTTGCACCAAAGCAAACGGAAACGAAAACACTGCCTCCTGTTAACCGGGTCCATGGCACCGGCCCCAATATTCCGTCCAAATACGTAACGAGACGGGTCCAATAAATTGATTTGCTTACGGCCAAGAAACATTACATACCCCATTCTATGTGACACACTTAAAACTTTAACGCACAACGCTCTATTCAAACCACAAGCTAGTCCTATTCGCTACGTCCTCTGATATGCATTACATACAACTCTCGGTAAAAATATACGCAAAACGAACATAATCTTAGAAGAAATAGTTTATACTCTTTCAACAATAACAACTCGACGCCATTCGCAGTGCGCGATCTACATGCGCGGTACGAACGCAACGCAGAGCATCACGGGACAATTTAGAATTGTTCAAACTTTACGAACCACGACGCCTTTTACAAATTCCAACTAATTATTCTCAAAAAAAAAAAAAAAAAAAAACAATACACAACCAATAAAGCAAAAAACAACATTTTTCGACAAAACAACCACCGCGCCCTCTACCCAGTCCACCGGAACATCCCCGCGTATAGGTTAAGTCAACTGTCATTAATGTCAAATTACATAATATCTAAATTATCTAACAGGCCTCCGATAACAATAAAAACACCATATAATTTACGTTTTTCTTTTAATATAAACAATTTACAATATTCATTAATTCACTCTACGTTTTCATATCTGCAATGGTTCTAATCGCTAGGTCCGCACGACTCCAACAATCCCAAATTCTTCATGCGGATAAAGTCTTTCTCGACATCGTATGTCCTAAAAAAATTAAATATTATACACCTTTAGTCTACGCAGGAGACTCTACGGAGACACCCGTACCTAAAGAATGCAGCGGAGCGCTTCTTTGAGGGCTCGTTGATGAGGAAATACTGCCCGACTCCTGCGGCAATACACAAACCAATTCCGATGGTCAATTGCTTCTTGATCTGTGCGTGCAATAAACCTCTCAATTGCGGTTTAGCAACCCTACTGACAGCTCCGGACATCTAAATAGATAATCAACAATAAGCCTTACTTGATATTAAACCGATTAATCAGTTTTTGATATTTATTTGCCGATGATTTACCGATCCTAAAAAAATAGATTACCTTGGATTTAGTGATTACTCTCCGCAGAAATGGATAACGATCTAAGCAGGCTGCTGTCAAAATTACACAATCAAATCGCAATATGGCCGCCGCGGTACACCGGAAGTCAATAAAGTTTCAAAATGAATTTTCTAACTGTTTAATTTCGTTTTAGAATTTGTCGATATTCTGCTTGGGGTTTTAGTTTTAAATAATAAATTTAACGATATTAAAATTGAGGGATAACTATCGTTTTGTGTGTGTTTTGGTTGGTTCAGGTTTCATGGAAGCTTTCAATGTTTTAACCTTTAGCTATGATGATCAGTTGATAACAATATACACCCAAATTTTTATACATAGTTTATTGCATCATAATACACAACTGTTATTTGGGTTGAATTTAAGACATAAGCAGTGATAAGCAGCGCTGTAAAACGCGATAATAAATCTCGAATCAACGAACATCGCGAATCCAAATCACGTTGTAAGAAGGTCATAATAAGGCACAGATCGCATATAACAGGTAATTTTTATACATCATTAATCTATTAAATACAAAATAACTCCATTAAGAGATCCAAACAACTTGTAAATATATATTTTTATTTGTTAAATTCTCGTCAGATTATAGGTTAGGTCAGGTGACAGCGATGACAGGTACCCCGAGGGCGCCACCGTAGCGGGGCGCGAAACGTCAAAAATTTAATTAAAAAACCCACACACCTAAAGAAAATATCTTTGTAGGTACATATTCCTCAAAAGTAACAAAATTTAAGATGGACAAAGAGGCTCCCAGGATAGACACGGTGATACCGCTACCATTAAACGACGACGTCTTGCTGGAGATCGTCGACAAAAGTAGAGATTGGGCGATAATGCACGGCGCAGGTATGAGATCGAAATCCAATTTCTCGAAGGACGTTCTACAGTTTGCACCGTTCGTTCTGATCCCTTCCGCGTTTCCCCGTACGGAATTTTACAAAGCCGTCGAACTGCAGGTTATACTGAACGAACTCATGCACAGGGTGGCCCACGATAGGGTCTTTTTGGCAGAGTGTCTACGCGAGACGATACAAGTTGACGAGTTTACCGGTAACTTGTATAAGATCTACGAGACCATACAAGATGAAGGCGTCACTCAGGTTAGTGAGATTGTATCATTATGTTCAGTGAAGAGGGTCTAGTGTGCCATGATTTAATTTTTTTATGTTGGCTATATGCTTTAGGAATTGATTGACATATAAAACGTCAGAAATGTCAAAACTGTCAAATTTTCAAGTAGCTTACCTACAATATTTTTCATGGCAAATTAGAGTTTTTCTGTGTGAATGAAGTTTAATTTCATAAAAGCTTCATTTACACCACTAAAAATATTGTAGAATACAAATGGCACACTTTATTATATGTGAATCATTTATTTTGGAGTTTTCATAATGGAGTTATTTTCATTGCGTATACTGTTAATATGTATCATTATGCAGCCGTTATCTTTGGGTTTGATAAGATCTGACATCATGTTGGAGACTTCTTGTCCAAATCCTGGGAAAAGTTGTCATCGGCACCCGCCGTACTGCTGCTGGAAGCAAGTCGAGATCAATACAATCGCATCTGGTTTCGGATGGCTGGGCCCCGTTTCTGGCGCTATACATAGGTGATGAATGTAGCTAACGGAAACTACAGAACCAATATAATGACAATGGAGTGACAAAACAAAGGAATAATCCCTGTAACTTTTGTTATTGCAACTTTAAACAAGAGTTTTTTAACTTATAGTGTTTTAGGAATAGTTTAGTATTGGTATTTAAAAAAATTCAAGATGACTGCTTGTTTTATCTTAAATAGAATTTGAAAAAAAGTTCCAGCAATTATTCTATACATTTGACACATCTTTGCAAAGAAAGGTCACATGTGGCTTTTGGCGCTTATTAATACTAACTGTTTCCTTTAGTTAGGCTGGTAGATTTATAGTAATTATTTAATTTACCACAATTATTAATTAATATATTAATGTTATAAGTGACAGTAGTGAGCAAATTGACGCCATTTTGGTCGCCATGTTGATGTTGCCAGGCAACCAGGCAACATTTCGTCCGCCATGTTTTTGTGTTTGACAGGAATGTCACAAAAGCTTTCTTGATTTATGTATCTATTGTTTGTCGTTTTTGTCTCCTATTTGTAAAAAAAAAACACCTGTAGATGTTTACTGTCTATTTTACTGTGGTATTTTGTATGCTTGTTTTGAATCCATATACTGTGTAATTCATACATGACTGTGTAGTGCATTGTACATTTATCAGAAATCTTTACGGTTAGTCAATTGTCTATGACTTTGATAAGAGAAAAATGTAATAAAGTGGTGCTCTTGTATCGTTATTAGCTGTTGTTAGAGTCGCGTACTGCCATCCTTGCTTGCATGGAATTGTTATTTTCAGAGGGTGTCGTTAGGATTGCTTCGGTCCGATTACATGGTACACACAAAAACCGGCAAAATTAAACAAGTGGAGATTAATACGATTGCGTCCAGTTTCGGTGGTGTTTCGACACGCTTGTCGAATTTCTATAGGTATGGTCATTTTTTTCAATCAATTTTCCTGACGATTTGCCTATTTGCTTTCCACGTGCATGCTCAAGCCTCCCACACATTCAATTTTTAAGACACACAGTGATGGTAACTTTCCAAAACAAGGTATCGTTTCATACCTTTTTTTTTTCGCACATATCCAGTCATGTATGTCTTACACATTATATCTATAGCTATATTAACTAACGCATCTACGCAATACTTATCTCACTATCCTGTAATTTGTGTTCAGCTGTCAACCAGTGATTGGTTGGTAGACATGATTTTTGACGTTTGTCAATATTAGGTTATGTACAAGAATGAGATTGACATTTAACAAATGTCAAACACCATGTTTACCAACCCATTATGTTAGTTACAAAATACAATTATCTCTTGTACTCTATTTTTAAACTATAACAGTCAAAATAACTCCAATTTATCTGCCAAATTATCTGGTGACATTTCTAGTGTAAACCTGGCTTCTTGGGTTTTCCGCATAGTTTAAAAATAGAGTGTAATTTACATTTAAAAACTCATTTGTTACTGTATTTTTTAGATTTGTTATGCAAGAGCTAGGTTATCATGACCTATTACCGAATGTAAGTAAACTTCCTAAGTTTGTTTTTATCGTATTATAAGTTTTTATTATTACATCCGTAGATGCCCGAGAATAACGCATTGGAAGGCCTATGCAGCGGCATGCTGGAAGCTTGGAAAATCTACGGAAACAACTCAGCCGCGATACTCTTTGTTGTTGAAGACGTGACGTACAATATTTGCGACCAGCGATTCCACGAGTTTGAGTTGAGACGATTAAACCCACACGTGAAAATTTTGAGGAGGACGCTGACTCAAATACACCAACAAGGTCGCCTTGGGTCTGACAACGAACTAATAATGTATGTTTCACAGACTTTATACTCTAGGTTTTTGTTTATAGTCTAGTTTTTGTCCACATAGTTTAAAAATAAACTGTAAGCCAACATAAGTTGGTAAACATGTATTTTGACATTTGTATGACATGTGAGGTTATGTATCTTTTAATTTTTAGCGATGGTCATGTTGTTTCGGTGATTTACTTCCGCGCTGGTTACGAGCCTGGTCATTACCCGACTCAGAAAGAATGGGACGCGAGGCTGATGATGGAAAGATCGCAGGCGATCAAATCGCCTTCGATTCATTACCATCTCGCCGGAACGAAAAAGGTTCAGCAGGCTTTGGCAAGGCCCGGGGCTATAGAACTTTTCCTAGGGGAGGACAGCAAAATCCAAGCGGTGAAAGAAATTTTCACCGGTTTGTACAGCCTGGATTTTGACGAGTTTGGAGATCAAGCCGTCCAGATGGCCATGGATCAACCAGAACGGTACGTTAACCTAAAAAAATTGACATTGACAGTTGTGTTGTATAAGTTGCCAATATGTTATTTGTTTTAGTTTTGTGATGAAGCCTCAACGAGAAGGTGGTGGAAATAATATATACGGTAGTGAAATACGGGACGCCATAATGCAGATGAGAAATTCGAAGGAACGGTCCGCATGGATCCTGATGGAACGGATCCACCCGCCGGTGACGGCTGGTTATATCGTTCGTCCGGGGGGCTCGGATAAACCGGAATTGGTGGATTTAGTTTCGGAGTTGGGGATATACGGGGTGATCCTAGGGTAGGTAGGATTTGGGAAGTTTTGAATTTTGTTTTTATGATTTTTTGTTTTGTAGAGATTCTACGAAAATTTACACGAATCGTCAGGTGGGGCATATGCTGCGTACCAAAGGGTCTAACGCTAATGAGGGGGGCGTTGCGGCCGGTGTGGGGGCACTCGATAGTCCATTTTTGATTGATTAGGATTTTAGGGTTTCTAAAATATATTTATGATTTATTAAATGTGAATATAAGAGTATTATTATTATTATTACAGGATATGCATTTATATTTTTACAATATAGATAAAGGTTGCACGATGTGTGGGTTGTTTTATTTCATGTTTTGAAATAGAGGTGTCTCTAGCAGTCCAACCCAACCCAACCCACCTGGGTTGAGTATTGCAATATAACCTCACTATTTTTAGAATTTCTAACCCCTAAAACTGACAGCAAAAAAAAGTTTACTTAAGTTGCCAACCTGCAATATGTATTTTCCAATGGACATATATTTACGAGAAATCATTGCAATGGTCAATTACAATACTTTCCTTCTAGGGTACTAGTTGGACAAAACAAACCAGCGTAAATCTGTAAAATATCTTTATTTCTCTAAAAGTAGTAATAAATGTTATAAAAGATTAAAGTAATTTTCACCAGAACGTTGTGTTATGCAATTAAACACCTCTCATCGCAACAACTGATATCTCTCTCCTCCGTCCGTCCGTGCTCGTCTCCCGTTCTCCACCGTTCTCTTGCAAGGATAACAATACAACCGAAATACGTTTTGTAGGCAACCTTATTCTCAATTATGTACACCGTAAGAATTACTCAAGATGATGAAATATTAAGTAAATAAATAAATGATCAAGGGTATCCCTCAGCACATAAATACCTCTATATCTAACGCACTGAACAATAACCTAAACAAAAATTTGAACAACAAACCAAAAAGGGAAATACAAAGTCTAATAATAAAACATCTTTCGCTGCGCATACGCAACTCTGTCTACCAAGATTCAAAAAAAATAATAAACAAACAAAAAAAATGTGCTAATAATAATAATAATAATAATCATCGTATTAAGAAGATTATCCTTCACTTCCTGTGAGCAAGGGGGGTTGGGTGGGGGGGCGCTCACATAATGTCATATACATAGTCCTTCGGAACAAGAAATAAAACAAAAAAACTATACTGACATCTTCGAAAGCGAAAAAAGAGAGAAAGTAACGTTAATAGTTCACGCTAACAGTCAACAGTTCACTCGGTCACTTTTCTACATCGATGCTTATGCGTTCGCGGAGACGTTTGGGCGGAGGCTCGTCTATATCGTCGTCGAGTCCCGGCAGCGTTATCTTCGTCTCTGAGGCCTCAAACGGCTGAAACAGAAAGAGACGATGTCACAAATTAATCGGTGCGGTTTCCTCCGTACAACGATTTCTGCAAACCACCGCAAAGTTTTTTAACGTTTACCTGACGATTTACACCCGTATTACAGCATGCAGCAAGGAGAAATTTTTAAAGGTTATAGATCGTGATAAGTGGAGGAAAAACTTAACAAATATAACTTTTTTGCTTACGTTGTGTTTGTTTTTGAGTGATTAATTATTGAAAATGGAGAATTTTGTTGGATAATTGTGTATCCAGAAAACGGTTATTCGATTTTTACTAAAATCGTACATGAAATGACAGTTTTATCATTGATATTTAAAAGTTAATTAAACGTTGTTAAGTGATAGTAAATTTAGAAATAGTACTGATTATTGAAAGATCTTGTGATAAAAAATTTAATAGAAGAAATGAAAGAGTTGGTTCAAGGCAGTACTCGAAGAAAAAAATTCCACTCCACTTTTTTTTGCAAAACGTGGCACTACTAAATTTCATTTTGTGCTTCGACGGAATTTATTTTGCGTAAACGTTAGGTACCACGCGATTGTACATGGATGTGTCTGGAGCTAAAAGTCATTTTTGTCCTCCCACCCCCACATCAGATAAAAATATAGACGTGCAAGAAGTCCGAAACATTGCCAATGTTGTAACCAGTTGTGTGGTACACCCTGTATACCTAATCTACATCTTCTATTACCCAAAATATCTCTAAACTCTACTAATAAAAGATAGATTAAACACAAAATCAAACTATATAATACCCCCTACCGACAAGTACTCCAAAATTAGTAAATTATTATATTTATATATATATAAATAGATAAATACTTAGACAATCACATACCTGCGCATCAATTCCCCTAGTAGTAGGCTACATATGAAAGAAGTACATGTGTTAGTACGATCAAATTCCATTACTCGACGCAAAAAGAATTTTATTTTCCGTGCGAAATAGACTTTCCATCACCGAATCAAAATAAAATCCTTTTTCTCGTTTCTAAACCTAGACAAAACGCAGCGCGCAGCACTAATAACCAAACGAATGACCGACAACAACGAGAGAAAAAGTAAGGTTATCGACATTTACCTTTACGTCGGTACCCAGTGGGCCGCAACCTTCGATTTTATGCTTCCCCTTCACCTTCTTCTGCCTCTCCGAGTTGACCATCGCCAGCGTTATACCCATCTTCTTATTCGGCTGGTACTGAAGCTCCGGCGGCAAGAAAACTCTCGTATTGACAAAATCATGCTGCGGCGAGAAATACATCGTCGGGACGCGTGTTTCAGAAGGGAAGTCTTTCAGGTCGTAGTTTATGGTTTTTGTGAGGAGCAGGCCGGATGCCAAATCGCAGAGGGCCCATAATTTCTAAAGAAAAACATTTTTCAGTGTAAAAAAATTGTTGTGGCCATTTTTTGACAATTCTGATCAATTTTAGACAATTTTCTTCTTGTTTTTATCAATTTTCCCATAATTTCTAAAAAGAAGCATTTTTCAGTGTAAAAAAATTATTGTGGCCATTTTTTGACAATTCTGATCAATTTTAGACAATTTTCTTCATGTTTTTATCAATTTTCCCATAATTTCTAAAAAGAAGCATTTTTCAGTGTAAAAAAAATTGTTGCGGCCATTTTTTGACAATTCTGATCAATTTTAGACAATTTTCTTCATGTTTTTATCAATTTTCCCATAATTTCTAAAAAGAAGCATTTTTCAGTGTAAAAAAATTGTTGTGGCCATTTTTTGACAATTCTGATCAATTTTAGACAATTTTCTTCATGTTTTTATCAATTTTCCCATAATTTCTAAAAAGAAGCATTTTTCAGTGTAAAAAAAATTGTTGCGGCCATTTTTTGACAATTCTGATCAATTTTAGACAATTTTCTTCATGTTTTTATCAATTTTCCCATAATTTCTAAAAAGAAGCATTTTTCAGTGTAAAAAAATTGTTGTGGCCATTTTTTGACAATTCTGATCAATTTTAGACAATTTTCTTCATGTTTTTATCAATTTTCCCATAATTTCTAAAAAGAAGCATTTTTCAGTGTAAAAAAAATTGTTGCGGCCATTTTTTGACAATTCTGATCAATTTTAGACAATTTTCTTCATGTTTTTATCAATTTTCCCATAATTTCTAAAAAGAAGCATTTTTCAGTGTAAAAAAATTGTTGTGGCCATTTTTTGACAATTCTGATCAATTTTAGACAATTTTCTTCATGTTTTTATCAATTTTCCCATAATTTCTAAAAAGAAGCATTTTTCAGTGTAAAAAAAATTGTTGTGGCCATTTTTTGACAATCCTGATCAATTTTAGACAATTTTCTTCATGTTTTTATCAATTTTCCCATAATTTCTAAAAAGAAGCATTTTTCAGTGTAAAAAAAATTGTTGTGGCCATTTTTTGACAATTCTGATCAATTTTAGACAATTTTCTTCATGTTTTTATCAATTTTCCCATAATTTCTAAAAAGAAGCATTTTTCAGTGTAAAAAAATTGTTGTGGCCATTTTTTGACAATTCTGATCAATTTTAGACAATTTTCTTCATGTTTTTATCAATTTTCCCATAATTTCTAAAAAGAAGCATTTTTCAGTGTAAAAAAAATTGTTGTGGCCATTTTTTGACAATCCTGATCAATTTTAGACAATTTTCTTCATGTTTTTATCAATTTTCCCATAATTTCTAAAAAGAAGCATTTTTCAGTGTAAAAAAAATTGTTGTGGCCATTTTTTGACAATTCTGATCAATTTTAGACAATTTTCTTCATGTTTTTATCAATTTTCCCATAATTTCTAAAAAGAAGCATTTTTCAGTGTAAAAAAATTGTTGTGGCCATTTTTTGACAATTTTCTTCAAATTTTTATCAATTTTCCACATTTCTTTCCACAATTTATGTCATTTATGAAACTTATAATTTACATAACGCTCTACTTACATAATTTATGCTGTCGTCGTCGGGTCTGAGCGCATCTTTATGGTTCTTCATCCTCTCGATAAGATTCTTGTAGAACCCGTAACTGAAATACTCGCTCTTGGTGACCAGCGGCTCCAAGATGAACCACAGGCACTGCTTCGCCCGCGACAGGTCCGTGACGTCGTCCCACCTCGACAGGCCTGGATCGTGGGCCAAGACGGGTACGGCAAAAGCTAGCATGTAATCGGGGAGGATGTGCGGTAGTTGGCTCATAGCCTTGTCCATCTGTCCGCTACCCATCGTCAGAGATTTCACGTAATCGCGTCGCTTATTGATGTCGGTGAGCATGTTATTCTTGATCAGGGTCCTGAGACGACTGTCGGGCTCTTTACCGGCCAACGCGTAGTACCCCATGAAGTCCAAAGGGAGGCATTTGTTCGGCAGGCCCCTGCCCAAACCTTAACACGAGAAATTTGAGGATAGATTCTCGAAAGATTAAAATTTGAGGGTTTTTTTTATGTAATTTTGATGTTATTTGGATAAATATTGTATTTAGATATGAAATCTTGCGCTAATTCTCATTGTAAATAATAATAATAATAAATAATAATAATAATAATAGTAAAGGAGAAATTTAATGCAAATTTAATCTTTTTTATAACTTTTACACAAACCTTTGTGTAACTTTGTCGCAAAAATCTCCCTGACCTGCTTGACCTCGTCGACCATCAACAACGACAGGTTATAGAACTGCTCTGCGGTGTACTGGTCGCCGACGCCCTTCTGCTCGCAGACCTTGAGCATGGCGCAGCCTGCCGATAACCGTAACCAAGACATCTCCGCTTGCGAAAGACGACCGGACTGCAGCAGGTCGCCCTTGTGAGAGATGAAGGCGTTCAGCATCCTGAAGGTCTTCTGGGCGGAGGCCGTGTCCTGCTTGAGCCCCAGGAGCCAGCGGGCCATCGCCTTCAGGCCCTCGATCTTGCAGCGCGTTTCCTCGGGAAGGTCCTCCTCGGGACACCACTGCTCCGTGTCGTGGTTGTTGTTCTCCGTCTGTTTCGCTTCTTTCACCAGGAGCTCTTTTACTATCTGTAAGATAGCGGTGTTTAATAAGTGCCTTTCATTTTTATACATTCTTTGACAATTGTGGTCGTTTTCAGATAATTTTAAAAGTTAAAATTGACGTGAATGTTTTTCACGTGGACGTTTTTCTTGAAAATATAAACAACGATATTATGAATTTTGTGCCAAACTTTATCATCACACTGTATACTATATTATACATTAATAAGGGCTAAACATTAATGCGTTACCTTTCTGGAGACGATATTCTTGATCTGAACCTTGCACTTTTCGGGAACGTTGAACGCAATGTGACCCAAGGTCACAATCGCTGTCCTGTAGTACTGCGACTCGGGACACAGATTAGTCTTCGCGGTGTCCAAGATCGCTGGGAAGAGGACATCGTGGAGATCCGGCATATTGACGAATATGCATCGGATGGCCCCCTTCGCCTGCTTCGGGGTCCCCGTCTCGGCAAAATTCTTACAGATCGGCGCCAGCTGATCCATTATCTCAGGGAATTGCTCATCTAAAAGGGATTGCGTTTCTTTAGATAATTTCAGAGAGAATAGTATTATTACTAAGAAATATTAGCATAACTTCCGGTTTTACCGGATCTTTGGAATTTAAAATGGAACCAAACGATTTTATTCAGTATTTTTTGGTTTATTTATAAGAGAAACGGTCCTTTCGACCTTCTTCATAAATTAAAAATAAAAAAATCGACAAATACAAAAACAATAATTAAAAAATCCCGCCAAATTCTATAACGTTTAACATCAACCTCAACAGATGGCGTTCCTCCGCAAATTCTACACCCAACAGCAGATACTCACATAAACATTTGTACTTTCCAAGGAAGGTGAACACGGACAGGACCAAGGGGGCGACGGACGGATCGTCGAGTTGGAGGAGCTCCATGAGCTGCTCCAAGATGTCCCTGTGGTGGAAATGGGGGGCGAAGACGCAACTGAGCATCACGAGCAGTTTTAATCCGCGGTCTCCGGCGGTCGCGGGGTGCAGGCCAACCTCCTCGACGGTATTACCGCCCCTGAGGCAGTCCTCGACGTAGCCGATGAGGATCCTGACCGTCTCGTGGTCGATTATCACCGAGCTGACCCGTTCCAACAGCATCTTGACCGTGTTGTAGTAGAGATTGGTCATGACGGGTTGGCCGAGCTGCTTGAGGACTGCGGCGATCGCAAAGGAGCACTCCTGGCAGCCGACGGAAGGCCTCGCGACGGTCTCCATCGACTCGAGGAGGCCGAGGTCCTTCCGCATGTGGTTGCTGAATTTCGAGAGGAATTCGTGCGCCTTTACGGGTTCAGGTAGGCAACGGGATAACGCTTGTACCTAAAGAGGGAAACGGAATATTTACTTATTTATTGATTTTATATAATTTTTTTGATTTCTATTGATAAATATACAACATTCCTGACCTAAGACAAGTTTATTGATTATTATTGTTACAACCTGCTGTTTTATTGGGACCACCTGTTGTTTTATTGCATCTGGTTTTTGCAAATTAAATTCTTTCTTGTCATAAAATACAACATTCCTGACCTAAGACAAGATTATTGATTATTATTGTTACAACCTGCTGATTTATTGGGACCACCTGTTGTTTTATTGCATCTGGTTTTTGCAAATTAAATTCTTTCTTGTCATAAAATACAACATTCCTGACCTAAGACAAGATTATTGATTATTATTGTTACAACCTGCTGTTTTATTGGGACCACCTGTTGTTTTATTGCATCTGGTTTTTGCAAATTAAATTCTTTCTTGTCATAAAATACAACATTCCTGACCTAAGACAAGTTTATTGATTATTGGGACTATATTGCTTATTGGAATTGAGTACCTGCTGTTTTATTGCATCTGGTTTTTGCAAATTAAATTCTTTCTTGTCATAAAATACAACATTCCTGACCTAAGACAAGATTATTGATTATTATTGTTACAACCTGCTGATTTATTGGGACCACCTGTTGTTTTATTGCATCTGGTTTTTGCAAATTAAATTCTTTCTTGTCATAAAATACAACATTCCTGACCTAAGACAAGATTATTGATTATTATTGTTACAACCTGCTGTTTTATTGGGACCACCTGTTGTTTTATTGCATCTGGTTTTTGCAAATTAAATTCTTTCTTGTCATAAAATACAACATTCCTGACCTAAGACAAGATTATTGACTATTGGGACTACCTGTTGTTTTATTGCATCTGGTTTTTGCAAATTAAATTCTTTCTTGTCATAAAATACAACATTCCTGACCTAAGACAAGATTATTGATTATTATTGTTACAACCTGCTGATTTATTGGGACCACCTGTTGTTTTATTGCATCTGGTTTTTGCAAATTAAATTCTTTCTTGTCATAAAATACAACATTCCTGACCTAAGACAAGATTATTGATTATTATTGTTACAACCTGCTGTTTTATTGGGACCACCTGTTGTTTTATTGCATCTGGTTTTTGCAAATAAAATTCTTTCTTGTCATAAAATACAACATTCCAGACCTAAGACAAGATTATTGATTATTATTGTTACAACCTGCTGTTTTATTGGAATTACCTGCTCTTTTATTGCATCTGGTTTTTGCAAATTAAATTCTTTCTTGTCATAAAATACAACATTCCAGACCTAAGACAAGATTATTGACTATTATTGTTACAACCTGCTGTTTTATTGGGACCACCTGTTGTTTTATTGCATCTGGTTTTTGCAAATAAAATTCTTTCTTGTCATAAAATACAACATTCCAGACCTAAGACAAGATTATTGATTATTATTGTTACAACCTGCTGTTTTATTGGAATTACCTGCTCTTTTATTGCATCTGGTTTTTGCAAATTAAATTCTTTCTTGTCATAAAATACAACATTCCAGACCTAAGACAAGATTATTGACTATTATTGTTACAACCTGCTGTTTTATTGGGACCACCTGTTGTTTTATTGCATCTGGTTTTTGCAAATAAAATTCTTTCTTGTCATAAAATACAACATTCCAGACCTAAGACAAGATTATTGATTATTATTGTTACAACCTGCTGTTTTATTGGAATTACCTGCTCGTTTATTGCATCTCGTTTTTGTGAATTAAAGCCAGCAAACTTTATTATGTGGAAAAAGTGTAAATGTATTGTTGCTAGGCTTGTCTTAGATCAATAAAAACATCAAATTCAAACCAAAAAAGTTAAAATATAAACAGAGAAACTATCAAAATGTTTCGTTCTGAACAAATTTCGACCACAACATACCTTAATAGCCAGTTCCTTCTGCATCTCCGGCGTGGCTGTCCTCCTATGCAGATCCAACCACTCGAGTACCAGCTTGCGGACGCACAGCTGATTCTTCTGCAACTCGATAAACGCCTTCGTCGCGTGATCATCCACCGTACCCAACAAGTGGTACAACTTCCTCATTCGCTCCGCAGCGGGCAACTGATACGGCACCAACGACGTATTCAATAACCTCTCCACCAGCAATTTATCCTCCATCCCGGCCATATAATACCCGTTCAGTATCTTGTCTTTTATCCAAGTCACGGCCTTCTTGGTCGCATTCGGCACGTCCGGATCGCTCAAATGCTTCCGATAGATCATCGCCAATCCGGACATCGCCTCCTTCCGAATTTTAAACTTCTTATCGAGCGTCCTCTCCTTCACAAACTCCAAGAGGTCCTCGGAGTCAGAGACCACTTGGAAATCCTTCCGAGCGGTCGTTACGATTGCCATAACGACCTCGTAACGGACGTTCTCTTCCGAGTCGTGTTGCCGCATTTTTAGGGTTTCCGTGATGTCTTTCCGGAGATCGGGGTGATTCAGGAGGAAGTGCATCGAGTATTGCACGCATTTAGTTCGAATCGCCACGGAGATATCGTTGAAACGACCCAAAAACGCGCGCCACAACAAAGTGTGTTTTTTCGCTAATTCCGAGTCTTTCTCGCTGAACATCCGGGCTAAAAGCGACACGGCGCCTAGTCTTTCGTGCTCCAAAGACGATTTTAACTTGCACTCGAGTTGTGGTAAAACCGCGGTTAAAACTAACGGGCAAATATGGTTTAACTCGTAAATTAGGTCGTAAACTTTCGAATACATCTGTAAATTTTTGTCCTCCTTTCCGAGGATTAAAACTTGGTTGAAGAACGCCTGGATGTACGGTTCGAGGTGCTCGGAGGTCTTAATAACTAATTCCTTCGCTAATAAATACGCGTTTTTATGTTGCGATTTATTCGGTTCGACTAAATTCATCAGAATCTTATCTAAGAGTTCGTTACCGACGATATCGCTCTCCGTTATCAAAGGGCACAAAACGTCAAGCATAAAACTCTTAACGCGACCCGAATGCTCGTCGTTAACGATTTTAAACATCAATTGAAACAACGCGCAGAAGATTTCCTGGCAATCTTCGAGTTCGAAGCACATATTGAAGGATTTAACGTAAGCTAAACTCTCTAATAAATAAAAATACCGTTTGAAGACGGCGTCTTTCGGATCTTTGAGGCCCGAGAGTTGAGTTATGAGGAATAAAAAAATTGTTTTTACTTGGTCAGTGTCTTTGTAGGGGGCCTCCGGGGCGTACACTCTCAAGACGTCCGCTATGCAGCACGCGATGAGTAGCTGAACGTCTCTGGATTGATGCGATAAGAACTGGTCTTCGGCCAGGTGTAGTGCTAAGGGGATGTACTGTTGGTAGGCGCCTTCGTCCTGCCCCATGGCTTGTAGTGTGTGAGCAAGGCTCTTGAGGCGTCTGATCAACTCGTCTAGTCCGAGATCGTCGGTAATGGGGCGACAACCCGGTGGATAAATGATCTCCGACATTTTTAACCTACCAAAATAGTGTGTGTGCAATTTTTTGGTGGGTTATTGTGTTTTGAACGTCGCGTTCGTTTGTTGTGCGGGCTAACAAACGGCGCACGTCAAAATAAGCGCGATAAACGCGAATGGAAAGCGTACTTACCCTACGAAAGGTTTGATAATTTCAAATTACATCTAAGCAACGCGTTGTTTGTTCGTCGATAAAACGTCAACTAGAACGCGGGATACACTTCGATCATGCTGACCGCGGCGAGCGTACGTCCAGTTAACGTTTTTATTGCATCTGCGGGAAATCGGTGGGAAAAATGCGTCGTTTAGCTGGGAAAATGCTACGCGGCGAAATTGTGTACACAACATAGATGTCAAAATGGCTGCCATAAGAAACCACAAACCTGTGTAAGTAGGACTTCGCGCGCATCTCACCCAAATCGCAAACCACCCAAACAATCTATCTTGTATTTTGTTGTAAATACATTCTTAATTTAACAAATAACTAGCGACTTTGTTTGCAATGGTTATTTACATTAGATATTTGTGAATTGTTTAGAATTTCGAAGTGTAGGTGAAATGGTCGTTAGATAAAATGGTCGATCGGTAGACGAAAAACATTCTAGAATTTCCAATTATTATTCGAAACCGAACTGTACGCAATAGATGATTTACTGACGTAAAATAAACTGTAGAACCAATCGCTTTTACGACAAAACACAATAAATTGATTTTATTTCTACCACGGATTAAAATCCATATTTTTTGTGTTGTGGGCCTTGTACAAGATTTATACCTACAGGGGTGCTTAGTGGATTTTCATTTTGGTGGCAAGGGAAGGTCGTGACGTCACTGTCGCCAAGATGCTGCCACCAATTTGACCATATTATTCGTTAATCTTCTAGTGATTCTAGTTCCTTAACAAGACAAAACGAAGCTACGGTGACCAAAATTTGATTCAAATCGGGACAAAATTCCAGAATTTGAAGTCAAAACAGATTAAAATCAATGTAAAAAAATTGTAAACACGCTGACAATGTCGAAAAAATACTACACAAAGACTACTTTTTGAGCGTAAAGAGTAAAGCGACAAGTTTATTGATTATTGGAACTACCTGCTGTTTTATTGCATCTGTTTTTTGCAAATTAAATTCTTTCTAGTGATAAAATACAACATTCTTGACCTAGGCAAGTTTATTTATTATTGAGACTTCCTGCTATTTTATTGGAATTAGTGAATTAAATTATGTGCTGACTCAATGGAGACGATCAAATATCGTGGTCACGAACACGACGATATACACCGAGGGAAAACAAAAAAAAATAAAATAGAACGACCTATGGTGACGTCACAACGGGGTTAAATCGGGAACGGGTACAACCCTACGTTTATACGACCTTGTTTTTGCTTATTATCTAACAACAAAATAACAACACGCATATTTTTTAAATAATAAACGCAGTCGATGCAAGGCGAGATTTTAGATAATAAAGATTAACCAATAGAAGCCAATCACGTGTCATTTTCGTACGAATTACAAAAAACATTATCCACGTCAACGTTGGCAAGTGCTTGACCGAAGCTGACGAAGCTACTCAGTTATTTTTTGTCGAATAGATGACGTTGCTGTTCGCCTGAAAAAAGCCGCAACCGATCAAAAGCGTTTTCAGTGCGTTTCAGAGACTTGTAAATAGTGGATAGGCGCGTCAAAACCCGTATTATACTAGCAATGAAAGCCTTATTAGCGTTGTTAGTTGTAGGTTGCGTTTTCAGCTCCGTTTACAGCGACGATAGCAAGAAAGGGCCAAAAGTAACAGAAAAGGTAACCCAACTAATCCCACAATACAAACAAACCCTCGTATTAAAACAAAGGAACTTATATTTAGGTCTGGTTCGACGTTACAATCGGAGATGAAGCCATCGGACGTATCGAAATCGGACTATTCGGAAAGACCGTACCAAAGACAGCTCAAAACTTTGCCGAATTAGCTCAGAAACCGGCCGGGGAGGGTTACAAAGGCAGCAAATTCCACAGGGTCATCAAAGATTTCATGATCCAAGGGGGCGACTTCACAAAAGGCGACGGAACCGGAGGCCGCAGTATTTACGGCGAGAAGTTTGCCGATGAAAATTTCAAGCTGAAGCATTATGGGGCTGGTTGGTTGTCGATGGCCAACGCAGGGAAAGACACCAACGGATCTCAGTTTTTTATTACGACGAAAAAGACTTCTTGGCTCGATGGAAGACATGTTGTTTTTGGGAAGATTCTTAAAGGGATGGACGTCGTACGTAAAATTGAAGAAACGAAGACCGACGGAAGGGATAGGCCTTTGAAGGACGCCGTTATCGCGGATTGTGGTTACGAAGCTATTGAAGAACCGTTTGCTGTCGCAAAGGAAGATGCTACCGATTGAATGCACGACTTATTAATTTAATTTACCACAATTTGTAACGCTGTGACTTTTATTTTGGTATATTTTATAATTAAACGATAATTGCCATAGTTTCCTCAATAAATAATTTTTTAATAAGAATATGATTCTCGTTTTTACACACCTTTACCCAAATTAAAACCAATTACCATCCAAAAAAAAAAGACATCTTTATTATCAATAATAGCGAATATAGATGTTTCAAACCAAGGAGAGCCCAGTTGTGTATGCAACCAAATATACGCGTATAATTGGTTGCATATGTCACTGTGCTCTACTTAGTTTAAAACTACTCTAAATACGTCAATAAACGACCTATATCAATAAAATCTTTATTTATTTTTATTACAACTTTATTTATTATTGGGACTACCTGTTGTTTTATTGGATCTGGTTTTTGAGAATTAAATTCTTTCTAGTCATAAAATACAACATTTTTGAGCTAATACAAGTTTATTATTATTGTTACAACCTGCTGTTTTATTGGATCTGGTTTTTGCAAATTATATTCTTTCTAGTCATAAAATACAACATTCCTGACCTAAGACAAGTTTATTGATTATTGGGACAACCTGTTGCTTTATTGCATCTGGTTTTTGCGAATTAAATTCTTTCTAGTCATAAAATACAACATTCCTGACCTAAGACAAGTTTATTGATTATTGGGACAACCTGTTGCTTTATTGCATCTGGTTTTTGCGAATTAAATTCTTTCTAGTCATAAAATACAACATTCATCAATAAACGAACTAAATCAATAAAATCTTTATTCTAATACTCTCTACAAAGTTCCACTATATTATAATTCACGATTAGTCACACAAAGAAACGCCACAAGCCAGTAATTTAATTATAAATATGCCAGAGTATCGTATTCCATACACAAGGTTACGTTCATGTGATTTTCTTTTGTTTCCGCTTCCTCCGCGGTGGTGCTTTCGTCGGAGCCACCTCCGGGACCACCTCTTGTCATCCCTCGAACTCCAATTTTCCCACTATTTCACGCACAGTCTGCAGAAGCGACGCATCTTGACTGCTATTATCGATCAACAACGAGTGAAGATTCGTCATGTAGCTGTCGATTGTTTTTATGGTAGCTACCTCTTTTACGCCTAGAATAATAAAATAGAAGGTTCAAGCTATAATATAAAGTTTATTTTAGGAATGTAGCTCAATCGTAAAGGAAATTATGAATTTTTTTACGTTAGAGAAAAGTTTGTGTGTGTTGTAGGGTGTTGAGACTTGACATAATCAAAATAGAAAGATTAAGCTATAAAATAAAACTTATTTGAAGGATTTATCCCAATCCCAACCTAAGTTATCAACTTTTGAAGTTAACGTGATTTATCAAACGTCAGGAAATAGTAACGTTAACGCTAAGCCTTAAAAATGTTATGCAAGTATTTTCTTGGGTACCAAATCTTTTTAGGGTCACACACACAATTCCAAACTATAAAATAAACATCACCTCAACAATTTACCTCAATCCAAACAAAAGTTACGGGACTTTATAACCAAACAAAAATCGAACAAAGAAAAATTGAAAATCAAGCCTTACCGGGTAATTTTACGTCAGCAAATCCGCTAGTTAGGGTGTTCCTCAAGTGGTCCAAGTGTAACTCCAAAGCGCCGTTGTTCTTCTTCTGCTGCGTCAACTCATTATCAAGTTTTTCAATCGCCGTCTTCATGCTTTCAATATGCTTCTGCAAAGTCGCATTCTGCTGCTCGTAATCGGTATTTGACTTCCGCAATTGCCTCAATTCGGCGTCTCGGGTCTTATTATGATCCAAAAACTCTTCCGTGAAAATCGGAATGTCAAAATTCGAGAAATTTAACGTTTCGTTATTGTTTTGCAAATCTTTGTTTTCTTTCGCGATTTTCTGATTAAAAAAAAGGAAATTAGAGTTTGGGAGGAAAAAAATGGTACATAGGGGAATTACTTACAATTTGGGGTTCTTCCCGTGTCTCCTTGTCCTTATTGTTAACCTTTTTTTCGTTCTGTTGTTGCGCAAATTGCCGATATGCGTCTGTTTGCTTATAGGCATTATATTCCCTTGTATATCGTTCTCTATCTTGTTCGGCGGCCTCTAAATATTGTTGTTTCTTATCCGCGGGCAAAGCCCCCCATTCGCTAGCGAGAATTTTAGTGATTTCCGCGAAGGATAACGTAGGATTTCCTATTCGAACAGCTTCCCGTCTATCATTTAAAAACCTCACGTAACCTAAGATGAGAATAAGTTATAATTTGTGCCTAATTTCAGCTATGATTTGCAATAATTTTGTAATATTTAACGAAAAATACCTGATAGCGGGTGTCTTGGTGCTGTCATATCCTTTGGCTTCTTGCGTTTCTTTGCTTTAGTGATTCTCTTTGTGTTTTCGACATTTTCTGGTGTTTCTTTTTCGTCTGCGACTTGGGGCTTTGGTTTTTGAACTTCAACTGCGGCCACTGTGGGAGTTGCTACGTTTTCCACTGTATTGTTTTCCATTGTGTGTAGTTGTTGTGTTGTTACAGAATGTGGGATTTATAGGTTATATTTTTAACGATTGGGTGCTTAAAAACTATCGTTGAAACTGTAAGGAATGTTAAAGAATATTAAACGAGTAAACTTTCTTACTCAAAATTACACAAGACAAGCTTTACTAGGATGCTTGGTGTTTTTTGATCAAGCCAAAACTAACCTGTCAATCAACAGATTTCTGTTTTTTTGACGACTAAAAATGAAATCAATAGATGTCGCTGTTTGTTTGTAACCAAACACTGTATGTAGTACGAAATGAAACCAACAGATGTCGGCCGCGTCGCGGCATAATTTTGATTGGTGCTGCTAACTTACGAAGATTTTCAGCGAAATCTTCAGTGGAAAAAAGCAATGTTGTTCATGTAATCTCCCAGTTTACAGTAGTGACAATAGTGTTGCAAAATATCCAAATTTCCGACCGTAAGCACGCGCGCGCGCTCGCTTAGCATGAATACTAATTAAATTGTAAGTTTACCTCTCTCGGATTTGGCCGTAGTTCTTTGTGTATGGCCCGCAATTCGGTTATCAAATCGGTGCGAACTCGCGTTATTTTCGACGGACAGCTCACCCAGAAATATGAAAAGTTCCCGACGGGAAAAGGTGAGTCAATCTTACGTTGGTTTTGTGGCGAGTCGAGTACGATATCAATCTGACAGTTTAGGTTATGTTTCGCGAGATTGATCTGCTGTTTATTTATATGTGCGGAACGTGGGTGTTTATGCTTATCTGACTGATTAATTCGTTTTTAATTAATTATTATGTCGGATTTTTGATTTGATATCGAATTATTTTATTTTTTTATTGTCGTATTGTATAGGTATGTGCTATGATTGAATTAATATCATTGATCATTTGACCTAGTTTACGCTTGCTGGGACAGTTCAACCCCTAGCATCGGTTACTGGGTCATCAACCCTGTTACCGAGATGAAGCGGACGTCTGGATTTCCCGGAAAACCAGTTCCGGGAAATCGGAGAATCTTCGGAAACACGAAATTTTCCACGAATTTTTCTGACCTTTTCTTGGAATAATTCTCTTTCCAAATACACAGCGAGCATCACATTTTGCTGTATATACAATAAAACAACGTTATACTCCTTTTTTTTTTAAGAAAAAATCGTTTTATTTTAAATTTTGAATACAATTTTGCGCTGGTTTCTCTTAATAGTAATTAGTCAGTTAAAAATAGTGGGGTAGTCGTAAATTGCTGGACTCTTGGGTATATTAAGGTTAGGGTGTCGTTAGGCTTTTGTTTTTCCAGGGTTGCCACGTCGATTGTAAAATGTCAGCTGTTCCATATTTTCTGGAAAGGTCGTCGTTAATGTGTTTACTTATTTTTCCCGTTTTTAGAACATCTTTTTCCTGTGTACAGGGCCAGAACCTATCTATCGTTAGCAGCGATCAAAATTTGTAATTTTTCTTTTCGTCGGCCTTCACCTGTTTTTTTTTCTATGCCCTTCGACCTTCGACCTTTCCGTACCTGCGATAAAGCAGCATGGCAAGTCACTGAAATTCTAGGAATCGCCCCCGCAGTACAGCCCTGTTCATCGTTTAAAATAGCGATGAGTAATAAAGTATACCTTGATACAAAAACCCTTTGACTTTATCGAACGGAGCAGATCGTGACCTTCGCTTGTAAGTTTGCCCTGTAACTCCAGTTAGCTGCTACACAGAGGGAAAAATTTATCACTTGGTTGGTTCAAGTAAAATATAAAATTCTCAGAGTAAGAATATGATTTTCTTGCTGTTTCAAGTATTACGTTTTCTTGTTTTAAGTATGAAGGAACTGCTTGAAAGGAATTACGTCTGTTTTAAGCGATACGTACGTATACTTTTGGGTCAAGAAATTGTTTAGTATATTTTTCACCCAACAAAATATTGTTGTTGATGTAAAACGAACGTCTTACTCATTTTATATGTAGAAGAATATCATTTTCTTCGTCAGAGTAAAATATACTCAACATAGACATACTAAACTCTTAAACCGGAAGAATAACTAGCCGTTGAAATAACTATAACATATATTGAGATTCTTATTACAATAAAATATTATTTGGATAGAAAAAAAATCCTCTTCATGCTTACATTATATACACAAGAATATTTTTTCTTGATATTCAAGAATAGAGTTCTCTCTGTGTACTGTGATTACATACAGTAGTTGCTAACTGGAAATCATCAGTCAAGGGAACAATTTACGAAGGCAAGGATATAGATCAGTGTTTCCCAACGTGGGGCGTACGCCCCACTGGGGGGCAATATGATTGTTGAGGGGGGCAATTGGAATATAGAAAAATTTTGATAAAAAAAAACCTACCTTAAAGTCTCTTTGTACCGTTCATACTGCAACCGTTAATCATATTCTTGAGGCTAATTATTAAATATCCCTACACAATTCTAAATCTGAAAAAAAAAAACACACAATAGGGAAAAATTTAATTAAGCCGTCAATATTTGTAAAAACGTTTTTAGAAAAATATGTCAAAGATGTGATAGCTATGCCACTTAAGATACATTGTTGAGGAACATTTTGTTGAAGGTATGTTATTCTGTAAATTAGAAAGCATCACAACCTCCGGAGATATTCTTCATAAGCAAAATAATTACTTCAATGTCTTTAATATTCCAATACAGAACATAACATCCTGTACTGCAGACTGTGCTCCTAACATGATGGACAAGAAAAGCGGCTGTTTAAAGATAAGAATCCAGAAATGCTTCTTGTGCATTGTCTAATATAGCTCCATAGGGACAACTTGGTAATCAAATATGTTTGTCCAGTTCTCAATGAAGATTAAATTCGGTTATAAAATATGTCAATTGTATCAAAGCTAATGCCGAATGTGACATTTCAAGTTAATTTGTGAAGTACAAAATAATTCATACTTTTTATAACTAAATTTAATACTTCATTGAACAAATATTTTTGGCTACCAAGTTTTCCCTGTGGATTACACAATGCACAAGAAGCATTTCTGGATTTTCATCTTTAAACAGCCACTTTTCTTGTCCATCATGTTAGGAGCACGATTGGCAGCACAAGATGTTATGTTCTGTATTGGAATATTATCGACATAATTAATAACATAGTTTTTTAGCTTAGAAAAAATATCTCTGGAGGTCGTGGTGCTTTCTTATGATTTGCAGAATAACATTTCCTCAAAAAAATGTTCCTTATTAATGTACCTTACATAAGTTATCAACAAGGCCTCAGTGCCTCTCACTCTTGCTCATTTTAACCATTCTTTTTCTGACAGTGTTGTTACTAAGGGGCACAGCTATCACATCTTTGTCATCTTTTTCTAAAACCGTTTTTACAAATGTTGATATTGACAGTTTAATTAAATGTTCCCCTATTTTGTGCTTTTTCCAGATTTAGCAATGAGCACGAATATTTGATAACTAGACTCAAGGGTACGATTAACACTTGCAGTGACAATTTCAGTTTTAGAGTAAATGTTTAACTTTGTGTTGTTATAATAAAATATGGCAGATTTGTGTTGTATTAGTTTTTAAGTGAATGTTTATTTCTATTTTGTTATAATAGAATATGTAGCAAATTTTGTTTCTGCTAAAATGCTTAGTATTTATTTCAATAATCAAATAAATTATTGTTTTATGTTATTATTTTTATACCCCCAATGGCGCAAGTTTTTCATTACGTCACAGAGAGGAAATTATTCAAAGTTTGTTGGGCAGAATGTGTTCCGAGTAAGGTGCATTTCCATCTATGTTATAGGTATAAAAAAAGACAATATGAAGTGGGGCATGAGATTTTTAGACCAGCTTCGGTGGGGCATAGCTCAAAAAAGGTTGGGAAACACTGATATAGATAAACATTTTCAAAAGTTTCTATCATCAAAAATAATTAAACAATCTTAATGAAACTAACCAGAATTATCGCTAAGACTGTAATAAAGGATATAAAGTCAAGAGTAGTTGTTGGAACCACCATAGGGCAGGCAAAACATTGCAAACACACACAAAATCTTACTTATTAAATATTATTAAAATTCTAGTTATTGAGGTTTAATGTTTGTACAGTAATATGCTTAACATATTGTAAATTTTGTGTACCTAAATAATTACATAAAATCCCCAACCCTTAACTCGGCAAAATCGATAACCTGTGCATCATCGAGTACAAAGCCACATTCATGTTTTAAAAAAAAATATATATATATACCAGAGGAAATATTAATGCAGTTTGTCATCACTGCTGGCGTTCGATAACTTTTATAATTCACTATAGATTTCGATTATTTTTTTTTTATTAAATAGAGAATTGGTAGTCGGAATTTGAATAAGTAGATGAAAGAGTGCCTCAGCCCTCAAGGCAGCGTCCTGGGACCAATGCTCTATTTATTAGTTTTTCAAAGAACATGCAAAAGTGCTGCTTTCAAGCTGTATTTTGATGAATCGATAAAAAGCCACCATTCAGAAGGATCGTGGGGAATATCAAACTCGTTCATAAGACCCTCAACATCGTGACATACACGTAAAGATCCTTCCATTTTAAAATATGCTTTAAAAGGCTCGTTACACTTTGTAAAGGAAGACACTGTCACACCTCCTGCGAAAAGATACAATTCCTTTAGCCTAGAACCTAATAACTCGTCTTTTTCTTTGATAAACCTAAGTCTTCAACCAAATTACCACTGATTTATAAGGTGAGGTGTTAAGTTACCAAGTTACCAGTGGTTTATAAGGTGAGGTGTTCCTAAAACTTCAAATGGTGAATCTTTACGATTTGATAGAGTGATTTCAGACTCTCACATCAATCAGATCAAATCAGGCAATCAAATCAAATCAGGTAAGTTTCTTCAAACAGGCGAAATTTCTTCTGTGTCAAAAATCGAAGATGATGAAGTGGATGGCGCACTTGGGAGAGGATGGTTCTCTCCATGGAGGATAGGTCGCGATGCTGATGGCAAATTTGGATATTTTATTTTATCGAATATCCGGAGACGCTCATCGTGCAAAAATGACAATCTTCTAGACTAGATGATTGGAAGGCTCTCGCCGGAACATGGGAACTGCAAACGGCGTTTTCTTTTGCTTCCCTTTCATCGTTCGATAGTCCGTGAGCATAAAAGTGCCCCTCAACCTTGTAAATTGGATGACGAAGCATGCCTTACGATATCACGAACATCATTCGACTGATGAACGTATTAGAATAGAATTTATTGGTTGCCAGCAACAAGTCAATTAACAATATATGCAAAACTTAATAAAAAAAAACTTCAAATTGGTTGTCGGCATTCTTGTAGGCTATCAAAGAATTCCTGAACGGAATAAGGTGGTGCGTCTATTAGGAAGCTAGTAACTGTGCGCTTGAATTGTCTGTTTGGCAAATGTTTCCATTCTTCAGGTAGGTTATTGTACAGTTTTAGACCCTCCCGTGTGAAGGAGGTGGTGTGAAGTCTTCCCCGAGGTACTTCTATAAGATGGCACTGCCTAGTATTGTACTGGTGGATGTCACTCCTTTGTTGATGTGTATACAGTTCTTTTTTGGTGTAGAGTAGCTGCTGTAGGATGTAAACTCCATATAGAGTTAAAATCTTATGCTTTTTAAAGAGAGGTCAGCAGGATTCTGTGTTTGCAACACCCTCTATCGCTCGAATGGCTTTCTTTTGTGACAGTAACACTTTGTAGCTGTGTGCAGATCCTCTCCACGGTTTTAGACCATATGACATCCGGGAGTGGAATAGTGCAAAGTAAGTTGTTCTTGCAGCACTTATCCCTATGGTTGTTCTTATACGTTTTACTGCGTATGTTACGGAGGCAAGAACTGGAAGTAGTTTCTCAACTTGGGGTAACCAGGTCAGTCGTGTGTCCAAGTGCACACCCAGAAATTTCACATCTTTGACTTCTCTTTGATCTCTTCGGCTAGAAGTAATAAATAATTCAGTAGTCTTGTTGATATTGAGCGCTAAGTGATTGTGAGCGAACCATTCAGCGGCTTCCTTCTTGGCATTTTCAGAGCTGATTGTAATTTGTGGTTCATGACCACGGAGTACCGTTGTAGTATCGTCAACGTATTGAGTAACGCCTGCTGTTATACTCTTTGGTAGTTCATTTATATAGATAACGAAGAACAGAGCACCCACTATACTTCCTTGAGGGACTCCGCAATTAACCCTCCGCATGGAACTTCTTTTTCCGTTGTGGAAAACATACTGGTGTCGGTTGGAAAGATAACTTCTGAGTAGGTCCAGCGAGATTCCTCGAAATCCATAGTGTTCCATTTTCTTGAGAAATGTTTCATGACACATGCAGTCGAAAGCCTTCGTAAGGTCAAAGAAAAGGGCATTGCACTGCTCTCCATCCTCCAACGCGCCTGTGATGAGCGTCATGAGATGTACCATTGCGTCTTCTGTTCCGCGACCAGCTCTGAATCCGAACTGGTTAATAGAACTGGCTAATAATCAATTCGCATGCCAAAATTCTCACTTCCGGGTTTCCGTGAATTCTGGCGATTTGCACGACCGTGTTTAATTTCCTCGTGCACGCCATGTATCACGGTTGGTGGTAGTTAAGCTTTCGGCTAATTATTGTGGGAAAGCTCAAGGCCACACGCCTACCTTCGGGCTCAGAATTATCGCGTGCTTTTACAGAAATCCGCACGACGAATAAAATCGTTTAATTCCACATGAGTAATGTGTTGTTTATTACTTTTTTCTGAATTGAAAGAAATAAGACAGTCTCTAGTGCGATATTTTGGTGTCTCTTCATTTGCGAGTAAATCTTTTGTCTTTGACTAAAGATTTCAGTGGGGGAGGAACAACAAACATTTAAAAAAAGATATTGTCTGCGAAAGATACTAGCCATACACGTTCAGTTAAACTGAACAGTTGAACTGAACAGTACAAACTGTCAGTTCAAACTGAACGTGTGTGGCCAGCATAGGAGGTGACATATTTTTTGTACGACCTGCACAGTACGTGCAATGGGTAATTTGCCTCACTTCGTGGAAAATTCGATTTTCCGGGGAGCGTGGCGTCGACGGTTGCCTGAAAAGGAAAAAAGGGGCAAATCGAAAATCGACTTTGGCAGGTCGGTATTTAGGGTAGGAAGCCTTGAACGCGTGACTCATCACCTTACAGCACGAGATTCCAAAGTTCGAACAAAGCACATTCAGATATTCCCCATTCTCTACTAAACTTTGGGGACTGACGCTGCAATTAATGAAGTCGATTCGACATTGATTGAAGGAAATGAGTTTTCAGGAATGCCTTTCAGACTTTTTGTGTCTCTAGTTTATTTTTTTGAACATCTATACTAAAACATAATAAACAGTGTCCTTCATTATATTATAGAAAATTGATATTATCAATAAACGTTGCTTGATTATCGAATAAATCGAAAAGTTCTCAGAAATGAATTAACCTCTCGTTTTTTTTTATATCATTAGTTGACTGTGTCATTCAAATGTGACATATTTCTAAATTGATTTCCTTCCTGAAAGTATCTGTTTCATATGAAATAAATTAGTGTTCTGTTCTCTGATAATTCTAAATAAGTATGCAAAATTTATCATGATAAGTGGTACCATTTGCGAGTTATCGTGTTCACAGACATACACATACATATTTATTTGTCTATATAAATGTATATCTGTGCACATATTTCTTTCAAGGAAAGAATATATGTTTGAAACAAATAAGTATTTTTAAATTAAAAAAAGAGCTGTATAGACTTAAAGAAAAAAATTATTTGAAACATTTCTTAAGTAAAAGGAAAGGCGTTTGAATGAAATAAATCTGGTGTTATTTGAAATAAAGATCGGTCTTGAGGTAAATAAATATTCTTTTTGAAATTATTTGGACGAGAAAGACATAGATTTGAGTGAAAAGATTATGTGTTTGAATCAAAAACGTGCGGTTTCATTAAAAATTATCGCTATGTCTACTGGTGGGGAGATGGCGCTGACAGTCTCTAGCACACGTAATTTTTCAGGTAATTTCCATCACAATTTATCGGTAATGCAATAAAAGGGACACGCACAATTTTTAATTGAAAAAAAAAAACGGCTATTTAAAATCAATTAAAAATCTCCAATGAAAAGACGTGGTTGCAAACATGTAAAACTTCATTATTATAATAGAAACGTTGGATGGATTTCTTTTCCGCTTAACAATTTTAGCTTTTAATCTCTAGGTCACAGTTTAGAAAGCACAAGGGTTGCCTATGCACACTTTGGAAATAGTTTTTTCTTTTTAAATCTCATCGCTACTTATTGCAAAACTAACACGCCATAACGTAAGAAAGCTCAAGTGGTCCGGATACTTACTTATACCAAACATTTTTAGATTGTCTTTATTTTATATATCGAATTTCAACAACGTATTCGTAAATTTTTACGCATTTCAACTTACTATTTCAATAGAAATATCGATTTAGATTCACACGCTTGGAAAATGTGACTTATAGTAGTAAGTCTAGGGATTGCAATATTTTAACATTTCGAATGAAATAAATCTGGTGTTATTTGAAATAAAGATCGGTCTTGAGGTAAATAAATATTCTATTTGAAATTATTTGTAAGAGAGAGACATAGATTTGAGTGAAAATGAAGTTGTTAAAGGTTAAGTTTGAGTAATTTTGATAGTAATTTGACCACATTTGCCAATTCTGTCTGTGTGAATTATTCAAACGTTATTATCAAATGGAACGTCGTTAGTATTATTGACTCACCGTTCAGCACGTACTGATATTGCACTGGTCCATAATTTGGTGGGGGCATAGCAAATCTATGCCTGTCCAACATTCCAATATCTGCCGGAGTCGGAGATCTGCTGGTTCCTCTGTTCAATAAATATTCTTTTTGAAATTATTTGGACGAGAAAGACATATATTAGAGTAAAAAGATTATGTGTTTGAATCAAAAACGTGCGGTTTCATAAAAAATTATCGCTATGTCTACTGGCGGGAAGATGGCGCTGACAGTCTCTAGCACACGTTGTTTTAGTTTGAGCTTATAGAAGCTGATCTATAGAAAGCGGTATTTTGTATTTTACTTGCACCAACCAAATGATCTTTCTGCGGATATAGAAACAAGTGATATTCTTCACTCAAAGATATTCGTGATGTATCTCTTCGTAACTAACGAATATTTTACATTGTTTTGACACTATTACACTTAAGTCAACTGGTATCTGACATTTCGTAGTTTGGTTCCAATAACTTACGTCAAAATCTTCAGTAAACCGAGACATATCGACCTTCCAAATACCATGTTCACATACTACGCAAAGAAAACTGTACGAAATGGCCTCCACGTGAACATAACATGGTAATCGGGCGAAATCACTTTAGTTAGAAGAATTCAGAATACAGAGAGAACTTTTTCAGTACCAAGCATCATATAGAAGAATTGCAACATCTCTGCAAGGACCAAAAGCAGGTGAACCGGCAAATGGAACGCTTAACCTCGCTTAGAAAACTAATAAACGATCTAAAAATGAAAAGGGAAAAGGACGAAAGAGAGTTTCAATTGTTCCTGGAAGAGTACGAGAAAAGTCACGTAGGAAAGGCTCGTGGAAATTTCAAACATAGCTGTGTTGGAACGACTGAATAATGCCTGTTTAACAGTTTTTTTTTATGACGGGACTATAAGTTTATAATTTACTAGGAAACAAATATATGTAAGTTTTATCATAACAGGCATTTTTTTTTTCATCTCCATTAACAGGCATCTTTTCTCTATCGCCAGCTAGGCACACGAGGGGTTAATTCATTTCTGAGAATGCGTACACAATCAATACTTTTCCGTTTATTCGATAAAATCAACCAACGAACGATAGTAATAGCACAGTAAAACTTATAAAACTTTCAAAATTAGGTTACGTACACAATTACGAATAAATTGGGCGAGGAGTTTAGCAAAAGGGCGTGAAATACTTTACTTCATTGATAAAAAATTGATATTATAGGGTTCTGTAAACATTTACCTGTCACTCAGCTCCCAGCTTATGAATTTTCCAACTCAATTGCTCACACTTTCCTATAAGTGAAAATGTTTACTGACCTTCACATGTCGCTCGATATTGCTACGTCATGAGTATCAAAGGATAGGATCCTTCTGTCAGGATAAACGTGTACAAAGCAAACCATGTTACCTCAAAGGTTTTTTTTACACAATTGGATTTGGAACGAAAAAAGTTGTTTCTATAACCGCAGAAAGATCATTTGGTTGGTTCAAGTAAAATACTAAATTCATTCAAACACCTTTCTGTAATTAAACCGATAACTGTAGAAGATTTCATGAACTTTTAAACAAGAAAACATCCTATAGATTCGTCTCCATTCATGCTTCACGACGAGCTGAATTTTTGGCAAGCTCCATGCGCCGACTCAACCGTCAGCTAATGTGCCGGATAATACGCGTCGTCAGCATCGTATACACCGGTTAATTTTAGCACCAGGAGGCCGCTGCTCAGCTCTGACGATGCCATCGTTATTTGTATGCTCTACGTATGCCTAACGATCAATGATCTTGCCATCACATGCTCTTGTAAATATTGCTACAGATTTCATAACAATTGTTCAAAATATTACAAATCAACAAGTTTTTTTGCTGAAACACCTTCCTCGGCAAATTTAGCACCTACGAGTGTCCAAACTCGTCTAAGTCATTAAAAAATTCCTCAAGAGGCTGAAGGAAGCTTTTGGACAAACACCAATCAAACTTATCGGACAAACTCAATTTTTTAAAGCAAATACTGCACCAATGAATGTCCAAAGGGTTGTACACCAGAAGAAATTTCCTCAAGAGGCTGAAGCAAACTTTTGGACAAACACTAATCACCTTTCCCGGCAAATTTAGCACCTAGGAGTGTCCAAACTCATCTAAGTCATTAAAAAATCCTCAAGAGGCTGAAGGAAGCTTTTGGACAAACACCAATCAAACTTATCGGGCAAATTCAATTTTTTAAAGCAAATACTGCACCAATGAATGCCCAAAGGATTATACACCGGAAGAAATTTCCTCAGCAGGCTGAAGCAACCTTTTGGACAAACACCAAACACCTTCCCCGCCAAATTTAGCACCTACGAGTGTTCAAACTCATCTAAGACATTCAAAAATTCCTCAAGAGGCTGAAGGAAGCTTTTGGACAAACACCAATCAAACTTATCGGGCAAACTCATTTTTTTAAAGCAAATACTGCACCAATGAATGTCCAAAGGGTTGTACACCAGAAGAAATTTCCTCAAGAGGCTGAAGCAACCTTTTGGACAAACACCAATCAACTTCCTCGGCAAATTTAGCACCTACGAGTGTCCAAACTCATCTAAGTCATTAAAAAATTCCTCAAGAGGCTGAAGAAAGCTTTTGGACAAACACCAATCAAACTTATCGGGCAAACTCAATTTTTTAAAGCAAATACTGCACCAATGAATGTCCGAAGGGTTATACACCGGAAGAAATTTCCTCAAGAGGCTGAAGCAACCTTTTGGACAAACACCAATCAACTTCCTCGGCAAATTTAGCACCTACGAGTGTCCAAACTCATCTAAGTCATTAAAAAAATCCTCAAGAGGCTGAAGGAAGCTTTTGGACAAACACCAATCAGACTTATCGGGCAAACTCAATTTTTTAAAGCAAATACTGCACCAATGAATGTCCGAAGGGTTATACACCGGAAGAAATTTCCTCAAGAGGCTGAAGCAACCTTTTGGACAAACACCAATCAACTTCCTCGGCAAATTTAGCACCTACGAGTGTCCAAACTCATCTAAGTCATTAAAAAATTCCTCAAGAGGCTGAAGGAAGCTTTTGGACAAACACCAATCAAACTTATCGAGCAAACTCATTTTTTTAAAGCAAATACTGCACCAATGAATGTCCAAAGGGTTGTACACCGGAAGAAATTTCCTCAAGAGGCTGAAGCAACCTTTTGGACAAACACCAGTCTACTTCCTCGACAAATTTAGCACCTACGAGTGTCCAAACTCATCTAAGTCATTAAAAAATTCCTCAAGAGGCTGAAGGAAGCTTTTGGACAAACACCAATCAAACTTATCGAGCAAACTCAATTTTTTAAAGCAAATACTGCACCAATGAATGTCCGAAGGGTTATACACCGGAAGAAATTTCCTCAAGAGGCTGAAGCAACCTTTTGGACAAACACCAATCAACTTCCTCGGCAAATTTAGCACCTACGAGTGTTCAAACTCATCTAAGTCATTAAAAAATTCCTCAAGAGGCTGAAGGAAGCTTTTGGACAAACACCAATCAAACTTATCGGGCAAACTCAATTTTTTGAAGCAAATACTGCACCAATGAATGTCCAAAGGGTTGTACACCAGAAGAAATTTCCTCAAGAGGCTGAAGCAACCTTTTGGACAAACACCAATCAACTTCCTCGGCAAATTTAGCACCTACGAGTGTCCAAACTCATCTAAGTCATTAAAAAATTCCTCAAGAGGCTGAAGGAAGCTTTTGGACAAACACCAATTAAACTTATCGGGCAAACTCATTTTTTTAAAGCAAATACTGCACCAATGAATGTCCAAAGGGTTGTACACCGGAAGAAATTTCCTCAAGAGGCTGAAGCAACCTTTTGGACAAACACCAATCTACTTCCTCGACAAATTTAGCACCTACGAGTGTCCAAACTCATCTAAGTCATTAAAAAATTCCTCAAGAGGCTGAAGGAAGCTTTTGGACAAACACCAATCAAACTTATCGAGCAAACTCAATTTTTTAAAGCAAATACTGCACCAATGAATGTCCGAAGGGTTATACACCGGAAGAAATTTCCTCAAGAGGCTGAAGCAACCTTTTGGACAAACACCAATCAACTTCCTCGGCAAATTTAGCACCTACGAGTGTTCAAACTCATCTAAGTCATTAAAAAATTCCTCAAGAGGCTGAAGGAAGGTTTTGGACAAACACCAATCAGACTTATCGGGCAAACTCAATTTTTTAAAGCAAATACTGCACCAATGAATGTCCGAAGGGTTATACACCGGAAGAAATTTCCTCAAGAGGCTGAAGCAACCTTTTGGACAAACACCAATCAACTTCCTCGGCAAATTTAGCACCTACGAGTGTCCAAACTCATCTAAGTCATTAAAAAATTCCTCAAGAGGCTGAAGGAAGCTTTTGGACAAACACCAATCAAACTTATCGAGCAAACTCATTTTTTTAAAGCAAATACTGCACCAATGAATGTCCAAAGGGTTGTACACCGGAAGAAATTTCCTCAAGAGGCTGAAGCAACCTTTTGGACAAACACCAGTCTACTTCCTCGACAAATTTAGCACCTACGAGTGTCCAAACTCATCTAAGTCATTAAAAAATTCCTCAAGAGGCTGAAGGAAGCTTTTGGACAAACACCAATCAAACTTATCGAGCAAACTCAATTTTTTAAAGCAAATACTGCACCAATGAATGTCCGAAGGGTTATACACCGGAAGAAATTTCCTCAAGAGGCTGAAGCAACCTTTTGGACAAACACCAATCAACTTCCTCGGCAAATTTAGCACCTACGAGTGTTCAAACTCATCTAAGTCATTAAAAAATTCCTCAAGAGGCTGAAGGAAGCTTTTGGACAAACACCAATCAAACTTATCGGGCAAACTCAATTTTTTGAAGTAAATACTGCACCAATGAATGTCCAAAGGGTTGTACACCAGAAGAAATTTCCTCAAGAGGCTGAAGCAACCTTTTGGACAAACACCAATCAACTTCCTCGGCAAATTTAGCACCTACGAGTGTCCAAACTCATCTAAGTCATTAAAAAATTCCTCAAGAGGCTGAAGGAAGCTTTTGGACAAACACCAATTAAACTTATCGGGCAAACTCATTTTTTTAAAGCAAATACTGCACCAATGAATGTCCAAAGGGTTGTACACCGGAAGAAATTTCCTCAAGAGGCTGAAGCAACCTTTTGGACAAACACCAATCTACTTCCTCGACAAATTTAGCACCTACGAGTGTCCAAACTCATCTAAGTCATTAAAAAATTCCTCAAGAGGCTGAAGGAAGCTTTTGGACAAACACCAATCAAACTTATCGAGCAAACTCAATTTTTTAAAGCAAATACTGCACCAATGAATGTCCGAAGGGTTATACACCGGAAGAAATTTCCTCAAGAGGCTGAAGCAACCTTTTGGACAAACACCAATCAACTTCCTCGGCAAATTTAGCACCTACGAGTGTTCAAACTCATCTAAGTCATTAAAAAATTCCTCAAGAGGCTGAAGGAAGCTTTTGGACAAACACCAATCAAACTTATCGGGCAAACTCAATTTTTTAAAGCAAATACTGCACCAATGAATGTCCGAAGGGTTATACACCGGAAGAAATTTCCTCAAGAGGCTGAAGCAACCTTTTGGACAAACACCAATCAACTTCCTCGGCAAATTTAGCACCTACGAGTGTCCAAACTCATCTAAGTCATTAAAAAATTCCTCAAGAGGCTGAAGGAAGCTTTTGGACAAACACCAATCAAACTTATCGAGCAAACTCATTTTTTTAAAGCAAATACTGCACCAATGAATGTCCAAAGGGTTGTACACCGGAAGAAATTTCCTCAAGAGGCTGAAGCAACCTTTTGGACAAACACCAGTCTACTTCCTCGACAAATTTAGCACCTACGAGTGTCCAAACTCATCTAAGTCATTAAAAAATTCCTCAAGAGGCTGAAGGAAGCTTTTGGACAAACACCAATCAAACTTATCGAGCAAACTCAATTTTTTAAAGCAAATACTGCACCAATGAATGTCCGAAGGGTTATACACCGGAAGAAATTTCCTCAAGAGGCTGAAGCAACCTTTTGGACAAACACCAATCAACTTCCTCGGCAAATTTAGCACCTACGAGTGTTCAAACTCATCTAAGTCATTAAAAAATTCCTCAAGAGGCTGAAGGAAGCTTTTGGACAAACACCAATCAAACTTATCGGGCAAACTCAATTTTTTGAAGTAAATACTGCACCAATGAATGTCCAAAGGGTTGTACACCAGAAGAAATTTCCTCAAGAGGCTGAAGCAACCTTTTGGACAAACACCAATCAACTTCCTCGGCAAATTTAGCACCTACGAGTGTCCAAACTCATCTAAGTCATTAAAAAATTCCTCAAGAGGCTGAAGGAAGCTTTTGGACAAACACCAATTAAACTTATCGGGCAAACTCATTTTTTTAAAGCAAATACTGCACCAATGAATGTCCAAAGGGTTGTACACCGGAAGAAATTTCCTCAAGAGGCTGAAGCAACCTTTTGGACAAACACCAATCTACTTCCTCGACAAATTTAGCACCTACGAGTGTCCAAACTCATCTAAGTCATTAAAAAATTCCTCAAGAGGCTGAAGGAAGCTTTTGGACAAACACCAATCAAACTTATCGAGCAAACTCAATTTTTTAAAGCAAATACTGCACCAATGAATGTCCGAAGGGTTATACACCGGAAGAAATTTCCTCAAGAGGCTGAAGCAACCTTTTGGACAAACACCAATCAACTTCCTCGGCAAATTTAGCACCTACGAGTGTTCAAACTCATCTAAGTCATTAAAAAATTCCTCAAGAGGCTGAAGGAAGCTTTTGGACAAACACCAATCAAACTTATCGGGCAAACTCAATTTTTTAAAGCAAATACTGCACCAATGAATGTCCAAAGGGTTGTACACCAGAAGAAATTTCCTCAAGAGGCTGAAGCAACCTTTTGGACAAACACCAATCAACTTCCTCGGCAAATTTAGCACCTACGAGTGTCCAAACTCATCTAAGTCATTAAAAAATTCCTCAAGAGGCTGAAGGAAGCTTTTGGACAAACACCAATTAAACTTATCGGGCAAACTCAATTTTTTAAAGCAAATACTGCACCAATGAATGTCCAAAGGGTTGTACACCAGAAGAAATTTCCTCAGCAGGCTGAAGCAACCTTTTGGACAAACACCAATCAACTTTCTCGGCAAATTTAGCACCTACGAGTGTCCAAACTCATCTAAGTCATTAAAAAATTCCTCAAGAGGCTGAAGGCAGCTTTTGGACAAACACCAATCAAACTTATCGAGCAAACTCAATTTTTTAAAGCAAATACTGCACCAATGCACGTCCAAAGTGTTATACACCGGAAGAAATTTCCTCAGCAGGCTGAAGCAACCTTTTGGACAAACACCAATCAACTTCCTCGACAAATTTAACATCTACGAATGTCCAAACTCGTTTATATCATTAAATCAGCCCTTCCTAACTTTTTTAACCTGTATAAAATACGCGAATTACGTTTGGTTTAAAATATTTTCCGGGGAAATTCTTGCTAGAAATCTACAAACAACCGGCGGTGTTAAGCAGCACGCTCACTGGATCGACTCGACTCCGCACGGTACGCACAGCACGTTCGGCTCGGCAGCGACCACCGCCCACTGAATCGGCGGCAATCGACGTTTCTGGTAACACCCGACGCGATGTTCAGTTGTTGAGGTGGACCGGAGTCTACTTTTTATTGGTACCGTACCAAAAACAAAACGGTCCATTTCTAATTTATTTTAACTTAAATAACATAGTCCATTTTTTTCGATATATCTGCCCAAGCATTTTCCTTTTTATTGTTGTCGTGGTAATACTTGTTACGTGGCTCGTATACAACGTCATATTCCAGAACACACTCTATCAACATTTCATCAGACATGGTGTGCGCGCAGTACTACGTTGAAGCACCAACAAACACAATTTTTGAACTGATGGCAGGATAACGTTTTGGCATTCTTATGTATGTACCGAAACGCAACGCCTTACCGAAAAAAAAGCACAAAAAATATTCTTTGTATGAATCACTATGAGACAAAAGAGTTTTTTTAAGACTTTTGGTTACAAAAGAGTTATACTTATTGAACATCCTTAAAATGAACTGTGTAGGAGATGTGCGAGATTAAACTTTTTAGAACACATCCCTACATCTGACAAAAAATGTTTATGAATGGTTTCTCAGACAATAACAGTTTTGTTTTGTACCGAAAAGAGCTAAGTTGGTACAAAGGTACATGTTAGCTGTCTTCGAGTATGTACACCAGATGTACAGACACCAGAAGATTTTATAAAGGAAAGAAAGCCATCCGCCGAAAACACCCTTCAAATAAAAATTAGATTAACATTTAGCAAACTGAAACTGAACTGACCTAAAATGTCTACATCTTCGAAATTAATACAAAAATGTACTGAGTTTCTAGGTATTTCCACGTGCCATTTATTATCAAAAGATCGTCGGAAAAAATTAGAAAATTATAGATAATATACCGGTTAATCGGTTTTTGTTAAAATATTTACCGTTTACTGGTAAATACAAGCTGCAATAATTTTGAAACCACTAAACATAATGAAAGGACCATCCGCCGTCGAAGGCGCCGAACCAAAGTTGCCCCTTCAAGAATACCCTGCCGTTGCCGAACGTAGTCGGTCCGAGTCGAACGTACCGATCGAAAGCAGTGAGCGGGCACCCGTTACTTCCTTTGTGAGCAACTTCGCCGACAGCGTCGATGCGGACTGTGCGGAGTCGAGTCGATCCAGTGAGCGTGCTGCTTTATTTAATTCATACAGAGGTTTAGTATCCGTATGAATGTATGCCAGAGTTTTTGCGTCAAATGTTGGCAGGGCGTCAAGGTTTGAGTTTTAACATTGTTGATACTTTACCGCGATGAATTTAGACATTTCTCTGACATTACGTGGTAGTCGAAGCCATCATATTAGCAACTGTGTATATTTTATAAGCAATCAATCGCATTCCTGATGAAAATCTCAAATAACTTTTGTAAATTTTATTCGATTTTGGTGATTCCTTTACCACGCTGAGAGAATCCAGGAATAGAGTTCCTGGATATCAAGAATTTTTTTTTAAGTGATATTCTTCACTCAAAGATATGCAAATTCGATGACAACTTCATAGCTATTAAAATCGTATGTTAACCAGCAGTTTGAGGGTGAATTATCGCGTGTGTGGGTCAAATTAACCCCGAAGGTCACGCCACCCAGCTCTAGGAATGAATGCACAAAGCGTGGTCGGATCGAAAACTGGTGGGGGAAAGTCAAGTTCATTGCTGGAGGCCGTTGTTCTCGTCAAGTTTTTCGTGACGTACAGGTCACTTAAAATCATCGTGGTGGGGGTGGATGAGCCTGCGGGGATTGGTTAATGCTCTTCATTGTTTACAGAAACCGGCTGTTTTCCCAAACACCGGGAAAAACGTGTTAGTTGCGATCGGGAGATCGGGGTTTTCGGTTTTCCCGATTCTCACTCCGCTGTTTTCAGTTTTCGACGTTGAGATTTCGAATTTGTGCAAGTGGGATGTTAAAGGTATTGTTTTTTGGTCTTTTTAATGGTTTAGTATTGCTTGTTTGGCTGCAACAAGAATAAATATTGAGAAGTTGCGGTAATTTTAAATGATCATTTTGATCAAATCTCAAAATCTCTTGACTCAAAGATTTTTGTGAGGTTGTAAAATCGCACGTTGCGATCTTTAAGTAATGAATACCCTGTATAGTAACTCATTCATTACATCATAACGACGTTTTGAGCTAAAAAAAAGTCTTCGTGACTTGTAAAGCACTTCAATATAGTTTTTCCACCATCAGGTGGAAAAGCGGGCTTGTTAATCGGGAAAATGCTCGCCTATTTTTAGCAGTGCTTCCGATACGTCACGATACCGACCCGGGGTCAAGCTAGCAGCGCGCGAACGAAGAATTTCCGTTCGCAATAAAAGATAACGGCAAATTTACTTCTGTAGGTTGGGGGGCTTCTTATTTTTGGATCTAGGAGGCTATCTGATGACGTAAAACAAGGTCGCACCCACCCAAGACAGAGATACAATCAATTTTAGTATCACGAGAAAAAAAAATAACTTTAGTCAACGTGTATCGTGTAATATTTACTTATTCTACAAAGGTATTGAAATAGGTATGGTAACAGGGCTGTAAAAACTCAAAACAGAACTTGAAATGGCCTAGAACTGAACTTGAAAAAGTATAGAAACGTTAAACTGGCGTTAAAATGTTGCAAAATTCGTTTTTATTGCGTTTAACGTAATTCGCCTCCATCGAAACGTTTGGTATTCTTCACCTCCATCGAAAAACGTTTGGTATTCTTCACCTCCATCGAAACGTTTGGTATTCTTCACCTCCATCGAAACGTGTGATAACGTTTTTTTTTTATTGGTAAATATCTTCTCTTCAGGTTCAACATTCGCCGGCTTGACCCATGTGACGTGTTAGCTGTGGAAGCCTCCATGGAAATTATAAATAGCTGGTAAGTAAATTAGTTTTTTTTTTACGTAACACCGAAATCGAAAAATATATTCTATTTTTAAATTTGACGACTACTTACTTCTTTTACTACGATTAACTATGTACTTCTTTTATAGGTATCTTTTTAGCTAACATTAGCGAACTAGTCATGCAGGGCAACGGCAACAACATGAACAATCAACATGCTTCTAGTCCAGGGGACAGCACCACGCCACCTCAGTCACGAGGCCGAGTAAGTATTGCAAAAAGATCTAACGGGGTTCTATTCTCGACCCTTCGCACAATTCAAAATCACTCGCATTCGTATTTTTTTACGAACGTTTATTCCAGTCGTTCGTTGAGAGGTGTATTCTTCACCTCCATCCAACCGTTCGTTGCAAAGTGTATTCTTCACCTCCATCGAATTGTCTGCTCCACTGTTCGTTTAACTTATGGTTGAATTATTTTGAATTTCTTAAGTTTATCTTGCTTGTTGTAAGTTAGATCGAGACAATCATTTTCCAGTCGCTTTTATTGTTTCTACAAACTAATTTTAAGTCATAAGGTGGCTGTTACAGCTTGATTCGAAACGAGGCCGAGTAAGTATTGCAAAAAGATCTAACGGGGTTCTATTCTCGACCGTTCGCACAATTCAAAATCACTCGCATTCGTATTTTTTTACGAACGTTTATTCCAGTCGTTCGTTGAGAGGTGTATTCTTCACCTCCATCCAACCGTTCGTTGCAAAGTGTATTCTTCACCTCCATCGAATTGTCTGCTCCACTGTTCGTTTAACTTATGGTTGAATTATTTTGAATTTCTTAAGTTTATCTTGCTTATTGTAAGTTAGATCGAGACAATCATTTTCCAGTCGCTTTTATTGTTTCTACAAACTAATTTTAAGTCATAAGGTGGCAATTACAGCTTGATTCGAAACGAGGCCGAGTAAGTATTGCAAAAAGATCTAACGGGGTTCTATTCTCGACCCTTCGCACAATTCAAAATCACTCGCATTCGTATTTTTTTACGAACGTTTATTCCAATCGTTCGTTGAGAGGTGTATTCTTCACCTCCATCCAACCGTTCGTTGCAAAGTGTATTCTTCACCTCCATCGAATTGTCTGCTCCATTGTTCGTTTAACTTATGGTTGGATTATTTTGAATTTCTTAAGTTTATCTTGCTTATTGTAAGTTAGATCGAGACAATCATTTTCCAGTCGCTTTTATTGTTTCTACAAACTAATTTTAAGTCATAAGGTGGCAGTTACAGCTTGATTCGAAATTTTCTCGGTCGGTATGACTTCTCTAGTGGGTAATTCCAAGTTTGAAGCGTAGATGTCGCGAGTAAGTTCGATTAATTCTGGCTGCTTGTCGTATTTTGACTTGTTGAGCGCGTCGCGTAGTGTCTGCTTCGCCTCCATCGCCACATCTTCTAATTCTTTAGCAGTTACTTGCTTAGTGTTGAGTAATCGTCGCTTAAAAGTTTTGATAGGATCACTAGATTCTCGAACTTTCCTCACCTCATTTCTATCTCTATAACTCGTCTCTGAATCGCTTAGCGTGTGTCCATGAAACCTATACGTCAGCAGTTCCAGGATTATAGGGCCTTGGCCGCTTAATATATACTCCCTGGCGAAACCCACCGCCTCCCTGACGGATCCCAAATCCATACCTTCGACAAAAATCCCAGGAATGTCGCCACCTCTCGTGAAATACATTATATTCGCTGACGATTTCTCGCAACTGGTTGCCATACCGTACAAGTTATTCTCGCATATGTACATGACGGGTAGCTTAAGTAATTTCGCCAAATGGAAGGACTCGAAAATTCGTCCTTGGTTAGAAACACCATCACCATAGCAAACTACATATATTGCTTTCGAGCCCAAATACTTGTGGCTTAACCCTATACCGGTTCCTATGGGAACGTGACAACCTGGTATGCCGTGTCCTCCGTAGAAATGATCGGTGAAGGGATGCATCGGTCCAGATTTACCCCTGTTACAACCGCTGACCTGAAAAAAAAAAGTATTTTAGTGAACGTATCGTATTCTTCACCTCCATCGTAACGTATGGTATTCTTCACCTCCATCGTAACGTATGGTATTCTTCACCTCCATCGAAACATGGCCGATTTGTTATTTCTACAAGAAAAGTTGATAGAAGACAAGACGTACCCGTCCTAACACCTCCCCAAGGAGCCCAACAGGGTGCATACCCATCACGTAAGCCCATCCAAGAGCCCTACAGCTCGTTATAACGGTATCATTGTCAGACAACATGGACTTAACTCCAACACAAATAGCTTCCTGTCCAGAACATAAATGACACCAACCACGCACCAATTTCTCGTTGTACAGTTTGGCGATGGTATTCTCCATTCTCCTGATTATGTGCATGTCCTTGTACATCTGCAAGGCGTCTTCCTTGTAAATCCTATTGGTTTTTGACGGTGGTTCATAGAGTTTGTGCAGGACGAATGGTTGCGTAGGTATTTCTAGCAGTGTTGTTCGTTGTTTCTTGAGGAATGTTGTCAGGTGACGAAGTCCATGCTTCACTGGAAGGTTGGAAGGCAACATGACGAAGATTTTTTGATTAGAACCATGTATGAGTGTGACTTTTGTGACGGGAGGTAACCCATTGATTTGAAACATGACAAATCATGTGTCAGATGAATCGATGTATCAAGTGACCTCGTGGACTGGGTACGGGTTGCGAAACCGACATTTTCTAAAAATCATTGCAATCGATTCAGGGAAATCCCGATTTTTCTTCACTGTAGATTGGAGTACTTTCATACTGTCATAACATCAATTTTTCTTCTGATTTTACCTGTTTTTAGCTCATATTCACATTCACATCTTTACCTCACTATCTATCCTGCTGGTATACGGGTTCTTCACTTCTTCTCCTCAAAACTTCCAGGTAAACTCTGCAAAATCGAAAGTCTTGGTTCGCAGCCATGCCATGCGAGAGGAGGCATCACCACCTAGAGAAGCCACAACCCCCACATCACCTAGTCATCTCAAAGGTCCACTACTGACCTTACCCTCCTCGAGGAACCACTCACCACTACACCCCAGCGTTGTAGTCAGCCCCTCTCACCTAATCACCGAATCACCCACGACAATATGCATATCACCAACTGCCAGTGGCACTCCACCAAATAGAAGAGAGTCCCCAGCACCGTTGTACAAAGAGCCACCCTACCATGAAGACGTCAGACCCTACCACGAAGAAGTTAGACCCAGCCGAAGCAATAGGAGACATCGCGATGAAGAGCAAGATCTCGAGGAAGGACACCATAGACGGTCCAATGGTCGGGTTAGATTGGACTGTGGTTGCGCCCAGAACAGTGCACAATGCTGCAGCAAGTGTTTGAGGAACTATAACAATAACTTGAGTGGCGGTTTCAATAATAATAGTTTAAATGGTGGTGGGAATACTTTGTCGGTGAATCGAGCGGGTAGTCGAGGGAGTTTGAGGCACCAAGGGTCTTCCCAAGGGAGTTTTGAGTCTAATATCACAAATTCGCCCAGGTTGAGTAGAGGTTAGTAGTTTTGAATTAAGAAGAACACAGTGATATATGCAACCAAGTATACGCAGTATATGGTGTATAAATTGACCTGGTATAATTGGTTGCATACACAACTGTACTGTACTGTACCGATTTAAAAAAAAAAACTTGTGATTGTATTTTTTTGCAGATAACAGTGGTGAGATATACACAGACACAACGGGTACAGATCTAGTCAGATTTATCACCGAAACGATAAACAAAAACATGAAAGACAGGCAACTAATGTTACGTATAGAACAAGAACTAATAGCACTCTGCGAATGTACAGAGTAAGTACCAAAATCAACCAACCAAAACATCCAAAATACTATATACTAATATCGCTTAATGCCATTTTTTACATTTTAATTTCAGAAAAACGCATTTCAAATTTCCCGCCATGTCAAGTTACCAAAGAATGATGGTGCATCGCGTAGCCGCCTTCTTCGGCATGGACCACAACGTCGAAGCCACCGGTAAATCGGTTATCGTTAGCAAGACACCCTATACGAGGATACCAGAGCAGAGATTTGACGTTTATATCAGATACGACGCAGGATTTTGTGATGAACCGCCGCGACGTTCGATTCTGAAGAGGGATTCGAACAGCGTTGAAGATTACAACTTCAAATCACCGGATAGACAGTCTAGTTTTGAGAATAGAAGGAGCAAGAGTATAGAGGAACGAGAGGAAGACTATAAGAGAGCCAGAAGGAGAATTTTCAATAAAGAGGTGCGACTTTTTTATTGAACTTTTTTCGTATACACCCTGTATGTTGTATAGTACATTATACAGGTTGTATCGGAGAAAGTTGCATTTAATTTTTTTTATACACCCTGTTTAATGACTAGATTAATATACAGGTTGTATATCGGTTTTTATATAATAGAAAATATTATTATTTCTTCATTTAGATGAAAGATTATAGCTGCTCGACTGACGATTTGGATTGGCAGACGCAATCGTGGTCGAGCATGGAAAACGAACCTTTGTCGTCGTGCAGGCTTCACCCGCAGTATTGCTATGAAAGAAGTGGAATGCGACTTCACAAGGTAAGTAGAGGTTAGGATTAATTTTACTTTGATGACCATCTATTTTTTTTTATTATTATTATTTATTGAGGAAAATTTGGTGCAATCTAGTTGATGGATAATATTTTCTTGCAATTAAAAACACATATTATGGACAAATGAAAAATAATATAAAAAAACTTTTACTATTTAATTTTAAATAAAATCTCAAATCTGTCCTGAATAATACAAAAATTCTGCAGAGCAAAGATACTGAGATGTTATGGTTTATCGATAGGTGCATTCTGAAGAGGTTCATGAGGAAACGTTGAGGCCCCAAGTGGCCAAAAGCTACAGCTTTGGAGGTTATGCTGGCGCACATCATCGTGGTGAAAATGTTCCGCACAATAACGGTCCAAGACTTTTAACGAAACAAGGTAATTGTCTTATAACTGCCCAATATCGCTTGTTCTTTCATAATTACTTATTTAGGTTTTGTTGTGCTTTTGAGTAACTTATTTAGTATACACCCTGTACACTGCATTCTACAACATACAGTGTGTGTTAGGAAAAAGTTACTTTTTTAGTTTTTGTGTGCTGTTTAGTAGTGTTTTTAGTAGTTTGTTTAGTAATTATTAGTAACTTATGTAGTTCTACACCCTGTACACTGCATGCCACAACATACAGTGTGCGTTCGAAAAACATTACCATCTGTAGTTCCCTTTCCCAGCATCTGACAGTAGTTACCTTCAACACGCAGGTTATCTAGACCTACCGTTTGAACACGAGCTTTCTGTATCAGACTCCGGGACGAGCTCGTCGCGCCTGAGCCCGTCCAGCTCCGGTTACAAGACACAGTCTCAACGTTCCGGGTCGATAACACCGTCGCCGACTTCGGTGTCGTACTCCGGGGATTCCCTGAGGCAAGATTCCATGGCCAGTGTGGCGACCAACACCAGCGAGCAGGTGTCGCCGACCAGCGAGCAACAGGAAGTCGTCTGGGTCCAGTATTCCGTCACCAATGCGCCGAAAGGACGGGAGATTATCGATCCAACTGTAAGTTTTTGATTACATAATTTTTTCTTGAGTTTCTTGGCTGTTCTAAAATTTGACAGTTAAACTCGAGTTTTAGAGTTTAGACTTGACTAAGTTTGTCGTTGTTTTTGTTACATATTTGACATTTCTGTCGTTGACGTTTTATATGTCTAGGAATTGACAAGTGTATAGCCAACATAAATTTAAGAAAAAATTAAGAACACTAGAATTTTTTTTATTGAATATACTAGTATAGATAGAAAAAAATTTACTTGATATTCTTTTATCAGACCGGAACACCAGCTAGGAACCCCGATGGAACAATCTACAAATTCGACCCGGCAAATGTTCCGCCAAACGTTGTCGTCCATCACGAAGCTGCGACTATTTCTTCTTCTTCTTCGAAAGAAGTTGTTGCCACCGTAACAAATTCCGTTGAAGTGGTGAAGGAAGAAATATGTGAAGAACCATCACTGGTAAAGAAGTGTACTTCTTGCGCGACATGTTCTTGCATGCCAGCCGCAAATTTGCTGTCGCGTTCTTTCGACCAGCATGCCGTTCCGGCTGTTCAGGCTGCCGTTCCAGTGCCTTCTTACGGGTTGGGAACTGCCGTGCCCTACCCTTATATTCCATCGAGTGATTATATGGTGTACACGCCCGTCGGGTACGAGACTAGAACGGTAAGCGACAATTTTAAGAAATTATTTTTCCAAGTTTGTGTTTAAATTGGTCGGAAATGTAAAAAAAATATCAAAAACTGTCAAACATTGTCTAAAATTGTATAATTTTATAAAAAATAGTGGAGAATTATTTAAAATCGACCAAAATGGTCAAAAAATGTCTAAAACCGTAAAAAGCCTTATTTTTTTGACAGGGAGTTTATTGTTTTTGCCTTATTTTCATTTTAGGATGGCGTTCCGGCTGCTGATGTTCCGGTGTATTATTCTGACGCTAGTGCGGCTCAGTATGGGCCCCCACAGCCGCAATGGGCGCAGCCATTTGTACCGATGGGACCAAGGCTACCACGTGAGTAGTAATTATTATTCATTATATGGTCAGTATTTTATCACTTAAAGCCCTCTTTATATATTGGGAGAATATTACCTCGGATAATATTTATAAAAGACATTTCAAAAATTTCTTGAGATAAACTAGTACATACAAATGGTACAAAAAAAATAAAAAGTAAGTTTTTTCATATACACCCTGTACGCTAACCACTACAACATACAGTGTGCTTCAGAAAAACTTTCACGTTCGTTTCTAATATTTAGAGCATTGCGTCGTGTACAACACGGCAGCCCCTCCGACGCAACAGAGCGTCGATAACACGACCACCGTGTTTCCCAACGGTGCTGTACCGGTATTCTACGGTCCACCGCCCGCCTCAAGCCACCATTTTCAATCCTACCAACAGAACCTTGGTATGGTGTACACCGCCAACCCAGTCTACCCAAACGGGTATCCAATTTACCCGTCGTGTCCGGGAACCCCAACCGCTGTGGTTCCCCCAGTCCAGGGCGCCATCTACACCTCAGATTCTACGGTTATGACACCAGTGACTGTCAATGCGTTAGCAAACAGCTTCGGACAGTTATCCGTGGGAACAGGTATAAATTTTTGTAATTTTTGTTTTAATATTTAATATAATAGAAGTTTTGTTGAAAGTTTAAAATACAATTTGTGTTTTTTTTTTATTTAAAAAATAAAAGTTTTATTTTTGTACATGATTTTTTTGTATTGTTTCGTTAGGTGGTACGCAACGTCAGTATCATTACGGACAAGAGAGACGAAAGAATCACCAGATCAGTTCGGTGACCAGTTCGAGTAATTCTGTGTCGCCTGCGACGACTGTGGTCTGCGGGAATTACCCGCATGGCGCAAGCTTGCCGCTGCGTACGCCCACGCAGACGCCTCCAAATTTTAACTTTGGGATGCCGCCTGTGACTCCGCCAGTGAAGCAGGTATGTTTTTTTAATTTAATGTAATATTTAACATTTTTTTTGTTTAAAAGGAATGAACCAAAGCTTTGTCTGTCACTATTTAACATCGATCTTTCTTTGACTTGAAGCAAATTCGTTTCATTCAATTTTTTTTTCTCTCTGTAGCATATTTTGGTTGATTTTCAGTTCAACAGTGTAAGAGGGAGTCCCCCGGTGAACAGAGGAACCAGCAGATCTCCGACTCCGGCAGATATTGGAATGTTGGACAGGCATAGATTTGCTATGCCCCCACCAAATTATGGACCAGTGCAATATCAGTACGTGCTGAACGGTGAGTCAATAATACTAACGACGTTCCATTTGATAATAACGTTTGAATAATTCACACAGACAGAATTGGCAAATGTGGTCAAGTTACTATCAAAGATACTCAAACTTAACCTTTAACAACTTCACTTTCCTAGCAATCTGCAATTTGCATACAAAATTGACAATTGACAAAAAAAATTTAAAAAAATTTATTTGATTGTTGCAGAGCCACGTTATCCACGAGGTCACAACTCCATTCGACAGCAGAGGCCGCAGAGTTACCACGGTGAGCCGAATACAAACGTCAGGGGGCAGAGGAACACACGTCGACAGAGGTAACTCAAAAAAATCAATTTTAAAAATCGTGCATTTTGAGAGTTGTGCTATAAAATATTTCTGTGTAAGATTATGGTTGTAATTTGGTTTGAATTATTTTAGAAATTGAGGAGCGCAACTCGCAGACAACACGTGAGGAATTATATTCTAAGAGCAACCCGTTTATTTATTTATTATTATTTAAATAGATTCCATAATGTTACCGTAATTTTTCTGTAAGGGTGTACAAAAAAAAATGGTGTGACGTTCCTTTTCTTCGTGGTGCAATTTGATTTTGAATTTTGGAAGTTTTGAATTCGTCTCTTTTATTTATGTACCAACATATCCACATTATAAGATTATTATTATTATTAATATTATTATGGAGTATAAAAGTATTTATTTAAAATAAATTTTTATAACGTGAATATAGTCTATGAGAATATATTTTTTGTGACAGTTATGAGATTAGTTAGCCCGTTAGAGACGATAAGTTTTCTCTTATACACCCTGTATAGTGTATTACACCGTATACAGTGTGTATATATAGAAAATGTTTGTTTTAAAAATTTCGTAGAAAATCTGGAGTTTCTTTGCAGGGCGATTGTAACTTCCATAGCTTTGCAGGTACTATCGCAAGCCAGCTAGATCTTGCCAATTGCTCAATATGACAGTATGTGAGTTTTTATAGTCACACAAGCACAATATTTTTATCGGTGTTATTAACTCTCTCGAGCTTGTTGTTTTGTTAGAACTAGGGATTGCATTACCGATAAATTTTGATGGAAATTACCTACATAGCGATAATTTTTAATGAAACCGCACGTTTTTGTATTCAAACACATTTTACTCAAATCTATGTGTTTCTCTTACAAATAATTTCAAATAGAATATTTATTTATCTCAAGACCGATCTTTATTTCAAATAAAACCAGATTTATTTCATTCGAAATGTTAAAATATTGCAATCCCTAGACTTAGTACTATAAGTCACATTTTCCAAGCGTGTGAATCTAAATCGATATTTCTATTGAAATAGTAAGTTGAAATTCGTAAAAATTTACGAATACATTGTTGAAATTCGATATATAAAATAAAGACAATCTAAAAATGTTTGGTATAAGTAAGTATCCGGACCACTTGAGCTTTCTTACGTTATTACGTGTTAGTTTTGCAATAAGTAGCGATGAAATTTAAAAAGAAAAAACTATTTCCAAAGTGTGTATAGGCAACCCTTGTGCTTTCTAAACTGTGACCTAGAGATTAAAAGCTAAAATTGTTAAGCGGAAAAGAAATCCATCCAACGTTTCTATTATAATAATGAAGTTTTACATGTTTACAACCACGTCTTTTCATTGGAAATTTTTAATTGATTTTAAATAGCCGTTTTTTAATGTCAATTAAAAATTGTGCGTGTCCCTTTTATATAAAAATAAGATTATTGTTACGTAGGACCTTTAAATGTGACATGATAGTATGTAAATTATGCATATGTTGACGACGATCTCTCCACAAAAATTACACAGTGTAGCAGATTTTCCGTATACACCCTGTATAGCGTATTCCACAGTATACAGTGGGTATTTCAAAAAGTTATGGTATTTTGACAGGTTATTTTATGGCTACACTATGTATATAGATGTGTCCTATATATAATTATAGACAAAACCATATCTCACCTTCCCCCCTATATGTGCCGTGTATATAATACATACATGTAAACATTTCTCTGCCACAAAAACACCTTTGTACTAATATTTAACTGGTTGCAGTTCTTTTCTTGGTTTTTAGTTTCATTTTTGTGAACTTATTAGACTTAATAGTTTTCATTTCTAGCTGGTAAGAGCAAAAATTGTTACACTTTTTCCCCCTGTTTCTCTGTACTACCCAACCTGGTCGTAAAAGTATTTTAATAAAGCCGTTGTGATTTTATTTATATAAAATATCTGGGTGATTTTATTCCCCCCTCCTTTTGTTTTTAACACCTTTTAATCCCCATAAAATATCTCGTTTGTTACAGGGAACGATTGTCAGAACAACTGAAGAGGTAAGCCCGTACTTTCTGTACGAACAAACAACGCCAGTTTGCAAAGTTTCTGAAAGATCTCGAAAAGCCATGAACAAAATATATGCTGTTAGTTCGGACTATTAAAAAGTGGACGAAAGGGAAGCAAAAGAAAATTTCGTTTGCAGTTCCCATGTTGTGGCGAGCGCCTTGCAATCATCAGATCAGCGTTTCCCAACCTTTTTCAAGTGTGGACCCCTCGCGCCACCTTACCAGGGTCCGCGGACCACCAAAAACTTTAATTTTCGCCCTTGAAAACATTTGGGAAAGACTGATTAATGATATAAATGAGTTTGGACATTGGTAGGTGTTAAATTTGTCGAAGAAGTTGATTGGTGTTTGTCCAAAAGGTTGCTTCAGCCTCTCGAGGAAATTTCTTCCGGCGTATAACCCTTCGGACATTCATTGGTGCAGTATTTGCTTTAAAAAAATTGAATTTGCCCGATAAGTTTTATTGGTGTTTGTCCAAAAACTTCTTTCAGCCTCTTGAGGAATTTTTTAATGACTTAGATGAGTTTAGACACTCGTAGGTGCTAAATTTGCCGAGGAAGTTGATTGGTGTTTGTCCAAAAGGTTGCTTCAGCCTGTTGAGGAAATTTCTTCCGGTGTATAACCCTTTGGACATTCATTGGTGCAGTATTTGCTTTAAAAAATTGAGTTTGCCCGATAAGTTTTATTGGTGTTTGTCCAATAACTTCCTTCAGCCTCTTGAGGAATTTTTTAATGACTTAGATGAGTTTGGACACTCGTAGGTGCTAAATTTGCCGAGGAATTGATTGGTGTTTGTCCAAAAGGTTGCTTCAGCCTGTTGAGAAAATTTCTTCTGGTGTACAACCCTTTGGATATTCATTGGTGCAGTATTTGCTTTAAAAAATTGAGTTTGCCCGATAAGTTTTATTGGTGTTTGTCCAAAAGCTTCCTTCAACCTCTTGAGGAATTCTTTAATGACTTAAGATGAGTTTGGACACTCGTAGGTGCTAAATTTGCCGAGGAATTGATTGGTCTTTGTCCAAAAGGTTGCTTCAGCCTGTTGAGGAAATTCCTTCTGGTGTACAACCCTTTGGACATTTATTGGTGCAGTATTTGCTTTAAAAAATTGAGTTTGCCCGATAAGTTTTATTGGTGTTTGTCCAAAAGCTTCCTTCAACCTCTTGAGGAATTCTTTAATGACTTAAGATGAGTTTGGACACTCGTAGGTGCTAAATTTGCCGAGGAAGTTGATTGGTGTTTGTCCAAAAGGTTGCTTCAGCCTCTTGAGGAAATTTCTTCCGGTGTATAACACTTTGGACATTCATTGGTGCAGTATTTGCTTTAAAAAATTGAGTTTGCCCGATAAGTTTGATTGGTGTTTGTCCAAAAGCTTCCTTCAGCCTCTTGAGGAATTTTTTAATGACTTAGATGAGTTTGGACACTCGTAGGTGCTAAATTTGCCGAGGAAGTTGATTGGTGTTTGTCCAAAAGGTTGCTTCAGCCTCTTGAGGAAATTTCTTCCGGTGTATAACACTTTGGACATTCATTGGTGCAGTATTTGCTTTAAAAAATTGAGTTTGCCCGATAAGTTTGATTGGTGTTTGTCCAAAAGCTTCCTTCAACCTCTTGAGGAATTCTTTAATGACTTAAGATGAGTTTGGACACTCGTAGGTGCTAAATTTGCCGAGGAAGTTGATTGGTGTTTGTCCAAAAGGTTGCTTCAGCCTTTTGAGGAATTTTTTCCTGGTGTAAAACCCTTTGGACATTAATTGGTGCAATATTTCATTCAAAAAGTTGACTTTGATCGTTCTGAATGGTGGCTTTTCATCGATTCATCAAAATACACAGTGAAGTACTACGTGAAGTACACTTGAAAGCAGTACTTTTGCATAGATTTTGAATTTATATCGTATGTTAACTGATTTTGTTGTGTCAGAAAGTTGGAAATTTGCCCCCTTGTGTAATTCTGTAGCGCTGATAGAGAACCCTGTACCCAAAAATATCGCAGGTCGCAGGGTTGAATGTTTGATACGTATCTTGGGGCTTTGATATGTATTTTGGGAGTTTGATGTGTATTTTGGTAAATAATTCCCTTTCAATTTAGTACGTCATCCGGCCTGCCATTCATGGCGCAAAGCCGCCGCGGTTAATTTTACGTAATGGGACTTTATTATTCTAACAGATGGGGTGGGTTTACCTAGGGTGGTCGGTTCGCTACCCCGTACGCTCCAATGCCCTTCAAAACACATTCATGGGAATCATCGCAAATGCGTAGGGGTTGGTTGCAAGCGTGTGCGGTAAATGGGGCACGTGTTTCAACATGAAAGCGAGTAGTATGTACTAGCTCTGTGTATATGTCAAAATTTTCGATTTTAGTTATTGGGCATTCTAGAAATATGTGGTTAAGGCTTCCCACCTGTCCACATTCGCAATATGGACATTTTAGGATACATTTTAGGTTATCTGCTATCTGTTACTGTTGTTACGAATGTCCGGCAGGGGGCGTTTCGGGTTTGACTTTACTGTGGTAATAGCAGCAAAACACGGGTCGACAAAAATCGATTTTTTGGATCGAAAATTGTTTTTAAGACCGTTTTTTGCTCAAAACTCTTTGCGAAGGGTATTTAGAGGGATCTTATCGTAAGACATGAGAGCGAGCGGCTTTTATAAGGTCGGCAGGAACGGATAAAAAATGTAAATTTTTGACGTTCATCGATCCGCTTGTCGGAATTTCTAGACGTCACGTGACATTTTCTCGAGGTTCGCCTTCACCCGAAGAGTTGCAAAAACGTGATTTTTTTTCAAAATTGACGCATTTAATTTACAAAATATCGCGCAGTCCACGCGGAATTGTGTCCTTTTTTCAATTCGAGCGTCAAAAGTAATATCGAAAAACCCAATTTTGCAGCTACTCGATCGCAAATGTCGGCGAAAATGGGCGATTCCGCTGAAGGCGCCCTACACTTGAAAGTTCGTAATTAGTATAGGTAGATAACAACCCTCAAACACGTCTTCAGATTACGTCATACAGGTAGGTCGCCATTTTTTGTACACTCGTATTTGTCATTTTTGTAAATCATGCGTCAAAAATTGTGTTCATTCAACGATTTGAATCATATGGCTATGCCATTTTACTTGAACCAATCAAATGATCTTTCTCCGGATATAGAAAAAAAGTGATATGCTTCACTCAAAGATAGAGAGGGCAGTTCTGTGCGCCAAAATCTAGTTCGGTCGCGTGCTTATAGGTGGCGGTCGCGTCGGCATCGTTTTGCCGCAGTATAAACGTAGTGGTTGTCAGGTACCGGGCTGTTGTCATGACGACGGCAGCAGCTTCATATCCGTGGACGCCGACATAGCAGCCGGTGCCTTGCGTACTGTAGGCGGTAGGGAACAGTAGATGCCGCACAGTAGACTACAGTGTGCGAGTTTCGCTCGGGCATTGGCGGTGGTATCGAAAAATATCATACTTGGAAATAAAAATCTCTTTTTGCGTGTTCGGGAAGGAAGAATAGAAAAATCGCGTCGGGGTTTAAACTTTCGCGCTGAAAAATATGCACAGAATAAACTTTTAAAGGAAAGTAGTAAAAAGTGTACTACAGATGTTGCATCTCTTCGCTTTTGGAGATGGACAGACATGAAGTAAGTTTTTTATTACGTGTTCTATCAGTTGATATCTTGTACCTAGTTAGGTACAAGATTTATTACGATACAAGCATATTTAGTTAATAATAATAATAATTAATAATAATAATAATAATGCAGAACAAGTTTGTTGTAGTTTCTTATCTCACTGCGGCGTGATGTACTGAATATTATAAAATATAAGTTAGGGTATCTACTTATTCTAGACTCTAGAGTACAATTGTTAAGAGAGATAACAAAATTTTTGGTAAACTAAGCCATGTGTAAATAGAAGAAACGATTTATATTTATTTAGATATGTTTGGACCGTATAATTTGCTTTGTTTTAATTTGTTGCTCTGCAGTCGTGAAACGTCAGTATATTTATGTACGTTATTATACAATCATGGCTCTTTCTGAAGTATATTTGGTTCAAGTAAAATAGAAAATTCTCAGAGTGAGAATGAGATTTTGTTGATGTTCCAAGTGTATTACGTTTTCTTGTTTTAAGTATGAAGGAACTGCTTGAAAGGAATTACGTCTGTTTTAAGCGATACGTACGTATAATTTTGGGTCAAGAAACTCGAAGATGAACGTCTACTTTTTTATTGAAGAATAACTTTCTCTTCGTCAGAGCAAAATATACTCAACATAAACATACTAAACTCTTAAACCGGAAGAATAACTATCCGTTGAGATAATACATATATTGAAATTCTTGATATCCAAGAATAGAGTTTTCCCTGTGTAGGATATTCCACTACAATCCTGGTTTTCCTCATAATCCTTGTAAGTCACTCATGAATTGCGTCGAACTTATATAGCGGTGATATGTGTGCAAAAGACGCGAGAATCTGTTAGCGCCATCTGTAAAGTAATAGCACAACTTTCTATGTATCTCTCAGAGTAAGAATCTTGGGTCAAGAAACTGTTTTTTCGTTGAAGCATATATATTTTTCACCCAACAAAATATTGTTGTTGTTGTAAAACAAACGTCTTCCTTTTTTTATATGTAGAAGAATAACATTTTCTTCGTCAGAGCAAAATATACTCTACGTAAACATACTAAACTCTTAAACCAGAAAAATAACTATCCGTTGAGATAATATATATATTGAAATTCTTGATATCCAAGAATAGAGTTTTCCCTGCGTAGGATATTCTACTACAATCCTGGTTTTCCTCATAATCCTTGTAAGTCATCCATGAAATAAGACACTTATGCATAGATGTAAACAAACAATATACGAACATTCAATATCGTCGAACTTATATAGCGGTGATATGTGTGCAAAAGACGCGAGAATCTGTTAGCGCCATCTGTAAAGTAACAGCACAACTTTCTATGTATCTCTCAGAGTAAGAATCTTGGGTCAAGAAACTGTTTTTTCGTTGAAGCATATCTATTTTTCGTCCAACGAAATATTTTTGTTATTGTAAGACGAACGTCTACTTTTTTATTGAAGTATAACTTTCTCTTCGTCAGAGCAAAATATACTCAACATAAACATACTAAACTCTTAAACCGGAAGGATAACTATCCGTTGAGATAATTCATATATTGCAATTCTTGATATCCAAGAATACAGTTCTCCCTGTGTAGGATATTCCACTACAATCCTGGTTTTCCTCATAATCCTTGTAAGTCACCCATGAAATAAAACACTTATGCAAAGATGTAAACAAACAATATACGAACACTCAATATAGTCGAACTTATATAGCGGTGATATGTGGCAAAAGACGCGAGAACCTATTAGCGCCATCTGTAAAGTAATAGCACAACTTTCTATGTATCTCTCAGAGTAAGAATCTTGGGTCAAGAAACTGTTTTTTCCTTGAAGCATATATATTTTTCACCCAACAAAATATTGTTGTTGTTGTAAAACAAACGTCTTCCTTTTTTTATATATAGAAGAATAACATTTTCTTCGTCAGAGCAAAATATACTCAACATAAACATACTAAACTCTTAAACCGGAAGGATAACTATCCGTTGAGATAATATATATATATATATTGAAATTCTTGATATCCAAGAATAGAGTTTTCCCTGTGTAGGATATTCTACTACAATCCTGGTTTTCCTCATAATCCTTGTAAGTCACCCATGAAATAAAACACTTATACATAGATGTAAACAAACAATATACGAACACTCAATATCGTCGAACTTATATAGCGGTGATATGTGGCAAAAGACGCGAGAAACTGTTAGCGTCATCTGTAAAGTAATTGCACAACTTTCTATGTATCTCTCAGAGTAAGAATCTTGGGTCAAGAAACTGTTTGTTCGTTGAAGAATGTAGATTTTTCACCCAACAAAATATTGTTGTTCATGTAAAACAAACGTCTTCCTTTTTTTTATATATAGAAGAATAACATTTTCTTCGTCAGAGCAAAATATACTCAACATAAACATACTAAACTCTTAAACCGGAAGGATAACTATCCGTTGAGATAATATATATATATATTGAAATTCTTGATATCCAAGAATAGAGTTTTCCCTGTGTAGGATATTCTACTACAATCCTGGTTTTCCTCATAATCCTTGTAAGTCACCCATGAAATAAAACACTTATACATAGATGTAAACAAACAATATACGAACACTCAATATCGTCGAACTTATATAGCGGTGATATGTGGCAAAAGACGCGAGAAACTGTTAGCGTCATCTGTAAAGTAATTGCACAACTTTCTATGTATCTCTCAGAGTAAGAATCTTGGGTCAAGAAACTGTTTTTTCGTTGAAGCATGTATATTTTCACCCAACAAAATATTGTTGTTGTTGTAAGACAAATGTCTTACTCTTCTTATATGTAGAAAAATAAAATTTTCTTCGTCAGAGCAAAATATACTCAACATAAACATACTAAACTCTTAAATCTGTGTAGACTATTCCACTACAATCGTGGTTTTCCTCATAATCCTTGTAAGTCACCCATGAAATAAAACACTTATGCAAAGATGTAAACAAACAATATACGAACACTCAATATCGTCAAACTTATATAGCGGTGATATGTGTGCAAAAGACGCGAGAAACTGTTAGCGCCATCTGTAAAGTAATTGCACAACTTTCTATGTATCTCACAGGGTAAGAATCTTGGGTCAAGAAACTGTTTTTTCGTTGAAGCATATATATTTTTCGTCCAACGAAATATTTTTGTTATTGTAAGACGAACCTCTACTTTTTTATTGAAGAATAACTTTCTCTTCATCAGAGAAAAATATACTTAACATAAACATACTAAATTCTTAAATCGTAAGAATAACTAACCGTTGAAACAACTATATTGAAATTCTTATCAAAATGCAGCTCGCATGTTAATCTACATGATTGGAAGGCTCTCGCCACAACATGGGAACCGCAGACGGCATTTTCTTTTGCTGCCCTTTCATCCATTTTAAAAGTACGATGATCTAACAGGAAATACAGCATATAGTGGCTGTCCATGGCTTTTCCAGATCTCCAATCTAACTCGACCAAATTCCCAGTGAAAGTTCCTGCCTGATTACAAAGAGACTTTTCCAAAGAATCGTTTGCTGTTTACATTTTGTCGGAGTGAGTGACGTAATGTAAACAACGGGGAATTGTGATGGTAATATAGTTCCTTCTCCGCTAATTATAGCCTCAGGCTGGCCGACGGCGCTGAAATATTGTAATCAAAACTTTTAACTACAACACGGACTCACTCAGTTCACCGCAAGACATGTTATAACAATATAAAACAATATTATGCATTCAACTTGCAACTTTACCGCTATAGCGTCACTCTGTTTAGATAATTGTGACATAATATCTAATAATAAACGACAGGAGTGTGTTTTTATTTCACGATTAGGTCCTTAAAACGGAGGAAGTATTGTAATCGATAAATAAAATTGTCTTGGTTTATAGTGAACATGATAGCGTCTAAATGGTACAACGGAGCGGGCTGAAATTTGGTGTACGTAATTAGGATTGTCAAGGGATGAACCTTATTGTTTTTGGTGACAATCTGACAACCGGAAGTGTTTAATTTTCATAGAAAATGAAGTAGGTAACCTGTACCTTCTGCAACTAATATTTCTCGGGAAAACTTTGGAAATATCCATACGTTCGCTTGACAAGTATCTCTCTTACAACTAAAACTATCTTTCGCTTGCTTCGGAAACTTTGTTGTGGCTTGCAGCGCTGCAGTAAAGTTTCTAATGTCGTCGAAATTTAACGTTTAAAAAAGAACTGTTGTCATAAAACGTTCCGACCGTGAATGCGAAACGACGATACTATTAAGAACTGAACACTTTTGACAATTTTATTGCACACTAAACATGATACCTAGAGTTACGCGGTTCTATTTTTGTTTGGTTTATTATCGAATGTTACTAATAAATTTTGGAATAACACTTTCTGTGATGTTATTACGGTGTTTTAAGGTTTTTTCTTGGCTTTGAAATCATATGTCTTCTCAATGTCAATTATATTGTTTTTCTCATAGACTCTCGCTGTTATGCGAATTATATCACTCCTAGGATAAATAATAACCATGTTAATACCGAAGGAGTATTAACGTGGTAGTTTAACCTCAATTCATACCTCCCGTTGTCGCTAGTGTCGCTAGTTCGGCGCCGACGTCACTAAATAAGGTTAGAACGAAATAATTTCGGATTTTGCAGTCATTTATTACTCTTAAGTTTACTTACAACAAAAATAATGACCATAATATTGTTAACCTGAGTTTCAAATTAGTATTTTTCTACTTTGCATTCACAATGCACACATTGTAACACTGTTTTCGGTGTTACAATTAGCAAATTGTAACACCGTTTTTTAGTAACTTTTTTCTAAGATTGGTGACATTGATATCAAATGCATGTCAAACGAAAATACACATAACCACAAAAGTAAGCACAAACTGATTTTTTAGAATCGCACAAATTGCAAAGTATGTATATTTTTATACATATTTAAACATGCGTGTTGCATCCTAGGTTTCGTACTACTAGTATATGATGGTATATAATAATTATCAATAATTACTGTTTCACAGATATTTGAATTTAAGTGACAGATGACAGTGTTACCAACGGTTGCACCCATAAATACTCTAGATTGGAATTTTACCTAATATACTTCTAAATTTTTATAAAATTAATGACGCAAAGTAGAAAAAATAGTATATTACACTCGTTTTATAAGACATATTGGCGCATTCATTCATTTGGGGCACTCGTCGCTGGTGCTCCTCGTGTCCCAAACAACTCATGCGCCAATTTGACGTCTTATAAAACTTGTATAATAATATACTATTTTCTACTTTGCATTCACAATGCACACATTGTAACACTGTTTTCGGTGTTACAATTAGCAAATTGTAACACCGTTTTTAGTAACTTTTTTCTAAGATTGGTGACATTGATATCAAATGCATGTCAAACGAAAATACACATAACCACAAAAGTAAGCACAAACTGATTTTTTAGAATCGCACAAACTGCGAAGTATGTATATTTTTATACATATTTAAACATGCGTGTTGCATCCTAGGTTTCGTACTACTAGTATATGATGGTATATAATAATTATCAATAATTACTTTTTCACAGATATTTGAATTTAAGTGACAGATGACAGTGTTACCAACGGTTGCACCCATAAATACTCTAGATTGGAATTTTACCTAATATACTTCTAAATTTTTATAAAATTAATGACGCAAAATAGAAAAAATAGTATATTACACTCGTTTTATAAGACATATTGGCGCATTCATTCATTTGGGGCACTCGTCGCTGGTGCTCCTCGTGTCCCAAACAACTCATGCGCCAATTTGACGTCTTATAAAACTTGTATAATAATATACTATATTCTACTTTGCATTCACAATGCACACATTGTAACACTGTTTTCGGTGTTACAATTAGCAAATTGTAACACCATTTTTTAGTAACTTTTTTCTAAGATTGGTGACACTGATATCAAATGCATGTCAAACGAAAATACACATAACCACAAAAGTAAGCACAAACTGATTTTTTAGAATCGCACAAACTGCAAAGTATGTATATTTTTATACATATTTAAACATGCGTGTTGCATCCTAGGTTTCGTACTACTAGTATATGATGGTATATAATAATTATCAATAATTACTTTTTCACAGATATTTGAATTTAAGTGACAGATGACAGTGTTACCAACGGTTGCACCCATAAATACTCTAGATTGGAATTTTACCTAATATACTTCTAAATTTTTATAAAATTAATGACGCAAAGTAGAAAAAATAGTATATTACACTCGTTTTATAAGACATATTGGCGCATTCGTTCATTTGGGGCACTCGTCGCTGGCACTCCTCGTGCCCCAAACAACTCATGCGCCAATTTGACGTCTTATAAAACTTGTATAATAATATACTATTAGCACACCCAAAGTCAAAATAATGAATTATTTTCGGATGTATTTAGGGAATTTTATCGTTATTATGTTGCCTTGTCATTTTTGACAGCGGTTACAGAGTCGGTAGCCGGTAGTAATCCTAACCACCGCAAGATGCCAGCACATCTAGATATTTTTTTCGGAAAATATGCTCTGTTTTGCGAAGAAAAAAATAATGCTGAAAAAGAAGCTACTTTAGTACCGCAACGTATATTTACTGTGGGGCGCTCTAAACTTAGTAAATTCTAATTTCATTTTCTGTGATGTTATTACGGTGTTTTAAGGTTTTTTCTTGGCTTTGAAATCATATGTCTTCTCAATGTCAATTGTATTGTTTTTCTCATAGACTCTCGCTGTTTTTTCACGTTTTACCCGCGAGCGGTACATCATAGAGCAATTGGGTCTTCAAAAATGGGTTCCTGGGATCATTTCCCATCAGGAACCGTTGGAATCAACTACATCGCACGATTAGATCGGACACAGTTTGCTCCGAAACACGACGACCGATTTTGGTCATATCTGGGGAAATGACACAAAAGTGGTGGACAAAGAATAGCACTTTGACGTACCCTGTGTAATATGATCACATAACTAAGGAATCGTCAACAATATCAATAAAATTCGGCGCACATAAAAAAAATGGGCGCGGAAAAGTCGTTTAGGGAAAATGATTTCCCTGCCATAACTGATATTCGGTTCTCTGAATGGTTTACAAGGCAACACGTTAACATATTCGGTAATCTGATCCGCGTATCGTTATATGTTACGGGGGATCGTTATCTGGAAGATTTATAGTTTTCCTTTATCGCGCGGTTTTGGTTTTCCCGCACGATTTTCCTTGACCACGGCCACGTGGACCCGCACGTCGTAACCTATGGAGCGAAAATTGCAATTTTACGATGCTCCTCTTACATAATCAATAACACCCCCCCGGGAAATTTATTTCATGCTTATTACGCAAAGGGCTTTCCATTGGGATTTATCCGGGTTTTCCTTCTCCTTTTCGATGGTGTTACCGAAGATTTTCACTGGTGTTACTAAGATATCCGAGACGATCTAATTACCACGTACACATATCGGTTTCAAACGGGATTGAAAACTAAAAACGTTTTTCTACTTTGCATTCACAATGCACACATTGTAACACTGTTTTCGGTGTTACAATTAGCAAATTGTAACACCGTTTTTAGTAACTTTTTTCTAAGATTGGTGACATTGATATCAAATGCATGTCAAACGAAAATACATAACCACAAAAGTAAGCACAAACTGATTTTTTAGAATCGCTCAAACTGCGAAGTATGTATATTTTTATACATATTTAAACATGCGTGTTGCATCCTAGGTTTCGTACTACTAGTATATGATGGTATATAATAATTATCAATAATTACTTTTTCATAGATATTTGAATTTAAGTGACAGATGACAGTGTTACCAACGGTTGCACCCATAAATACTCTAGATTGGAATTTTACCTAATATACTTCTAAATTTTTATAAAATTAATGACGCAAAGTAGAAAAAATAGTATATTACACTCGTTTTATAAGACATATTGGCGCATTCGTTCATTTGGGGCACTCGTCGCTGGCGCTCTTCGTGCCCCAAACAACTCATGCGCCAATTTGACGTCTTATAAAACTTGTATAATAATATACTATGTTAACTCGTAATATCAAACCCAAACAACTTTGATGACTTGACCTATGGAAAGTGATGTTAGGTCAACAAAAATACGTGATCACTGGTCTGGTTGTGGGAATCTTGTTCCCTTGTGTAATAGTTTCTACGTTTGGCTGCGCCTTGTAGTATACAAGTTAAGTGAATAGTCCTTATACAGTAGAATCCTGTCGGATACTTGCTGTATTTGTATCAAAGTTACCCAAAGGACGATAATGCAGAAGTTGCCTTGGAAGCAAAGCCCCGTATCTACGTGATAGTTCACCACTTTCCAAAGTTTACCAATTCAAAATGTACATGTTTATTATATTATGTGGTTGGTAGTAAACAGTGCAGTTATTGGGTATCCGTTGAGAGTTTGTGTATAGCAGTTCTAAACATAATAAATAACACAGACGTGTTGTTAGCGCGCAAAGTTTATTACGCATTTGATTTCGTCAATTATATCACTCCTAGGATAAATAATAACCATGTTAATACCGAAGGAGTATTAACGTGGTAGTTTAACCTCAATTCATACCTCCCGTTGTCGCTAGTGTCGCTAGTTCGGCGCCGACGTCACTAAATAAGGTTAGAACCAAATTATTTCGGATTGTGCAGTCATTTATTACTCTTAAGTTTACTTACAACAAAAATAATGACCATAATATTGTTAACCTGAGTTTCAAATTAGTATTTTTCTACTTTGCATTCACAATGCACACATTGTAACACTGTTTTCGGTGTTACAATTAGCAAATTGTAACACCGTTTTTTAGTAACTTTTTTCTAAGATTGGTGACATTGATATCAAATGCATGTCAAACGAAAATACACATAACCACAAAAGTAAGCACAAACTGATTTTTTAGAATCGCACAAACTGCGAAGTATGTATATTTTTATACATATTTAAACATGCGTGTTGCATCCTAGCTTTCGTACTACTAGTATATGATGGTATATAATAATTATCAATAATTACTTTTTCACAGATATTTGAATTTAAGTGACAGATGACAGTGTTACCAACGGTTGCACCCATAAATACTCTAGATTGGATTTTTACCTAATATACTTCTAAATTTTTATAAAATTAATGACGCAAAGTAGAAAAAATAGTATATTACACTCGTTTGATAAGACATATTGGCGCATTCATTCATTTGGGGCACTCGTCGCTAGCGCTCCTTGTGTCCCAAACAACTCATGCGCCAATTTGACGTCTTATAAAACTTGTACAATAATATACTATTAGCACACCCAAAGTCAAAATAATGAATTATTTTCGGATGTATTTAGGGAATTTTATCGTTATTATGTTGCCTTGTCATTTTTGACAGCGGTTACAGAGTCGGTAACCCGTAGTAATCCTAACCACCGCAAGATGCTAGCACATCTAGATATTTTTGCTGGAAAACATGCTCTGTTTTGCAAAAAAAAAATAATGCTGAAAAAGAAGCTACTTTAGTACCGCAAGGTATATTTACTGTGGGGCGCTCCAAACTTAGTAAATTCTAATTTCATTTTCCATCACAAAACGTGTTGGTGAAAACAAAGGTTATGTTGATTCGCGGCAACTGCTGAACTTGTTGTGAGCTGAACAAACGTTGCGGATTGTGTTGTGTATCCATGAAAATTGCCAGCCATCCCATTATACAAGTACATAAATTCAAAAGAGACCGCACAATCTGTGTAATGAACAGAGCATGCATGTGGTCTACTAAAACATGACGATCAATTCGCCTCAGAGAGCGAAAGAGTCGCTGCTCTGGTGGTGAAAGTATTAACTAGTGTCTTCGGCGTAATTTCATAATTTATATGGTGTGGTATAAGACTTTGAGTATAATTTCGCCGGTATTTAAATCTAAAAGATGAAAAAACGACAAAAAAGAAGCAGCAGAAGTAAGACCTATTGTCGCGTTCCACAATGCAATTCATATCACAGAGAGGGGTTGCCATTTCACGTGTTTCCTAAAGGGAAAAGGTTACACAGTGAGTGGCGATGTGTACTAAAAATTGGCAAAAATATCTAAAGACGTATGCTAGTGTGTTCAAAGCATTTTCTAAAAGAAGATTTGTACACGAATAAATCAAGTTGAGTGTACAGTAAAGGAATCATATTGTTTATGAAACGTTTTTATTAAGAAATTCACATATAGTCACATTTTCCTTTTCTCTTTCTTCAAGGGGTTGTCCCTGAAAATATGTATACATATTTTTTCAATAAGGGTTCCGAAAATATTTGTAAATACTCGTCAGAGGAATTAAAGTCATATAGCTGAGCATAGTTAATTTAAATTTTATCCCGACTCGTAAATTCTTTAGCTTTAAGATCGTTTTTATAAAGATTTGTATACGTGCTAATAATTTGCCGCAGTAGAATGAATTGCACAAAGACGCCTCTGTGGTTTTCGCGTGTATTTCCATGCTTTCCACAAAGGCCAAGGTGAACAGTTGTAAAACTTTATGATGTTTACTAAGCAATTTCATCCTTTTAGCTTTTTAGCCGGGCAACTTGTAAATAGCAGCCACGTGCATTTATTTCGTTCAATATAAGTAGCTGACTACATTTTGCATTGACCTATGAGTTAAAAAGTGTAAATAAACAAAACATGTATTCAAACGACAAAATTGTTCAACTTTTATTATTATATAACAAAAAAATAACTTGCTACGATATAAACTTAACTTCTCTGGCAACACCACGTCTATACTTGTGACCCAAGGCCTTATTTAGGACACATTAATATATATACGTTCATACAGATTACATCGTTATTGTATTTTTTCTACTTTGCATTCACAATGCACACATTGTAACACTGTTTTCGGTGTTACAATTAGCAAATTGTAACATCGTTTTTAGTAACTTTTTTCTAAGATTGGTGACATTGATATCAAATGCATGTCAAACGAAAATACACATAACCACAAAAGTAAGCACAAACTGATTTTTTAGAATCGCACAAACTGCGAAGTATGTATATTTTTATAAATATTTAAACATGCGTGTTGCATCCTAGGTTTCGTACTACTAGTATATGATGGTATATAATAATTAACAATAATTACTTTTTCACAGATATTTGAATTTAAGTGACAGATGACAGTGTTACCAACGGTTGCACCCATAAATACTCTAGATTGGAATTTTACCTAATATACTTCTAAATTTTTATAAAATTAATGACGTAAAGTAGAAAAAATAATATATTACACTCGTTTTATAAGACATATTGGCGCATTCGTTCATTTGGGGCACTCGTCGCTGGCGCTCCTCGTGCCCCAAACAACTCATGCGCTAATTTGACGTCTTATAAAACTTGTATAATAATATACTATTTTCTACTTTGCATTCACAATGCACACATTGTAACACTGTTTTCGGTGTTACAATTAGCAAATTGTAATACCGTTTTTAGTAACTTTTTTCTAAGATTGGTGACATTGATATCAAATGCATGTCAAACGAAAATACACATAACCACAAAAGTAAGCACAAACTGATTTTTTAGAATCGCACAAACTGCGAAGTATGTATATTTTTATACATATTTAAACATGCGTGTTGCATCCTAGGTTTCGTACTACTAGTATATGATGGTATATAATAATTATCAATAATTAGTTTTTCACAGATATTTGAATTTAAGTGACAGATGACAGTGTTACCAACGGTTGCACCCATAAATACTCTAGATTGGAATTTTACCTAATATACTTCTAAATTTTTATAAAATTAATGACGCAAAGTAGAAAAAATAGTATATTACACTCGTTTTATAAGACATATTGGCGCATTCGTTCATTTGGGGCGCGCTCCTCGTGCCCCAAACAACTCATGCGCCAATTTGACGTCTTATAAAACTTGTATAATAATACACTATTGTCTTCCAAACGTCTTACAAAAGATATTCCTCCAAATTACACCTCATGCGGTTGCATAATTTGTAATTTGTTCTCCCCGTTTTCCACGTTTAATTAGGTGGTATTAACAGACACGCGAATTTGAGTAAACTCCGCGGTAGATAATGCGATCTGCGTGCTGTTCCACAGCGAGAAATCAACAAAGATAAAAACGGGAACGGAAAATAGGAACTCTATATGGTCGGTCACGTACCCCACGTATATATGCTCGCAATTTTAAAACGAAATCCCCCCTTGCGCGTGTGAGTGATGGCCGCGACGACCAGAACCGCGATATGAATTTTTATTTCTCGCATATCGGCCAGACTGGAAGCCTAGTTTAGTCCGAGCGACACGTTCCGTACGGTTCTCTAGTTTCCAATTAAAAAGCTTCATATTGCGGTAAAATGCGAACAAATCCATGGCAGAAAAAAATATATAATAAGTTAATATATCTATAATAAGTTTTGAGGATGAAACGTGAATTCCATCGACAAGAAAAAACTCCAGCTGTACATTTTATTTCACTCGAGCAAATTCGCTGCTACGAAATTCAAACAAAGAATTTTATTAGCATCATTCCTGAAGTGGGCTGTTTCGAAAGCCATTCAATGGAAACTCTCATTTGAGAGTCAAGTTTTCGGCTTAAAGATGGACTCCGGCTCTTCACTACGCGAAGAGACAGAATAAATACGAGAGAAATTCCGTTTCCCATCCAATTTCTTTATCAGTAATCTTTATCAGAAAGAAAATTAACTGAAACGAAACTTTAATTCATAAGTTTGGGGGTATAGTTAGTCGTTTTTATAATCCAGGAACAGGAGACCCTTTTTCCTTGTCAGATTTTGCTCCTGGTTTCGTATAAATTGGGTTAAACGTCACGCTGCAAACGTCGCAGGCATCAATTCTTTGTTAAACTCGCGTCTCCCATCGGATTTTCCACTTTTGGACACACATTTCCAGCATTTCCCGGCGGGTATGTGGACGCAAAGGGGAATGGGACCTCCATATTCTGGAACGACTTGATATAGCCCCATTACAAAGTTACGACACTTGGATAGCTCCGTGAAGGTTCACCCGAACTGATAGGACACATTCGGTGTTATAGGCGAGGTCCGGAAGTCAAAATCTTCTTTAATAATGCTATGGTTGCTACTGGCTGCTAACAGCATAGTGTGACCACTTATGCCACGGCCACACAAGGCTGTTTTATTAGCCGCTAGTTGCTGGTGCTGCTAGCAGCAATAGCAACCTGCTCTCGCCACAACATTGGAATTTTCTTTTGCTTCCCTTTCATCCACTTTAGAAGTCTGATCTAACAGTATCTTCTTTGATCACTTCCCATATTTTAATCCACAGAATGTCTGTATAACTTAACTTGATAAAATAACACAAAGAAAAACTTGTTGATTCGTAATATTTTGAGCAATCTGTTATGAGAACCAGAAGGCTAATTCAAGCAAAATATGTGACTGCAAATCAAATAGATTTTAGACCTGTCACAACACTTTGATGACTTGATCTATGCCATACAGTTTTAAGGTGTCAGAAGTGAACCAATCGCCTAATGAATTTCTCGCTGCTCGTTGGGCCTAAAAAGAGCATTGCTGATTCAGAAGGAACCCTCATTATTGCGGGCGACGTGTTTCGCATTGATAAAATGGCGAGTTCAACGATAAAAGTGTATTATATAGAGCCGTGGGGACCAAAAGATGGAAAAAAAGTTCGCCAAGAAGTTTCCTCCCCCCCTCCAACCCCGTCACTAATAGATATCGATAATAACTTTCCCTCGAAGTGGCAGAGGAATTGCAAAACTTATAGAACCACTTCATTCTCCATATTCCATGTGTGCCGTAGAAGAAATTGATAAAACTCCTTGAAACCGTGCTATAAGTTAGCGGCTTCCTTGCGGATAAATCGCTTCAAGTTTATATGTTATGTCGGGTATGATTGAAAGTAATTTGATCGATACGTGGCTAAGTTTACGTTCAGTTAGTTGTCCAGTGAAGACATCTTTTTCTTATCATTAGTTGCTACTGAAATGAAATATGAAATATTTTATGGTTGCGACGCCTTCACCTGACAAAAGACAATACATTGTCTCACTGTTGTATGTACCTACCTGGTGACATATAAAATCCACCAGAAATAGTTGATCTTGTAGTTTGAACTGAGGCTTGCTGGTAGTAGCCACCAGAGGCAGCAGTACTTTTGCTGGTAAACAGCGTAATGTGACCACAAAATAGCCGCTGGCTGCTGTTGCTATTATACTTTTTTATGTAGTCAGCTTCAAAGCAGGTAGTCAATAAAACCCCACAAATTGGTATCAAATATGAAATATTTTATGGTTACGACGCCTTCACCTGACAAAAGACAATACATTGTCTCACTATTGCATGTACCTACCTGGTGACATATAAAATCCACCAGAAATAGTTGATCTTGTAGTTTGAACTGAGCCTTGCTGGTAGTAGCCACCAGTGGCAGCAGTACTTTTGCTGGTAAACAGCGTAATGTGACCACAAAATAGCCGCTGGCTGCTGTTGCTATTATACTTTTTTATGTAGTCAGCTTCAAAGCAGGTAGTCAATAAAACCCCACAAATTAGTATCAAATATGAAATATTTTATGGTTGCGACGCCTTCACCTGACAAAAGACAATACGTTGTCTCACTATTGTATGTACCTACCTGGTGACATATAAAATGCATCAGAAATAGTTGATCTTGTAGTTTGAACTGAGCCTTGCTGGTAGTAGCCACCAGTGGCAGCAGTACTTTTGCTGGTAAACAGCGTAATGTGACCACAAAATAGCCGCTGGCTGCTGTTGCTATTATACTTTTTTATGTAGTCTGCTTCAAAGCAGGTAGTCAATAAAACCCCACAAATTGGTATCAAATATGAAATATTTTATGGTTGCGACGCCTTCACCTGACAAAAGACAATACATTGTCTCACTGTTGTATGTACCTACCTGGTGACATATAAAATCCACCAGAAATAGTTGATCTTGTAGTTTGAACTGAGGCTTGCTGGTAGTAGCCACCAGAGGCAGCAGTACTTTTGCTGGTAAACAGCGTAATGTGACCACAAAATAGCCGCTGGCTGCTGTTGCTATTATACTTTTTTATGTAGTCAGCTTTAAAGCAGGTAGTCAATAAAACCCCACAAATTGGTATCAAATATGAAATATTTTATGGTTGCGACGCCTTCACCTGACAAAAGACAATACATTGTCTCACTGTTGTATGTACCTACCTGGTGACATATAAAATCCACCAGAAATAGTTGATCTTGTAGTTTGAACTGAGGCTTGCTGGTAGTAGCCACCAGAGGCAGCAGTACTTTTGCTGGTAAACAGCGTAATGTGACCACAAAATAGCCGCTGGCTGCTGTTGCTATTATACTTTTTTATGTAGTCAGCTTCAAAGCAGGTAGTCAATAAAACCCCACAAATTAGTATCAAATATGAAATATTTTATGGTTGCGACGCCTTCACCTGACAAAAGACAATACGTTGTCTCACTATTGTATGTACCTACCTGGTGACATATAAAATGCATCAGAAATAGTTGATCTTGTAGTTTGAACTGAGCCTTGCTGGTAGTAGCCACCAGTGGCAGCAGTACTTTTGCTGGTAAACAGCGTAATGTGACCACAAAATAGCCGCTGGCTGCTGTTGCTATTATACTTTTTTATGTAGTCTGCTTCAAAGCAGGTAGTCAATAAAACCCCACAAATTGGTATCAAATATGAAATATTTTATGGTTGCGACGCCTTCACCTGACAAAAGACAATACATTGTCTCACTGTTGTATGTACCTACCTGGTGACATATAAAATCCACCAGAAATAGTTGATCTTGTAGTTTGAACTGAGGCTTGCTGGTAGTAGCCACCAGAGGCAGCAGTACTTTTGCTGGTAAACAGCGTAATGTGACCACAAAATAGCCGCTGGCTGCTGTTGCTATTATACTTTTTTATGTAGTCAGCTTTAAAGCAGGTAGTCAATAAAACGCCACAAATTGGTATCAAATATGAAATATTTTATGGTTGCGACGCCTTCACCTGACAAAAGACAATACATTGTCTCACTGTTGTATGTACCTACCTGGTGACATATAAAATCCACCAGAAATAGTTGATCTTGTAGTTTGAACTGAGGCTTGCTGGTAGTAGCCACCAGAGGCAGCAGTACTTTTGCTGGTAAACAGCGTAATGTGACCACAAAATAGCCGCTGGCTGCTGTTGCTATTATACTTTTTTATGTAGTCAGCTTCAAAGCAGGTAGTCAATAAAACCCCACAAATTGGTATCAAATATGAAATATTTTATGGTTACGACGCCTTCACCTGACAAAAGACAATACATTGTCTCACTATTGCATGTACCTACCTGGTGACATATAAAATCCACCAGAAATAGTTGATCTTGTAGTTTGAACTGAGCCTTGCTGGTAGTAGCCACCAGTGGCAGCAGTACTTTTGCTGGTAAACAGCGTAATGTGACCACAAAATAGCCGCTGGCTGCTGTTGCTATTATACTTTTTTATGTAGTCAGCTTCAAAGCAGGTAGTCAATAAAACCCCACAAATTAGTATCAAATATGAAATATTTTATGGTTGCGACGCCTTCACCTGACAAAAGACAATACGTTGTCTCACTATTGTATGTACCTACCTGGTGACATATAAAATGCATCAGAAATAGTTGATCTTGTAGTTTGAACTGAGCCTTGCTGGTAGTAGCCACCAGTGGCAGCAGTACTTTTGCTGGTAAACAGCGTAATGTGACCACAAAATAGCCGCTGGCTGCTGTTGCTATTATACTTTTTTATGTAGTCTGCTTCAAAGCAGGTAGTCAATAAAACCCCACAAATTGGTATCAAATATGAAATATTTTATGGTTGCGACGCCTTCACCTGACAAAAGACAATACATTGTCTCACTGTTGTATGTACCTACCTGGTGACATATAAAATCCACCAGAAATAGTTGATCTTGTAGTTTGAACTGAGGCTTGCTGGTAGTAGCCACCAGAGGCAGCAGTACTTTTGCTGGTAAACAGCGTAATGTGACCACAAAATAGCCGCTGGCTGCTGTTGCTATTATACTTTTTTATGTAGTCAGCTTTAAAGCAGGTAGTCAATAAAACCCCACAAATTGGTATCAAATATGAAATATTTTATGGTTGCGACGCCTTCACCTGACAAAAGACAATACATTGTCTCACTGTTGTATGTACCTACCTGGTGACATATAAAATCCACCAGAAATAGTTGATCTTGTAGTTTGAACTGAGGCTTGCTGGTAGTAGCCACCAGAGGCAGCAGTACTTTTGCTGGTAAACAGCGTAATGTGACCACAAAATAGCCGCTGGCTGCTGTTGCTATTATACTTTTTTATGTAGTCAGCTTCAAAGCAGGTAGTCAATAAAACCCCACAAATTAGTATCAAATATGAAATATTTTATGGTTGCGACGCCTTCACCTGACAAAAGACAATACGTTGTCTCACTATTGTATGTACCTACCTGGTGACATATAAAATGCATCAGAAATAGTTGATCTTGTAGTTTGAACTGAGCCTTGCTGGTAGTAGCCACCAGTGGCAGCAGTACTTTTGCTGGTAAACAGCGTAATGTGACCACAAAATAGCCGCTGGCTGCTGTTGCTATTATACTTTTTTATGTAGTCTGCTTCAAAGCAGGTAGTCAATAAAACCCCACAAATTGGTATCAAATATGAAATATTTTATGGTTGCGACGCCTTCACCTGACAAAAGACAATACATTGTCTCACTGTTGTATGTACCTACCTGGTGACATATAAAATCCACCAGAAATAGTTGATCTTGTAGTTTGAACTGAGGCTTGCTGGTAGTAGCCACCAGAGGCAGCAGTACTTTTGCTGGTAAACAGCGTAATGTGACCACAAAATAGCCGCTGGCTGCTGTTGCTATTATACTTTTTTATGTAGTCAGCTTTAAAGCAGGTAGTCAATAAAACGCCACAAATTGGTATCAAATATGAAATATTTTATGGTTGCGACGCCTTCACCTGACAAAAGACAATACATTGTCTCACTGTTGTATGTACCTACCTGGTGACATATAAAATCCACCAGAAATAGTTGATCTTGTAGTTTGAACTGAGGCTTGCTGGTAGTAGCCACCAGAGGCAGCAGTACTTTTGCTGGTAAACAGCGTAATGTGACCACAAAATAGCCGCTGGCTGCTGTTGCTATTATACTTTTTTATGTAGTCAGCTTCAAAGCAGGTAGTCAATAAAACCCCACAAATTGGTATCAAATATGAAATATTTTATGGTTACGACGCCTTCACCTGACAAAAGACAATACATTGTCTCACTATTGCATGTACCTACCTGGTGACATATAAAATCCACCAGAAATAGTTGATCTTGTAGTTTGAACTGAGCCTTGCTGGTAGTAGCCACCAGTGGCAGCAGTACTTTTGCTGGTAAACAGCGTAATGTGACCACAAAATAGCCGCTGGCTGCTGTTGCTATTATACTTTTTTATGTAGTCAGCTTCAAAGCAGGTAGTCAATAAAACCCCACAAATTAGTATCAAATATGAAATATTTTATGGTTGCGACGCCTTCACCTGACAAAAGACAATACGTTGTCTCACTATTGTATGTACCTACCTGGTGACATATAAAATGCATCAGAAATAGTTGATCTTGTAGTTTGAACTGAGGCTTGCTGGTAGTAGCCACCAGAGGCAGCAGTACTTTTGCTGGTAAACAGCGTAATGTGACCACAAAATAGCCGCTGGCTGCTGTTGCTATTATACTTTTTTATGTAGTCTGCTTCAAAGCAGGTAGTCAATAAAACCCCACAAATTGGTATCAAATATGAAATATTTTATGGTTGCGACGCCTTCACCTGACAAAAGACAATACATTGTCTCACTGTTGTATGTACCTACCTGGTGACATATAAAATCCACCAGAAATAGTTGATCTTGTAGTTTGAACTGAGGCTTGCTGGTAGTAGCCACCAGAGGCAGCAGTACTTTTGCTGGTAAACAGCGTAATGTGACCACAAAATAGCCGCTGGCTGCTGTTGCTATTATACTTTTTTATGTAGTCAGCTTTAAAGCAGGTAGTCAATAAAACGCCACAAATTGGTATCAAATATGAAATATTTTATGGTTGCGACGCCTTCACCTGACAAAAGACAATACATTGTCTCACTGTTGTATGTACCTACCTGGTGACATATAAAATCCACCAGAAATAGTTGATCTTGTAGTTTGAACTGAGGCTTGCTGGTAGTAGCCACCAGAGGCAGCAGTACTTTTGCTGGTAAACAGCGTAATGTGACCACAAAATAGCCGCTGGCTGCTGTTGCTATTATACTTTTTTATGTAGTCAGCTTCAAAGCAGGTAGTCAATAAAACCCCACAAATTGGTATCAAATATGAAATATTTTATGGTTACGACGCCTTCACCTGACAAAAGACAATACATTGTCTCACTATTGCATGTACCTACCTGGTGACATATAAAATCCACCAGAAATAGTTGATCTTGTAGTTTGAACTGAGCCTTGCTGGTAGTAGCCACCAGTGGCAGCAGTACTTTTGCTGGTAAACAGCGTAATGTGACCACAAAATAGCCGCTGGCTGCTGTTGCTATTATACTTTTTTATGTAGTCAGCTTCAAAGCAGGTAGTCAATAAAACCCCACAAATTAGTATCAAATATGAAATATTTTATGGTTGCGACGCCTTCACCTGACAAAAGACAATACGTTGTCTCACTATTGTATGTACCTACCTGGTGACATATAAAATGCATCAGAAATAGTTGATCTTGTAGTTTGAACTGAGCCTTGCTGGTAGTAGCCACCAGTGGCAGCAGTACTTTTGCTGGTAAACAGCGTAATGTGACCACAAAATAGCCGCTGGCTGCTGTTGCTATTATACTTTTTTATGTAGTCTGCTTCAAAGCAGGTAGTCAATAAAACCCCACAAATTGGTATCAAATATGAAATATTTTATGGTTGCGACGCCTTCACCTGACAAAAGACAATACATTGTCTCACTGTTGTATGTACCTACCTGGTGACATATAAAATGCATCAGAAATAGTTGATCTTGTAGTTTGAACTGAGGCTTGCTGGTAGTAGCCACCAGTGGCAGCAGTACTTTTGCTGGTAAACAGCGTAATGTGACCACAAAATAGCCGCTGGCTGCTGTTGCTATTATACTTTTTTATGTAGTCAGCTTCAAAGCAGGTAGTCAATAAAACCCCACAAATTGGTATCAAATATGAAATATTTTATGGTTGCGACGCCTTCACCTGACAAAAGACAATACGTTGTCTCACTATTGTATGTACCTACCTGGTGACATATAAAATGCATCAGAAATAGTTGATCTTGTAGTTTGAACTGAGCCTTGCTGGTAGTAGCCACCAGTGGCAGCAGTACTTTTGCTGGTAAACAGCGTAATGTGACCACAAAATAGCCGCTGGCTGCTGTTGCTATTATACTTTTTTATGTAGTCAGCTTCAAAGCAGGTAGTCAATAAAACCCCACAAATTGGTATCAAATATGAAATATTTTATGGTTGCGACGCCTTCACCTGACAAAAGACAATACGTTGTCTCACTATTGTATGTACCTACCTGGTGACATATAAAATGCATCAGAAATAGTTGATCTTGTAGTTTGAACTGAGCCTTGCTGGTAGTAGCCACCAGTGGCAGCAGTACTTTTGCTGGTAAACAGCGTAATGTGACCACAAAATAGCCGCTGGCTGCTGTTGCTATTATACTTTTTTATGTAGTCAGCTTCAAAGCAGGTAGTCAATAAAACCCCACAAATTGGTATCAAATATGAAATATTTTATGGTTGCGACGCCTTCACCTGACAAAAGACAATACGTTGTCTCACTATTGTATGTACCTACCTGGTGACATATAAAATGCATCAGAAATAGTTGATCTTGTAGTTTGAACTGAGCCTTGCTGGTAGTAGCCACCAGTGGCAGCAGTACTTTTGCTGGTAAACAGCGTAATGTGACCACAAAATAGCCGCTGGCTGCTGTTGCTATTATACTTTTTTATGTAGTCTGCTTCAAAGCAGGTAGTCAATAAAACCCCACAAATTGGTATCAAATATGAAATATTTTATGGTTGCGACGCCTTCACCTGACAAAAGACAATACATTGTCTCACTGTTGTATGTACCTACCTGGTGACATATAAAATGCATCAGAAATAGTTGATCTTGTAGTTTGAACTGAGGCTTGCTGGTAGTAGCCACCAGTGGCAGCAGTACTTTTGCTGGTAAACAGCGTAATGTGACCACAAAATAGCCGCTGGCTGCTGTTGCTATTATACTTTTTTATGTAGTCAGCTTCAAAGCAGGTAGTCAATAAAACCCCACAAATTGGTATCAAATATGAAATATTTTATGGTTGCGACGCCTTCACCTGACAAAAGACAATACGTTGTCTCACTATTGTATGTACCTACCTGGTGACATATAAAATGCATCAGAAATAGTTGATCTTGTAGTTTGAACTGAGCCTTGCTGGTAGTAGCCACCAGTGGCAGCAGTACTTTTGCTGGTAAACAGCGTAATGTGACCACAAAATAGCCGCTGGCTGCTGTTGCTATTATACTTTTTTATGTAGTCAGCTTCAAAGCAGGTAGTCAATAAAACCCCACAAATTGGTATCAAATATGAAATATTTTATGGTTGCGACGCCTTCACCTGACAAAAGACAATACGTTGTCTCACTATTGTATGTACCTACCTGGTGACATATAAAATGCATCAGAAATAGTTGATCTTGTAGTTTGAACTGAGCCTTGCTGGTAGTAGCCACCAGTGGCAGCAGTACTTTTGCTGGTAAACAGCGTAATGTGACCACAAAATAGCCGCTGGCTGCTGTTGCTATTATACTTTTTTATGTAGTCTGCTTCAAAGCAGGTAGTCAATAAAACCCCACAAATTGGTATCAAATATGAAATATTTTATGGTTGCGACGCCTTCACCTGACAAAAGACAATACATTGTCTCACTGTTGTATGTACCTACCTGGTGACATATAAAATGCATCAGAAATAGTTGATCTTGTAGTTTGAACTGAGGCTTGCTGGTAGTAGCCACCAGTGGCAGCAGTACTTTTGCTGGTAAACAGCGTAATGTGACCACAAAATAGCCGCTGGCTGCTGTTGCTATTATACTTTTTTATGTAGTCAGCTTCAAAGCAGGTAGTCAATAAAACCCCACAAATTGGTATCAAATATGAAATATTTTATGGTTGCGACGCCTTCACCTGACAAAAGACAATACATTGTCTCACTATTGTACTTGGTGACATATAAAATGCACCAGAAATAGTTGACCTTGTAGTTTGAACTGAGGCTTGCTGGTAGTAGCCACCAGCGGTGGTAAACAGCGCAATTTGACCACAAAATAGCCGCTACTAGCGGCTAATAAAACAGCGTAGTGTGACAGTGGCATAACAGTCGTAAAAATTAGCTGCTAAAAAACATTGTCTATGATCGGTCGATAACACGGTTAGCTTGGACAACCCGCAGTCAACACATTACGCATTTAGATATTATAATTCGATAGAATAACGCGTAGCTATAAACAACTCAATTATAATCTGGCATTAATCCAGGATTTTCCCGAGCCGTTACGGTTCGCGTCTCACCATGTGTGTTTTGGTGTGGTTTTGGTCTCCGTGTATAAACTGGTCTCGATGCTGAATAAAACTCGTTTGCCGGGAGAAAATCACCTTTTGCTGATGACAAAACTGTTCAATCGGTTCGTTTTTCTCAATCCGTTTATACACGGAGAGAATTCTATTCTTGGATATCAAGAAAAATTATTCTTGCGTATATAGTATTCATACGATTTAAGAATTTAGTAAGTTTATGTTAAGTATATTGTTCTCTGACGAAGAAAAAGTTATTCTTCTATAAAAAAAGTAAACGTTTGTCTTACAACAACAACAATATTTTGTTGGGTGCTTCAACGAACAAACAGTTTCTTGGCCCAAAAGTATACGTACGTATCGCTTAAAACAGACGTAATTCCTTTCAAGCAGTTCCTTCATACTTAAAACAAGAAAACGTAATACTTGGACCATCAAGAAAATCATATTCTGTATCAAATAAATTTTTCCCTCGTGCTTACGCGTTGTGGATTTTTTTTTAGATCTGTATACCTCGTAGAAATATAAATTCATCACTTATCTTTACGTCCGTTTTGTTATGGACGCGCAAGTCTGTACTTCGCCTTAATTATTTACATTCACCGCTAATATTGTTCCGCTGAATTTGAACACTGAACAGACCAACAGACGTGCGAGATGTGCGAGAGAATTTTATTTTTACTTAGCAGATATTTCTGACACCTTAGCTCTGTTCAATAAAGAACAATGGCTATGATAACATAGCTCGCGTGTGTACGGAAAATATTCTTTCGCAGTTTTTCTTCGCACATTTTATCCATAATATGTACCTTGTTTTATTAAATAGCCTATGTTAATACCAACAATGAAATAAACAAAGCGTCTTCAGCTGTCCACAAGTGTCTGTATGCTCGTGCTCGATCACCTTATTTCTACCACGCATTCCTCTAGAACTACCCGTTAATTGTTCCATACTTATGTGACTTTCTTCGTTGTCCGCTGATGGTGGTGTATTTCGATTCGATAAGACTCTTGTCTCTACCTCTAAACTCTGTTTTCTTCTACTGTTGCGACTCTCCACTTCTTCCGCCTAACACACTTTCCTCTTGCATCACACTTCTTTATACTTTTTATCAGTCCCAGTTTATTTTCCTTATGATATCGTTCTCGGTCTTTTCTCCGTTTTTACTCTAAATCAGCTTTAGAACGACACCACCTTCTCATATTATAATACTTGAGAATAAAAGTGAAGCTTTATTCAGGCTTATATGGCATATTTTATCACTATAGTACAAACCAGGAGAGCGGCAAATGACTCATCGCTTACAAGGTTACGAAACAGATATACAAAACGAAGGCTGTTTCATTCTAACATGGGTAATCGGTCAAACAAGATCTGTCGCGTACGTCAAAAATAACAGCAGAAATCGCTTAGTCATTTGCAGCTCTCCTGGTTTTTACTATAAAATGTGATTGTAATGCGTACTGCCATTTCGGTAATGTACATTATTAAATAGAATATGTTAGTACCAACAATGAAATAAACAAAACGTCTTCAGCTGTCCACAAGTGTCTGTATGCTCGTGCTCGATCATCTTATTTCTACCACTCATTCCTCTAGAACTACCCGTTAATTGTTCCACACTTATGTGACTTTCTTCATTGTCCGATGATGGTGGTGTATTTCGATTCGATAAGACTCTTGTCTCTACCTCTAAGCTCTGTTTCCTTCTACTGTTGCGACTCTCCACTTCTTCCGCCTAACACGCTTTTCTCTTGCATCACACTCCTTTATACTTTTTATCAGTCCCAGTTCTTTTTCCTTGTGATATCGTTCTCGGTCTTTTCTCCGTTTTTATTCTAAATCAGCTTTAGAACGACACCACCTTCTCATATTATAATACTTGAGAATAAAAGTGAGGCTTTATTCAGGCTTATATGGCATGTTTTATCACTATAGCACAAACCAGGAGAGCTGCAAATGACTCATCGCTTACAAGGTTACGAAACAGATATACAAAACGAAGGCTGTTTCATTCTAACACGTGCCAAGCTTGGTATTACCGAAATGACACAAAATTGGTGGACAAAAAATAGCATTTAATGAAAATAACTGTATAATTAATCAAGGGCATGTATACCCATGTTCTATTAGTAGGACTATTCTACCAAGTTTGGTAATAAATGAACTAACTATTCGAGCAAATTTCATTATCGAATATTAGTAGGGACAGTAATCAAAATTAATATAAGTACGTGATGCAAATATTAATATCATAATGTTGCAGATAAAATGCAGATGACTAATCAATCATGCTAGTATTATTTACTATGGTTATCTGGTTTATTTTCTTATATTGTTTTTTAATATATCATTGTGTAAATGCGAGAATGCTATGCTAGTATATTTTCATAACATAACTTAATAAATAACAATGTGTTTGAATAAAAATGATATTTTTATAGTATTTATCTATTTGTGACTTTTTAGCACCAAGACTTCTTTAAATATATCACGTTTTCTCAACTATTTTGTATTTCTTTTGCACCAAATTTCATCAATGTTTCAAGGAATTATTGACCTAAATAGTCCTTCAGATTTGTACGCATTTTTAAGTACGAAACCTTAACAATAACGTAACAGTACGAAAAAATTATTCTACCAACCTATCATAAAGTTCCATTTCTTTTCAGGTGAAGTAGGACCAAGACATGGCCTTGCAGTGGGATAAGTTATCCCCAGCAGAGTTTCAGCAACTTCAAGACTTCGCCGCATGTAAGTTTCACACTGGTTAACCACCAGCTAAACTTGTATATTCCAAACCAAAGTCAATTCGCACTTTGAAACAAGTTCGAACACGTTACCAGCAGAGGCATTACTTGATAAATTGTACTCCAGCCTCCGTTGGCATCTGTTCAGCCTCTGCTAGATTAATTTGAACAAATGGAAACGGTATATCATAATTTGGGGACAATGGACACCATGAAAAATTAGATGCCTCGCGAGGCGGTCGTATTGTTAGGCCTAAGGTGGCATATTTCATTCGTAATTTATTGGGTGTTGAATGCAGAAGGAGGGCAAGGAAGAAATGATAACTGGATCGTGCAATCGGCATGATTTGTCGCTTATGACGCGATCACATTACGCTGTTTACCAGCTAAAGTACTACTGCCCGCTGGTGGCTACTACCAGCAAACCTTCAAGTTCAAAGTTTTGCAATTCCTCTGCCTCTTCGAGGGAAAGTTATTATCGATATCTATTAGTGACGGGGTTGGGGGGGGGGGAGGAAACTTCTTGGCGAACTTTTTTTCCATCTTTTGGTCCCCACGTCTCCATATAATACACTTTTATCGTTGAACTCGCCATTTTATCAATACGAAACACGTCGCCTGCAATAATGAGGGTTCCTTCTGAATCAGCAATGCCCTTTTTAGGCCCAACGAGCAGCGAGAAATTCATTAGGCGATTGGTTCACTTCTGACACCTTAAAACTGTATGGCATAGATCCAGTCATCAAAGTGTTGTGACAGGTCTAAAATCTATTTGATTTGAAGTCACATATTTTGCTTGAATTAGCCTTCTGGTTCTCAAAACAGATTGCTCAAAATATTACGCATCAACAAGTTTTTCTTTGTGTTATTTTATCAAGTTAAGTTACACAGACATTCTGTGGATTAAAATATGGGAAGTGATCAAAGAAGATCCTGTTAGATCAGACTTTTAAAGTGGATGAAAGGGAAGCAAAAGAAAATTCCAATGTTGTGGCGAGAGCAGGTTGCTATTGCTGCTAGCAGCACCAGCAACTAGCGGCTAATAAAACAGCCTTGTGTGGCCGTGGCATACGTGGTCACACTATGCTGTTAGCAGCCAGTAGCAACCATAGCATTATTAAAGAAGATTTTGACTTCCGGACCTCGCCTATAACACCAAATGTGTCCTATCAGTTCGGGTGAACCTTCACGGAGCTATCCAAGTGTCGTAACTTTGTAATGGGGCTATATCAAGTCGTTCCAGAATATGGAGGTCCCATTCCACTTTGCGTCCACATACCCGCCGGGAAATGCTGGAAATGTGTGTCCAAAAGTGGAAAATCCGATGGGAGACGCGAGTTTAACAAAGAATTGATGCCTGCAACGTTTGCAGCGTGACGTTTAAGTTATACAGACATTCTGTGGATTAAAATGTGGGAAGTGATCAAAGAAGATCCCGTTAGATCAGATTTTAAAGTGGATGAAAGGGAAGCAAAAGAAAATTCCAATGTTGTGGCGAGAGCCTTCCAATCATATAGATGATTGCTATTTTTGCACGATAAGCGTCTCCGGATATTGGAAGGTGAATAAGCATAAAATAAAATATCCAAATTTGCAATCAGCATCGCGACCTATCCTCCATGGAGAGAACCATCCTCTCCCAAGTGCGCCATCCACTTCATCATCTTCGATTTTTGACACAGAAGAAATTTCGCCTGTTTGAAGAAACTTTCCTGATTTGATTGCCTGATTTGATTTGATTGCCTGATTTGATTTGATTGCCTGATTGATTTGAGAGTCTGAAATCACTCTGTCAAATCAGGCAAGTCGTGAAGATCCACCATTTGAAGTTTTAGGAACACCTCACCTTACAAACCAGCACGAACTGACTGATTTGGTTAAAAACTTAAGATTTGGATAAAGACGAGCCTTTTAAAGCATATTTTAAAATCTGGAATAATCACAGCTACTAATACATAAGTAATTAGCGATCTTTCATTACCATTCATTGGGGGAGCACTCCTTCCCCTCTGACTTTATAACAACCCCACAAACTTCTATTTTTAGCCATTGGGAGACCTCAGAATTCTAAATTTACCCCTCTTTGGATGAGATGGAACAAAACGACATGACGTTAAATTATATCATCTTTTTAATTTATTTAAAGTAAATCATCCCTTTTTTGTAGTCTTCCCCTTTTAGGCCATCATCTACCATAGTCTACATTGTCAGTGGGATAATAGAAATTATGTCAGGCACAAGAATTACCTATTGGGGTTAATTAAAGTTAAGATTTATTCATTTAATTAGGTTGTCCTTCCAGTCCGGCTTCTTCCAGTTTCTTGATAAAATTCTTGTATTTTCTTGGAGAAATTATGTTCAATTGTACCTATTCACTAACTAATCACGTGTTGGTTACCTGGAAAGAAATATTGTGGACATTTAAGATATAAACATAATATATAAATGTTCATAGCAGCGACTGCACTGTGCGGCATCACAAAGTTGAAATATTTAGAAGGATTCTACGCTGAATGTGGCAACGAGGTAGTCGGAAAGTTGGGTGCAGACCACCCTGGATATTTATGCATATTTAAAAGCACAAGTTGTAATTCTAAATGTTAATTTGTTAATTTTGTATAGGTATTACAAATTTAAGATTTTGTATTGTTTTCAGATTCCAGCAAGAAACTCCAAGATGTGTTGGTGGAATTTTGTGGGACAGGACCTCCCTATAAAATTAACCCTGATGGGGTAAGTTTTTATTTTTTTTTTATTCCGGAGTCCTATCTGCCTCCTGGACTATTCAGTTCGTGTTACAAAGTTTATTAAGACACAACACCATTATTATTTCAACAAGTTTTATTATTATCAGAATAACAGACATTAAATTCTATCATCAGTATAAAAATACAGAACTGCATGAAAAGAATAAAGTAGAATAAAACTGGTATTTAAGAACATTGTATGGAGGGGCAACACAACGGATACGCTTTGCTCAGATCAGCTGGAGTAATAGTACATTTGCTGGTGACACCGACAGCAGGACAACTGCAAATAGACAGAATAGAATTATTGCTTGGAAAGTGTTCCGGAAGTTTTGAAAATCGGTGATTTTATAGATTTTGGTGTGCTCTTTCCGAATTTCGACTTTGCCACCTCGTATCTTTGCCGCTCGCGTCGCCATATTGGAAAAATGGCGCCTAAAAACACTTTTTAGACAATATCTCCTTTCCGACGTATTTTACGATAAAAACAGTTATAAAATAAATTAAACTAGAGAAATTTTTATAATAAACGTTTTTTTTTTTGTAAAATGAATTGTTCCAACGTAAGAGTGCCACAAAGTTTACTGCGTCATACGTTTGGCTAAAAAAAACTCATTTCCACACCACCAAGTTAAATTTAGAAAACTTGATGACTTGATAAGCATCCTTACCCATCGTATTTCATGGTTGGCGGCATACAAGTGATCTGTCCACAGCCTGTGGTCATTGGTCTGACCTCTCCACTCCTCATTTCTCCAATATCAGTGGCAAAGCATCCTTTACCTTCAAGAAAGATAAAACTATGAGGTAGATGTATTCAAAGCTTTATTTTAAATATTACCTTTGTATGTAGTTGGGTTTATACTGAAGGAAGTCCAGCAATAACATTGCTGGAGAACAACCAACAACACCAAGAATACACAGCAAAATTTCATCTTTCGCTCTCACGGTTTTTGGCCAGTTTGTGTCGTTTGTGATTTTGACAAATTTGTTGGACAGTTTGTTCAGTCTGTTGGGTAGATATTGCTATGGAGACATCGGTGATGTCAACTGTGAATACTGTGAAGAGTCCAAGCCAAAAACAAGGCTTACTTGTGATACTCTATGGCTTAAGTGTCAGGTATTGGGACAATATAAGTCCCATGCTAGGCTGTGATCAAAACAGGCATCTCTTCTGTTAGAAATCTGCGCAATACCTGACACTTACCCATATATAAGAAGTATAAACATACTTGCAGGTTGAAGGAATTCCATGTAATGTAAAATTTTCCATGGCCTGTCATGTGTTTGCCTACATTATGTCCCGAACGAATGCGAACCATGTATTTTTAGCGTGCATTATACAAACTGAGATATTAACGAAAACCATAGAGAAACACTCCGGATCTGAGCTGCTGTGGTGTAAAATGAAAACAACATTATGCCGGTTTCATAATAAAGCTTTATATATATTTTCCTGCCTCGGATTGAAAGAGAGTGAACGCTTTTAACATACAAAAGGGGGGTTGAATTGTCTAGAGACTCTAGAGAACTCTACACAGAGAGAACTCTATTCTTGGATCTCTTCTAATAAGAATTTCAATTTAGTTGTTTCAACGGTTAGTTATTCTTACGATTTAAGAATTTAGTATGTTTTTCTCTGACGAAGAAAAAGTTATTCTTCAATAAAAAAAGTAGACGTTTCTCTTACAACAACAACCATATTTCGTTGAAACAAAGCTTGCATGAGATATCGTTCGGTAACTCTATTTTCAAACTTATGGGCGTTTAGAAATAAATTTTAAACCAACTCAAGATACATACTTACCTTTAAACTACTACAATTTATTAATTGGGTGAGCATGTAAACACCAAAAGTAGTAATTTTTCGTTAAGATGGCGAAAGCAGTCTTGGGACATCTGAATCCCTCCTGGGGGTCTTTGCGTCGTTGTGGGCGTAATCTGAATTGATGGCTTCGATGTCAGACGCTGTCTTTCGTCGGTATTGCTCACGACATGGTGTTTTACCCGTCTGCTACGATCAGATCCCTGCAGCCAACTCAGTAATTGGACGTGGTCGACTTATGCGTGTACCACGTATTGATTTACAACACTTTGATGTGTTTAGTAACGTTTACCACACAAAATATCGACCACAAAACGATTTCAGTTTTAAAATCGTTTATAAAACGTTTGAAAATGGTTTTAAACCCATTTTCAAACGTTTGTCAGCTTCCTCGGAACTAAATATTTGGTACTGAACGTTTTACGTTCTGGAAACGGGTTTTCTAGTGTTTAAAACACGTATTGATTTACAAAACTTTGATGTGTTTAGTAACGTTTACCACACAAAATATCGACCACAAAACGATTTCAGTTTTAAAATCGTTTATAAAACGTTTGAAAATGGTTTTAAACCCATTTTCAAACGTTTGTCAGCTTCCTCGGAACTAAATATTTGGTGCTGAACGTTTTACGTTCTGGAAACGGGTTTTCTAGTGTTTAAAACACGTATTGATTTACAAAACTTTGATGTGTTTAGTAACGTTTACCACACAAAATATCGACCACAAAACGATTTGAGTTTTAAAATCGTTTATAAAACGTTTGAAAATGGTTTTAAACCCATTTTCAAACGTTTGTCAGCTTCCTCGGAACTAAATATTTGGTACTGAACGTTTTACGTTCTGGAAACGGGTTTTCTAGTGTTTAAAACACGTATTGATTTACAAAACTTTGATGTGTTTAGTAACGTTTACCACACAAAATATCGACCACAAAACGATTTGAGTTTTAAAATCGTTTATAAAACGTTTGAAAATGGTTTTAAACCCATTTTCAAACGTTTGTCAGCTTCCTCGGAACTAAATATTTGGTGCTGAACGTTTTACGTTCTGGAAACGGGTTTTCTAGTGTTTAAAACACGTATTGATTTACAAAACTTTGATGTGTTTAGTAACGTTTACCACACAAAATATCGACCACAAAACGATTTGAGTTTTAAAATCGTTTATAAAACGTTTGAAAATGGTTTTAAACCCATTTTCAAACGTTTGTCAGCTTCCTCGGAACTAAATATTTGGTACTGAACGTTTTACGTTCTGGAAACGGGTTTTCTAGTGTTTAAAACAAGTATTGATTTACAAAACTTTGATGTGTTTAGTAACGTTTACCACACAAAATATCGACCACAAAACGATTTCAGTTTTAAAATCGTTTATAAAACGTTTGAAAATGGTTTTAAACCCATTTTCAAACGTTTGTCAGCTTCCTCGGAACTAAATATTTGGTGCTGAACGTTTTACGTTCTGGAAACGGGTTTTCTAGTGTTTAAAACACGTATTGATTTACAAAACTTTGATGTGTTTAGTAACGTTTACCACACAAAATATCGACCACAAAACGATTTGAGTTTTAAAATCGTTTATAAAACGTTTGAAAATGGTTTTAAACCCATTTTCAAACGTTTGTCAGCTTCCTCGGAACTAAATATTTGGTACTGAACGTTTTACGTTCTGGAAACGGGTTTTCTAGTGTTTAAAACACGTATTGATTTACAAAACTTTGATGTGTTTAGTAACGTTTACCACACAAAATATCGACCACAAAACGATTTGAGTTTTAAAATCGTTTATAATACGTTTGAAAATGGTTTTAAACCCATTTTCAAACGTTTGTCAGCTTCCTCGGAACTAAATATTTGGTGCTGAACGTTTTACGTTCTGGAAACGGGTTTTCTAGTGTTTAAAACACGTATTGATTTACAAAACTTTGATGTGTTTAGTAACGTTTACCACACAAAATATCGACCACAAAACGATTTGAGTTTTAAAATCGTTTATAATACGTTTGAAAATGGTTTTAAACCCATTTTCAAACGTTTGTCAGCTTCCTCGGAACTAAATATTTGGTACTGAACGTTTTACGTTCTGGAAACGGGTTTTCTAGTGTTTAAAACACGTATTGATTTACAAAACTTTGATGTGTTTAGTAACGTTTACCACACAAAATATCGACCACAAAACGATTTGAGTTTTAAAATCGTTTATAATACGTTTGAAAATGGTTTTAAACCCATTTTCGAACGTTTGTCAGCTTCCTCGGAACTAAGTATTTGGTGCTGAACGTTTTACGTTCTGGAAACGGGTTTTCTAGTGTTTAAAACACAAAGAGTTATCTGTAAGATGAGACGCTGTAAAGGATAGATGGTAGCTATCGCATAGCATTGAATAAATTCGTGTTATCGTGGTAATAACTCGCTTCATTTTGGGGTAAATTTAGCGTGAGTCGGATAAGGAAATCTATTAAAGTTTGAATGGCCAGAGCCGGGGTTGCAATTAGGAAAAGATATCAATTCGGAGGGCAGAAGATCATCCTTTGGTATATTGAGTGGCCCCGAGTTTTAGCTTATAATCGGTGGCGTCATAGAGTAGCCGAAATAACGTTTTTAAGTATCAAACAATAAAGTTCATTTAGCACGCGGATGCTAATAAAAAATCAAACAGTATTATTATTATTATTATTATTATTATTATTATTATTATTATTATTAAAAAGTACACATAACATTTTATTGTGGGTGATCATAGGATTAACAATTGCCGTACGAAACTATACGATATTTTCTGCACATATCATAGCATTTGCAAGCAATGATAGTGATAGTTCCTCTATAGTTATAATATGTTGCACCTCCTGATACAGGTACGTCCATAATAAAATAGCATCCATTGCTTGGCAATTGACTGAATATGTTTTCTACAATTTCGTGTTCGGTACCACCTGTCAAGGTGGCATTAACTACAGCATGTGTAACACTGGCTTGCAGGTTCAATTCCATTTCGACTTCTTCGATTGACGTAAATACCTAAACAGAACCAAAACTGTTAAGTTTTCGAACCAAATTAATTAGAAATATGTTGTTCACTGATTTGTTTCTTTCATTATGTGTTAGAAGAAGACCATTACACTATTATTTCATATTTTGTGAGCCTTTTCTTTTACTAACAGAATATATACTCACTTGATCTAGGGCACACATATTAAAGAAACTTAATTGTTGCGATGTACAGTCATTACTAAGGACCACATCTTCTTCTGTTGTTGAGTTCTCTTCTGCAAATGCTGTGCTGATAATTAAGACAGAAAAGAAATAAATCAACGAGGCTCTAGTCATGTCTGTTTTCGTAATTCAGTTAACTATTACTGCACTGCATATTTTGTTCGGTATCTGCATTATATACACATAATCAAAGCGCAATCAGCATAAACCACAGAAATAATCACATAGGGCAACTGTTATCCGTTTTTAAATTCTTTATCTGTTTGTATACTCAAATAACCAAGATTCTTACTTATTTTGCAGAATTTATGCAGAACAAAAATCTCCATTGGTAAAAATGTAAAGTTAGATTATTTTTCTCCACCGAAATGTTTAGTAAAGACCACAGTCTTTTTCCCAAATGAAGAAAAACCAGAATACTTTCCATAGCTCAGATTATATAAGCTCGAACTAAGCCAACGTATGCTAGAGACTGTCAGCGCCATCTCCCCGCCAGTAGACATAGCGATAATTTTTAATGAAACCGCACGTTTTTGATTCAAACACATTTCACTCGAATCTATATCTCTTTCTCTCCTAAATAATTTCAAATAGAATATTTATTTACCTCAAGACCGATCTTTATTTCAAATAAAACCAGATTTATTTTATTGTTTCAAACATATATTCTTTCCTTGGACGAAATATATGCAAATAAATAGATTTCTGTTATTAGGTTTGCCAATCTAAGTACGTTCTATTTTACTAAATGTAACCACATCAATGGATGAATCTGACGGCATCATGTAATTATAAACTTTATTCAGTCAACAATAGTATTTAAAAAGGACTTGTTTGCATGGTCGCGAGCTACAAACACAAAGTGTATTCCGCAAATATACTTAGGTTAGTAGAAAAGTCAATAGCAACGTCAGAACAGAGTTAGTTTCAATATTTCATTAACTGTACGCGAGCGCCCTCTAAGTCCTCTAAGTCCTCTAAGTCTAACTTTAAAACCCTTAAGGGACATAATAGTAATAGTGTACCTATGTAGTGAGAAAAATTTATTCGTTATAACACGAATATCTTTGAGTGAAGCATATCACATGTTTCTATATCCGCAGAAAGATAATTTGGTTGGTTCAAGTGAAATATTAAACTCTCAAAGTAAGAATATGATTTTCTTGATGGTCCAAGTATTACGTTTTCTTGTTTTAAGTATGGAGGAACTGCTTGAAAGGGATTAGGTACGTCTGTTTTAAGCGATACGTACGTATAATTTTGGGTCAAGAAACGAAGTATGTATGTTTTTCACCCAACGAAATATTGTTGTTGATGTAAAACGAACGTCTTACTCTTTTTATATGTAGAAGAATAACATTTTCTTCGTTAGAGCAAAATATACTCAACTTTTAAACCGGAAAAATAACTAGCCGTTGAAATAACTACATATATTTTAATTCTTATTACAATAAAATATTATTTGGATAGCAAAACAAACACTAATATCGTCGAACTTGTATAGCGGTGATATGTGGCAAAAGACGCGAGAAACTGTTAGCGCCATCTGTAAAGTAATAGCACAACTTTCTATGTATCTCTCAGGGTCAAGAAACTGTTTTTTTTGTTGAAGCATATTATACATTTTTCGTCCAACCAAATATGTTTGTTGTTGTAAGACGAACGTCTACTTTGTTTATAGAAGAATAAGTTTTTCTTCGTCAGAGAAATAAAATTATATTTGTATAGAAAAAAAAATCCTTTTCATGCTACACTATATTCATGCTATAATGTATAAACAGCACACTATATTTTATAAAATTAATGTTTGAGGAAATGTTTTGGCGGTTGAAATATCATTATTTAAGCGTCTTTCACAAATCATCCACAGAACATTGGCAAGGGTCCAATATTGATCTGGCAGTGGTGGAACAGGTTGCTCTTTTTCCTTTTGTTTTTCCATCGCGGTAATGAGAAATATTCGTCATTTTCTCTAAGATGGTGCCTCGACTTTCATCTTATTTAATTAAAAAAGAAAAAAAAGTCAATAGCGACATCGCAATATCGCAAAGTTAAACAACCAATTACCACTAAAGAGGATAATGTAAACAGAGCAGAAACTACATTGACGTCACCCTGTTTAATGTTTTCTTTGTGGTATTTTTGTTTTATTTTTACAACAGGACGTCCGTTCATTGTTTGATTCTAATAAAACGAAGCTAGCTTCTACACAAAGAGAACTCTATTCTTGGATATCAAGAAAAATTATTCTTGCTGTCCAAATAATATTTTATTCTATAAGAATTTTAATATAGTTGTTTCAACGGTTAGATATTCTTACAATTTAAGTATTTAGTATGTTTATGTTAAGTACAGTAGAACTCCAATTATCCGGACCTCGATTATCCGGATATCCGATTATCCGGATTCGAAAATTGTTCATAGCTAAAAAATTATTTTATTTAATAGATTGAAGGTTAGAATAGCAACGATATTAACAGCGAAAAAATCTTAGTTCAGTTTATCCAGATAAAAGCAACTACATATGAAGCTGAATTGGAACGATGAATTCGGGAAATCCCGCAATAATATACGTGCGCACTATCGCAGTTCCAACACATACTTAGGGGAACTCCCTACCTTGCTTCCGTTGTGATCTCTGGTGCAGTTGTAAAATTGTTTGGTTGTTAAATTGTGACTGAGTGATGGCGCCAAAAAGAAAACGTGTTGTTTTAACTGTGAAGGACAAAATGATAATCGTTGATCGTTTAGCAAAAGGTGAATCTGGGAAAAAGCTGGCGGATGAGTATGGTGTCGGAACTTCAACGGCACCTGGCTATAAAATGAGCAAAGACCGTGTTACTATTTTGACTTGCGGAAATTCAACAGGAACTCACAAACTTCCACTGCTTATGATAGGAAAATCAAAGAAACCTAGGGCGTTCAAGAACATTAAAAATCTTCCTGTGGTGTACATGAACCAACAGCAAGGGTGGATGACGTGTGTGACGTGTTTGTACAGTGGTAGGTACGACAACAGAGGAAGAAATAGAAAAGGGAAACGTGCCTTCTCACAACGATGCATTTCAGGCTTTGGAACTAGCATTAGTGTGGATGGAAAATCAAGAAGACTGTGATGCTATTCAACTGCTTCATCTTAAAAGAAGTCGCGACTTGGCAGCTAAAAAGCGATGTAGCTCATTGAAACAGAAATTAATAACCGACTTGTTTAAAAAAATTAAATGTAATATAACTAATATGTACAGACAGAAATGCATTAATATAGTAAGCTAATATATCGTTTTTTTTTTATTGTTTGCCTTGTAACGTTTTGTACAGATGATTTCAATTAAGAAATCAGCCGCGCAGATTTGTCATTTGAGTGGCTCTGTTTAGTTTGACATCATCTCTACTCGATTACATTAAAAAATCCAATTATCCGGATTTTTGATTATCCGGATCGGGTCTGGTCCCAATTAATCCGGATAATTGGAGTTCTACTGTATATTCTTCTCTGACGAAGAAAAAGTTATTCTTCTATAAAAAAGTTAACGTTTGTCTTACAACGACAAAAATATTTCGTTGGAGAAAAAATTTATATGCTTCAACGAAAAAAACAGTTTCTTGACCCAAGATTCTTACTCTGAGAGATACATAGAAAGTTGTGCTGTTACTTTACAGATGGCGCTAACAGTTTCTCGCGTCTTTTGCCACATATCACCGCTATATAAGTTCGACGATATTGAGTGTTTGTTTACATCTATGCATACTGCTCATTTTACAATTCAATACTTTAACCGCAATTTCAAGAGAGAAAATTGCCACTTGAGAATCTATGAACACGTGTGTTGGTAAGGAAAAAGTTTTCCACGTTAATCGAGAGGCGTACACAGAGAGGGAGGGTGAAAGACAACTTCAAACGTTCCTTTTGAACTCTTTTGAACTTAATAGAGGCATTCAGTATAATTGATCACCCCTCACAAGAGAAAGAACTGAAAAAAGAAGTGAACGACTTTGGGTCGGCCTCTTGAAACTTTTCCAGGATGGATCGATGGACGTTGGGGTGTTTTGGTGACGTCATAGACAGGAGGGGGTGACGTCACATCGCTGGGGATCGACATCACCCGCAATGGGAACGGAAATATGGGTCACCTCATGAGGTCAGACGTAAAAGGACCTACACTCGCAGAAATCGCGAAGGATCCTGAGGAATCCTTTTAATGAATTTCCTTGAGATGTTTTTTTCTCGAGCTTGAGGCACAAGTTCTAAATATAGGATTTTAGAAGAATTTGAAACACCAACTTGCAGTTTTGATAATACTAAGAAGACGAAGCTGGATCACGGGTAAACGAAAGGAAATTAAGACGTTTATCTGTTGTTTATTGATAATAATGTTTTTGAGGATTACCAAGAACGCTAATAAGCAAGATTCCTAATAAAAGCCGTTCGGTTGTATACAGTAGTTTTCATGGTCGTAAAATGGCAATCAGCGTCGATGGATATAGTACGCATAAATTGGAAAATTGGAAAATTAGGGCGTCTTGTGTCCGCCACGGAAATTTCTGACGTCATTTCTGCGCCGCGTACTTGACTGCCAATGCCGGGGCATACGTCACAGTTGATAATTTCGCTCCCGAATATGTTTATTTATGCAGCCGTATAGGAGAAAATAGACGCGCGGGGTCATTCTTACAACCGCCTATATTTCCTATAAGCATAGCCCTGCCAGCGGACCGTATGCTAAAAATACTAGAACAAAAGAAATTTCTAATGCCAACGTTTTATAATGAAATAGTTGGTAGAATTTGATGAAATTTTATTTCTTTTGGGTCAAGAAACTGTTTGTTCGTTGAAGCATGTATATGTTCCACCCAACAAAATGTTGTTGTTGTAAAACAAACGTCTTCCTTTTTTTATATGTAGAAGAATAACATTTTCTTCGTCAGAGCAAAATATACTCAACATAAACATACTAAACTCCTAAACCGGAAGGATAACTATCCGTTGAGATAATACATATATTGAAATTCTTGATATCCAAGAATAGAGTTCTCCCTGTGTAGGATATTCCACTACAATCCTGGTTTTCCTCATAATCCTTGTAAGTCACCCATGAAATAAAACACTTATACATAGATGTAAACAAACAATATACGAACACTCAATATCGTCGAACTTATATAGCGGTGATATGTGTGCAAAAGACGCGAGAAACTGTTAGCGCCATCTGTAAAGTAACAGCACAACTTTCTATGTATCTCTCAAAGTAAGAATCTTGGTTCAAGAAACTGTTTTTTCGTTGAAGAATGTATATTTTTCACCCAACAAAATATTGTTGTTGTTGTAAAACGAACGTTTTCCTTTTTTTATATGTAGAAGAATAACATTTTCTTCGTCAGAGCAAAATATACTCAACATAAACATACTAAACTCTTAAACCGGAAGGATAACTATCCGTTGAGATAATACATATATTGAAATTCTTGATATCCAAGAATAGAGTTCTCCCTGTGTAGGATATTCCACTACAATCCTGGTTTTCCTCATAATCCTTATAAGTCACCCATGAAATAAAACACTTATACATAGATATAAACAAACAATATACAAACACTCAATATCGTCGAACTTATATAGCGGTGATATGTGTGCAAAAGACGCGAGAAACTGTTAGCGCCATCTGTAAAGTAACAGCACAACTTTCTATGTATCTCTCAGAGTTAGAATCTTGGTTCAAGAAACTGTTTTTTCGTTGAAGAATGTATATTTTTCACCCAACAAAATATTGTTGTTGTTGTAAAACGAACGTTTTCCTTTTTTTATATGCAGAAGAATAACATTTTCTTCGTCAGAGCAAAATATACTCAACATAAACATACTAAACTCTTACACCGGAAGGATAACTATCCGTTGAGATAATACATATATTGAAATTCTTGATATCCAAGAATAGAGTTCTCCCTGTGTAGGATATTCCACTACAATCCTGGTTTTCCTCATAATCCTCGTAAGTCACCCATGAAATAAAACACTTATACATAGATATAAACAAACAATATACGAACACTCAATATCGTCGAACTTATATAGCGGTGATATGTGTGCAAAAGACGCGAGAAACTGTTAGCGCCATCTGTAAAGTAACAGCACAACTTTCTATGTATCTCTCAAAGTAAGAATCTTGGTTCAAGAAACTGTTTTTTCGTTGAAGAATGTATATTTTTCACCCAACAAAATATTGTTGTTGTTGTAAAACGAACGTTTTCCTTTTTTTATATGTAGAAGAATAACATTTTCTTCGTCAGAGCAAAATATACTCAACATAAACATACTAAACTCTTAAACCGGAAGGATAACTATCCGTTGAGATAATACATATATTGAAATTCTTGATATCCAAGAATAGAGTTCTCCCTGTGTAGGATATTCCACTACAATCCTGGTTTTCCTCATAATCCTTATAAGTCACCCATGAAATAAAACACTTATACATAGATATAAACAAACAATATACAAACACTCAATATCGTCGAACTTATATAGCGGTGATATGTGTGCAAAAGACGCGAGAAACTGTTAGCGCCATCTGTAAAGTAACAGCACAACTTTCTATGTATCTCTCAGAGTTAGAATCTTGGTTCAAGAAACTGTTTTTTCGTTGAAGAATGTATATTTTTCACCCAACAAAATATTGTTGTTGTTGTAAAACGAACGTTTTCCTTTTTTTATATGCAGAAGAATAACATTTTCTTCGTCAGAGCAAAATATACTCAACATAAACATACTAAACTCTTACACCGGAAGGATAACTATCCGTTGAGATAATACATATATTGAAATTCTTGATATCCAAGAATAGAGTTCTCCCTGTGTAGGATATTCCACTACAATCCTGGTTTTCCTCATAATCCTCGTAAGTCACCCATGAAATAAAACACTTATACATAGATATAAACAAACAATATACGAACACTCAATATCGTCGAACTTATATAGCGGTGATATGTGTGCAAAAGACGCGAGAAACTATTAGCGCCATCTGTAAAGTAACAGCACAACTTTCTATGTATCTCTCAGAGTAAGAATCTTGTGTCAAGAAACTGTTTTTTCGTTGAAGCATATATATTTTTCGTCCAACGAAATATTTTTGTTGTTGTGAGACGAACGTCTACTATTTTTTTGAAGAATAACTTTTTCTTCGTCAGAGAAAAATATACTTAACATCTCTCTGTGTAGCATTGAGTATATGAAAAGTAGTTTAGGGAGTTGAATGAGGCCGCTTCTGTAACCAGAGGCCCCATTTCTCTTGCGTCCCCGCAAGAATTAATTAAAATTTTAATCTCGCTATTTGTTTGAGTTTAATTTTCGTGAATTCGTGCGTCGCGCCGCCCAACGCTCGGTAACGTCGCTTTACGATTGCATCTTTACCACTTCTGTCGTCAGCAAGCGTCACTTGCAATTGCTGAAACTTTATCGCTTGTTCAGTTAATTGAATACTGACTCTTTTATTACCGTTTTCATGTAAACCACCAACGACGGCGACCGGTACAATTCCAATTTTATTTGAGCCGTTTTACAATCCGAAATAATTCTATTTTTAACAGATCCTTAAAATATTGTTAAATTGTTGTTTGTTCATGCACTGATCTAATTTCAGAAAGACGTTAGAATGAAATAAATGTGGTTTTATTTGAGATAAAGATCGACCTTGAGGTAAATAAATATTCTATTTGAAATTATTTCGAAGAGAAAGACATAGATTTGAGTGAAATGTGTTTGAATCAAAAAAACGTGCGGTTTCATTAAAAATTATTGCTGTGTCTACTGGCGGGGAGATGGCGCTGACGTCTCTAGTCACACGTTGGTTTAGTTTGAGCTTATATTTTCTGAGCTATTGAAAGTATTCTGGTTTCTCTTCATTTGAGAATAAGTCTGTAGTTTTTACTAAAGATTTCCGTGGAGAAAAATAATCTAATGAGTACACCATAATTGTCTGCCACTATTTAACATCGGTCTTTCTTTGACTCATATAATAATATCCAAATGTTATCGTAATAATAATAATAATAAAGTGCCATTACTCTAAAGACGTCTAGATCTCTACTGTAGAGCTAGACGTGCTCCAGCATCGTACTGGAAGATTTATGGCAGGCAGAAGAGTAACCAAATTTGCAGTATTTCGCTCATAAAATGGAATTTATGTACCTACTTAATTCTGGCCGTAGAGCCCGAGCCTCGTTGCTCGGGGAATCACAGCAAACAAGAACAAATTGAGGTAATTTCAGTTTAAAATTTGTGGGTGATCTTTTTTGGTGTTTCTTTTTGGAGCGCGTGAAAGTGCTTGATTGGAAGCAAAATGTGCACAAAGGGGGAATAAAGGGGCACTCAGAGGGAATAAATTATTCGATACAAGACGAATATCTTTGAGTGAAGAATATCACTTGTTTTTATATCCGCAGAATATGATTTTCTTGCTGTTTCAAGTATTACGTTTTCTTGTTTTAAGTATGAAGGAACTGCTTGAAAGGAATTACGTCTGTTTTAAGCGATACGTACGTATACTTTTGGGTCAAGATACTGTTTGTTCCTTGAAGCATGTATATTTTTCACTCAACAAAATGTTGTTGTTGATGTAAAACGAACGTCTTACTCTTTTTATATGTAGAAGAATAACATTTTCTTCGTCAGAGCAAAATATACTCAACATAAACATATTAAACTCTTAAACCGGAAGAATAACTAGCCGTTGAAATAACTATAACATATATTGAAATCCTTATTTCAATAAAATATTATTTGAATAGCAAAAATATCCTCTTCATGCTACACTATATACGCAAGAACATTTTTTTTTTTTGATATCCAAGAATAGAGTTCTTCCTGTGTAGGCTATTCCACTACAATCCTGGTTTTCCTCATAATCCTTGTATATCACCAATGAAATAAAACACTTATGCATAGATGTAACCAATACGTGGCAATACGTGGTAAATTCGTGGTAATACGTGGCAAAAGACGCGAGAAACTGTTAGCGCCATCTGTAAAGTAATTGCACAACTTTCTATGTATCTCTCAGAATAAGAATCTTTGATCAAACGATAATATAGTACAATATATCTAACTTTTTACTTATAACGATAATAACATCAAACCAAGAATGTTTCAGTATCGCAAAAAGTGTATGTAATATCACTTCAACCTCTGCAAACGCTTCAAAAGTAATTTTACAGCCGCGCGTTAAAATTGAAAAGCAGTTAGGACGCAATTTCGCAGTATGTCGCTTCTCCGTCGGTAAAATAGGTTGCGCTATACTGTTGGGGTTATGCGGATAATTTTCCAACCCCGTTACCGGGGTTTCAACATAGGAGGCCCAGGTAGAAGCGTCGATGGCGTAATTTTAGGGTTTGCGAACGACAAAGCCGTTTTCGTTGTTATTCCGACCGCTAAAATTTACGATAGTACCTCCGCGTCGTACAGAAATAGGGTCAAAATTAAATTTACGCGAACTGCCGTTAAGGGCTCAAGGTAAACGGGGTCCTATCACAATATTTTGTCAGGTATGGCAATAGCAGATGGTTGTTACACAACTCCAACAACTAGTTGTGGATGTAAAGTAATTCGAGTGCTATTTGCTACTGGCTGCTAACAGTATAGTGTGACCACTCAGCAGCGCTGTTTTACCAGTTGGCGAGTGAGTTTAGCAGCAGCTAGGCCACTTATGTTTGTATCAAATATGAAATAATTTATGGTTGCGACGCCTTCACCTGACAAAAGACAATACATTGTCTCACTATTGCATGTACCTACTTGGTGACAAAATGCACCAGAAATAGTTGATCTTGTAGTTTGAACTGAGGCTTGCTGGTAGTAGCCACCAGTGGCAGCAGTACTTTTGCTGGTAAACAGCGTAATGTGACCACAAAATAGCCGCTGGCTGCTGTTGCTATTATACTTTTTTATGTAGTCTGCTTCAAAGCAGGTAGTCAATAAAACCCCACAAATTGGTATCAAATATGAAATATTTTATGGTTGCGACGCCTTCACCTGACAAAAGACAATACATTGTCTCACTATTGCATGTACCTACTTGGTGACAAAATGCACCAGAAATAGTTGATCTTGTAGTTTGAACTGAGGCTTGCTGGTAGTAGCCACCAGTGGCAGCAGTACTTTTGCTGGTAAACAGCGTAATGTGACCACAAAATAGCCGCTGGCTGCTGTTGCTATTATACTTTTTTATGTAGTCTGCTTCAAAGCAGGTAGTCAATAAAACCCCACAAATTGGTATCAAATATGAAATATTTTATGGTTGCGACGCCTTCACCTGACAAAAGACAATACATTGTCTCACTATTGCATGTACCTACCTGGTGACATATAAAATCCACCAGAAATAGTTGATCTTGTAGTTTGAACTGAGGCTTGCTGGTAGTAGCCACAAGCGGCAGCAGTACTTTTGCTGGTAAACAGCGTAATGTGACCACAAAATAGCCGCTGGCTGCTGTTGCTATTATACTTTTTTATGTAGTCTGCTTCAAAGCAGGTAGTCAATAAAACCCCACAAATTAGTATCAAATATGAAATATTTTATGGTTGCCACGCCTTCACCTGACAAAAGACAATACATTGTCTCACTATTGCATGTACCTACTTGGTGACAAAATGCACCAGAAATAGTTGATCTTGTAGTTTGAACTGAGGCTTGCTGGTAGCAGCCACCAGCGGCAGCAGTACTTTTGCTGGCAAACAGCGTAATGTGACCACAAAATAGCCGCTGGCTGCTGTTGCTATTATCCTTTTTTATGTAGTCTGCTTCAAAGCAGGTAGTCAATAAAACCCCACAAATTGGTATCAAATATGAAATATTTTATGGTTGCGACGCCTTCACCTGACAAAAGACAATACATTGTCTCACTATTGCATGTACCTACCTGGTGACATATAAAATCCACCAGAAATAGTTGATCTTGTAGTTTGAACTGAGGCTTGCTGGTAGTAGCCACAAGCGGCAGCAGTACTTTTGCTGGTAAACAGCGTAATGTGACCACAAAATAGCCGCTGGCTGCTGTTGCTATTATACTTTTTTATGTAGTCTGCTTCAAAGCAGGTAGTCAATAAAACCCCACAAATTAGTATCAAATATGAAATATTTTATGGTTGCCACGCCTTCACCTGACAAAAGACAATACATTGTCTCACTATTGCATGTACCTACTTGGTGACAAAATGCACCAGAAATAGTTGATCTTGTAGTTTGAACTGAGGCTTGCTGGTAGCAGCCACCAGCGGCAGCAGTACTTTTGCTGGCAAACAGCGTAATGTGACCACAAAATAGCCGCTGGCTGCTGTTGCTATTATCCTTTTTTATGTAGTCTGCTTCAAAGCAGGTAGTCAATAAAACCCCACAAATTGGTATCAAATATGAAATATTTTATGGTTGCGACGCCTTCACCTGACAAAAGACAATACATTGTCTCACTATTGCATGTACCTACCTGGTGATATATAAAATGCACCAGAAATAGTTGATCTTGTAGTTTGAACTGAGGCTTGCTGGTAGTAGCCACCAGTGGCAGCAGTACTTTTGCTGGTAAACAGCATAATGTGACCACAAAATAGCCACTGGCTGCTGTTGCTCTTATATATTTTTATGTAGTCTGCTTCAAAGCAGGTAGTCAATAAAACCCCACAAATTGGTATCAAATATGAAATATTTTATGGTGGCGACGCCTTCACCTGACAAAAGACAATACATTGTCTCACTGTTGTATGTACCTACCTGGTGATATATAAAATGCACCAGAAATAGTTGATCTTGTAGTTTGAACTGAGGCTTGCTGGTAGTAGCCACCAGTGGCAGCAGTACTTTTGCTGGTAAACAGCATAATGTGACCACAAAATAGCCACTGGCTGCTGTTGCTCTTATATATTTTTATGTAGTCTGCTTCAAAGCAGGTAGTCAATAAAACCCCACAAATTGGTATCAAATATGAAATATTTTATGGTGGCGACGCCTTCACCTGACAAAAGACAATACATTGTCTCACTATTGCATGTACCTACCTGGTGATATATAAAATGCACCAGAAATAGTTGATCTTGTAGTTTGAACTGAGGCTTGCTGGTAGTAGCCACCAGTGGCAGCAGTACTTTTGCTGGTAAACAGCATAATGTGACCACAAAATAGCCACTGGCTGCTGTCGCTATTATACTTTTTTATGTAGTCTGCTTCAAAGCAGGTAGTCAATAAAACTCCACAAATTGGTATCAAATATGAAATATTTTATGGTTGCGACGCCTTCACCTGACAAAAGACAATACATTGTCTCACTGTTGTATGTACCTACCTGGTGACATATAAAATGCACCAGAAATAGTTGATCTTGTAGTTTGAACTGAGGCTTGCTGGTAGTAGCCACCAGTGGCAGCAGTACTTTTGCTGGTAAACAGCGTAATGTGACCACAAAATAGCCGCTGGCTGCTGTTGCTATTATACTTTTTTATGTAGTCTGCTTCAAAGCAGGTAGTCAATAAAACCCCACAAATTAGTATCAAATATGAAATATTTTATGGTTGCGACGCCTTCGCCTGACAAAAGACAATACATTGTCTAACTATTGCATGTACCTACCTGGTGACATATAAAATGCACCAGAAATAGTTGATCTTGTAGTTTGAACTGAGGCTTGCTGGTAGTAGCCACCAGTGGCAGCAGTACTTTTGCTGGTAAACAGCGTAATGTGACCACAAAATAGCCACTGGCTGCTGTTGCTATTATACTTTTTTATGTAGTCAGTTTCAAAGCAGGTAGTCAATAAAACCCCACAAATTAGTATCAAATATGAAATATTTTATGGTTGCGACGCCTTCACCTGACAAAAGACAACACAGTGTCTCACTGTTGTATGTACCTACCTGGTGATATATAAAATACACAAGAAATAGTTGACCTTATAGTTTGAACTGAGCCTTGCTGGTAGTAGCCAGCAGCGGCAGCAGTACTTTTGCTTGTAAACAGCGTAATGTGACCACAAAATAGCCGCTGGCTGCTCTTGCTGCTAATAGCACCAGCAAATAGCGGCCAATAAAACAGCCTAGTGTGACCGTGGCATTACGGTGTCACTTGATAATTCGGCCCACTTAGGGGCATGGAGGAGCGGGGGTGGAAAACTTATTTTGCTTCGTGTATATTTCTCCTTGTATCGGGTATATCGACGATCAGTCGGTTATATTTTCGGTCTGCTAGTTCAATCGCGAATTCCCTCGTGTCACGTCTACGATTTTCGAACTGTAATTTCCGATCCGTCCCCTTGTATAACTTTCAATATAAACGGTACAGGGGGCGCTCGCATCGTCACACTCGCCACAGACGACGACGACGACGACGACGACAATATTTCGCCCACACACAATTGTCCCCTTTGTGGACTGTTTGTGGCCGATGTGACAAGTTTGAAATACATTTCAATTTGTATTGTGTTTTTACCCCCTTAACTGTTTTTACAGCAGCTTAAAACTATAAATGAAAAAAGTGAGATAGAACTGGAGAGATAAACCAATCCATATCGTTATTAATTATGTGATCCTGTAACATGTGGCGAACGTAAATAATATATTATGTAGGGTTGACATAACCTGGATACATCTGAAACTTTAGGGAAGCGCGTCTAATTAGGATTCACTCGAGTTTGAAATAACTTTGGTGGGGATGATTCAACCCCATCATAAATAATTTATCCCCATTACGAACTACCAGTAAGTAAACACAGCTGAAAACTAAAACTAGACTGTTAATAGGTTACTAAGTCTCTCAACCAGCAAAACGATCACTCGATCTCAGCTCTTGTATTTCTACGCATTAAAACTTGATCTAATTTTGGGAAAAATTGGTTTAGTTATTGTTGACTTCCACAGAAATAAGTCTTGTATGACTGCTGGTACGTGTACCTTATCTACAATAAACTTTTGATGAAGTGTTTTTGGATGATAATGCGTTTATTAAAACAAATTTATTTTAGTCGTGAGTTCTATCAAAATTGCAATCTGCGATATCTTAGTTATAGCAAAAATTACCGTAAATATGCGTTTAACTCATACATTGTTCGATTTCCCATACACGTAAGTTAGGTTTAATGGTTCTAAAATAATTAAGTTGGGTCAGAAATGTTGTAAAAGCTCTAAAAATTCGATAACGTTATCCCTTCCGGCGCCTCCGCCAATATGAAAACCCCGGAATTTTTTGTTCTTAGTGGATTCATTTTGTATGCGGATGATACAGTCTTACATTATTAGGACTTATTAATCGTTGTTTTTCATTCAGATGCAAAATACGAATTGAAACCATGGACAATACACTGTAAAAGGGTCTAAACCGTTTTTTTTTTTTCGGACTTATTTTTTCGTCCGGTATGTGTAGTGTAACAAAAAATGGGATTTTACTTTGGTTAGGACTTGGTACTCATTTCGAAGTTTATTAAGCAGTGTAGAGAAAAGAAAGATACTTGTAAGTGTATAAGTGGATTTCAATTTGGGATTGTTGATACATGTACAAATTCCACAAAAGATAAGCACTTGATTTTCGAATGAAACCGCACTTTTTTATTTCCTGTGTAATGAAGAAAAAATCGTTTGTTTTAGTCGTTAATCCTATCCAGACAAATAAGATACATTTTGTAACTAACTATCACCAACACCAAATAACTAAATATTGTATTTATTCAAATATGAAACAGTGATAGTTGATATTTGAGACGTTTGATTAATTGAAAAACCAACGGTGGATTATTGATCTTATTCGTGTAATTCAACCACAACGAGATCGCCAATGGATGTCCTATTTTTTGCCGTTGTGTCCCTTTTATGTCTCACTTCCCACCGGAATTCTCACGGCATTAAATTTGCGTTAGAGTGAAAGCCATAATGATAATTTGTCCCTCTTTTTCAGCGCTCTGTGTTCACCAGAACGCAGATATTTCAGCATTGCTCTTGATAACTCTGTTCTTCGTGTTGACGACCTTCCCAAAGCGACCCTTTTATCTCCCAAACGGGATTTATTAAAAAGTTTTATTTTTCTCGCGTTGGATTTAAAAGAAATTACATTCTCTTTTTTTCTTGGGGAGGGGGGGTGGCGGTGATAGAAATGAGGTATTTTTTAGAGTAAAATTGCGCGTTTTATTAAAAGAAGAGTATTTATACAGGGACTGGGGGGTATTTTTTACGTATGCGACAGACCTTGGTTGTGTATATCTGTTTCGTAACCCTGTAAGCGATGAGTCATTTGCAGCTCTCCTGGTTTATACTATAGTAGCGCCATCTGTTTCTAGTACACTTCGGTTCTGCGAAGCTTTGGATAAACGCACAACGTTTGAATTTGTCACGGGAGCCTTAAATATTCCTAACTTAGACAGAGAATACTTATTGAAAACGTCGAGAGCACATTCTAAATTGTTGAATTTTGCATCTTTTAACCTACATACGGTTCGCCGTGTTCACAGGAGGTCATGGTACGTTCGTAGTAATAAATTATTAACGCGAATCCTTCCACCCGTTGCGAACTAAGCCCCTGTTACAGTACGACGAGCAAATTTGATTTATCTCCGTCCTTATCCAGTAGGTATATGAATTATATAGCACTTTACCTCATTCATAGTTGATGTGGGGTTAAACCGTAAACTTAAAGTTTTAACACCTGCTTGTACACGTGTTTATTGCTAAAGCTCTAGAGTTGAAAGCTCATTGATGTCTAGTTTTGGTTAAGTTTAAAATTAGACTTGAGATTTGATCGAAACTTAGATTATATTTATTAGAGTTATGCCACGGTCACACTAGGCTGTTTTACTAGCCGCTAGTTGCTGGTGCTGCTAGCAGTACTGCTGCCGCTAGTGGCTACTACCAGCAAACCTCAGTTCGCATACTACAAGGTCAACTGTTTCTGGTGTATTTTTTATATATGATAGGTACACCATGAACGAAAAGTATCTCCCTACTGCGTAATATATGGTGACAATGCACCAGAAACAGTTGACTTTGTACTGTGTGAACTGGGGTTTGCTGGTAGTAGCACTAGCGACAGCAATGCTGTTTCTAAAGAGCGTAATGTAGACCTTGTAGTTTGAACTGAGGCTTGCTGGTAGTAGCCACCAGCAGCAGTACTTTTGCTGGTAAACAGCGTAATGTGACCACAAAATAGCCGCTGGCTGCTGTTGCTATTATACTTTTTTATGTGGTCAGCTTCAAAGCAGGTAGTCAATAAAACCCCACAAATTGGTATCAAATATGAAATATTTTATGGTTGCGACGCCTTCACCTGACAAAAGACAATACATTGTCTCACTGTTGTATGTACCTACCTGGTGACATAAAATGCACCAGAAATAGTTGACCTTGTAGTTTGAACTGAGGCTTGCTGGTAGTAGCCACCAGCAGCAGTACTTTTGCTGGTAAACAGCGTAATGTGACCACAAACGAGCCGTTGGTTGCTGTTGCTGCTAGCAGCAGGTAGTGACTAGTAAAACAGCCTATTGTGACCGTGACATTACATTAGTGTTAATAGGTTGGTAGTGCTGAGTTGTGTCGCTGAATTGTATTGATCGTAATGCAGCAGTGCCAGAATACATCAACTATCTAAGGCCAAGTCTTACAAAAGAATCAACAATGTTTGCTATCGATGTGTTTCATTGTTAAAATTACTATGATTCATTGATTATGATGTTTTTAACATAATTCTTTTTCGAGATTTTCTTTTTCTTTCATCAAATTATTGATAAACAAAAAATAGTATGCATAATTTAGAATTTATGAATACAAATTCTGATCATGTTTTAACAAAAAAAAAGAACGCACAATTTTACTTTAGGAAATATCTCGTTTTTAACAAAAGTAATTTCTTTTAAATTCGACGATTCCAAGCGAGACAAATAAAAACTTTTTAATAAATCCCTTTTGGGTGATAAACACGACCGCTTTCAGAAGGAACGTCAACAGGAAGAGGCGATTTATTAAGAGCAATGCTGAAATATTCGTGGTCTGGTGAACGCGCTGCGCTGAAAAAGAGGGACAAATTATCATTATGGCTTTCACTCTGACGCAAATTTAATGGCGTGAGAATTCCAGTGGGAAGTCAAACATAAAAAGGACACCACAGCAAAAAAATGGAACGTCCGTTGGCAGTCTCGTTGTGGTTGAATTACACGAATAAGATCAATAAACCATCGTTGGTTGTTAAATTTATCAAATATCTCAAATATCAACTATCACTGTTTCATATTTACATGAATACAATATTTAATTACTTGGTGTTGGTAATAGTTACTTACAAAATGTATCTTATTTGTCTGGATAGGATTAACGACCAAAACAAACGCGTTTTTCTTCATTACACAGGAAATAAAAAAGTGCGGTTTCATTCGAAAATCAAGTGCTTATCTTTTGTGGAATTTGTACATGTATCAACAATCTCAAATTGAAATCCACTTATATACTTACAAGTATCTTTCTTTTCTCTACACTGCTTAATAAACTTCGAAATGAGTATTAAGTCCTAACCAAAGTAAAATCCCATTTTTTGTTACACTACACATACCGGACGAAAAAATAAGTCCGAAAAAAAACGGTTTAGGACCCTTTTACAATGTATTGTCGATGGTTTCAATTCGTATTTTGCATCTGAATGAAAAACAACGATTAATAAGTCCTAATAATGTAAGACTGTATCATCCACATACAAAATGAATCCACTAAGAACAAAAAATTCCGGGGTTTTCATATTGGCGGAGGCGCCGGAAGGGATAACGTTAGCGCATTTTGAGAGCTTTTACAACATTTCTTACCCAAATTAATTATTTTAGATCCATTAAACCTAACTTACGTGTATGGGAAATCGAACAATGTATGAGTTAAACACATATTTACGGTAATTTTTACTATAACTAAGATATCGCAGATTGCAATTTTGATAGAACTCACGACTAAAATAAATTTGTTTTAATAAACGCATTATCATCCAAAAACACTTCATCAAAAGTTTATTGTAGATAAGGTACATATACCAGTAGTCATACAAGACTTATTTCTGTGGAAGTCAACAATAACTAAACCAATTTTTCCCAAAATTAGATCAAGTTTTAATGCGTAGAAATACAAGAGCTGAGATCGAGTGATCCTTTTGCTGGTTGAGGAACTTAGTAACCTTATTAACAGTCTAGTTTTAGTTTTTAGCTGTGTTTACTTACTGGTAGTTCGTAATGGGGATAAATTATTTATGATGGGTTTGAATCATCCCCACCAAAGTTATTTCAAACTCGAGTGAATCCTAATTAGATGCGCTCCCCTAAAGTTTCAGATGTGTCCAGGTTATGTCAACCCTACATAATATATCATTTACGTTTGCCACATGCTACAGGATTACATAATTAATCATGACATGGATTGGTTTGTCTCTTGAAACGTTGGTTTGTAGGAGTAGAACCTATTGACACAAAAACCTCAAAAACATAAAAATGCCACTTAGACCATTTTGAATTACAACTCTTCAATAATGTTGGTATGAAATGCTTTATTCTATCCCTTTCTATCTAGTAAATTACCACATCGCGCAGAATGAGACAATCTTGTCCCTGGACCGCAGCAATCAGTTCGGCGCCGTTGTCTTGTGGAAAACACTTCGTAGCTCTGCTATAATTGCAACGTTCAATTGAACCAAACTGGCGAGGAAACTTCTCACCGCAAATTAACGGTTTTAGGAGTTTTTCGCTACACAACGTCGACTTGTGTTCCATTTCTCCTTTTTCCCCTGTTTCTCCTGTTTCTTGTTTAACACCTACAGCTCTTCGGCAACGCCTTTTCAGATTGCGACCATAAATCCCTACGTTCCAATTAATCGAAGGATCAATTCTTCTTTTTTCGTTCCGTTTTGTCGAACACGTGTATTGCATTCTTTCTACAGATTGTGTTGAATTACTTCTATAAATTTCCCCTTTTTTTCATTAAGATGTGTTGAGAACTATTAAGAAACAATGTATAACCTTTTTAAAACGAGTCTAGTTTTAAAACCGTTTCTAAACCGTTTTAAAACCGTTTCTAAACCGTTTTAAAACCGTTTTAAAACCGTTTTGAAACCGTTTCTGAACGGTAATAGTTATATATTCTTGTCTATTTCAGGATATTGACTACGAGCAATTTCGTAAATTCCTGGACACGTTCCTGGAGGTGCGGACGCCCGAAGAACTGTGTCGTCACTTGTTCTTGTCGTTCGTCAGGCGGGGTGTCAAAGTGGAAGGAAAGGCGTTTAAAGAGATGGCGGTTCTTAGTTCTACAACAGCCTGCGCGCCAATCACATCCCATAATAAAGGTAATCGGTATCGTGAGCGCTAACAGCCCCCTCTGCTCCGCGGGGGTGTTAACTTAATCAGTTTAATGTTGCCCGGAGACCTGGTTTGAAATTACCCCCAACCCTCAAGCCCTAGTGGTGATGGTAGTTAATTGGTCACTTTGGAAACTAGCCTTGGTTTGGGCAGTCTAATCTGGTTAATAGATATTTGATGGTAATTATTTTGGAAGGGTGATGAGGTGTGAAAATGATTAAGGGTGAGTTTTTTTTTTCACCCTGTTTTACAAGGGTGATTTTGTCAAAACTGATTTTTACCAGATTTACTGTTTCGACATAGCTCTGATGCAGTAAAAATTGTTTCCAAATTGCGCCAATAACAAAAAGTAATGACAGACAGTAGAAGGGTTTTTGATGATTTGTTTGGTCGAAAAAGAGTAAACACACGTAAACACAATACACATTCACACTCAGCCGTTGCGTCATCGAGCATAAATTGATTACAGTGTTTTAAAATAGGCCATTTCGCAGGGTATAAAAATTTTACGAGCGAATTGCAGCACTTTATGATGATTTGCTTCTCAAACAAAGTACTCTCTCCACTTATTTAGATTTATTATTTTATTTTTTATGTATCGTAAAACCGAAAAAGTGCTATTATAGATCTAGTTGCTAGTTGCTGGTGCTGCTAGCAGCAACTACCACATGTGTATAACTCCAAGAAAATATACTACAAACTATACGTTGGTAATAAAGTTAAAAAAAAAGAGAACTAAGCATCGGAAAACCGCCCTAATCCATAAAAAAGTACTTCTTCCTTCGCTCACTAGGGAAATAACTCCTTCTTACTGCCACTGCTTCGTTCATTCTCGCTGTATCCGGCATGTATTTTTTACCATTCACGCCTACGCTTCGGTTCCCCGGTGACGCAAGAAATCCCCAAGTGTCTCGCTCACACATGTTTCTCTCTCATTCCAGGTTCAACGCCGAATGTTAATTCGTGCGGCGACCCCTTGGAAAAGGGCGCGTTTTCGCAGAATCCCGATAAGCCGGCCACGTACGGCGAGATAATTGTGGAGAAGATACATGGGATCAGCGAGAAACTGCTCGGGCATCACAGATCGGACAGTGACGCCTCCACAAGAACTAAACCAGGTACGCACCAGGGTCGTAATATCGTACGTTATTATAAGGGTGTTATTAAAGTGATTAATTGGATGTTCACTCCAATTAATCACGTTAACATAGAGTAATTTACTGTGGGATCATTAAAAATTTCCTCAAGAGGTTGGAGAAAAATTTTGGACAAACACCAATCAAACTTATCAAGCAAACTCAACTTTTTGAATGAAATATTGCACCAGTGAATGTCCAAAGGGTTGTACACCAGAAGAAATTTCCTCAACAGGCTGAAGCAATCTTTTGGACAAACACCAATCAACTTCCTCGGCAAATTTAGCACCTACGAGTGTCCAAACTCATCTAAGTCATTAAAAAATTCCTTAAGAGGCTGAAGGAAGCTTTTGGACAAACACCAATCAAACTTATCGCGTAAACTCAATTTTTTAAAGCAAATACTGCACCAATGAATGTCCAAAGGGTTTTACACAGGAAGAAATTTCCTCAAGAGGCCGAAGCAACCTTTTAGACAAACACCGATCAACTTCCTCGGCAAATTTAGCACCTACGAGTGTCCAAACTCATCTAAGTCGTTAAAAAATTCCTCAAGAGGCTGAAGGAAGCTTTTGGACAAACACCAATCAAACTTATCGGGCAAACTCAATTTTTGAAAGCAAATACTACACCAATGGATATCCAAAGGGTTATACACCGGAAGAAATATCCTCAAGAGGCTGAAGCAACCTTTTAGACAAACACCGATCAACTTCCTCGGCAAATTTAGCACCTACGAGTGTCCAAACTTATCTAAGTCGTTAAAAAATTCCTCAAGAGGCTGAAGGAAGCTTTTGGACAAACACCAATCAAACTTATCGGGCAAACTCAATTTTTTAAAGCAAATACTGCACCAATGGATGTCCAAAGGGTTATACACCGGTAGAAATTTCCTCAAGAGGCTGAAGCAACCTTTTAGACAAACACCGATCAACTTCCTCGGCAAATTTAGCACCTACGAGTGTCCAAACTCATCTAAGTCATTAAAAATTCCTCAAGAGGCTGAAGGAAGCTTTTGGACAAACACCAATCAAACTTATCGGGCAAACTCAATTTTTTAAAGCAAATACTGCACCAATGAATGTCCAAAGGGTTATACACAGGAAGAAATTTCCTCAAGAGGCTGAAGCAACCTTTTAGACAAACACCGATCAACTTCCTCGGCAAATTTAGCACCTACGAGTGTCCAAACTCATCTAAGTCGTTAAAAAATTCCTCAAGAGGCTGAAGGAAGCTTTTGGACAAACACCAATCAAACCTATCGGGCAAATTCAATTTTTTAAAGCAAATACTGCACCAATGAATGTCCAAAGGGTTATACACCGGAAGAAATATCCTCAAGAGGCTGAAGCAATCTTTTGGACAAACACCAATCAACTTCTTCGACAAATTTAACACCTACGAATGTCCAAACTCGTTTATATCATTAAATCAGCCTTTCCCAACTTTTTTCAAGGAAATAAAAGTTTTTTGGGGGTCTTCAAAAATCGGAAAAATGTCGTAAAATAGCTATGTATTTTAGCACTATTTTCAAACTTTGGAAAGTCATAACTTCTCAACCGTTTAAGATAGAGAAAATCCAATAGAACCGTTGCAACGGTTCCGCAAAGGGCATAACATATTATCTTAATCTATTCGTCATTCCAGGAACCGTCCATCCTATGCTAATGGTAACACATACATCATACTCATGCCACGACGTCCTTGGAAAAAAAAGTACAGATACGTCACCGTCCCATAGTCAAATGTCTAGAAATTCTTCCAGAAAATCCAATAACTCTCTACTAGTCAACAACGGAAAATTCGAAGGCAAAAAGAGTCACAAGTACAGGGTGTATCCCTGATTCATTACGTTCGTTTTAAGGGGTCATAAATCTTGATGATTATAGCAAAAATAAACATCCAGAAATAGTTTTTAGATACTGTTGAATGTTTTTAGGACGCACAATGCACTATGCATTATAAAAACATTGGGTTACTCCTCAATATTAACGTACTGAATCAGCGTATACACCCTGTAAAATAAAACATCGACAAATTTTCTTATGTTGTCTTCATTTTCCAGAAGTTCGACATATCGTACGAAAGGCCAGCACCATAGATGTTAACTCTGTCAAAGTTTCTCTTAAAGATATTGTCTGCTATCTGTCATTACTAGAGACAGGACGACCAGAAGACAAACTAGAATGTAAGGGCTTTATTTTACATCAAAATTAAGTTTATTTGAACTTGTAGAGTCTTATTTACAGTATGAGTTACAACTGTCAACCAAAATAGCTAACTTCTTGATTTGTGGTAAAACTTTAGTAATAAATTTATTTATTTCTAGTTATGTTTCGTTTATATGACACCGATGGAAACGGTGTTTTGGATACTAATGAAATGGACTGTATTGTCAACCAAATGATGACAGTTGCCGAGTATCTAGGATGGGATGTTTCCGAACTAAAACCGGTGAGTTCTCATGATCGATACTTTTGTTACACCCTGTATACTACCCACTTTATTAGAAGCTTCTGATGTTCTGCTTATGCCACGGTCACACTAGCATGTTTTATTAGCCGCTAATTGCTGGTGCTGCTAGCAGCAATTCAAATTTGAAATAAAAAATACACCGTTCCATTTAAAATAAGGAAGTTGACGTCGACTTCCGGTGACCGGAAGTGGCAGTTGAGATGAAGATATTTTAGTTTCAAAGCTCAGATCAAATATAATAAAATTCCAAAGTTTCAAAGATGTCGAAAAACCAGAACTTCAGATACTTCCAAGTTTTGTGAGGCATGTTTTGGTTAATAATTTTTTTCTTAGATCCTTCAAGATATGATGATCGAAATAGACTACGACGCCGATGGAACCGTATCCTTAGAGGAATGGAAACGCGGTGGATTGACCACAATACCACTCTTAGTCCTACTAGGTCTAGACGCGAACGTAAAAGAAGATGGCAACCATCTTTGGCGGTTAAAACACTTCAGCCGGCCCGCATACTGCAACCTATGCTTGAATATGTTAGTCGGTTTGGGGAAGAAAGGCTTGTGTTGCACCTGTAAGACATTTTTCAACCTTTAGAAAACTCTTTTCTTTAGAAAACTAAAAAAAATTCTAAAGAAAAGAGTTTTCCGTCCGAGGAATCGGAAGTTTTCCCCTCCGAGGCATAAACAACAATCTTCTTGCAGTTTGTAAATACACCGTTCACGAGAGATGCGTACAACGCGCCCCAGCAAGTTGCATAGCAACATACGTCAAAAGTAAAAAGTCCTCGCAAACACTGCAACATCACTGGGTAGAGGGAAATTGCCATGGAAAATGCGCAAGGTGTCGGAAACCCGTCAAAGCTGGTATAACGGGGCTGCACTGTATCTGGTGTCAGATCACTGTAGGTGCTAAGAATTTATTTATCACAACCGAAAGAAATGATCGTTTTGCTTGATTTTGTTGAAAGTTTTTTTTTTTTTTGGTCATAGGTTTGTATAGACTTTAGTATTAACAATAAACCAAGACCTGTGCTTTACAAAGTTTCCTGTCACATACAAAATGATCATTTCTCTACAAAAAAATCTCAATTCACAATCAATCTTAATTCATGATCAATCATAATCCACAATCTCCAATTTCAGTTACACAATAAATGTGTTTCCCTGGTCAAAGCCGAGTGTGGTTTAGGTGAGCATGCAATGCACATTTTACCACCGACAGCCATCTGCCCCGTGGTCCTAGACAGGCAGAGATCCCTCCAAAAGCGTGGCTCAAAATACGGAAACGAAAACGTAAAAAAACCCCATCTTAACCACCGATAAACATCCCCTAAATCAAATTTTCTTTCAGGGAAACGCATCCAAACAACCAGCGATGTCTTTCCAGATAACAACAACCCCCAACATGTCTCCCCTCTTAGTCTTCATCAACCCCAAGTCAGGGGGACGACAAGGTGCTAAATTACTGCGAAAATTCCAATACATCCTCAATCCAAGGCAGGTGTACAACCTGGCAACTGGAGGACCGATTCAAGGGCTTAGTATGTTCAAGGACGTCGCCAATTTCAAGGTTATCTGTTGTGGGGGGGATGGAACGGTGGGTTGGGTGTTGGAATCCATGGATAAAGTTGAGTTTGAACATCAACCAGCTGTCGGTGTGATTCCCTTGGGTACTGGGAATGATCTAGCGAGATGTCTTCGTTGGGGAGGGGGTTACGAGGGGGAATCTGTGCATAAACTACTCCATAAGATTGCCAGAGCGTCTACAGTGGTCTTGGATAGGTGGAATATTGAACTGACGGATACAGCATTACCTGAGCCTAGTATAGCACAAGCTGATACAAGAATTCCTTATAATATCATCAATAATTATTTTTCTATAGGGGTGGTAAGTATTTTTTGTGACTTTTTATTAATATTACAAGCACAAAAACATAATAGAGTAGTTTTAAACTAAGTAGAGCACTATGGCGTATGCAACCAATTATACCCATTGTATGGTTTATAAATTGACTGCGTGTATTTGGTTGCATACACAACTGTGCTCAACTTAGTTTTCTTTATCGGTTCTTGTTTTCTGTTATTACAGGACGCCGCAATTTGCGTAAAATTCCACCTGGAACGCGAGAAAAACCCGGAAAAGTTCAACAGTAGGATGAAAAACAAACTCTGGTACTTTGAGTACGCGACTTCGGAGCAATTTGCAGCGTCGTGCAAAAATCTGCACGAGCATATCGAGATAGTGTGTGACGACGTGTCTTTGGATCTTGCGAATGGTTCTCCTCTGCAGGGGGTCGCCCTGTTGAATATTCCGTACACCCACGGGGGCTCGAATTTGTGGGGAGAACACCTGTCGGGGTCGAGGAAACGACGCTCCAAGAAGAAAAAACCGCAGAAGGATCTCAGCACGAGCAGTTTTAATTCGGTGGATTTAACAGTGGCCATTCAAGGTATGTTTCAATCAAAAATTTTTAGGTAAAAAAAAAAATGTCATGATTTAGCAAAAAAAAAACAGTTTTACTGCCGTTTAACGTAGAAGTCTATCCCTTAGGGCTTAGTTAACATTTAAAATTCATCAAAAAAATATAGTAAATATTAAATACTATATTAAAATTCAGGATAACAATAATACAAGAGAAACAGAGAGGACCACAGAAAAACAAAAATTCCTTTGCATATTTTTGGTTGCCTTATAAATAACAATAACAGATTGTCTGGGAGTTGAGTTGGGTTGACAACTTTTCCTGATACACACTATATACTATAATATACAATATACAGAGTGTATTTTTTCTATGTATAGTTACTACGATAATGTACGTTATTCATAGAGTCAAATAGGGTAGTAGGAAAGTTGGGTGGGGAAAACCTGGTTCAACATTATTTTGGTACGATTTCAAACTATTTAAGTATGATTTAAACAACTTCAATACGATTTAAACTATTTTATTACCATAGAAAAATTAAACACCAAAATACACAATACAGGTAATTAACCCTCATAAAACTTAGGAAGATCTGTTCCTAGAACAACCCTACGTTCGATACCCTTCTCAGTAATGATCCCCAAACGTACCACACCACCGGAAGAACCATCCCGAGCCATTGCCAAAGCGAGAGCTACAAAAAACAAAAAATTAACACAAAAACCAAAATTGCTCGAAAAACTCACTATTCGTAATAAATTTAACACAGTCTTCCTGCTCCATGTTCGGCTTGTAATTAGCGTCAACGTAACCGTAAACATAACTCGAACCGGAGCCCCCAATGGACACAGGCTGTCTCACACACATACCGCCAATGGGGACAGAGTAAACTTGGCCCCCTTTACGTTTATCCCAACCCGCGACCAGAATCCCGGCCATAAGGGAGTCCCGGTAGTTGTAGCAGAGCTCCCTGAACACCGAGGCACCCACCTCGACCAAGGGCTGCTCCCCAAGCTCCATACTAAGACCGAAAACTCAATTTAGTACAACAAAACAAAAAATCACTTATACAATGGTTATTTCTTATCCGATTTTAAAAATTTAAACTGCAATGTAAAGAGGGATAATAGACCCTATTAAGACGTATCATAACTTTTTACGATGCATAATAACAAAGTTACGAGGCATAGACTTTAGCAATACATAAAAATTATTTTCTAATCATAACTTTGTTAATATCAATCAAAATTGTATAATTTATACCTCAAAATAAAGCTAAATCTTTCCTCTTTAAGCGAGACTTACAATCCGGCTAAAAAAATTGGAATTACGCACAAAATATAGTAACAAAAAGCAAACATAACCTATAAATCAAACGTGAAAAAAAATGTACTTACGCGTGAAAACCCAAGTGGTAGGAGACAATATCGGCGATGGCTTGTGTATCAGCGGCCGAGCCGGACCTGCAGCAGTAGATATTGTCCGTAACCTTAGTCAGTTTGTCGGTAACTCGATTGGCGATGTACGCACTAAAAAACGCATCAGAACAATCAAAAAACGCCGTCTAACTACTTTTAATAGCATTTTAATACCCAGTGGTGGTTCGGGAGTCGGCCCCAATGACGACGCCCCCTTTGAATTCCGCAGCCATAATAGAGGTCTAAAAAAGACAGTCATTGTGACACATAACCTCAATTTAGCACAAAACCGGGTATTTTGGCGTGAATAATCCGATTACTTACACCTGTGCTGTGCGGGGCGCTCAGCCAGTCATGCGGGGTCCCCGCCGAGGCGTAGTTTTCGACCAAAACCGGTGAATACATTTTGAAATCTTCGAAAAACTTTGGAAAGGTCTAGTCAGCGACAATGACAGTTGTATATACAAACAGCGCGCTCTGTTTTGCCGATCATTGCCGGGTGTGGTCGTTTCGCATACTGCGCAACATCCATATCGATCATTTCGCCTAATCTAATGAACAAACGACCTAATACTTTTTCATATTTTTAAAATTTTATGTTTTTATGTATATATTTACAGATATCGGTGATCAATTAATTGAAGTAATTGGATTGGAGAATTGTTTGCATATGGGGCAGGTCAGGACGGGACTTAGGGCAAGTGGTAGGAGGTTAGCGCAATGTTCTTCGGTGATAATTAAAACGAAAAAGACATTTCCCATGCAGATCGATGGGGAACCTTGGATGCAACCCGCCACTACGGTATTTAATTGTGCGAATAAAGAAATAATGATTGAGGATTAATTGATTTAATTTCAGATAAAGATAACTCATAAAAATCAAGTACCTATGCTGATGGCGCCACCTCCTGAGAAGGGGAAGGGATTCTTTAGGTTCTTTAGAAGGTAGGTCCTTTGCTATAGGCCGATAGCAAACTTCGGATCTTTCCGTATTTAATAAATTTTTACGATAAGTGATTTATTGTATTAGTGATATTACTTTTAATACTTTTTAAGTCAATAAATGATTCTAGTCATTAATTTCTGTAAAGCCTTGTAAATATTTTCGATTTAAGTTTTAGGATAATGAGCTTGTAGGGTTAGTTGTTAGACGGACAGAATCCATACAAGGCAAAAGTGCTAATATTTTTCAAATTCCCAGTTTGAAGAGATAACTATTTCCAGATCTTTGTACCTAAATAATAATAATAATAATAGCCTCTAGAGTCTAGACATACAAGTTGATTTTTCTATTAATTTTTATTTATTTAAAGCTCAAAACTGATGATTACTTTTTAATTAGTTAAAGAAATCGCTGTTTAGTGTTATACCACATAGAATAAATAATATTTATGTGCGTAAATATAATGCTGGATACATGTGGTGCATAAATAAAACTATTAAATTAAATAATTGGTTGTGTATATGTATTAGGTACAACTGTACTAAAGTTTGTTGCAAAATTTGTCTTGGATGTTGCAGCAAATTTGAAATTATAAAATTTGATGTCTTCTATAAAGCATTATCAAACGATTATGGTTGAAATGCTAGCTGAACTTACAATAAATAAACAATATGTGTATGTATAAAATTAAATTAATACAAATTATATCTATATAGTAATTATAGGGACCATGTGCTTTCGAGAAATAAAAAAATCCCCCCAATACAAGTACCTATTATACATGTAATAATATTTATTATACACAATATAAAGAAAACAACATTACATATACGACTACCAATTTATAAATTATCATAGTTATAGAATTTAGTTTAAAAATCGAAAACATAACAGACTTATTTCATACATATGTAAGCTTGAAAAGAATAAATGTACAAATAATAGATTTTGTTCGAGCAGTGAAAAAACTAGTTTGAAATAAGCTGCTCGAACAAAGCAAACTGTTTCTTTCATCCATGTATTATGTGTTAATTAATCATTGTTATTAAACTATGTATCTGTAAGTGATGGAGGGAGAAATACACAAACCAAATAATAAGAATATTGCAACAGAACGTTGAAAACATATAAAAATTTGTTTAAAAAAAAGTAATGTGTATTTCTTCTGAATGAAACTTTCAAGAAAATATATCATAAATCAACTGCCACTGTAAATAGTGGAAGATTAATATATATAAAAGAAAAGGAACAACTTTTAAAAATTGCTGTAAAGCTTTAATTGTACATGTAATTTTAGAGAGGAAAAATACTACGTAAGTCGCCCTGCTTTCTAAATAAAAAAAAAACTACCATTGCCAAAATGTTTGCCCCAGTGTATTTTTACTTTTTCTATTTACTATATTACACATATGTATTAAGCAAATCTAATACATATTTCATTTCCAAGTGACAAATGAATGAACTCAACCTTCAATCTGTTTATTAGAGATAATTAAGATACGTTTTAATTAACAAAGGAATAAAAAATCCGATTGTTATGTCCAGTATTATTATCGCAGTACTAAAAAAAAAGTAGAATATTTTGTATATAATCATCGAAACACATGTTATTTTTTGACAAGAAATACGCTTCTCAAAGAAATAAACTAAATGGCTCGTCATTCTATACCTTGCGCGGATGTATGCGATGTTTTTATGTTAAAACTGTTCGAAAAGACTATATAATATATGTTTCTCCAATTAATCTGTGTTTTATTTGGGTGTGATCTAATTTTACACAAACACAAAGTGGAAGCAAGCGGCACACAGAAGTATGATATGATTTCACACGTGGCTTATGGTACAGGATGTTACCAAGCTTCATAAGATGTTACTTACCTTCAGAGATAATAAAGGCAAACAAACGTTTGAAAAGAATCAAGTTTATTTATTTTCTTACAAACGTATGTCAAATCCAACACCTAAGTTAAAATTAGTTTTCAAGTTAAAAAGTATAAACACTTAAGTAACATTTAAGATCAATCAGTATTAAGTAAAAACAGTTTCAACAAGGTAGGTCTAATAATAAATATCGATCTACGTAAGATTAATCAACAATTGCACCATTGTTTCCTACAGACTAAATTCGAGACTAAAAATTAAAAAAATCTTGCACACAGTTTTTTCGGCTATTTCGGCAAGAATTTCCCAATATTGCAGCTTAATATTTTTCAGTACGTATTACACTACAGACTAGATAGGTTAAAATGAGATAGAAACCAGCAGTCTAAAAAAATGGAGGGAATCGTACACAACCAGTAAAAATTAAAACTAAAAAAATTTACGTCAGTACATCTATATCAGTAATAAATTACGCCGTAATATTATCGTATAAAAGTGTTCCGATATTTTGGTCCGGCAATATACTTTGCAGCATAGGATATCATCATAGCATATCCAATTAGTTCTTAAGCGGAAAAACGTATAAAAAAAAACCGTCTGGCAAGTCGTGCGATAAAAAAAAATTACGTTACAATTCATCGACCAATTACAAATCTTTGGTTAATCGCGTGGCAGTAATTAGTTTAATGGAATGTATCTTTTCTTTTGTTTTTCATCAGGTTAGTCATCAGCGATACAAAATCTCAAGTGCAAACAATAATAAATATTATTCATATATAAAATCACAATAAGTACACACACACACACCCCGTAAAAGAATCTTTAGCCTGGTTAATAATAACTTTATGGTTAGAGAAGTATGTACACACTTTATCGCAAGTTTTCCTCGATTATTTTTTTTTTACTCAACATCGTTAACCTCCTCCGTCGTACCACCATCAACCCCGTCGCTGCATTCGGGTCATTCGTCCAATTCATCCATACGACACCTCACGGCCATCTCAACAACTTCCAAACTCGGGTAGTCCAGCTCTTTCACGAGACAAAGAACCGCAGATAATATATTCGAATTCTGCAAGAGTATTTTTTTATTAATATATATTATATTGAATGTATACCAAGTTCTGGATATTATGAATGCGGTATATATATATATATATATATATTACGGTATTTAAATTAAAAAAAAAAAAAGTTCCAGCTAGGATTTGAACCTAGACCTCCTCTAATTGCGGCTAAAAGCTAAAATGAACAAATCTTTCGTATTTACGCGTGTGACAGGTCGTCGATTGAAAGGTGGTCGTGGTGCAGGACACGAGTGCCTCTCCCGTCTGGAAGCCGCCTCCTGGGGGTAGCTGGATTCGCTCTCAGCCTGCCGGTAAACCTGCTGCACCTGAGACGAGTATCTGTCGCCGTTTGTGTATTCCTGCACAAGAAAAATTCAGTTTTTTTACACGTCACATCGGTTTTTTTGTTTCCACACTGTATACTGTATACAGTGTGGAAACAAAAAACTTCCACCTTGCATAGAAAAAAAAAAAAAAAGTACACAAATACAAACAATCAAAACAAACCTTTATACTGTTCGCTGACTGACTGGTTACGATCCTGCTTTCCCGGTAAGTTTCGACGTGATTGTTATATTCTTCGGGTGTGTTGTTAGCTGGGGGCGGTGTGCGCTATTAGAGGTTAGAATTATATATTATTAAAGTATGAACGCTTAATGTGTATTAAAATTTTTCTGATAGAGAACAGCAATTAATTTTTGTTTAGTATTTTTAAACATTATTAAGGGTGATGATGAGTCAGTCAATATTTCCACCACTCAAGAAATAATAATAATAATAATAATAATAATAATAATAATAATAATAATAATAATAATAATAATAATAATAATAATAATAATAATAATAATAATAATAATAATAATAATAATAATAATAATAATAATAATAATAATAATAATAATAATAATAATAATAATAATAATAATAATAATAATAATAATAATAATAATAATAATAATAATAATAATAATAATAATAATAATAATAATAATAATAATAATAATAATAATAATAATAATAATAATAATAATAATAATAATAATAATAATAATAATAATAATAATAATAATAATAATAATAATAATAATAATAATAATAATAATAATAATAATAATAATAATAATAATAATAATAATAATAATAATAATAATAATAATAATAATAATAATAATAATAATAATAATAATAATAATAATAATAATAATAATAATAATAATAATAATAATAATAATAATAATAATAATAATAATAATAATAATAATAATAATAATAATAATAATAATAATAATAATAATAATAATAATAATAATAATAATAATAATAATAATAATAATAATAATAATAATAATAATAATAATAATAATAATAATAATAATAATAATAATAATAATAATAATAATAATAATAATAATAATAATAATAATAATAATAATAATAATAATAATAATAATAATAATAATAATAATAATAATAATAATAATAATAATAATAATAATAATAATAATATAAAGACCTCTCCATCGAGGTGAGCCGAATGTGGGGCATGAAGGTTACGGTCGTTCCGGTGATTGTGGGCTCATTAGGAATGGTATCTAAAAATTTTGAGAACCATGTGAAGGAATTGCCATGTAAAATTTCGCCATGGGAAATTCAGGAGATTGCTATCTTGGGAAGTACTAACCTCTTAAGGAGGGTACTATCGACATAATATTATTTACTAATGCAATATTAATTAGTTTCAGATATCTTTGCTGTTGTCGCCGTGAGGACCGTTTACGTAGATAAAAGTCTGGACTTCTCTACTGCGTTCACCCTTCACGAAGACATGAATACATATTATTGTAGTTGTAGTAGTTTATATTGTGTAATTTATTTCCACAACGCTGTGGCGGTTTTCTGCAGTTTTCCGACTTCTCCACCATAGCAAGGAATCTTGGCGTTGGGTTCAAAATTCAAAATTGGGTTTGTGCTGCAGAACATTCCCCCCCTTTACCAAAGGGAGTACCCTAGACTTCGGCGAAGTTCGGTACTACCCATTTTGGCCTGGTGCTTCACATCTATTTTTAAAATTCATAGTACCACTTTTGAAATTGTATGTTTAAAAAAATTGTATTAATTTATTTATATATGTATATCTATGTGATGTATCAGAGAATGACAATAAATAATAATAATAATAATAATAATAATAATAATAATATGTTTATAAAAATTGTATTAATTTTTTTATATATGTATACCTATGTGATGTATCAGAGAATGACAATAAATAATAATAATAATAATAGGAACAAACCTTGGTGGCGTTAGGAGACTGACTGGTTACAACCTTCGACTCTTTAAATTTCTCAGCGGGACAGTTAAAATCTTCTGCACCGTTAGGCAGCGGAGGCGATTTCTGTTAGAGGTTAGAATGATTTTAATAGAACGCCTAATTTTTTGTTATTTCTCTTTTCGGTGAAGGTGCAGGTATTCTCGTTTTTTTTTTTTTTTTTGGGTACGTAAGAGTATGGCAAAATCTATAGCAATGTTCTTTTTATTAAATACTCACGTCGTAATACTGTTGCTGCTGTGGAGATTCTCTTTCGTAGCTGTTTCTTCTCCTGTCTACGTATTCCTGTTCCGGGGAGTAATTCCTTCGTGCGGGTTCCGGACGTCTAGCAATCTATTTAGAAGAAATATTCTAGTATAAAATATTCTTTCCCGGAGGGCAGAATATGGCCACAACATAGATTATAGTTTGACTAAACTACATACCACATACATAGACAACTTGCTACACAATACTCTAAATTGTAAAGTGCCCAGTTTATAGATGATGTAAGATTGTAAAATTACAAGTTGATAGATGGACAACACAGCCAATAAGTAGTTATTTAGTTCAATGTCAAATCAGGCTTTGAAAGATCAATATTTCCTATACATTACAAGAAGTATGTATCCAAAAATAAATCGTGCTGTATGCGTTGCATGCAAGGCACAAGAAGAATTAAGTAAAGCATGGAAGCATCTAACCTTGACATTACCTTCTAGCACCCTTGTGCACTTATTCAGTATACAACCTGTATAATAACATACAGGTTGTATACTAATAAGGTGCAAGGTGTATATTAAATAAATACAATGGTGTTTTGGCCAGAATCAAAGGAAAGATCTGATTGTTTATCAGTCTTATTACTATTTATTAGTCTTATTACTTAACATAAGTAGATAGAAGAATAGAAATGGAATAATGGCAGAATTACCTCTTCGGCATTGTTAGTATATGGTGGTGGGGGCTCTTCCTGTTTGATTTCCACCCTGGCGTAATATTCTTCCGTTTCTTCGGTCACATATTGCAGCTCGCCCTTTGTTAACATATTAATAATATTACGTTGATGTGATTAATTGTTAATCGTTTTATTATGTGGTGGATTTGTGCGCAGGAAAAAAAGTCATGTATTTTACTGCGATTAATGATTAATTATTGCAACTCTATGATATAATGACTCCCTGAAACCTATTATCAGGGTTGAGGTTGCTGATTTGCCAAATACACGCAAGGTCGCGCATTATTCACGGTTCAACCCTTAAATGGGGGGTTGTTAACCCTTTACTAATTTACGGGGTGATGCAATGTACGTATTATTTCCTTAAACGAATTTGTTTGGTGACTAAAGGGAATAGCCTCTGGTGGAAAATATCTGGGATACGTTGTTGTACTTTGATTTGATGATTAATTTTATCCAAATAATAACTATTTCCGGTGCTTGTTGAAAATTGTAAATGTTTTTAACTTCACCAAGACAGAAACGCCAAAAAAAGATACTCACTTGGAATTCTCAGTGTCAAATTATAATAAATAACCTACCACAACAATATTAATTTTCAAGTTAACATTAGTCAAAATTAAACCTTAACAAAATGACACACAACTAAAAGGAATTATAATAACTTATTAGATAAGTCTCACCTCTTGTCTTGAGGGACTCCTTTGTGGGCTGTATTCCTGTGCTTGTTCTGGCGGGTAATCTTGGTACCTACTGTACTGGTGAGGCTGAGGTGGTGGCGTAAATTCAACCACCTCTTCATCGCTGGGTTCAGGATCCTCAGGATGCGTCAAAGGCTTCCCTTTCCTCTGCGCATCTTTCAGTTCTTCAGGAGCAACGGCCACGTTATCCAACTTTTGCAACTGCGGTAATGCCCTCAGTACAGCAGCCCGATAACTGCTAGCAACATTTCCATGTTCAGGATCAATGAATATACGAATTGATTATATATTGAATAATATTTTATTCTAATATATGTTATAGTTATTTCAAGGGCTAGTTATTCTTCCGGTTTAAGAGTTTAGTATGTTTATGTTGAGTATATTTTGCTTTGGCAAAGAAAATGTTATTCTTCTACATATAAAAAGAGTAATACTTTAGTTTTACAACAACAATCTTTTGTTGGGTGAAAAATATACCTATACAGTTTCTTGACCCAAAAGTATACGTACGTATCGCTTAAAACAAACGTAATTCCTTTCAAGCAGTTCCTTCACACAACAAGTTAAATGTACAGGGCCGTACGTAGCCGCTTAACAATAGATCTGTTGCTCAAAATCGAAGGTCATATTAATCTATCAATACAACTAAAAAATCGGTTCAGACTCTGTCACAGTCTGCTCCACAAATTAATTATTCATTACGCAACGCTCTATTACCAACCCACATAATAAAATATCATTTATCGATCAGTTTTTTCAAACATTAGCCCGAAAAGTCCTAGGTAGTTGCCAGATTCTGGTAGAGTATAGTAGATTATGATTGATTATGGTATATTATGATAGAATATGGTAGATTATGATAGAATATGGTAGATTATGATAGAATATGGTAGATTATGATAGAATATGGTAGATTATGATAGAATATGGTAGATTATGATGGATTATGTCGTTTAAAATGAAATTATACGTGAAAATTTGACGACTTACCCTTCAGTATTGGCACAGGGGTTCTCTCCCAACCATAGGTTCTTCAAATTTGGCAAAGACTGTAAGTAACAAATCTGGTTCAGGTCCTTGATGTCGTTCTGTCTTATGTACAGTTCTTCTAACCGCTTGCAGAACTGAAAATCCTCCAGGCTGTTAATCTTGTTTATACTGAAAGCATGAAGTTAATTACACAATTCTGAAATTAACAATAAAAGAATTTAAAAAAAACCCAAATTTAAATTAAGAAAACGTTCTGTGTGTGGTTTTCTATTGCATCAGGACAGTCCCTTTCTAAGGTCAGCAGTAGTATGTCATTATGTGGCAATACCATCGGCCTTGTTCTTCATCATAATCACTCAGATTGTCAGAGAATTTATCTAAATGACTATGAAAATAATATAACTTGGTACTCATATTAGTTTTTCAACATTTCGAAGCATTTTGTCAACGATTTCTATTAATATTGTTCAGATTGGTGATTTCCCAAAAAAAACTGATACAAAGCTTGTCCATGCTTCAACCCAAGTCATTTGTGGTCAATCAAAGATACAGGCTTCTAATTTTCCTGTACTGAGGCCAGGCAATGATTAATTTAACAAATATATTTGGAACAAACACCATTCTTATATAAAGCTTCCACAAACTGTTTAATAAGCCCAAATTCGATATGTAGTGGTGGAAGAATTATTTGTTATCGCCTCATGAACGATGTTAGCTTTTCCTACGGTCATATTTATTCTCGACGGCCAGTTTTTCCTATCCCAATGTTTATTTTTGCACGACTGCCCCACAGACAAAGAAAACAGGGATATATAGTGTATCCATTTTGCCCAATAAAACAGCAGCAGCAAATTGTAACATGTTATATTTCAAAAAGTTAGTTCAATGATTGGTTTTAATAAATAAAGACTTATGTTATTAAATTTAGATTAATTAACGTTTCTTTGGGCAACCAAAACTTTGTCTGTTACTATTTAACGTCGCTCTTTCTTTGACTTGAAGCAAATTCGTTTCATTCAAAATTTTTTCTCTCTGTGTATAGATGTTTCAAACTAAGAAGAGCACAGTTGTATATGCAACCAAATATACACAGGAAATTTATAAACCATACACTGGGTATGATTGGTTGTATATACAACTGTGCTCTTCTTAGTTTGAAACTACTCTATCTCTCTGTGAGACCAAAGTAAAGTGATTTACATGATTTATTATTGCATGTAGAAAGTGGGTACTGTATAATGCCTATTGCAATTTCAGTGCCACTTTTGTGCGACTCCGATGTACCTGAACTAAACAGGTAATTAAACCGATCATAGCAGCAGTATTGTGTCTCTTTTTCACGTCTAATGGCACGGCGAAAGCGTGAACTAGAAAAAGATTACACAAGTTTCCGGCACGCTGAGGAAAATCATAACAACTGTGTCTCCTTCCCAGTTTTATTTTTTGTGTTCGAGAAATGATAGATAAATACATACATATTTATAATACATAACATCTAATCTGTTCTTTTTCATTCATCGAGAGAAAACTGCAGGGTTTTCTGCACCTGTAGAAACTGCAGTTTTCACAATTTCTAGATTTCTAGTGTACTTACTTTCATTTCTCACGAGTGCCAGTGTAATAATTTATAACAATACTAGACTAACGAATGAACGGAACAGACATACTTCACTATGACACTAAAACTAATCAAAATTATGATTTAATATTTGGTTGGCCCACTACGTGCATCTATAAACAGCCTGCAAGCGTCTGGGTTTTGCAGCAACTATTCCTCTTGCAGATTCTCTTTTAGAATTGGAGTACTAGTAACAACATGTTGTCTTATATTACGCTCCAAAATCTACCCAAACGTGCTTGAGAAATTATGCTAGACAATTAAATAGGGGCTTTGAGGTGGTGAGTTAATTGTCCTGAAGGGTAGTAAAGCAACCATTCCTTAACAATGTGTCTTGTTGAAAAATCCAACTTCCCCCATTTAAAAGCATCAGTCGATAAATTGTGATCGACTGATGCTTTTAAATTATGTTCCAAAATATGTTTATATAACGATCTATAATGATCTACAACGATAACGATCTATATTCACCTCAATAAACACCAAATTTCCTACTCTAGATGCATCAAATACATGTTCCCGGGTTCTTTCGCTTATGAGGGGTTTCTTGTGTGGAGTTCTGCTGTGGAAACTATTATTGTTCAAAGTTCTTCGAACAGTTCGTGGATACACAATCGTATCTGATGTTATTGCTAGCTCTGTGGACAACATCCTGGAATTTATTTTCGTATTTTTTATCCACTTTTTATTCTAAATAAACGATACATCTCTACGACTTAGCCTCTTTGGGCGACCACTGCACGATTTATTTTCAACACTGTGAGTATTTTAAAAGTTATTGAACATAGTTTGAACTGTTGATTTGTTGAGAGATTTGAACTGTTGAAATGGGACAATTTCACCAAATTAGGAGTCATTGTCACAACTGTACACTTCTTGAAACTGTCTAGACTACAAATAAATCTAGATTACAGATAGATCTAGACTACAAATGCTAAATACAATTCATACGAAGCATAATTTAAAGCCTGAACTTAAAATTAAACAAACGGTACTTCCCCGTTATTATCCAGCCATGTGTAGACTTTTGTCATTCCTTTTCTTTCGTTTTTCGTGAATAATTCGTTATTTCTCTTCGTAATGCTTTCGGACTCGTCAGATAGCAGAAATGGGGGTCGTACGTAGACTGTTCTCGGCCACTGTATACACATTTTATTCAGAAATAGAAAACGGATACCGGACATCAAGCACGGAGAGTAAAAGTAATGTAGAAAGTGAATAATTAATTCATATTAAGATTGGTATACTGACGGTGAATTTGGAACTGACGATGATATTTTCCTGGCTAAAAAGATGTATTAGAGTCATGTGCCACATGGTCTAGGTCCAGCTCTTTTCCTCTACTTAAGTGAATCGATAAATATAATAGACAAAGATAATAATCTCTATAACTAGGCGAAAAGGTCGGAATTCAACATTATTAATTACTTAATTAGCATGAGAAACTGTAAACATTCAAGGTATCCAAAAACAGTAACAAACTGCGTAGTGTAATTTAAATAATCTTGAACAACACCGCACCAAATCAGTCTACCTACACGTTATAAACATGACGTTTTTATGATGAAATTCTGACCATTCTTGAGGCACAATATGAATAAAACTTGCATACCAAATCACAACATACGACTACAGAGACAGTATCGAAAAATGTTTCCTAATTTTCGTCTACTTTACTAAATTTTCTCTTAATTTAATGCAACAATTTCTTCTTTAATTGCTATATCAACATTTTTTGCAAGAACATAACAAAAACATAGCAAATTAATCATAAAACAGGTATTGTCTGTTAAAAACTGAAGTAATATCGTTTCGTCTCGCTTATATTATCGATTTTCTTATATTATGCTAGTTGTTTTTCGCTCCACTAATTGAGAAGATGAGTCATGTTAGCATGCGACATTAAATCATATTTAAATAATGACATGACGAAATCTTTAAACACCTAAATTGGTCCATATAATGGGTAATATTTATTTTAAGGATGTCTAAATACCTTTTTTACTTTCCGACTAGAACCTAGAAGGAAAGTATTGTAATCGACGGAATTTTTTTTTAGAGATTTCAGCGAAAATACGCGTTCAGACACTTCATTGTGCAAAAGATATAGTCGGAAAGTTGGGTGAGGACCACCCCAGATATTTTGTTGTTATCTTTTGCTGTTATTCTAAAATATTGTTTAAAATGACGAAACATCTCACCAAAATAAATTTCGGAAAACTTGTGTTGATGTAATCTTTATTCTTATTCTTATCTCTGCATAAAATAGAAGTTTATGATTTGAAGTATTTGAACAGAACGTGGCCTATATAAATCAGCTATTAATGGTCAAAGTCAGCACGTTTTTGTATGAGAATTAAAATATCTAATAAGAAATATATGTACAATTCAGAATTCTTCGCCAATGCAAGAAATTGGCGAAGAATTCTTGCAATTTTAATACTTATCATTAAGTATGCGAGAAAGGGACTTATTTATGCAGGAATCTACCATAGATTTTCGCTCCTAAACTCGATAATAATAATAATAATAATAATGACGATGTAGGTAAGCCCGTTCGATATCTATAAGTATTGCCAATTACCTGGTGGATTTTAATTTTAATTGGGTTTCAAAGCAGACAGTCAACGGACCAAGACGACTATAGATTATGATGATTATTACAGTTTTATCTTACAGACCACAGGACGCAAACAAGCAGTATGAGTTACTAATTAGTTTTAAATTTATAGCTTCATTAAGAGTATACGATAGGAGAACATAAACATTAATTATGCGAACATGATTATCTGGACATTGAATATTTATATTTTATTAATATTTTATTAGATTTTATTAATATTTTATTAACATTACATTTTATTTATCTACCTATACTAATTACGAACTTCCAAGTGTAGGGCGCGTTCAGCGGAATCGCCCATTTTCGCCGACATTTGCGATCGAGTAGCTGCAAAATTGGGCTTTTCGATATTACTGTTGACGCTCGAATTGAAAAAAGAACACAATTCCGCGTGGACTGCGCGATATTTTGTAAATTAAATGCGTCAATTTTGAAAAAAAAATCACGTTTTTGCACCTCTTCGGGTGAAGGCGAACCTCGAGAAAATGTCACGTGACGTCTAGAAATTCCGACAAGCGGATCGACGAACGTCAAAAATTTACATTTTTTATCCGTTCCTGCCGACCTTATAAAAGCCGCTCGCTCTCATGTCTTACGATAAGATCCCTCTAAATACCCTTCGCAAAGAGTTTTGAGCAAAAAAGCGGCCTTAAAAACAATTTTCGATCCAAAAAATCGATTTTTGTCGACCCGTGTTTTGCTGCTATTACCACAGTAACGTCAAACCCGAAACGCCCCCTGCCGGACATTCGTAACAACAGTAACAGATAGCAGATAACCTAAAATGTATCCTAAAATGTCCATATTGCGAATGTGGACAGGTGGGAAGCCTTAACCACATATTTCTAGAATGCCCAATAACTAAAATCGAAAATTTTGACATATACACAGAGCTAGTCTACCTATACTAATTACGAACTTTCAAGTGTAGGGCGCGTTAAGCGGAATCGCCCATTTTCGCCGACATTTGCGATCGAGTAGCTGCAAAATTGGGCTTTTCGATATTACTGTTGACGCTCGAATTGAAAAAAGGACACAATTCCGCGTGGACTGCGCGATATTTTGTAAATTAAATGCGTCAATTTTGAAAAAAAAATCACGTTTTTGCACCTCTTCGGGTGAAGGCGAACCTCGAGAAAATGTCACGTGACGTCTAGAAATTCCGACAAGCGGATCGACGAACGTCAAAAATTTACATTTTTTATCCGTTCCTGCCGACCTTATAAAAGCCGCTCGCTCTCATGTCTTACGATAAGATCCCTCTAAATACCCTTTGCAAAGAGTTTTGAGCAAAAAAACGGCCTTAAAAACAATTTTCGATCCAAAAAATCGATTTTTGTCGACCCGTGTTTTGCTGCTATTACCACAGTAACGTCAAACCCGAAACGCCCCCTGCCGGACATTCGTAACAACAGTAACAGATAGCAGATAACCTAAAATGTATCCTAAAATGTCCATATTGCGAATGTGGACAGTTGGGAAGCCTTAACCACATATTTCTAGAATGCCCAATTTACGTTCGAGATTTCAGGAATTTTATTATTTTTTTTAGTTTTCAATAATACGTGTAATATAATATAAACAGACCTAATTATATTGTGTCCCATAGGCGTGTTAAGTGACTCAATTCCGAATAAAACAACCCACGAAGGAGCGAACGCCGCGCAGACGACCTCAAGGTCCACCTCTAGGCCCGTTGTTGTGGGTTTTTATTCACCCACGTGTTCGGCCAGACGTATCGGCTGTATTTCGTGTGTTATGCATCATACACGTACTTGTAAAACCGATCGTTTTAATTCACATTCCTTCATAGAAGCAACACACAAACAAACCGGGTATTAATTACATATTCCGATTTGTAATCTCTAACTTTTTTAATCTACCGAAGAATTAGTTTTGTTAAATTTTGTAATCCACAGAAGCAAGTATGAATGCCACTGTAATAAATAGTTTATTAATCAAAACAACATCTGAAGACACAATAACATACCTGTCTTCTCTTTACTCATTAATTTATGATAATTAATACACATTGCTTTCAGACCCCACCTTTTTCGTAGAAACCGAGCACAATTGTTGATTTTATCCCACAGATAAGTCTCGAAAAAAGACTCTATTGTCTTTTTTCATTTCCTTCAATGAAACGCAAAAAAACAAGTAAAATATATTCATTAGATTGAATTAAAGTCGCTTAACAGTAAGGCGACAGACAATAAATTGTTTCAGACGAACAGCAGACGACCTAGGTCAACGCAATTATCAATTTTCTTGGTTAGAAAAACGCGTGAAACTCAAAGAAACTAAAAGAAAAGCTTACCTTAAAGAGAGCACTTCAACACAGGGCATCCTCCTCAGCAAACTAACATCAACGAGTTCACTACCCCTGAAAAAATAACACCACGGAACACAATAATTACGAAATTGCTCTCATCTCGCGGAAAATGCGCGACATACCAGCAATTCAGCCGCTTGATTTTGCCCAGGTCGGAGATTTTCGTGCGGGCTACCACCATCTCTTCCGTTAACCTCTTCGCCATGATTTTTGGAACGTTTTAAACACCGTCACGGGTAATGTTAGTGCGAAGATTTGTTTACATGTTCCAACAAAATGTACAGGCGACCGCGCACTACCAAAGACGATGGTGCACTGACTTGACATCTGTCAAATGAGAAACGTGAAACGGTGGTGAAACGCGTTCTCCCCACAACAAAGTGAAGTTAGTCGCGATCGTGATAGAAGGAGACGATACCGCCATCTGTCGTTCAAACGACGGAGGTTGCCAACTCGAGAAACCTGTAATTATATATGGTTATAAAAAGCAATTTTTTTATCATGAAATACGACAAGAGGTAAACGTAGACATAAGTTACGATAAATTGATGATTATTTCTGATTGGAAACGTGCAAATTTATTAATAGAACTGTTAATTGTTTATTCTAAACGGATTTTGATGGTTCTAATTTGATACGTTGCCAATTCTTTTCTGGAATGAAGATGGATGGGCTCTATAATTTCCCCAAGTGAGCGTAAAAGATAAATATATAACACACTATTTATAATATAAGGGAATATATAGACGACGTGAAATCGTGTTCAGTAGACGACCCAGTTTGTGTTCAAATAAAATTTTCGGAAATTTCGACAAGTTTTCCGGTCTTTCGTACAGTTTTTCTTACATAATTCAGTATATCCTTTCAGGGATGTTCAAATATTATGTTTTTCTACTAGGTAATGTAAATTTTATTTTTATTTTTGTTGTTTTTTCTGTCGCAAACTGTTTTTGACTGAGTTATGACACTCGAAATGTCGGTTGCACGTTTAAAAATAGAGTCGGTCTTAAAATAAATGCATCAGTGGTTAGTTTATGGAACAAAGAGTACAACGTGCATGATTTGTACATCTCTATCGTTTGATAATTGCGAATAATACTATCTAAGAAGCATGGCATAGTTTGGTGTTGTTTATTTGTGTTAAAAATGACTGTTCTATGAATAGATCGATGAAAAACAGACACACGGAAACTATAATCGTAAAAAATCGTCAACAAAAAAGGTAAAATAGTCAGTCAACACTTGTCATAACAAAACATTTGTGATCGAATACCTAATCGTGCAGATGCCACAAATTCAAGATTTCCTTATCAAAATGTACAGGATGTTCAATAAAATTTTGTTGTTTTGAATTTCCTGATCTTTGGTGTTCGAAAAATTCTGCTTCTTTTGTTATTATCACAGAAATTTAGCAGATAAAACGTACAAAGTATAGAAAAACAATAAAATTCTACATCTTTGTTGATTAACTTTGTAATATTTTCAGTTTATCTTTCGTGGTTGTTAAACACGGACGCAAGATGTTGTAGACGTGAGTAAGAAAGACTATTTTTTCTTAGAAATGTGACTTTTACCTTAATAATAGGTACACAAATCTAAGTACATAATAATTTTTTAGCTAGACCTATTAACTGCTACCACTGCGATACAAGACTTGACTCACGATGTAGAGACCCTTTTAATTTTTCGATACACCCCAAGTTTCATCCACCACTAAAACCATGCAACGGTTGCTGCGTAAAAATGGTACAAAATGCAACAACACGTAAGTACATATAAAAAAAAATTTTTCCCATTTTTCACTGACATTTCTCACCAATTTCTCTTTTCTATTTCTCTGCAACAGCAAACGAAGTTATCCGAAGAATGTGCACATCAGACATCAGCATAAATCTGTTCATGGTAGGGGCGGTTTGCATGAAAGAAAGCTCTGGAACCGGACATATGTGCTTTTGTGAGGATGACATGTGCAATGGACAAAATATCAACGTACAATTTGACACTACCTTCGCGATTTTTATCGTTATAACTGCATTTTTATTTGTGCGATAAAGAAAAAAATGTATAGAAAGTCGTAGTTTTATTAAAAACTTACCTCAGCGCCATCTCTTGAGAGATACAGTCAGTTTAGTGCAATAATAACCGTGTTTAACATGAATTAATACATTCTGGTACCGCTAGGTTACGTTAGATGGCGCCACCAAAGACGTCACACTACGCCTCAACGCGCAAAAGCGTTAAAGCGTTAACTAGTGTCTTAATTTTAATAATTTATATGGTGTGGTATAGGACTTTGAGTATAATTTCGCCGGTATTTAAATCTAAAAGATGAAAAACGACAAAAAAGAAGCCGCAGAAGTAAGACCTATTGTCGCGTTCCACAATACAGTTCATATCACAGCGAGGGCTTGCCATTTCACGTGTTTCCCAAAGGGAAAAGGTTACACAGTGAGTGGCGACGTGTACTAAAAATTGGTGTGTGAACTAGTGTGTTCAAAGCATTTTCTAATAGTATATTATTATACAAGTTTTATAAGACGTCAAATTGGCGCATGAGTTGTTAGTCGCTGGCGCTCCTCGTGCCCCAAATGAACGAATGCGCCAATATGTCTTATAAAACGAGTGTAATATACTATTTTTTCTACTTTGCGTCATTAATTTTATAAAAATTTAGAAGTATATTAGGTAAAATTCCAATCTAGAGTATTTATGGGTGCAACCGTTGGTAACACTGTCATCTGTCACTTAAATTCAAATATCTGTGAAAAAGTAATTATTGATAATTATTATATATCATCATATAATAGTAGTACGAAACCTAGGATGCAACACGCATGTTTAAATATGTATAAAAATATACATACTTCGCAGTTTGTGCGATTCTAAAAAATCAGTTTGTGCTTACTTTTGTGGTTATGTGTATTTTCGTTTGACATGCATTTGATATCAATATCACCAATCTTAGAAAAAAAAATTACTAAAAACGATGTTACAATTTGCTAATTGTAACACCGAAAACAGTGTTACAATGTGCGCATTGTGAATGCAAAGTAGAAAAAAGAAGATTTGTACACGAATAAATCAAGTTGAGTGTACAGTGAAGGAATCATATTGTTTTAAAGTTTGACATATTGCCGATCCAACCTCAAAATGAAACGTCAGTTCAATTCTCAGATTTTTCAACCATTTATTGCTCCTAGTTTACATATGACAAGCTAATGAGCACAGTATTATTAACCTGTATTTCAAGTTAGTATTTAACTCATTCTAAGACAAAAGACCGAATCATTTTCTAGTGCGTTTAGGGAATTTTGTGGTTATATGTTTGTCATTGTCATTTTTGACCGTGTACAGAGTCGGTAACCAACAGTAACGTGATAGTTCTCCTACCCACCACGAGATACCAGCACATCACAGCGCAATTATTCTAGATACATTTTGACGCATGCTCGTGTATTTCCGGAAGATCGACGTAAATAAACGAAATAGTGTACGGTAGGTTCAAAAAGATTCAAAATTGTTATTCTATCTTGTTCAGTCTGTAATCACAACATACCTATTTATAATAGTTAAAAAGTACGAAATGTGACACTAATAACTATAAAATAACGTCAGAATAGTAAAGTGTGGTCGTGAATTTGGAATTTCACCCTCGACTCATCGCGCGAAAAGGGTGGGGGCATAAATAGATCAATATAGCAACATACAGTTGGACGTAGAGCAAGTGCTGTGGCTGCTGCTAAGAGAAAATAAACTCCTAAAAGGTGTATTAGTTATTAAAAAGACGAAAAAAACATATCAGTTAAATTTTAAAACTCGACAAGCAATCGTTATGAGGTTCTGACTAAAATCCATGGATGGGGGATGAAAATACTGCAGTGTATCTGTAGTGTCAAATGGTTTGAATTTGGTTTTTACCCAAAAATTTAAAGGCCAGGAAGCAAGGATGTTGAAATACTTCGCTATCGTTTTAGGTAATGTACAATTTCACTTATTTGATTGTTTGTTCATGATTTTATATTTAATAATTTTCTTATCCACCACTAGAAATTAATAGTTTGACTTCATTGGAAAAATATGATATATAACTTAAAAACGTTTTATAATCAGTAAATTGAACAAATACAAGCATATAAAAAGTAAAAAAGAGTTTTTTCTTTATTTGACGTCATAATGCGGAAGTTACTAATTATGTATTCATGAAGCATTCTAATTAAGGTTTTATTGTAATTAAGAATATTAATATTTATGCATTTTGAGCAGTGTAATATTTGTTTATCACATTTTGAGTTGCAGTATATTTGAGTCGTTATAGTTTTAATGTTGTCCAAATGTGTCACATCTTGTTGTCATGTGTTAACGTGGAAGTCTACCCTCAGTTAGTACCTACTGGTGGCCGCTAGTTTTTACAACCAATTATTGCTCTCTCTTTTGTCACTACAAAATATGATCATAATATTTTTAGCCAGAGTTTTAGAGTTTTACACTTTTGCAGTTATTCAATTTTGTGAAGCCGGAGCCACTCTGGACCCTACCTAACGTCAGTTTGACATTTAATTTCATGTCACGTCAGATGACAGATAGATTTTGACAAACGTCAGTGCCACTGGTCAAAATCTGCAGAGTCGGTAATCGCTTGCATTCGTTCATTTGGGGCACTCGTCGCTGGCGCTCCTCGTGCCCCAAATGAACGAATGCGCCAATATGTCTTATAAAACGAGTGTAATATACTATTTTTTCTACTTTGCGTCATTAATTTTATAAAAATTTAGAAGTGTATTAGGTAAACTTCCAATCTAGAGTATTTATGGGTGCAACCGTTGGTAACACTGTCATCTGTCACTTAAATTCAAATATCTGTGAAAAAGTAATTATTGATAATTATTATATACCATCATAAACTAGTAGTACGAAACCTAGGATGCAACACGCATGTTTAAATATGTATAAAAATATACATATTTCGCAGTTTGTGCGATTCTAAAAAATCAGTTTGTGCTTACTTTTGTGGTTATGTGTATTTTCGTTTGACATGCATTTGATATCAATGTCACCAATCTCAGAAAAAAGTTACTAAAAACGGTGTTATAATTTGCTAATTGTAACACCGAAAACAATGTTACAATGTGTGCATTGTGAATGCAAAGTAGAAAATAGTATATTATTATACAAGTTTTATAAGACGTCAAATTGGCGCATGAGTTGTTTGGGGCACGAGGAGCGCCAGCGACGAGTGCCCCAAATGAACGATTGCGCCGATATGTCTTATAAAACGAGTGTAATATACTATTTTTTCTACTTTGCGTCATTAAATTTATAAAAATTTAGATGTATATTAGGTAAAATTCCAATCTAGAGTATTTATGGGTGCAACCGTTGGTAACACTGTCATCTGTCACTTAAATTCAAATATCTGTGAAAAAGTAATTATTGATAATTATTATCTACCATCATATACTAGTAGTACGAAACCTAGGATGCAACACGCATGTTTAAATATGTATAAAAATATACATACTTCACAGTTTGTGCGATTCTAAAAAATCAGTTTGTGCTTACTTTTGTGGTTATGTGTATTTTCGTTTGACATGCATTAGGTGTCAATGTCACCAACCTTAGAAAAAAGTTACTAAAAACGGTGTTACAATTTGCTAATTGTAACACCGAAAACAGTGTTACAATGTGTGCATTGTGAATGCAAAGTAGAAAAGCATATTTACGGTATATGATGGGCATCACGTTAATGCCCACGAATGTGTCTATACCCGAAAGTGGTCAACTTTTCCCCAGTCCGAAATCAGACAAAAATACAGGCTTACGAAAAGTGTAAAAAATTGCCTATATCGTCCTATATCACGGGGTAGACTTCTTACGTTAATTTAACCAAAATATCGTAAAAAGAAGTTTTGATAATTTCAGATCTCTTATCATTTGTAACTGCCCAATGGCGATGCAGTCGTGAGTAGATATAAAAAGTGCTTCTCAGTGTTCTTAAAAGAATTTAATCGTTTAATATATTTAACTAGTGTAGTACAACAGTAATAACAGTTTTACTAATTTCAGTTGTATTCTATTTCTTGGGACGAACAAACGCGCAAAGTTGTAAATGTGAGTTTCTAAATTGTCGAGAGACTAATTTTTGGTAGGACAGGGATTATTGATTTTTAACCTTTAGATGAAATTAAATTTACCCAAACTTATAATATGTAATGCGATCGAAATCGTACAGGTGTCCCGGTTTCCCCTCGAAAATATTTTAATTCCCCCCACTCCTACCCCCTCGAAACTGGAACACCCTGTATACGAAATAGTTGCCGTACTAATGTCTTTCTTAAATGCTTGCTTTCAGTGATAGTAGTAACAATAACACATCTAACAAAAGCAGAGTGTCAAAGTAAGTCGCTATAGATGTCGTAACTTAGTAATAATAAGGATACAGTATGTGATATAATGATTTGTTTTAATCTAGATTAGATCATTGTTGATTACTTAAAGATATAGTGTGTCATATACTGTACATACAAGATTCCTTCAATCGTAATCTTTACAGCTGAAAATTATAATAAATAACACATTCATTACATATTATAATTTTCGGTTTTTTAATCTGCTGTTTTCTGTTTGTTTGTACTTTTTTTCCTAAATAGTTATCTAGTTTCTTTGTGTCTGTGTAATGTGTATGCGTGTCTAAAAAAAAAAAACCGCGATGAAATTGTTTCAGATTTGTAGATATTATAGTTGAACACCCTGTAGATTTATTAGTCTTTTTCAGTAGACTTATTGCATAAAAAAACAACACGAATGGAACAATTTCAAAACGCAGATGTTCTAACAAGAAAAGAACGTAATTATAAGGTTTCTAATCACAACATGTTGCAGCGAGACAAATTTTTTGCTATGAATGCGACAGTTGGTCAGATTTCCGATGCAAGGACCCTTTCAACTACACGGCACTGCCAAAGGATCAACCTCCTTTGATGACGTGCAATGGCTGCTGCGTCAAAATGGTTCGAAATGCCAGATCACGTAAGGAATTTTGTGCAGTTACACTGAGAGAAAAGAAATGTAAAGTCAAAGTCAAAACAAATTTTTTTTTTAATATTGCAGACAGACGTTTGAATGAAATAAATCTGGTTTTATCTTGTTATAGAAGCGATGAAATTACTGTAAGTTTTGTTGCAGCATACGAGGTGGTCCGAAGAACGTGTACATCTCAATTGATGATCAATCTCTTCATGGTGGACCACGTGTGCATGATGGAAAGTAGCGGAACTGGTCACATGTGTTTCTGTGAGGAAGACATGTGCAATTCTGTAGAAACTCTTACCTCAAACGTATACTTCCTACGCATAATTCCTATTATCGCTTCGTTGACATGCATGTTTTCATAATCCAAACGAATTTACCCAGAAAATCCTTCCGATTAGTGCGTAGCGAGCTAACTGCCATTGGTGCTTTGAGTGTAGGAGACTTTCGGACTTTTGGAGTCTCCACAAACTTTTTTCAGACCACCAACTACAGACTATGAGTGCAACAACATTGTGTGAGGTCGACACAGGCAAGTAGTCAAGTTTTTGGCCCAAGATACGTTCGTTGTTCAGCATGCTATTTTTTGTACATAATTAAAATAATTCATTGAATCGTAAATTGTACATAACAAACTAGGCCAAAGAACAGTTTTATGATGCGTACCTGTTTGTCTAATAGCTGTAATTTTATAATCTAAAATTGAGAGATTTGAATTCTACGAGACAATATACTTGCTGTTGTTTTTATTCCCTTTGAGACAACAGCAAGTTTGGTTACTAAATTAGTAACGAGAAAGTGTGTAAGTGAATCATTAGATAGTTTTTTTTTTGTTCAAAATAATCAAACGTTTTCACATTTTGTTACCTGGCATCCGTTAAATTACCAATTTATTCAGTTAGCACAAACCTGACGACACAGTGCCCGCACGTTGAAGGCCACATGCCGGCAAATCATTACAAAATCACGGACGTGCGGGACGGAGTATTTTACAGTACCGCTTTTCGTTAATTTTACCATCAATACATATAAAACCGATTCGCCTGAACGGGCGAATGTAGAGGGCGCTAACATCGGTGCATGAGTCGAGATAAAATTTAAATTAACTATGGTCGGAACCCTTATTGAGAAAATATATATATTATCAAGGACAACCCATTGAAGAATGAGAAAAATTATTTGCAGCAGGAAAATGTGACTATATGTGGATTTCTTAATAAAAAACGTTACATTTTGAGGTTAGATCCGCAATATGTCAACCTTAAAAACAGTATGAGTCCTTCACTGTACACTCAACTTGATTTATTCGTGTACAAATCTTCTTTTAGAAAATACTACTAGCTCTGTGTATAAGTCAAAATTTTCGATTTTAGTTATTGGGCATTCTAGAAATATGTGGTTAAGGCTTCCCACCTGTCCACATTCGCAATATGGACATTTTAGGATACATTTTAGGTTATCTGCTATCTGTTACTGTTGTTACGAATGTCCGGCAGGGGGCGTTTCGGGTTTGACGTTACTGTGGTAATAGCAGCAAAACACGGGTCGACAAAAATCGATTTTTTTGGATCGAAAATTGTTTTTAAGGCCGTTTTTTTGCTCAAAACTCTTTGCGAAGGGTATTTAGAGGGATCTTATCGTAAGACATGAGAGCGAGCGGCTTTTATAAGGTCGGCAGGAACGGATAAAAAATGTAAATTTTTGACGTTCATCGATCCGCTTGTCGGAATTTCTAGACATCACGTGACATTTTCTCGAGGTTCGCCTTCACCCGAAGAGGGGCAAAAACGTGATTTTTTTTTCAAAATTGACGCATTTAATTTACAAAATATCGCGCAGTCCACGCGGAATTGTGTCCTTTTTTCAATTCGAGCGTCAAAAGTAATATCGAAAAGCCCAATTTTGCAGCTACTCGATCGCAAATGTCGGCGAAAATGGGCAATTCCGCTGAACGCGCCCTACACTTGAAAGTTCGTAATCAGTATAGGTAGACTAGCTCTGTGTATATGTCAAAATTTTCGATTTTAGTTATTGGGCATTCTAGAAATATGTGGTTAAGGCTTCCCACCTCTCCACATTGGCAATATGGACATTTTAGGATACATTTTAGGTTATCTGCTATCTGTTACTGTTGTTACGAATTTCCGGCAGGGGGCGTTTCGGGTTTGACGTTACTGTGGTAATAGCAGCAAAACACGGGTCGACAAAAATCGATTTTTTGGATCGAAAATTGTTTTTAAGGCCGTTTTTTTGCTCAAAACTCTTTGCGAAGGGTATTTAGAGGGATCTTATCGTAAGACATGAGAGCGAGCGGCTTTTATAAGGTCGGCAGGAACGGATAAAAAATGTAAATTTTTGACGTTCGTCGATCCGCTTGTCGGAATTTCTAGACGTCACGTGACATTTTCTCGAGGTTCGCCTTCACCCGAAGAGGTGCAAAAACGTGATTTTTTTTCAAAATTGACGCATTTAATTTACAAAATATCGCGCAGTCCACGCGGAATTGTGTCCTTTTTTCAATTCGAAAAACCCAATCGCAAATGTCGGCGAAAATGGGCGATTCCGCTGAACGCGCCCTACGTAATTAGTATAGGTAGATAGATAGATAAACATACTAGCTTAATGTCTTTAGACATTTTTGCCAATTTTTAGTACACGTCGCCACTCACTGTGTAACCTTTTCCCTTTAGGAAACATGTGAAATGGCTCGCTGTGATATGACCCACATAACAATTTTTAGCACGCACGTGTCGAACACGATATGTTGGCCCAATGTGTTGGCACGAAGAAAACATAACGTAAACACAACCGTGTAATTTGCATAGTGCCCGCACTGTGTTTGCACGTCATGCCAGCACAACGTGCAGACGCTGTGAGGACTCGGTCTGCCCACCCACCGTGTTGAACTGTTTACGTTTGTTTACGGACTTTACGCTTCTGAGAAGCACTACGTGCTGACATATTGCTCTCATATGAGGACTCACTGCGCCAGCAAGGCGTCAACATGCGTGCAAAATTTAGCATAACGTGTTGGCACCATGCTGGGAATGTGTCTCTAAATTGTTATGTGGGGAATTGCATTGTGGAACGCGACAAAAGGTCTTACTTCTGCAGCTTCTTTTTTTTGTTGTTTTTCATCTTTTAGATTTAAATACCGGCGAAATTATACTCAAAATCTTATACGACACCATATAAATTATGAAAATTATCCCGAATAAGACACTAGTTAATATTTTCACCACCAGAGCGACGACTCTTTCGCTCGTTGAGGCGAATTGTTGTACTGAACGAAAGAAGCACACCAGAAACATCATTGTGCGTTTTAAACCAATTTTCCAATGTTTCTTCCTTCTACTAATACTAGCGTTTAAGAGTTTTTGCTCAGAATGTTTGGCTCATCTTACCAAGTTCTTATGACTTTTCGAAACGTAACTAAAAATTCCTGCATGTCGTTCTTAACATTTCTTAAGAGTTTGACTTCTTAAGAGTTAGCAAAGTAAGTTACTTGTTGAAACCTGTCCGAGAGTAACGTTTAGGCATATCGTATAGAAAACCACATCTTGTTATGTCAACCCAACCCCCCCATCTTCATCTTGTGATGTTTTAGAAAAGAAAAAATCAGCTGCGCCAAATTTTGTACCTAATATCGCGAGTATTCATTTATCATGGTTCATTAGAACTGCTTTTGGGTTCTAGCACTTCTACATCTTTGAAATTCCGAGTGTAAATGAAAGAGGGTGTTCAAAAACCGTGATTTTGCGAAATGTCAAAAAATTGACGTTTTTTGAGCGCCCGTCTCGGCCTAAAAAAGGGGTCTTGACCACAAATTATACGAGGGGTCGTTAGATTGGACCTTCCCCTGTCGGATCTGACCGAAAACGGGGCTCCAAAACGCGTATTCACCGAGACTCCATAGAAAGTTTGGGGCCATACCTACCGACAGAATTTGCAACTAAAACCCAAAAACAGTTCTAATGAACCGTGGAATACACTGTATAAACATAACTTGCTCTTAAATATTTAATTTATAGGTAATAAAAGCCGTATGTTTATAAACATATCATTTTTAGAGCATTTTTTGGAGTACGTTAACTTTATGATAACAAAAAGGCAAGGCTGGCTTTTACGAAAAAAAAATCGTATTTGTTATTCACTGCAGAGTTTATTATTATACACTATAGTTTTTTTTCCTTGTATTCGTCATCTTGTTATAATGTATAGGCAGAATAGGCAATACATGAGGCATGAAAAAGCACGGCTAACACTTTTAACACACCATAACTTAAAACACTCATCATAGCACTTTCCATTCTTACTAGAAAAATCTGCTAATATGGCATGCTTTGTTTTTAGAGAGAGAGAGAAGTAGAGTTTGCTGTGACGCTTCATCACATTACAGCTTATTTTTTCTCTTCACAGCAAACTTTCTAAAATTTCAATAACTTTACATCGGTTCCTTACTAACATTTTTGAGCGTAGTTTATTCTAAACCAGCAATAAACTTAATAAACCACCTAAAAAAAAAATTGATAAAACTAATCATCTCATTATTAAAAACCAAAAAAAAGTAAGCAATAATTAAAACGGACATACATATCTTGAAAATCTCTTGGTCGGAAAAAGTTAGTAAGTATAGAAATAGAGCGTTCAAGCATGGCTATAGTTTAACTGCAATTGGCAAAACCTGTAAATTTACCACTGTACTAAATTTACAACTGTACTAAATGTCATCCTCACTAATACACATTTGGCCACGATGTTATTTACATCATTGTACACGCTTCTCCGTTATTACATATGAAGACGCATTGCTCTATGCCGCCTGTATATATTTCGTACCTCGTTTTGGTCATTTTGCATACGGCAATGCGTCACGACATTTAAGAAGCTACGAAAAGGGCAGGTGAATCGTTTTTAAGGCTAAAAATTAGCCGTCTTTGTTACTTATTATTATATAGAATTGTTCAGAGAAGAAATGTAATAATCATATCATTATATTGTGTTATAATAATTGTTTATTATTAATTATTATGAGATATAATAAAATGTTTGTTACGATGTTTTGTATTTTGTTTCATTTTGTCTACTCATCACTATGACGAAAATCTGACCAATCTGTCATCTGGTGGCGATCGGACGAACTAAACTTGCTAAATAAAAATCGTCTTTTTATTAAACTGAATAGGAAGGACACCACGAAAAATAGTTTAAAATTATTTCATTGTATATCACGTTAAATACATTACACTTATCCTTAGGTAAAAAGTAATCGTTACGCAGTACGTATATGTACAAATTTTTGAATTCCTTACTAATCAATCTTTGAATTTGACGGTCCTTAACGAATCCTCGGGCAGCATCTCCAAGAACGCCATCGCACCATCGTTAAAAGCGTACGAAACACCACCATCGATAACAAGAGACGCGTCAAAACATTTCGATTTGATTTTTATCTTTCCTACGAAGCCTCTCCTTTGTATAGCTCTTCCTTGAGGCCAAACACCAAGCGAAATCATCTCTCGTATCGTATAACTCATAATATTTTCAGCTAAAATTAAAGAAAAAAAAATATATATATATATATATATTTTTTCTTTTCAAATATCAAATAATCAACTTACTGGGATCGAACATCAATTGTTTATTATACAAATTCGATAAGACGGTAGCCAAGCTATGTTCATCTTCCGTCGGATCCATGTCTAACAGTCGTAGAAGTTCCGCAACGCTCTGTACAGGAAGTCGATTCATACTTAAATGCCACGAGGTGGAACCGGTTCCGGTGCATATGCAGAGGCCGGAGCATTTCAAATTTGTTGATTCCACGCTGTTGTCCAACCAAACTACCAGGTGAGAGACCCGTGCAGATAAAGTTTCGCCGATAAAAACCTCGTTCAGCGCTAGGTACGGTAAGATCGTTCCTTTGTCTCTCAGCTTCGATGGAATCATTTCGGTCGTCTCGTTCTCGTGGATTTCATGGAGTGGAGTGGGTATGGCGTTGCCTTTGTGGCCGAATAAGGTCACGCGGATTCTACTACGTAGCAGCCATTCGAAATTACCCTGGAAATTGTGGGTTTGTTGGGGGATGTTAGGGTTTAAGTTTGATTGTCGATAACTTTTGTAATATTTGACGGATTGTTATGGTTCTTTTTGGTAATTGTAGAGAAATTTATGGAGATAGTCGGTAAGTTGTTCGATTTTAATGAAAAACTATGATACGATGAGTAATAAGGGAAGAGACAAGTAATGATTTTTTTGGTTATGTTGCTATGAACTTTGGGTTTAATAAAATAATATACGGTTTCAACCGCTAGTCTTGGATTTATATTGTTTATTAGACTCTTGGGAATAACTATTGTTAGTTTCATTAGGCTTTGATAGTTATTTTTTGAGTTATAAACTTTTGAAATGTTTATCAACATCTTTGTCTTCATGAATTGCTTCTTTGACTTTAGATTATTTTGTCTGACATTTGTGGTAGTTTCAACCACTACTCTTGGCTTTATATTGTTCATTAGACTCTTGACAATAATTATTGTTAACTTCCTTAAGATTGGATAACTATTTTTAAAGTTAGAAACTTATTTATCAAGAACTATGACTACATACAGTGTTCCCTTGACTTTATATTATTTTGTCTGACATTTGTAGTAGTTTTAACCACTACTCTTGGCTTTATATTGTTTATTAGACCCTTGGCAATAATTATTGTTAGTTTCATTAAGATTGCATAACTATTTTGAAAGCTATAAACTTTTGCAAAATGTTTATCAATATCTTTGCCTTCATAATTTGTTCCCTTGACTTTATATTATTTTGTCTGACATTTGTAGCAATTTCAACCACTACCCTTGGCTTTATATTGTTTATTAGACCCTTGGCAATAATTATTGTTAGTTTCATGAAGATTGCATAACTATTTTGAAAGTTATAAACTTTTGCAAAATGTTTATCAATATCTTTGCCTTCATAAATTGTTCCTTTGATTTTATATTATTTTATCTGACATTTGTGGTGGTTTCAACCACTAATATTGGCTTTATATTCTTCATTAGACACTTGACAATAATTATTGTTAGTTTCCTTAAGATTGCATGATTATTTTGAAAGTTATAAACATTCTCAATAATTGAAACATCTCAAGACATTTGAGAAGCGATTATTTCATTCGAGTGCGTCCATCACTAGTTGTAGATGTCAAAATTTTGCACAAAAATGCAGATATGAATAAAAGAAGAACAAACTTGGTGAATTTCTGTACAACACCATGAAAAAATCACCACAATCAGTGTAATATTACTTACAAAAGTTAAGACATTTTATAATACTAAGCAAAAAAAAAAAACACAGTTTACCGTAAGTAATCGTTCGACAGCAGCCTCTATATCATTTGAGTATTGCTTCGGTAAACATAAATGCCCTTCTGACCTACTCGGATTCGAATTAAACCCCACGACTGGTAAGACGTTGTTTCGCACTCGACTAGCGGCTAAAAGAAAAGTTCCGTCGCCTCCAGTTGGGAATACAACATCAGCCCATTCCACGCATTCCTCCGTATAATTAAAACTGACAAAGAAAATAAAATTTAAACCATGAAAAACAGATTAGATCTGTTATAAACAGATTAGATCTGTTATAAACAGATTAGATTTGTTATAAATAGAAATATACCTGTTAACAACTCTGACGTCAAATCCCATACTTTTTAATTTTGAGACAAGCATGCCTTCATAGTTCTTGTGGACACTATGATGGTACATAACGTGGTCGTAGTCTGTACCACGTCTCTTGAGTTTTATCATGAGTTCATGTTCCGCTAAATTTCGATATCGATACCGTTCGAATTCATAGTGGGAGAGTTTTGAGACGACAAGTGCCTTCTTAAAGTTGATTTTCTTTGGTAATGGTGTATTGGTACTACAGAAACACTTCCTTCCTAAAATTCACCACAAGTGATCAAAAAGAAATTTAAATTTGGCGCGTTGGTAACCCATGGTAACCGAGCGTAGGTTCCATGGTAACGCGTCGCAACTGCGACGTGATTGTGAAAGCACCTTGCAGTCGCGGCGCTGTTGTCAATGTCACGAATTGTGGTTATGGTTAGAATTAATTCTGAAGCCTTGCTGCGATAAATAGAAGCGTGTGCTCACCTGATATAACATTTTTAAGTAAAATTCTCGGTTTGTACATTTAAATTAAATATTGTTTACTTATCTAAGACCATTTAGCTCACGTTTAGCGGATAGATAGCATTGCTGGAGGTTATGCCACCGTCAAGTGTGATACTTTGACCGCATTCGAAATCCTTATCGAATGTTTTCATAAGATCGTTTTTATTGTGGCGCGGATGATTTTTTCGCAACGTGTGTCCGTCTTATCTCGCTAAATAATATCGATTGGTTAATAATTCGCATATTTCGCGATCCGACACGGGCAAAATAACAACGTAGAACCCGTCAGTGAACACAAGTGAACAGTTCTGTCGGACACCGGCATCTGTAATCTGTTTTTGTAATTCTGTAGTACAGTCGACAGAACAAATATAGACCGCGTGACGTACTTTCGGAGTTTGTGTGTTTATCTATTGTGGGCAATGTAAACAAACGATTAGGTATACCGTTGTTTCTTGTACGTTTAAAAAATGTACAAGAAAATGCCTACGGTCGGGGAAGTACAAACAGGTTTCGGGCGAATGTAGAGGGCGCTAACATCGGGGACAACCCCTTGACGAAAAATTTTGAGGTTGGATCCGCAATATGTCAAACTTAATAATACTTTGAACACACCAGCATGCGTCTTGAGACATTTTTGCCAATTTTTAGTACACGTCACCACTCGCTGGGTAACCTTTTCCCTTTAGGAAACATGTGAAATGGCAAGCCTTAGTTGTGATATGAATTGCATTGTGGAACGCAACAATAGCTCTTATTTCTGGTGCTTCTTTTTGTCGTTTGTCATCTTTTAGATTTAAATACCGGCGAAAGTTAATACTTTCACCACCAGAGCGGAGGCGAAATAGAAAATAAACGATATTTTGGTTGCTTACATATTAAATAATTTATTATTGTTACAATTATTATTTCATTTTCATGCAATCTTCTCTAGTGAGCTCCTTTTGCGTTATGCTACTAATTCTAAAACCGTCAGAATCGACGCAGTAATAATCATCCCCATCTCTCTGTAACGGATCATAGTTCCCATTGGCCAAACAGGTACGTAACTGTTGTAAACCAACAGCTTCAAATATTTTAACATCTCTAGCGCAATCTAAAAAATAAAAATTTGTAATAAACTGTTGTTTTTTTACAGTTAACCACTCCCATTCAATCCTTAAGACTTACGGCAATCAATGTCTGCTATTACGGCACCAGCGAGATCAGCGGCATAACCTATGGCTGTATTGTCTCTCCAAACGCAAGAAATACTGAAAAAAAGTCAAAAAATTATTGATTTTTTTGCAAATTGTGCAATTTCTGGTCGTTTTACATTCCGTTTTCAATCCTGGTCGGCCCGAAAGAACCATCGTACAGACATCTTAAGAACGGAAAACTTGTACGCAAAGTTCCATGGGCCGTAAATTCATCCCTAATTTTTTCTTGGGCGTACAACTGACTTTCGCACCTGCGAAGGTATTGGCTACCCATGACTTTACCTTCGTCTGAAAAAGGAATTTAAACAGACAAAAATATTTCTTGCATAGTCTTTATTCATTGCTGATCTACGAATACCAATTTGCCCTCTGGTGGCAGTAATGTACGTAATTACGTAATTAAAGTGTATGTAATGCTTACAACATGGGAGTCTTGTCATCATTTTTTCTGATACTGTTGGTGTGAGCATCTCTCCAGTTTTTGGTTCAGCGCACCAGCATTGTCCGTTCAAGCACTGCAATGGTTCGTAATTGCCCATGTCGTCGCAATGTAGGGTGACGAAATAGTTATTTGGGTCTTCTTCAAGTTCAGCCCTTTTCCTGCTACAAGCTGTTGAATAGGAATTTGTCAGAAGTGAGTAAGACTTACTAAAATTGTTAAAAATGGTTCCCAAATGGCAGAGAATTGAAAAAATATTAGTCTAGAGTGAAAAAATACTAGTAAAGTCATTTTAAATTATCAAAACAGGATTCAAAACTACCCAAAATGTCTTACAAATTGTCCAAAGTGGTGTAATATTTTCCAAAATCACCCAAAACTGTGAAGAGTAAAGACAATATTCATTCGTACTTACCACAAGTCATATTGGCGGCTTGGTTCGAAAAGGCAGTGCCAAAAATGCGAGTTCCCTTCCCATCAAAGCAGAAACATCTAAAAACATTGTGTATATGTTGCAGAAATAATCCAGCAATAATAAAATGAGATATACGAACCTATCTCCTTTACATTGCTTTGGTTCCCAGGTACCATCATTTCGACATGTTGGGTTCCATCTGGTATCTTTGTAATCGACACCGTAGTAGTATTTCCAACAAGAATCTAAAAAATAACAATAACAGAACCAAAAATTATGGCCAAAATCGTTTTATTCAAAACGGTATATTACCTTCGTCTACTGCACATCTACCACCTGTGCATTTGTGCCCAGGTGGACAAATATCAGTACAAACACCCCCAGGTTCTGAAATCACACAATTTTATTTCACTCAACCGAAGAACATGTTGAAACAAAACTCACTTGTCGAAATTTGTTCACAACCTGGTATTTTACCACAATACAAAGTGGGATTATAATAGTAAGATTGTGAAGTATCACAGTCCTCAACACCGAAATCCGTAACTATCGGAAAACGAAGAAAATTTGCCAAATTTTGTTCACAATCCGGCCGGGTTACAGCAATTGCTGCAGAAAAGACACAGCACAAGAAAGACAGGAACAAATACATGTTTGTTTAGAATCTTTCAACACGCAATATTCGCGATTACAACAATATATAGATTCTGGTGTCATATCTCAGGATGTTACAAAGATTAGATTACAATAATAAGATATTGATAAGTTTTTTTCATATTGATTGTTTTGTGTATTAAATTTAAAACGCTCCCGCGTTGGCTAATTGCGATAACTACCAGCAGAGGGCTACCCGATCGCTACGACGGTGCTGCCACAACGTGTAGCTTTCCATTGACAAGTCCTAACCTATACTTAACCTCAAATAACACCAGCATGACATCTACAACCGATAAAACGAAAAAGTAAGCAAAAATCCTTTATTCCCTTCTCAATTTCAATAAATTCTTTATAAATTACTCCAGGAAAACAAAATCTGTGTGCGAAATCCCTAGAGGTAAGCCGAAATCTGGTAGAATATGGAAGGAACAGAAGCAACGTTTCTCTTCGATAGTTAAGACGAAAGGTGTTAAAAGTCCCTTTGAGAAGAAAGAGGCTCTCCGGAAAGAGTTGACGCGTGCAAAGGAGGCATCTAGGGCCCTGAAGGCAGCAAGGGAGGCTGAAAAAGAACTGAAAAAGGAGAGACGACGGGCAAATTTGAAACGGCAAGAGGAAAACCGTAAAAAATCCGAGGTTGTACAGGTTATTACAAATTCGATGAAGTTGAAGCGTATGAAGCGGAAACACTTGAGGCATATCGAGAAACGTGATACAAATAATATGTAGTTTTTAGTTTGAATGTATAGATGGTTCAAACCAAGGAGAGCACAGTTGTGTATGCAACCGAATATACGCGGGTCATTTATAAACCATACACTGGGTATAATTGGTTGCATATGTCACTGTGCTCTACTTCGTTTAAAACTACTCTAATAGTTTAAATAAATATAAGTTTCCTTTAATTATTATGGGTTTTATTATTTTTGTGTTTTAAAATAATTAAAGTTGGTAGTTGCGTGTAACAAGTGGTTTATTCTATTTACAAGTATTACAAAAATATTCTTTTGGGCAGTAACTCCTTATTTTTGGTCGTTCAGGAAATTATAGAACAGATCTTTGGTAGAAAATTACATTCTGAAGACGCCAAAGTTCGTTTTCTTCTTTTCGCTGTTCAATGCAGCGGCAAGGCTGAGCCCCAATATTTTCCTTGTGTCCTTTGGATCGATGACACCATCATCCCATAATCTAGAGGAAAAAAAAACTATGAAATTTGCACCAATAACGTTACAAACTAACTTTATCAATCAATATCTCATACATTGTTCCCTTGACTTTATGTTGTTTTTCCAGACAATTATGACTGTTTCTAGTACTATTCTTGACTTTATATTGTTCATTAGACCCTTGGCAATAATTATTGTCAGTTTCATTAAGAATGCTTAATTATTTTGAAAGTTATACATATTTGAAAAAGTTCTGTCAATATTTTCGCCTTCATAAATTGTTCTCTTGACTTTATATTGTTTGCTTGACTTTATATTGTTTTAACTGACATTTATGATGGTTTCAACCACTATTCTTGACTTTGGATTGTTCATTAAACTCTTAGCAATAATTCTGGTTAGTTTCATTAAGATTGTTTAATTATTTCTGAAGTTAGAAACTTTTGAAATTATTTAACAATATCTTTGCCTTCATAAATTGTCCCTCGACTTTATGTTGTTTTGACTGACATTTATGGTGGTCTCAACCACTAATCTTGACTTTGTATCGTTTATTAGACTCTTGGCAATAATTATTGTTAGTTTTGTTAAGATTGCATAATTATTTTGGAAGTAAACTTATGAAAACGTTTATCAGTGTCTTTGTCTTCATAAATTGTCCCTTTGACTTTATATTGTTTTGACTGACATTTATGGTGGTTTCAACCACTATTCTTGACTTTGGATTGTTCATTAAACTCTTAGCAATACTTCTGGTTAGTTTCATTAAGATTGTTTAATTATTTAGAAGTTAGAAACTTTTGAAATTATTTAACAATATCTTTGCCTTCATAAATTGTCCCTCGACTTTATGTTGTTTTGACTGACATTTATGGTGGTTTCAACCACTAATTTTGACTTTGTATCGTTTATTAGACTCTTGGCAATAATTATTGTTAGTTTTGTTAAGATTGCATAATTATTTTGGAAGTTATAAACTTATGAAAACGTTTATCAGTGTCTTTGTCTTCATAAATTGTCCCTTTGACTTTATATTGTTTTGACTGACATTTATGGTGGTTTCAACCACTATTCTTGACTTTGGATTGTTCATTAAACTCTTAGCAATACTTCTGGTTAGTTTCATTAACATATTTCTGAAGTTAGCAACTTTTGTAATTATTTAACAATATCTTTGCCTTCATAAATTGTCCCTCGACTTTATGTTGTTTTAACTGACATTTATGGTGGTCTCAACCACTAATCTTGACTTTGTATCGTTTATTAGACTCTTGGCAATAATTATTGTTAGTTTTGTTAAGATTGCATAATTATTTTGGAAGTTATAAACTTATGAAAACGTTTATCAGTGTCTTTGTCTTCATAAATTGTCCCTTTGACTTTATATTGTTTTGACTGACATTTATGGCGGTTTCAACCACTATTCTTGACTTTGGATTGTTCATTAAACTCTTAGCAATACTTCTGGTTAGTTTCATTAAGATATTTCTGAAGTTAGCAACTTTTGAAATATGTTGACTTTTAATAACTTTTGTAATCCTCGACCGTTTTCACTGAAAATTCTGTATGGTATGCAGAAATTTATCAAGATTAGCACACGTGTTTTACATTTTAACAAATTACAATCCTTCATTCCAATAAACCCGGAAGAGACACCCCGATATTGTCAAGGCTCTCCCTCCCGTAACACCCAGAAAACTTATTTTAATAAAAATCTCAAGCACACCTCATAATCTTCAAGAAATCCTTTACAAAATCTCGAAAAATTCACCAAAATAACTCAAAAAACACCCAAGTTATTAACCGTTAAAGTTTCCCTTACCTCGCGCTACTAAAATACGCAGAACTCTCTTTATCAAACTGCTCGATGATGGGTCTTTCAAACTCATCGATGTCCTTCTTCGTCCACGATTTGCCCTTCGTCTTTACGGCCACCTGGGACAACACACCTGCTGCTTGCGGGCCCCCCATCACGGAGATACGTGCATTCGGCCACATGTACAAGAAACGCGGTGAATATGAACGACCACACATACCTAATGGGATAATAGTTAATAATTTAATAAGAGTACATGTTTGATGATGATTAAAGGTAAGAAAAGTTGATTTTTACGATGTTATATTTGTGGATTTACCGTAATTTCCGGCACCGTACGATCCACCGATGATTAAAGTGATTTTCGGTACTTTTGCGCATGCAACTGCTGTTACTAACTTCGCACCGTGTTTTGCTATGCCACCGGTTTCAGCCTGTTTACCAACCATGAATCCTAAGAAAAAAAAAATATATATATATATATTTTTCAAGAAAATCAATTTTATACCTGTAATATTCTGCAAGAAAATAATCGGTATATTCCTCTGTGTACACAACTGAACAAAATGTGCCCCCTTCACGGCACTCTCCGCAAACAACACCCCGTTATTCCCGATAACCCCGACGGACTTCCCGTACAGTTTCGTGAACCCGCAGACCAAAGTTTCGCCGTAGCGTTTCTTGAACTCGTCGAATCTCGATCCGTCGAAAACCCTCGCTATGACTTCCCTAACGTCGAAAGGCTTCGTCAGATCTTGGTCGATAATACCATACAGGTCTTCGCTGTTGTATTTTGGGGCTTCGAACGGCTCGTCGAAGATGTTCTCTTTAGTTTTGTTGATGTTTTTAACGATTTGTCTTGCGAGGTGCAAAGCGTGGTCGTCGTCCAACGCAAAATGATCGGTGACGCCCGAAACGGAACAATGCATGTCTGCTCCGCCTAATTCTTCGGCGGAGACTTCTTCCCCTGTCGCAGCTTTGACCAGAGGGGGCCCTGCTAAGAAAATCGTTCCTTGCTGCTTTACGATGATCGATTCGTCAGCCATTGCGGGGACGTAGGCTCCGCCTGCTGTACAAGAGCCGAGAACAACAGCTATCTAAAGATGATTAAATAAATTTTTTTGCCATTAATATATTCAAAAAAAAAGACACAAAAAAAGCATTTATAGGCAAAAAAAGCAAAATAAAAATAGAACCAAATGACAAAAATGCTTACTTGTGGGATTCCCTCAGATGACATGTTTGCCTGATTGAAAAAGATTCTTCCAAAATGGTTTTTGTCGGGAAAAACCTCCGACTGATGAGGTAAATTTGCCCCACCGCTATCGACTAGGTAAATGCATGGTAAGTTGTTCTCTTGAGCGATCTCCTGCGCTCGTACGTGCTTTTTAACAGTGATAGGGTAATAAGTCCCCCCTTTTACGGTGGCATCGTTAGCAACAATCATACATTCATTACTAAAAATTGTCTTATATAATTTATATATACCTATTTTAAAATAGTTTTTTGGCTACCCATAAATTTTTCCAATGCCCGTAACAATACCTCCAGAGTTTATAACATCATCATACATATTATAACCAGCGAACGTAGATAACTCCAAGAAAGCGGTGTTCTTATCGAGTAATTTATTGATACGGTCTCTAACCAATAGCTTTCCTTTGGACGTATGTCTTTTAATAGCCTTTTCTCCACCTCCTTGTAACACATCCACAGTTCTTTTCCTTAGAGTGTCCACTAATTCGTTCATTTGAGCATAATTCTCCTAAAACAATTCGAAATTCCCGCGTAGGTAAGGTCGCTCTATAACCTCTACAACTAGAGGGCGCGTCGGAGTTAAGGCATGCATTGTAGGATTCATAAGCAGTGTACTTACTTGATATCTTTTGGAGCTTTGATCGCATTTCGTTTGTATTACGTTGGCGCTTTGTATGTGAACAAGCCTTACGAACGGCCTGCAGTTTTTCAATAATCTGCTGCTTTTCGATAACATTCTGAAATATTTGCCGTATGTTAACGCGACCAGTTCATACACTAGCCTGAGTTGCAAAACCAGATGTTATTCGAAGTTATTCGCCTCTGGGTTATTAGTAGATTAACCTTTGACCAAGTTTGTTAAAAGACAATATACCTCGAGCGAAAAATGGCAATTTTTAGTCACGTTACCGTCTTATTTAATTAGAATAATCGGGGGGAATAATATAAACAAGAGATAACAATCTGTGATGTGATTGTGACGTCACAATTGCAATTTTAATTAGGTTATTTATAAGAGAAATACGAAATTTATAATAGGCAAATTCTAAACGCATTGATTGTTTATCAAATAGAATTCGGTATGATCCATAAAATTAATTATTTGATACTTTATATCATTTATATCGAGATAAAGTAGCGCCATCTATATTCTCTGGTTTAAACAAATCACCTAGGGATTTTTTTTTGTTGATTTGGGGGAATTTACCACTAGCGACAAGCTGTCAGCCATATTGCGGCACTTGCCTAAATCACAACCTACCAGATAAGGTCGTTATTTTCTCCTATTTCCCAAAAAATTAGGAAAATGTTCAACACATCGTCGATTTTAGCCAGAAGGGCCATCACCAACCTCGTCAGGCAACACCATGGAGGTACCCCAGGCGAAGTAAGTTAATTTTTCCCTAAAAATTATTACATAACAACATAGTTTGGGATTAAATCATAGTGTGTCTTGAAATTACGATGATATCATATCATAGCAGCTTTGTATTGCTTTTTATGAATATAATTAATGTTTTTTTGTGTTTTTCTTTCAGAATTTGCCATTCCAAATCACGAACAGGTATCGTTTGACGGCTTGGTTCATTGTTTTCTTTGGATCAGCATTCGCCGCTCCATTCGTCGTCTTGAGACATCAACTCCTCAAGAAGTAAACGATAACTTATTTAGTGAACGGAATAGTCGACATTAATGTAACAACCGGTGTTCTTAACGAACATTAATGTTCTATCTAGAGTATATTAAATTTTTATTACCAACGTATTGTTTTCATGTACACTTCTGTGCGTAATAATGTTATAATACACTGTACATATTCATAATGTACCACTTTTCGTTTGTTTTTGTTTCTGATATTGCATGGTGGGTGGGGTTATGTATGCAGAAAATTAATTTAATGCATCTGCATTTCTTGGGATGCAGTACTTGTTAACGTTAGTTATATAAAATGAAACTTTATTTCATATTTTTCTGGATATTTTGGATTTACAAAATGAATTTGGGCTTATAAGTCAATACTGTATTGTTGCGCCATGTGTATGTCCGCGTGCGTACATAGATGTGAATTCGGTTGCCTACATAATGCATATTTTTTTTTTAACTAAGAATTTAGAAAACAATTTTCATGATTTAGTTAAAAAAAACTTGCTACCACTATTAAAAAGAGCGATTTTACCACATCTTTAACTAAACTAAATTGTGCTAGGCCCAGAATGTTGAATCTTATAACTAGAAAGAATTTAATTCAATAAATTTGTCTGATTAAAAATTCAATAAAAACACAAATGTGTCAATAATACACATGCAAGACCTAAGACACATATTTTAGGTCAGGAATGTTGTATTTTATGACTAGAAAGAATTTAATTCGCAAAAACCAGATGCAATAAAACAGCAGGTAGTCCAAATAATCAATAAACTTGTCTTAGGTCAGGAATGTTGTATTTTATGACTAGAAAGAATTTAATTCCCAAAAACCAGATGCAATAAAACAACAGGTTGTCCCAATAATCAATAAATTTGTCTTAGGTCAGGAATGTTGTATTTTATGACTAGAAAGAATTTAATTCCCAAAAACCAGATGCAATAAAACAACAGGTTATCCCAATAATCAATAAACTTGTCTTAGGTCAGGAATGTTGTATTTTATGACTAGAAAGAATTTAATTCCCAAAAACCAGATGCAATAAAACAACAGGTTATCCCAATAATCAATAAACTTGTCTTAGGTCAGGAATGTTGTATTTTATGACTAGAAAGAATTTAATTCCCAAAAACCAGCTGCAATAAAACAACAGGTTGTCCCAATAATCAATAAACTTGTCTTAGGTCAGGAATGTTGTATTTTATGACTAGAAAGAATTTAATTCCCAAAAACCAGATGCAATATAACAACAGGTTGTCCCAATAATCAACAAACTTGTCTTAGGTCAGGAATGTTGTATTTTATGACTAGAAAAAATGTATTTCCCAAAAAACCAGATGCAATAAAACAGCAGGTGGTCTCAATAATACATACACTTGTCTTAGGTCAGGAATGTTGTATTTTATGACTAGAAAGAATTTATTTCCCAAAACCCAGATGCAATAAAACAGCAGGTGGTCTCAATAGTACATACACTTGTCTTAGGTCAGGAATGTTGTATTTTATGACTAGAAAGAATTTATTTCCCAAAAACCAGATGCAATAAAACAACAGAGCTAGTCTCAATAATCAATAAACTTGTCTTCGGTCAGGAATGTTGTATTTTATGACTAGAAAGAATTTATTTCCCAAAATCCAGATGCAATAAAGCAGCAAGTGATCTCAATAGTACATACACTTGTCTTAGGTCAGGAATGTTGTATTTTATAACTAGAAAGAATTTAATTCGCAAAAACCAGATGCAATAAAACAACAGGTTGTCCCAATAATCAATAAACTTGTCTTAAGTCAGGAATGTTGTATTTTATGACTAGAAAGAATTTAATTCCCAAAAACCAGATGCAATAAAACAGCAGGTCTTTGGTGGCGCCATCTAGCGTAAGTAGATGTCTGAAAACCCCGTCGTTAAGGTGATAATCAACGATTAAAACTTAACGCTCGTTCTGCAACTCACCAATACCGTTTAAACTTCACCATTTTCTTTTCACAACACAAAGAATTTTAACTAACACACGTTGTACATAATAATGTGGACATAATAAAGAACTAAAACGATTTTTTGGTTGTCCAAGATTGAAACACTCCGTAGAATAATTAAAATCTGTTGAAAGAAACACCATCAACATACTAATTTGCTATTTAATTAATTTAATGATAGTTTACGAGTGTCTGAAAGATGGTCATAACGAGTGTATGAAAACATAGTGAAACTCGTAACGCTAAAAATAGTTTGACATGACACCTCGACGACAGTTGCCATATGAATAAACTCATAATGTGCCGCATAACAAGCCTATTATTGCATTAATTTCAGTTTGTAAACGGATGCAGGTCATTTCTATTCAAGATGGCAAGCCAGACACACGGAATACAGCAGTTGCTCACCGCTGAAAAACGGGCAGCAGAAAAAGTTTCAGAAGCCAGAAAAAGTAAGTAATCTGTCAGTTTTTACACACTATTTTCCGATCATCGAATTGAGTGAATAATTAAACAAATTAGGGGTATATTAAATACAGAGAGAAGTAATTCTTACTTCTATATTAAGTCTATTTCTGTATTTTTGGTTCAGACGCGTCTGAAGTTTATTTTTACAGCACTGAAACGCAGTCTCGCATTGTCATTTGGTTTATCTGTCAGTCAGTTTTCGCTTTCAACGTTTTTAACTCAAATTTAGGCGCCTATTCGCGTTTCATTGCCATAATCGACAATTACAACGTACAACGTAATTTTTATTTCCAACTTCCGGTGTTTTTCTACACGTAATTGTTAGTTGCGGTGTAATGAATGGGAAAGAGAATAACATTGTTATGATTGTTTCTAATGTGTATAATTGTTGTTTATTAAAAACAAACTATAGTGGAGTCATAAAAATCATAAAAATGTATGGTGTGTCTCCTTAGGAAAAGCTAAAAGGATAAAGCAGGCCAGGGAAGAGGCACAGGCAGAAATTGAAAAATACAGGCAAGAGCGAGAACGTCAGTTCAAAGAGTATGAGGCGAAACATATGGGCTCAAAAGGTGACATTGCGGCGAAAATCGACAAGAATACAGCGAAACTTTTGGACAGTTTGCACAAAGAAGTCGAAAGGAACAAAGAAATCGTATGCTTCGTCAATTTTTTCAAATTATTCTTGAAAAATCGTCAAAGTTTAAGTGATTTCTTAACAAATAATCGTATTTTTTAGGTCCTTACTGAGCTACTCGACTTGGTTTACGATATAAAACCGAAAATTCACCCGAATTACTTTATCATGTATCCAAAATGATAACAAAAAGAGAGGAAGAAATTCTTTTTAGTTGGAATTAACTAGCATACAAGTTATACAATTTATAAACAATAGGGTGGTGGGTAAAATAACAGCAATACTTATAAGCAACACTTGCTAGTTACACTTTAATTTAATAATAGATTCATGTATCATTGTTATGTCACTCAATAAATGCATATTGCCCAACCTTTGAATTTGTTTTGCCGCCGGTTAATGGTCCCCTATTCGTTCCCTATTCTACCGACAACGTATCTTATTAGCTTGTAAGCTAGATAGCGCTATAGTCAACGGTCGCGATTTAATTTCAAATTGTGTTTTTATATGTCCTTAAAAAATTCTCCCGTTCTAGAGCAAAACTGATGGAAGGCTGTAATTTTCAGGATTAATTAACCAATCTATCTGTGAACTAAAACAGTATAGAAGCAATTTTTATTCCATCAACTGTGGTCGTTAGAGATAAAATACAAAATTGTGACATTTCACTCGTTTCTCGTAATGCAAACTTTGAAAAAAATCTCCTGTCTAGACCAGACATGATGGAAGGCTATAATTTTCAGGATTAATTAACCAATCTATCTGTGAACTAAAACAGTATAGAAACAATTTTTATTTCATTAACTTTGGTCGTTAGAGACAAAATACGAAATTGTGACATTTCACTCGTTTCTCGTAATGCAAACTTTGAAAAAATCTCCTGTCTAGACCAGAAATGATGGAAGGCTGTAATTTTCAGGACTAATTAACCAATCGATCTGTGAACTAAAACAGTATAGAAACAATTTTTATTCCATCAACTGTGGTCGTTAGAGACAAAATACAAAATTGTGACATTTCACTCGTTTCTCGTAATGCAAACTTTGAAAAAATCTCCTGTCTAGACCAGAAATGATGGAAGGCTGTAATTTTCAAGACTAATTAACCGATCTATTTGTGAACTAAAACAGCATAGAAACAATTTTTATTCCATCAACTTTGGTCGTTAGAGACAAAATACAAAATTGTGACATTTCACTCGTTTCTCGTAATGCAAACTTTGAAAAAATCTCCTGTCTAGACCAGAACTGATCGAAGGCTGTAATTTTTAGGATTAATTAACCAATCTATCTGTGAACTAAAACAGTATAGAAACAATTTTTATTTCATTAACTTTGGTCGTTAGAGACAAAATACGAAATTGTGACATTTTACTCGTTTCTCGTAATGCAAACTTTGAAAAAATCTCCTGTCTAGACCAGAAATGATGGAAGACTGTAATTTTCAGGACTAATTAATCAATCTATCTGTGAACTAAAATAGTATAGAAACAATTTTTATTCCATCAACTTTGGTCGTTAGAGACAAAATACACATTTGTGACATTTCACTCGTTTCTCGTAATGCAAACTTTGAAAAAATCTCCTGTCTAGACCAGAAATGATGGAAGGCTGTAATTTTCAGGACTAATTAACCAATATATCTGTGAACTAAAACAGTATAGAAACAATTTTTGTTGCATCAACTGTGGTCGTTAGAGACAAAATACACAATTGTGACATTTCACTGGTTTCTCGTAATGCAAACTTTGAAAAAATCTCCTGTCTAGACCAGAAATGATGGAAGGCTGTAATTTTCAAGACTAATTAACCGATCTATTTGTGAACTAAAACAGTATAGAAACAATTTTTATTCCATCAACTTTGGTCGTTAGAGACAAAATACACAATTGTGACATTTCACTCGTTTCTCGTAATGCAAACTTTGAAAAAATCTCCTGTCTAGACCAGACATGATGGAAGGCTGTAATTTTCAGGACTAATTAACCAATCTATCTGTGAACTAAAACAGTATAGAAACAATTTTTATTTCATTAACTTTGGTCGGTAGAGACAAAATACACAATTGTGACATTTCACTCGTTTCTCGTAATGCAAACTTTGAAAAAATCTCCTGTCTAGACCAGACATGGTGGAAGGCTGTAATTTTCAAAACTAATTAACCGATCTATCTGTAAACTAAAACAGTATAGAAACAATTTTTATTCCATCAACTGTGATCGTTAGAGACAAAATACGAAATTGTGACATTTCACTCGTTTCTCGTAATGCAAACTTTGAAAAAATCTCCTGTCTAGACCAGAAATGATGGAAGGCTGTAATTTTCAGGACTAATTAACCAATCTATCTGTGAACTAAAACAGTATAGAAATAATTTTTATTCCATCAACTGTGGTCGTTAGAGACAAAATACAAAATTGTGACATTTCACTCGTTTCTCGTAATGCAAACTTTGAAAAAATCTCCTGTCTAGACCAGAAATGATGGAAGGCTGTAATTTTTAGGATTAATTAACCAATCGATCTGTGAACTAAAACAGTATAGAAACAATTATTAAAATTCTTTCTGTAGACATTTTCTCTAGAGACACTTAGAGAATTCTTAAAATAAACAAGTTTGCATGAATTTCTCAAATGAGAACTTAAACATAACCATTTTAATCAAATATCATAAGATCATAAGATTACAAATATATAATACAAATAAGGCATTACAAAAGGCATCTATTACCTGTGAGTCTGGTCTTGGAAAACGTCAAAATTTTGTGATTCGCTGGATCTGATCTAGATCAATCTGATTCACTCTTCCTAATCTCCAACAGGAGACGTATAAACACTGTGTTGTTAAAATAATCACCAATTAGGGCATCTCCAACATTACCTGCTTAAAAAACGAAGAAGACTGTAAACATTTTCCTAAAACTAAAAAAAATATATTAATTTCACTTATAATCATTGAATATTTTTGTCGCGCCAATTCGAAATAGAAAATTCTCTCTTAATCCATCTGAAAAAAAAAAAACGAATATCTTTTATGAATAGGTACCAATATATATTAAAGAAATAATACTTACTGCAAATTACTTGCGAACACTATGATCACTATCGCACTTTATTCAGCGTTTGGCAAGGATATTCTCTCTCTCTACAGAATTTTGAGAGTCTGCAGAGTTTTGCGAGTCGTAATAAAACCCGACGACGAGGCCGCGCGTATAAAAATTGCTTAAATCCTACCTTATAAGTGTCTTCCTTCGTGTCCAACGCTGGATGTCATCTATGGGACCTACCTTGCACATGATGTCTTCATCCCGGTAAGCTGCCTTTCCTCTAGAGTCCTCCACCGCGTCACTGGTCCTCCGTCCACGCACATTTCCGGCCGCCATTGAACACTACACTCGTATAGCTTAAGCGCGCACTACTAAAAAGTATCTTTGTCACTAACACTTGTGTCACTACACTTTTGGCACTACACTTTACTACAACATCACCGTAGTTGTCCATCTGCAACAATAATACAACTAAATATAGCAAAAGCAAAATAGCAAGAGTTACAGATGGATGGTGTATACATCCACTATGTTTATTAAGATATAAAGACTACTAGTTCACAGTTGCAGACGAAATTTGACGCTGAAACGAGTACGAAACATGGCACAACACAGCTCAAGACATCACAAATCACCCATTCCGAGGTTCTGCTGGTATTTCTGAATATAACACACGTTTTGCCGTGAAATTCTGATAAAAATCGCTGTGAGATGCGCTTTTGACAGCAAGCTGAAATTCTACGGCAATATGGCGCGAATACAGCAATATAACTTAGATAATACATCTATATTTTGCCGCTTTTTACGGTTTTGTGATTAGAGATTATTCGGTTTTAATAACCAAGAATTCAGTATTAGGTACTTACTGTTTATTCTTCGTTGAAAATTGTAGATAACTCGTCAAGTTGTTGATATCACGGAGGTATATCGCAAACTGAGCAAAATAGCCACATAAATCGTCGACAACAACATATGAAATGCATAAAAAACTTTACCTGCGGACCCAAGGCATACAGGTACACATCCGGCACTCCGCAAAAACTCGTTCAAATTCGACTGCTAAACGCACATAGCACATCACGTATTGGAAACTTTTACAAATATTTCTTGATAGAAACTATGACAATTACTCGACTATCCTTGAAGATATCGAAATGAAACAAACACCGTTATAACCAGCAATCCTCGGACAATCTAAAACTTGATGGGTCCAATTCGAAAGATGATAATTAGTATAAGTATTTAATTAACAACTGACTCGATCACACCAAAAATTCGCTAAAAACGCGATTTTCAAAGGGTTGTATCTCGACGACCCTTTGCTCAATTTTAACAAAACCTACACCATTTAATTGCCCTCTCCTTAATCTATAAAAATCAAACCATACAGAAGGAAAAATAAACCATAAAACAGGAACAAGAGACCATAAAAAGGAACAAGAATTCTACAGAAGGAACAAGAAACCATAAAGAAGGAACAAGATAGCATAAAAAGGAACAAGAAACCATAACAAGGAACAAGAACTCTACAAAAGGAACAAGAACTCTACAGAAGGAACAAGAACTCTACAGAAGGAACAAGAACTCTACAGAAAGAACAAGACACCATAAAGAAGGAACAAGATAGCATAAAAAGGAACAAGAAACCATACAGAAGGAAAAATAAACCATAAAAAGGAGCAAGAGACCATAAAGAAGGGACAAGAAACCATAAAAAAAAGCAACAAGAACTCTACAGAAAGAACAAGACATCATAAAGAAGGAACAAGATAGCATAAAATGGAACAAGAAACCATACAGAAGGAAAAATAAACCATAAAAAGGAGCAAGAAACCATAAAGAAGGAACAAGAACTCTACAGAAAGAACAAGACACCATAAAGAAGGAACAAGATATCATAAAAAGGAACTAGAAACCTTACAGAAGGAAAAATAAACCATAAAAAGGAGCAAGAGACCATAAAGAAGGGACAAGAAACCATAAAAAAAGCAACAAGAACTCTACAGAAAGAACAAGACACCATAAAGAAGGAACAAGATAGCATAAAATGGAACAAGAAACCATACAGAAGGAAAAATAAACCATAAAAAGGAGAAAGAGACCATAAAGAAGGAACAAGAACTCTACAGAAAGAACAAGACACCATAAAGAAGGAACAAGATATCATAAAAAGGAACTAGAAACCTTACAGAAGGAAAAATAAACCATAAAAAGGAGCAAGAGACCATAAAGAAGGGACAAGAAACCATAAAAAAAGCAACAAGAACTCTACAGAAAGAACAAGACACCATAAAGAAGGAACAAGATAGCATAAAATGGAACAAGAAACCATACAGAAGGAAAAATAAACCATAAAAAGGAGAAAGAGACCATAAAGAAGGAACAAGAACTCTACAGAAAGAACAAGACACCATAAAGAAGGAACAAGATATCATAAAAAGGAACTAGAAACCATACAGAAGGAAAAATAAACCATAAAAAGGAGCAAGAGACCATAAAGAAGGGACAAGAAACCATAAAAAAGCAACAAGAACTCTACAGAAAGAACAAGACACCATAAAGAAGGAACGAGATAGCATAAAATGGAACAAGAAACCATACAGAAGGAAAAATAAACCATAAAAAGGAGCAAGAGACCATAAAGAAGGAACAAGAACTCTACAGAAAGAACAAGACACCATAAAGAAGGAACAAGATAGCATAAAATGGAACAAGAAACTATACAGAAGGAAAAATAAACCATAAAAAGGAGCAAGAGACCATAAAGAAGGAACAAGAACTCTACAGAAAGAACAAGACACCACAAAGAAGGAACAAGATAGCATAAAAAGGAACAAGAAACCATACAGAAGGAAAAATAAACCATAAAAAGGAGCAACAGACCATAAAGAAGGGACAAGAAACCATAAAAAAAGCAACAAGAACTCTACAGAAAGAACAAGTCACCATAAAGAAGGAACAAGATAGCATAAAATGGAACAAGAAACCATACAGAAGGAAAAATACCATAAAAAGGAGCAAGAAACCATAAAGAAGGAACAAGAACTCTACAGAAAGAACAAGACACCATAAAGAAGGAACAAGATATCATAAAAAGGAACTAGAAACCTTACAGAAGGAAAAATAAACCATAAAAAGGAGCAAGAGACCATAAAGAAGGGACAAGAAACCATAAAAAAAGCAACAAGAACTCTACAGAAAGAACAAGACAACATAAAGAAGGAACAAGATTGCATAAAATGGAACAAGAAACCATACAGAAGGAAAAATAAACCATAAAAAGGAGCAAGAAACCATAAAGAAGGAACAAGAACTCTACAGAAAGAACAAGACACCATAAAGAAGGAAAAATAAACCATAAAAAGGAGCAAGAGACCATAAAGAAGGGACAAGAAACCATAAAAAAAGCAACAAGAACTCTACAGAAAGAACAAGATACCATAAAGAAGGAACAAGATAGCATAAAATGGAACAAGAAACCATACAGAAGGAAAAATAAACCATAAAAAGGAGCAAGAGACCATAAAGAAGGAACAAGAACTCTACAGAAAGAACAAGACTTTCACAACTTTTACAAATATTTCTTGACAGAAACTATGACAATTACTCGACTATCCTTGAAGATATCGAAATGAAACAAACACCGCTATAATCAGCAATCCTCGGCCAATCTAAAAGTTGATGAGTCCGATTCGAAATATGATAATTAGTATGAGTAATTAATTAATAACTGACTCGATGACACCAAAACTTCGCCAAAATCTTGATTTTCAAAGGGCTGTATCACGACTACCCTTTGCTCGAATTTAACAAAACCTACACCATTCGATTGTACTCTCCTTAATCTATAATAATTTTGATGATTCCCGAGGAAATAAAATGCATATATATTAATGAGCATAATCTTTTATTTCTTTCAATTCAAAACTGAAAAAATCAATAGGTCTCCTCCAGATACAGAAACATAAACAATAATCAATATAACTATTATAATAATAATAATAATACATACACTATCATAATATTACAATACACGTAAAAATAAAATAAAATTAAACAAAAAAAATATATATATAAAGTAATATAGAAAAGACGAACGATTTACATATATGGCAATTTACAGAAGAAATCAAAATGCTAAAAGGTTCGTCTATCCAATGACCAGAATCGCGAATATTCATCTTTATCCATTAAAACTACAAAAACGAAAAAAAAAAATCCTAACCTCCAACATGGATCTATATAGTATTTATAATATATTATTTTATTATATATTATTTTAATATATTATTAAATAGTTCACTCCTCACAAAATTACCTATCGTAGGCAATAATAATAATAATGATAATAATGATATTAGTAAGCTTATCGAGCCGCTTAGATTTTACAATAGAGGTTAGGGCTCTGTTACTAAGCCAACTCGATTCTTAAGACACAGCGTGAATGTGTTTTCTCTCAAAAAATTTTTTCGTACATTATAAATACAAACTAGTAAGTGCACTTTTTTTTTTTGATTTCAGTGTAACAAAAAAACCAACAAAAAAATACTTAGGCTAACGCGTGTAGCGACGTCCAAACGTCGATAAAAGCGTCACAAAGTGTCACAATATATTGCTTTATAAGTGTTACTCCTCCTAAAAAAAAAAATTACTAAAAACAAGGCAGACTTTTATATTACATTTCGTTGTCGACCTCATCATACGTTAATATTTGGTATCCTAGACCGTACTAATTCTTATTTAGTTACTATTTAGTTCTTATTTACAATATATATTGAAATAAATACACTCCCAGCAAAAAAATTAAATACTCTGCAATATAATATACAAATAAACACTTGACTAGAAGTTGCAACCTTTCTTCTATATTTAACCTTTTTCTATACTTATCCCCCTTCTATATTTCCTCTTCTTCTAATTATTACACTAAAAATTATTCAGGGATACCACCATTCTTAACACCAAGCAATTTCGCGGCATCATCCGGAGTTGAGGTTATAATCTGGTCTACCATGGCGCCACCTATACCCAATAGGTTACTAATCAGATCGCCACTCTCGTTACCACCATCCGACTCGTCGGTTTTCTCCATGGTTGGGTTTGGTTGGGTCTTGGTTTTCTCCACGCTCGGGTTGCCATCTTCATCGCTGATTGCGAGATCGCCTTCAGTTGAGGTGTGCTTCTTCCTATGGCGGAGCATGCTATGCTTCAAAGTGAACTTCCGACAGCAGATGTCGCAACTAAACGGTCGTTCACCAGTATGGGTCCTCATATGACGTCTCAAGTCTTCAGCCGACCAAAATCTCCGCATGCAAAACGCGCAGATCACCTTTCTATTCGAGTAATCCGGGAATTTTCCACGGATTTCGATGTCTTCTTCGTCGTGGTTGTTGGAGGAGTCCTCAGGAGGTGACGTGGTGCTATCCAAGGCGTTTTTTGACATGAGCAAGTCATATTCGGAAGGATGTTTGTCTTTGATGTGGTCCAAACAATCGTTCCTCTCGGAGAAAGAACCCTCGCACAAGTGGCACTTAAATGGTAGGTCAGAAGAGCTTCCGGGTTGTTCTTGGCCGGGTTTATGGACATCCCAATCGCCATGTTTCTCGTCTTCGGAACTTTCGTAGCTATGCTTGCCGTGGATGTGCTTTTTCAAGTTGGAAGCGGTCGAAAAGGTGCTGCTTGGACACGTGGAGCATTTGTAAGGTCTTTCTGGGACGTTCCTCATGAGGAACGCGTTGCTGGTGCTGGAATCGTTTGGGATTGTCGAAGCGGCACTGTCGTGCTTCCTTTGCAGGTGTCTGTCGCAGTTGGACTTCGTGGTGAAGAGCAGTGGGCAATGGGAGCACTTGAACGGTTTCTGACCGGTGTGGGTGAGGATGTGGCGTCGTAGGGACGAGGTCCATGGGAATTTTCGACTGCAGTATGGGCAGCTCACTCGGTTTGGTGCCAGGGAGTAAGCGGACTTCTTCTTGACAGGGCGGCCGCTATCCGGGTTATCAGATCTGGAAGGAGAAAGTAGAATGGATTTAGTAAAGCTGCAGTTGGTAAACTTAAGAGATAGAACATGAAAGAAGGAACTAGGAATATAAAGAAGGAACAAGAAACCATAAAGAAGGAACAAGAAACTATAAAGAAAGAACAAGGAACCACAAAGAAGGAATAAGGCACCATAAAGAACAAGAAACCATAAAGAAGGAGCAAGAAACTATAAAGAAAGAACAAGACACCATAAAGAAGGAACAAGACCTCTACAGAAAAAACAAGGCACTATAAAGAACAAGACCTCTACAGAAAAAAAAAACAAGAAACCATAAAGAAAGAACAAGCTTCCATAAAGAAGGAACAAGAAACATAAAGAAGGACCAAGAAGCCATAAAGAAGGAACAAGAACTCTACAGAAAGAACAAGGCATCATAAAGAAGGACCAAGAACTCTACAGAAAAAACAAGGCACTATAAAGAACAAGACCTCTACAGAAAAAAAAACAAGAAACCATAAAGAAAGAACAAGCTTCCATAAAGAAGGAACAAGAAACATAAAGAAGGACCAAGAAGCCATAAAGAAGGAACAAGAACTCTACAGAAAGAACAAGGCATCATAAAGAAGGACCAAAAACTCTACAGAAAAAACAAGGCACTATAAAGAACAAGACCTCTACAGAAAAAAAAACAAGAAACCATAAAGAAAGAACAAGCTTCCATAAAGAAGGAACAAGAAACATAAAGAAGGACCAAGAAGCCATAAAGAAGGAACAAGAACTCTACAGAAAGAACAAGGCATCATAAAGAAGGACCAAGAACTCTACAGAAAAAACAAGGAACTATAAAGAACAAGACCTCTACAGAAAAAAAAACAAGAAACCATAAAGAAAGAACAAGCTTCCATAAAGAAGGAACAAGAAACATAAAGAAGGACCAAGAAGCCATAAAGAAGGAACAAGAACTCTACAGAAAGAACAAGGCATCATAAAGAAGGACCAAGAACTCTACAGAAAAAACAAGGCACTATAAAGAACAAGACCTCTACAGAAAAAAAAAACAAGAAACCATAAAGAAAGAACAAGCATCCATAAAGAAGGAACAAGAAACATAAAGAAGGACCAAGAAGCCATAAAGAAGGAACAAGAACTCTACAGAAAGAACAAGGCATCATAAAGAAGGAACAAGAACTCTACAGAAAAAAACAAGGCACTATAAAGAACAAGAACTCTACAGAAGAAACAAGAAACATAAAGAAGGAACAAGAAACCATAAAGAAGGAACAAGAAACCATAAAGAAGGAACAAGAAGCCATAAAGAATGAACAAAAAAAAACATAAAGAAGGACCAAGAACTATACAGAAAGAACAAGAAGCCATAAAGAAGGAACCAGAACTCTACAGAAGAAGCAAGACACCATAAAGTAGGAATAAGAACTCTACAGAAGGAACAAGAAACCGTAAAGAAGGAACAAGAACTCTACAGAAAGAACAAGACAATATAAAGAAGGAATAAGAACTCTACAGAAAGAACAAGAAACCATCTAAAAATAACCATACAGAAAGAACAAGATAGACAACTTACTTATTCTCATCCGAGCCTGAGTTAGCTTCACTGGTGCTGCCACTGGCTACCAATCCTTCCTCGTCCTCTTCAGAGGCGATATCCTGATCATGGTCCTCCCTGTCACTCTTAAAGTACTCCTTAAAAGGCTGTTGGAACGCATTATTCACCAACCTAGCGACTGGTACCAAATCCTGGCCATCCTCACTCCGTTTCTCGTCCTTCCTCCGATCAAATTCCTCATCAGTATCCATTTTATCCTCGTTCTCATCGATAACCAAAGCACAATCATCATCCTCCTCCTTTTTCACAACCGGTGGTGCCAACTGGTTCGCCCTGAGATGCTGCGCTAGAATCGCATACTTCAACTCATCCGAAATCTGGTTTTTGTTGTCGTCCTCGTGTTGACGTACCTCAAAACTCGGCACCGTCAAATTAGCCACACCATTACTCTTCCTCCCAACATTCGAATTCGAACGCTGCCTCTGCGAGTAGTACTGAGGATGTTGCTGCTTGATATGCCGCTCCATATTCGACCTCAGCGTGAATCTAGCAGAGCAATGCTCGCAAGCAAACGGCCGTTCGGTTCTATATCTCCTCTGCTTCTGTTTAGGCATGAGAACCCCATTTTTGATCACCATCTTCACCGAGTTTGGTGAGTGTGACACATCAGGTTTCCCCTGGGGGATAGGGCTTTGCATCTTCGAGATATTCTCGGCAAAACTCGGATCGATATTCACCGATAACGGTTTGCTGATCTCCTCGTGTTTTGGAAAGGTTGGGTACATGGATTGCGCAGGAAAACGATTCTCGATGTTTAGACGATTCTCGATGTTAGGGTTTGGACGAGTAAATCTTTCGTCTTGCAGGAGAGGGAAGAGTAATGGTGGGAAAGGATGGGCCCATGGGAACGTTTGCATCATGGCCAGTTGGTGGTTCTTGAGTAATTGCTGGGCTAGGATGTTGAAAGGTGGTGGTGGTGTCTCCGGTATTTTACTGGTGAGGTCTTCAGGTGATTCTTGTTCTTCTTCGGTGTCGGAATATTCCACCTTTTTCTTGCTTAAATCGATGGGTTTGTCGTAGTCTTGGTCGCTCTCGTATTCAGGGATTTGCTTGAGGGTATCGAGGGTTTTCACGTGGATCTTGGGCTTTTGAGGAGTGGATGTATTGGTGATTGTCGGATTGAATTGGAACCTACTCTGAAGAGTTGGGATCTGCTCGCTTAACGACTTCAGGTTCTCACCAGAGATGATGTCATTGATGTTAGGGTATGGAGTTTGTCCATGCCCTGTCCATGGTAACGGATTGGGAATATCATTTCTTCTAAACTCGGCCTTTGGTGTTGAGCTTCTCATAGCGTCTTCACTATCAGCATTCGAAGTAAAGCTACTATTCAATTTCTTCGGGTCATCTCTAGCCAACTTATTCAAGTCATCGTTAGTCGGGTCTTCAGATGGATGGTAAATAATCGAATTCTTCACTTCGTCCCTAGTGTTCTTATTATGCCGATTCCTCAAGTGCCTCTCGCAGTTCGCTTTTGTGGTGAAGGCATACTTACACAAAGAACACTCGTAAGGCCGGTCACCATTATGCGTCCTCATATGTCTCACCAACGCTGATTTATCCTGCGATGAGTAAGGGCACATATTGCATTGATAGGTCCCGTTGTTGTTCCCGTTCAAGTGAGCTCTATTATGCCCCTTGAGCGCTCGTAAATTTGGGAAGACCGCAGTGCAAAGACGACACGGGAACTCCCCACGCAATTTCATCTTCCTAAACTCAATGGCGAAGATGTCTTGTGCTTCCTCTTCGTCAGTCCTCTCCTGGGTCTCACTATGACACGAAGTTTCACTCTTGGCCAGGTGTTGCATGAAGCTCCCATTACTGGCCATCGAAATAATCGTTGGGATATCAGCTAAATCTTTGGTGTGGTCAAAAGAAGGCCTCAACGCATTCTGGAGGATCGCCTTGGGAAACATCGGTAGTTTCTCGCTCGAGTTATCCTTTAAATCCAAGATGTTAAAGAATTCTTTCCTCTTGAGGATGCTAGGATCGTATTTCGGCGGAAACGTTTGATTCGCACTCGATGAGCACTCCTTCTGGTGTAGATCTAAGGAAGCAGCGCACGGGAACGCCCTGGAACACTCCTGGCATTGAAACCTGATATCAGAAGCTGGTTTATGGACGAATTCCTCGCATTTGCTCTTCGCGATTTGCGCGAATTTCTCGCTCGAGAAATCCCAGTGCGTCAAATCTTTAAAACCGTGGATCGAGGTCTTCAATTTACCGTTTTGATCGGCGTGGACGGTGTTAACGTGCAGATTCAACGCTTTATGGTTCGGGAAGGTCTGTTTACATTGCGAACATTCCGCTGGATGTTCGGGATGGTTCTCAGCTAGATGGAGCTTGAAGGTTTGCAGACTCGTGAAGTCGTCCCTCTCGCAGAGTGGACATTTGTATTGCTCTTCATCAATTTCCATTTTAACTCTGGCGTTTTTAAATTCTTCCATGTCTTCGAGTTTTCTTTTAACACCTTTATCCACTTGGTTATTGTTGAATTCAACTTTTCTAGAGCTACCAGAGCTGTCAGAACTGCCACCACTGTCTGACTCGTAGCCATTCTTCAAGTGGTGCTTCTTCATGTGCCTATGCATGTTACCGTTCGTTGTAAAGGTGACACCGCATACAGAACATGAGAAAGGACGTTCTGAGCTATGGACTAAAGCATGGCGGTCTAAACTGGAGCTTGAACATAGTACTTTATCGCAAATCTTGCAGACGAAACCTTTCTCTGGTTGTGTTTCGCTGTCATTGTTATGGCAACGTATGTGTAGTGTTAACTCGTGCTGCCCTGTAAGCAGACGATCGCATATTGGACAAGGATGTTTAATCTTTTCAGGTGAGCTGCAATCACTCCTGTTATCGGAGTCGCTTTGGTGGTCAGCTGTGTAATTGGTATGGTTAGATGCCGATAAAAAGCCAGAATCTGTGGTCCTGGCGCTTTGGTTTTGTAAGATTTCTTTGGTTTTGTGTTCGGTTGTCAGATCCATGATTTCCTCATTGGGTTCTGTTTGGGAAAAGATAAAGAATTGTGAGATTTATTCAAGCAAATACGTTTAATACTGATAACTAGTGTTAGTGGCTTGGACAAGAATGACTGATAAGCAGGAACAAAAAAATTAATCTTTGGTTTATTTAACCCGATGTTTTGTCCGGTTATCTACCCCGAAATCTATCGTTATTTTTATTGAATCTTCCCATGGTGGTTATCTGTTTTGTCCGAAAAACGGAAGCAATACAATGATTATACACCGCAATGTGATATGAATTTAACCGCTTGATTACAGAAGAAACTGGTAGTCAAAACAAACACGTAGCTTTGAGATAATAACTCTTATATTTACCTGAACTCTTTGGATGTGTTGGACTTGATCCGTTCTCGATGTTTAGTGGTATGCATATGTTCCCTTGCATCTCGCTATCAGCGCCTGCAACAAGAGTATATAACATACAAAAACACTGCATGATTTATTAAGATTGGAGACTGTATGATTATGCATTTGATTTGTTGGTATATGCATTACAAATTCCCCCTTTTAAGGAAGAAAGGTGAAAGCATACATACAGATGTTGCTTTTCCATCTGAGAGCAGATGAATAATTTCTTTCCTAGTGTATTAGGTACACATTTCGTGGAGATCAATTGATAAACGTACATCTATAGGGTTAGAGAGACATGCGGGATGTCTGGGGGACCATAAAAAATAACAGCTATGAAGGTAAATGCGAGTTACATATTATAAAATACGGTTAGAGGCATATGGTGGGGTACACCTGCTCTGTGGCCTAGCACACGCCACTGGAAACACCTGCCTTGGCGTGTGCCCCCTTTGTATACGAACACCAGGTACACCAACACCCGTTATATATATCTATATATTTAAAAAAAAAGACAATTTCTCTATACCTCTCGTTTGATACATAATTTATGAGATATATTGAGTTATATGAGTTTGATAGGTCAGTAACATGCTACAACTTGACTTGTTCTACATTTTTTAAAAGTTTTGAATTTATTACAAATCTCAGTTGTTTTTTGACATCGATTCGACGAAATTGGAGAAAGAGAAATTTCTCTGTTGTGTTTTTGACGAGGGCAGAGTGAAAACTGTTGTCTGGCGAAACCTCTTCTGTGACACACGTGACCACAATACTGACGATCGAAATTTTGAAATAACTCGCGCGCTACGCGTTTTATTGCAATCGATATTGTACTTTGGAAATATATAACAACTATAATACCTATCGAAAACAAAAAAAAAACCATTCATTTCAGTACTAGCTCTGCGTATATGTCAAAATTTTCGATTTTAGTTATTGGGCATTCTAGAAATATGTGGTTAAGGCTTCCCACCTGTCCACATTCGCAATATGGACATTTTAGGATACATTTTAGGTTATCTGCTATCTGTTACTCTTGTTACGAATGTCCGGCAGGGGGCGTTTCGGGTTTGACGTTACTGTGGTAATAGCAGCAAAACACGGGTCGACAAAAATCGATTTTTTGGATCGAAAATTGTTTTTAAGGCTGTTTTTTTGCTCAAAACTCTTTGCGAAGGGTATTTAGAGGGATCTTATCGTAAGACATGAGAGCGAGCGGCTTTTATAAGGTCGGCAGGAACGGATAAAAAATGTAAATTTTTGACGTTCATCGATCCGCTTGTCGGAATTTCTAGACGTCACGTGACATTTTCTCGAGGTTCGCCTTCACCCGAAGAGGTGCAAAAACGTGATTTTTTTTCAAAATTGACAAATTTAATTTACAAAATATCGCGCAGTCCACGTGGAATTGTGTCCTTTTTTCAATTCGAGCGTCAAAAGTAATATCGAAAAGCCCAATTTTGCAGCTACTCGATCGCAAATGGGCGATTCCGCTGAACGCGCCCTACACTTGAAAGTTCGTAATTAGTATAGGTAGACAAGGTAATTTTCAGTGACGAGAGCAAATATAATATTCACACAAAAAGTGTGGCGAAAGCCCCAATACTGAATTAAATGTTGAAGAATCCTTAAAATGTATAGTACATACGTTTCTTAGTAAGGATGATTGCGGTTGGAATTTATTTTGTCGTCATATAAACGCAAGTATTTCGTAAAGAAAAAAAAAATAAAACAGGAAAGAGCACAATATGTAGCAAGTACTTCGCGTGACTCTACGAACAACAGAGAGATACGACTAATGAAATCTTTTCTCTGAATGTTCTTCCATCATCATCCACTGGAACGAATATCTTATTATTCCACAACAGCTTCGCCATATAATATAATAACAAAAAAAAAAAATAATACACCTAACTAACAAGATGTTTCTTGCGTCTCGATTTTTATGTAAGTGACCATCGCTTTCTAACTTTTAATCCAAATTAATTACCACTCAGATTATAATTAATACAAGATTTATACTAAAATTTATAATAAATAAGTACAAGTTTCTTTTGTGACTATTGTGACTGATCTTATGACACAATATCGTATCTATATTATCAGTCGAATGTAGGAACACTTCCTGAATGGCTCTGTGTACAATTTTCACTGTCAATATTGGTTGTTCTCTCAATATTTTCCTATGTATATTGCCAAAGCTGTTGTTTATTAGATTGTATTTATTTTGACTTCCTCGATAGATACAAGGAAATCTTGCTATATTTGTCTATACGTAAGCAAAACAGTCAACCAAACGATAATTTCGTTTCTGCTTGAAAATCGAGAGAGAGAGAAAACGTGTGTTTGCGTGTTTAGTTTGAGGATCATACAATGTTCCAGTTAATAGTCGCATAAACATACGAATTAGTGGTTGTTATGTCGTATCTAAGTTTGCTGGAACCGTATGTTGGACGGAGACGGACGAAGAAATAACGAGATGTAGACGCGTATCCACGCTTTCTTGCTTTGAGAGATGATGATACCAAAGATCCGCAGTTAGCCAACTATAAACTCATCTATAAGAAGTTTATAACAACCAGTAAAAGTAGCCAATTATTAATAATTGCCCGAAATTTGTTGATGACGACGTTTACGCAAGTTTTTGATACAAAAATTTCGATAGAATTGCCATAAAATTTATCAAATTTGAGCTATTTTAGGATCATGTTATGTTATCGATTTAAGTATTTACTACGATTCAAATTCTTGGGGATTCCCTATGACGTAAGTCATGGAGTATGACCCTAGCTGCAAATAATTCGATCATACATTAAGGCTGTATACACACAATTTTAGAAGCACCATTCTTTCTTATAATATTATAATAGAGCTAGAAGTAGGCCTCTAGTGGCGGGTAGCAGATTCTTACTCTGAGAGATACATAGAAAGTTGTGAAATTACTTTACAGATGGCGTTAACAGTTTCTCGCGTCTTTACAAGGGTTCTTGTAAAGACAAAGTTTTTACAAGGATTATGAGGAAAACTAGGATTGTAGTGGAATAGCCTACACCGAGAGAACTACATTTTTAGGTAAGATATTTCTATGATTTAAAACTAATCACCTATGACACCATCAAGCTAAATTCTTTTCGAGAAAATATGTGATCTAACCTAAAACTAATTGCTCTCTTGTACTTTCCTAATTGCTACTTAACATGGCTAGCAAGAATTAGAAAGGGAAATACAATTAAATATAGCCCATAGCAAAATTTTACTAACTACGACATATTTCTAATCTGTCTGTCTATTTAGAGATGACTAAAAACTGTATTCGTGTTAATAAAATTGCCAATTGGTTGATAAAACCATAGGCAGGTGTTACTAATCTGAACGTTTTACGATATTTGACTATCTTGTCTTTGAAATGATTCTATTGAAATCGGTATTTTGGTGGTATCTCTCTTTGTCGGAGTTATTCCGAGCTATTTTTGGCACTACAGATGATAATTTGCACTTGGTACGTGTTTAAAAATCTATTTTAAAACGAAGACAATATTCTATCATTACTAATAACTTATCTGGGGGTTTTGTGGATTTCATTGAATTCATTGATATCAAATTTCAGTATATGTTATAGTTATTTCTGCTCTGACGAAGAAAATGTTATTCTTCTAGATATAAAAAGAGTAAGACGTTCGTTTTACATCAACAACAATATACAATACATTCTTCAACGAACAAACAGTTTCTTGGTCCAAAAGTATACGTACGTATCGCTTAAAACAGACGTAATTCCTTTCAAGCAGTTCCTTCATACGTAAAACAAGAAAACGTAATACTTGGAACATCAAGAAAATCATATTATTACTCTGGCAATTTTATATTTTACTTGAACCAACCAAATGATCGTTCTGCGAATATAGAAACAAGTGATATTCTTCACTCAAAGATATTCGTGTTGTATCGAATATCAATTCAAATTGAATCATTAACACGAAGGTGCGTAGAAATAAACCAGATTCTTGATTACTTATTACAAACATCCGGGCCTGGTATCACTTTCCACAATTTATCATCTCACTTTTCGCTACTTATCTATCAAGTTAGTTCACCAGAAAAAAACACACTCTATAAATATAGTTTTGATATCAAGGAATCGATCTAATTACAACTTCTCTAGAATGTAAAAAGGAAGAACACTATCAATTTCAACAGTAAGAGAAATCAACCACAAGATTAAATTAACCATAAGGAATATTAGGAACCTCTTCTTAGTAAAATAACAAAACCAGACGTCGTTTATCCGCATTTAACAAACAATATTCCGGGTTGTCTTTATCATCGATGCGTCAATACAAGGTCCATATCGTCATCTGCTTTGTAAAGCACACCTATTTACAAAACAAACATACAGGGTGTGTCAAAATATCGAGGAAGCACGCGCGCAACTATATCCTCTTTGTCTGTGTTGGTTTTTCCCAATCTCTTAATCTAATCGCAATTTAACAAACAAACAAGCATCTCTCAAACATACAAACTCATCTGTCGCGTTTTGCACATTTATCTGTCGCTCTCCGAAATGTTTATAGTTTATACACAAAATTAATGATTATTAACCGATATTATTAATAATATAAGTAATAAATAATATTTATTATTTATCACTATTGAAACATTTGTTTCAATGATGACTAAAGCATATTCTGCAAGAACTTGAGTCAGTTTTTTTTGTGTGTGTAAAAAAAAAACCTTAACAGAAGCTTACAAAAGTGTAGTTTCGATTTTATTTTAAGTTCTTTATATTTTTAGTGAGATTTTATCTCTAATATGCACTCATGAGGTTGCTAAGCTGTTACACAGGATGATATAGATTATATAGATGCACACAGAATTCGAGATTTTGTAACGCAATCGAAATTTTTCTATTTTCTTTTGATACTTGTCGACGAGATATTGAGATAAAACGGCAGATAAAAGCCAATTTTTCATCAGCAGCTCGAAAATCTAGTGCCAGATACGGCATATGTCACTTCATATACGATATTTCTAATAGCAGATATAATATTATACCCAAATATAATAATATTTGGGGTTATTAAATTACAATAAACAAACTTTGTCATTGTTTCGTCTGGATTTTCTGTCTCAATTTCATGTTTTAGACTTTAAATTACAAAAAAATATCTTACCCAGAAACGGAAAATATCTTTCTTTTCTCAACACAAAGAACAAAAACACTAGCGAAGTGCACCAAAACATGCAGCAACAAACTGCAGCAACATTGCGCTGATGACCGTTGAGATTTATACTGATCATGAAGATATAAAGCCAGAGATGTGGGAGGGGATCATTTCAGATAAGTGGGGAGAAAAAATGTCGATATCTTTACAGATGATTTGAGTAGGAATAGAACCGAAGTACGATAATTTTAGTGCAAAATGTGAGTAGGTATGTCTGTGAACGCGATAGCGTGCAAACGGTACAACGGATCGGGCTGAAATTTGGTATATTCCTTTAAAATTACCAAGGGACGAACTGGATCGTTTTTGGTGACAATCTGACAACCGGAAGTGGCTAATGTTGAAGGCGTTTTCTTAGAGATTGTAGAGCTTTATGTGGGTAGAAAACGCAGACAAATTCGACCTCTGAATTTGATTGAAATTTTCTTAGAATCTTTGTAATGATCCTTCGATTAAACACTTGAATAACAATAGACGATTGCTTCAAAATCAATTCTCCGAATTTAGTATCTCGTGATATGTTTTTTAATTTTCTTCAGTGGAAAACAGAAGCTGCACATACATGTTCAAATTTGAGTTATTTTTATGGCAAAGAACTTACAGATTTGACTAAAATCTTACGTGTTATAAAACATTACGTGTTATAAAACATTACATGTTATAAAAAACTCTCAAATGATTCAGCTTATATAAGCTCAAACTAAGCCAAGGTTTGACTAGAGACGTCAGCGCCATCTCCCCGCCAGTAGACATAGCGAAAATTTTTAATGAAACCGCACATTTTTTTTATTCAAACACAAAATCTTTTCGCACAAATCTATAATTATGTCTTTCTCTTCCAAATAATTTCAAATGGAATAGTTAGTTACCTCAAGACCGTTCTTTATTTCAAATAAAACCAGCGAATCTTGGGTATTTTAGCCTGTATCTCAAACTGCACACAAATTAATTCGATCGACTTTGAATTATAGTTCGCAATTGCATGAAGAAAATATAATTTAAGAGCTCCAAGACTGCTCCAAGATTGCTCCAAGATCTGTACGTACTACAACTTAACCAACATATTATTATAGAGCAATATAATTGGTGTTTTTATTAGATACGTATTAAGAAATAGTATATTATTATTATACAAGCGCTCCTCGTGCCCCAAATGAACGAATGCGCCAATATGTCTTATAAAACGAGTGTAGTATACTATTTTTTCTACTTTGCGTCATTAATTTTATAAAAATTTAGAAGTATATTAGGTAAAATTCCAATCTAGAGTATTTATGGGTGCAACCGTTGGCAACACTGTCATCTGTCACTTAAATTCAAATATCTGTGAAAAAGTAATTATTGATAATTATTATATACCATCATATACTAGTAGTACGAAACCTAGGATGCAACACGCAAGTTTAAATATGTATAAAAATATACATACTTCGGAGTTTGTGCGATTCTAAAAAATCAGTTTGTACTTACTTTTGTGGTTATGTGTATTTTCGTTTGACATGCATTTGATATCAATGTCACCAATCTTAGAAAAAAGTTACTAAAAACGGTGTTACAATTTGCTAATTGTAACACCGAAAACAGTGTTACAAGGTGTGCATTGTGAATGCAAAGTAGAAAAATATAATTTAAGAGCTCCAAGACTGCTCCAAGATTGCTACAAGATCTGTTCGTACTACAACTTAACCAACATATTATTATAGAGCGATATAATTGGTGTTTTTATTAGATACGTATTAAGAAAAATATTCTTTTATTTTCGGAAAGTTGTGTGGGGGGCCAAATGTTTCTTTCTCCCACTGCATCGATTAGGCGTCTACATACGAGATATTAGCTACACAGTTTTGTGTCTGGCGTATTAGGTACCTCTGTGTATGATGTGTCGTTGCCATGGAGACGGCAGATTTTGCAGATCAATACAGGTAGGTTGGCAGCCATCTTGGACGCCTGCTCTCCTGAGATGGAGACACACCCACGCCATGTCTACGACCCATTACGACCCGTTTGACCCAAAACAAGCTCTCCCCTTGAACTGTATTATTGTTAATATTCAAAAGATAGACTTTAAGAGTTCGTTTAAAAAATATTTTGCGGTTGAATTATGTTTAAAATATTCTTTAAACACTTGGGAATCACGCAAGTAGTATTACTTGCGTACTAATGTAATACCCTTCAATATTTCCCCATAACTTTTGTAATATGGAACTTAGAAGGCTCAAATTTGTTTTATATTGTTCCTAAAGCTTTAAGGAATGATATAAAACAAAATTTGACTTCAACCCCCTTCCCCCCGGAAAATTAAAGGTTGTAGAAAACAAAAAATGGAACAAAAATCGTCCATCTCGGCCAAAATAAATTGCGTAAAGACTATTAGGGGTTGGTATTGGCACCCCCCTCATCCGCAAAAGTGGTAAAGTCAATCTTCCGTCTATTATCGAGTATATTAACCGTGTAATAAACACCCTATTATGCCCCCACGGTGGATGAATGGAGACAGCGACGCGGAAAGATGATTTAACCCCCGTACAATGGCAGGGGATGGTACAGATTGTTACCGGTATCGACTATAGATTGTCCCACAGGGGGGTGGTCGGATCTCGCAATTGTGAGATACAACCCACCCCCTTTATTTTAGCATGTGAACAGGAACACGTGATGATGTGACCTTACAATCTTTCAGATTCTGAAAATTTTATAATCAGGGATTTAAAACATTGCAATCAGGGTTTGGAAGCATTGTAATCAGGGACTGAAAGCATTTTAGCATGTGAACAGGAACATATGATGATGTGACCTTACAATCTTTCAGATTCTGAAAATTTTATAATCAGGGACTTAAAACATCGCAATCAGGGATTGGAAGCATTGTAATCAGGGACTGAAAGCATTTTAGCATGTGAACAGGAACATATGATGATGTGACCTTACAATCTTTCAGATTTGGTAATCAGGTGTTGGAAATTTTGTAACCAGGGACTGAAAGCATTGTAATCAGGGATTGGAAGCATTTTAGCATGTGAACAGGAACATATGATGATGTGATCTTACAATCTTTCAGATTCTGAAAATTTTATAATCAGAGACTTAAAACATTGTAATCAGGGATTGGAAGCATTGTAATCAGGGACTGAAAGCATTTTAGCATGTGAACAGGAACATATGATGATGTGACCTTACAATCTTTCAGATTCTGAAAATTTTATAATCAGGGACTTAAAACATTGCAATCAGGGATTGGAAGCATTGTAATCAGGGACTGAAAGCATTTTAGCATGTGAACAGGAACATATGATGATGTGACCTTACAATCTTTCAGATTTGGTAATCAGGTGTTGGAAATTTTGTAACCAGGGACTGAAAGCATTGTAATCAGGGATTGGAAGCATTTTAGCATGTGAACAGGAACATATGATGATGTGATCTTACAATCTTTCAGATTCTGAAAATTTTATAATCAGAGACTTAAAACATTGTAATCAGGGATTGGAAGCATTGTAATCAGGGACTGAAAGCATTTTAGCATGTGAACAGGAACATATGATGATGTGACCTTACAATCTTTCAGATTCTGAAAATTTTATAATCAGGGACTTAAAACATTGCAATCAGGGATTGGAAGCATTGTAATCAGGGACTGAAAGCATTTTAGCATGTGAACAGGAACATATGATGATGTGACCTTACAATCTTTCAGATTTGGTAATCAGGTGTTGGAAATTTTGTAACCAGGGACTGAAAGCATTGTAATCAGGGATTGGAAGCATTTTAGCATGTGAACAGGAACATATGATGATGTGATCTTACAATCTTTCAGATTCTGAAAATTTTATAATCAGAGACTTAAAACATTGTAATCAGGGATTGGAAGCATTGTAATCAGGGACTGAAAGCATTTTAGCATGTGAACAGGAACATATGATGATATGACCTTACAATCTTTCAGATTTGGTAATCAGGTGTTGGAAATTTTGTAATCAGGGACTGAAAGCATTGTAATCAGGGATTGGAAGCATTTTAGCATGTGAACAGGAACATATGATGATGTGACCTTACAATCTTTCAGATTTGTTAATCAGGTGTTGGAAATTTTGTAATCAGGGACTGAAAGCATTGTAATCAGGGATTGGAAGCATTTTAGCATGTGAACAGGAACATATGATGATGTGACCTTACAATCTTTCAGATTTGGTAATCAGGTTTTGGAAATTTTGTAATCAGGGACTGAAAGCATTGTAATCAGGGATTGGAAGCATTTTAGCATGTGAACAGGAACATATGATGATGTGACCTTACAATCTTTCAGATTTGGTAATCAGGTGTTGGAAATTTTGTAATCAGGGACTGAAAGCATTGTAATCAGGGATTGGAAGCATTGTAATCAGGGATTGGAAGCATTGTAATCAGGGATTGGAAGCATTGTAATCAGAGACTGAAAGCATTTTAGCATGTGAACAGGAACATATGATGATGTGATCTTACAATCTTTCAGATTTGGTAATCAGGTGTTGGAAATTTTGTAATCAGGGACTGAAAGCATTGTAATCAGGGATTGGAAGCATTTTAGCATGTGAACAGGAACATATGATGATGTGACCTTACAATCTTTCAGATTTGGTAATCAGGTTTTGGAAATTTTGTAATCAGGGACTGAAAGCATTGTAATCAGGGATTGGAAGCATTTTAGCATGTGAACAGGAACATATGATGATGTGACCTTACAATCTTTCAGATTTGGTAATCAGGTGTTGGAAATTTTGTAATCAGGGACTGAAAGCATTGTAATCAGGGATTGGAAGCATTGTAATCAGGGATTGGAAGCATTGTAATCAGAGACTGAAAGCATTTTAGCATGTGAACAGGAACATATGATGATGTGATCTTACAATCTTTCAGATTTGGTAATCAGGTGTTGGAAATTTTGTAATCAGGGACTGAAAGCATTGTAATCAGGGATTGGAAGCATTGTAGTCAGGGACTGAAAGCATTGTAATTAGGGACTGAAAGCATTGTAATCAGGGACTGAAAGCATTGTAATTAGGGATTGGAAGCATTGTAATCAGGGACTGAAACCATTGTAATCAGGGACTGAAAATATTGTAATTAGACTACTAGAAAACCTTGTAGTCTTTTGATTTATGAACGTACAAGATGACAATATTGTTATTGCACCAGAAAAACTGGATCAAGGTTTACATTGTTTATCAACGTACGTATAAGAGATGTTTTTGGTACAATGTCGTTGATATACAGGGTGTTATGATTTATGATATCGCACACAGTATATTATGACATACAGTATGTTATACAAGATTTATATCGACAAGATGCCAAAAGATAGGACGAACAGAGCACTAGTTTTATGTCTGGTTGCTGTGGTAACCATTCTTTTACAACAAACGCTTGCTCACTTGTTAGAGAGGGGGTGTTTCTGATTGACAGGTAGGGTGGTAAAATAGCACCCCCGTCGATAGACAATGGGGGTTTATCTGAACACCGGCTTTTAATATTTAATGATATCGACGTTTCTCGGACATGCTGATGTAGGTAATAGTAATTTTGGTGAATTAATAGTTGATAAATTTTCTAAAATTCGTCCTGATTTATATTATTTTGCGTCTGGTTTTGTCCGTACTCTTTTTTTCGTTTCGTTTGCAAGGTTGGACATGCATCTGCACTTTAACTTAATTGAGGTAAATCTGTTTTCAACGGATGATGACAAACAAGCAATCTTAAATCATTAAAGAATTGCGTAATTTAAATGAATACCGACCGAAAAAAAATGCTGTATAGTCATTGATTGATATAATACAGAGAAATAAAGAAAGTGTGTTATTTTTTTTTTTGCTCTAGACGCATTGCAATCTTACTCAAAACTATTCATAACAAGATTAAACAGACGTATGACTAACCCAAGTTCACCTTTCTTCTCTGTTATTATTGCAATTTATCACACGAACCCACTTCCTCGAACATGTGCCGAATAAACAAAAAAAAAACAACACGAAAATCTTACCTTCTCCCATCAGCTAAAAATTCCATCCCTCCTCTCCAGAAAAACTCGGAAAACCCACTTTAAAAATCCTTATATCGACACCTCGAACAAAAATACTAAAACAGTCGCTGGTACACTCAAAACAATCACGTTGATGGTCGGAATCACTAAATGAGAAAACCTGGGGTTCCTTCAGCTCAATTTTCCGGAAAAACTGAGATGCTCGACTTGCCTCTGCGTCAACTACGAGACGAATGATGTCCTTTGGCTGGCTTGAGAGGCAACATCCACACATTGGTTGATCGGTCTTACCATTGGTCGATGGCTCGGTGGTGGGGATGAATGTGGCCCGTTCAGCGCAAGCTGGCGGGACCAAGTTGCGTTTTTCTCTTTTTTCTGGCGAGGGACAGTGGGGAAGACAAATGACAAACGGCTACCATCGAGAGTGTTGCCTATCTTTTGCGAAAATCGCGAAGATGATGGACGATTTGTTTGGTTTTTTGTTGCTTATTGCTTGAGTTGATTGTAGATATTTTAAGGATGTTATGATTGTTTGGGGGGGGGGGGGGGGTAGGTATAGTGGGGTTTTCCCCGGATTTTCCGGGGAAAACTCTGTTGTACAAACTTAAATTAATTAAGGTAAATTTTTTAAACTTCCGGTTGTCAGATTGACACTAAAAACAATCCAGTTTGACCCCGGGTAATTCTAGATAAGTATACCAAATTTCAGCCCGATCCGTTGTACCGTTTGGACGATATTGCGTTCACAGACATACCATACATCTTTATTGCTTTTAAGGTTAAATTTTCGAGTTACAACGTGTCAATGACTCCCACGAATAGAGTTAAACTATCAAAACTAATATCGTCGACTCTGTAATGCTCACGTTACATTTCGAAAATCTGTACAGCTGGCGAAATGCGATATTTCTCATACGGAATTGCAAAAGCGTATAGAAATGTTTCATTGGCAAAATGTGCACATAAAATTGATAGGTAATATTCAAGGTTACATATTGCAAATCTCTCCAAATAAAAATGGACTTGACGTGTCAAATTAGTTTCATATTTTCTGGTTCAAAATGTAAAATCACTTTTGGAAACTCATCTACACTAAGATAGATGTTTGAGTGAAGAATATCACTTGTTTCTATATCCGCAGAAAGATCATTTGGTTGGTTCAAGTAATATATAAAATTCTCAGAGCAAGAATATGATTTTCTTGATATTCTAAGTATTACGTTTTCTTGTTTTAAGTATGAAGGAACTGCTTGAAAGGAATTACGTCTGTTTTAAGCGATACGTACGTATACTTTTGGGTCAAGAAACTATTTGTTCGTTGAAAAATGTATATTTTTCACCCAATTGATGTAAAACGAACGTCTTACTCTTCTTATATGTACAAGAATAACATTTTCTTCGTCAGAGCAAAATATACTCAACATAAACATACTAAACTCTTAAACCGGAAGAATAACTAACCATTGAAATAATACATATAATCTTGATATCCAAGAATAGAGTTCTCTCTGTGTAGGCTATTCCACTACAGTCCTGGTTTACCTCATAATCCTTGTAGGTCACCCATGAAATAAAACACTTATGCATAGATGTAAACAAACAATATACGAACACTCAATATCGTCGAACTTATATAGAGGTAATATGTGGCAAAAGACGCGAGAAACTGTTAGCGCCATCTGTAAAGTAATTGCACAACTTTCTATGTATCTCTCAGAGTAAGAATCTTGAGTCAAGAAACTGTTTTTTTCGTTGAAGCATATATATTTTTCGTGCAACGAAATATTTTTGTTGTAAGACGAAGTTCTCTCTGTGTAGTTATTTTCTCATTTGTTATAATTGCTTTCATGGAATAATCTTAACTAAACTCTAAATAATTAAAGTCTAATTAATAATATACATACTTCTAATACCTATGTTACGTTTTTATTGTACCTACAGGAAAAACTATACCTACCTACTAAAATGCAGTTTATCTTGTAATAAATCTAGAATATTTTTCCGTTTTATGTAAGTTAAATAATGATTTTGTGAGGAATAAATCACAATAATTGTTTATGGTACTTACCTACATTTTTAGGTAAGATATTTCTATGATTTAAAACTAATCACCTATGACACCATCAAGCTAAATTCTTTTCGAGAAAATATGTGATCTAACCTAAAACTAATTGCTCTCTTGTACTTTCCTAATTGCTACTTAACCTAGCAAGAATTAGAAAGGGAAATACAATTAAATATAGCCCATAGCAAAATTTTACTAACTACGACATATTTCTAATCTGTCTGTCTATTTAGAGATGACTAAAAACTGTATTCGTGTTAATAAAATTGCCAATTGGTTGATAAAACCATAGGCAGGTGTTACTAATCTGAACGTTTTACGATATTTGACTATCTTGTCTTTGAAATGTTTTTATTGAAATCAGTATTTTGGTGGTATCTCTCTTTGTCGGAGTTATTCCGAGCTATTTTTGGCACGACAGATGATAATTTGCACTTGGTACGTGTTTAAAAATCTATTTTAAAACGAAGACAATATTCTATCATTACTAATAACTTATCTGGGGTTTTGTGGACTTCATTGAATTCATTGATATCAAATTTAGGTATATGTTATAGTTATTTCTGCTCTGACGAAGAAAATGTTATTCTTCTAGATATAAAAAGAGTAAGACGTTCGTTTTACATCAACAACAATATACAATACATTCTTCAACGAACAAACAGTTTCTTGGTCCAAAAGTATACGTACGTATCGCTTAAAACAGACGTAATTCCTTTCGAGCAGTTCCTTCATACTTAAAACAAGAAAACGTAATACTTGGAATATCAAGAAAATCATATTCTTGCTCTGAGAATTTTATATATTACTTGAACCAACCAAATGATCTTTCTGCGGATATAGAAACAAGTGATATTCTTCACTCAAACATCTATCTTAGTGTAGATGAGTTTCCAAAAGTGATTTTACATTCTGAACCAGAAAATATGAAACTAATTTGACACGTCAAGTCCATTTTTATTTGGAGAGATTTGCAATATGTAACGTTGAAGAAAACGTAGTACTTGGAACATCAAGAAAATCATATTCTTACTCTGAAAATTTTGGGTTTTACTTGAACCAACCAAATGATCTTTCTGTGGATATAGAAAGAAGTGATGCAGCCTTAACATATAAACATAATACTTTCTTTGAAACCAATAAATTCTTTGTTATTTCTGTCTCTAGGAAGACAACGGCGACATCAAAGTGAAAGCCGACGCTATAATGATCGACCCGTTTAGTAAGAATCTTTTAATGATAGTTAGGACTTTACAAATACATATTTTGTTGGAAAATTGTGACGTCAAGGTCAGCAGAAAACGGGAAGGTGTTATTATCTATCCTGTTCCGAGTGATCTCTCGTGAAAGGTAGGTACAGACTTTGTGGTGTAGACAGTGATAGATACGGACATTAGGTACGGAAGGTATAAACACCCATTTGTTTCCTAATGATCTGTCTGTTAGGTCTGTCTTTTGGGTAGCTATTATCTCAGAATAGTGAGTAGCCCGGTAGTTCTTCCATATACCACGGACACGATTGCTACTGGAGATAGAAGAGGTATTTTCTGTTGTGCCTAACTTATCAACAGACATTCCTTCATCTCTATTCTTTCTCCTTTAGCATTAAACTAACATAAAATCCCGAAACCCTTATCTGACTCCGGTGGTGATTTTCGAACACAAGACTACATATTTATGAGGAATTTTAAATTTAAAGTAGATCCCTTTAAGAACACAGAAACAGAACACATAAATGCATGTTTAAATGGATAATTATCTCCACTATTTGGTTCGTATCTCATAGATTTGTCTTTTTTTCTTTCGAAGAGACCCAGACACTTTGAAGCGTGGTCTCATCATATTCAATTCATTCGGATACGTGATTGCTCACATGTAACGGGTACGTCTGACGCGTGAGCTTATCCTTATTGAATTTTTATGTGATCTGCATCGTGATCTGTGCCATAAAAATGTTTATATAGATTTTTAACGTATATATCGGTATTATGAACGAAAAGTATCTCCCTACTGCGTGTTTACGGCGCTATATAGAATGCCAATAGTGCCATGAGGGATTGTGTCCTCTCTATCTGCTTTGGGTTAATATTAGACTTGCCCGTTTTATTGCTGTGGCAATTGAAATAAATATTGGAGGTGTGAGAAAAAAATAAATCAGAATGTTATCCTGACAAATCAGGATCAACAATCCTGGTCAGTTGTAGCCTATTTCCTGTTAGACCGAATGTGGGTGACGTAGTTCTAGAACCCAAAAGAAGTTCTACATAATAATATGTAACACCTAACATCCTCATAAGCACAGAATATCATTCAAATACATACAAAACTGATTCCATAGAAAAAATACCTTGTACATTTCTTCTAGTTGTATATTTCCCCTTAAAGGTTCTATAATAACAATTCCAGGTAGAAATGCCATCGAATTCGGTTGATTGTTAATCCAGACGTGCAATTGTTTCCTCCAGACTGGGTACAGTCAAGTAATAACGCTCTAAGACCATAGATTGTTCAAACTGTATACAGAAAGAAGCAGGTACTGCGAAAGTAACTGGACACAGCTACTTCTATAACGGTTTCCACGAAAAATCACGTACTCAGTATTGCCTGCTGATGTATATATCGACCTTTTCCTCTTCATTCCACGTCAAGCCTTTATTATATTATTACACCGAAAAAAAAAAAAAACGCATGATTTTCTGTTGATATATGTATCAAAAGTGATAATATACCAAAGAATATATAGGATATATTGCACTATTCCACTCCCGGATGTCATACGGTCTAAAACTGTGGGGAGGATCTGCACACAGCTACAAAGTGTTACTGTCACAAAAGAAAGCCATTCGAGCGATAGAGGGTGTTGCAAACACAGAATCCTGCAGACCTCTCTTTAAAAAGCATAAGATTTTAACTCTATATGGAGTTTACATCCTACAGCAGTTACTCTACACCAAAAAAGAACTGTATACACATCAACAAAGGAGTGACATCCACCAGTACAATACTAGGCAGTGCCATCTTATAGAAGTACCTCGGGGAAGACTTCACACCACCTCCTTCACACGGGAGGGTCTAAAACTGTACAATAACCTACCTGAAGAATGGAAACATTTGCCAAACAGACAATTCAAGCGCTCAGTTACTAGCTTCCTAATAGACCCACCACCTTATTCCGTTCAGGAATTCTTTGATAGCCTACAAGAACGCCGACAACCAATTTGAAGTTTTTTTTTTATTAAGTTTTCCTATACATGCATATATTGTTAATTGACTTGTTGCTGGCAACCAATAAATTCTATTCTATTCTATTCTATTCTATATATATATATATATATATATATATATATATATATATATATATATATATATATATATATATATATATATATATATATATATATATATATATATATATATATATATATATATATATATATATATATATATATATATATATATATATATATATATATATATATATATATATATATATATATATATATATATATATATATATATATATATATATATCACCGGAGTATACGTAGCCTTCTCATGAATAAAAGAAGAAATTCCATTAAACTGTAGATAATCATCAACCAACCACATTATGAATCTTTATATTTAATAACATCCGACCAATCAACAAGTAGCAATATCAGATCACTTCATTCTTGGTTTATGACAACGTAAGCTTACGTACATCAATTTGCCAGAAACAGAAGGAGTTAAAAATAGAACAAAACATTGCGGTTCACCATATCTATTCAGGGCTTTCAATAATTGTACGACAAAATTCTACGTAATTTTTCAGTATGAATAATGAAGTTTGTTCAATACGTGCATGCACTTGTTTATCTGTTGCATATTTCTTGACGTAGCACATGCAAGCTATGATAAGACGAACTGATGGCTGGGTATAAGTCCTGTTCTGTTAGAAGATTATATACAGGGTGTTCCGAAAGATATTACAAATTAAAGACATAACACTTGTTTCTATATCCACAGAAGCAGCCAACAAAATATTGTTGTTGTTGTAGGACGAACGTCTTATTCTTTTTGTAGAAGAATAAAATTTTATTGGTCAAAGCAAAATATACTCAACATAAACATACTAAACTCTTAAACCGGAAGAATAACTAGCCGTTGAAATAACTATAACATATATTGAGATTCTTATTACAATAAAATGTTATTTGGATAGCAAGAATATGTTCTTCAAGCTACACTATATACGGAAGAACAATTTTACTTGATATCCAAGAATAAAGTTCTTTGTGTGTACGCTATTCCACTACAATCCTGGTTTTCCCCATAATCCTTGTAAGTCACCCATGAAATAAAACACTTATGCATAGATGTAAACAAACAATATAGGAACAACCAAATATCGTCAAACTCATATAGCGGTAATATGTAGCAAAAGACGCGAGAAACTGTTAGCGCCATCTGTGAAGTAACAGCACAGCTTTCTATTTATCTTTCAGAGTAAGAATCTTGGGTCAAGAAACTGAAACACATATATATTTGTCGTCCAACGAAATATTTTTGTATAGACGAACGTCTACTTCTTTATAGAAGAATAATTTTTTCTTCAGCGCCATCTCTCCGCTAGTAGACATAGCAATAATTTCTAATGAAACCGCACGTCTTTGATTCAAACACATAATCTTTCCACCCGAATCTATATGTCTTTCTCCTCCAAATAATTTCAAATAGAATGTTTATTTACCTCAAGGTCGATCTAAATTTCAAATAAAAGCAAATTTGGTGGAAAAGAATCAGTGTTATTATTATTATTATTATTATTACTTTAAAACCAGACCGTAGATAAATTTAAATGCGAAAAAATGCGACCAAAGCTATCGGAATTTGTTGATGAACGAGACAGTAATGTACGGCCTCTTACGCTGGTAAACGTGATGTTTTTTTTTTTCATAGCGAGCGCTGTTTCCCGGAAAATCAACGATAAAGAAAAAACTATTTACGGTTTCTTACGCACCTTATCGACAACCGAACTTGTTAGCAATAAGTAATTCATTACAGTTCTATAGGTCTTCTTATTCTTCCTAATACAGCGGAAGATGTCTATTAATTATTAACGAAATCCTAATCTACAAACCAACTGAGGCATGAGAGTGTGTTCCGTCTATTTCTCGATGATGAATAACGAATGAATGAACAGGAATTGCTTCATTTTATCAATTCTGAGCTGTGATTTTTAAAGAAACGTTTGAAGAATGACTTATAGAGCATCCGTTTTTGATTGTATTGTAATATTAACAATTTTACGTAGGGTTAGATGAAAAAAACAATATATATATATATCCACCAGAATTACTGTACGTTTTTATGTAAGTATCATTTTGCTGTACTTTCTGGGAATTACGGCACTTAAGAAACGGCACCTCACGGAGATTCGGAAGAAAAGCGGTGTCGAAAAGATGTTAAAGAAGTTAACTGGTGATGGTGTGTCTTCATTTACATGATCTGGTCCAAAATTCGTGTCATTACGGTCGGTCGGGGTCAGTTATAATGACTCTACTAACTGTGGGAGAACACTTAAAAAATTGTCACCGGACACGAACGGAGAACAAGTGACGTTTCTGGAGAATGCTCTTAAAACTGGTCTCGTTTCGGTGACGAAAATTTAACGGGCGAGAACAGACAGACAACATCGCATCTTAGTATCGCGAGAAAATATGAGATCACAAAAATTTTATATTTTTTTTTTACTACCGAGAAATGGTCGGAATATAATTTTATGCTTCTCCGGACTTAAACAATTTTTTTATACAAATAATATTTTATTCTAATAAAAATTTCAATATAGTTGTTTCGACGGTTCGTTATTCTTACGATTTAAGAATTTAGTATGTTTATGTCAAGTATATTTTTCTCTGACGAAGAAGAAGTTATTCTGCAATAAGAAAGTAGACGTTCGTCTTACAATAACAAAAATATTTCGTTGGACGAAAAATATATATGCTTCAACGACAAAAAACAGTTTCTTGACCCAAGATTCTTACTCTGAGAGATACATAGAAAGTTGTGCAATTACTTTACAGATGGCGCTAACAGTTTCTCGCGTCTTTTGCCACATATTACCTCTATATAAGTTCGACGATATTGAGTGTTCGTATATTGTTTGTTTACATCTTTGCATAAGTGTTTTATTTCATGGGTGACTTACAAGGATTATGAGGAAAACCAGGATTGTAGTGGAATAGCCTACGCAGAGGGAACTCTATTCTTGGATATCAAGAAAAATTGTTCTTGGGTATATAGAGGAACTTTTTTACTATCTAAATACTTTATTCTAATAAGAATATCAAAATATGTAGTTTTATTTCAACGGTTAGTTATTCTTCCGGTTTAAGAGTTTAGTATGTTTATATATGTTGAGTATATTTTGCTCTGATGAAGAAAATGTTATTCTTCTACATATAAAAAGAGTAAGCAGTTCCTTCCTACTCAAAACAAGAAAACGTAATACTTGGAACATCAAGGAAATCATATTCTTACTATGAGAATTTTATATTTTACTTGAACAAACCAAATGATCTTTTTGTGTAATATTGTGTGTAAATTGTGTAATAAATCATTTGCCACACCGCGTATACCGTTAGTAGTGTTATTTCGTTTTTACAATAAACTATTTGCCGCGTCAGAGATACGAACGTGGAATTTTGTTTTTGCATATGAGGAGACAATTATTCTGTACTCTTAAATAGCCAAGCACGTCTACGTGTTTTCCCCATGATCGCTTCAAAGATAATTTTAATTGCTATACCGCTCTACACACACACAGGTAAACACTTTTTATTTTCGCATATCGCGAGTTCTTAACGACTCTAACACAACGTTACAATCAAAAACCCTTTTCAAATCAAGCCTCCGACACATTTCCGGACAATAAACTACGATGGGGAGTGATAATTGTTATAAAACAAGTATTCGTAGTCATAATTCTTGTAGAACAAGTACCTAAAAGGGTCTTGTCAAGTTAGATGGAGTTTTAATTTGAATGGTGTGACCCTTGGTCACTAGGGTTACTTTGACCCTTCACCACACCGATGACCTTACACCTTTTCCTGTCAAAAGGTCTTGGATATATGGTCCCTACCTGACACGTTCGAAAAGGGCACTTCCCAGATCAACACAGCAGGGTGCAGGGTGTTAATATTGTGTAAACAGTTTTATAACGGTGCTACGCCAAGAAAAGAACATTAACAGTACGTTATTAATGATGTGGATGAACGTTAACTTACACTAAACTTGTTTGTGTAAAATTATTTTTAATCATATCACCCAATCTGTCAATTGCCAATAAGTCAGTGTTAATCTGTCAACTGTCAATAAGTCAGTGACATAAGTCACCCCTAATTCGATGAAGTTATCAACAATGAATGTTAAACCATCATCCCAGCTCCCAAGGGGTGTTCACCCTCTTTTCAAATCGGTGTTCCAGATAATCTGACCTTATTATCCCCTGTGAAGAGCAGATGAATAGACAGCTTTTTGCAGCCACCACAATCCCATTGTCGGGGGGTAAGTTCTCACTTACCATCTCACCCCTATACGGGGGGGTAGTTGATACGGTAATTGACCAAAATAAACAGTGGTAATCGCATAGAAATTGTACAAGGGGGACAAATTGTCTTTTTCGAATTATTGTTTTTGCTTTTTCTTCTACCTAGAAGCCATCTATATGAACCAAATAGAGATAAATGAATTGAATAGAGTTAAAAATGAACCAGTTAAAAGTTAAACTGGAATACAAATCAACTTTCTAATACATACAAGAATCCGGTGAATCTGTTAAAAGCAAATTACTCTTTTTTTACGACATAATAGTTATATAATGATGACGTAGGACATCAAAGCATTCATAAGTTCTTCAGAATAGATGAGTTTTTAATGAGAAACTCTAAATATACCAAATTATGAGTACATAATAAATTTAGTCAATAATAACTGATTATATTACATATTTAATTGTCTATTTATTGGTAAAGCATTTTCTGGCAGAACCATCGACTTTTTCATACAGTAAATGGATTATTATCTTCTCCAACGTGTTAAAAATAATTATCTACCGGCCACTGTGTATAAAAGTGAGTAGAAATCGATTATTCAACTGTGAAGATTTTAGAAACTCGCCTAAAACGCACATAAGCTGTATGCTCTTTGCATAGAGAGAGAAAATTCCTTTTCTTTCATCATATAGGAGTAAATATGTAATCTTGGTGAAACCAGTGTTGCATTTTTATTAAGTATACGGTATATTGGATACGTGTGTAGAGTTTTATATCAAAAAAAGCAGCTGTGCTTGACCGACATTAAGAACTGAAACCGTAATTGGCAAATCAACCACAGATTCGAAAATGTATGGATATTATTTGTTTTAATTAATCCCCTTTTCATATTTACACACAAGAATATCTTAAATGGTTTGTCGATACGTCGATATTGGAATCTGGAATCCACATTCCGGAGAAAAACATATACATAAATATCCTTTTTAACTTGCAGGAATAGTAAACAGTAAAAAAACCCTCTGAGTCTATATTATCTCTGGCATTTTGTACTTTTTAGATAAAACAGATTGACCTGAAGTCTCGCTCACCTGACCAATTCCAAGTGGTATCTCTCATTTCTTGTTGGGTCGAGTGTCCAGCGCGTGCCATGGTTAATTGATAGAAAGGTACCTGTTCTTCCCCTACGTCCATCGTGCTGACTGACCACTTGCCCTGACAACTTGTTCTGATCACTTGTCCTGACAACTTGTCCTGATCACTTTTTCTGACCACTGAACAATACTTACCTTCTTACACTATTTTAGTTTATTTCTTGTTAAATTTATTATGTTATTTTAATTTTATCTTTAAATTATCTTCTTATTTAGTTATTGCAAATTTATCTAATTAGTTATTATACTTATCACTTTGCTTATATCACAATATATTATCTTCTTTTTAGTTTTTTCGTTATTTTTCTTCGTAATTTCTCGTAGTTGCGTAGTCTTGTAGTCCTGTAGTTCTATAGCCTTGTAGCCCTGCAGTTCTTTATCCTTGTAGTCATGTAGTTCTATAGCCTTGTAGTCCTGCAGTTCTATAGCCTTGTTGTCATGTAGTTCTATAGCCTTGTAGTTCTGTAGTTTTATAGCTTACTAGTCCTGTAGTTCTATAGCCTTGTAGTCCTGCAGTTCTATAGCTTTGTAGTCCTGTAGTTCTATAGCCTTGTAGTCCTACAGTTCTATAGCCTTGTAGTCCTGTAGTTCTATAGCTTTCTAGTCCTGTAGTTCTATAGCCTTGTAGTCCTATAGTTTTGTAGCCTTGTAGTTCTTTAGCCTTGTAGTCCTGTAGTTCAATAGTTTTGTAGTTATGTAGTCCTGTCTCTCCTTCTGAATACTTCTTAAAATTATTGCTGTGTGTATGTGTTTTTGGTTTGGTAGTCCGGATGAGACTGACTATCTCTCGGCCAAAACCATCCTCAGGTATCTTTTCCCATATGCAAATTAGTCCACATTATATTTAGTACATCCCTGAGAGAGATACAAAATTTGGGTGAGCTGTTGACAGAAAAGGACACAGTATAAGAGGGGATGCCAGTCTTTACCATATGAAGCTCTTTGCGAAAGGGTTGGCGCGAAAGGGTTGGTGCGAAAGGATTGAATCGCGCATGCAACTTGAGGAGGGGATGAAATGCGAAGTGGTGATTTGCTCTTGGGATGGTGGGAATTTAAGTTTTAGATGAAGGCAGCATCATCAACCTTTATGTGGACCGAAGGTGGAGAATATAAGTCCCATGCTATGCTGTGATCGAAACAAGCATCTTCTGTCAGGAATCAATGTAAATTGCATGTAGTTCGCACAAATATTAGAGTTTCTGTACAAATATCTCAAGATTAAATGACTATTATATATAATTTCGGTAATGGCACCAACCTCATTTATTACGTAATATCATTTATTTTTTTCTACACCTGAGGATTAACCTTTAATTTCGTGATTTTTCTAGAGTAGAATAGTCCTACTAATAGAACATGGGTGTACATATCCGTGATTAATTATACAGTTATTTTCATTAAATGCAAAATATTCTTTGTCCACCACTTTAACGTACCATAGTGACCGTTACAAGATCTTTTGAACGCCTTCAAATTACAAAAAAACTTCTGGACATCGTGATGGTCATATCTAGGGCATGTAACGGCTAAAAAATATCCATTTCGTTGAGTCCTTTCTACCTCTTGCCTCATACCTGGACAAGCAGAGCTAAAATTTTCTCAGGATATCGGCGATGGTCAGATCTGCATACGGCCAGGTATAGAGGAACAATCGCGTGGTCGAATTCTTATACAATGACCACCGAAGCATGGTCATTACATCGGTCTACCTGCCTACACCCTAACCCTTGACCTTATGCAATCTGACCTAATTTAAATATCCCTGTAGGTATTAAAATGGTCAGTGTTAGGGATGGGTAACCCTTCTAGGCCAGTGGTCATACCGTGTCCATTTAAAATGGACCATAGTGGGTACTTATGGGCGGCAAAAAACGGTTCCGATTTGGACGCAACGATATACCGGATATAACGCAGGTAATATTTTAGTTAGGTTGGATGTATGTGTTATATAAATTTTCCCAGTGATCCAGAAATGTCCAGAAGTGGAGTAAGGACTAAGGTCCGTTAGCCTGGCTGGCCAGTAGGTAGTTAAGAATCCTTTGAAAAACCTTAGTGACCGTTTTCATTTTTGCCTGGTTGCTGTTTGGTTTGCTAACGGAAAAAGGACGTAATCAAATAGCCTGGGAAGGATTATAATGACCGTTATTTGTTGCTGAATATATTACAAAAATTACTTTAACTGATTAAATAATGGCAAAATGTTGAATTCCAATTCTTTTCTATCTATATGTTAAATAAAGTTAAGAAATGATTAAATTCTGAAATCTTCAATTCGCAGTTTCTTGGGGACTTCACAAATAGTTCCACATATAAATTCTTTGACTGGTTACATGTTGTTACGAAGACAAATATTCACCAGAAGAATTCTACAAATGAAACAATCTATAAAAAATTATACGTTGTAAAGTATAAAGTGAACTTAACATAGAAGAACAACAATTTCATTCAAAAAAACAAAAACATTGCGTACATCAGACATCAGCAGAATAACTCGATAAATATTTAGAGCGTTTGTTACGTGAGCATTTGTTGTTTTAAAGAGAACCATGAGATTTTTGCGGTGTTATCTTCTTGCTAACCTGGTTCTAGTAAAGTACATTTCGCAATATAGTTGGTATTAACTACGTCGTTAATTTTTCTCCTCGGAACCAATTAAAATTTTTCGAATACAGTACGCGAGATATTGATGTATGGTAGAAAACATAGCAGAAATAATGAAGTAAGATTGTTTTTTTTAACGGAGGAACACTGAAAAAGAAAAACACGAGGGCACAAGTGACCTCAACATTCTTGCTAGATAGTGTTCTGAAATCAAAGGTCTATAGTCTAAGGACTCTAAAGTAATGGAAATTTTATTCTTTTCCATTTTGACGCATCAATTACTATCATTTGCATATATTAAGATAAATTCCCGGATATATTCCGGTAGCAAGACCACCGTTCGACTCAAGAAACGTTTTATCAATCTATTTGCTACTGATCGTGTACATTTTGCAGAAACGGATGTAGATATATCGCCTGAAATAGGATCTCCAGTGGGGCGAGTGGCTCTAGCGGTAGAGTGCTGTTCTCCTGCTAGGAAGTCTTGGATTCAAATCCAGGCATCAGCTGAAGATCCTCGTCCCACCGCCTTTCGCAAGAGGCGTAAAACCGTGGGTGCCGGCAACCAGTTGAATACCTCTGGTTGTCGTTATCAAACAGTATGTAAAAATGGGTAAGCACAAAGGGCCAAGAATTTTGGCCTAGGTGCAGCGGAATAAACCGCACCCAAAACAACTACAACAACAGGATCTCCAGTCATTCTTGTCAACCAGAAATATTGTCATCTTGGCATAATTAATTTTGGTTTTGCATTTCTTTCTGATACATTACTTTATCAGAAAATGTAAACATTATTACTCGGTATTATTCATACAGCGAGGTTGGAATTTCCATCATGTGGTTTGTTTCAAGATTCAGGCAAACGTGACAAGAATTCAATTGTTTAGATTAGGTGGTGTAATTACTAATTATTTCTATTGTATAGTTTATTGTGAGGTAACTAAAAATTAAATAAATCTATCAAGGAAACAATATATGTTTGTAACAAATAAGTATTTTTAAATTTAAGAAAATGAGCTGCTTGGAAGGTATTACGTCTGTTTTAAGCGATACGTACGTATACTTTTGGGTCAAGAAACTGTTTGTTCGTTGAAGAATGTATATTTTTCATCCAAAAAAATATTGCTGTTGTAAAACGAACGTCTTACTCTTTTTATATGTAGAAGAATAACATTTTCTTCGTCACAGCAAAATATACTGAACATAAACATACTAAACTCTTAAACCGGAAGAATAACTAGCCGTTGAAATAACTATAACATACACTGAAATTCTTATTACAATAAAATATTATTTGGATAGCAAAAACATCTTTAGTGGGGCGAGTGGCTCTAGCAGTAGAGTGCTGCTCTCCTGCTAGGAAGTCTTGGGTTCAAATCCAGGCATCAGCTGAAGATCCTCGTCCCACCGCCTTTCGCAAGAGGCGTAAAACCGTGGGTGCCGGCAACCAGTTGAACACCTCTGGTTGTCGTTATCAAACAGTATGTAAAAATAGGTAAGCACAAAGGGCCAAGAATTGGCCTAGGTGCAGCGGAATAAACCGCACCCAAAACAACTACAACAACATCTTCTTCATGCTACACAAAGCTGAAGAAAGATTTTGGACAAACTCCAATCAAACTTATCACAATTTTTTTTTTTTTGATATCCAAGATACACATAATTCTCAATACTGAAACCAAATTTCATCGAAATGAATCTGTAATTAGAGTTGTCGGAACGATTTGACAGAATGCTGGTGAACTGAAGCGTCTTCTAAATCTAAAAGGTGTGTTTTACCACATTGGTAAACAAATAATTAAATAAATTCTCGGAGACATCTCGTTGGGTTGCACCTGCCGTCACATGCGGGAGTCAGGCGGGACAAATAGTGTAATTATGTCACATTAGTATTCTCAACGCTTGCAGCAGCATTGAATTAGTGAATCACCTGAATCCAAACGGAGGAAGATAAAAATCTGTGTCATCGTAACCTTAGCCTTGTCTGGCTATGTTAAACGAAATCACCTCGCGCCAGAAATAAAAAATAAAATACGAGGTGCCTGCTATTTACACTGTCTATCACAGCATCCTGTAATACGAGACAGCAGATGCACCAGCTATGCTAATTTTATCGCACAATTCGCAATTTCGCACTAGTTTCACTTGTTCGGGTATTTCTGTCTACCTTTTGTCGTATCGATCAATGACTGCAATTTTTGCAAGCCTAGAACCTGCCGACCGAGCGATATTTGTCCTATTTTTTGCAACTATCCGGTGTGTCTTGTGGTATGCAGAATTAATTATTGAGATATATCGATAAATAAAAATATAATATATCAATTCACAAGATCGGTAAAAGATTTAGACACTCTACACTCCACTAACTCCAACTACTTGGACAAATTTAGCACCTACGAATGTCCAAACTCATCTAGGTCATTAAAAAATTCCTCAAGAGGCTGAAGAACGATTTTGGACAAACACCAATCAAACTTAACACGCAAACTCAACTTCTTGAATGAAATATTGCACCAATGAATGTCCAAAGGGTTATACACCGGAAGAAATGTCCTCGTCAGGCTGAAGCAACTTTTTGGACAAACACCAATCGACTTCTTCGATAAATTTAACACCTACGAATGTCCAAACTTGTTATATCATTAAATCAGCCTTTCCCAACGGAAATAAAAGTTTTTGGGGGTTCGCGGACCATGGTAAGGTGGCGCTAGGGATCCGCCCTTGAAAAAGGTTGGAAAACGCTGCTCTACAGTGTTTGAACAACTTGTATAACTTGATTTTATGTCTAGATTATCATCAGTGGAAACGAGAAGAGCAAAGGCAACCACGCAAATCGGATGAATCGCGGTGAGATTCGACATACTCCAGTAATTACCGTAATTGGACGTGGTGGAGTCACTCTTTGAGTCCGAATCGAGACGTTGGATCTGAGATATATACGCAATTATGGGAGATTTGCGCATTTTTTAGTGATGTTGCTTGCGTTTTTCTTAGGAAATATGATATTGCGAACGTCCAGAAGCGAACTGAGTAGATGAGTTATTGCATGTTGTAATTGTTAGGTTATAAAGCAAGATTACGAAAAATTAATATTTGTTGTTTAATAATGATGTTTACACAGGAAGGTTTTTCTTAATTGCTATAGAGCATTAATTTTCGTTTGGTTACGCAAGTTTTGTAAGCATATTTAATGACGAAATGTTTCCCCCATTCTTTTATTCCTATGGACACTATTTTATATGCACCAACAACAGACATAGAAGGTATGGACGTTGCCCCCAAAACGACGCTCCTATAAAATAAAAAATACATCTAACCAGACGCACACACAACGAGAGAGAAAGAGGAAACGTTGTTTTCTCTTTGGAAGAAGAAAGGAGGGAACAGATGCCGATGAAAGAAGACTTCTAAACAGTTTAAAACGACACCGATCGGAAGTCATATGTAAGGAAGTGATGTCTAACGGACGACAGCGAAGAACTTCAGGTGTGTCCTCCACCACAAGACAAAGAGCAAGAGAAAGACAGAGTACTACTACTACTAAGTTATTGGGCTTATTCCACCACAATTTTTCTAACATTCTGGAGAAATATGTAGTGGAATTTGTATGTGAGATGTTACAGCAATACGTATAAAGATCTGTGTTCTTTTGAATAGGCTCTCATCAAATATAAAAGGCTTATATACAGATGCGTGACCAGCAAAGCGTGTACTGCTTCCCCGCTCGATTTTCTGACCCTGAGGGCTTAGCAACGGACATCATCTCATCACCTGTTCGAGATGCGAAAGACAAAGGAACAGCGCCCCAAAGGAAATGAGAAGGACGACTGACAGAGTCATCTCTTTCCGGTATCTCAAAACAGAGGAAGTTGTGATGACCACACCTCACTTTTATACAACTACCCACTATATTTTTCTTATTTAATTGACTTTTTTTTTACTAAATACCTTTTTGACACGAGTGGCTCTAGCGGTAGAGTGCTGCTCTCCTGCTAGGAAGTCTTGGGTTCAAATGCAGGCATCAGCTGAAGATCCTCGTCCCACCGCCTTTCGCAAGAGGCGTACAACCGTGGGTGCCGGCAACCAGTTGAACACCTCTGGTTGTCGTTATCAAACAGTATGTAAAAATGGGTAAGCACAAAGGGCCAAGAATTGGCCTAGGTGCAGAGGAATAAACCGCACCCAAAACAACTACAACAAGTAGTAAAATAATAGAGCTATAGTATGGTGTGGGGCGAGTGGCTCTAGCGGTAGAGTGCTGCTCTCCTGCTAGGAAGTCTTGGGTTCAAATGCAGGCATCAGCTGAAGATCCTCGTCCCACCGCCTTTCGCAAGAGGCGTAAAACCGTGGGTGCCGGCAACCAGTTGAACACCTCTGGTTGTCGTTATCAAACAGTATGTAAAAATGGGTAAGCACAAAGGGCCAAGAATTGGCCTAGGTGCAGCGGAATAAACAGCACCCAAAACAACTACAACAACCTTTTTGACACGACAGTGATCGCTGTTCTAAAATAGCAGGTCTCGATAACCGCAAGAGGAATTTGCATGACAAATGTCAATAATTCTCCCATAAGAATAACAATCACCGGTGATCTGTTAATAACAATAATAATATATTGGCAAATCGATATTATCTTCGGCCCATTGTGTTCTGGTGTATCATAACTTCTTCTTACATGGCGTGATGCCGCTGAATCATAAACAGCAGATGGGTGAATCACTGAAATAACCAACGTGCGACAGACGCGTGCTGTTGGTCAGATCCAACAGACAATTCGCATCAGTAGAAATGTATAAATTGTTGATAATTACTCCTCTAGATCGGAACAGGAAGTGGTCAGAAAAACCACGTTCTAGAATCTGGTCTTTTACAGATATTAAACTAATTACTAGAAGTTTATTGCTTATTAATTTATGCTTTATGAGTTCGTAATGAGAAACAACATCTGCGTTGCAGATTCCATACAACAATCTCTGCTATCTGCGATAGAAAATTGTTCAGATGAAAGTTGAGATTACTTTAGTTACGTTCTGCGGTTACTGTACCTATCTAAAGTTTAGGAATGCAAAAAATATTATGTTGAACTGATTTTAGGTCTTTATAGACGTAATATGGTTCAAACACAAAGAGAATTGCGGACAAACTTGTATACCAAAGGCGAGAATCCTATTTTATGAACATAATAGCACGCTAACGACCATATCGTGTTAAAAAAACTAAAATAAACAACGTGTGAAATAAATTGATATAGTTACTGCATACAGAAACGGCTGTCGAATATAATTTATCAGCAATTAGGCTAATTGTAAGTGCAAGTGTCTGTGAAATTGCTGTTTAATGTTTCCATTCTTGACAATGAATATGCTAGCATTTTTGGTGAGGATTGCTTACCTGTGTGAAATTCTAACTATTGTTCTTTGTTTTACTAGCGTATTACCTGCTACTTGCTGCTAACAGCATAGTGTGACTATGTACCTGCCTGGTGACATATAAAATGCACCAGAAATAGTTGACCTTGTAGTTTGAACTGAGGCTTGCTGGTAGTAGCCACCAGCAGTACTTTTGTTGGTAAACAGCGTAATGTGACCATAAAATAGCCGCTGGCTGCTGTTGCTGCTAGCAGCACTAGTAGTTGTTTTGGGTGCGGTTTATTCCGCTGCACCTAAGCCAATTCTTGGCCCTTTGTGCTTACCCATTTGTACATACTGTTTGATAACGACAACCAGAGGTGTTCACCTGGTTGCCGGCACCCACGGTTTTACGCCTCTTGCGAAAGGCGGTGGGACGAGGACCTTCAGCTGATGCCTGGATTTGAACCCAAGACTTCCTAGCAAGAGAGCAGCACTCGCCCCACCAGCAGCACTAGCAACTAGCTATTTTTTTTTTTCTAGAACTGTACATAATAAATTAATTTATTTCTAAGAACGATTACAGTTTTATTTTTCGTTATTACATCTATTGTTTGTCATTATTGTATTGTTATTATTGCACTATTGTAAGTTGCATAATTATTTCGTAATGTAACGCAAGTAATCTGTAAACAATCACTATATAATGTCTTTGTACATCACCCAGAAAAAGACCAGAACTATTTACCTCTATTTTAAAATTATTCAGATTGTAGTCAACGATATAGTGCTACTTTCATGTTCAAGCGCCCTTTGAGAGCAATTTGCATACATAATACACATGGTTTTCATGTATACGAAAGCTACTAACTTGCATTTTCCGTACGGACTCACTGGGTAATTGTGACTACTCACTTACACTTTTCTTTAGCAGTAGTTGTGTTGCTTTGAGCAAAATTTTACGGGAAAAAAATCAGGATTTCAGCAAAAATATGCGTGTTAAAGTCATCTGAATCCATGATTTTGCTGCAATACTATAGTAAATAAACAAAAACAGGGCTATTATTTTTTTATGAGCTACTATTTATTATTACGTATTATAGTGTATATGTCATACTACCGTATAAGGTGGTACTTGGATCATAAAATGCAATGTTGAGAAATACAACACAAGTAAATACATACGTTTAGAGAGACTAGTCTAGAATTTATACGATTATAGATACCTTAATAGTAATGTCTAGATTATGATATGGTTGTTTATTTTTTTGTGATTCATACACACCCAGCTGGTAGACTAAATATGTTTTGATTAATACAGCTCATTCATGACGTAAATGAATTCTATGTTGTGACCAAAACAAGCATCTCTTCTGTCAAAAATCAATGGAAATTTTGGCCAAACACGTTTAGATTAGTAAATATTAGAGTTTCTGAACAAATATCTCAAGATTAAATGACCATTACATGCTCCACATACCACGTAATCATTACTGAAATGATTTTCCCTTAAATACTTTTATAGCAGCTTAATTAAAACTAAAAATTAAAAGAGTAGAAAAAGATACAACTGCGCACAAAATAGCAAGATTAAAGAAGACTTCTGAAGAAAATTTCCGAAGCTGATTTAGAGTAAAAACGAAGAAAAGACCGAAGAAAAAAGAACTGGGACTTGTAAAAAGTACAAAAGAGTGTGACGCAAGAGGAAAGCGTATTAGGCGGAAGAAGTGGAGAGTAGCAACAGCAGAAGAAAACATATTGTAGAAAACAGACCTTAGAGGTAGAGACAAGAGTCTTATTGAATCGAAATACACCACCATCATCGGATAATGAAGAAAGTCATATAAGTGTGGAACAAAAGAGTGTGACGTAAGAGGAAAGCGTATTAGGCAGAAGAAGTGGAGAGTAGCAACAGCAGAAGAAAACATACTGTAGAAAACAGACCTTAGAGGTAGAGACAAGAGTCTTATTGAATCGAAATACACCACCATCATCGGATAATGAAGAAAGTCATATAAGTGTGGAACAAAAGAGTGTGACGTAAGAGGAAAGCGTATTAGGCAGAAGAAGTGGAGAGTAGCAACAGCAGAAGAAAACATATTGTAGAAAACAGACCTTAGAGGTAGAGACAAGAGTCTTATTGAATCGAAATACACCACCATCATCGGATAATGAAGAAAGTCATATAAGAGTGGAACAAAAGGGTGTGTGACGTAAGAGGAAAGCGTATTAGGCGGAAGAAGTGGAGAGTAGCAACAGCAGAAGAAAACATACTGTAGAAAACAGACCTTAGAGGTAGAGACAAGAGTCTTATTGAATCGAAATACACCACCATCATCGGATAATGAAGAAAGTCATATAAGTGTGGAACAAAAGAGTGTGACGTAAGAGGAAAGCGTATTAGGCAGAAGAAGTGGAGAGTAGCAACAGCAGAAGAAAACATACTGTAGAAAACAGACCTTAGAGGTAGAGACAAGAGTCTTATTGAATCGAAATACACCACCATCATCGGATAATGAAGAAAGTCATATAAGTGTGGAACAAAAGAGTGTGACGTAAGAGGAAAGCGTATTAGGCGGAAGAAGTGGAGAGTAGCAACAGCAGAAGAAAACATACTGTAGAAAACAGACCTTAGAGGTAGAGACAAGAGTCTTATTGGATCGAAATACACCACCATCATCGGATAATGAAGAAAGTCATATAAGAGTGGAACAAAAGGGTGTGTGACGTAAGAGGAAAGCGTATTAGGCGGAAGAAGTGGAGAGTAGCAACAGCAGAAGAAAACATACTGTAGAAAACAGACCTTAGAGGTAGAGACAAGAGTCTTATTGAATCGAAATACACCACCATCATCGGATAATGAAGAAAGTCATATAAGTGTGGAACAAAAGAGTGTGACGTAAGAGGAAAGCGTATTAGGCAGAAGAAGTGGAGAGTAGCAACAGCAGAAGAAAACATACTGTAGAAAACAGACCTTAGAGGTAGAGACAAGAGTCTTATTGAATCGAAATACACCACCATCATCGGATAATGAAGAAAGTCATATAAGTGTGGAACAAAAGAGTGTGACGTAAGAGGAAAGCGTATTAGGCGGAAGAAGTGGAGAGTAGCAACAGCAGAAGAAAACATACTGTAGAAAACAGACCTTAGAGGTAGAGACAAGAGTCTTATTGGATCGAAATACACCACCATCATCGGATAATGAAGAAAGTCATATAAGTGTGGAACAAAAGAGTGTGACGTAAGAGGAAAGCGTATTAGGCGGAAGAAGTGGAGAGTAGCAACAGCAGAAGAAAACATACTGTAGAAAACAGACCTTAGAGGTAGAGACAAGAGTCTTATTGAATCGAAATACACCACCATCATCGGATAATGAAGAAAGTCATATAAGTGTGGAACAAAAGAATGTGACGTAAGAGGAAAGCGTATTAGGCGGAAGAAGTGGAGAGTAGCAACAGCAGAAGAAAACATACTGTAGAAAACAGACCTTAGAGGTAGAGACAAGAGTCTTATTGAATCGAAATACACCACCATCATCGGATAATGAAGAAAGTCATATAAGTGTGGAACAAAAGAGTGTGATGTAAGAGGAAAGCGTATTAGGCGGAAGAAGTGGAGAGTAGCAACAGCAGAAGAAAACATACTGTAGAAAACAGACCTTAGAGGTAGAGACAAGAGTCTTATTGAATCGAAATACACCACCATCATCGGATAATGAAGAAAGTCATATAAGTGTGGAACAAAAGAGTGTGACGTAAGAGGAAAGCGTATTAGGCGGAAGAAGTGGAGAGTACCAACAGCAGAAGAAAACATACTGTAGAAAACAGACCTTAGAGGTAGAGACAAGAGTCTTATTGGATCGAAATACACCACCATCATCGGATAATGAAGAAAGTCATATAAGTGTGGAACAATTAATCTTTACTGAATTGTTTCATTGACGTTTTGTTTATATCATTGCTGGTATTAATACAGGCTATGTGTCCACTTCCGGTTGTCAGATTGCCACCAAAAACAATCCAGTTCGTCCCCTGCTAAATTCGACCTGCACCATAATTCAAATCTATCATCACAAGCAATTCGTCATGGTTTTCCAGCAGGCAAGGTGACTTCAGCTACCCTTATTTTGGCATAATGACTTCACCGCATCAACAATATCGACGTGGTTTACCGAGAAAACAATAGAACCCACTATATTTCCCCTATGTATCCCACCTACGATACAAACTTTGCTCGGAGAACAGTCACGGTGTGGATGGGGCTAGTAAAAGTAAGGTAGGGGTTACGGTCCACTTGCTTTCGACCGTTGAGCCGCGCGTTCTCATTTCCCGCCAGGTCGGTGCAGAGCGCAAGGTGCGTCACAGTTTCCCACCCTCCCCTAAGCACCCCTATGTCGATCTAGTTGTCTCCCTCGCTTTACATTCCATCCCGTTCCCTAAACCTAAACTTAAAAATCTTTTTCTGAAACATGTGTTTTTCCAACCAAAACAACCAATTAGTTATTCCGATAATTATTATTCTCTTCATATGGTCGAAATGTTTAAATATTTGAAGTAATACTACAAAGTTTCATCCAAAACTACATATAGTCCTTTGTAGTTGATGACTGTTTGGTGTGAGGTAATAATTTACTCATTGCAACTAAATTTATCTTGAATCAAGCTTCTACTGAGAAAATTTTGTCTCGGCTGAAGTGGATAGTTTTTTCGTGGATATGGAAATCAACCGTTGTTTTGATTCAAAGTAATTTCTGACTTGAAATGAGTGTGTGTGCTTTTCTGGCTTGTTATCACTATCTTTCTCTCAATCTCTCTCTCAATGTTGCACCCTGCTGTCTGCTGATTATTACTATTATTTTTACGGGATAATGCATCCGTAGCTACATGCCATTTTGATGTAATTTATTAGGTTGTTTGCTGAGTGAGGGTGGGTCTGCACCCCTCCCGGATACTACCCCTCCCTCCCTCCCGCCAGCAGTTTCTCGTTGACGTAATCATGATTTTGTTGGATTGCCTCTTCCTGTACGGTTTGCTGGGAATTTTATATGACGACAGATTGAATAAAGGAGCGAAAATGATTAAAACCAAAACTGAATAGGATTTTTACTTGCCGATTCGTACCCTAGAAGCAAAATATCCTAATTGACGAAAAAATTTTTTTGGGATTTCAGCGGAAATATGCGTTTTGAGGTCTCCTGAATCCATTGCAATGATTTTTGAAGAATGCCAGTTTCGCAACCCGTACCCAGTTTCGGAACCCGTACCCAATTTCGGGATTTCAGTGGAAATACGCGTTTTGGGGTCTCCAGAACCCATTACAATGATTTCTGAAAAATGTCAGTTTCGCAACCCGTACCCAGTTTCGGAACCCGTACCCAATTTCGGGATTTCAGTGGAAATACGCGTTTTGGGGTCCCCTGAATCCATTGCAATGATTTTTGAAAAATTTCAGCTTCGGAACCCTTACCCAATTTCGGGATTTCAGTGGAAATGCGCGTTTTGGGGTCCCCTGAATCCATTGCAATGATTTTTGAAAAATGTCAGTTTCGCAACCCGTACCCAGTTTCGGAACCCGTACCCAATTTCGGGATTTCAGTGGAAATACGCGTTTTGGGGTCCCCTGAATCCATTGCAATGATTTTTGAAAAATGTCAGTTTCGCAACCCGTACCCAATTTCGGGATTTCAGTGGAAATACGCGTTTTGGGGTCCCCTGAATCCATTGCAATGATTTTTGAAAAATGTCAGTTTTGCAACCCGTACCCAATTTCGGGATTTCAGTGGAAATACGCGTTTTGGGGTCTCCAGAACCCATTACAATGATTTCTGAAAAATGTCAGTTTCGCAACCCGTACCCAGTTTCGGAACCCGTACCCAATTTCGGGATTTCAGTGGAAATACGCGTTTTGGGGTCCCCTGAATCCATTGCAATGATTTTTGAAAAATGTCAGTTTCGCAACCCGTACCCAGTGTCGGAACCCGTACCCATTTTCGGAATTTCAGCGGAAATATGCGTTTTGGGGTCCCCTGAATCCATTGCAATGATTTTTGAAAAATGTCAGTTTCGCAACCCGTACCCAGTGTCGGAATCCGTACCTATTTTCGGAATTTCAGCGGAAATATGCGTTTTGGGGTCCCCTGAATCCATTGCAACGATTTTTGAAAAATTTCAGCTTCGGAACCCTTACCCAATTTCGGGATTTCAGTGGAAATGCGCGTTTTGGGGTCCCCTGAATCCATTGCAATGATTTTTGAAAAATGTCAGTTTCGCAACCCGTACCCAGTTTCGGAACCCGTACCCAATTTCGGGATTTCAGTGGAAATACGCGTTTTGGGGTCCCCTGAATCCATTGCAATGATTTTTGAAAAATTTCAGTTTTGCAACCCGTACCCAGTTTCGAAACCCGTATCCATTTTCGGAATTTCAGTGGAAATACGCGTTTTGGGGTCACCTGAATCCATGGCAATGATTTTTGAAAAATTTCAGTTTCGGAACCCTTATCCAATTTCGGGATTTCAGTGGAAATACGCGTTTTGGGGTCCCCTGAATCCATTGCAATGATTTTTGAAAAATTTCAGTTTCGCAACCCGTACCCAATTTCGGGATTTCAGTGGAAATACGCGTTTTGGGGTCCCCTGAATCCATTGCAATGATTTTTGAAAAATGTCAGTTTCGCAACCCGTACCCAGTTTCGGGATTTCAGCGTTTTGTGGTTCCCTGAACCAATTGCGATGATTTCTGGAAAATGTTACAGGAGTCTTCTCTCAAAATCTATTAACTGCCATTTAATGGTCCACACAGTCATCAGCCATTATGATTACTTCATCAAAAACATTGATATTTACATCTCCCACGGGTCAGGCACTCAACCCTAATGAAATGTAATACGAGATGAGAAAGTGTATCGCGTTGAGGGAAGCTGTGACATTTAATTTGACATTTAGGGGGCACGCGTCCCCGTTTTTAAGGGCTGCTGCACGCACCCGAAATGGGGCGACCAACTTCAGAGCGTATCAATTTCCCAAAGGACCAGAGCAGACAATTAAACGTATAGAAATTTTTTAAACAGAGCACGGTTTATAGAATTTTGGTCCTTCGAATACATGATTAATTATTTTTTTTTTGATAAAGGTTAATTATAACACGATAATAAATTACAAACAGGCAAAATAATATTACAAAGTAATACAAAAAATATTACAACACTAATTAATTTTAATCTGTATAACCTATTTGATAAGTACGTTCACGATTACTTTTAAACTTTAAACAAACATTGCATCCTTAGGTAATGAGAATCGACTGATTAAAATACATAAATTCAATAGAATTATCTGTAGGAAGCGACAGAAATGAGCAGGAACCTAAATGTTTGCTGTGGTGTTACTATTTTTTTTTTCTAGAGCACATGATATTACTCATATTTACTTAAATGATTGCTTATTTTAGTGGTCGATAAGATCAACGTTTCCTGTTTCAAAATGTATCATAAAAAACTGTATTATGTGCGAGTATTACTATGATTCGGCTTACGTTTTTAATCTTTTCAATACCAACAAATATTGTTGAATGGAAGGAAATAGACAGGAAATATTGTGGATGTGTCCCAATCGAAAAAAATAATTACGTAAACAAGACTCGTGCCTGTATTCTTGAAGTTTGGTCTGTTTGTTAATGTGTCAAACTTTAGGTAAATAAATAGGCTATTTCGTCGTTTTGTTTATATAAAACTGAAATCCAAAGTAATCCACAATGGCTGGAAATGGCTATAACACAAGATGTCTCAAAATTGTCCAAAGAATGATACAGAATTATAAAAATATTTAATAATAATACTAATATATATTGAAATATGTAAGTACGTATCGTCAAAAATTATTTTCTTCTTTAATGTAAAAATTTAACAAAGAAAAGTGTTTAAGTGGAATTTATTTAGTTTTTTCTTGAAACGTGTTGTTGTTTGTCCCAGAATTCGCAGATTTCTCGCAATCATATTCGTTCATGTATGTATAAGTTAGCAATGGCTAAAGGGAGATAGGCATACCCAAAATTCCTTCGTTATAGATAAAATAAATGCACAGATACGTCTATATTTCTAAGTAATGAGTTGTTGCTCTAAATACTGAAAGCATTGCTTCAGTAATTCTCTGTATTCCATCTACAGACTTGACATACCTATATAAAGCTATGAGAAAATCATCAAATTAACCTGAGCTTTGTTGAGGGTGAATTTTGAGTTGAATATTGCGTGAGTAGCTACATAAAATTAGAAGACAAAAACATCAAATTCTTAATATATGATGGCAAACTAAATTTTAAATATCTCAAAAAGTTGTTAATCTAAGTCAGATAATAGTGAATGCTGTAACTGTTGAAATTCCCAAGTTGAAAATACTCTATAGTTAAATGTTTAGCAAAAAAAAGGATATAGTGTCCGTTGGTCCGAAGAAGTATGCATCATCGCTCATAAAAAAATGCAAATCTCGCTTGGTCATGCCCTAAACGTTAAGAAAAGTCGCAATAAATCTTCATTTACTTCCTGGTGGGCAAACAACATCTGCCCGAGTCCTCCTTAGCTGGACCGTGTGACCAAAGGGACCACTACTGTCCTTTCTTTAAACCCTTTCGTCCTTACGGGCCAGCATCAATACAAAACTGGACCCCATCTATCTCATTAGCTCCTCAACTAATCCCCGGTCACAGATCTCGCACCACCCCTACCCCAAATTCAAACCAACTTCCGCATACATTAATTTTTTCTGCATCCCAGAGGTGCTAGATAAACACAGGAACAGGTTCTCGGTAGCGATATCTGTTTTACCTATTGTGTGCCAGCTCACAATGACCGTGATTGAATACTGTCATTATATTCATTACACGCTGTCATTATTTCATACGGATCTCATTGTACCGGAGACTTAATAAGCTGGTGTTATGTCTTCTGCGTCTCTGTCGCCTATAAGAATAAGAAGAGGGTCTGTCTATCTATTGTGGTTGATGATGCTGGCCGTTTAAGAATGGATTGTAACGGGAAAACGTCTTCGGGAAAAATATTGCCGATAGTTCCGGATGGAGAACCGTTTTTCAAGAACAAAAGTTGCTTTATTAATGGATACTATTAATTATTAGAAAGTTTTTTTTCATCAGAGCCCGTTTCATTGATAAATACGTGATTCATAAGTGTGGATCTTTGTTGTCATAGTAACTGTAGTAAAACGTGTCTTTCGCAGTTAACTTACTGTTATTATCTGGTTTGTTAGGTACATCTGAATAAAGGTAGGAAAAATTGATAAAAGCAGCTGACTGCTGCTATTTTAGATTTAGAATTGGAGATCTGGAAAAGCCATGGACACCCAATATAAGCTGTATTTCCTGTTAGATCGGATTTTTAAAGTGGATGAAAGGGAAGCAAAAGAAAATCCAGTTTGCAGTTCCCATGTTGTGGCGAGAGCCTTCCAGTCATGTAAATGATTGCTATTTTTGCACGATAAGCGTCTCCGGATATTCAAAGAAGGATAAGTATAAAATGAAATATCCAAATTTGCCCCATGGAGAGAGCCATCCTCTCCCAAGTGCGTCATCCACTTCATCATCTTCGATTTTTGACACAGAAGACAAATCACTCTTTCAAATCAGAGTGATTTGTTTGAAAGTATCAGAAAGTTGGAAATTTGTTGCCTAGTGTTATTAAATTAACCTCTTCCTACATTAATAGGAAGCAAATTCAAATCTTTACCATAAGGACTACATAAGTAAGAAAGCTACGAAAGAATTCTCTTCGTAGCACATCTAAAAGCAAAGGTAAGAAGCGTCTTCTACGTACGTTACAAGCCAAGACCGGATGTCCTCAACCAGACCAATGGTCGCCGTCCGAACCATCACTAGCCTCAAGCCTTTTGGTCGTTCCTCCACCGGATGTTGGAGAGTGCTCAAGCATGTACTGGGAAGATGCCGTACCACGACCACCACTCTCTATCTCACTGCTAATTGCAAGTCAACTTCTGAACGTCTCGTCTCTCTCTCCGATCTTAAGGTGATCGTCGATGTCTACCTCGGCTTGCTTCTCATTTCCAGCAAACGAGCAAGCGGTGGCGTTGAGGCCCTATTGTTACTCGATATGCGTCGCTGACATTTATGGTAATTACCTCTCTGTTCTCCGCGACTGCCCAGCTCCGACAACAGATGCAATTACCACGCTTGTGTGTGTGCGTAATGCAACCGATAATACAGACGATGGACACGTATAGTCACTTTGCGAGATGATGGGTGGGTGAATTTGTTGCAGAGGAGGTTTGCTTGGGTATTGTTTGTGTCTGTGAATGTACATCTTGTTTTCTTCTGTCTTCTTTTTCGTAAATTTTAAGTATTGTAATCATTTATTGCTGAAACCCAGTTTTTACTAACAGAATATGCTTTGTAAACAATAATCTACATAATTCACGATATCAGCAAACTATATATCGATTTGGCGCAAAAGATCGAAGATATGCAGGTAGGCGTGATTGCGAAAATAAAATTTATTGATGAAAGACGTCCGGCACACTGCTAGAATGGAATTTGCACTGATGGCGTTGCTGATCAGCGCAGATTTCGTAAATAACAGCAAGCGGTGTTACGCAAGGCGTCGCACTAGATTTGCAGACCTGCGTTGATGCGGATGTTGCAATTGACACGCACGCATTTTCCACGTAAAAGAGGAGCATCTAATTTTTATGCTTACCATACAGGTAAGGTAATTTTCAGTGACGAGAGCAAATATAATATTCACGGATCAGATGGCAAACCTAAAGTCCAAATACTGAATTCGAAAATTTAACTGTACATAACTGTTAAGCATGGAGGTGGCAGTATTATCGTTTGGGGATGTATGTCGGCAGCAGGAGTTGGTCAATAATGTTTTATAGAACAAACAATGGATATATCTCAAAATATTATACAAGAAAGTTGATTACAAAGTAGGCAAAATTTGGGAATACGAGATGACTTGACAATGATCCCAAACACACATCTCGAATAGTGAAGGAGTGGCTTCTATATAGGACTAAAGCAACACTGAATCACCCTCCTCAATCACCAGATTCCAACCACATAGAACATTTGTGGGAAGATTTGGAAAGAAGAATCCGCAGGCACAAACAAAACTGCTTAATTCTATGGAACGAAGACAACGAGCAGTCATTACATCAAAGGGAAGCCCTACCAAATATTAATATTCTGTTTCTGAGTTTATTTTTTTTGTGTGACACACCCTGTATATAACTATTGCATAAAACAGAAGAATTACTTCACCCCTATTGCAACACAGGTAACACTAACACCTGAAGGCGTTTAAACACTCGATTCAGTCAGAAACCCCTGGTGCATGAAGTCAAACCTAAAGTCCAAATACTGAATTCGAAAATTTAACTGTATATAACTGTTAAGCATGGAGGTGGCAGTATTATCGTTTGGGGATGTATGTCGGCAGCAGGAGTTGGTCAATTATGTTTTATAGAACAAACAATGGACATATCTCAAAATATTATACAAGAAAATTGATTACAAAGTGGGCAAAATTTGGGAATACGAGATGACTTGACAATGATCCCAAACACACATCTCGAATAGTGAAGGAGTGGCTTCTGTATAGGACTAAAGCAACACTGAATCACCCTCCTCAATCACCAAATTCCAACCCCATAGAACATTTGTGGGAAGATTAGGAAAGAAGAATCCGCAGGCACAAACAAAACTGCTTAATTCTATGGAACGAAGACAACGAGCAGTCATTACATCAAAGGGAAGCCCTACCAAATATTAATATTTTGTTTCTGAGTTTATTTTTTTGTGTGACACACCCTGTATATAACTATTACATAAAACAGAAGAATTACTTCACCCCTATTGCAACACAGGTAACACTAACACCTGAAGGCGTTTAAACACTCGATTCAGTCAGAAACCCCTGGTGCATGAAGTCAAACCTAAAGTCCAAATACTGAATTCGAAAATTTAACTGTACATAACTGTTAAGCATGGAGGTGACAGTATTATCGTTTGGGGATGTATGTCGGCAGCAGGAGTTGGTCAATAATGTTTTATAGAACAAACAATGGACATATCTCAAAATATTATACAAGAAAGTTGATTACAAAGTGGGCAAAATTTGGGAATACGAGATGACTTGACAATGATCCCAAACACACATCTCGAATAGTGAAGGAGTGGCTTCTATATAGGACTAAAGCAACACTGAATCACCCTCCTCAATCACCAGATTCCAACCCCATAGAACGTTTGTGGGAAGATTTGGAAAGAAGAATCCGCAGGCACAAACAAAACTGCTTAATTCTATGGAACGAAGACAACGAGCAGTCATTACATCAAAGGGAAGCCCTACCAAATATTAATATTCTGTTTCTGAGTTTATTTTTTTGTGTGACACACCCTGTATATAACTATTACATAAAACAGAAGAATTACTTCACCCCTATTGCAACACAGGTAACACTAATACCTGAAGGCGTTTAAACACTCGATTCAGTCAGAAACCCCTGGTGCATGAAGTCCCACATTTAAAGTAACATGAATAGTGCATCAGTGATGTCACATACTTAAAGTAAGTGAGCTTGTGTCGGCTTTTTATGTTCAAATCGACCAATTTATTTACCAGAAGAAAATTGTAATGTGTTGTTCAAGAAAAATAACGTAGTTAAACATTTAAACATCTCAATGCATGTTTTGAAGTAATTTGAAATATATTTATTCAAAAATTGTTATACAGAAAGAAGTCCCAATCTTAAGGAGAGAATTTTTTTTTGATATGTTGCTACTTGCAGAATTTCGTGAAGTAAACCAACATCAAAATATAACCAAAATCTACCTAACCCCAGAGTCTTTTCACTTTATGACTTGATAACGGTACCATTGTTATAGATATCGTTAAATTTCCAAGAGCATAACATCAAAGTATAGGTATATAAAAATGATAATTAAGCAACTTAGTCATTCCGCGTTGCGAGTACTCGGATTACTGTATTTATTCTCTTCTTCCGTCCCGGGCATCTTTCTTAAGTCCCTGCTTGGTTCGTGCCAAGAATACGGACGCATATTGAATTTCGGTGTATGGAGAAAAATCCTTTTGAATCTTGAATACCAAAAACAAGCTGACCGCTCAATCGCGTGGCTTGTTGATGGTCAATGACCACACTAACGTATGTATATTGTAAACTGTTACTTTAAAATTTACTCTTCCGGAAATTATTTCGTATATTATTCACCTAAATATTGCATATAACCTCAAAATGCAGTCCTACATGTTATATAGTTAGAGCAGAGCATATTATAGATGAGTTATATTAACGAGACAGGCACGTATGACGCCGTTATCTGTAACTAAGGTAAATAATGGATATTTGGTTTAAGAGAAACACTAATGATCTTTTGTCTGTACGATGAGAACGAATTTTAAATGGGTTGTAAGATATTGGTGTTTGTGATGAGATGTCAGATGTCTGCTTGTTTGTTTTCTTATTAAACACGCTCTTGTCAACATAACGAGATGTCTTTTTAATTTATTATTTGTCTGCAGAAGATGAACTTTGTCATTACTGACAAAAAGTATTATCTCAAAAAGTAATATACACTGTTGGCATGATTTTTCCAAAAAAAGGAACTTATAGTAACCATTGCATTATTTTAATCAAATATCATAAGATTCGTATACAAATTTATAAGGTAAATAAGACATTATAAAAGGCATCTATTACCTGTGGGTCTGGCTTGGAAAACGTCAAAGTTTTGTGACTGGCTGGATCTGATCTAGATCAATCTGATTATTCCTTACTAATCTACAACAGGAGGACATATAAACACTGTGTTGTTAAAATAACCACTACTTAATGCATCTCCAAAATTACCTGCTTAAAAAAATCGAAGAAGACTGTCAACATTTTCCTAAAACTAAAAAAAAAATATTAATTTCATTTATAAACATTGAATACTTTCGTCGCGCCAATTCCAAACAGAAAATCCTCTACTCTCACATCTGAAATAATAAAAAAAAAACACGAATATCTTTTATGAATCCCATACATGATTAAACAAATAATACTTACTGCAAATTACTTACGAACACTATGATCACTATCACACTTCATCACCTTTTGTTGACCTCTCTCTCTATAGAATTTTGAGAGTCGTGACAAAAACCGACAACGCCGCGCGTATAAAAATTGCTTAGATCCTACCTTATAGTGTCTTCCTTCGTGTCCAACGCTGGATGTCATCTATGGGACCTACCTTGCACACGATGTCTTCATCCCGGTAAGCTGCCTGTCCTTCAGAGTCTTCCTCCGCGTCACTGGTCCTCCGGCTGCCGCACTACTAAAAAGTATCTTTGGCACTACATTTTCGACACTACACGCACACTTCACAACAACATCACCATCGTCGTTCATCTGCAACAATGATATAACAAAATATAGCTTATAATATAATATATTAATATGTTATTGCACCGCTTAGAACGTATGTCACAAACTGAGCCAAATATCCGTGTAAATCGTCAACAATATCATACGAAATGCATAGAAAAACTCAGCTGAAGACCCAATGCACACAAGTTACACATCGCACTAGAGTTACACTAGAATTCGCAATTCTTCCCATGAAAATCCTACAGAAATCTGAATCGATTTTTGAGAAATATCAGAAATTTTATGCAAATATTATAGATAATGTGTATGCATGACTGTGTGACACGATAGCGTCAAAACGGTACAACGGATCGGGCTGAAATTCGGTATACATATTTAGAATTACCGAGGGACGAACTGGAGTGTTTTTGGTGAGAATTTGACAACCGGAAGTGGCAACTTTAAATATGAATACCATAAAAACGTTCGTGAAGTATTGCAGAAAGTTTAGACCAAAGGATCAACGAGGTAGTCGAAAAGTTGGGTTGGGTTGGGTACCTAGATATGTTACTTCGTGAAAATATAGAATTTCGGAATTTTATTGGTATTGTGGCCGTGCTTATGTTATTTACACTCGAGTGCAGAGCTTTCAAAATTTATGTAGTCAGGTTCAAGGCAGGTAGTCAATAAAACCCCACAAATTGTTATATAATACGAAATATTTTATGGTCGCGACGCCTTCACCTGACAAAAGACAATACATTGTCTCAGTGTTGTATGTACCTACCTGGTGACATAAAATGCACCAGAAATAGTTGACCTTGTAGTTTGAACTGAGGCTTGCTGGTAGTAGCCACCAGAGGCAGCAGTACTTTTGTTGGTAAACAGCGTAATGTGTCCACAAAATAGCCGCTGGCTGCTGTTGCTATTATACTTTTTTATGTAGTCTGCTTCAAAGCAGGTAGTCAATAAAACCCCACAAATTGGTATCAAATATGAAATATTTTATGGTTGCGACGCCTTCACCTGACAAAAGACAATACATTGTCTCACTGTTGTATGTACCTATCTGGTGACATAGAAAATGCACCAGAAATAGTTGACCTTGTAGTTTGAACTGAGGCTTGCTGGTAGTAGCCACCAGTGGCAGCAATACTTTTGCTGGTAAACAGCGTAATGTGACCACAAAATAGCCGCTGGCTGCTGTTGCTATTATACTTTTTTATGTAGTCTGCTTCAAAGCAGGTAGTCAATAAAACCCCACAAATTGGTATCAAATATGAAATATTTTATGGTTGCGACGCCTTCACCTGACAAAAGACAATACATTGTCTCACTGTTGTATGTACCTACCTGGTGACATATAAAATGCACCAGAAATAGTTGACCTTGTAGTTTGAACTGAGGCTTGCTGGTAGTAGCCACCAGCAGCAGTACTTTTGCTGGTAAACAGCGTAATGTGACCACAAAATAGCCGCTGGCTTCTATATGATACAACTTTTGACACATTATGTCTAACGACCAAGAAAGAATCGTACGGGATCTCTGATGGCGATCGCCGTCGTCATTATTCCGTTCCATAACTTAACTTTATGTTTGAGCGTTTTTGTCCACCGTCCAGTAAGCAAATATCTATAATTCGGCACGCGCTACACTCGGATTTTGCGTCCGCTGTTAGATGTGCATATACGCCTCCGCTACGTCGGTTTCTCGTACTTGGATAAGCCACGCCATCCATGGAGGAAGTAAAAGCACCAGTAGATGGTGTAGAAACGCGGAAGACACCGCGAGATGGTTATTATATCGGTAGAACGGAGCGGCGATTTCTTAAAATATGCCGTGCTGTCCACGCTCCAACAAGAGACGGTCACCCACTTGCGTAAAAAAAATCGTATAAAAATGACCGATAATACCACGTTTTCTAAGCTAAGGTAATTGCATACCACGATTTTGTTGGAGCGATATTTTATGGAATGAAATTGAATTCTGTAAGTGTCATTTATGACACTTAAAAGATATTGTATGATGTTCAATATCGTGTTTGAATTACATTGGAAATTGCATCATTTTTCCTTCAGGTGTCGTACAAAGCAGAATGTCAACAGCAGCTAAATATCCGTCACCATTATCCATAACGCAAACATCTCGAGAACAGAATGGGATTTCGGCTACCGTCTTCTATGGTACAACAAAAGTCAATTCACTATGGTCAAGAGGAACAATGCCGACCCAAAGAGATAGCCATTTAAGGAAGCTTCCGTTGCACACACACACACACACATCTTCCGGTACCGTTTTCCCGACCAAAACCGGTTTACAGGTACCCCGAAACGGATTCTCTTCCTTCTTTAAACTGATCTTAGGGTACTTTGCGAGGTGGCGCTGGCACCCTGCCGTCAGAAACGTTCGAATGCCCCTTTCGGCAATTAAATCCAAAACATACGGGGTGACCCTCAAATGGCAAAACCAGTTCTTTTAGGGATTACGTTATGATGACTCGTGCTTAGTTTAACGTCCTAAAAAAATCTCTTTGAAACGTGTAATCTGGTACGGTGTGTGGTCATATATCATCTCGTTCATAATTGGTAGCGAGGGTCACCCATTTTCCGTGCATAAATTTGCTCGGGTGTCCGTTGCTTTTGACACCGAAACGTCTGGCCGTTGGTCCTTTGAGAAATGAACGTCGTTATGTGTTAATGTAGATGTTTTGTTCGGTTTATCAACTGATAACTATGTGTCGATGGTGGTAATGGGAGTCTCGTATTTGAATATGCCCTTAAAGGACACGAACAACTGGGTCTTCAAAATTAGATTCCTGGGACAATTTCCCATCCGATACCGTTAGGATTATCCAAATTACACGATTAGATCGGACATACTTTGCTCCGAAAGAAGAAAATGTCATAAAATAGCTATTTTGGCGCCATTTCCAAACTTTGGAACGTATTTGGTACAGTAACCTTCTGGAGGAATAGTTTCTAAAACTAAAACTGTTAAGGAATATATCTTGCGCACACAGGTTGTCAGCTTGCCTCCTTTACATTATTCAAGAGAGTGCCGTGTAGGTTTCAACACGCCTGTATAAATATTGATAATGCACCACCACCTCCGCAAACTCTGGATGACAAGAGGATGCGGAGAAGATTTTTTTTTTATTCAACAGGAGACACTGAATCCGTAGAAGATCACCGACACATAGCAAGAGGGAGGATGTTACTTGAATACCAGATTACCTAGTAACGTGTCCGCAGAGTCCAGCACAACGAAGAGATACCATCTTGCGGATGCTGTACACACTTTGACAGCATAATAATGGATCCCCACCACATCTCTCCTGTCCCCATTTCGTTATCCCAGAGTTAATATTTCCTGGGTGAGGTGTTTCCAAAACTTTAAATGGTAAATCTTCACGACTCGCCTGATTTGACAGAGTGATTTCAGACACTCTGTCAAATCAGGTTTCTTCAAAGAGAAGAAATTTCTTCTGTGTCAAAAATCGAAGATGATGAAGTGGATGGCGCACTTGGAAGAGGATGGTTCTCTCCATGGGGGATAGGTCGAGATGCTGATGGCAAATTTGGATATTTTATTTGATCGAATATCCGGAGACGCTTATCGTGCAAAAATAGCATGATTGGAAGGCTCTCGCCGCAACATGGGAACTGTAAACGGCATTTTCTTTTGCTTCCCTTTCAACCACTTTAAAAGTCCGATCTAACAGGAAATACAGCACATATTAGGTGTCTGATTCGTAACATTTTGAACACGAACAACGATAATCAAATCAATTTACTGTTGTCTATTCCATAGTCACTAATACGTAGCCTAATAATTGTGAATTCCCGGTCAATTTCCTTCGGGATTTAGGTCAGCTTGTGGGTTTTACGGATACCAACGGTTGTCGCTAATAAGATTGAATTAAATCAATCAGACAGCGTTGACCCAATAAAAATTTAATGAAGTGTACCAGGGCACGCACGCTCCAAGAGTGGTAGCGTCTGGCCAGACATACATCCAGCAGCAGATGGTCAGTTTTTTAATCAGCTGATCTCGCTGTGTGTTGCCCAGGTAGCGGCATCTATAGCGCGAGCTATAAGGTCTCATTTATTGGGATGTGGCGGTGATCATCATTTTCGTCATCACATTGCGTGAGCAGATGAACATCGGAAACAGCTGTTCCAATGGATATCCAGCGTCAATGAAATGCGTTGGGGCATTGTAATAGCCATATGATTAGCGGCCACACTGTTGTCATACACAGAGGGAAAAATTTATCCGATAAAACACGAAGTATTACGTTTTCTTGTTTTAAGTATGAAGGAACTGCTTGAAAGGAATTACGTCTGTTTTAAGCGATACGTACGAATACTTTTGGGTCAAGAAACTTTGTTCATTGAAGAATGTATATTTTTACCCAACAAAATATTGTTGTTGTTGTAAGACAAACGTCTTACTCTTTCTATATGTAGAAGAATAACATTTTCTTCGTCAGAGCAAAATATACTCAACATAAACATACTAAACACTTAAACCAAAAGAATAATTAGCCGTTGAAATAACTATAACATATACTGAAATTCTTATCACAATAAAATATTATTTGGATAGCAAAAATATCCTCTTCATGCTACACTATATACGCAAGAACATTTTTTCTTGATATCCAAGAAAAGAGTTCTCTTTATGTAGGCTATTCCACTACAATCCTGGTTTTCCTCATAATCCTTGTAAGTCAACCATGAAATAAAACACTTATACATAGATGTGAACAAACAATATACGAACATTCAATATCGTCAAACTTATATAGTGGTAATATGTGGCAAAAGACGCGAGAAACTGTTAGCGCCATCTGTAAAGTAATTCCACAACTTTCTTTGTATCTCTCAGAGTAAGAATCTTGAGTCAAGAAACTGCTTTTTTCGTTGAAGCATATATATTTTTTGTCCAACGAAATATTTTTGTTATTGTAAGACGAACGTCTACTTTTTTATTGAAGAATAACTTCTTCTTCGTCAGAGAAAAATATACTTAACATAAACATACTAAATTCTTAAATCGTAAGAATAACTAACCGTTGAAACAATCCTTTTCGTGCTACACTATGTACGCAAGGATAAGGATTTTCTTGATATCCAAGAATAAAGTTCTCTCTGTGTAGTTCCCTAATATGTTGTCCTTAATTTGATACCTCGATGTCTCACTTATAGTGAGTAAGGGTACAATTTGGTATAAGAATATTTTAATCAGCACATAATAGTATATTATTATACAAGTTTTATAAGACGTCAAATTGGCGCATGAGTTGTTTGAACGAATGCGCCAATATGTCTTATAAAACGAGTGTAATATACTATTTTTTCTACTTTGCGTCATTAATTTTATAAAAATTTAGAAGTATATTAGATAAAATTCCAATCTAGAGTATTTATGGGTGCAACCGTTGGTAACACTGTCATCTGTCACTTAAATTCAAATATCTGTGAAAAAGTAATTATTGATAATTATTATATACCATCATATACTAGTAGTACGAAACCCAGGATGCAACACGCATGTTTAAATATGTATAAAAATATACATACTTCGCAGTTTGTGCGATTCTAAAAAATCAGTTTGTGCTTACTTTTGTGGTTATGTGTATTTTCGTTTGACATGCATTTGAAATCAATGTCACCAATCTTAGAAAAACGTTACTAAAAACGGTGTTACAATTTGTTAATTGTAACACCAGTGTTACAATGTGTGCATTGTGAATGCAAAGTAGAAAAAACCTATTATCTCTCAAACACTGTCTGATCCATTTCCTACTCAAACTTTAGACTGAGTTCCTTTGTGGCTTTTTATGACAATTTACCAAATCAAACTGCAAATCGCTTTGAAGTTTATCTATAACCAAGCCACAACGTTTGGGAATCCCCAAATTTATCACTTTCCCACAGGAAACCGCACAAATCAAATTTGCCACTGTTAAAAACCTCTCTGATTGTAAAGTTGACGATACAAATAAATAAAACCATTGAGATCTAAGAGATTTTTAACGTATAATTGTGTTAACTGGTACATCATTCAGGTTAACTGTTATCCATTGGAACAAAACAATAATATAACCTGAACAAAGTCACGGTTATTGTTTCATATAATTAGGTCTTTTGCACTGCTTGTTAAACAGTGTATTGTGCATCAGTGAGTGTGAGTGTGTGTGTATGTTTGCATGTATAGGTACAGTTTAAATTTCACTTTCTTCCTCGCTTGTGTTAATAGCAGGCGACATTGACTCACAAGTTGAGATATTACAACTTCTTAATTTGTTATACAAAGGACACCTAATATATGCTGTATTTCCTATTCCATCGGATTTTTAAAGTGGATGAAAGGGAAGCCAATGAAAATGCCGTTTGCAGTTCCCATGTTGTAGCCTTCCGATCATCTAGATGATTGCTATTTTTGCACGAGAAGCGTTTTTTTCGAAATTACAACAGAATGCAACTTCATTGTATTCAACTCGGTTTAATTCGCAACGAACTTCATAGGAGTTTGGAACAAATTTACATACGAGGACCACACGTGATACAGAAATCGATCATGTCCACAGCTAAGGTCGCACCGGATGTAAATCACACTAGTAAAGGGCTGAGCGCATCCAATACACCCTTCTCAATTTGTACGGAATAGGAAACGTGAAATATATCGAATTGCTCGTCTCTGACGGGAGCCCTATCCTTGAGGCCATCGCTTTGAGACGTATACGTTTTATTCCGAACACCGACATAACGAATTACTTCAAAATTTGGTATAATAGAATAGAATAGAATTTATTGGTTGCCAGCAACAAGTCAATTAACAATATATGCATGTATAGGAAAACTTAATAAAAAAAAACTTCAAATTGGTTGTCGACATTCTTGTAGGCTATCAAAGAATTCCTGAACGGAATAAGGTGGTGCGTCTATTAGGAAGCTAGTAACTGTGCGCTTGAATTGTCTGTTTGGCAAATGTTTCCATTCTTCAGGTAGGTTATTGTACAGTTTTAGACCCTCCCGTGTGAAGGAGGTGGTGTGAAGTCTTCCCCGAGGTACTTCTATAAGATGGCACTGCCTAGTATTGTACTGGTGGATGTCACTCCTTTGTTGATGTGTATACAGTTCTTTTTTGGTGTAGAGTAACTGCTGTAGGATGTAAACTCCATATAGAGTTAAAATCTTATGCTTTTTAAAGAGAGGTCTGCAGGATTCTGTGTTTGCAACACCCTCTATCGCTCGAATGGCTTTCTTTTGTGACAGTAACACTTTGTAGCTGTGTGCAGATCCTCCCCACAGTTTTAGACCGTATGACATCCGGGAGTGGAATAGTGCAATATATCCTATATATTCTTTGGTATATTATCACTTTTGATACATATATCAACAAAAAATCATGCGTTTTTTTTTTCGGTGTAATAATATAATAAAGGCTTGACGTGGAATGAAGAGGAAAAGGTCGATATATACATCAGCAGGCAATACTGAGTACGTGATTTTTCGTGGAAACCGTTATAGAAGTAGCTGTGTCCAGTTACTTTCGCAGTACCTGGTTCTTTCTGTATACAGTTTGAACAATCTATGGTCTTAGCGCGTTATTACTTGACTGTACCCAGTCTGGAGGAAACAATTGCACGTCTGGATTAACAATCAACCGAATTCGATGGCATTTCTACCTGGAATTGTTATTATAGAACCTTTAAGGGGAAATATACAACTAGAAGAAATGTACAAGGTATTTTTTCTATGGAATCAGTTTTGTATGTATTTGAATGATATTCTGTGCTTATGAGGATGTTAGGTGTTACATATTATTATGTAGAACTTCTTTTGGGTTCTAGAACTACGTCACCCACATTCGGTCTAAGAGGAAATAGGCTACAACTGACCAGGATTGTTGATCCTGATTTGTCAGGATAACATTCTGATTTATTTTTTCTCACACCTCCAATATTTATTTCAATTGCCACAGCAATAAAACGGGCAAGTCTAATATTAACCCAAAGCAGATAGAGAGGACACAATCCCTCATAGCACTATTGGCATTCTATGTAGCGCCGTAAACACGCAGTAGGGAGATACTTTTCGTTCATATAGTGCAAAGTAAGTTGTTCTTGCAGCACTTATCCCTATGGTTGTTCTTATACGTTTTACTGCGTATGTTACGGAGGCAAGATATATATATATATATATATATATATATATATATATATATATATATATATATATATATGAAATCTAAACAGTAAAAAGGATTTTTTTCTTGAATTTAACGAAGGCTCAAAAATAGCAACCCAGAACGCGTGCTGTCAATATATCATGTGACAACACGCGGCAGAGCCTGCCACCAACGTTCCGGCGAATCCTTAGAAGTCCTGAAACCCAGTTCACATCCTATTAAAGCTCGTCTGTTCCATTCGTTTAGAAGAGACTGTCGCAGCATATAGCACGCCTAATCGAGAGAGAGACGGACAGATAAAAATCCACGAGAGACAAAAAATCGAAAATAACATCGCGAATGATATAGCTTCCCGTCTATATTCAAGCCCCAACACCGGAATCGGATTAAATCTAGTGTGGATTCTCTCCTATGGTAGGTATGTACCTACCCTGAAGAAACTGAGACATATGCCGTATCCTTTGCTCCTTAAATCCTTAATCCTTGCTGGCTTAAATGTCAATTCCACTTTTTACACAATTCCGACCATGTCCCCTTCAAAGGACTAGAAAGGAAGTACCTATTGTAACCAACAGGAAAAAAAAATCCTTAATCATTTGAAGTGCTGCAGGGGTCTGAGATACATGATATCATATTTGACCTAGTGTCATCATCTAGCTTAATTAATAAGTATAATAAACAAGTGTGATTTCATGCGTCATTTATTGGAATTGCTGCACATTCAACGATCTCCAAATCTTGAATGGTCTCCAAACGAAACAAATTAAAAAGTAAAATTTCTTCCTATCGTTAAAGATGTCGTCCATATACCTATAAACACGAAATTAACATGATTATCATATATAAATGCGCAGGCGGCTAGCCTGTCTGGGTAAGCAGCAGCACCACCACCACCACGACAAAAAAATCAAAGTCGAAAAGTACAAAGATCAGTATCTGACACCTCGGTGTGTGTTTTTTTTTTGTTGCTGTTGGTTTCTCAAGTAGACAGACGGATTATAGCATTGTTCTTATACCTGAGGGGTATCCTGGAGTCTATGGTCTTATGCAGGGGTCAAGAGATTAAAGATCAAGCGATCATTCGACCGCTGCACTTGATTAATATTTATAATTAGCCGAGTCGAACGTAGATTTCAGCGGATGTGCCCGAACACAATAGAACGACAATATCCCCATATTATACCCATCTGTGTCATCGGCTTTTGCTTTTGCTCGGTAAACAGAATGATCGAATAAATTAGCTAGCCATCCTTTCGATCTTGTCTTTCATCGCGCTTTAATCTACGGTTAAAACGGCTCTAAATTTATACGAATTATGCAGGGACTGAGATACACCCTATTTAAATACAATGATGTTTTTGTGCTGCGTATTCGTATGGACGTAAATGATTTTAATAGTATTGTAATATAGCGTGGAATGTTCTTGATTATTGTCTGAGAGAAGACAAATAACCATTGGAAAAAAAATAATCTTTAATTATTAAATTTAAAATAAAATAATCTTTAGTTATTTTTTTACCTAAGATATATTTCAAATAAAATATGCTATTTAGATTTAGAATTGAGGATCTGGAAAAGCCATGGACACCTAATATATGCTGTATTTCCTGTTAGATCGGACTTTTAAAGTGGATGAAAGGGAAGCAAAAGAAAATGCTGTTTACAGTTCCCATGTTGCGGCGATAGCCTTCCAATCATGCTATTTTTGCACAATAAGCGTCTCCGGATATTCGATAAAATAAAATATCCAAATTTGCCATCAGCATCGCGACCTATCACCCATGGAGAGAACCATCCTCTTCCAAGTGCGCCATCCACTTCATCACCTTCGATTTTTGACACAGAAGAAATTTCTTCTCTTTGAAGAAACCTGATTTGACAGAGTGTCTGAAATCACTTTGTCAAATCAGGCGAGTCGTGAAGATTTGCCATTTAAAGTTTTGGAAACACCTCACCCAGGAAATATTAACTCTGGGATAACGAAATGGGGACAGGAGAGATGTGGTGGGGATCCATTATTATGCTGTCAAAGTGTGCACAGCATCCGCAAGATAGTATCTCATATATAATATTATATGTTATATTATAATTTGCTGAAAGAATCATTAAAATCCATCAAACATTACAAAAGTTATTCATCATCGAAATTCTTCAGGTTTGGTCGTCATACTTTAAGACACCATAAATCCTCATAAAAACGACTTACTTAAAAATCCATAAAAATCCAAGAAAACAAAAAAAAAACGAGTGATTTTACATGTCTAGTTAAATATATCTGCGCGCTATCAGCTCATTAATGCGGCCAATTGCTCTTTTCCATATAACAATGGGAAGTTGTCGATAACGTGACTGTCTTATCGTTGTGTTTTTCTCATCACGCTTATGTGTCGTTGTGAGTGCGCCCGCCAGTAGCTCCAATTGCATATTTTACCATATTTGCGATAAATCCGGTAAATAATTGAAAGTAAACCGACGGCGACGACTAGTCCCGGTTATCTGACTTGAGTGTGGCGACAAAAATGATAATGGGCCCGTTCTCCCCGTACAGAGCCAGTCACCTAAAAGATACCGAAAACTATGCCATGATTACGCCATGAAAAGTCGAATGGAGGAGGTTTATCTTTATCTACGTCGCTGAACGTCAGTTTTCACGCGAGGAAAATTATTTACAGTGACACTTCATGCGGTTTAAGGTTTAGATAGTCACGCTTCGAACTATTTAAAGATTATTATAATACTTGTTTTTTACACGTTTAACTTTTCTGTATACATCACACAGAGAAATGTCAATAAAGCTTTCAATTAAGATGAGCTTTTTAATTCAAAACTCACAAATTTCCTTTGAAGCGACAAGATTTTGTTTCCAAATAAAACTACGTTGGATAGCTTTAAATGTTCTTATGAGTTCTTTTAAGAATATAGTGTTTTGCATTGAAAAATTCTATATATTCTAATAAAAAGAACCTTTGCTTTGAATCAAGATCACATATATAAAATATGGCATGATTTTTTTTTAAATCAATCTCATTAGATCATCTGATACCGACATTTGACAGTAAGTATATGTGTATAACTACTGTTTATGAAAATGTTAATACACTATGTGCATTCTATATTTTCGAGGCAATAAAATAACTGTGGAAAACATAAGAAAACTTACAGAGGAAGAAGTAAAAGAACTTATTCCGGCTATTGGAGATCGAATTGCTTTCCGGGAAGCTGTGAAGCTTTTAGATTTGGAAACATCTGAGGTGAGAAACCCTACATATCTATCATATGTATGTACAGATTATATTTCACCACAGGTGGAAATGATGCATTACTAAAGTTCCTACAGTACTGCATACAATGGACCAAGGTGTTTTTATAGCATGGTTCAAAGTAAGAGATGCAAATCAATGACAACAAATTCACCAGAGGTATTATCTAATTATTATATGTATTTAATACTTTGAAATGTATCAGATAACATTTAATTCTTTTATATTTTTGAATATATTTTGTACTTATTTTAAATGCATTTTTTATTTTTATAATAAATTACTGTATTGGTATATATGAACTTTTTTACCCCTTTGCAGCAGCGGTAGATAGTTTGAACAAAACAACAAAATTATTCACTTCAAATCAATATATTATGTTGAATGTAAATTACTATTGCTTACTTTGAATAATTGATCGCATTTCATTTTAAATGACAGTTACTTGCAGTGAGAATGGAATACTCTATTCAGAACACAGAAGACGTTGAACCAAACCTAAAAATATTTTTCTGAAACATTTGTTTTTCCAAGCAAAACAATCAATTACTTATTCCAATAATTATTATCCTCTTTAATCCATCCAATGGTGGGGCGAGTGGCTCTAGGTGAGGCGAGTGGCTCTAGCTGTAGAGTGCTGCTCTCCTGCTAGGAAGTCTTGGGTTCAAATCCAGGCATCAGCTGAAGATCCTCGTCCCACCGCCTTTCGCAAGAGGCGTAAAACCGTGGGTGCCGGCAACCAGTTGAACACCTCTGGTTGTCGTTATCAAACAGTATGTAAAAATGGGTAAGCACAAAGGGCCAAGAATTGGCCTAGGTGCAGCGGAATAAACCGCACCCAAAACAACTACAACAATCCATCCAATGGTTGAAATAAAACAATATTAATTTGGTCGAAATATTTGAAGTAATACTAAAAAGTTTCATCCAAAACTACATATAGTCCTTTGTAGTTGATGACTGTTTGGTGTGACTTTGTAATTTACTCATTGCAACTAAATTTACTTTGAATCAAACACATAACATAATATTTATCAGTTCACCATTGCTAACATAGCTATGGTGAAGAACACCCAGGTATATTCTATGATAAAACTAGTCCCCATTATTAATTACTTTAGCATCATCAAATAAAACTAACACCAAAAAAGTAATTACACGTCGACTCAGCTAAAATCATAAATAACGAAAGAAAGGACAACGACACACAACGCACACACGTGTGTGAGTGTGGGTTTGTGTTAGTTTTATCAGCGGAAAAGCGAGGGAAAAACTGTTGCGGACACTTTACCTAATTAACGGATAACCACGTCGCTCCAGGCCCTCACTATGGCCTAGGTACCCTTTTTTCACATTCTTCCTGCACCAGTGCTATAATAGCACCCTCTATGTACGTGTGCATAGATGAGGGTGACACACCAAAAAATTATTAACGTCACGCCTTACCACAACCAACGTAAATATATTACAGATGTACCTAATTTGTGTTAATTTTGTCTCTAATAAAACCGTTCCATCATTACTATTAGCAACAAAAATATAACATGATTGAGATCACTCGGTGTACAAAACTATGCTTGATGATACTATTAATTACCTTGTAGTTGTTTTGGGTGCGGTTTATTCCGCTGCACCTAGGCCAATTCTTGGTCCTTTGTGCTTACCCATTTTTACATACTGTTTGATAACGACAACCAGAGGTGTTCAACTGGTTGCCGGCACCCACGGTTTTACGCCTCTTGCGAAAGGCGGTGGGACGAGGATCTTCAGCTGATGCCTGCATTTGAACCCAAGACTTCCTAGCAGGAGAGCAGCACCTAGAGCCACTCGCCCAACTATTAATTACCTTATTTATCAATTATTTAAATAGACTGCCGTAATACACAATTATAATAAGTGAAGAAAGAGGCACAATGCGAAAATTGTGGACGAGAACACTTTTGTGAGAATGAAACGTTTTGTTGGCATTATTAAAAGCTTCGTGCTCCACAATTATAAAGTTTTAGAACATTAATGATATAATTGTTACTCACTGCTTCAACTATATACAGTTTAACGTTGCCATTATGATGTGGTAATCATTCAAACACGCTATTATTTTCATAATTATATACCTAATACACACCAAGTACAATAATATACTTAATGTAATTAGTTTGTTCAAAATATTACTAATCAACAAGTTTTTTTGTTTTATTTTATCAAGTTAAGTTACACAGACATTCTGTGCATTAAAATATGGGAAGCAATCAAAGAAGATGTTGTAAAAATTCACCAAATAAGTTTTGTTACACGTGCGGTTGTTCTGTCGTGACACATCTGAAAAAAATTACGGAAGAAGTAAAACCAGCTTATTACTGCTATTTTGGAGTTAGAATTGGAGATCTGGAAAAGCAATGGACACCTAATATACGCTGTATTTCCTGTTAGATCAGACTTTTAAAGTGGATGAAAGGGAAGCAAAAGAAAATGACGTTTGCAGTTCCCATGTTGTGGCGAGAGCCTTCCCATCATCTAGATGATTGCTATTTTTGCACCGATAAGCGTCTCCTGATATTCGATAAAATAAAATATCCAAATTTGCCATCAGCATCGCGACCTATCCCCCATGGTGAGAACCATCCTCTCCCAAGTGCGCCATCCACTTCATAATCTTCGATTTTTGACACAGAAGAAATCTCGCTTGTTTAAAGAAAGTGATTTGACAGAGTGTTGTTGTTGTAGTTGTTTTGGGTGCGGTTTATTCCGCTGCACCTAGGCCAATTCTTGGCCCTTTGTGCTTACCCATTTTTACATACTGTTTGATAACGACAACCAGAGGTGTTCAACTGGTTGCCGGCACCCACGGTTTTACGCCTCTTGCGAAAGGCGGTGGGACGAGGATCTTCAGCTGATGCCTGGATTTGAACCCAAGACTTCCTAGCAGGAGAGCAGCACTCTACCGCTAGAGCCAGTCGCCCCTTTGACAGAGTGATCACTCTGTCAAATCAGGCAAGTCGTGAAGATTCACCATTTGAAGTTTTAGGAACACCTCACCTTATAAACCAGTGCGGGGTAAAGACTTAGGTTTATCAAACGAAGAAGCCGAGTTATTGGGTTCTAGACTACAGGAATGGAATCTTTTCGCACGAGATGTGGATAAGATTATTCCTCTCTCTTTTCTAACTGGATTTACCGTTAGAAAAGAGAGAGAAATAACGTTGCGTGGCACATCAAAGAAACCGATATTGTTGCTTGGCATGGTGTGACAAAAAATGGGACACATTTCCTCACTGAAGAGAGCGCTACCAGAATTTAAGTACGTACCTGTATATATAGGTATATCGTGATCGGGCCATCACGTATTCGAAATATAGCTTCACCCGTTATCAAGGACCTCAACATCCTGTGGCGCGGTACATCGTCCGCCAAATTAACTTGCAACAAACACTATACAGAGTGTAACAGTTTTGAGTGCACACATTTTTAGAGATGATAGTTTCTGGTTAAAATTAACTTCTCTAATGGCATTACATTGCTAATAAATTTGGGCTCAACAATGAGTAAACAAAACCTTAGCAAAAATCCTTAATTGCTGTACCTACAGGGTGTTGCAAACTAATACGATGCATCATGTCGTCTGACTTGACACAGTTGTAGAAAATCTATCTAAGATGACTTTTTGGAGAAATTTGGCTAATGTTATGTGGGTTTTTTGGCGCTCAGTATTACACCCTGTATATAGTGTTGTAATATTATGTGTAGTGGTTCCCGATATAGGTTGGTTACTTATATATCGGAGGCAGAACAGTCGTAACCATGTATTCTATGCCCGCATGTGTTTTCCTATCACCTGTTCATAAAACGTTGATAAATAGCGCTTGGGTGCATAATTAGCCAACTAGAATACGATAACTGAATACTATCTTTGAGGTGAGTCACAAAAACGACAAGAATATTCGTAGTTGTAACATCACATGACAAACTTAAATGCCATTTCCATAAAGTAGAAATTGTTTAGGTTTAATTGCAGAAAGACGTTTGAATGAAATAAATCTGGTTTTGTTTGAAATAAAGATCGGCCTTTAGGGATATAAATATTCAATTTGAAATTATTTGGAAGAGAAAGACATAGATTTGAGTGAAAAGATGTTGAATCAAAAACGTGCGGTCTCTAGTCACACATTGGGTTAGTTTGAGCTTATATAAGCTGAGCGATAGAAAGCGAGCGGTATTCTGGTTTCTCTTCATTTGGGAATAAGTCTGTAGTCTTTACTAAGGATTTCTTGTGTTTTTCGACATGGAACTTTGATTATAATGTTACTCTACAATTTGCTGCTACTTTTTTATTGGGTCAGCAAAATGGATACACTAAATATCCTTGGTTTTATTGTCTGTGGGACAGTCGTGCAAAAAATTAACATTGGGATAGGAAAAACTGGTCGTCGAGAATAAATATGACCGTAAGAAAAGCTAACATGGTTCATGAACCATTGATAAGTCGAGAACAAATAATTCTTCCACCACTACATATTAAATTTGGACTTATTAAACAGTTTGTGAAAGCTTTATATATTATAAGAGTGATGTTTCTTCCAAATATATTTGTTAATCATATCCTGGCCTCACTACAGGAAAATTAGAAGCCGGTATCTTTGATAGACCACAAATGACTTAGGTTGAAGCATGGACAAGCTTTGTACCAGTTATCGAATTTTTTTTGGGGGAAATCACCAAGCTGAAGAATATTAACAAATCGTTGACAAAATGCTTCGAAATTTTGAAAAACTACTGTGAGTACCAAGTTACATTATTTTCATAGTCATTTAGATAAACTCTCTGACAATCTGAGTGATTACAATGAAGAACAAGAGCAACGGTTTCGGCAGTATATCAAGGTAATGGAGGAAAGATATGAAGGCCGATGGTATTGCTATATAATGGCAGACTACTGCTGGACCTTAGAAAGGGACTGTCCTGAACAAAAATACAATAGAAAATTAGTATGGCATAATAATTTATAGCGTTATTTTAATTTGAAATCTTTGACTAAAAGCTTTTAAATATATTGAGCACTTTTAGTTAATGTTATTTAAAATATGAATGGATAGCCTTTATCTCAAAAAGTGGAGATATAGATACATTTTCCTCAAGTAATATACCTCAAGGATTGTATAGCTAAAGATATCTAATAACAAATCTTCCATGGTCTCCAAACAAAACAAAATTAAGTATATCAGTACTCAAGATAATATAGGAAAGATATGAAGGCCGCTGGTATTGCCATAATAAAAAAGATTCTTTTTCTCTCACAGTAACTGGTACTCAAAAACCATTTTTGAAGTACAGCTTGCCATCACACCCTTAGAAATAAAATCAAATTTTTTTTGGGGGAAATCACCAAGCTGAACAATATTAACAATACAAATCGTTGACAAAATGCTTCAAAACTTTGAAAAACTAATATGAGTATTGCCATATAATAGCAGACTACTGCTGGACCTTAGAAAGGGACTGTCCAGAACAAAAATACAACCTAAAACTTTGTAAAATAACTGAGAACTTAGAAAAAAACGATAAGCAGCCAGTAGATGTAAGTAAAGACATATGTCTTTGAACTACTGCACACAGTGCATACAAACTGATACAAACATACATAACACAACCCCACATCGACTCACAGCACCAGCTGATGGCTCAAGATGCATCTCGATCCAGTAGACGGTGTCGACCAGCAGATGTTTCCCAAGACAGACGGCACGCGCCGTTTAGACCATCTACATACAGGTCATCCCAAATACAAAGAACCAACTAAAAACCTCATTTATTGGCACTAGACACGCCAAAAAACAAAGGATTTCCCACGTTTTGCATCTAATAAAACCCACCGTGGGTTTTAAGTTGATTTAAATCGATTTTATTGGGAGAACTATACGAGAATTCATGTTAGTTGGAGAGACCTGTATATGGGACTCCCTCAAGATACACCTGAACTGGAAAGACCGTTGATGAAACTGAAATAATGATTTTTTTAACACGTGCTCTCACCGGTATAAGTTATAACGACTTTTACTTTTTCGTGTAGTGCAGCATAGGGGTTGTAAGTTGGTTTTGTAGAGCAGATGCTGGACACCGTATGTCGAGCGCAGTGCAATGAAATTATTGCTTGTACGTTTTTTAATAATGTTACGTCCACAGTAAGTACTTTGAAGGTGTTTTGAAAGCTTTAATTTGTGTCATTTGACACTGTCTTGAGATATCTTGATGACTTAAGATTTGGTTCTTGTGATAAACGATGCAACCAAAGTACAGTATCAGTTATCGAATTTTTTTGGGGGGAAATCACCAAGCTGAAGAATATTAACAAATCGTTGACAAAATGCTTCGAAATTTTGAAAAACTACTGTGAGTACCAAGTTACATTATTTTCATAGTCATTTAGATAAACTTTCTGACAATCTGAGTGATTACAATGAAGAACAAGAGCAACAGTTTCGGCAGTATATCAAGATAATGGAGGAAAGATATGAAGGCCGATGGTATTGCTATATAATGGCAGACTACTGCTGGACCTTAGAAAGGGACTGTCCTGAACAAAAATACAATAGAAAATTAGTATGGCATAATAATTTATAGCATTATTTTAATTTGAAATCTTTGACTAAAAGCTTTTAAATATATTGAGCACTTTTAGTTAATATTATTTAAAATATGAATGGATAGCCTTTATCTCAAAAAGTGGAGATATAGATACATTTTCCTCAAGTAATATACCTCAAGGATTGTATAGCTAAAGATATCCAATAACAAATCTTCCATGGTCTCCAAACAAAACAAAATTAAGTATATCAGTACTCAAGATAATGTAGGAAAGATATGAAGGCCGATGGTATTGCTATATAATGGCAGACTACTGCTGGACCTTAGAAAGGGACCCTCCTGAACAAAAATACAATAGAAAATTAGTATGGCATAATAATTTATAGCGTTATTTTAATTTGAAATCTTTGACTAAAAGCTTTTAAATATATTGAGCACTTTTAGTTAATAATATTTAAAATATGAATTGATAGCCTTTATCTCAAAAAGTGGAGATATAGATACATTTTCCTCAAGTAATATACCTCAAGGATTGTATAGCTAAAGATATCCAATAACAAATCTTCCATGGTCTCCAAACAAAACAAAATTAAGTATATCAGTACTCAAGATAATGTAGGAAAGATATGAAGGCCGATGGTATTGTTATATAATGGCAGACTACTGCTGGACCTTAGAAAGGGACTGTCCTGAACAAAAATACAATAGAAAATTAGTATGGCATAATAATTTATAGCGTTATTTTAATTTGAAATCTTTGACTAAAAGCTTTTAAATATATTGAGCACTTTTAGTTAATATTATTTAAAATATGAATGGATAGCCTTTATCTCAAAAAGTGGAGATATAGATACATTTTCCTCAAGTAATATACCTCAAGGATTGTATAGCTAAAGATAACCAATAACAAATCTTCCATGGTCTCCAAACAAAACAAAATTAAGTATATCAGTACTCAAGATAATGTAGGAAAGATATGAAGGCCGATGGTATTGCCATAATAAAAAAGATTCTTTTTCTCTCACAGTAACTGGTACTCAAAAACCATTTTTGAAGTATAGCTTGCCATCACACCCTTAGAAATAAAATTTCAAGAAACTCTACCAAATATTTCAAGAGTTTGCTGCTGCAATTGTTGTACTGAAATAATTTAACCTAATAATTAGCGAAAACCACTAAAGTATACATTTACAAACCGCGATAGTTTTTCAACAGAAGCTTGTGGTTTTTGTGCGACTATTCATCAAAATGTGTCATCATATAATATATTTTGTATGCACTGCATGTGTAGGTAACTAGGTATGTATAGACTGTATCATACACTAGTTTTCTACACGAATTATACAATTATAGATACCTACATAAGTGTTTTCTTTTTTTAATTAAATCTATTGCTTACTGTTGCGTGTAAGCGTACCTTTGTCATTCAACCACTTTTCCTTTTCAAGCCCGTTTAACACCATGGTGTCAAAAACACACCGTTGACGTGTGTAAAAATGCAAATTACTTACGTACTTATCGTAAGCTAAACTATCGAATCTAAAATCTGGAGTATACTTTTTCAATTACAAACCTGTTACACACTTTGACACTCCTCTACTACTGTAGCAGTTGTGATTCATATTTCCTAACAGACAAAGTTCTATAATGACAACTTTACGTAACACGTTCTGATTAGATTTTCTTAATTACTTTGATTACCTGCAACATGTAATGACATTTATTTGTTCTCGCCAAGTATTTCTCATGTTTTCTCCGGATTTTCCTTTCGCTATTTTCCCGGATAACAAAAAATTGGCTCGATTCTTTCGCAAATTAATGAGAAAATTCGCCGGCCAGAGACAATATTATTACTGTAACCTACTGTCGACTGCAATGTCTGCAATATTACGTCTGCTAGTCATTAAAATTATTCCATAGCGCCTTCAAAACCAAAGCAGGAGATAGCTATCACGACGGATGTAGAGGTTAACTGACAAATGTCGTGGATGTTTGCGGTTTAAAGACAATTTTTAACAGCACTTTTCAAGTTGTATGCAACTGAAAATCTTTTAAATAAAGCCAGCAACTGAAAATCTTTTAAATAAAGACCAAACCAGCTTGTATGTAATAGTTATAGGTGCGGTTTATTCCTCTGCACCTAGGCCAGTCTTGGCCCTTTGCGCTTACCCATTATTCCACACTGTTTGCTAACGACAACCAGAGGTGTTCAACTGGTTGCCGGCACCCACGGTTTTACGCCTCTTGCGAAAGGCGGTGGGACGAGGATCTTCAACTGACGCCTGGATTTGAACCCAAGACTTCCTAGCAGGTGAGCAGCGCTCTACCGCTAGAGCCACTCGTCCCACTTGTAAAGACCAAACCATCTTGTAAAGTTTATAATTTGTCAAAGGAAACATGATTCTTGATTGACTTTTTAGGTCAAACACCTCTCAGTCTTACAGAGAACAATACGGTGTAGCCATGTAGGTATATATATATATTGAACTGCGAGGATATTGTATTGAGAACTGAATTAGTATGCAATGGACATGATCATCCATACAGAGCCGTCTTTCATGTCCTCACGCGGCAGGATTGAGTGACTCTCCCGTTATAAATTCCGAGCCGGACTTTCGGTTTGGAGATGTGCCAAAAACACATCTCTTCCATCGCTTTTGTACCGCCACTTCACTCTGATGACGGCCGCTTGCCGCCAACGCCGAATGTTCGGACGCAGCAGCTTGGTGTCTTGAATAACAATCAATGGACGAGTATGTTGACATTTTCTGATAGTAAATTTGATACCGTATCGGAATTTTTAAGTGTTGTTCAATATGGTTCTCTATATTTTGTTGATTTGAGCCAAATACTCAAATGGGTTGGTTTTATTGGCCACGGTTACGTATATACAAAATAAAGTAAGCAGAAAGGTAGGAACGGTCGATGCGGCAAAGTTGAGGGTTGCTATCTAGTCCCTAGTGTTGGGAGTGTTCACTGGCGCGGAGAGTGAGGTGAGGAGAGTCAATCTGCAGATCGAGCCAGGGGTGGGTCCTGCAGGTGTCGGTCGATAAGGCAGCAGCTCCCAAAGCATCGTTTCGGTAGCCATGACGACGACCCGCCCCTCACACCTGCACCTGACAAACACCCTCGCAATGTTCACTGCTCCTGCTGCCCAGTTTTCCATAAATTATGCACTGAAAACTGTCCCGGTCATGTCATCTCTACGTGCAACGCATAAAAACAGGAGTTATGTTATATTTGACTGGTTTTGTTGACTCATGTTTTAGTTCAAACATAAGTAATTAAATATGAATTTGATACAACCCGGCAACGCGAATACAAAGAAACACTGTCTCAAAAAACCGCATTCGCGCACGATGTACGTCTGAATAGACGTACATCGTCTATTCCATTGCCATAAGCCAGAAAGTGACACACGCTCTAGCCTGCAGTGCAGCGTTGTTCAAGTTGGTCCTTTGGGACCAAATTTGGTACTTAGAAATCTCATTTGGTACCCTGGTACTCCTTTGGTCAAACTGGTCCCCACTCAATGTAATGTTGATGTTTTGTTTTTCGAAGGGTGACCCCTACTGTGGGCCACCATTATGTAATGTAGTAAATCAGTTTTTTCCTCTATCCTTTCATAAAGTACATATATATTATTAATTGTTGGTCCACCACCCCCCACCTCCCCGTCGACACATGAACAACAAAAATGTTTGGTACTGAACGTTCGAATTTGGTACTCAACCACTACCAACTTGGTACTCTCAAAGTCACTGCCAGGAACAACACTGCTGCAGTGACGCGTGGCAGCATTCAGCACACGAGAAATGTACAAGCAAAACTCAAGATTAGCTGACTTACCGGGAAGTACGGTGGAAATCGGCGAAAATTCTCGAAAAATCGATAAGATTGATTGATAAATATTGACATACACGCGCTGTTATCACAACTGTTTAGGAAACCAGTTGAGAAGCTGCCCGATGGCTGGTGACTTGCTGTGATTGGTCAAGGTTGGACGTGCGCTGAAGAGATGTTTCCAGAAATGTTGAAATTTAGAGGAGTGGTCCCCAAACTGTTTTGTACTGAGGCCAAAACATTTTGAATTGTGTCTACCAATATCGCAGCTCTAATTTTAGTGTTTATTGATGTTGTTTCAACGGTCAGTTATTCTTATGATTTAAGAATTTAGTATGTCTATGTTAAGTATATTTTTCTCGACGAAGAAAAAGTGATTCGTCAATTTAAACGTAAACGTAGACAAAAACAGTTTCTTGACCCAAGATTCTTACTTCTTACTTTGTGTAATTACTTTACAGATGGCGCTAACAGTTTCTCGCGTCTTTTGTCACATATTATCGCTATATAAGTTCGACGATATTGAGTGTTTGTATATTGTTTGTTTACGTTGTTTAAGAGTGACAACGAGGTGTCCCAGGTGTCGATCTACGAAACAATGCGGTCATGTTCTCACGACTGCCAAGTTCAGGTGTACGTGATACCCAATTTAGATACCCACTTTGAGACTTTCCACTCTCAAAAAACGCTACAGATTCCACCAATACCAGGGACTAGTATAAATACGCGCTTTGAGGTCCCCTGAATTGATTGCAATGATTCTTGGACATTGCCTGGACTCCCTAATAACAATAACACCCTAAGTAAATTTTTGGGGTTTAGTGGATTATTTTGGTGTTGAATCCATAACAATCCTGGTAATTCCGTGCGTCTTGTATGTATAGTCAGCACGGTGACCTGGGCTGTGTCCTCAGTAGCTATCGGCTGGGGGCAAGCGTTGGCCTGGGTCTTGGGAGGCTTCTGATCAATATGCAGAAGCCCGGGAGAGATCGACCGCTGCTGCGGACGTGCAAGTATCTCAATCGGTCCGAACTCCTGCGCTGTTACACCTTCACCTCCCCTCTCGGCCGCCTCACCGGGTTTCTCACCCACGCGCCTTCAAAACCGCTCGCCGTTCTCTTTTTTCCAATGCGCGCCGTCCAATTCCATCTACGGATTTCTATGTCTCCGTATGGCCAATGATGGACGACCAACGGCAATTCCTATGACCGTATAAGGGGCCAGTAGAAATCTGATCGCAAATCTCTCATTAACAATGCATGGTCTGCTGTTCGAGGTCTAAGGATGGACGAAATGGAGGAATACTAAAGGTTGAATCATCAAAATATCCGGGGGGACCTCCAACCATCTTTTCGACTGCCTCTTTAACACGTCGAAGCTTGAAAATCTTTAGCAAGTCTTCAATTTTAGCATATTTGCCACTTCCGGGTGTCAGATTGGTGCCAAAAGCAATCCAGCTTCTCGACTGCCTCTTTAACACGTCGAAGCTTGAAAATCTTTAGCAAGTCTTCAATTTGATCATATTTGCTACCTCCGGGTGTCAGATTGGTACCAAAAGCAATCCAGATCGTCCCCTGACCTTTCTAAATATGTATATTCAACGAAAATATAAATACAGCCATATAAATTATTTTAAATCCATTTTTGCAATGTTGTCCATTTTTGTATTCAAATTAGTTCTATTAAAAAGCAGTAAACTATGCCAAACATGGCCCTGTATGTATCGTAAACAGAAAGATCTCTGTAGGTGTTCCTGTTTATAATCATGTAATGATCACTTCGGCCCAATTGATAAATAATAATATCATCATCACAAGTCGACATCAGCACACTGAAGACCGTCAAGTCTATATCTGCATATCGACCGTCGTCTATAGTTAGCTAAAAATTACAGCTGTATATTCTCGACACGATAGAGCAGGTCTCATTCTGTGACGCGATTTTCACATCTTCTTACATCACTGCCGAGGTATTTTTAAAGACGGACATCAATGGCAATGCCAATATTGATAATTTAGACGCATTCAGTAGCCACTATTAAAACGTTGTAACAATAAATTGCACTTGACTTGTATGCTAAATAGGTCTGGTTAGACAAATCGTCAGTTTGTGCTTCTTAATTGGCATTAAATTAGGTCCAATTCCAAGAATTATGGGGGCCTTTTTACTCTGAATTCGGTCAGTTCTGGTCCAGCGATTTGAAACAAAACGAGACGACCTTGAAGAGAGTCAGTTTCCTCTGTGATGTCTAGATCTGATTTAGCTTGGTTATTGTTGTTTGGAAGATGATTTCTTTATTTTCAGTTGAGCTTTATGTGTTAAGTCTTGAAGCTGGTTGGTGACCCAGACATTAAATTGAGGATTGATTAGCCATTCACTGGACGCACCTGATCACAAAATAAAAGAGCAGAATACGTTCTACGTCTTGAATACGTAATTGCTCGCTTCTCTCTTACCCACCCGTGTACAAAGACCTCCTAGATATTTCTACTAGACATATAGTCCATCCTCTGGTCATTCAAAGTCACCGATCATCGTAATATATTCAAAGCATCACTCGCATGGCAACTGCATTTCACAGGAGAATGGGATAAAACAAAAGATTCATGAGTTGGGTGAGGATGTGGCTTCGGAGTGCATTGATAGCCGTTGACCTTAGTGACTTCTTCAGCAGATTTCCCAAAAAATAAATACTTTTTGGGTGCGGTTTATTCCGCTGCACCTAGGCAAATTCTTGGCCCTTTGTGCTTACCCATTTTTACGTACTGTTTGATAACGACAACCAGAGGTGTTCAACTGGTTGCCGGCACCCACGGTTTTACGCCTCTTGCGAAAGGCGGTGGGACGAGGATCTTCAGCTGATGCCTGGATTTGAACCCAAGACTTCCTAGCAGGAGAGCAGCACTCTACCGCTAGAGCCACTCGCCCCACTCAGTTTAGTAATTACAGTTTTTTTTTTTAAACAAGGGGTGGAAGAACAATTCGAGTAATTGATAAGGGCGTGGACATCGGACGCCTTTTAGGTATGCCGACGCTGCCGTGGCGTCGTGAGGGCACACCGCTCTGTCTGTATCACGTATTAGCGCTGGAAACCGTGGAAACGGCCCTGGCGTCGGCGTCCCGACGCTTGTCTCTCGCCCGCCAAATCCCATTGGCTTCCGGCGTCCTAGATCCGCTATCCGCACCGTCCACCCCTTGCCTCTCAACCCAACCCTGCTGCCCCCGTGATCTCCGTCTGACCCACCTGTGAGTCATCATCTCGCCAACCAGGTAAATACAGGAAAAATGCGTCGTATGCCAGCTTGAACCCCACATAGGGTGATCCTTAGTTAAAACAGTAATAACTATATTGGGATTATAACAATACAACACACCTCTCGATACAAATAACTATTGTCATGTGTACGTGTGTTTTCCTGCGAGGTTGTAGTAGTTTTGGGTGCGGTTTATTCCGTTGCACCTAGGCCATTCTTGGCCCTTTGTGCTTACCCATTTTTACATACTGTTAGATAACGACAACCTGAGGTGTTCAACTGGTTGCCGGCACCCACGGTTTTACGCCTCTTGCGAAAGGCGATGGGACGAGGATCTTCAGCTGATGCCTGGATTTGAACCCAAGACTTCCCAGCAGGAGAGCAGCACTCTACCGCTAGAGCCACTCGCCCCACTTCCTGCGAGGTAGTTCTTCTATAGGGTACTAGTCGGAAAATAAAAATTGATATAACTTATACACCCTGTATAAGTAGCCCGGTTTTTAGGAACCACCGAGGAAGTCTTATTGATTTTTCAGAGAGAGCGGGTTGGGCATGGCTGTTCGTCGGTAGGGTGGCTGGTTTTTTCGCTTTTCGCGTGTCTGTCGCCCTCTTTCACCACGGTTGCTTCGTATTTCTCGACACTTTCGGGAGACTGGCATGATTAAGGGCGGTTTTTTGACCGATGACGTACGTCTTTCACCCCGCGTTCCACGCAGAAGTGCGCATTGTTTACCCACTCGAGAAAAAGCAACATTAATGGGGTTGAATGAATAAAAGGGTTATTTAATATAGGTATATGGGTGGAAACTCTTTAGTTAACACTAGAGTTGAGTATGTACAGAATTAGGACGTTATTGTAGTAAAAGTACAGGTATAAAAGTACAATATTACATTTTACATCGTCAGGACGAACATAATTGACGGTTATTTCGAAGATTTCGATCATAGATAGATAACGGTTTATAAGAGTTACTGTTGAAGCATGCGATGGCTATTTCTGAATGAGAGCTGACTGTTAAAGCACAGTTAAAGTGTTACGCGTCATCATCAATAATAATTTCCGTGTCAGTCATCCTTCATTTGGGAGGAGACAGAACGTTGGTGCGAACACTATGGGCGCGTATAACGCAGAAGGACTAATATCTGTGAGCACGTTCCTTCTTTGGCCGGAAACGTTGAACAGTTATTTGCGTTCTGTATGAAAAGTGGTACGTCGCACATAAAAATTTACTGATTCGGCCACTAACCAGTCCACGACACATACAAACAGAAAATTAACTATCTATATCCTCTTATTGAATCAATTGGAATAATTGGAATAAATTTTTTCCTCTGGGATTTTCCCTCTGACACAAATCTTGTATTCTTACGACACCTTTATTGAAGAATAAGTTTAAGTTGTTCTTCATTGACTACAGGAAAAACCTGAACCACACATCAACAAAAAACGCAGTCATAAATAAAAAAAAAGTCAGATAAGTTTTAATCTTTAGTTATGTACGTAGTTAAGGTCCTATGGTGTAGTGAATAGGACCAAAGAGTGTGGGAGGCCTTCTGTTGATTGGATAGTTGGATACTGAAGAGATGAGAGGAGTGGCCTACAGATTGAACAGCTTCCCTTTCTACTGGTGACCTCATTCTCCCTTCATCTCGACACGGACGAATAGCAAGCTGTTCATTCATGTGTTGAGATTCGTTGAGACCGTTGAGATCGAGATTCGTCGTCCCATTCTATCCCTGCTTTCCCCCTGGATCATAAGGGAGTGGCCCCAGCAATTGGCTGAATCTTCTTACAGGGTACATTACCCTTAAATCGTCCTTATTAATTTAAACCTTAGATTCTTCACTCTGTCAAATCAGGCAATATTTTTCAAACAGGTGAAATTTCTTCTGTGTCAAAAATCGAAGATGATGAAGTGGATTGCGTACTTGGAAGAGGATGGTTCTCTCCATGGGGGATAGGTCGCGATGCTGATGGTAAATTTGGATACTTTTTTTATCGAATATCCGGAGACGCTTATCGTGCAAAAATAGCAATAATCTACATGATTCGAAGGCTCTCGCCGCAACATGGAAACTGATGCAAACGGCATTTTATTTTGCTTCCCTTTCGTCCATTTTAAAAGTCTGATCTAACAGGAAATACAGCATATATTAGGTGTCCATGGCATTTTCAGATCTCCAATTCTAAATCCAAAATAGCAGCAGTGAGCTGCTTATACCTCTTCCGTAATTTTTTGGTTCTAGGACCCTTGTTCCCTTGCATTATTAAACTAAGCTGTAGGTAGAGTATTATCAGAATTAGGACAACGCGGAAAAATCTCAAAGAATTTACCTATAATTTGCGGAAAAAATCATCAAAATCCCTCAAAAAATACAAAATTTATCGGTTTTTATCAAATTTTTAATTTAAAAGGTTCTACTACAAAGAAAAATAAAGAAATAAACATTCCTACTCACTAAACAATATTTCGAACCAATTCTGACAAAGAACAAAACAAATCACGCTTTAGTTACCTTACAAAATCCAAAAATAACAAAAAAATCCTTTAAATAGGTGAACAAAAAAACATATAGTGCGTGCGACATCTATGAATCAATAGCAACACTTGTACCGCCAGAGTAAATCAACACTACAGGTTAAAAAGTACGTATACAAAACAAACAGCGACATCTATGAACGCTACAGCTCACTTCCACGTGTTTCTTGGGTCGACCGCTGCTACCGCCATCTAGTAACAAAACACGTCGATAAAGCAGAACCCGCGTGACGGAAATAGCGCGAAACGCGTACCGTATGAAGCAAAACTGAGCAAAACATAACCTCAATATTATTATTTTACTTATACGATGTCGACGACACGGGCTTTGCAGAGTCTTTTACAGAATTTTGCAGCCAAACTAGGTTTGGATGAAGATACCACACTGTACGTGCGATTTAAATTATTTTTTAAGTTATGATAATGACTTCTAACACCACCACTTTTTCGAAAACCCACTTTTTCTTGTAGGAAAGCGAAAGAATATCTTCTAGTGTACCAAAACAAAAGCTCCTCGAGTCTTTTAAATATAGGTGATGTCGCAAAAGGTATCCTTTGTCTTGATTTGGCGTCGAAATACAGCGGAATTCCTTTTGACCAGGTAAATAAGTTGTGTTGAATAATATTGACAGTTCTGTTGAGTAATTACCTCATTATTCAACAGAACTGTCAACAAAACATAACCTATCTTTTCTAGGATACTGCTTTGAAGTTATGTGCTTTAAAACCAAGAATATACAAAAGCCATCTTAATAATCTAGAGAAAATATTGGGTTTAGACAAACCTCTTACAGTAACTGAGGCCTGTGTTGTGTTAGGTTGTACTGAACTGCAAGAATTGGCGGAAACTCTGTTATCAAAATATCAAGAAGCTTATCCACATGCAGACATTTTACATCCTCAATATATAGCTGTTGGGATATGGACCATATCAAAGTAATTAACATTTTATTGTAAATTTCTTTGTCTTGTTTTTTTTGTGTTCAGAAGCAATTCTGACTTGAAAAATTGTATATTTAAGGTTAAAATCTCATAAACTCATCAGACAAAAGGTGGTTTCTATGAGTAGATTGAAGCCATCTCAGTTTAAAGAGTTGGAAGCAAGTTTTAAAAATTTTGCTGCCAGTGTGAAGTTAGACGTTGGGAAACGTAAGACAAATGGAAGAAATGATCTTGCACAAACTATTGTCAACTATGCTAAGAGCAAAGAGAATGAAGAAGGGATGAATGGACGCAATGATGTTAATGAAAATGCAGATGTTGAAGACTATGATGTATGGAGGAAAAGAATATGGGAACAGGCTTACAAAGCATTAGAACAAGAGACAGAAATGGATTGAAGTATTATGTGATTAATTAGTTTTAACTTGTCTATTATTAAATAATTTATTTAGTAAAACATATGTCTTTTTGATGGTCACACTAGGCTGTTTTACTAGCCACTTACTGCTGCTAGCAGTGACAGCAGCCAGCGGCTGTTTTGTGGTCACAGCAAAAGTACTGCTGCTGCTGGTGGCTACTACCAGCAAGCCTCAGTTCAAACTACAAGGTCAACTATTTCTGGTGCATTTTATATGTCACCAGGTAGGTACATACAATAGTGAGACAATGTATTGTCTTTTGTCAGGTGAAGGCGTCGCAATCATAAAATATTTCATATTTGATACAAATTTGTGGGGTTTTATTGACTACCTGCTTTGAAGCTGACTACATAAAAAAGTATAATAGCAACAGCAGCCAGCGGCTATTTTGTGGTCACATTACGCTGTTTACCAGCAAAAGTACTGCTGCCTCTGGTGGCTACTACCAGCAAGCCTCAGTTCAAACTACAAGGTCAACTATTTCTGGTGCATTTTATATGTCACCAGGTAGGTACATACAACAGTGAGACAATGTATTGTCTTTTGTCAGGTGAAGGCGTCGCAATCATAAAATATTTCATATTTGATACCAATTTGTGGGGTTTTATTGACTACCTGCTTTGAAGCTGACTACATAAAAAAGTATAATAGCAACAGCAGCCAGCGGCTATTTTGTGGTCACATTACGCTGTTTACCAGCAAAAGTATTGCTGCCACTGGTGGCTACTACCAGCAAACCTCAGTTCAAACTACAAGGTAACCTATTTCTGGTGCATTTTATATGTCACCAGGTAGGTACATACAACAGTGAGACAATGTATTGTCTTTTGTCAGGTGAAGGCGTCGCAACCATAAAATATTTCATATTTGATACCAATTTGTGGGGTTTTATTGACTACCTGCTTTGAAGCTGACTACATAAAAAAGTATAATAGCAACAGCAGCCAGTGGCTATTTTGTGGTCACATTACGCTGTTTACCAGCAAAAGTATTGCTGCCACTGGTGGCTACTACCAGCAAGCCTCAGTTCAAACTACAAGGTCAACTATTTCTGGTGCATTTTATATGTCACCAGGTAGGTACATACAACAGTGAGACAATGTATTGTCTTTTGTCAGGTGAAGGCGTCGCAATCATAAAATATTTCATATTTGATACAAATTTGTGGGGTTTTATTGACTACCTGCTTTGAAGCTGACTACATAAAAAAGTATAATAGCAACAGCAGCCAGCGGCTATTTTGTGGTCACATTACGCTGTTTACCAGCAAAAGTACTGCTGCCTCTGGTGGCTACTACCAGCAAGCCTCAGTTCAAACTACAAGGTCAACTATTTCTGGTGCATTTTATATGTCACCAGGTAGGTACATACAACAGTGAGACAATGTATTGTCTTTTGTCAGGTGAAGGCGTCGCAATCATAAAATATTTCATATTTGATACAAATTTGTGGGGTTTTATTGACTACCTGCTTTGAAGCTGACTACATAAAAAAGTATAATAGCAACAGCAGCCAGCGGCTATTTTGTGGTCACATTACGCTGTTTACCAGCAAAAGTACTGCTGCCTCTGGTGGCTACTACCAGCAAGCCTCAGTTCAAACTACAAGGTCAACTATTTCTGGTGCATTTTATATGTCACCAGGTAGGTACATACAACAGTGAGACAATGTATTGTCTTTTGTCAGGTGAAGGCGTCGCAATCATAAAATATTTCATATTTGATACCAATTTGTGGGGTTTTATTGACTACCTGCTTTGAAGCTGACTACATAAAAAAGTATAATAGCAACAGCAGCCAGCGGCTATTTTGTGGTCACATTACGCTGTTTACCAGCAAAAGTATTGCTGCCACTGGTGGCTACTACCAGCAAACCTCAGTTCAAACTACAAGGTAACCTATTTCTGGTGCATTTTATATGTCACCAGGTAGGTACATACAACAGTGAGACAATGTATTGTCTTTTGTCAGGTGAAGGCGTCGCAACCATAAAATATTTCATATTTGATACCAATTTGTGGGGTTTTATTGACTACCTGCTTTGAAGCTGACTACATAAAAAAGTATAATAGCAACAGCAGCCAGTGGCTATTTTGTGGTCACATTACGCTGTTTACCAGCAAAAGTATTGCTGCCACTGGTGGCTACTACCAGCAAGCCTCAGTTCAAACTACAAGGTCAACTATTTCTGGTGCATTTTATATGTCACCAGGTAGGTACATACAACAGTGAGACAATGTATTGTCTTTTGTCAGGTGAAGGCGTCGCAATCATAAAATATTTCATATTTGATACAAATTTGTGGGGTTTTATTGACTACCTGCTTTGAAGCTGACTACATAAAAAAGTATAATAGCAACAGCAGCCAGCGGCTATTTTGTGGTCACATTACGCTGTTTACCAGCAAAAGTACTGCTGCCTCTGGTGGCTACTACCAGCAAGCCTCAGTTCAAACTACAAGGTCAACTATTTCTGGTGCATTTTATATGTCACCAGGTAGGTACATACAACAGTGAGACAATGTATTGTCTTTTGTCAGGTGAAGGCGTCGCAATCATAAAATATTTCATATTTGATACCAATTTGTGGGGTTTTATTGACTACCTGCTTTGAAGCTGACTACATAAAAAAGTATAATAGCAACAGCAGCCAGCGGCTATTTTGTGGTCACATTACGCTGTTTACCAGCAAAAGTATTGCTGCCACTGGTGGCTACTACCAGCAAACCTCAGTTCAAACTACAAGGTAACCTATTTCTGGTGCATTTTATATGTCACCAGGTAGGTACATACAACAGTGAGACAATGTATTGTCTTTTGTCAGGTGAAGGCGTCGCAACCATAAAATATTTCATATTTGATACCAATTTGTGGGGTTTTATTGACTACCTGCTTTGAAGCTGACTACATAAAAAAGTATAATAGCAACAGCAGCCAGTGGCTATTTTGTGGTCACATTACGCTGTTTACCAGCAAAAGTATTGCTGCCACTGGTGGCTACTACCAGCAAGCCTCAGTTCAAACTACAAGGTCAACTATTTCTGGTGCATTTTATATGTCACCAGGTAGGTACATGCAACAGTGAGACAATGTATTGTCTTTTGTCAAGTGAAGGCGTCGCAACCATAAAATATTTCATATTTGATACCAATTTGTGGGGTTTTATTGACTACCTGCTTTGAAGCTGACTACATAAAAAAGTATAATAGCAACAGCAGCCAGCAGCTATTTTGTGGTCACATTACGCTGTTTACCAGCAAAAGTACTGCTGCCTCTGGTCGCTACTACCGGCAAGCCTCAGTTCAAACTACAAGGTCAACTATTTCTGGTGCATTTTATATGTCACCAGGTAGGTACATACAACAGTGAGACAATGTATTGTCTTTTGTCAGGTGAAGGCGTCGCAATCATAAAATATTTCATATTTGATACCAATTTGTGGGGTTTTATTGACTACCTGCTTTGAAGCTGACTACATAAAAAAGTATAATAGCAACAGCAGCCAGCAGCTATTTTGTGGTCACATTACGCTGTTTACCAGCAAAAGTACTGCTGCCTCTGGTCGCTACTACCGGCAAGCCTCAGTTCAAACTACAAGGTCAACTATTTCTGGTGCATTTTATATGTCACCAGGTAGGTACATACAACAGTGAGACAATGTATTGTCTTTTGTCAGGTGAAGGCGTCGCAACCATAAAATATTTCATATTTGATACCAATTTGTGGGGTTTTATTGAGTACCTGCCTTGAACCTTACTACATAAATTTTGAAAACACTGTACGTGAGTGTAAATAACATAAGTAAGGCCACGATGACAATAAAGATTTTAGGAGTATTTAGTTGAAAAGTCAATGGCTCTACTACAATTAGTTATTTACAAAATTATTTTAATTATTAACTAAATCACTATTTCAATTATTATGAATTAAATTATATATTTACAGTATTAAAAGTTGAAATTGAATTCCAAAACAGCGTAGTGTGACCTTTGCATTTGTCTTCAGTGGCTTTGCAATCATGTCAAAATGACAGAAATCATACAAAAAGATTACTGTTGGCGATGACTGAAAGCAGTTTTGTTGTAGTTCGATTGGTTGCCTATCGCAAGGCGCACATTAAAATTTTTATCTTCAATAAATGTCCATAAAATTCCTGATTGTTTAACATTCGATATGGTTTAATAATTCTTTCGCGAGGTGAGTTTTCACGTTTAATATATTGGGTAAATCGTAGAAGAAACTCGTTATTGTTTAAATAACTATCAATTACGTGAAAAAATATAAATTATCGTCTTGTAATAAAAAATATCACCTTTCATATTGGCTGATACCAATAACATACATGCATAATTAATTCCAGTGCTAAATATCAAATCTATACGCACAGTTTATTGGCTACTTTTACCATATTTAACCAAGAAAACCAAGAGACACACGCACAGAAACGTGTTATTTCGCATTTTTTCTATATTACTTACATTTATATACAAAGTAAACACTCAAGTTTATTACATTTCTTCGGTACGAATTATTGGTTCGATTCCACATCATATTTTGATCAAAATACCTTTTGAGATGTGTCAAATTTACGTTACACAAGTTTTCACCAACAAAATGTCACCACCAGTGCTTCGGTAATTTTCTTTAGAGTGGTTATGTGAATGTCTGAGCCGCATGTGACTGAAAATTGCGGTGTTATCCTTAAAATTCCAGTGTTTCGCGACAACATCGAGGACCTTCTGTATTCGAACCCAGTGAGTATTTTTTTTTTTTACAGTTCCATCATTTCGGCTGTCTCTCTGTGATTTTGACTTCTGTCTATCTAGGGACGAAATCGCCACATTTGAAGTTAATTCTGAATTATTTGTATTGTTATGAAGGTTTCTATAAGCCATTTTGCGGTGTTTAGTTCCTTTAGATGGGTTATAAAGACACAATTTGGAGTTTAATAGTTAATATATTCATTTCGCAGACGTATAAGTGTATTTTACATTAGTAAAAAGCTAACTTTCTATTCGAACGCTATACTATACGATCGAATAAACCCGTAGAACAAGTTTATTTTATAATGTATATTTTTTTATAGTTAGGTAGGATTATATTCTACCATGTCACTAAAGTCTAGAAATACTTTTAAGTATACAGGTGTCTATTTTGTTTGTCTATTTTTACATTATATCATGTACAGGAAACATCTGTTTTGACATGAATCTGAAATAACAAAGTTGATGTCGACTTCCGGTGACCGGAAGTGCCAGTGGAGCTGAAAGTATTCTAGACTGGAAGTTCGTTGCAATGTTTAAGAAACGTCGATTAAGTGAAACGTCAGAAAATCCTAATAAAGAAGAAATTACAAACATTCACAAAGAATTCATAAATATTTTATAGATTTTATATCTTTTTCGGTATGTACGTAGATAATAGTTATAATAAAATAATCTATTCTCCAATTTTGACACTCGACATCACACCAGGAGGCCAGATAAACCACGATAAACAACTCGCAAATAGACCAACCAAACTTATCTCACTTTGCAATCTGGCGTAGCGCGCGCGCGAAAGAAAAAATCTCGCCTCTCTTTCGCTTTCGGTCGCGTTATGGTAGCCCCTAGTGGCCCTAGTTGACGAAGAGTCACTTATCTGGATTCCCCGACGACGACGACGATGACGGTCCAAAGTGGCACGCGCAATATCCGAACAACAGAAGAGCAGTTCTGAAATAATCGGCTGCCGCGGTTGTCACAAATATTTGCCAGAGTTGCCGTAAAAATTTCCGTACGATTTTTTCGACTTTTGATCCGGCTGACGACTGGTCTGCACCAAACGTAAGTTTGCAATGGTATATTATTAACAATTCGGTATCTCTTTTATATAACGTGCATTATCGCTAAATTCCTGAAGAAACAATTATTGTTTTGAGTGAACGAAAAAAAAAAATATATGGCGCGGTACATTTTGACCTTTGTAAGACCCCCCCTTTCATTATTTATCTCTCCAAAATTTTATATATAAACGTATCTATACACGTGTCTTTCACAATGGCAACCATCTGTTTTCTATACCAGAGTTTCCCAACCTTTTCCAAGGGCGGACATTCGTAGGTGTTAAATTTGTCGAAGAAGTTGATTGGTGTTTGTCCAAAAGACTGCTTCAGCCTCTTGAGGAAATTTCTTCCGATGTATAACCCCTTGGACATTCATTGGTGCAGTATTTGCTTTAAAAAATTGAGTTTGCCTGAAAAGTTTGATTGCTGTTTGTTCAAAACCTTCCTTCAGCCTCTTGAGGAATTTTCTAATGACTTCGATGAGTTTGGACACTCGTAGGTGCTAAATTTTCCGAAGAAGTTGATTGGTGTTTGTCCAACAGGTTGCTTCAGCCTCTTGAGGAAATTTCTTCCGGTGTATAACCCTTTGGATATTCATTGGTGCAGTATTTGCTTTAAAAAATTGAGTTTGCCTGAAAAGTTTGATTGCTGTTTGTCCAAAACCTTCCTTCACCCTCTTGAGGAATTTTCTAATGACTTCGATGAGTTTGGACACTCGTAGGTGCTAAATTTTCCGAAGAAGTTGATTGGTGTTTGTCCAACAGGTTGCTTCAGCCTCTTGAGGAAATTTCTTCTGGTGTACAACCCTTTGGACATTCATTGGTGCAATATTTCATTCAAGAAGTTGAGTTTGCCCGATAAGTTTGATTGGTGTTTGTTCAAAAGCTTCCTTCAGCCTCTTGAGGAATTTTCTAATGACTTCGATGAGTTTGGACACTCGTAGGTGCTAAATTTGCCGAGGAAGTTGATTGGTGTTTGTCCAAAAGATTGCTTCAGCCTGTTGAGGAAATTTCTTCTGGTGTACAACCCTTTGGACATTCATTGGTGCAATATTTCATTCAAGAAGTTGAGTTTGCCCGATAAGTTTGATTGGTGTTTGTTCAAAAGCTTCCTTCAGCCTCTTGAGGAATTTTCTAATGACTTCGATGAGTTTGGACACTCGTAGGTGCTAAATTTGCCGAGGAAGTTGATTGGTGTTTGTCCAAAAGATTGCTTCAGCCTGTTGAGGAAATTTCTTCTGGTGTACAACCCTTTGGACATTCATTGGTGCAATATTTCATTCAAGAAGTTGAGTTTGCCTGATAAGTTTGATTGGTGTTTGTCCAAAAGCTTCCTTCAGCCTCTTGAGGAATTTTTTAATGATTTAGATGAGTTTGGACACTCGTAGGTGCTAAATTTGCCGAGGAAGTTGATTGGTGTTTGTCCAAAAGATTGCTTCAGCCTGTAGAGGAAAATTCTTCTGGTATACAACCCTTTGGACATTCATTGGTGCAATATTTCATTCAAGAAGTTGAGTTTGCCTGATAAGTTTGATTGGTGTTTGTCCAAAAGCTTCCTTCAGCCTCTTGAGGAATTTTTTAATGACTTAGAAGAGTTTGGACACTCGTAGGTGCTAAATTTGCCGAGGAAGTTGATTGGTGTTTGTCCAAAAGACTGCTTCAGCCTCTTGAGGAAATTTCATCCGGTGTATAACCCTTTGGATATTCATTGGTGCAGTATTTGCTTTAAAAAATTTAGTTTGCCCGAAAAATTTGATTGATGTTTGTCCAAAAGCTTCCTTCAGCCTCTTGAGGAATTTTCTAATGACTCCGATGAGTTTGGACACTCGTAGGTGCTAAATTTGCCGAGGAAGTTGATTGGTGTTTGTCCAAAAGATTGCTTCAGCCTCTTGAGGAAATTTCTTCTGGTGTACAACCCTTTGGACATTCATTGGTGCAATATTTCATTCAAGAAGTTGAGTTTGCCTGATAAGTTTGATTGGTGTTTGCCCAAAAGCTTCCTTCAGCCTCTTGAGGAATTTTTTAATGACTTAGATTAGTTTGGACATCCGTAGGTGCTAAATTTGTCCAAGTAGTTGGTGCAGTAGTTGGTGGAGTAGTATTGTTACTCCATAGGTCTATTATCTGTTGCGTTTTATCCGCGAACCCCCTGGGATAGACCAAAGGACCCCCAGGGTTCCGCGGACCACAGGTTGGTAAACACTGTTCTATACTAATAAACACAGCTCAAATCTGGTGGTATCCCAGTAAAAATAAATCGATTTTGGTCCGATTTTGGGTTGTTTTTTTGGATTGGACTTGGGCAAAATTTGATCAATAATGGTGACGTTGAAAAATAGTTTTCGGCGCGCTTGTTTTGCATCTGCCTCACATGTGTAACGCCTGTGTCGTTTGTTAGATGTCGGCAAAGGTTATCTTATCGATAAAATGATAGTGTTTTGGTGACTTTCGTCATTATTTCAGCGTCATACTTGTAGTGTACACTTTAGTGAAGTGTGTACACACTTTAGCGCGACAGGTGTCTCACTAAACTGGTCTATTAAAAGTTAAAAGCACGATCTAAGATACTTTCAGCTCAACTGCCGCTTCCGGTCACCGAAAGTCGACATCAACTGTTGTACATCACTGTTGTATGTACCTACCTGGTGACATATAAAATGCACCAGAAATAGTTGACCTTGTAGTTTGAACTGAGGCTTGCTGGTAGTAGCCACCAGCGGCAGCAGTACTTTTGCTGGTAAACAGCGTAATGTGATCAAAAAATAGCCGCTGGCTGCTGTTGCTGCTAGCAGCACCAAAAAACCAAAAAATTCCAAAAAACTAATAGATAAAACAATAAAATTTCATGCTTTACTGACGTGTTTTCTTATTTGTTACAGTTGTGACCCACCAGTCAATAATCCAAATTTAAAATGAACGTAGTCTTGCGAAGGTAAGTGACAATATTCCATAATAAATATTCCATAACAAGAACTAGAAAATTGTACCTGAAAATTATTCAGAGTTATACAGAGTGGACAAAAACTATTTTACAGTGGCGTGCGTGTCAAGGGTCAAAGGGACCACAATTATTTTTAAATGCCAGTCCCTATTTCTTTATCCGATAATAATATACACAACCTGCACCGATATTGAAACAAACCATCAACATCAGAGACCAAAATGTGTCCAAAAACACACACGTGTAGTCCTTATCTTGACTGTCGAGGAATTCGTTTAATATTTTTGTATCCACGAAGTTGCGAAACGCGACGTGTCAAAAGATCATACGTCTGTTGTAATATTATGGACGATGACCTCGCAACATCGCGATAAACACATGTATCTTGGAGGCTCGTCTTAGGTTGGCCCCTTGTCTCACAAGCCGTCATTTCCGCCAAGAGATACCGAATCATATGACAGCTAAATTTAGCATTCGATTAGATCTGGAACGATCGGTTGGCCTAGAAACAATGATGATGCAAACTTCACAAAAAAACACATATCTTGACTATCAGTACGAAGTGTTTCTCAATTAAATTATTATTGTTTTGGTAATACATATTGAGATAAACTTGACAAATTTGGGAGGCTGTTGCCATCTGGATATACAGAGTGTCCCATAAAAACACCCCAAGCTGTTACTAGTAAGTCATATAGGTCATGAGACAATATATTGTTATTTGTAAGTGTTTAAAATCACGTACACAACAGTAATGCGTTTTCTAGTACACAATAATCTTTTTAAATGAAACTGTTTATATCAGGCGTTGGTACACAAGTTATCGGTTATGAATAATGCTAACTACAATCAACAAAATATTCCAGGCGGAATATTTTCGTGTACACATATTTGCAATGTTTTATGCATCTACTGGAACGTTCTAAGAAGTTTGCTCAACAACCTAACAATTTATGCAGTAAAATATTCCATTTCTCATCACTAGAATAACAAGACTGTTGATTCTAAGCACATTATTTTGAAGTACCCACATTTAGATTTGAGTGAAAATATTTTTCGAAAATAGGGTGGTTCTACGTCTTGCTTAAGCCAGACTATGATCTTAAATAAAAAAAAAAACTTGTACTTTATTCCAGTGGTCGAGAATCGAGATAATAACAATCACTTATTGGAACTTGACATCCCGATATCTTAAGTACAAAGTATGTGACTTTTTATTGAGATCGTTACTAAACGGCGTATTCAGATGATCTCGAGGTTCAAAAGATCACAGGATCCAGTTTGACCCACCCAGTATGTATTATTACAATAAATACACTGTTGTTAAAAGATTAATGTAATTCATGTATGGAATTCTGATCAGCAAAACTTAGAGTATTTTATTGTATGGCCCTAAATTATGTGGTTTTTGTTTCTGTTTGACCGTTTGGCTTTGGGATTTTTTTGTTTCTGTCAAAGTTGTTCTTTGGCAGTTTGTGTTATTCCCCTAAATATTTAAAGGGGGCTTTACTGATTTTATTGTGTTGTTAATTAATTTAAGAAACACTCTTACTCATTCAGCATGTCTTGTCAACAACTATACTCTTCTAGAGTTTGCCTATTCGATAACATTAAGCCTAAAGAGCATATTAATTATTATAGTTTAACGTTCGAAGCTTGCCATTTATTTACAGTTAATAAATTACATAAATTCAAAGAATATGCCAAAGTACTGCTTTCAAACTGTATTTTGATCAATCGATAAAAAGCCACCATTCAGAAGGATCATGGGGAATATCAAACTCGTTCATAAGACCCTCAACAACGTGACATACACGTAAAGATCCTTCCATTTTAAAATACGCTTTAAAAGGCTCGTTACGCTTTGTAAATGAGGACACTGTCACACCTCGTGCGAAAAGATTCCATTCCTGTAAGCCTAGAACCCAATAACTCACCTTTTTCTTTTGATAAACCTAAGTCTGATTTATAAGGTGAGGCAGGCTGAAGAGAGAACTGCAAACGGCATTTTCATTGTTATCTTTTGATGGACCTACTATTAATACGTAGGTCCATCAAAAAAAGATAAGACGTCGAAGTCCAAAAAAGCAAAGTACGCGCAAGTTATTAGCTTTTGTACTTTTTATTCATTCGTTTAATTAATTTAAAAAACACTCTTACTCATTCAGCATGTCTTGTCAACAACTACACTCTTCTAGAGTTTGCCTATTCGATAACATTAAGCCTAAAGAGCATATTAATTATTATAGTTTAACGTTACATTCTGTTAACCTTTTGCTTTTATGTTTAGAATCACGTAGTAACAATTATTGAGTAGGCAGAATTTTAAATACCTGTCACTCGTGGTTTTTAATATGGAAAAGAATGTGATAACAAAGTTTCAAGGATATCAACCGTATATTACATAGTAAACTAGTAGGAAAAAGAATATATAATGAATATAATATATATGTTATATAATGGCTTCAAATTATGTACACAATTTCTTGTTTTCTTGTAACACAAGGGTCCTACAACCAGAACAGCGATCACATATTTTTGTTGACCTAACATCACTTTTAGCATAAGTCATAACCATAAATCTTTGAGGGATAATGTAATACGTAACCTCAAAAATGCTGAAACATTTCGTGGTATTTAAACATCTGCACGATTTATGTGCTCATTTACCGACAGAAAATATTATGCTATATTATGGATAATCCAACCAACACTGACCAAGTGAGCCAAAGTTTAAAGTGACCCAAAAATACCCAAAACATCCCCAAAATAGCCTATAATTGTTGATCCAACACGGTCCAAAATGATTCCAAATTGTCAAAAAAATGATTCAAAATCCTCCAAAATGATTCAGAATTGTCCAAAATGATTCAAAATTACCCAAAAACTGTCCAAAGTGGCCTGAAATGGCCAGAAGTTGTTCATAATTATTGTTTAAAATGACCACAGACTATCAAACATTATCCGAAATTGTCCAGAATAACAACATTTGGTAAAAAATTATCAAAATTATAAACAAAATGGCGTAAAAGTTGTACGAAGTAGTCCAAAATAGCAAAATATTTAGAAGAAGTGATTCAAAATTCCCCAAAAAGGTCTAAATTTGCAACAATATCCTCCGAAATGATACAGAATAACGCCAAACTGTCCAAAATATCCAGAATTCGTCCAAAATAGTCCAGAAATGAAAAGAAACGTTTCTTAGATATTTATTTACATTTCCTATAATACTCTTCATTTCGATAGCATTTCTTTAAAATCCCCAAAATAGCCTATAATTGTTGATCCAACACGGTCCAAAATGATTCCAAATTGTCAAAAAAATGATTCAAAATCCTCCAAAATGATTCAGAATTGTCCAAAATGATTCAAAATTACTCAAAAACTGTCCAAAGTGGCCTGAAATGGCCAGAAGTTGTTCATAACTATTGTTTAAAATGGCCACAGACTATCAAATATTATCCGAAATTGTCCAGAATAACAACATTTGGTAAAAAATTATCAAAATTATAAAAAAAATGGCGTAAAAGTTGTACGAAGTAGTCCAAAATAGCAAAATATTTAGAAGAAGTGATTCAAAATTCCCCAAAAAGGTCTAAATTTGCAACAATATCCTCCGAAATGATACAGAATAACGCCAAACTGTCCAAAATATCCAGAATTCGTCCAAAATAGTCCAGAAACGAAAAGAAACGTTTCTTAGATACTTATTTACATTTCCTATAATACTCTTCATTTCGATAGCATTTCTTTAAAATCCCCAAAATAGCCTATAATTGTTGATCCAACACGGTCCAAAATGATTCCAAATTGTCAAAAATATGATTCAAAATCCTCCAAAATGATTCAGAATTGTCTAAAATGATTCAAAATTACCCAAAAACTGTCCAAAGTGGCCTGAAATGGCCAGAAGTTGTTCATAATTATTGTTTAAAATGGCCACAGACTATCAAACATTATCCGAAATTGTCCAGAATAACGACATTTGGTCAAAAATTATCAAAAGTTGTACGAAGTAGTCCAAAATATTTAGAAGAAGTGTTTCAAAATTCCCCAAAAAGGTCTAAATTTGCAACAATATCCTCCGAAATGATACAGAATAACGCCAAACTGTCCAAAATATCCAGAATTCGTCCAAAATAGTCCAGAAATGAAAAGAAACGTTTCTTAGATATTTATTTACATTTCCTATAATACTCTTCATTTCGATAGCATTTCTTTAAAATCCCCAAAATAGCCTATAATTGTTGATCCAACACGGTCCAAAATGATTCCAAATTGTCAAAAAAATGATTCAAAATCCTCCAAAATGATTCAGAATTGTCCAAAATGATTCAAAATTACTCAAAAACTGTCCAAAGTGGTCTGAAATGGCCAGAAGTTGTTCATAATTATTGTTTAAAATGGCCACAGACTATCAAACATTATCCGAAATTGTCCAGAATAACGACATTTGGTCAAAAATTATCAAAAGTTGTACGAAGTAGTCCAAAATATTTAGAAGAAGTGATTCAAAATTCCCCAAAAAGGTCTAAATTTGTAACAATATCCTCCGAAATGATACAGAATAACGCCAAACTGTCCAAAATATCCAGAATTCGTCCAAAATAGTCCAGAAATGAAAAGAAACGTTTCTTAGATATTTATTTACATTTCCTATAATACTCTTCATTTCGATAGCATTTCTTTAAAATCCCCAAAATAGCCTATAATTGTTGATCCAACACGGTCCAAAATGATTCCAAATTGTCAAAAAAATGATTCAAAATCCTCCAAAATGATTCAGAATTGTCCAAAATGATTCAAAATTACCCAAAAACTGTCCAAAGTGGCCTGAGATGGCCAGAAGTTGTTCATAACTATTGTTCAAAATGGCCATAGATTATCAAACATTATCCGAAATTGCCCAGAATAACAACATTTAGTAAAAAATTATCAAAATTATAAAAAAAATGGCGTAAAAGTTGTACGAAGTAGTCCAAAATAGCAAAATATTTAGAAGAAGTGATTCAAAATTCCCCAAAAAGGTCTAAATTTGCAACAATATCCTCCGAAATGATACAGAATAACGCCAAACTGTCCAAAATCTCCAGAATTCGTCCAAAATAGTCCAGAAATGAAAAGAAACGTTTCTTAGATATTTATTTACATTTCCTATAATACTCTTCATTTCGATAGCATTTCTTTAAAATCCTCAAAATAGCCTATAATTGTTGATCCAACACGGTCCAAAATGATTCCAAATTGTCAAAAAAATGATTCAAAATCCTCCAAAATGATTCAGAATTGTCCAAAATGATTCAAAATTACCCAAAAACTGTCCAAAGTGGCCTGAAATGGCCAGAAGTTGTTCATAATTATTGTTTAAAATGGCCACAGACTATCAAACATTATCCGAAATTGTCCAGAATAACGACATTTGGTCAAAAATTATCAAAAGTTGTACGAAGTAGTCCAAAATATTTAGAAGAAGTGATTCAAAATTCCCCAAAAAGGTCTAAATTTGTAACAATATCCTCCGAAATGATACAGAATAACGCCAAACTGTCCAAAATATCCAGAATTCGTCCAAAATAGTCCAGAAATGAAAAGAAACGTTTCTTAGATATTTATTTACATTTCCTATAATACTCTTCATTTCGATAGCATTTCTTTAAAATCCCCAAAATAGCCTATAATTGTTGATCCAACACGGTCCAAAATGATTCCAAATTGTCAAAAAAATGATTCAAAATCCTCCAAAATGATTCAGAATTGTCCAAAATGATTCAAAATTACCCAAAAACTGTCCAAAGTGGCCTGAAATGGCCAGAAGTTGTTCATAATTATTGTTTAAAATGACCACAGACTATCAAACATTATCCGAAATTGTCCAGAATAACAACATTTGGTAAAAAATTATCAAAATTATAAACAAAATGGCGTAAAAGTTGTACGAAGTAGTCCAAAATAGCAAAATATTTAGAAGAAGTGATTCAAAATTCCCCAAAAAGGTCTAAATTTGCAACAATATCCTCCGAAATGATACAGAATAACGCCAAACTGTCCAAAATATCCAGAATTCGTCCAAAATAGTCCAGAAATGAAAAGAAACGTTTCTTAGATATTTATTTACATTTCCTATAATACTCTTCATTTCGATAGCATTTCTTTAAAATCCCCAAAATAGCCTATAATTGTTGATCCAACACGGTCCAAAATGATTCCAAATTGTCAAAAAAATGATTCAAAATCCTCCAAAATGATTCAGAATTGTCCAAAATGATTCAAAATTACTCAAAAACTGTCCAAAGTGGCCTGAAATGGCCAGAAGTTGTTCATAACTATTGTTTAAAATGGCCACAGACTATCAAATATTATCCGAAATTGTCCAGAATAACAACATTTGGTAAAAAATTATCAAAATTATAAAAAAAATGGCGTAAAAGTTGTACGAAGTAGTCCAAAATAGCAAAATATTTAGAAGAAGTGATTCAAAATTCCCCAAAAAGGTCTAAATTTGCAACAATATCCTCCGAAATGATACAGAATAACGCCAAACTGTCCAAAATATCCAGAATTCGTCCAAAATAGTCCAGAAACGAAAAGAAACGTTTCTTAGATACTTATTTACATTTCCTATAATACTCTTCATTTCGATAGCATTTCTTTAAAATCCCCAAAATAGCCTATAATTGTTGATCCAACACGGTCCAAAATGATTCCAAATTGTCAAAAATATGATTCAAAATCCTCCAAAATGATTCAGAATTGTCTAAAATGATTCAAAATTACCCAAAAACTGTCCAAAGTGGCCTGAAATGGCCAGAAGTTGTTCATAATTATTGTTTAAAATGGCCACAGACTATCAAACATTATCCGAAAGTGTCCAGAATAACGACATTTGGTCAAAAATTATCAAAAGTTGTACGAAGTAGTCCAAAATATTTAGAAGAAGTGTTTCAAAATTCCCCAAAAAGGTCTAAATTTGCAACAATATCCTCCGAAATGATACAGAATAACGCCAAACTGTCCAAAATATCCAGAATTCGTCCAAAATAGTCCAGAAATGAAAAGAAACGTTTCTTAGATATTTATTTACATTTCCTATAATACTCTTCATTTCGATAGCATTTCTTTAAAATCCCCAAAATAGCCTATAATTGTTGATCCAACACGGTCCAAAATGATTCCAAATTGTCAAAAAAATGATTCAAAATCCTCCAAAATGATTCAGAATTGTCCAAAATGATTCAAAATTACTCAAAAACTGTCCAAAGTGGTCTGAAATGGCCAGAAGTTGTTCATAATTATTGTTTAAAATGGCCACAGACTATCAAACATTATCCGAAATTGTCCAGAATAACGACATTTGGTCAAAAATTATCAAAAGTTGTACGAAGTAGTCCAAAATATTTAGAAGAAGTGATTCAAAATTCCCCAAAAAGGTCTAAATTTGTAACAATATCCTCCGAAATGATACAGAATAACGCCAAACTGTCCAAAATATCCAGAATTCGTCCAAAATAGTCCAGAAATGAAAAGAAACGTTTCTTAGATATTTATTTACATTTCCTATAATACTCTTCATTTCGATAGCATTTCTTTAAAATCCCCAAAATAGCCTATAATTGTTGATCCAACACGGTCCAAAATGATTCCAAATTGTCAAAAAAATGATTCAAAATCCTCCAAAATGATTCAGAATTGTCCAAAATGATTCAAAATTACCCAAAAACTGTCCAAAGTGGCCTGAGATGGCCAGAAGTTGTTCATAACTATTGTTCAAAATGGCCATAGATTATCAAACATTATCCGAAATTGCCCAGAATAACAACATTTAGTAAAAAATTATCAAAATTATAAAAAAAATGGCGTAAAAGTTGTACGAAGTAGTCCAAAATAGCAAAATATTTAGAAGAAGTGATTCAAAATTCCCCAAAAAGGTCTAAATTTGCAACAATATCCTCCGAAATGATACAGAATAACGCCAAACTGTCCAAAATCTCCAGAATTCGTCCAAAATAGTCCAGAAATGAAAAGAAACGTTTCTTAGATATTTATTTACATTTCCTATAATACTCTTCATTTCGATAGCATTTCTTTAAAATCCTCAAAATAGCCTATAATTGTTGATCCAACACGGTCGAAAATGATTCCAAATTGTCAAAAAAAAGATTCAAAATCCTCCAAAATGATTCAGAATTGTCCAAAATGATTCAAAATTACCCAAAAACTGTCCAAAGTGGCCTGAAATGGCCAGAAGTTGTTCATAATTATTGTTTAAAATGGCCACAGACTATCAAACATTATCCGAAATTGTCCAGAATAACGACATTTGGTCAAAAATTATCAAAAGTTGTACGAAGTAGTCCAAAATATTTAGAACAAGTGTTTCAAAATTCCCCAAAAAGGTCTAAATTTGCAACAATATCCTCCGAAATGATACAGAATAACGCCAAACTGTCCAAAATATCCAGAATTCGTCCAAAATAGTCCAGAAATGAAAAGAAACGTTTCTTAGATATTTATTTACATTTCCTATAATACTCTTCATTTCGATAGCATTTCTTTAAAATCCCCAAAATAGCCTATAATTGTTGATCCAACACGGTCCAAAATGATTCCAAATTGTCAAAAAAATGATTCAAAATCCTCCAAAATGATTCAGAATTGTCCAAAATGATTCAAAATTACTCAAAAACTGTCCAAAGTGGCCTGAAATGGCCAGAAGTTGTTCATAATTATTGTTTAAAATGGCCACAGACTATCAAACATTATCCGAAATTGTTCAGAATAACAACATTTGGTCAAAAATTATCAAAAGTTGTACGAAGTAGTCCAAAATATTTAGAAGAAGTGATTCAAAATTCCCCAAAAAGGTCTAAATTTGCAACAATATCCTCCGAAATGATACAGAATAACGCCAAACTGTCCAAAATATCCAGAATTCGTCCAAAATAGTCCAGAAATGAAAAGAAACGTTTCTTAGATATTTATTTACATTTCCTATAATACTCTTCATTTCGATAGCATTTCTTTAAAATCCCCAAAATAGCCTATAATTGTTGATCCAACACGGTCCAAAATGATTCCAAATTGTCAAACAAAATGATTCAAAATCCTCCAAAATGATTCAGAATTGTCCAAAATGATTCAAAATTACCCAAAAACTGTCCAAAGTGGCCTGAAATGGCCAGAAGTAAGTTGTTCATAATTATTGTTTAAAATGGCCACAGACTATCAAACATTATCAAAAGTTGTACGAAGTAGTCCAAAATACTTAGAAGAAGTGATTCAAAATTCCCCAAAAAGGTCTAAATTTGCAACAATATCCTCCGAAATGATACAGAATAACGCCAAACTGTCCAAAATATCCAAAATTCGTCCAAAATAGTCCAGAAATGAAAAGAAACGTTTCTTAGATATTTATTTACATTTCCTATAATACTCTTCATTTCGATAGCATTTCTTTAAAATCCCCAAAATAGCCTATAATTGTTGATCCAACACGGTCCAAAATGATTCCAAATTGTCAAAAAAATGATTCAAAATCCTCCAAAATGATTCAGAATTGTCCAAAATGATTCAAAATTACCCAAAAACTGTCCAAAGTGGCCTGAAATGGCCAGAAGTAAGTTGTTCATAATTATTGTTTAAAATGGCCACAGACTATCAAACATTATCAAAAGTTGTACGAAGTAGTCCAAAATACTTAGAAGAAGTGATTCAAAATTCCCCAAAAAGGTCTAAATTTGCAACAATATCCTCCGAAATGATACAGAATAACGCCAAACTGTCCAAAATATCCAAAATTCGTCCAAAATAGTCCAGAAATGAAAAGAAACGTTTCTTAGATATTTATTTACATTTCCTATAATACTCTTCATTTCGATAGCATTTCTTTAAAATCCCCAAAATAGCCTATAATTGTTGATCCAACACGGTCCAAAATGATTCCAAATTGTCAAAAAAATGATTCAAAATCCTCCAAAATGATTCAGAATTGTCCAAAATGATTCAAAATTACCCAAAAACTGTCCAAAGTGGCCTGAAATGGCCAGAAGTAAGTTGTTCATAATTATTGTTTAAAATGGCCACAGACTATCAAACATTATCAAAAGTTGTACGAAGTAGTCCAAAATACTTAGAAGAAGTGATTCAAAATTCCCCAAAAAGGTCTAAATTTGCAACAATATCCTCCGAAATGATACAGAATAACGCCAAACTGTCCAAAATATCCAAAATTCGTCCAAAATAGTCCAGAAATGAAAAGAAACGTTTCTTAGATATTTATTTACATTTCCTATAATACTCTTCATTTCGATAGCATTTCTTTAAAATCCCCAAAATAGCCTATAATTGTTGATCCAACACGGTCCAAAATGATTCCAAATTGTCAAAAAAATGATTCAAAATCCTCCAAAATGATTCAGAATTGTCCAAAATGATTCAAAATTACCCAAAAACTGTCCAAAGTGGCCTGAAATGGCCAGAAGTAAGTTGTTCATAATTATTGTTTAAAATGGCCACAGACTATCAAACATTATCAAAAGTTGTACGAAGTAGTCCAAAATACTTAGAAGAAGTGATTCAAAATTCCCCAAAAAGGTCTAAATTTGCAACAATATCCTCCGAAATGATACAGAATAACGCCAAACTGTCCAAAATATCCAAAATTCGTCCAAAATAGTCCAGAAATGAAAAGAAACGTTTCTTAGATATTTATTTACATTTCCTATAATACTCTTCATTTCGATAGCATTTCTTTAAAATCCCCAAAATAGCCTATAATTGTTGATCCAACACGGTCCAAAATGATTCCAAATTGTCAAAAAAATGATTCAAAATCCTCCAAAATGATTCAGAATTGTCCAAAATGATTCAAAATTACTCAAAAACTGTCCAAAGTGGCCTGAAATGGCCAGAAGTTGTTCATAATTATTGTTTAAAATGGCCACAGACTATCAAACATTATCCGAAATTGTTCAGAATAACAACATTTGGTCAAAAATTATCAAAAGTTGTACGAAGTAGTCCAAAATATTTAGAAGAAGTGATTCAAAATTCCCCAAAAAGGTCTAAATTTGCAACAATATCCTCCGAAATGATACAGAATAACGCCAAACTGTCCAAAATATCCAGAATTCGTCCAAAATAGTCCAGAAATGAAAAGAAACGTTTCTTAGATATTTATTTACATTTCCTATAATACTCTTCATTTCGATAGCATTTCTTTAAAATCCCCAAAATAGCCTATAATTGTTGATCCAACACGGTCCAAAATGATTCCAAATTGTCAAAAAAATGATTCAAAATCCTCCAAAATGATTCAGAATTGTCCAAAATGATTCAAAATTACCCAAAAACTGTCCAAAGTGGCCTGAAATGGCCAGAAGTTGTTCATAATTATTGTTTAAAATGACCACAGACTATCAAACATTATCCGAAATTGTCCAGAATAACAACATTTGGTAAAAAATTATCAAAATTATAAACAAAATGGCGTAAAAGTTGTACGAAGTAGTCCAAAATAGCAAAATATTTAGAAGAAGTGATTCAAAATTCCCCAAAAAGGTCTAAATTTGCAACAATATCCTCCGAAATGATACAGAATAACGCCAAACTGTCCAAAATATCCAGAATTCGTCCAAAATAGTCCAGAAATGAAAAGAAACGTTTCTTAGATATTTATTTACATTTCCTATAATACTCTTCATTTCGATAGCATTTCTTTAAAATCCCCAAAATAGCCTATAATTGTTGATCCAACACGGTCCAAAATGATTCCAAATTGTCAAAAAAATGATTCAAAATCCTCCAAAATGATTCAGAATTGTCCAAAATGATTCAAAATTACCCAAAAACTGTCCAAAGTGGCCTGAAATGGCCAGAAGTTGTTCATAATTATTGTTTAAAATGACCACAGACTATCAAACATTATCCGAAATTGTCCAGAATAACAACATTTGGTAAAAAATTATCAAAATTATAAACAAAATGGCGTAAAAGTTGTACGAAGTAGTCCAAAATAGCAAAATATTTAGAAGAAGTGATTCAAAATTCCCCAAAAAGGTCTAAATTTGCAACAATATCCTCCGAAATGATACAGAATAACGCCAAACTGTCCAAAATATCCAGAATTCGTCCAAAATAGTCCAGAAATGAAAAGAAACGTTTCTTAGATATTTATTTACATTTCCTATAATACTCTTCATTTCGATAGCATTTCTTTAAAATCCCCAAAATAGCCTATAATTGTTGATCCAACACGGTCCAAAATGATTCCAAATTGTCAAACAAAATGATTCAAAATCCTCCAAAATGATTCAGAATTGTCCAAAATGATTCAAAATTACCCAAAAACTGTCCAAAGTGGCCTGAAATGGCCAGAAGTAAGTTGTTCATAATTATTGTTTAAAATGGCCACAGACTATCAAACATTATCAAAAGTTGTACGAAGTAGTCCAAAATACTTAGAAGAAGTGATTCAAAATTCCCCAAAAAGGTCTAAATTTGCAACAATATCCTCCGAAATGACACAGAATAACGCCAAACTGTCCAAAATATCCCGAATTCGTCCAAAATAGTCCAGAAATGAAAAGAAACCAGTCCAAAAGTGTCGGAACCTGACTCGATCAGGTGGCAAAAAAAAAACCACAACAAATCCGTTACATTCTTTAATCCGCATAAATAATACATCACGTTGTATGTACGCGCCTTAATCCTTGACCTTCGCGGTACGCGCCTTCCATGACGTCAGAGACAGGCCTCTCGCTTGGCGCCCGCCGATTCGTCGAGAACGCGGGTGTGCCCGCTGATGCAACAAGTGGCCTATTGTCGTGTTACTATGCCAGCAAGTGTTGCAAGTGCGAGAATGTTCGAGACGCGCCTCTTTCGAACCTTGGCGGCTGTACGCAATGCTTTCTCTGTAGGCAACATACGCCGCGCCGATGCCGGCGCCATGGCACATAAAAAAAACAAATAGGAATCTTGTTTACTACTTTTGGTTATTAAAATGTTTGGCAACACTTTGTTTGGTTAGGTTGGAGCGCAAAAATAGCGAGTTGCATGATGCAATAACACTGACGTTGGAATCATGTGGCTAAACAGCCGTTTGGTTGTCTGTATAGATGTTTCAAACCAAGGAGAGCACAGTTGTGTATGCAACCAAATATACACGGTCAATTTATAAACCATACACTGGGTATGATTGGTTGCATATACAACTGTGCTCTTCTTAGTTTGAAACTACTCTACAGTGGCTCAGCCGATAAGATGGTTAATTTTAGATTCAAGGAAATGTAAGAACGGCGTTTTTTTTCTTAATTGCCATAACTTAGCGGTCATGGGTTAGGTTTATAAATAATTTATTGATGGATAAAGCTGTTTTAGAGGTGTGTTTTGTTCGTTTTTTTATCATCGAGTGACGAGAAAAGGTCGTTTTTGTTGCCAAGTAATAAAAGATCGTCATGGTATGGTTTTATGTTCACATTATAACCGTACACAGAGGAAGCACAATTTTTCTTGATATCCAAGAATAGAGTTCTCTCTGTGTAAGCTATTTCCCCACTACAATCCTGGTTTTCCTCATAATCCTTGTAAGTCATCCATGAAATAAAGCACTTATGCATAGATGTAAACAAACAATATACGAACACTCAATATCGTCGAACTTATATAGCGGTGATATGTGGCAAAAGACGCGAGAAACTGTTAGCGCCATCTGTAAAGTAATTGCACAACTTTCTATGTATCTCTCGAAGTACGAATCTTGGGTCAAGAAACTGTTTTTTTTTTTTTTGTTGGAGCATATGTACTTTTCGTCCAACGAGATATTTTTGTTCTTGCTAGACGAACGTCTACTTTTTTTTTGAAGTTCTTATTAGAATAAAATACTAGCTCTGTGTATATGTCAAGATGTTCGATTTTAGTTATTGGGCATTCTAGAAATATGTGGTTAAGGCTTCCCACCTGTCCACATTCGCAATATGGACATTTTAGGATACATTTTAGGTTATCTGCTATCTGTTACTGTTGTTACGAATGTCCGGCAGGGGGCGTTTCGGGTTTGACGTTACTGTGTAATAGCAGCAAAACACGGGTCGATAAAAATCGATTTTTTGGATCGAAAATTGTTTTTAAGGCCGTTTTTTTGCTCAAAACTCTTTGCGAAGGGTATTTAGAGGGATCTTATCGTAAGACATGAGAGCAAGCGGCTTTTATAAGGTCGGCAGGAACGGATAAAAAATGTAAATTTTTGACGTTCATCGATCCGCTTGTCGGAATTTCTAGACGTCACGTGACATTTTCTCGAGGTTCGCCTTCACCCGAAGAGGTGCAAAAACGTGATTTTTTTTTCAAAATTGACGCATTTAATTTACAAAATATCGCGCAGTCCACGCGGAATTGTGTCCTTTTTTCAATTCGAGCGTCAAAAGTAATATTGAAAAGCTCAATTTTGCAGCTACTCGATTGCAAATGACGGCGAAAATGGGCGATTCCGCTGAACGCGCCCTACACTTGAAAGTTCGTAATTAGTATAGGTAGATTATTTGATAATAAAAAAATACTTCATTTATCAAACTGCAAACCATATCGTAAAGGATTACATTTCCTACTATGTACCTACGTATTATATATTGTTGATAAGATAGAAGAACCTGATATTATAAATGATATGTACATAGTTATACGCGTATACATAATATATATCTACCTATTTACCGAATATTGTTTTGTCGAGTCACTAATCGTTAAACAACAAGACTAAACGTTATTTTCCACGGTATAAACTATAAATATTCCAAGAAAGCACTTGCTAAACTATTTGAAAGTACATATAGACGTATTAAAATGTCTGTGGTCTGCACCTAGTTTACTGATATGCAAAAGTAGAGAATTGTAATGCTTTTTGTTTGTATTTAGTTAGCTACAACTGAGTATATGTACTTTGTTTAATATATAATGTATTAATATAGAATTTAATGGTCCGGCACTAACTTGGACACAAATGAAAAACATTTTTTATTGATCATTTCTCAGAAAATTTTATTCTTTATGAAAGTTGGCGATAGGTCTGAAATCAAGAATACCATCATAAGATCTTAAAAATATCGCACCATATACACGGTGTTTAAGAAAATATGGTTCGATTGTGATTTTCATATTTTTATTGACCTAACATCACTTTTAGCATAAGTCATAAGCATAAATCTTTGAGGGATAATGTAATACATAACCTCAAAAATTCTGAAACATTTATGTAGTGGTATTTAAACATCTGCACGATTTATGTGCTCATTTACCGACAGAAAATATTATGCTATATTATGGACAACACTGACCAAGTGGGCCAAAATTCAAAGTTTAAAGTGACCCAAAAATACCCAAGCCTTTAATTGTTGATCCAGCACGGTCCAAAATGATTCCAAATTGTCAAAAATGATTCAAATTACCCAAAAACTGTTCAAAGTGGCCTGAAATGGCCAGAAGTTGTTCATAACTATTGTTCAAAATGGCCATAGATTATCAAACATTATCCGAAATTGTCCAGAATAACAACATTTGGTAAAAAATTATCAAAATTATAAAAAAAAAAATAGCGTAAAAGTTGTACGAAGTAGTCCAAAATAGCAAAATATTTAGAATAAGTGATTCAAAATTCTCCAAAAAAGGTTTAAATTTGCAACAATGTCCTCCGAAATGATACAGAATAACGCCAAACTGTCGAAAATATCCAGAATTCGTCCAAAATAGTCCAGAAATGAAAAGAAACGTTTCTTAGATATTTATTTACATTTCCTATAATACTCTTCATTTCGATAGCATTTCTTTAAAATCCCCAAAATAGCCTATAATTGTTGATCCAACACGGTCCAAAATGATTCCAAATTGTCAAAAAAATGATTCAAAATCCTCCAAAATGATTCAGAATTGTCCAAAATGATTCAAGATTACCCAAAAACTGTCCAAAGTGGCCTGAAATGGCCAGAAGTTGTTCATAACTATTGCTCAAAATGGCCATAGATTATCAAACATTATCCGAAATTGTCCAGAATAACATTTGGTAAAAAATTATCAAAATTATAAAAAAAAATGGCGTAAAAGTTGTACGAAGTAGTCCAAAATAGCAAAATATTTAGAAGAAGTGATTCAAAATTCTCCAAAAAAGGTCTAAATTTGCAACAATATCCTCCGAAATGATACAGAATAACGCCAAACTGTCTAAAATATCCAGAATTCGTCCAAAATAGTCCAGAAATGAAAAGAAACGTTTCTTAGATATTTATTTACATTTTCTATAATACTCTTCATTTCGATAGCATTTCTTTAAAATCCCCAAAATAGCCTATAATTGTTGATCCAACACGGTCCAAAATGATTCCAAATTGTCAAAAAAATGATTCAAAATCCTCCAAAATGATTCAGAATTGTCCAAAATGATTCAAGATTACCCAAAAACTGTCCAAAGTGGCCTGAAATGGCCAGAAGTTGTTCATAACTTTTGTTCAAAATGGCCATAGATTATCAAACATTATCCGAAATTGTCCAGAATAACAACATTTGGTAAAAAAATATCAAAATTATAAAAAAAATGGCATAAAAATTGTACGAAGTAGTCCAAAATAGCAAAATATTTAGAAGAAGTGATTCAAAATTACCCAAAAAGGTCTAAATTTGCAACAATATCCTCCGAAATGATACAGAATAACGCCAAACTGTCCAAAATATCCAGAATTCGTCCAAAACAGTCCAGAAATGAAAAGAAACGTTTCTTAGATATTTATTTACATTTCCTATAATACTCTTTATTTCGATAGCATTTCTTTAAAATCCCCAAAATAGCCTATAATTGTTGATCCAACACGGTCCAAAATGATTCCAAATTGTCAAAAAAATGATTCAAAATCCTCCAAAATGATTCAGAATTGTCCAAAATGATTCAAAATTACCCAAAAACTGTCCAAAGTGGCCTGAAATGGCCAGAAGTTGTTCATAACTATTGCTCAAAATGGCCATAGATTATCAAACATTATCCGAAATTGTCCAGAATAACATTTGGTAAAAAATTATCAAAATTATAAAAAAAAATGGCGTAAAAGTTGTACGAAGTAGTCCAAAATAGCAAAATATTTAGAAGAAGTGATTCAAAATTCTCCAAAAAAGGTCTAAATTTGCAACAATATCCTCCGAAATGATACAGAATAACGCCAAACTGTCTAAAATATCCAGAATTCGTCCAAAATAGTCCAGAAATGAAAAGAAACGTTTCTTAGATATTTATTTACATTTTCTATAATACTCTTCATTTCGATAGCATTTCTTTAAAATCCCCAAAATAGCCTATAATTGTTGATCCAACACGGTCCAAAATGATTCCAAATTGTCAAAAAAATGATTCAAAATCCTCCAAAATGATTCAGAATTGTCCAAAATGATTCAAGATTACCCAAAAACTGTCCAAAGTGGCCTGAAATGGCCAGAAGTTGTTCATAACTTTTGTTCAAAATGGCCATAGATTATCAAACATTATCCGAAATTGTCCAGAATAACAACATTTGGTAAAAAAATATCAAAATTATAAAAAAAATGGCATAAAAATTGTACGAAGTAGTCCAAAATAGCAAAATATTTAGAAGAAGTGATTCAAAATTACCCAAAAAGGTCTAAATTTGCAACAATATCCTCCGAAATGATACAGAATAACGCCAAACTGTCCAAAATATCCAGAATTCGTCCAAAACAGTCCAGAAATGAAAAGAAACGTTTCTTAGATATTTATTTACATTTCCTATAATACTCTTTATTTCGATAGCATTTCTTTAAAATCCCCAAAATAGCCTATAATTGTTGATCCAACACGGTCCAAAATGATTCCAAATTGTCAAAAAAATGATTCAAAATCCTCCAAAATGATTCAGAATTGTCCAAAATGATTCAAGATTACCCAAAAACTGTCCAAAGTGGCCTGAAATGGCCAGAAGTTGTTCATAACTATTGTTCAAAATGGCCATAGATTATCAAACATTATCCGAAATTGTCCAGAATAACAACATTTGGTAAAAAATTATCAAAATTATAAAAAAATGGCGTAAAAGTTGTACGAAGTAATCCAAAATAGCAAAATATTTAGAAGAAGTGATTCAAAATTCCCCAAAAAGGTCTAAATTTGCAACAATATCCTCCGAAATGATACAGAATAACGCCAAACTGTCCAAAATATCCAGAATTCGTCCAAAATAGTCCAGAAATGAAAAGAAACGTTTCTTAGATATTTATTTACATTTCCTATAATACTCTTCATTTCGATAGCATTTCTTTAAAATCCCCAAAATAGCCTATAATTGTTGATCCAACACGGTCCAAAATGATTCCAAATTGTCAAAAAAATGATTCAAAATCCTCCAAAATGATTCAAAATTACCCAAAAACTGTCCAAAGTGGCTTGAAATGGCCAGAAGTTGTTCATAACTATTGTTCAAAATGGCCATAGATTATCAAACATTATCCGAAATTGTCCAGAATAACAACATTTGGTAAAAAATTATCAAAATTATAAAAAAATGGCGTAAAAGTTGTACGAAGTAGTCCAAAATAGCAAAATATTTAGAAGAAGTGATTCAAAATTCCCCAAAAAGGTCTAAATTTGCAACAATATCCTCCGAAATGATACAGAATAACGCCAAACTGTCCAAAATATCCAGAATTCGTCCAAAATAGTCCAGAAATGAAAAGAAACGTTTCTTAGATATTTATTTACATTTCCTATAATACTCTTCATTTCGATAGCATTTCTTTAAAATCATTACAAAAATTACAGTTTTCTTGGTTCGATTATGATTTTCGACGCAGTAAATATCAAAATATCATTCGATACACAAATCAGCAAAATAAAAAATTTAAGAAATGATAATTTACTTTTACTAAAAGACTGTGTCCATAATTTACTGAAACAATCATCAAAATTCACCAAAGATGTCAAAAGTTATTCGAGATTCAAATACGTCTGTCTCTTTGTTTATAAGGCAAATTTTTAAAAATTTATCGTCATCAAATCTCAATTACTATATGTCGACATCACGACGTATAAACCCAATAAAGTGGAACAGTTGCGTACAGAAAAAAAATGATTAACTCACAATTTGCTGGCAAATGCTTACGAATACATTTAACAGCTTAGAAGAAATTATGTTATTTCGAAACTTGCCATTCATTTACAGTTAATAAATTATATAAATTCAAAGGATATGCCAAAGTACCGCTTTCAAGTTGTATTTTGATCAATCGATAAAAAGCCACCACTCGGAAGGATCGTGGGGAACATCAAACTCGTTCATAAGACCCTCAACAACGTGACGTACACGTAAAGATCCTTCCATTTTAAAATACGCTTTAAAAGGCTCGTTACGCTTTGTAAATGAACGCATTCTTACACCTCGTGCGAAAAGATTCCATTCCTGTAAGCCTAGAACCCAATAACTCACCTTTTTCTTTTGATAAACCTAAGTCTGGTTTATAAGGTGAGGCTGGCTGAAGAGAGAACTGCAAACGGCATTTTCATTGTTATCTTTTGATGGACCTACTATTAATACGTAGGTCCATCAAAAGATAAGACGTCGAAGTCCTCTTTTGTACTTTTTATTCATTCGTTTAATTGGCAATAAGTCAATTGATGAGAGCACGATTAATTGTACTTATCTCTATCATTATGTATCATATCTCGTATCAGAACAATACGTACTTCATGTAGGTATGTATGTATTTCATGATCACTCCAAGGTTTCAAGTCCTAGCTTTGACGCAGTAATTTTGAGAGCGCAACAAAGCAATAGTTTGTTATCTATTTTTCGATTTGTACTTTCCGACTAGTACCCTAGAAGGAAAGTATTGTAATAAACTGATTTTTTTTTCGGGATTTCTTAGTCACTTTCTGACTAAGTAACCCGCATGTTTCTTTTCGTTTTAAACCTATTGTTTGCGCGATTACAAGCAGTTATTAATAGGCAATTAGCTTCATGTTTATGGCAGTTAGTTAAACATTGATTGTTTTCCTATACGCCGATAGCAATATTTATTCATCACTGGTTTGTTTAATTCCTTCAAGCTTGTGCTTAATAATTGTTTTATTAAGCGCAGTGGAATTATTTACTCGTCAAACATAAACTTTATTCAAGAGGAATATTCTGTTATTAAAATCGAATTTATTTCTATAACAGCCAATTTGTCCCATGGAATATTTCTACAATCGCTATGGAAGCAAGAAGAACGCTCTTAAAATGAACCTTGACGGTTTATATTGGGTAGACAGGCCAAAAAGTCACTGCCCTAACCGTCCTCTCTGTAATTTTCCACTGGCGAGAATGCACCCTCTTCATATACGCACTTCTTTGTTCTTGGAACTCAGGTCACCATTTTTTAAAACGCCAATTTGTTTTAATGGAATAATCAGTTCAATTCTGTATAAAAGTTACTATTTCGGTCGCTGGGAGAGTGAAGTTGTTAAAGATTAAGTTTTAGTAACATTTTCCAGTGTTTTAATATTCTATTAGTTGGTACTACTTCTCGACCTAACCTAAAATAAATTATTTCGATCGCTGTTTGAAATGTTTCATTGTAAAAGTTCAATCGATCATTACATTGCCAACTGCACTAGAAATTAAAACTGTAGGCGTATTTGTTATTAATATTTTTATTAACTTGTTGAGCAAGCGATACCTATATATTTTTTATTACTCGAACAATGGATGTGAACGGAAATTGGCAATGAATTACAACGAAAAATACGACAAATTTATTATTATTATTACAGATATCCGTTCCAGTCATCTGCTGAGATAAAAGAACTATCTGTGGTGATGCAACTACTCAATCAAAAATGTGTCAAATTTACAGGTTAACTGGCAATTCGTCAATTAATTTGACGAATAAAACGGTGTTACAATTAGCAAATTGTAACACCGTTTTTAGTAACTTTTTTCTAAGATTGGCGACATTGATATCAAATGCATGTCAAACGAAAATACACATAACCACAAAAGTAAGCACAAACTGATTTTTTAGAATCGCACAAACTGCGAAGTATGTATATTTTTATACATATTTAAACATGCGTGTTGCATCCTAGGTTTCGTACTACTAGTATATGATGGTATATAATAATTATCAATAATTACTTTTTCACAGATATTTGAATTTAAGTAACAGATGACAGTGTTACCAACGGTTGCACCCATAAATACTCTAGATTGGAATTTTACCTAATATACTTCTAAATTTTTATAAAATTAATGACGCAAAGTAGAAAAAATAGTATATTACACTCGTTTTATAAGACATATTGGCGTATTCGTTCATTTGGGGCACTCGTCGCTCGCGCTCCTCGTGTCCCAAACAACTCATGCGCCAATTTGACGTCTTATAAAACTTGTATAATAATATACTATTTTCTACTTTGCATTCACAATGCACACATTGTAACACTGTTTTCGGTGTTACAATTAGCAAATTGTAACACCGTTTTTAGTAACTTTTTTCTAAGATTGGTGACATTGATATCAAATGCATGTCAAACGAAAATACACATAACCACAAAAGTAAGCACAAACTGATTTTTTAGAATCGCACAAACTGCGAAGTATGTATATTTTTATACATATTTAAACATGCGTGTTGCATCCTAGGTTTCGTACTACTAGTATATGGTTGTATATAATAATTATTAATAATTACTTTTTCACAGATATTTGAATTTAAGTGACAGATGACAGTGTTACCAACGGTTGCACCCATAAATACTCTAGATTGGAATGTTACCTAATATACTTCTAAATTTTTATAAAATTAATGACGCAAAGTAGAAAAAATAGTATATTACACTCGTTTTATAAGACATATTGGCGCATTCGTTCATTTCCAAACAACTCATGCGCCAATTTGACGTCTTATAAAACTTGTATAATAATATACTATTAAAATAGTGTTTTAAAACAATTGTTTTTAAACATACCAACTCAGGTAAAAAGCACACCTGCTGTCATAGTTCTTCAACAAAAATAGTGTTTTATTATGATTCAAATCCTTCGATGAGAACGAACTACAGGAGTAGAGTCATGCCTCATATACAAGTGTAGAGAGCTTGGTACTTAAATTTAATTAAAATAATAGTGTAAATTCGCGAAAACACATTTTCAACAATCGAATTTTCAAGATTGAACCTCTCACATCATATCATCACCACTTGCTCCATCAAAACATAAATCATCAATAAAAACTAACCTTTTCCGTACAGAAACGTTCTCCACGTCAAGAACAGCGGCCGTCACCTCACCATCACTAAGCCCGACACTATATGTTTAGTTTTTTGTTGATAATTGGCACTGATCCACAATATCAAGTCCCGAAAACACATTTCCGCACCTTTTCGTTAATTTTGATCGAGAAACCGGCGAAAAGAGGTTAACCGACGCGTCGCGTATGACACAAGACTAGGTTTGCAAGAATCGGGGACCGGCGGTCATTGCGTTCAAGCGGCGCGAAATTTGAAATTGTGTTAGTTGCTTTTGTATCTTTAATAATGCCTTGAAGACTTCGATATATGAAATAGAATGTAATTTTATGTTCATTTGCATTTGTTTACCTTGCTGTACCTATGTAGCCATTTAAGTAACCCTAAATGAGTATGAGATGTACGTTTTAGTTTCTTTTTTATTTTAATAAGACTGTGATTGGTTGTTGAACTTGTAGTATTTTCGTTGCATTACGCAGTGTATCCTTCTAGAGGGTACTAGTCGAAAAGTAATATATTAATACTTTTGACAGCTGTCAAATTTGTTAGGTTAGGTTAGGTTAGGTTTACGTCAAAAGACGCCATATAAACAGGATATTACTAATTTATGCTAATCTGAGAAGAATTTTGCAACATCTCATCTCGCGTATCGTTTTTTTAAACCGGTAAAGTCTACGTAATACTAGTTGATCTGGACGTATATAGAATAGGACACACCTCCAGCTTCTAGACGCATCGAGTTCTTTCCCGCCTATATTCATTTCATAAATCTAATCAGATAAAAAACGTAAGTTAACCTAAGTTCAAGGTTTACGTAAACCATTCCAGTAACTAGTAACAGGCGTATAAATATATTAATAATAAACAATAATATCTAGAATTGATCGCGAAAATACTTTGAACCATTACGAAGGCTCGTCACACCACACCACTTGGTGGTGGGGGAGCAACTCCACTAATGACGTCACTGTGGGTTATTGTATAAATGCACGCGGTGTATGCTTACGGATTCAGTGTGTTCTCTGACACGCCTCCAGTTTTGGTTATTTGGTCTAAGAAGCTTTCAACTTCGGTTTTTTTTTCGTCGATTTTCGAACGCGTGTTAGGCTGGCGAATTATCACAAATTCCGAAGATTAATAACCAAGTACCACCGAAGAAATTGCTTCGTTTCGAAGTGCGATAAAATCCACTTGAAGTATATCTTTGGGTTCTACACAATTTACCATAAAAGTTACACTTGAACTCGTCTAGAAACATTTTGAAAAATGCCTGACGGTAAATCATCGAATACCACCAGCACACCGTAAGTTTTTTTCTTCAAGAAGAAGAAGAAGAAGGTCTTCTTTCTCTTAATTTTCTATAGTTCTTCCTTTGAAGAAAAACAGTGGTTACCATCATGAAGTTAAATTAATTTTGGCTTTTCTATCTTTGCAGATACATTGGCGAGGTTGGACGCCACGTGAAGAAGCTCAACAACCCACTGTTTAACCCTGTTAGGAATCTGACAGTCGTCAATGGCAGACTCGAGGACCTATCAGAGTCCGTCAGGAAGTTTGTCGAGGACGGGGCCAAGATCTGCTGTCCCGACAAGATCCACATCGTCGATGGGTCAGAATGCGAGAATAAGAAGCTCCTCAAGTACCTGGAGAAGGAAGAAATTGCAATCCCATTGACGAAGATGGAAAACTGGTAAGTTGGTGCATTTCTTTCTGGACTCTAGGTTTTTTTTTTTTGGTTTCTTGAATGTTTGGCCACTCTTTGGGGTAGGTACATAAAATGCCAAAGTTAGAAGTATATAAGAATGATATAAATCAAGAAGAGTTGTAAATCAAAAAGGTTTAAGTACCAAATATTTAGTTCCTAGGAAACTGATGACTTTATATAAAATTTCAAAATGAGTAGAATAGTTTCAAACTAAGAAGAGCACAGTTGTATATGTAACCAATCATACCCAGTGTGTGGTTTATAAATTGCCTGTGTATATTCGGTTGCATATACAACTGTGCTCTTCTTAGTTTGAAACATCTATACTTTCCTTAATTGGTGTTTAATATGGCGCAAAAACCAGCACAAACCAAAATCTAACAACCAAACAACTCAAAATCTAATTCTTCTATTCCAGCTGGCTTGTGAGGACGAACCCAGCCGATACGGCACGTGTGGAATCAAAAACCTTTATCTGCACGGACGAAAAGCACGAGGCCGTCCCCAGAGCCAAATCTGGCGTCCAAAGCAAGTTGGGGAACTGGATCTCACCCGAGGATATGGAAAAGGCGGTAAAGGAGCGTTTTACGGGATGCATGAAGGGCCGCACGATGTACGTGTTGCCCTTCTCAATGGGTCCGATTGGTTCGCCGCTCTCGAAGATCGGCATCCAACTTACCGACTCGGAATATGTGGTTTTGTCCATGAGGATCATGACGCGCATGGGCAAGGAGGTCCTCAAGTCTCTGGGCAATAAAGACTTCGTCAAGGCGTTGCATTCGGTTGGGACGCCGAAGAGTGGTAAACACGAGAACCCGAAATGGCCTTGCGATCCAGAAAGGACGATTATCCTGCACAGGCCCGCTTGTAACGAGATCGTGTCTTACGGGAGTGGTTACGGCGGTAATTCCTTGCTTGGGAAGAAGTGTTTTGCGTTGAGGATTGGCTCGACCATTGCCAAGAAGGAGGGTTGGCTAGCTGAACATATGCTGATCATGGGTTTCTCAAATCCCGAAGGATGTAAGATTTACATGGGTGCTGCTTTCCCCTCGCAATGCGGGAAGACCAATTTGGCAATGATGACGCCGTCCATGGAAGGGTACAAGGTTGAATGCGTCGGTGATGATATCGCTTGGATGAGGTTCGACCAGAGTGGATGCTTGAAAGGCATCAACCCAGAAAACGGTTTCTTCGGCGTCGCGCCAGGAACCAACTGCAAATCGAACCCTATTGCGATGAGGACCATCCAGAAGAACACCATCTTCACCAACGTGGCCCAAACCAGCGATGGCGGCGTCTACTGGGAAGGCTTGGAGAACGAGGTCGAGAAGAACGTGGAAATCTGCGATTGGAAGGGTCACGAGTGGAATTTTGGCGACAAAACTCCGGCGGCGCACGGTAACTCGCGATTCTGCGCCCCGGCGAATCAATGCCCCATCATGGATCCACTCTGGGAATCGCCGGAAGGCGTACCAATCCAGGCTATCCTCTTTGGAGGTAGGAGGCCGGAAGGCGTTCCGCTGGTCTTCGAGGCTAGGAATTGGAGGCATGCTGTTTTCGTGGGGGCTTCTATAAGGAGCGAAGCGACATCAGCTGCTGAATTCAAGGGGAAACAAGTGATGCACGACCCGTTCGCGATGAGGCCCTTCTTCGGGTATAACTTTGCGCACTACATCGAGCACTGGTTGAGCATGGAGAAGAAATCTTCGAATCTACCGAGGGTCTTCCACGTGAATTGGTTCAGGAAAGGTAAAGATGGTAAATTCCTGTGGCCAGGGTTTGGGGAGAACGCGCGCGTCCTGGATTGGATCATGAGGCGTGTGAATGGTGAGGATAATGCTATTGAGACGCCGATTGGTTGGGTTCCCAAGCCGGGTTCGATCAATTTGGAGGGTTTGGAGCCGCAACCGAACATGGAGGAGTTGACCAAAGTGGATAAGACGTTCTTCTTGGAGGAACTGAAGGCGATCGAGAAATATTTTGACGAACAGCTGACTACCGATCTTCCGCAGGCTATGAAGGACGAATTGAAGGACTTTAGGGAGCGATTGCAGAAGTCTTAGGTTTCTCTTTTATTTATTTATTATAAAAATAATACGGTATTTCTCTCTCTCTCTCTCTCTTTCTCTCTCTCTCTCTTTCTCCCGGGGCACTAGTGAGTTTGTGATAGGATGAAATTTTGTAATTATATCTTGGCGTTTGTTTTTTTTTCTTTTTCGATTTGGAACTATACTCAACTGGCCAGACATTCCCGCTCATATTTAATAAGTACCTAAGTATATAATAGATTCCATCAAAACAGTATAAATACTATCTTATATTTTTGTACTGCTCTAAAGTTTTTGTGATATAATAAATGTATTAATATTATTTTTGCTGTGGTTTGTTTTCTATTTGTACCCTGTCTTAATCAACTCTATTATAGATAAAAGTAAGGTATGTATTTCATTGTCTCAATTTTTCTCCTGGATAACAATAATCGGCACTTCAAAGATAGCAACTGGTGTAGACCTGTAGACAATAGTTGCAATTGATGATTTTAATAATAAATAAATCTTAATAAAAAAAATCCTGAAATCTCGAACGTATCCGAGCGGGAGATATTGTCAATCAATAAACTGCTTTTAAGCGCCATTTTTCCAACATGGCGGCGCAAGCGGCAAAGATGCGACGTGGCAAAGTCGAAATTCGTAAAGAGCACATCAAAATCTATAAAATTTCAAAACACTAATCACTATCAACATATTCCGAAAGAACCGACATAAGTTTCGCCTTAGCTGTAAGTTTCCTCTTCAGAGATGTTATCTTCTTCAATGTCAACCCAATGCTTTCGCCAAATAATACATCCTCATCTTTACAGTCGCTTAGTCCATCACCTGACTGGTTCATTGTGGAAGATGCTTTCATTGACTGGTCCTCAGTCTTCATTTTCTTTCTTTGTGGTGTTTCGGAACCAGGACTGGGTGTTGACAATGATCTATCCGTAAAACTTGATGGTGTTGTATTTCTTTCAGAAATAACATCAGTTTTGCCTTTGGAATAGGAAGTAATATTCGCGTTTACTGAAGAACAAGAAGTTTCGGCTATAAGGTCATCTGATGACATCGGTTCTACCTTTACCTTGATGGGTAAAGGTAGCAAAGGGTCAACGTCCTTTCTATGTAACGAGGGTCTTCCACGTGAATTGGTTCAGGAAAGGCAAAGATGGTAAATTCCTGTGGCCAGGGTTTGGGGAGAACGCGCGCGTCCTGGATTGGATCATGAGGCGGGTGAATGGTGAGGATAATGCTATTGAGACGCCGATTGGTTGGGTTCCCAAGCCGGGTTCGATCAATTTGGAGGGTTTGGAGCCGCAACCGAACATGGAGGAGTTGACCAAAGTGGATAAGACGTTCTTCTTGGAGGAACTGAAGGCGATCGAGAAATATTTTGACGAACAGCTGACTACCGATCTTCCGCAGGCTATGAAGGACGAGTTGAAGGACTTTAGGGAGCGATTGCAGAAGTCTTAGGTTTCTCTTTTATTTATTTATTATAAAAATAATACGGTATTTCTCTCTCTCTCTCTCTCTTTCTCCCGGGGCACTAGTGAGTTTGTGATAGGATGAAATTTTGTAATTATATCTTGGCGTTTGTTTTTTTTTCTTTTTCGATTTGGAACTATACTCAACTGGCCAGACATTCCCGCTCATATTTAATAAGTACCTAAGTATATAATAGATTCCATCAAAACAGTATAAATACTATCTTATATTTTTGTACTGCTCTAAAGTTTTTGTGATATAATAAATGTATTAATATTATTTTTGCTGTGGTTTGTTTTCTATTTGTACCCTGTCTTAATCAACTCTATTATAGATAAAAGTAAGGTATGTATTTCATTGTCTCAATTTTTCTCCTGGATAACAATAATCGGCACTTCAAAGATAGCAACTGGTGTAGACCTGTAGACAATAGTTGCAATTGATGATTTTAATAATAAATAAATCTTAATAAAAAAAATCCTGAAATCTCGAACGTATCCGAGCGGGAGATATTGTCAATCAATAAACTGCTTTTAAGCGCCATTTTTCCAACATGGCGGCGCAAGCGGCAAAGATGCGACGTGGCAAAGTCGAAATTCGTAAAGAGCACATCAAAATCTATAAAATTTCAAAACACTAATCACTATCAACATATTCCGAAAGAACCGACATAAGTTTCGCCTTAGCTGTAAGTTTCCTCTTCAGAGATGTTATCTTCTTCAATGTCAACCCAATGCTTTCGCCAAATAATACATCCTCATCTTTACAGTCGCTTAGTCCATCACCTGACTGGTTCATTGTGGAAGATGCTTTCATTGACTGGTCCTCAGTCTTCATTTTCTTTCTTTGTGGTGTTTCGGAACCAGGACTGGGTGTTGACAATGATCTATCCGTAAAACTTGATGGTGTTGTATTTCTTTCAGAAATAACATCAGTTTTGCCTTTGGAATAGGAAGTAATATTCGCGTTTACTGAAGAACAAGAAGTTTCGGCTATAAGGTCATCTGATGACATCGGTTCTACCTTTACCTTGATGGGTAAAGGTAGCAAAGGGTCAACGTCCTTTCTATGTAACGAGGGTCTTCCACGTGAATTGGTTCAGGAAAGGCAAAGATGGTAAATTCCTGTGGCCAGGGTTTGGGGAGAACGCGCGCGTCCTGGATTGGATCATGAGGCGGGTGAATGGTGAGGATAATGCTATTGAGACGCCGATTGGTTGGGTTCCCAAGCCGGGTTCGATCAATTTGGAGGGTTTGGAGCCGCAACCGAACATGGAGGAGTTGACCAAAGTGGATAAGACGTTCTTCTTGGAGGAACTGAAGGCGATCGAGAAATATTTTGACGAACAGCTGACTACCGATCTTCCGCAGGCTATGAAGGACGAGTTGAAGGACTTTAGGGAGCGATTGCAGAAGTCTTAGGTTTCTCTTTTATTTATTTATTATAAAAATAATACGGTATTTCTCTCTCTCTCTCTCTCTTTCTCCCGGGGCACTAGTGAGTTTGTGATAGGATGAAATTTTGTAATTATATCTTGGCGTTTGTTTTTTTTTCTTTTTCGATTTGGAACTATACTCAACTGGCCAGACATTCCCGCTCATATTTAATAAGTACCTAAGTATATAATAGATTCCATCAAAACAGTATAAATACTATCTTATATTTTTGTACTGCTCTAAAGTTTTTGTGATATAATAAATGTATTAATATTATTTTTGCTGTGGTTTGTTTTCTATTTGTACCCTGTCTTAATCAACTCTATTATAGATAAAAGTAAGGTATGTATTTCATTGTCTCAATTTTTCTCCTGGATAACAATAATCGGCACTTCAAAGATAGCAACTGGTGTAGACCTGTAGACAATAGTTGCAATTGATGATTTTAATAATAAATAAATCTTAATAAAAAAAATCCTGAAATCTCGAACGTATCCGAGCGGGAGATATTGTCAATCAATAAACTATTTTTAAGCGCCATTTTTCCAATATGGCGGCGCAAGCGGCAAAGATACGACGTGGCAAAGTCGAAATTCGTAAAGAGCACATCAAAATCTATAAAATTTCAAAACACTAATCACTATCAACATATTCCGAAAGAACCGACATAAGTTTCGCCTTAGCTGTAAGTTTCCTCTTCAGAGATGTTACCTTCTTCAGTGTCAACCCAATGCTTTCGCCAAATAATACATCCTCATCTTTACAGTCGCTTAGTCCATCACCTGACTGGTTCATTGTGGAAGATGCTTTCATTGACTGGTCCTCAGTCTTCATTTTCTTTCTTTGTGGTGTTTCGGAACCAGGACTGGGTGTTGACAATGATCTATCCGTAAAACTTGATGGTGTTGTATTTCTTTCAGAAATAACATCAGTTTTGCCTTTGGAATAGGAAGTAATATTCGCGTTTACTGAAGAACAAGAAGTTTCGGCTATAAGGTCATCTGATGACATCGGTTCTACCTTTACCATGATGGGTAAAGGTAGCAAAGGGTCAACGTCCTTTCTATGTAACTTCATTTCGTTCATGATGTTGTGTTTTGTTCTAGAACAGACAGATTGCTGGTTAAACAATCTCTACTTTTGAATCGGCTGTTTTACTAGCGTGCTACTTGCTACTGGCTGCTAACAGTGTGACCACTCACTATTTTACCAGTTGGCGAGTGAGTTTAGCAGCAGCCAGCCCACCAGCGTTTGTTTAACTTTTACAGCAACCAGCATGAATGTAACCTCAGAAATTTTTTTTTGAAATGTCTTTTATAAATATTATGCGAGGTAATATTCTCCCAATATATGTATAAAGAGGGCTTTAAGCGATACAGTTATTAAAATAGTGATCACATAATAAATAGTCAGAAATAGTTGAGCTAAATTGTTGAGAGTAGTAGAGTAGTTTCAAACTAAGAAGAGCACAGTTGTATATGCAACCAATCATACCCAGTGTATGGTTTATAAATTGCCTGTGTATATTTGGTTGCATATACAACTGTGCTTTTCTTAGTTTAAAACATCTATAGCCACCAGCGGCAGCGGTACTTTTGCTGGTAAACAGCGTAATGTGACCACAAAAAAATAAAATCCCTCTTTTAGTCCAGAAATAGCAATTATTGGAAGATGTCAAATGTCATTATTACCTGCGAGGAATAATTATATCATCAAGAAATGCGCATAGTTCATAATGTTCCCACATGGGGTGTGCACCTCCATCAGTTGCTGACAAAACTCGATTTTTTCGTCTCTCTTTTCCGTATCGGTTCCGTATATTGCCCCATCTTTGGATACAAAAGTCAGCTAGAAAGCAAAATAAAAAAAAAACACCTCTATAAAACAAATCTTTTACAAAATAATCTACAAAAATTTCTTTTCTCTTCCGAACAAACTTTCATACACCTGTAACTTACCTGGAACATTTAACTTTCCCGCAATCATTAACCATATTTTCTCCACAACTGCACGATTCTTATAGTGCTGATCTCCCCTATCATACAAACAAGGATATTCCTCCACCATTGTAATCAGTTTACCATCGTCAAACAGTTCTTTCTCCATTTGAATCGATTAAGTTAATTTTACGGCAAAGAATTCACGATTTACGCGACTTAACCTTAAAATCTCCAGTTTATGGTGCAATGGCTACGGCAATAACAATAAAACAACCCGTGCGCATGCGTACGAATATCATTAACCGTAATCTTTAGGTAGAACTGCCTAAATACCGTCTATTATTTTTAGATCACGGGGTCAACGCATCTAACCGAAAGTTAGATCACCAGTACTACCCGTGCGGTGTATGGGTTGCCGGACATTCAGGCGCACTATCGTTTTTTTACAGAAAAATAGTTTGCGATTTTTTCGCGTTTTATTCGCGAACCGAACGTCTTAGCGCGATAAGGTCTTCAAAAATGGATTGCTGGGACATTTTTCCATCGGATACTAATAAAATCAACCATATCGAGGCATTGGATGAGACACAGTTTGCGTTGAAAGTGGAAAATGACTGTTTTAGACCATTATTTCAATTAATTTTTCAATAAATAAACCAAATACAACTGGAATGTAATTTTATTATTATTATTATCAGAAAATATACATATACAAAACAATTAAAATAACATCATTCCTAACGCTAATAAAAAGGATAAAATGCATCAAAAACAAGCCATTATGTAGTGGCAAAAAGATACAGCAACGCTTTGGCAAAACCGAATATTTCGGACCCCCCAAGTTTCGATTCTCCGTAAACCCGATCGACGAAGGTGATCGGTACCTCCCCGATGGTAAAATTAAACTGCCTGGCTCTGATAATCATCTCCATTTGGAAGACGTAACCTTTCGAGACGCAGCTGTTAATCAATTTCTCTAAAACCTCCTTCTTGTACAGTCGAAAAGAACCCGTCAAATCGGAAGCTCCAGGACGTAGCAAAAGTTGGGTTAGGAAGTTGGCCCCCCGCGAGATCAATTTACGCTTAAAATCCCAACCGTTAACTCCACCGGTGCCGACGTATCTTGTACCGGAAACCACATCTAGGTTATCTTTCTTTTGTAGTTCGATGAATTCTGGAATGAATTTTGGCTGAAATAAGAAGAAAATTGGTCAATTCTAACCTATAAAACTTGGTAAATGATATAAAGGGGGTTTTAACTGTCAAATTTCAGAGTTACCAACCTAAAATCTTAGTGGAATCTAATATTTTACTATAACAAACTGAAACGTCAAAACTGACAGTTGTTGACATAACCGTACTTACACAAAGCAGGTTTTAACTGTCAAATTTCAGAGTTACCAACTTAAAATCTTAGTGGAATCTAATATTTTACTATAACCAACTAAAACGTCAAACCTGACAGTTAACATAACCTTACTTACATGATGACTTAAGTCTGCGTCCATGATGATTATAAAGTTACCGGTAGCGTGTTTTATCCCATGTATGTAAGCTGTTCCAAGCCCTAATTTCTTTTCCCTGGGACGCAATATAATTTTCGATTCCCCGTAAATTTTCTGTAGTTGTTTCGCTGCGTCCAAAGTTCCATCTGGGCTGCCGTCGTCGATGACAATGATTTCATAGTCGTAACCACTAAAATATCAACAAACGTTGGTATTAATAACTTAATAGGGGGTATTTAAAACATACCTTTCGTTCATGTATTTTACGATAAGCCATATTATTATCGGTAAATTCTGCACCTCGTTGTAAGTCGGAAGGAGTATGGAGTACTTATTCTTGGTTTTCGACATAATTGCTGGCTCAGCAATTGATACACTTGCGTTTTTATAAGCTAGGAAGTACAAAAATGTAAGAAATAACAGAAATATAAACGTATGTTCGTGCATAAGTTAGGTTATGATTGATTAAAATAACTAATTAATTACTTACTGAGTAATAAACACTTGAAAAGTACTCTAAATACCGCATAAACCAACACTACCTGCCAGTAGAACTACATACAAGACGATACAAGCAAAAGAAAGATGCACTTATAAGTTTTCTGTGAATAAACAAAGACGGGACATAACCTGAAACAACAAAACTGACGTAAACTGTCAAAATTATATGGAATTCCGAACTTTCTAATAAAAGAGAAATTTCATTGCAAAAACTTATTAACTCGTTAGCAAAATGGGAAAAACGAGTAAAGTAGTGGTCTGCGGTATGAAAGGTGTTGGAAAAACATCGATTTTGGAACAGGTTATCTACGGAAATGTCTCACCGGCTACGGTAACCAAACTTTGTATGAAAAATCTAGAATTGTACTAATAAAATCTATTTGTTTGAAGGAATTTTACCCTACGATTGAGGATATTTACGTAGCCAATATCGAATCAGACCGTGGTACCCGAGAAAAAGTACGCTTCTACGACACAGCTGGTATTCAATACTCACAAACGTCAACGGCAAATGGCACAACGAGCCATCAATTACCCAGGCATTACTTATCGCTAGCAGATGGATATATCTTAATCTACGATACAGACAAACCCGAGTCTCTTGATGTTTTAGTCGCTCTCAAGAAAGATATCGACAAAAATAAAGATAAAAAAGAGGTTAGGCATCTGTCAATAATGACAGTTGAATAATTGTTACAACCAATCACACGGTAGCAAGCCACAACTGTCAAAAAATCTAGAACTGTCAGAATTGTAGGTTATATCTATTAATTTTTGTTTATTTCAGGTAACAATTGTTGTAATCGGTAATAAAACTAAGGAAATGGAGAATACTTTTGAATCGACACTAAATAAAGCTGTAAATTGGTGTAGTAGGGAAAAAATTAGGCATTTTACTGCGTCCGCTATGCAAAGAGCGTCACTGTACGAGGCGTTTGTTCATGTGACTAGTAAATTGAATCCTCCACCCAGTAAAAGTACTTTTCCGCAGTTGTCCATGGTGCGTAAAGCTGCAGGGAAAGATTCTGGATAGTATTTGGTTATGAATGCATTTTATTTATGTAAGATGGAATTGCGATTGATGGTTTCTTATATGAACTGCAATGGGGTTGATAATCTCAATAGTCTTTAAGATTATTTATTGTTAGAATGTTCAGCTTTGGTAATAAGAGATACTAGATAGAATAAGTACTGATATTATTTATTATAGATGCAATTAAAATACATTTAGTACTGATTAATAGGTTTGTTATATTTTTGTAGAACTCTTAATAAATATAATCTTTATTGATTAGTTTTAGTTTTTGTCGTAAAAGTATTCTGACAATAATTGATTATTTGCAAAAGCAAGAAGAGATGGAATAAAATAGCATTATATAAATTTGACTTAGGTCAAAAATGTTGTATTTTATATAAAATTGAATAGGCAAAAACCAAGTGCAATAAGATTACAAGCAGTCCCAATAATAAATAAACTTGTCTTGGGTCAGGAATGTTGCATTTTATGACTAGAAAGAATTTAATTCGCAGAAACCAGATGCAATAAAACAGCAGGTGGTCTCAATAGTACATACACTTGTCTTAGGTCAGGAATGTTGCATTTTATGACTAGAAAGAATTTAATTCGCAGAAACCAGATGCAATAAAACAGCAGGTGGTCTCAATAGTACATACACTTGTCTTAGGTCAGGAATGTTGTATTTTATGACTAGAAAGAATTTAATTCGCAGAAACCAGATGCAATAAAACAGCAGGTGGTCTCAATAGTACATACACTTGTCTTAGGTCAGGAATGTTGTATTTTATGACTAGAAAGAATTTAAATCACAAAAAAACAGATGCAATAAAACAGCAGGAAGTCCAAATGGAATTATCAATTATGCCTGCATAATTGCAGCAAATTCCTGCAGGCGGCGCCATCTGCAGTTGGAACGTAGCGCGGCAAATTTAAAAACTGCTTTTAACACCGTTTTAGAAGCATCTGTGAGCACAAACGCATAGCAGATAACAAATACGATTGTGTAATACATTTTTGGCACCACATTAAGAATGCATTGGCAACATTATGTAATGTTTTGTTACCGAGTTAAAACTAAAATGTGAACTCTTATTGTCAAATGATTGGAACCTTATCCATTGAAATATCTCATCTGAATACAGAAAAACTATTATGTAACGTCAACAAAATGTATTATAATCCATCAAACGATACAATTTCAACACTTTTTATTCTACATAGTTACATTATATATTATTATTTTACACAATACTGTACAACAAAGAAATAATCATATAATAATTTTTCAATCCCAACGAATTTCTCTGTTTTGTTTTAAATGCAATTTTTAACCATGGAATGACGATTTTCACTACAACGATAAGTCCTTCACTGGACCAATGAAGGCGGTAAGGGTGTGGCTTCGCAAGAACCGAAGACAGCTTAAATACGGTAATTCTTATGAATCTCTGGCCTAATATCGTACACATAGTTAAGTACATCGATGATGACCTAGAAATAAATAGAATCATGTGATTTTTAAGTTACATCACAAACGTTTCGGCAAATCTTACAGCTTCCTTCTGCGTAAGAACGGCTCGATTCATGTCTTCGATACGACGTTTGGTGTCCTGATCGATCTTAGCAGCGACTCCTTCACGGGAACCCATGTGTTTGGCCTCAAACTCACGGAACTGCTTTTCACGTTCCTTACGGTACTTCTCGATCTCATCTTGGGCCTCTTCTTTCGCTTGCTTCAAACGTCTAGCTTTACCTGTGCAGAAACAAAAGAATTTAGGGTATAACAAAAAACAAGAGATGTTTGATAAAACAAAAGTTAGTTAGAGAAAACAAAAGATTTAGTTATAGAAAACAAGTGAATATGACAGATTGCAGGTCTTGTGATCAGTTTGTTACACCCAAGGTTAGAAAAATAGGTCGCTGGCTTACGTTTTCTTGCGTCGGAGACTTTTTCGGCCGCTCTCTTCTCAGCAGATAAAAGGGATTGGATTCCTGAAGTTTGGCTTGCCATTTTCGTTGGGTGTTTTCTGGTTATTTACAACTTGCGACTGGTCACCACCTACTTCGGAGACGGACAGCAAGTCATATGATTCGCGAGGTATTCGATAAAATACAGCTTGCGCAGTAGCTGTTAAGCGGCGCTATCACGAGGTTATCGTAATCGGGTGTTTATGGTACTGTTATTAGTTCAGAGATGGCGCCACTAGCAATGCGAAATATTTAGTTAATTATTACTTTAAATATAATACAATTTGAAATGTATCCACACATTCTTAAAACGCAGTTAAACAAATATTAATTGTTGTTTGTGGTCTTTAATTAACAAAAACTTGCGAATGGTAGTTGAAATGTCAAATTTTAGTCTCCAACCTTGTCTCCAACCTACAATTCTCTGGTGGAAGAAATTTGAATTAAACAGTTCTGGATAAATAGCGCCATCTACAGATGGCCTGTATTCAGTTCAGCTGTATTCCCATATTCAGATGAGATATTTCAATGGATAAGATTCTATTCATTTGACAATAAGAGTTCACATTTTAGGTTTAACTCGGTAACAAAATATTACATAATGTTGCCAATGCATTTTTAATGTGGTGCCAAAAATGTGTTGCACAATCTTATTTGTTATCTGCTATGCGTTTGTGCTCACAGATGCTTCTAAAACGGTGTTAAAAAGCAGCTATTGTCTTGAGCACCTATCGTAGTTTATAATTAGCAAAAGCAGTTTTTAAATATGCCGCGCTACGTTCTAACTGCAGATGGCGCCGCCTGCAGAAATTTGCTGCAATTATGCAAGCATCATTGATAATTCCATTTGGACTTCCTGCTGTTTTATTGCATCTGTTTTTTGTGATTTAAATTATTTCTAGTCATAAAATACAATATTCCTGACCTAAGACAAGTGTATGTACTATTGAGACCTCCTGCTGTTTTATTGCATCTGGTTTTTGCGAATTAAATTCTTTCTAGTCATAAAATACAACATTCCTGACCTAAGACAAGTGTATGTACTATTGAGACCACCTGCTGTTTTATTGCATCTGGTTTTTGCGAATTAAATTCTTTCTAGTCATAAAATACAACATTCCTGACCTAAGACAAGTGTATGTACTATTGAGACCACCTGCTGTTTTATTGCATCTGGTTTTTGCGAATTAAATTCTTTCTAGTCATAAAATACAACATTCCTTACCTAAGACAAGTGTATATACTATTGAGACCACCTGCTGTTTTATTGCATCTGGTTTTTGCGAATTAAATTCTTTTTAGTCATAAAATACAACATTCCTGACCTAAGACAAGTGTATATACTATTGAGACCACCTGCTGTTTTATTGGATCTGGTTTTTGCAAATTAAATTCTTTCTAGTCATAAAATACAACATTCCCTGACCTAAGACAAGTTTATTTATTATTGGGACTGCTTGTAATCTTATTGCACCTGGTTTTTGCCTATTCAATTTTGTATAAAATACAACATTTTTGACCTAAGTCAAATTTATATAATGCTATTTTATTCCATCTCTTCTTGCTTTTGCAAATAATCAATTATTGTCAGAATACTTTTACGACAAAAACTAAAACTGATCAATAAAGATTATATTTATTAAGAGTTCTACAAAAATATAACAAACCTATTAATCAGTACTAAATGTATTTTAATTGCATCAATAATAAATAATATCAGTATTTATTCTATCTAGTATCTAGTATCTCTTATTACCAAAGCTGAACATTCTAACAATAAATAATCTTAAAAGCTATTGAGATTATCAACCCCATTGCAGTTCATATAAGAAACCATCAATCGCAATTCCATCTTACATAAATAAAATGCATTCATAACCAAATACTATCCAGAATCTTTCCCAGCAGCTTGACGCACCATGGACAACTGCGGAAAAGTACTTTTACTGGGTGGAGGATTCAATTTACTAGTCACTTTCTAGTCATAAAATACAACATTCCTGATCTAATTTTTTTGCACCTGGTTTTTGAATTAAACAATTCTGGATATTGGGACATGGGAAATAATGACGAAATAAAACACCTCAGCGCTGATATGAAGAATATCATTTATTTAACAATTTGTTTCCGATTCTGGAAGTATTGACAAACCTGATGATTGTTTTTTTTTTGTCTTCCAAGTATGGCGCAAATGTCTAGTGCAGTCGTGATTAATTTCTTGTTCAATTAAACAACTAAAAAAGCGATAAGTCACTTTTCCGTCGTCCACCATACAAAAATAAATGCAATAAAAACCTGTAACCACATTTCTAGCTACCCCTTATTTAACAGAATCTTTACAATATCATTAGAAAAAAAAAGGAACCAAAAAAAAAGTATAACATTATATTATTGCATATGTATAAACAAAAATGTATATATTGTATATTATGGAATGTTACGCGTAAACTCTCTACCTGCACGTAAAACACATTATCGATCAAAACTTAAAAAAAAAAAAAGTCGTGCTCTCCGACGCACACCAACGCGTCGGCCAAAAGAAATTCTACCGTATATAATTTTTACATACTCTTTCTTTGTCGTTCGATATCACAGTTCACTATAATAATTCTGAAAATAGAATCATCTCATAATTAAAGACAGGATAATGGTAACTCGTTCAAAAAGAAAAGCACAGTAGTAACCTTAGTTAGCCATTAAAACTTAACGCGCCGTTACTCTCTCTTGTCACGTTCATGTTTCACTCTGCTCCGTAAGTCTTTGCTTTAGGGGCTTCACATAAGTCCATATTTCAGCATCCTGCGCCTTATTGAATAACTAAAAAAAAAATCAGTTTTAAGCACAATACGTAACCTCAACTGTCAAAATGACATTTCACTCTGTCAAACTGCTCAGCAAGCCACCTAGTGGGCATATTTTCAAACTAACCTTTGTTGTGACAGTTTAAAGGTATGTTTTAACCACGTAACCTATAACTGTCAAGCAATGCGTCAAAGTGACAGTTTAAGGTTATGTGTTTGACATTTCACTCTGTCAAACTGCTCAGCAAGCCACCTAGTGGCCATATTTTCAAATTAACCTTTGTTGTGACAGTTTAAAGGTATGTTTTAACCACGTAACCTATAACTGTCAAGCAATGCGTCAAAGTGACAGTTTAAGGTTAAGTGTTTGACATTTCACTCTGTCAAACTGCTCAGCAAGCCACCTAGTGGCCATATTTTCAAACTAACCTTTGTTCCCCACGATATATTATTATCCTTCCTATGTTTGGCCTCATCCCGTTGTTTCTGCTCCAGAGCACCCTTCGCGTTTGTCGCGTGGTCAATATCGTTGATCTTTAACCCTTTAGTAACCTCCTTCCACAACCTCCTAGATTCATTCTCCTGCTGCTGGCTAATCGGCCTAACTTTCTTCTTAACAATACTTAACTTATTCACATTGATGAACTCTTCCGTATCCTAAACACAATTTTACACCTTTACCACTGTAATTTTACATTAACATTGTAATTTTACGTACCCCGTCGCTCCATTTCGCCTCCATGACGCCGTTCCACTCGCCGTTGATGCTCAGGAATGGTTTTTTGTCGTCGGGTGCGTAAACTTCAGCCATGACGCGGTGTTTCTTGTTGCCGTAGAACGGTTTGGTGATGAACTCGACGGTGGCGCTGTAGCCGCTCTTCTTGCAGGAGATGTTGACGGTGCCGCCGAGCTCGATCCACGGAACAGTCAAAATTGACCTCCCGTAGCCGTTCGGGAAGGTAACTTCGTACTCTTCGTCGTAGTCGAGCACAGAGACGGTACCGCAGCCGATGTTGTAGACGCATATCGAGAGGCCGAGGAACTTCGACTTGGTGTAGATGTGCGCGTTGAACGTTATCCGCTTGTTGTAGTGCTCGGCGTAGAACGCGGAAACTACGCGGGGAAAATGAATAGGAAGAATAAGCAAGGATGGGAAGTAGAAGATATTAGATCTAGTAGATTTTGTTCAACATTACTGACACAAAAAAATGATTTAATGAACATAAATTGGTTCATTTGGTCGGCGTATGTGTTAAAAGTGACAATTTAAGGTTGTGTTTTAACCACATAACCTATAACTGTCAAACATTGTGTCAAAGTGACAGTATAGGTTATGTGTCTTTTACACAATATAACCTATATTCAGTACAATAATAAATATTTTGCTGATAAATTTATGGATTTCAAGAAAATATCGAGATATTTACGAATACCGTGAACAAAGAAATAAATTGCAAGAAAAACTCACTTGGTGGATGATGGGAAACCTGCTCGGCGACAAAAGACAGCTGGCTGCTTTTACACCACGGTATGGGCCCGTCCGGGGTCGCATCTTCCGAAGCTTGCTCTGTCTCCGGAATATCCCACAGGCAGTAGAACACCTCTCCCAATATGGGATTGTAGGGCTTCTTAGCCACGGCGCTTTTCCTTCCAGCATGGTAAGACGAGAGGTACCATCTCACCACCTGGACCATCCTATCTCTCGGATCTTTCAAATCGGCAATCCTAAATATAAAAAACTGTCAGATTATTACAGTTTGTACGTTTGTTTCAGCGTTTGTTTGTTTGTTTGTGTGATTGTGTCATAGTAATTAGTTTTGTTTTAAATGTAGAACTTCCTCACCTTACGAATAAGTCGGGGTGTGCAAAATAATCGGCGTACATCTCCAGGAGCGACCGCCTCTCCAATATGAACGTTGGCAAGACAACTTTGGTTAGGTCCATGCCAATTTTCACTTGACTCAAGAGGTGCTTGATCACAGAGCCTTGGCTCTCGATGTGGACGTCCGTTTCCATTTCGTCCTCGTACAATGCTAGAAATTACAAACATTGGGGACATTCAGGCAGCGCTGCAAGCACTAACAAGCGTTGAACAATTGATTGGTTGTTTGAGCAATTGATTAGTTGTTTCACCAATTACAAGGCCGCTATTTTGACAGCTCCATATTATTATGACAGCTAGATAACCATAAAAATGAAGAACTGTCAAAATCTAAAGCTTGTGATTGGTGTATTTGCTCATAAGTTGCTTAAGTTAAGTAGAACAATACTTAATTCTGAAAACTTACCGTCATAATCCACGCAACCATTGTCCGTAATGACATTTGTGTCGGGGGATTGACTATTTGCCTGGTCTGCCTTGGGGACATTTGCCTGAATACTAAAAAGAAAAATTCAATTTTCAAAAAATATGTTAAAAACAATAACTGTCAAGCATTGTGTCAAAGTGACAGTTTAAAGTTATAAGTTTTAACCACGTAACCTATAACTATCATGCTTTGTGTCAAAGTGGCAGTTTACAGTTATGAGTTTAACCACATAACCTATAACTGTCAAGCATTGTGTCAAAGTGACAGTTTAAAGGTATGTTTTAACCACGTAACCTATAACTGTCAAGCAATGCGTCAAAGTGACAGTTTAAGGTTATGTGTTTGAAGCATATAACCTATAAATGTCAAGCATTGGGTCAAAGTGGCAGTTTACAGTTATGAGTTTAACCACATAACCTATAACTGTCAATCATTGTGTCAAAGTGACAGTTTAAAGGTATGTTTTAACCACGTAACCTATAACTGTCAAGCAATGCGTCAAAGTGACAGTTTAAGGTTATGTGTTTGAACCATATAATCTATAAATGTCAAGCATTGTGTCAAAGTGACAGTTTAAAGGTATGTTTTAACCACGTAACCTATAACTGTCAAGCAATGCGTCAAAGTGACAGTTTAAGGTTATGTGTTTGAACCATATAATCTATAAATGTCAAGCATTGTGTCAAAGTGACAGTTTAAAGGTATGTTTTAACCACGTAACCTATAACTGTCAAGCAATGCGTCAAAGTGACAGTTTAAGGTTATGTGTTTGAACCATATAATCTATAAATGTCAAGCATTGTGTCAAAGTGACAGTTTAAAGGTATGTTTTAACCACGTAACCTATAACTGTCAAGCAATGCGTCAAAGTGACAGTTTAAGGTTATGTGTTTGAACCATATAATCTATAAATGTCAAGCATTGTGTCAAAGTGACAGTTTAAAGTTATAAGTTTTAACCACGTAACCTATAACTATCATGCTTTGTGTCAAAGTGGCAGTTTACAGTTATGAGTTTAACCACATAACCTATAACTGTCAAGCAATGTGTCAAAGTGACAGTTTAAAGGTATGTTTTAACCACGTAACCTATAACTGTCAAGCAATGCGTCAAAGTGACAGTTTAAGGTTATGTGTTTGAAGCATATAACCTATAAATGTCAAGCATTGGGTCAAAGTGGCAGTTTACAGTTATGAGTTTAACCACATAACCTATAACTGTCAATCATTGTGTCAAAGTGACAGTTTAAAGGTATGTTTTAACCACGTAACCTATAACTGTCAAGCAATGCGTCAAAGTGACAGTTTAAGGTTATGTGTTTGAACCATATAATCTATAAATGTCAAGCATTGTGTCAAAGTGACAGTTTAAAGGTATGTTTTAACCACGTAACCTATAACTGTCAAGCAATGCGTCAAAGTGACAGTTTAAGGTTATGTGTTTGAACCATATAATCTATAAATGTCAAGCATTGTGTCAAAGTGACAGTTTAAAGTTATAAGTTTTAACCACGTAACCTATAACTATCATGCTTTGTGTCAAAGTGGCAGTTTACAGTTATGAGTTTAACCACATAACCTATAACTGTCAAGCAATGTGTCAAAGTGACAGTTTAAAGGTATGTTTTAACCACGTAACCTATAACTGTCAAGCAATGCGTCAAAGTGACAGTTTAAGGTTATGTGTTTGAAGCATATAACCTATAAATGTCAAGCATTGGGTCAAAGTGGCAGTTTACAGTTATGAGTTTAACCACATAACCTATAACTGTCAATCATTGTGTCAAAGTGACAGTTTAAAGGTATGTTTTAACCACGTAACCTATAACTGTCAAGCAATGCGTCAAAGTGACAGTTTAAGGTTATGTGTTTGAACCATATAATCTATAAATGTCAAGCATTGTGTCAAAGTGACAGTTTAAAGGTATGTTTTAACCACGTAACCTATAACTGTCAAGCAATGCGTCAAAGTGACAGTTTAAGGTTATGTGTTTGAACCATATAATCTATAAATGTCAAGCATTGTGTCAAAGTGACAGTTTAAAGTTATAAGTTTTAACCACGTAACCTATAACTATCATGCTTTGTGTCAAAGTGGCAGTTTACAGTTATGAGTTTAACCACATAACCTATAACTGTCAAGCAATGTGTCAAAGTGACAGTTTAAAGGTATGTTTTAACCACGTAACCTATAACTGTCAAGCAATGCGTCAAAGTGACAGTTTAAGGTTATGTGTTTGAACCATATAACCTATAAATGTCAAACATTGGGTCAAAGTGACAGTTTAAGGTAATGTATCATGCTTTGTGTCAAAGTGGCAGTTTACAGTTATGAGTTTAACCACATAACCTGTAACTGTCAAGCATTGTGTCAATGTGACAGTTTAAAGGTATGTTTTAAATGCGTCAAAGTGACAGTTTAAGGTTATGTGTTTGAACCATATAACCTATAAATGTCAAGCAATGGGTCAAAGTGACAGTTTAAGGTAATGTGTTTTAACCACATAACCTATAACTATCACTTGGACACAATGCAGTTGACTATAACCTACAAGAAACAAATTTGATCTCTCAGTAATAACTTTTGTAATTGATGGATTTTTTTGATTCTTTCAGAACATTTTAAGCAAATTCTTAGACCTTAATAAATCATAAACAAATTGAACGGATTTCGACGTTTTTTTCAACGCAATATAAAGGAGATTGTCAGTATTACATACCCAGTGGATGCTTTTACTGCTACGAGTTGCTCTTCTATCGAAAAAGTACGTTGACCTCTGGAAAACAAATTAAATCTATAAGAAAAACAGAAAGAAAACAAGATTATTAATAATAGTGTTTGTATAGATAGAAAATCTCCCCTTAGACGTACCTAAATTTAAAAAAAATACGAATTTCTCCATTATTTGAATTAAATTATATATAATTTTCAATACGATGCAAATAGCGAATATATTACCGGTGTCTCTGTTGAAAAACTAATAAGTTCCGAGCATTTCTAGCATTGAGACATGCTGTGGTTTTGGCCAATTTAACAGGATACCTGTCCATGATGTCTTACAAATATTAACGCACATTAACACACATACAGACACCTCGCGTGGACTTGCTGAAAATCTCTTGGCTTTATTACATTATTTGGCAGAAAATGGCTGACACATAGCGTCAAGTGGCGTCATGATTCATCACGAACTGTCAAAGTGTCAGAGGAGAACGCGCGGAGAGATAGAAACTGACACACGTACCTTTTAATTTTGGAAAACATTTGTAGCGCCTACGGTAGCGCCTTGTCACCGGACAAAGGCCATTGTAACGGTAAAATTTACGGATTCCCGGCGAAATTTCGAGCTTTCCCTACGTCAGTTCCGTTCGCTGGTAATTTTCTTCGCGCGAAATGACTTGATTTATTTATTTATCCTTCATGTTGCTGGTGTGCTTTATTGAGGTGACATTAAAATGCGAACGCGAGGATTTTTTCGAACGAATTTTGTGTACAATGTGGAAATTGATGGAATATTTTAAAAGAAAAATCTTGGTCGAGTTCCATTGCTCCAAATTATACAGGGTGAACGATTAATATCTAGTGTTAAAGTTGTTAAACTTTACAGCAAGTTATTTTGCTTATTATGTTAGTTGACTGAAGGTAGAGGGCGCTAACGTCGGCGCACGAGTCTTTAATTACTCTGACGAGTAGTTACGGAACCCTTATTGAAAAAATATGTATACATATTATCAGGGACAATCCCTTGAAGAAGGAGAAAAGTTATTTGCAGCAGGAAAATGTGACTGTATGTGGATTAGTTAATACAAAATAGAATCAACACTAGCTCTGTGTATATGTCAAAATTTTCGATTTTAGTTATTGGACATTCTAGAAATATGTGGTTAAGGCCAGTTAAGGCTTCCCACCTGTCCACATTCGCAATATGGACATTTTAGGATATATTTTAGGTTATCTGCTATCTGTTACTGTTGTTACGAATGTCCGGCAGGGGGCGTTTCGGGTTTGACGTTACTGTGGTAATAGCAGCAAAACACGGGTCGACAAAAATCGATTTTTTGGATCGAAAATTGTTTTTAAGGCCGTTTTTTTTGCTCAAAACTCTTTGCGAAGGGTATTTAGAGGTATCTTATTGTAAGACATGAGAGCGAGCGGCTTTTATAAGGTCGGCAGGAACGTATAAAAAATGTAAATTTTTGACGTTCATCGATCCGCTTGTCGGAATTTCTAGACGTCACGTGACATTTTCTCGAGGTTCGCCTTCACCCGAAGAGGTGCAAAAACGTGATTTTTTTTCAAAATTGACGCATTTAATTTACAAAATATCGCGCAGTCCACGCGGAATTGTGTCCTTTTTTCAATTCGAGCGTCAAAAGTAATATCGAAAAGCCCAATTTTGCAGCTACTCGATCGCAAATGTCGGCGAAAATGGGCGATTCCGCTGAACGCGCCCTAGACTTGAAAGTTCGTAATTAGTATAGGTAGAAAAACGTTTCATTTTGAGGTTAGATCGGCAATATGTCAAACTTAAAAACGATGTGATTCCTTTACTGTACACTCAACTTGATTTATTCGTGTACAAATCTTCTTTTAGAAAAAAGAACACACTAGTTCACACACCAATTTTTAGTACACGTCGCCACTCACTGTGTAACCTTTTCCCTTTAGGAAACTTGCAAAATGGCAAGCCCTCGCTGTGATATGAATTGCATTGTGGAACGCAACAATAAGTCTTACTTCTGCTGCTTCTTTTTTGTCGTTTTTTTTTCATCTTTTAGATATAAATACCGGCGAAATTATACTCAAAGTCCTATACCACACCATTATGAAAATTGTCACAAAGATACTAGTTAATAGTTTCACCACCAGAGCGGCGACTCTTTCGCTTTATTGGTATTTTGACAGATCATATTTCGCCTACATTTTCTAGTCGACTGCGTCAAGCCATCAAGACAGAAAACAAACAAAAGCAATTTTGACTATCAAGAAATTCTTTCTGTACGCGACGCATAAAAGATAGTGCAATTTTCGAGAAACAAAATTTTCAGTGAGAAGGAATCAAAACACAGGTATTCAAGGAATTCTTTTACCAATTTCTATCGTACATGTCCTTTTTTTCTATCGTACATTTTTGACACATTAGAAACTGTCAAAAACCTCGAAATAATCGCTCATAATTTCAGGTCTAAAATGTCCGCGAACGAGCAGAAGAAAATCCAGCGCGACACGAAGTTAGAGCCGAAAGATAGCGACAAGCCGGAAGTTGGAGGCAAGGCCGGCAAGAAGAAGGAAAACGCGAAAGCGGGAAAGGGCGGCAAAGGCGGAAAAGGCAGTAAGAAGGCGGGAGATAAGGCGGGGAAGAAGGCCGCCAAACAGTAGATTATAGAAAATAGCCAAAATTCAAATTTGTGACGAGATTTCTCTTTATATGGATCAGATGAGTGAATAAATTATGTAGATTTACGAGTATATGATGTTTCATTTACCTATACTAATTACGAACTTTCAAGTGTAGGGCGCGTTCAACGGAATCGCCCATTTTGGCCGACATTTGCGATAGAGTAGCTGCAAAATTGGGCTTTTCGATATTACTTTTGACGCTCGAATTGAAAAAAGGGCACGATTCCGCGTGGACTGCGCGATATTTTTTAAATTAAATGCGTCAATTTTGAAAAAAAATCACGTTTTTGCACCCCTTCGGGTGAAGGCGAACCTCGAGAAAATGTCACGTGACGTCTAGAAATTCCGACAAGCGGATCGATGAACGTCAAAAATTTACATTTTTTATCAGTTCCTGCCGACCTTATAAAAGCCGCTCGCTCTCATGTCTTACGATAAGATCCCTCTAAATACCCTTCGCAAAGAGTTTTGAGCAAAAAAACGGCCTTAAAAACAATTTTCGATCCAAAAAATCGATTTTCGTCGACCCGTGTTTTGCTGCTATTACCATAGTAACGTCAAACCCGAAACGCCCCCTGCCGGACATTCGTGACAACAGTAACAGATAGCAGATAACCTAAAATGTATCCTAAAATGTCCATATTGCGAATGTGGACAGGTGGGAAGCCTTAACCACATATTTCTAGAATGCCCAATAACTAAAATCGAAAATTTTGACATATACACAGAGCTAGTTTCATTCATTCTATTTGTGTTTTCTAACAAGCATTACTTTTTTTTTGTATCAAACTGTAGCACGGATAGAATTTTTTGCTGCTAAATTCACTCACCAACTGGTAAAACAGTGAGTAGTTACACTGTTAATAACCTCTGTGTCTGTGTCGCTCAAAAAATACACGAGTTATGGAAATGGGAAGTTCATGTTACAAGGTCTCAGTAAAGACATTGTATCTTTTGTTGAAAACGAAGCAATTAGTTCTAAACGAAAAGAGAAGTATTGAAAAGAAAAGTCCTTACCCCCTACTGTTTCTTCTCAGGCTAAAACGATTCGAAAACATACGAAACATGTTGAAATTGTCTAGAGTTTTTTTCTTAAGGATCCACTCGCTATTAAGGACGGTATAAACACTACAAAAATAACTCTTAAAATCAGCAAATTTCAGGCACTCACTACAACAGTCTTTCTAATTTAGATCCATTTCAACTATGGATTAATTACTTATGTTACGAAGCAATATTAACCACAAAAATTGATACTACATTACAGTTCTTCGTTGTTTTACAAGGTTATTTACATCTAACATTATATCATAAAAAACGCGCGGTAATCACCGAAATCTGGGGGTATTTCCGATCAATAAATTGCCGATGAATTTACGGTATTTCTCGTGAAAAAAATTGCATTTTTATTTGAGCAAAACGTGTTTCGTTTCGTTTGTTATTGAATTGTAGGCACTGTAGGGTAATTTACGGCGGAATTTGCGCGTTTGTGAGCCGAGGTTAGACAGCGAGAACTGTCAATCCATTACGCTGCTGCATGGATTCGCGGAGCGAGAAAACACTTGGCAAGGACAAGGACGGTGCGCGCTCCGAATGAGAAAAAAGGCGACATGCGCCGAACAGATTATCGGATTGTGTTTGATACTCTTTGTTGTTCGATATTTAAGCGATACGGTTGTTAAAATAATGATCACATAATGAATAGTCGCCGGCCAGAAAGTTATGCTGCAAGCCTTCACCTGACAAAAGACAATACAGTGTCTGACGTATAGTAAAATCCAGGAGAGCTGCAAATGTATATCGGTTTCGTAACATTGTAAGCGATGAATCATTTGCAGCTCTCCTGAATTGTACTATACCTACCTGGTGACATATAAAATGCACCAGAAATAGTTTGAACTGAGGCTTGCTGGTAGTAGCCACCAGAGGCAGCAGTACTTTTGCTGGTAAACAGCGTAATGTGACCACAAAATAGCCGCTGGCTGCTGTTGCTATTATACTTTTTTATGTAGTCAGCTTCAAAGCAGGTAGTCAATAAAACCCCACAAATTGGTATCAAATATGAAATATTTTATGGTTGCGACGCCTTCACCTGACAAAAGACAATACATTGTCTCACTGTTATATGTACCTACCTGGTGACATATAAAATGCACCAGAAATAGTTGACCTTGTAGTTTGAACTGAGGCTTGCTGGTAGTAGCCACCAGAGGCAGCAGTACTTTTGCTGGTAAACAGCGTAATGTGACCACAAAATAGCCGCTGGCTGCTGTTGCTATTATACTTTTTTATGTAGTCAGCTTCAAAGCAGGTAGTCAATAAAACCCCACAAATTGTATCAAATATGAAATATTTTAAGGTTGCGATGCCTTCACCTGACAAAAGACAATACATTGTCTCACTATTGCATGTACCTACCTGGTGACATATAAAATGCACCAGAAATAGTTGACCTTGTAGTTTGAACTGAGGCTTGCTGGTAGTAGCCACCAGTGGCAGCAGTACTTTTGCTGGTAAACAGCGTAATGTGACCACAAAATAGCCGCTGGCTGCTGTTGCTATTATACTTTTTTATGTAGTCAGCTTCAAAGCAGGTAGTCAATAAAACCCCACAAATTGTATCAAATATGAAATATTTTATGGTTGCGACGCCTTCACCTGACAAAAGACAATACATTGTCTCATTGTTGCATGTACCTACCTGGTGACATATAAAATGCACCAGAAATAGTTGACCTTGTAGTTTGAACTGAGGCTTGCTGGTAGTAGCCATCAGAGGCAGCAGTACTTTTGCTGGTAAACAGCGTAATGTGACCACAAAATAGCCGCTGGCTGCTGTTGCTATTATAATTTTTTATGTAGTCAGCTTCAAAGCAGGTAGTCAATAAAACCCCACAAATTGTATCAAATATGAAATATTTTATGGTTGCGACGCCTTCACCTGACAAAAGACAATACATTGTCTCATTGTTGCATGTACCTACCTGGTGACATATAAAATGCACCAGAAATAGTTGACCTTGTAGTTTGAACTGAGGCTTGCTGGTAGTAGCCATCAGAGGCAGCAGTACTTTTGCTGGTAAACAGCGTAATGTGACCACAAAATAGCCGCTGGCTGCTGTTGCTATTATACTTTTTTATGTAGTCAGCTTCAAAGCAGGTAGTCAATAAAACCCCACAAATTGTATCAAATATGAAATATTTTATGGTTGCGACGCCTTCACCTGACAAAAGACAATACATTGTCTCACTGTTGCATGTACCTACCTGGTGACATATAAAATGAACCAGAAATAGTTGACCTTGTAGTTTGAACTGAGGCTTGCTGGTAGTAGCCACCAGAGGCAGCAGTACTTTTGCTGGTAAACAGCGTAATGTGACCACAAAATAGCCGCTGGCTGCTGTTGCTATTATACTTTTTTATGTAGTCAGCTTCAAAGCAGGTAGTCAATAACACCCCACAAATTGGTATCAAATATGAAATATTTTATGGTTGCGACGCCTTCACCTGACAAAAGACAATACATTGTCTCACTGTTGCATGTACCTACCTGGTGACATATAAAATGCACCAGAAATAGTTAACCTTGTAGTTTGAACTGAGGCTTGCTGGTGGTAGCCACCAGAGGCAGCAGTACTTTTGCTGGTAAACAGCGTAACGTGACCGCAAAATAGCCGCTGGCTGCTGTTGCTATTATACTTTTTTATGTAGTCAGCTTCAAAGCAGGTGCTCAATAAAACCCCACAAATTGGTATCAAATATGAAATATTTTATGGTTGTGACGCCTTCACCTGACAAAAGACAATACATTGTCTCACTGTTATATGTACCTACCTGGTGACATATAAAATGCACCAGAAATAGTTGACCTTGTAGTTTGAACTGAGGCTTGCTGGTAGTAGCCACCAGAGGCAGCAGTACTTTTGCTGGTAAACAGCGTAATGTGACCACAAAATAGCCGCTGGCTGCTGTTGCTATTATACTTTTTTATGTAGTCAGCTTCAAAGCAGGTAGTCAATAAAACCCCACAAATTGTATCAAATATGAAATATTTAAAGGTTGCGATGCCTTCACCTGACAAAAGACAATACATTGTCTCACTATTGCATGTACCTACCTGGTGACATATAAAATGCACCAGAAATAGTTGACCTTGTAGTTTGAACTGAGGCTTGCTGGTAGTAGCCACCAGTGGCAGCAGTACTTTTGCTGGTAAACAGCGTAATGTGACCACAAAATAGCCGCTGGCTGCTGTTGCTATTATACTTTTTTATGTAGTCAGCTTCAAAGCAGGTAGTCAATAAAACCCCACAAATTGTATCAAATATGAAATATTTTATGGTTGCGACGCCTTCACCTGACAAAAGACAATACATTGTCTCATTGTTGCATGTACCTACCTGGTGACATATAAAATGCACCAGAAATAGTTGACCTTGTAGTTTGAACTGAGGCTTGCTGGTAGTAGCCATCAGAGGCAGCAGTACTTTTGCTGGTAAACAGCGTAATGTGACCACAAAATAGCCGCTGGCTGCTGTTGCTATTATAATTTTTTATGTAGTCAGCTTCAAAGCAGGTAGTCAATAAAACCCCACAAATTGTATCAAATATGAAATATTTTATGGTTGCGACGCCTTCACCTGACAAAAGACAATACATTGTCTCATTGTTGCATGTACCTACCTGGTGACATATAAAATGCACCAGAAATAGTTGACCTTGTAGTTTGAACTGAGGCTTGCTGGTAGTAGCCATCAGAGGCAGCAGTACTTTTGCTGGTAAACAGCGTAATGTGACCACAAAATAGCCGCTGGCTGCTGTTGCTATTATACTTTTTTATGTAGTCAGCTTCAAAGCAGGTAGTCAATAAAACCCCACAAATTGTATCAAATATGAAATATTTTATGGTTGCGACGCCTTCACCTGACAAAAGACAATACATTGTCTCACTGTTGCATGTACCTACCTGGTGACATATAAAATGAACCAGAAATAGTTGACCTTGTAGTTTGAACTGAGGCTTGCTGGTAGTAGCCACCAGAGGCAGCAGTACTTTTGCTGGTAAACAGCGTAATGTGACCACAAAATAGCCGCTGGCTGCTGTTGCTATTATACTTTTTTATGTAGTCAGCTTCAAAGCAGGTAGTCAATAACACCCCACAAATTGGTATCAAATATGAAATATTTTATGGTTGCGACGCCTTCACCTGACAAAAGACAATACATTGTCTCACTGTTGCATGTACCTACCTGGTGACATATAAAATGCACCAGAAATAGTTAACCTTGTAGTTTGAACTGAGGCTTGCTGGTGGTAGCCACCAGAGGCAGCAGTACTTTTGCTGGTAAACAGCGTAACGTGACCGCAAAATAGCCGCTGGCTGCTGTTGCTATTATACTTTTTTATGTAGTCAGCTTCAAAGCAGGTGGTCAATAAAACCCCACAAATTGGTATCAAATATGAAATATTTTATGGTTGTGACGCCTTCACCTGACAAAAGACAATACATTGTCTCACTGTTATATGTACCTACCTGGTGACATATAAAATGCACCAGAAATAGTTGACCTTGTAGTTTGAACTGAGGCTTGCTGGTAGTAGCCACCAGAGGCAGCAGTACTTTTGCTGGTAAACAGCGTAATGTGACCACAAAATAGCCGCTGGCTGCTGTTGCTATTATACTTTTTTATGTAGTCAGCTTCAAAGCAGGTAGTCAATAAAACCCCACAAATTGTATCAAATATGAAATATTTTAAGGTTGCGATGCCTTCACCTGACAAAAGACAATACATTGTCTCACTATTGCATGTACCTACCTGGTGACATATAAAATGCACCAGAAATAGTTGACCTTGTAGTTTGAACTGAGGCTTGCTGGTAGTAGCCACCAGTGGCAGCAGTACTTTTGCTGGTAAACAGCGTAATGTGACCACAAAATAGCCGCTGGCTGCTGTTGCTATTATACTTTTTTATGTAGTCAGCTTCAAAGCAGGTAGTCAATAAAACCCCACAAATTGTATCAAATATGAAATATTTTATGGTTGCGACGCCTTCACCTGACAAAAGACAATACATTGTCTCATTGTTGCATGTACCTACCTGGTGACATATAAAATGCACCAGAAATAGTTGACCTTGTAGTTTGAACTGAGGCTTGCTGGTAGTAGCCATCAGAGGCAGCAGTACTTTTGCTGGTAAACAGCGTAATGTGACCACAAAATAGCCGCTGGCTGCTGTTGCTATTATAATTTTTTATGTAGTCAGCTTCAAAGCAGGTAGTCAATAAAACCCCACAAATTGTATCAAATATGAAATATTTTATGGTTGCGACGCCTTCACCTGACAAAAGACAATACATTGTCTCATTGTTGCATGTACCTACCTGGTGACATATAAAATGCACCAGAAATAGTTGACCTTGTAGTTTGAACTGAGGCTTGCTGGTAGTAGCCATCAGAGGCAGCAGTACTTTTGCTGGTAAACAGCGTAATGTGACCACAAAATAGCCGCTGGCTGCTGTTGCTATTATACTTTTTTATGTAGTCAGCTTCAAAGCAGGTAGTCAATAAAACCCCACAAATTGTATCAAATATGAAATATTTTATGGTTGCGACGCCTTCACCTGACAAAAGACAATACATTGTCTCACTGTTGCATGTACCTACCTGGTGACATATAAAATGAACCAGAAATAGTTGACCTTGTAGTTTGAACTGAGGCTTGCTGGTAGTAGCCACCAGAGGCAGCAGTACTTTTGCTGGTAAACAGCGTAATGTGACCACAAAATAGCCGCTGGCTGCTGTTGCTATTATACTTTTTTATGTAGTCAGCTTCAAAGCAGGTAGTCAATAAAACCCCACAAATTGTATCAAATATGAAATATTTTATGGTTGCGACGCCTTCACCTGACAAAAGACAATACATTGTCTCACTGTTGCATGTACCTACCTGGTGACATATAAAATGAACCAGAAATAGTTGACCTTGTAGTTTGAACTGAGGCTTGCTGGTAGTAGCCACCAGAGGCAGCAGTACTTTTGCTGGTAAACAGCGTAATGTGACCACAAAATAGCCGCTGGCTGCTGTTGCTATTATACTTTTTTATGTAGTCAGCTTCAAAGCAGGTAGTCAATAAAACCCCACAAATTGTATCAAATATGAAATATTTTATGGTTGCGACGCCTTCACCTGACAAAAGACAATACATTGTCTCACTGTTGCATGTACCTACCTGGTGACATATAAAATGAACCAGAAATAGTTGACCTTGTAGTTTGAACTGAGGCTTGCTGGTAGTAGCCACCAGAGGCAGCAGTACTTTTGCTGGTAAACAGCGTAATGTGACCACAAAATAGCCGCTGGCTGCTGTTGCTATTATACTTTTTTATGTAGTCAGCTTCAAAGCAGGTAGTCAATAACACCCCACAAATTGGTATCAAATATGAAATATTTTATGGTTGCGACGCCTTCACCTGACAAAAGACAATACATTGTCTCACTGTTGCATGTACCTACCTGGTGACATATAAAATGCACCAGAAATAGTTAACCTTGTAGTTTGAACTGAGGCTTGCTGGTGGTAGCCACCAGAGGCAGCAGTACTTTTGCTGGTAAACAGCGTAACGTGACCGCAAAATAGCCGCTGGCTGCTGTTGCTATTATACTTTTTTATGTAGTCAGCTTCAAAGCAGGTGGTCAATAAAACCCCACAAATTGGTATCAAATATGAAATATTTTATGGTTGTGACGCCTTCACCTGACAAAAGACAATACATTGTCTCACTATTGCATGTACCTACCTGGTGACATATAAAATGCACCAGAAATAGTTGACCTTGTAGTTTGAACTGAGGCTTGCTGGTAGTAGCCACCAGAGGCAGCAGTACTTTTGCTGGTAAACAGCGCAATGTGACCACAAAATAGCCGCTGGCTGCTGTTGCTATTATACTTTTTTATGTAGTCAGCTTCAAAGCAGGTAGTCAATAAAACCCCACAAATTGGTATCAAATATGAAATATTTTATGGTTGTGACGCCTTCACCTGACAAAAGACAATACATTGTCTCACTGTTGCATGTACCTACCTGGTGACATATAAAATGCACCAGAAATAGTTGATCTTGTAGTTTGAACTGAGGCTTGCTGGTAGTAGCCACCAGCGGAAGCAGTACTTTTGCTGCGACTACAAAATAACCGCAGCCTAATCAATCTAATAATCAATCTTCAATAAACTGTACAGCCTTTGAATCAAAACATTAAAACATATGTATATACTTAGGGAGTAGGTAACATGCAACATTATACTCAAATGTGAAAAAGAGGCAGCAAAAATATGACGAAGTGTCACTTGAAGCTGAGTTCTGTCGTGTTTAAAGAACAAAAGACTCACTCAGATGAGCTGTCATCAACAGAGACAATCCTGGAATCTCTGGATGGACCAGGCAAACTGTAGTATTTGGAGCTACTAGCTGACAGCCTATTGAAGAATGATTTCGTATTAGCAATTTGAAAAAAAAATCTATCGCTTAGTCCTTTACGTCTACAATTTTTACGATTAAGGATTTTGTTTGGACTGTTCTATTGTAATTGTTAGCTTGATATCTGTCACTTCTTCTCTGTTTGGTTCATAAATATCATAATACCAGACCTAAACGATAAATGCATGTTGATCTTTTCCAGAAATAAATTTTGCGGTGGACTTATTTGAATAATCTAGTTCGTCACATTACCACAAGGGCTAGTAGTAAAGTAGGCAATATTCTTTGTACGATTCTAAGGTTTAAAATTAACTTCCCACAAGCAAGGTTGCTTGTCAAACATTGATGTTAAAAATGAGATAGAGCCGATAAAAATATACTAAAAAAAATAATAAAAAAAATCACTTACGTTGGACTATGAATCTGGCTTAACGGGGAGAATGGCGAGTCATCAGCATCGAAAAAGTCTTCCTCCTCTTCCGAACTCGAGTAGGACATCACAGGAACAGCTAAGGATGGTGGACTATCTGCAAAAAAAAATGGTATTTAATATATCATCCATAATATAAAACCACATCTTCAACAAAAATAAAAAAAAAATTGTCACAACACAAAATATAACTTACTTATTGTTGATCTACGTCGGGCACCTTCTGTACATTCAGATCCTAATTCGACACCCTGTTGCACCACCGAGTCCCCTAACCCAGCCGCAACCTCTACGCAAACGAAAAACCCATAAAAACTTAATTTTATCAAACTTTAATCTTTATTTTATCGATTTTAATGATTCTTTCGACTAGTTATAGACAAATTTGAAGTTAAATTCTAATATATACCTGTGCTACTATGCGTTGATATGCTGAGGTGTTGTTGATATATGCCGTTTATGGGATGAGCGGTATTCTAAAACAAAACAAAACAAACAATAAGGAAACGTCACTTAAATTGTCTCATACAAACCTTAGCTATCTGAAGTAGTACTATGGAATGCTTAATATCGTTCAACATCGCCTATAAAAATTAATATAAATTAGTATGATTGTAATAAAGTGGATGTGTTGTATGTATAACTGAGGCTGACTTACGTTAGCGTGTTCTAGGATCAACTGGCACTTCGCCTTTTCCTGCTGGTCCTCTATGTTGTCTATCTTATCCTCTAAATTCTAGAAGAACAAGAGGAAAACAACATTGGAATTACACGAGTTTTTAGTCTATTCCTTCGGTTAAGAAAGCATGGTGCACGCTGCGGATAAAAGTTTGGAGATTACTGCGGTTTTCCATGGCACGGCCGAAAGGGAAACGTGACGGGAAATTGTAGAAAACTCCGAATACTGAATGGAAAATCTTGGAGTTGTTCCAAAGTGCCGTCCGGCACGTTGGGGGATAGCAAAAAGCGGGCGTAAAGGGAATAAATCAAAACGATCACACGTGTTTTCGAAATTGATTTCGAATTAGGTCTGCCGAAATAAATAAATCAATAACTAGCCGGGGATTTGGTATAAAAGAGCGTGTAATGACACCTTTTGTACAAAGGTCGCAAAAAATCTCTTCTGTCAAAAATCAATGTAGTTAGATTGTTAAATGATAATATACACAGGTACAGGTTGATTGGAAAAACCTCGATCTTTCCAATAAGCCAATTTCCAGGTAGGTACGTCCACGACTTTTTAAGTTACAGCTTGTCAAAGTGCACATTGTTTGCTACTTCGATCGCAATATGTATTTTATGTTCAATAGAAAAATGCTATAAGAGGAAGGTTGTTTCTTAAATGATATGGGTTACAGATCGATTGGAAAAACCTTAATCTTTCCAATAAGCCAATTTCCAGGTAGGTACGTCCACGACTTTTCAAGTTACAGCTTGTCAAAGTGAACATTGTTTGCTACTTCGATCGCAATATGTATTTTGTGTTCAATAGAAAAATGCTATAAGAGGAAGATTGTTTCTTAAATGATATGGGTTACAGGTCGATTGGAAAAACCTTGATCTTTCCAATAAGCCAATTTCCAGGTAGGTACGTCCACTACTTTTGAAGTTACAGCTTGTCAAAGTGCACACTGTTTGCTACTTCGATCTTAATATGTATTTTATTTTCAGTGGAAAAATGCTATAAGAGGGCGATTGTTTCTTAAATGATATGGGGTACAGGTCAATTAGAAAAACCTTGATCTTTTCAATAAGCCAATTTCCAGTTAGGTACGTCCACTACTTTTGAAGTCACAGCTTGTCAAAGTGCACATTGTTTGCTACTTCGATCGCAATATCTATTTTATGTTCAATGAAAAAATGCTGTAAGAGGAAGATTGTTTCTTAAATGATATGGGGTACAGGCCAATTAGAAAAACCTTGATCTTTCCAATAAGCCAATTTCCAGGTAGGTACGTCCACGACTTTTTAAGTTACAGCTTGTCAAAGTGCACATTGTTTGCTACTTCGATCGCAATATGTATTTTATGTTCAATGGAAAAATGCTATAAGAGGAAGATTGTTTCTTAAATGATATGGGTTACAGGTCGATTGGAAAAACCTTGATCTTTCCAATAAGCCAATTTCCAGGTAGGTACGTCCACGACTTTTTAAGTTACAGCTTGTCAAAGTGCATATTGTTTGCTACTTCGATCGCAATATGTATTTTATGTTCAATAGAAAAATGCTATAAGAGGAAGATTGTTTCTTAAATGATATGGGTTACAGGTCGATTGGAAAAACCTTGATCTTTCCAATAAGCCAATTTCCAGGTAGGTACGTCCACTACTTTTGAAGTTACAGCTTGTCAAAGTGCACATTGTTTGCTACTTCGATCGCAATATATATTTTATGTTCAATAGAAAAATGCTATAAGAGGAAGATCGTTTCTTAAATGATATGAGGTACAGGTTTATTCGAAAAACCTTGATCTTTCCAATAAGCCAATTTGCCAGTAGGTAAGTCCACGACTTTTGAAGTTACAGCTTGTCAAAGTGCACATTGTTTGCTACTTCGATCGCAATATGTATTTTTTTTCTAAGGAAAAATGCTAAGAAGGGAGATTACTTCTAAAATGATACGGGGTACAGGTCGATAGGAAAAATCTTGATCTTTCCTATAAGCGAATTTCCAGGTAGGTACGTCCACTACTTTTGAAGTTACAGCTTGTCAAAGTGCACATTATTTCCTACGTCGATCAAAATGTCGATTTTTTTTTAAAGGAAAAAATGTTGAGAAGGGAGATTACTTCTAAAATTATATGGGGCACAGGTCGATTGGAAAAATCTTGATCTTTCTAATAAGCCAATTTCCAGGTAGGTACGTCCACGACTTTTGAAGTTACAGCTTGTCAAAGTGCACATTGTTTGCTACTTCGATCGCAATATGTATTTTTTTTCTAAGGAAAAATGCTAAGAAGGGAGATTACTTCTAAAATGATACGGGGTACAGGTCGATAGGAAAAATCTTGATCTTTCCTATAAGCGAATTTCCAGGTAGGTACGTCCACTACTTTTGAAGTTACAGCTTGTCAAAGTGCACATTATTTCCTACGTCGATCAAAATGTCGATTTTTTTTAAAGGAAAAAATGTTGAGAAGGGAGATTACTTCTAAAATTATATGGGGCATAGGTCGATTGGAAAAACCTTGATCTTTCTAATAAGCCAATTTCCAGGTAGGTACGTCCACGACTTTTGAAGTTACATCTTGTCTAAGTGCACATTGTTTGCTACTTCGATCGCAATATGTATTTTTTTTCTAAGGAAAAATGCTAAGAAGGGAGATTACTTCTAAAATGATACGGGGTACAGGTCGATAGGAAAAATCTTGATCTTTCCAATAAGCGAATTTCCAGGTAGGTACGTCCACTACTTTTGAAGTTACAGCTTGTCAAAGTGCACATTATTTCCTACGTCAATCAAAATGTCGATTTTTTTTTTAAAGGAAAAAATGTTGAGAAGGGAGATTACATCTAAAATTATATGGGGCACAGGTCGATTGGGAAAACCTTGATCTTTCTAATAAGCCAATTTCCAGGTAGGTACGTCCACTACTTTTGAAGTTACAGCTTGTCAAAATGCACAATAATATAGCAATTTGAGTAACATCTTACCTTAGTTTGTTCTATCATTAACTGTAGGTAGGCGTCCGCTTCCGACACCTTATGGTCAAAGTCCTTCATGGTAGGAGGTGGTCTGCTATTATCCCAACGCATCTGCAAACCAGAGAGTAACGATAGGGCCGTTTTACACGATCCGGATTTGGTCGTACACAAAAAAATATGGTAGAATGTATCTTTCTCATTCTAACTTCAACAATAATGAAACAATCTTAATGAAACTAACCAGAATTATTGCCAAGAGACTAATAATGAATAATAGAAAGTCTAGAGTAGTGGGTTATGTTCAACACTAAAACAGAGCTTATTTTTTTACTCACTCGACTGCCATGTCTGAATATTGTATCTTCCAGCGCCCTGACCCATTTCTCTCGCTCCTCGGCATCTCTAGCCTGAAAGTGGAACGTCTTGTGGTCGACAGTAATGGTAAAAGTACTGTCATCTTCGTCATCTATTCCAATGACGGCTCCTTTAAGTCTGACGCAACCACGCCGTACGCCCCGCATCATTTTCTCCTTTGACTGAAACAAAACAAGGAAGTAGAGATGGGTTACACCATATGGCGAGTCAGTACAGAGTCAGTACTACTGACACAGTAAATTTTACTATGTTACCCATCTCTAGAAGGAACATTGTACCTTCGATATTGGTCCTTCGATATTGTATATGCAAATTGACTAGTGGCTGATATAAACGGTTTATAGTGGTACAATTAAACTCATTTAGCAATCAAAACACTTCAATTACAGTGAATATTGGCCTTGGGGTAAATAAATATTCTATTTAAAATTATTTGGAAGAGAAAGACGTAATATAGATTTGAGTGAATGATTATGAGTTTGAATCAAAAAACGTGCGGTTTCATTAAAAATTATCGCTATGTCTACTGGCGGGGAGATGGCGCTGACGTCTCTAGTCACACGTTGGGTTAGTTTGAGCTTATATAAGCTGAGCTATGGAAAGCAAGCGGTATTCTGGTTTCTCTTCATTTTGGAAAAAGTCTGTGGTCTTTACTAAAAATATCCGTGGAGAAAAATAATCTAATGAGTCCACAAAACAAATTACTCAACACATTTACCAGAAATAGCTCAACATTAAAAACATTCATGCATTTATTACCAGATATAGGTGTGTATTACAAAATATCTTGCATAATCGTGAATTTTGCAAAATGTTACACAATCCAACAGTTATCAATTACATATATCACACTTCAGTAGAATGCTAAATATGAAGCTTGTTATTTTTAAAGTGCTGAATGACACTTAAACGAGTTTAACAACAATTGTAAATAGCGTCGTTAATTTATACGGTAGAAAGCTAATAAAACCGCCAACGCTAAAAATACAAAGTAGGACGGAGCAACTTAAAAAAAATGTACACAGCATAGAATAAATAACAAATTTTTGAGCATGATGCACTAATACAGCTATGATACAGTAATAAAAGCTATAATTCAATACATTTGATGTAAGCACGGATCTTTTGACGTTTAAGTATTAGTTAGGTTATGACAAAACGTCAATGCTAAAAATACGAAAGTGGGACGACGCAATTTTAAAAATTGTACGCAAACCACACAATAAGTAACATATTTTGCTAAATTTACGTAATGTATAAGTCATTATTGACAGTTTTATAAACAGCCACGTTTACTTTTACATCAATTCCAGTAATTATTAGCAAAACTAAGCGGAGAGAACGCTAGACAAATTGTAAACAAAACACTAGCAATGACGAAGTACCCTTGACGTTAAGGTGTTTGTTAGGTTAGGATTCGTGGATATCACTCACCGTGTAATAAGAGAGGAGGCCGGAGTTTTCATCTAGGACAAACCACCTATATTGCCAGCCCTTCATGACGTTTGTCCATTTGCTAAGGGAGCCTTCCATAACAGCCATATTTCGAAACGAAAACTGACGTGAATCTGACGGCGATTTGACAGTTCACCTGCAGCCGGCATTACCAACAATACCAACCCGCAACCGCGACACTTTCTTACGAACGGACACTTGTTGTCTACGGACGCAAGCGCAACTGAAGAAGTCACGTTGATTCCACGAATATAATATTCCGTTGTTCAGATTGATTTATTCTGTGCTTTGTAGCGTTTGATTGGGTAATAATTTCTTTTGATGGCATTTACCGTTGGACGGGTAGTCGCGTCGGAGAAGTGTTGCGCCATCTATGAATAAGTAGGGAAAGTTACTAGACACGTTAATATCAGCGTTCGTTCATAGATGTCGCTCTTTTCACACAATGGATTTATAATTTAAAATTAGTTGTTAATAACAGCCAAAATCGATGAACCAACAATCTTTATTAGAGAAGAGAGAAGGGAGAATGACTAAGTTACAAAATTTGATATAATTAAGGCGTTTTTGGAAATACCGAAATAACTGATAATAAAAGAACTTGCGAGACGAAGCATGTAAGGGAGTTGCAAATATGAAGGAGGTATATAGTGGTTTTGCAATAGTATATTATTATACAAGTTTTATAAGACGTCAAATTGGCGCATGAGTTGTTTGAAAATGAACGAATGCGCCAATATGTCTTATTAAACGAGTGTAATATACTAGTTTTTCTACTTTGCGTCATTAATTTTATAAAAATTTAGAAGTATATTAGGTAAAATTCCAATCTAGAGTATTTATGGGTGCAACCGTTGGTAACACTGTCATCTGTCACTTAAATTCAAATATCTGTGAAAAAGTAATTATTGATAATTATTATATACCATCATATACTAGTAGTACGAAACCTAGGATGCAACACGCATGTTTAAATATGTATAAAAATATACATACTTCGCAGTTTGTGCGATTCTAAAAAATCAGTTTGTGCTTACTTTTGTGGTTATGTGTATTTTCGTTTGACATGCATTTGATATCAATGTCACCAATCTTAGAAAAAAGTTACTAAAAACGGTGTTACAATTTGCTAATTGTAACACCGAAAACAGTGTTACAATGTGTGCATTGTGAATGCAAAGTAGAAAATAGTATATTATTATACAAGTTTTATAAGACGTCAAATTGGTGCATGAGTTGTTTGGGGCACGAGGAGCGCCAGCGACGAGTGCCCCAAATGAACGAATGCGCCAATATGTCTTATAAATCGAGTGTAATATACTATTTTTTCTACTTTGCGTCATTAATTTTATAAAAATTTAAAAGTGTATTAGGTAAAATTCCAATCTAGAGTATTTATGGGTGCAACCGTTGGCAACACTGTCATCTGTCACTTAAATTCAAATATCAGTGAAAAAGTAATTATTGATAATTATTATATACCATCATATACTAGTAGTACGAAACCTAGGATGCAACACGCATGTTTAAATATTTATAAAAATATACATACTTCGCAGTTTGTGCGATTCTAAAAAATTAGTTTGTGCTTACTTTTGTGGTTATGTGTATTTTCGTTTGACATGCATTTGATATCAATGTCACCAATCTTAGAAAAAAGTTACTAAAAACGGTGTTACAATTTGCTAATTGTAACACCGAAAACAGTGTTACAATGTGTGCATTGTGAATGCAAAGTAGAAAATAATATATTATTATACAAGTTTTATAAGACGTCAAATTGGCGCATGAGTTGTTTGGGGCACGAGGAGCGCCAGCGACGAGTGCCTCAAATGAACGAATGCGCCAATATGTCTTATAAAACGAGTGTAATATACTATTTTTTTCTACTTTGCGTCATTAATTTTATAAAAATTTAGAAGTATATTAGGTAAAATTCCAATCTAGAGTATTTATGGGTGCAACCGTTGGTAACACTGTCATCTGTCACTTAAATTCAAATATCTGTGAAAAAGTAATTATTGATAATTATTATATACCATCATATACTAGTAGTACGAAACCTAGGATGCAACACGCATGTTTAAATATGTATAAAAATATACATACTTCGCAGTTTGTGCGATTCTAAAAAATCAGTTTGTGCTTACTTTTGTGGTTATGTGTATTTTCGTTTGACATGCATTTGATATCAATGTCACCAATCTTAGAAAAAAGTTACTAAAAGCGGTGTTACAATTTGCTAATTGTAACACCGAAAACAGTGTTACAATGTGTGCATTGTGAATGCAAAGTAGAAAATAGTATATTATTATACAAGTTTTATAAGACGTCAAATTGGCGCATGAGTTGTTTGTGGCACGAGGAGCGCCAGCGAAGAGTGTCCCAAATAAGCGAATGCGCCAATATGTCTTATAAAACGAGTGTAATATACTATTTTTTCTACTTTGCGTCATTAATTTTATAAAAATTTAGAAGTATATTAGGTAAAATTCCAATCTAGAGTATTTATGGGTGCAACCGTTGGCAACACTGTCATCTGTCACTTAAATTCAAATATCAGTGAAAAAGTAATTATTGATAATTATTATAGACCATCATATACTAGTAGTACGAAACCTAGGATGCAACACGCATGTTTAAATATGTATAAAAATATACATACTTCGCAGTTTGTGCGATTCTAAAAAATCAGTTTGTGCTTACTTTTGTGGTTATGTGTATTTTCGTTTGACATGCATTTGATATCAATGTGACCAATCTTAGAAAAAAGTTACTAAAAAACGGTGTTACAATTTGCTAATTGTAACACCGAAAACAGTGTTACAATGTGTGCATTGTGAATGCAAAGTAGAAAAAACAAATTATCAATAGCTCACTGTTGCGCGCACAATTTAGTTATCAATCTAATCATTAATGATTAATGAGGCCGTTCAAGAGTGCTCAAAGATAAAAAAGATAATCTTATAGAGAAAATTGATGCGTATTTTGCTAAGTAAAACTCCAAAATTTTGCAGAAGTAAAACTCCAAAAATTGAATTTTACATGACATGTGAGCGCCTGTGCTCACACAACAGGCTTGTCAAACTATTCTCAAAATATTTTGTTATTTGGGTCAAACTCTTAAGAATTTTCGTGATCAAAATGTTTGATGCAAATATGTAAGAATTCAGTCTTTATATTTTTGTGAGTATATCATGATTGTTGTGTTGATTTTTTTTCAATTTATTCGAGTAACGTGAATAATTAAAAATGTGGTATTTGGTTTAATCCATTACTATCTTTATGTCTTTTTTACTTTAGTTTCCTCGACTATTATAAACCTACCTAATTTCAACAAAACACTTCATTTTATTGAAAACTACCTTCATTTAATCAGGGATTCTGTAATATCTCGAAAAATATGCTTCGTACAGAAAATCTGTCGAAATCAGATTGCTATCCTGACAAATCAGCATTTATATTTACCACAACTTGTGCTGAAGTGAAATTAGATGCTTGCTAGAGCGCACAAATAGAAGGTTACTATTCTGTTTAAAAGATATTGTAAGCATTCTAAAAAATTCGACGAAATACCTACTAAGACATAAAACAAAACGTAAAAAACACCATTTCCTGTAAAATTTCTTGGTTACTTCTACGATTTGTTATCAGAAACAGATAGCATCAAATCTCATCCGTCTATGCTACTGGCAAAATATACGATCACAAAAATGTCTCTATAAGATTATCTTTTTTTATCTCTGAGCACTCTTGAAACGGCCTCATTAATCATTAATAATTAGGTTAATAATTAAATCGTGTGCGCAGTAGTGAACATGAACTGCGTTTGGAGCTATTGATAATTCTTTTTTGCAAACCACTATACAGGATGTCTCATGGAACTGTTCTCTTAGAAGTTTCTGACGTTTCACTTACTCGACATTTTTCTTTCTTTCCGTTCCACTGCCACTTCCGGCCACCGGAAGTGGAAGTTGAGCTGAAAGTATTTTAGTTTTGCACATATGTATTTCCAAAAATGCCTTAATTATGACGAATGTGGCGACTTTGTCATTCTCTCTTGTCTTTTCTCCAATAATGATTGTTAATTGTATTTTACTATTTGATTGAATGTTCGTATGTTCGAGATTGATTGACGGGTACAATTATTATATCGACAATGACGTAACTGCTTCTTGATGGATTATAGCTTTGATTTGTGATATTAAAACGTGTATAACACATCAATGATTGATTCGATCTGATAGTAATCAACAGGAACAGTTCTTGGTACCTGAACAATATGTCATAGAATAAATTTGAAGGTGATCAAATTATATAAGAGCCAATTAATATGCATCTGCCACAAATAATCCTACCTACATGCAAAAAAAATAAGTTTATAGAGACTTTTGATGTTATTTTCGGCTGATCATCATCTATCAACAAACCAAAATTAAATAGCGACTTTACTTACAGTTAATTTTAGATGACATTCCTTTTTTCAACAAATACCTACATTCTAAAATGTATAATCAACGGGTGTTAACATAATAGCACTTACGACATTGCAGGAATTCCGGTGAAATGGGAAACCGAACTGGAGACAAAACAGCTATTTAAAAAACGTCACAAAAATTCCAAGAATCAAAAGTGTATGGATCAATGTAATCAATATAATATCAAATTCCTTAAGTAAATCAATAATATCAACTTAAGTATTCTAAGGGTGTATGCGTACACGCATTGTTATGGTGGCTAATCAATCCTAATCCACTTAAGTAGACGGAAATACTCTTTAAGAGTTATCTTTTTGATCTTTCCCTAACTGTCCAAAAGATTTATCTGTTTGATCCAACGATATATCTCTAGTATAAATACTAGTCCAGACTCATCTGTAACATAAACCAGAGTAAGCTACCACAGTTGAAACAAGTGTAAACAACAGTAAGAAACGATCAGCATGCTTTGGCGTGCCCTTTTAGCCATCGCCTTTGTAGGCATGGCATCAGTATCCGGTAAGTTGAAAAATTTTACTTGTACAACAGTATTTGAATATGTTTTAACTCAATATCTGTTCCCACGAATTAGATGCTGAACCAGTAGGAGTGTGTCCACCAGTGAACGGAGAGTACGTAGACTTCTTAACCCACGCTACTGACTGCACAAAATTCTACAAGTGCGATTGGGGAAACCCGGTTGAATTCACTTGTCCGGATAATCTCCATTTCAATCCAACACTGAATGTTTGCGACTGGCCTAGAGATGCTGGTTGCGAAGGCGCTCCTGGCCCTGGCCCTGGTCCAACAACAACAACAACTAAACCACCATCATCAGGTAGCTGCGATTCAAACAGATGCCCGGCCAACAATTCAAATGATTATGGCGTATATTTCCCACACGAAGACTGCAGCAAGTACTGCCAATGCGACTGGGGAGTAGCCCATGAACGTGAGTGCCCAGCCGGTCTGCATTTCAATCCAATCTTGAATGTTTGCGACTGGCCACGAGATGCTGGTTGCGAAGATTTCCCTGGCCCTGACCCTGGCCCAACAACAACAACAACAAGTAAACCACCACCATCAGGTAGCTGTGATTCAAGCAAGTGCCCGGCCAATAATTCAGATGAGTATGGCGTATATTTCCCACACGAAGACTGCGGCAAGTACTGCCAATGCGACTGGGGAGTAGCCCATGAAAGGGAGTGCCCAGCAGGTCTGCATTTCAATCCAATCTTGAATGTTTGCGACTGGCCACGAGATGCTGGTTGCGAAGATTTCCCTGGCCCTGACCCTGGCCCAACAACAACAACAACAACTAAACCACCACCATCAGGTAGCTGTGATTCAAGCAAGTGCCCGGCCAATAATTCAGATGAGTATGGCGTATATTTCCCACACGAAGACTGCGGCAAGTACTGCCAATGCGACTGGGGAGTAGCCCATGAAAGGGAGTGCCCAGCAGGTCTGCATTTCAATCCAATCTTGAATGTTTGCGACTGGCCACGAGATGCTGGTTGCGAAGATTTCCCTGGCCCTGGCCCTGGCCCAACAACAACAACAACAACTAAACCACCACCATCAGGTAGCTGTGATTCAAGCAAGTGCCCGGCCGATAATTCAGATGAGTATGGCGTATATTTCCCACACGAAGACTGCGGCAAGTACTGCCAATGCGACTGGGGAGTAGCGCATGAAAGGGAGTGCCCAGCAGGTCTGCATTTCAATCCAATCTTGAATGTTTGCGACTGGCCGAAAGATGCTGGTTGCGAAGGTTCTGATGGTACAACAACAACAACTAAACCACCACCATCAGGTAGCTGTGATCTTGTTAAATGCCCGGCTGTCAATGGAGATTATCCCATATATTTCCCACACGAAGACTGCGGCAAGTTCTGCCAATGCGATTGGGGAGTAGCCCATGAAAGGGAGTGTCCAGCAGGTCTGCATTTCAATCCAACACTGAATGTTTGCGATTTTCCTGAAAATGCTGGTTGCAAAGGTTCTGATGGTCTAACAACAACAACTAAAGCACCACCATCAGGTAGCTGCGATTCAAACAGATGCCCGGCCAACAATTCAAACGATTATGGCGTATATTTCCCACACGAAGACTGCGGCAAGTACTGCCAATGCGACTGGGGAGTAGCCCATGAACGGGAGTGCCCAGCAGGTCTGCATTTCAATCCAATCTTGAATGTTTGCGACTGGCCACGAGATGCTGGTTGCGAAGATTTCCCTGGCCCTGGCCCTGGCCCAACAACAACAACAACAACTAAACCACCACCATCAGGTAGCTGTGATTCAAGCAAGTGCCCGGCCAATAATTCAGATGATTATGGCGTATATTTCCCACACGAAGACTGCGGCAAGTACTGCCAATGCGACTGGGGAGTAGCGCATGAAAGGGAGTGCCCAGCAGGTCTGCATTTCAATCCAATCTTGAATGTTTGCGACTGGCCACGAGATGCTGGTTGCGAAGATTTCCCTGACCCTGGCCCTGGCCCAACAACAACAACAACAACTAAACCACCACCATCAGGTAGCTGTGATTCAAGCAAGTGCCCGGCCAATAATTCAGATGATTATGGCGTATATTTCCCACACGAAGACTGCGGCAAGTACTGCCAATGCGACTGGGGAGTAGCGCATGAAAGGGAGTGCCCAGCAGGTCTGCATTTCAACCCAATCTTGAATGTTTGCGACTGGCCACGAGATGCTGGTTGCGAAGATTTCCCTGACCCTGGCCCTGGCCCAACAACAACAACAACAACTAAACCACCACCATCAGGTAGCTGTGATTCAAGCAAGTGCCCGGCCAATAATTCAGATGATTATGGCGTATATTTCCCACACGAAGACTGCGGCAAGTACTGCCAATGCGACTGGGGAGTAGCCCATGAACGGGAGTGCCCAGCAGGTCTGCATTTCAATCCAATCTTGAATGTTTGCGACTGGCCACGAGATGCTGGTTGCGAAGATTTCCCTGGCCCTGGCCCTGGCCCAACAACAACAACAACAACTAAACCACCACCATCAGGTAGCTGTGATTCAAGCAAGTGCCCGGCCAATAATTCAGATGATTATGGCGTATATTTCCCACACGAAGACTGCGGCAAGTACTGCCAATGCGACTGGGGAGTGGCCCATGAAAGGGAGTGCCCAGCAGGTCTGCATTTCAATCCAATCTTGAATGTTTGCGACTGGCCACGAGATGCTGGTTGCGAAGATTTCCCTGGCCCTGGCCCTGGCCCAACAACAACAACAACAACTAAACCACCACCATCAGGTAGCTGTGATTCAAGCAAGTGCCCGGCCAATAATTCAGATGATTATGGCGTATATTTCCCACACGAAGACTGCGGCAAGTACTGCCAATGCGACTGGGGAGTGGCCCATGAAAGGGAGTGCCCAGCAGGTCTGCATTTCAATCCAATCTTGAATGTTTGCGACTGGCCTAAAGATGCTGGTTGCGAAGATTTCCCTGGCCCTGGCCCTGGCCCAACAACAACAACAACAACTAAACCACCACCATCAGGTAGCTGTGATTCAAGCAAGTGCCCGGCCAATAATTCAGATGATTATGGCGTATATTTCCCACACGAAGACTGCGGCAAGTACTGCCAATGCGACTGGGGAGTAGCCCATGAACGGGAGTGCCCAGCAGGTCTGCATTTCAATCCAATCTTGAATGTTTGCGACTGGCCACGAGATGCTGGTTGCGAAGATTTCCCTGACCCTGGCCCTGGCCCAACAACAACAACAACAACTAAACCACCACCATCAGGTAGCTGTGATTCAAGCAAGTGCCCGGCCAATAATTCAGATGATTATGGCGTATATTTCCCACACGAAGACTGCGGCAAGTACTGCCAATGCGACTGGGGAGTAGCCCATGAAAGGGAGTGCCCAGCAGGTCTGCATTTCAATCCAATCTTGAATGTTTGCGACTGGCCACGAGATGCTGGTTGTGAAGATTTCCCTGGCCCTGGCCCTGGCCCAACAACAACAACAACAACTAAACCACCACCATCAGGTAGCTGTGATTCAAGCAAGTGCCCGGCCAATAATTCAGATGATTATGGCGTATATTTCCCACACGAAGACTGCGGCAAGTACTGCCAATGCGACTGGGGAGTGGCCCATGAAAGGGAGTGCCCAGCAGGTCTGCATTTCAATCCAATCTTGAATGTTTGCGACTGGCCTAAAGATGCTGGTTGCGAAGATTTCCCTGGCCCTGGCCCTGGCCCAACAACAACAACAACAACTAAACCACCACCATCAGGTAGCTGTGATTCAAGCAAGTGCCCGGCCAATAATTCAGATGATTATGGCGTATATTTCCCACACGAAGACTGCGGCAAGTACTGCCAATGCGACTGGGGAGTAGCCCATGAAAGGGAGTGCCCAGCAGGTCTGCATTTCAATCCAATCTTGAATGTTTGCGACTGGCCACGAGATGCTGGTTGTGAAGATTTCCCTGGCCCTGGCCCTGGCCCAACAACAACAACAACAACTAAACCACCACCATCAGGTAGCTGTGATTCAAGCAAGTGCCCGGCCAATAATTCAGATGATTATGGCGTATATTTCCCACACGAAGACTGCGGCAAGTACTGCCAATGCGACTGGGGAGTAGCGCATGAAAGGGAGTGCCCAGCAGGTCTGCATTTCAATCCAATCTTGAATGTTTGCGACTGGCCACGAGATGCTGGTTGCGAAGATTTCCCTGACCCTGGCCCTGGCCCAACAACAACAACAACAACAACTAAACCACCACCATCAGGTAGCTGTGATTCAAGCAAGTGCCCGGCCAATAATTCAGATGATTATGGCGTATATTTCCCACACGAAGACTGCGGCAAGTACTGCCAATGCGACTGGGGAGTAGCGCATGAAAGGGAGTGCCCAGCAGGTCTGCATTTCAATCCAATCCTGAATGTTTGCGACTGGCCTAGGGACGCAGGATGTGCAGCCTAGCTTCAGATGGTGCAGTAACCGAGATTGTCACACTGAATGTAAAATATGCATATTAATTTAATAAACTGAACTATAGCAAATACATACTTATCGTTTTATTTATACAGGGTGAGATATTGTAGTCGTTGTCGTGATATTGTTGTTTATTTTAGAAGCAGAGGAAGTAGTAGTTATGGTACAATTATTAGGTACATAGTTAACGAACTATAAGATAATAGTAATCAGCTAAGAGGTGTTAAATATGCAAATAACTTCTTTAAGAGAGAAACTTCCTATGCTACTTCTGTTTGAACTATTTTCCTCTAAAATAAAACTTTGAAAATGCAATTTGATTTGTCAATGGTTCGCACTCCGTTGCAAGAGGCATCTTCTTTGAAGTAGAAAGAGATGGACTTGAACTGTTGGCTGTAGAACTGTTGAAATGTTGGTTGTAGAGGCGTGAACTCGCCACCAAAAGATAGATCTCGATGAGTACATCAAAAGTGAATAGGATTTCATATGCCCAAGTTGTACTATTATTACATTACATAGAAATTTTGCCATTACTCGGTAACTATCAGCGATGGACTACTGTTCTATGCGAATTTGTAATCAGCGCACTCGTTTTAGTAAGATAGTGAAGGTTTTATGTCCATCTAGTGTTCGAGATATGTAGAGTAGTTTCAAACTAAGAAGAGCACAGTTGTATATGCAACCAATCATACCCAGTGTATGGTTTATAAATTGCCTATGTATATTTGGTTGCATATACAACTGTGCTCTTCTTAGTTTGAAACATCTATACACCACTTGAAAATTATCATTTTAAAACTGCGATTTTAAGGCAACTTTCATTAGTCGATGAAAAGCCAATGGAAAACCACCTCGGATCTCGGATTTTCTCTGTCTTAAACGGTTCGGAAGTTATGACGTTCCAAAGTTTGAAAATATTATGATGTTATGACGTTTCAAAGTGCCAAAATAGTTATTTTACTACATTTTCTCCTTTCAGAGCAAACTGTGTCCGATCTAATCTAATCTGTATCGTTTAAAACCCTCTTTATATATTGGAAGAATATTACCTCGCATAATATTTATAAAAGACATTTCAAAAATACATAATTTCCCGAGTTAACATTCATGCTGGTACCTGTAAAAGTTAAACAAGCGCTGGTTGGCTGGTTGCTGCTAAACCAACTGGTAAAACAGCGCTGCTGAGTGGTCACACTATGCTCTTAGCAGCCAGTAGCAAATAACACGTTAGTAAAACAGCGTTGTGTGACCAGGGCAGTAGTAGTTTCTAAAAGCCACTAAATACTTTATCCTCAGCAACAGATGATCTTCTCAGAGATTCAACAGTACAGTACATAGTACAAGGATAGCTGCTGATTTCCGTTATTCATAGAAATGTAGCCGACAAGTTGTACTTCATTGTAAACTGCTAAATAATCTGCAATCAGATCTTAGAATCTTAATGATTATATAATTACATGTCCTCTCAAGAGTCGGTAGCATGTTATTATTATCTTATCGAGATTTCCCATTCTTCAAAGATGATAGATACACAGATAGATAGATGTTTATTCATGTAACCACCAGCATGTAGTACAGTGAAGATATATCGTCAATAAACAATTCAATTACAAATTACGTCACAAAATGTCATGAAATTCTCTAATACTGAAACATGAAATATCAAGTAGCAAACTTTTTATGGCAACTCTAAACTCTTTCGTCTTTTTTTTTTGAGAATGCTTATACATATGTTTTAGACAGAAAAGTAACCTTCTATTTGTGTGTTCTAACAAGCATCTAATCTCATTTCAGCACAAGCTGCGGTAGTTCTAAATGCTGATTTGTCAGGATAGCATTCTGATTTCTTTTTTTGTATCAAACTGTAGCACGGATAGATTTTATTGTTAGTAGCTCGTATAATATTGTACTGTGCTCTTGTAAGGCCAAAATATAAAAAAAATATACTGAGAATATTTCACAAATGACACTTATAAAAATATTTTGAAAAAATCCAACAACAATCATAATATACTCACAAAAATATAAAAACTGAATTCTTACATATTTGCATCAGCCATTTTGATCACGAAAACTCTTAAGAGTTAGGCGCAAAGAACAAAATATTATTTTGAAAATAGTTTGACAAGCCTCTTATGTGAGCATAGGAGCTCACTCACTTCAACGATCGAAAGTAGACAGCCCCGGTACGAAGCAAATGACAGACTGACCGTTCCGCATGCTCTTCTTTTTGGTAGTCCTATCGATGTACTTCATAATACCGATATTTTTCCATCTTGATTTTAGTATTTTGTAATTTTGGCTTATGACCAGCGAGATCGACGAAACAAAAATGTTACAGTCGTTGGCATACAGAGTGAACTCTGCACCACCTAAGCAACTTGGCAGCTGATTTATATATAAAACAAATAAAGTTGGACCCAATATTTTCTAACTAGTTTCTAACTAGTTTCATGTACCATTTATTATCAAAAAATAGTCAGAAAAAATTTGAAAATTACCCATAATTTACCAGATAACTGTTTATCGATAAATACAATGCAAATTGCGAAATTTGCAGTCTCCAGCCACATCTGAGATTTTACTACTTGTTTAAATTTAATGTTCAATGATTGATGGATGCACTTATTATCTCGACAATTGCGTTAATCCTCATATTGATGGATCTTTGGTTTGATTACCGGAAATTTGTTTTATTAAATCCTATAATATGCATTGATTTGATTTGATAAGTATCTTTAATTAAAGTTGTTAACGCCTAATAATGATTTAATGATGATTAAATAGCAGATACAAATAATATGCAGCTAAGACAAAGATAACTAAGTAATACAAAGATTTTTTAAAGATTTTATTTACTTATATCTACTTTGAAAAATTATTATTCCAATTTGTACATGAGAGAAAATTTTATTTGCAGAGACTACGTTTTCATTATGTATGTATACTTTTGATTCTTCTTGTATATATGTATACAGGGTGTAACCAGTTTTTCTAATAATTTTCAGTTAATTTTAGCTGATATTCTGCTTTTTAACAAAAATATTCTAAAATTGATAACCAGCAGGTGTTAAAATAAGAACACTTACAACTTTACTGATATCCTACTATGATATTTTAATCATGTATTTATACCATAATTAGTACTTACGTGAGTCAATAAACGTAATTTATTTTTTTTTTTATAAAAAATCCATTAGTGTCTCACTTTGCTATTATCAACATTCACTAACAAGATCACCAACGATTTTCTGATTTAATTTTTAAATTTTGATATATGGTGAAATGACAAACCGAACTGAGGACAAGCCAGTCATTTAAAAAACGTCACAAAAATTCTAAGAATCAATTGTTTGTAGATCTATATCATCAGTCTCAATACACAATAATAAGTATTTTAAGGGCTGCAATCGTACATGCTGTTTTACGATGGCTAATCAATTCTAATCCACTTGATCTTTTGCTAACTCTCCAAGATTTATCTGTTCGATGCTACGATATAGCTTCAGTATAAATACCAGTCCGGATTCATCTGCAACATAAATCAGAATAAGCTACTACAGTTAAATCAAGTGTAACTAAACAACGGAAAGAAACAATCAGCATGCTTTGTCGTGCTCTTTTAGCCATTGCCTTTATAGGCATGGCGTCAGTATCCGGTAAGTTGAAAAATTTTACTTGTACAACAGTATTTGAATATGTTTAAACTTAATATCTATTTCTTTGACTTAGATGCTGAACCAGTAGGAGTGTGTCCACCAGTGAACGGAGAGTACGTAGACTTCTTAACCCACGCTACTGACTGCACAAAATTTTACAAATGTGATTGGGGAACACCTATTGAATTCGATTGTCCGGCTGGTCTCCATTTCAATCCAACTTTGAATGTTTGCGACTGGCCTAGAGATGCTGGTTGCGATGGGTCAGGTGGCGCAGGCCCCACTGATCCACCAACCCAACCACCAACTCAACCACCAACTCAACCGCCAACTCAACCACCAGCTTCAGGTACCTGTGATTCAAGTAAATGCCCAGCCGTCAATGGAGCTTATCCAGAATATTTCCCACACGCGGACTGCGGCAAGTTTTGCCAATGCGACTGGGGTGTAGCCTACGAAATGGATTGCCCAGCAGGCTTGCATTTCAATCCAACATTGAATGTTTGCGACTGGCCTAGAGACGCTGGTTGTGATGGTTCAGGTGGCGCAGGCCCCACTGATCCACCAACCCAACCACCAACTCAACCACCAACTCAACCGCCAACTCAACCACCAACTCAACCACCAACTCAACCACCAGCTTCAGGTACCTGTGATTCAAGTAAATGCCCAGCCGTCAATGGAGCTTATCCAGAATATTTCCCACACGCGGACTGCGGCAAGTTTTGCCAATGCGACTGGGGTGTAGCCTACGAAATGGATTGCCCAGCAGGCTTGCATTTCAATCCAACATTGAATGTTTGCGACTGGCCTAGAGACGCTGGTTGTGATGGTTCAGGTGGCGCAGGCCCCACTGATCCACCAACCCAACCACCAACTCAACCACCAACTCAACCACCAACTCAACCGCCAACGCAACCACCAACTCAACCACCAGCTTCAGGTACCTGTGATTCAAGTAAATGCCCAGCCGTCAATGGAGTTTATCCAGAATATTTTCCACACGCGGACTGCGGCAAGTTCTGCCAATGCGACTGGGGTGTAGCCTACGAAATGGATTGCCCAGCAGGCTTGCATTTCAATCCAACATTGAATGTTTGCGACTGGCCTAGAGACGCTGGTTGTGATGGTTCAGGTGGCGCAGGCCCCACTGATCCACCAACCCAACCACCAACTCAACCACCAACTCAACCACCAACTCAACCACCAACTCAACCGCCAACGCAACCACCAACTCAACCACCAGCTTCAGGTACCTGTGATTCAAGTAAATGCCCAGCCGTCAATGGAGTTTATCCAGAATATTTCCCACACGCGGACTGCGGCAAGTTCTGCCAATGCGACTGGGGTGTAGCCTACGAAATGGATTGCCCAGCAGGCTTGCATTTCAATCCAACATTGAATGTTTGCGACTGGCCAAGAGACGCTGGTTGCGATGGGTCAGGTGGCGCAGGCCCCACTGATCCACCAACCCAACCACCAACTCAACCACCAACTCAACCACCAACTCAACCACCAACTCAACCACCAACTCAACCACCAACTCAACCGCCAACGCAACCACCAACTCAACCACCAGCTTCAGGTACCTGTGATTCAAGTAAATGTCCAGCCGTCAATGGAGCTTATCCAGAATACTTCCCACACGCCGACTGCGGCAAGTTCTGCCAGTGCGACTGGGGTGTAGCCTACGAAATGGATTGCCCAGCAGGCTTGCATTTCAATCCAACATTGAATGTTTGCGATTGGCCTAGAGACGCTGGTTGTGATGGTTCAGGTGGCGCAGGCCCCACTGATCCACCAACCCAACCACCAACCCAACCACCAACTCAACCACCAACTCAACCGCCAACGCAACCACCAACTCAACCACCAGCGTCAGGTACCTGTGATTCAAGTAAATGTCCAGCCGTCAATGGAGCTTATCCAGAATACTTCCCACACGCCGACTGCGGCAAGTTCTGCCAGTGCGACTGGGGTGTAGCCTACGAAATGGATTGCCCAGCAGGCTTGCATTTCAATCCAACATTGAATGTTTGCGATTGGCCTAGAGATGCTGGTTGCGATGGCACAGGTAACCCAGCTCCTACTGATCCAACAACTCAACCACCGACAACTCAACCGCCAACAACTCAATCACCGACAACTCAACCGCCAACAACTCAACCACCGACAACTCAACCACCAACAACTCAACCACCAACTACTCAACCACCATCCTCAGGTGCCTGTGATTCGAGTAAATGTCCTGCCGTCAATGGAGTATATCCTGTGTTTTACTCACATGCTGACTGCGGCAAGTACTGCAAATGTGATTGGGGAGTAGTGTTCGAAATGGACTGCCCAGCAGGTTTGCATTTCAATCCAACATTGAATGTCTGCGACTGGCCTAGAGACGCAGGATGCACAGTCTAGCGTCAGGTAGTGCAGTAACAGAGATTGTCACAATGAATATAAAATATGCATATTAATTTAATAAACTAGACATGTAATAGCAAGTACATACTTGTCGTTTTATTTATACAGGGTGAGCTATTATTGTCATGGCGGTTGATATTGTCGTTTTTTTTTCTTGAGGTCTTACAGTATTCCTAATGATAGTAAAATTTCTGTTTCCAGAAACTATATTATTGTTTTACTATTACACTTTTATAGGTATGTAATTATGTAAAACCTGATTACATTTTGACATATGTCCTGTAGATTGTGTATGTCAATGTAGCAACTAAGAACGGCTTGCCTTGGTAGAAGCCAAAACAGCCAGATAACCCAACGATGGCGGTGTATCTGTGTGTGAATCTAACGTTTTGAAGTTTTATACGTTGGTTTCTTATAAGCTAAGCATTAACTGACTAACGGCCTAAAGGAGAATAAGCAATGAGCGACGAAGTGATAAATAAACAAGTAACTTTCTTAATAGGCATTTTTTAGCTGAACCCAGGTACGAAACATGAAATCATATGAATGTGATTGTAGCAGTAGTGCTGCCACCTTGTACAACAGATGCAACCGCATATGAGACGCATTTTTAAGTCATTTCATATTATATCCTGATATACTCATCAGGAGGATATCACATCGAGAGCACTCGTATTTGTGTGGATAATACGGAATCGGATTTTTGACGCAAATATGTAATATTGACGGGCATAGTAGTCGCACAACATAGGAAATGCGTTTGTAGTGACATTCGTCTGATATCAAGTTATATTCTGATAACAGGCAATAAAGGAAAGTATTTTTTCTAACATAAATCGTTCTAAATGCAATTTGAACGATTCCTACGTAATTTTTACAATTCCAATATTTTACTACTTGTTTGAATTTTGCCATGTTCGAGGATTGATGGATGCAATTATTATTTCGACAATTACGTGAATCCTCATATTGATGGATCCTTGGTTTGATCACCGGATATTTGTTATATTAAAGTCTATATTATACATTAATGATTGATACGATTTGATAACTATCGTTAATTATAGCTAACACCTAATAATGATTTAAAGATGATGAAATAGCGGAGTCAATTAATATGCACCTGAGACAAAGATAATAATTAATACAAAGATTTTCTTAAGATTTTATTTACTTATATGTATGTATGTACTTTGAAAAGTTATTATTCCAATTTGTACATGAGAGAAAATTTAATTTGTAGAGACTTTATGAGAAATATATTGATATATATTACTATTGGAATATTATTGGTTATAAATGTTCCAGTTATGCAAAGGTACGTTTTCATTATGTATGTATACCTTCGATTTTTCTTGTTCTTGTATATATCATATATGTATACAGGGTGTAACCAGTTTTCCGAATAGTTTTGATGTTATTTTCGACTGACCATCTATCATTTAACCAAAATTAAATGAGGACTACATTAACAGATGCTTTCCTAATAATTTTCAGTTAATTTTAGCGGATATTCTTCTTTTTAACAAATATATAATAAAATTGACAATCAGCAAGTAATAAAATAAAAACACTTACAACTTTACTGATATCCTCCTATAATATTTTCATCATGTAGTTATACCATTATTAGCACTTCCGTGAGTCAATAGACGTAAATTAAATTTTTTATAAAACTATAAACGGCATGAATCCATTGGTGTCTGACTTAACAATTATCCAACATTTACTAAGGTGAGCACCAACGATTTTCTGATTTAATTTTTAAATTTTGATTTATGGTCAAATGAGAAAGCGAACTGAGAACGAGACAGCTATTTAAAAAACGTCACAAAAATTCTAAGAATCAATTGTATGTAGATCAATATCATCAGTCTCAATACACAATAATAAGTATTTTAAGGGCGGCAATCGTACACGCTTTGTTACGATGGCTAATCAATTCTAATCCACTTGAGCAGACGGAAATACTCTGTAAAAGTTATCTTCTTGATCTTCCGCTAACTCTCCAAGATTTATCTGTTCGATCCTACGATACAGCGCCAGTATAAATACTAGTCCAAATTCATCTGTAACATAAACCAGAATAAGCTACTACAGTTGCAACAAGCGTAATTAAACTACTAAAAGAAACAATCAGCATGCTTAGACGTACTCTTTTAGCCATTGCCTTTGTAGGCATGGCATCAGTATCCGGTAAGTAGAAAAATTTTACTTGTACAACAGCATTTGAATATGTTTGAACTCAATATCTATTTCTGCGACTTAGATGCTGAACCAGTAGGAGTGTGTCCACCAGTGAACGGAGAGTACGTAGACTTCTTAACCCACGCTACTGACTGCACAAAATTCTACAAGTGCGATTGGGGAAACCCGGTTGAATTCACTTGTCCGGATAATCTCCATTTCAATCCAACACTGAATGTTTGCGACTGGCCTAGAGACGCTGGTTGCGATGGGTCAGGTAATCCAGGCCCACCCACAACCACAACAGAATCACCTCCACCAGGTCCAGGTCCATCGGGAGATTGTGATTCAAGTAAGTGTCCCGCCATCAATGGAGAGTACCCCGAATATTTCCCAAACGCCGACTGCGGCAAGTTCTGCCAATGCGACTGGGGTGTAGCCTACGAAATGGATTGCCCAGCAGGCTTGCATTTCAATCCGACATTGAATGTTTGCGATTGGCCTAGAGACGCTGGTTGCGATGGCTCAGGTAATCCAGGCCCAACCACACCAACCACAACCACAACAGGATCAACTCCACCAGGTCCAGGTCCATCGGGAGATTGCGATTCAAGCAAGTGCCCTGCCATCAATGGAGAGTTCCCCGTATATTTCCCAAACGCCGACTGCGGCAAGTTCTGCCAATGCGACTGGGGTGTAGCCTACGAAATGGTTTGCCCAGCAGGTTTGCACTTCAATCCAATCTTGAATGTTTGCGACTGGCCTAGAGACGCTGGTTGCGATGGCTCAGGCGGCACTGGCCCCACAACTCCAACAACTCAACCACCAACAACTCAACCACCAACAACTCAACCACCAACAACCCAACCACCAACAACTCAACCACCAACAACCCAACCACCAACAACCCAACCACCGACAACCCAACCACCAACAACTCAACCACCAACTACTCAACCACCAACAACCCAACCACCAACAACTCAACCATCACCCTCAGGCACCTGTGATTCAAGTAAATGTCCAGCTGTCAATGGAGATTATCCAGAATATTTCCCAAACGCCGACTGCGGCAAGTTCTGCCAATGCGACTGGGGTGTAGCCTACGAAATGGATTGCCCAGCAGGTTTGCATTTCAATCCAACGTTGAATGTTTGCGATTGGCCTAGAGACGCTGGTTGCGATGGCTCAGGTAATCCAGGCCCAACCACACCAACCACAACCACAACAGGATCAACTCCACCAGGTCCAGGTCCATCGGGAGATTGCGATTCAAGCAAGTGCCCTGCCATCAATGGAGAGTTCCCCGTATATTTCCCAAACACCGACTGCGGCAAGTTCTGCCAATGCGACTGGGGTGTAGCCTACGAAATGGTTTGCCCAGCAGGTTTGCATTTCAATCCAATTTTGAATGTTTGCGACTGGCCTAGAGACGCTGGTTGCGATGGCTCAGGCGGCACAGGCCCCACAACTCCAACAACTCAACCACCAACAACTCAACCACCAACAACTCAACCACCAACAACCCAACCACCAACAACTCAACCACCAACAACCCAACCACCAACAACCCAACCACCGACAACCCAACCACCAACAACTCAACCACCAACTACTCAACCACCAACAACCCAACCACCAACAACTCAACCATCACCCTCAGGCACCTGTGATTCAAGTAAATGTCCAGCTGTCAATGGAGATTATCCAGAATATTTCCCAAACGCCGACTGCGGCAAGTTCTGCCAATGCGACTGGGGTGTAGCCTACGAAATGGATTGCCCAGCAGGTTTGCATTTCAATCCAACGTTGAATGTTTGCGACTGGCCTAGAGACGCTGGTTGCGATGGCTCAGGCGGCACAGGCCCCACAACTCCAACAACTCAACCACCAACAACTCAACCACCAACAACCCAACCACCAACAACTCAACCACCAACAACCCAACCACCAACAACTCAGTCACCAACAACCCAACCACCAACAACTCAACCACCAACTACTCAACCACCAACAACCCAACCACCAACAACTCATCCATCACCCTCAGGCACCTGTGATTCAAGTAAATGTCCAGCTGTCAATGGAGATTATCCAGAATATTTCCCAAACGCCGACTGCGGCAAGTTCTGCCAATGCGACTGGGGTGTAGCCTACGAAATGGATTGCCCAGCAGGTTTGCATTTCAATCCAACGTTGAATGTTTGCGATTGGCCTAGAGACGCTGGTTGCGATGGCTCAGGTAATCCAGGCCCAACCACACCAACCACAACCACAACAGGATCAACTCCACCAGGTCCAGGTCCATCGGGAGATTGCGATTCAAGCAAGTGCCCTGCCATCAATGGAGAGTTCCCCGTATATTTCCCAAACGCCGACTGCGGCAAGTTCTGCCAATGCGACTGGGGTGTAGCCTACGAAATGGTTTGCCCAGCAGGTTTACATTTCAATCCAATTTTGAATGTTTGCGACTGGCCTAGAGACGCTGGTTGCGATGGCTCAGGCGGCACAGGCCCCACAACTCCAACAACTCAACCACCAACAACTCAACCACCAACAACTCAACCACCAACAACCCAACCACCAACAACTCAACCACCAACAACTCAGTCACCAACAACCCAACCACCAACAACTCAACCACCAACTACTCAACCACCAACAACCCAACCACCAACAACTCATCCATCACCCTCAGGCACCTGTGATTCAAGTAAATGTCCAGCTGTCAATGGAGATTATCCAGAATATTTCCCAAACGCCGACTGCGGCAAGTTCTGCCAATGCGACTGGGGTGTAGCCTACGAAATGGATTGCCCAGCAGGTTTGCATTTCAATCCAATCTTGAATGTTTGCGATTGGCCTAGAGATGCTGGTTGCGATGGCACAGGTAACCCAGGTCCCACTGATCCAACACCAACTCCACCTTCATCGGAAGTTTGCGATTCAAGTAAATGCCCAGCCGAAGGAGACTACCCCTTCTTATTCCCACAAGTCGATTGCAGCAAGTTCTGCATGTGCAACTCGGGCGTAGCCGAAGAATGGGAATGCCCACCAGGTTTGCATTTCAATCCAAACACGACACTTTGCGACTTTCCTGCAAATGCTGGTTGCGATAGCCCAGTCAATCCAGGCCCCACTGATGGACCAACTGAACCAGGTCCAGGTCCATCGGGAGATTGCGATTCAAGCAAGTGTCCTGCTATCAATGGAGAATACCCTGTATATTTCCCAAATGCCGACTGCGGCAAGTTCTGCCAATGCGACTGGGGTGTAGCCTACGAAATGGATTGCCCAGCAGGCTTGCATTTCAATCCAACATTGAATGTCTGCGATTGGCCTAGAGATGCTGGTTGCGATGGCACAGGTAACCCAGGCCCCACAACTCCAACAACTCAACCACCAACAACCCAACCACCAACAACTCAACCACCAACAACTCAACCACCAACAACTCAACCACCAACAACTCAACCACCAACAACTCAACCACCAACAACTCAACCACCGACAACTCAACCACCAACAACTCAACCACCAACAACTCAACCACCAACAACCCAACCACCATCCTCAGGTGCCTGTGATTCAAGTAAATGTCCTGCCGTCAATGGAGTATACCCCGTGTTTTACTCACATGCTGACTGCGGCAAGTACTGCAAATGTGATTGGGGAGTAGTATTCGAAATGGACTGCCCACCAGGTTTGCATTTCAACACAGAATTGAATGTCTGCGACTGGCCCTGGGATGCGGGATGTGCAGCCTAACTTCAGGTAGTGCAGTAACTGAGATTGTCACACTAAATATAAAATATGTATATTAATTTAATAAACTAACATAATATAGCAAATACATACTTATCGTTTTATTTATACAGCGTGAGCTATTGTACTCGTTTGTCGTCGATTATTTACTTTAGAAGCAGACAAACTATTTTATGGTACATATCTATGTCGTTTTTTTTCTTGAGGTCTTCAATTGCCGTATTCCTAATGATAGTAAAATTCTATTTTCAGAAACTATTTTATTGTTCTACTATTACACTTTTATAGGTATGTAATTATGTAATATCTGATTATATTTTTTACAATGAGCGACGAAGTGTTAAATAAGCAAGTAACTTTCTTAATAGGTATTTTTCAGCTAAACCCAGGTAAGAAACGGGAAATCATATGAATGTCCATTATAACAGCAGTGCTGTCATCTTCTACAACAGATGCAACCGCATATGAGACGCATTTTTAAGTCATTTCATATTATATCATGATATACTCATCAGGAGTATATCACATCAAGACATATTATGTTATGTATGACAACAGCCATTATACTTAATTTTTCAGTTGCAATATAGTCGTAAATAATGTTTAATATGCCATTTTTTCAGTAAAGATGCTTCTTGTATATAGATAAACTCAGTTACATGTTTATCTATCACTTAATGATTAGTACCTATGTAGTTCAAACCGGAACACTTATCAACAACAGTAATTGTTGTGTCAATTTTCTACACCTATAAATGACACTTGAATCTTTATATATATATATATATATATATATATATATATATATATATATATTTTCCCTGACGAAGAAAACCTTATTCTTCTATAAAACAGTAGACGTTCGTCTTACAACAACAAAAATATTTCGTTGGACGAAAATAGATATGCTTCAACGAAAAAACAGTTTCTTGATCCAAGATTCTTACTTTGAGAGATACATAGAACGTTGTGCTGTTACTTTACAGATGGCGCTAACAGTTTCTCGCGTCTTTTGCCACATATTACCGCTATATAAGTTTGACGATATTGAGTGTTCGTATATTGTTTGTTTGCTTCTATGCATAAGTATTTTATTTCGTGAGTGACTTACAAGGATGGAGGACAACCAGGATTGTAGTGGAATAGCCTACACAGAGCGAATTCTATTCTTGGATATCAAGAAAAATTGTTCTTGCGTATATAGTGTAGCATGAAGAGGAAATTTTTGCTATCTTATTTACGTTGAGTATATTTTGCTCTGATGAAGAAAATTATTCTTCTACATATAAAAAGAGTAAGACGTTCGTTTTACATCAATTGGGTAAAAAATATACATGCTTCAACGAACAAACAGTTCCTTGAGTCAAAAGTATACGTACGTATTGCTTTAAACAGACGTAATTTCTTTCAAGCAATTCCTTCATAGTTAAAACAAGAAAACGTAATACTTGGAACATCACGAAAATCATATTCTTACTCTGAGAATTTTATATTTCACTTGAACCGACCAAATGATCTTTCTGCGGATATAGAAATAAGCGATATTCTCAACTCAAAGATATTCGTGTTCGTGTCGAATAACTTTTTCCCTCTGTGTACATATACTATATTTGATAATTAAATCGTTGGCGTTTTAGGACATTTTCGAGAATACGATTTCATATTAACTTTTTTTATTATGATTTAATAGAAATATTAAATTGATAAAAACTTGCACGTAGGCTGTATCAATAAAATTAATTGGAAGATTAGTTATACAACAGGATGCGTCCCGGCTCATTTTTTATATAAATTTATAACACTATATCAATATTTTATGGAAACGTAATAAACTTTTCCAACTTTGTCCGAATTTCTTGAAAAATAACTGATGACATGAATAATACAATTAAAAATGTACTATTTGGTTTAATGCATTACTATTTTTTTTATTTCTTTTTACTTTAGGTTCCTCGAATGTGATGTTGTTAACTAGGCAATCTATTTTTGAAAACGTAACAACAAAAACTAACTTTAGCAAAAAAACTTCATTTTATTGAAAACAATCTTCTTTTATTCTGGGATTCGCAATATCTCGAAAAATATGCATCGTACAGAAAATTATTCGAATCGAAACTTTAATATCTCCAATGGGTGCATCCCATTAGTACAAAATTACCACACACCCCCTTTGGGTGCGGCGGGGGGGGGGCAAATTTGAAAACTTAAATAGAAATCCCTATTTTTTTTTCGCAGATTCATATTCTACATCGAAAACTACGTACGATTTGTCCGTTAATTTTTTTTCTTTCGTTACAGATGGCACTGTAATAGTAAGAATTGGATAAGAACATAAATCAAAAGAATAAAAAAAACAGAAAAACACGTACCGATTGGGCAAATTCTCAAATTCTTAGTGTACTAGGCATATTTTTCGAGATATGTATTACAAAACTCCAGGTTAAATGAATTACCCGGAATAGCACGAGAAGAAGAGATGCCACTTTAGTAGGGAAAGAGATCAATGTATCTCCAAAGCGAGCGTCAAAGTTCAAGAAAGCGAATTTTAGAAAAAGTGATGTAAAAATGATTGGAACCTTTGAAGCGATAATTGGAGAAGCTGGCCTTACGAGAGCACAATACAATATTATATGAGCTACTAACAACAAATTCTAGCCGTGCTACAGCTTGATACAAAAATGAAATCGGAATGTTGTTCTGACAAATCAGCATTTAGAAAAGAGTTAGTTAGTTAGTTTATTGTCGTTAAAATTTCTGTGAGATGCACACGAAAAACCTTAGCTCGTGGACATATTCATTGGTTAACATAATATGTGATAATGTTTTAATTGGGTCTCCATAATAAAATCTTAAAGCTAGCAAAGCATCATTCGTACAGAACCAACGAGTCGAGTTTAATCGTTTAGTTTGTGTATTTTGTCGGTTCAGAACAGAACTATCCTATCTAAATTTGGCAAAAATTGCGTATATGCATACATTAATATCATTAAGAAATAAAACAAATTGAAAAAACACCATATCCTGTAAAATTCAATTTTTAGAGTTAGCGTACTTCTGCTCTGAAGCGATGCGACGATTGGTTTTCAGAAACATTGCAAAATAAGCTTAATTGTCATTAATCTTTAATAATTGTAGCTACACAAGTTTAACTATGCTTGGTATCGCAATTTTTTATTTAAAGCAATCTGTGTGACAATATTTTTAGCATTTCTGATTTTCGGTTCTCTAACAGGCAATAAAGGTAACTATTTTTTTCTAGAATAAATCGTTCTAAATACAATTTGAACGATTCCTACGTAATTTTTGCAATTCCAATGTTTTACTACTTGTTTGAATTTTGCCATGTTCGAGGATTGATGGATGCAATTATTATTTCGACAATTACCTGAATCCTCATATTGATGGATCTTTGGCTTGATTACAGAAAATTTGTTATATTAAAGTCTATTAATGTTTGATACGATTTGATAACTATCGTTAATTATAGCTAACACCTAATAATGATTTGAAGATGATTAAATAGCGGAGTCATTAGTATGCACCTGAGACAAAGATAATAATTAATACAAAGATTTTCTTAAGATTTTATTTACTTATATGAACCTACTTTGAAAAGTTAATATTCCAATTTGTACATACATGAAAGAAAATTGAATCTGTAGAGACTTTATGAGAAATATATTGATATTTATTACTATAGGAATATTATTGATTATAAATTTTCCAGTTATTCATTTCATTACGTACGTATGTATACCTTCGATTTTTCTTGTATATATGTATACAGGGTGTAACCAGTTTTTCGAATAGTTTTGATATTATTTTCGGCTGACCGTCTATCACTTAACCAAAATTAAATGGCGACTACAGTAACAGATGTTTTCCTAATAGTTTTGGGTTAATTTTAACGGATGTCCCGCTTTTTAACAAATATTTTCTAAAATTGATAATCAGCAGTTGTTAAAATAAAAACACTTACAACTTTGCTAATATCCTACTATGATATTTTCATCATGTATTTAGACCATTATTAGCACTTAGGTGAGTCAATAGACGTAATTTAAATTTTTTATAAAACTATAAAGGGCATGAATCCATTGGTGTCTGACTTAACTATCATCCAACATTTACTAAGGCGAGCACCAACGATTTTCTGATTTAATTTTTAAATTTTGATTTATGGTCAAATGACAAACCGAATTGAGGACGAGACAGCCATTTAAAAAACGTAACAAAAATTCTAAGATTCATCTGTATGTAGGTCAATATCATCAGTCTCAATACACAATAATAGGCACTTTAAGGGCTGCAATCGTACACGCTTTATTACGATGGCTAATCAATTTTAATCCACACGAACAGACGGAAATACTCTGTAAAAGTAATCTTTATGATCTTCTGCTAACTCTCCAAGATTTATCTGTTCGATCCTACGATACAGCGCTAGTATAAATACTAGTCCAGCTTCATCTGCAACATAAACCAGAATAAGCTACTACAGTTGAAACAAGCGTAATTAAACCACTAAAAGAAGCAATCAGCATGATTTGTCGTGCTCTTTTAACCATTGCCTTTATAGGCATGGCATCAGTATCCGGTAAGTAGAAAAGTTTTACTTGTACAACGGTATTTGAATATGTTTGAACTCAATATCTATTTCTCCGAATTAGATGCTGAACCAGTAGGAGTGTGTCCTCCAGTGAATGGAGAGTACGTAGAATTCTTAACACACGCTACTGACTGCACAAAATTTTACAAGTGCGATTGGGGAAAACCTGTTGAATTCAATTGCCCGGATCATCACCATTTCAATCCAACATTGAATGTTTGCGATTGGCCTAGAGACGCGGGTTGCGATGGGTCAGGTAACTCCACCACACCAACCACAACCACAACAGGATCAACTCCACCAGGTCCAGGTCCATCGGGAGATTGTGACTCAAGCAAGTGTCCCGCGATCAATGGAGAGTACCCCGTATATTTCCCAAACGTCGACTGCGGCAAGTTCTGCCAATGCGACTGGGGTGTAGCCTACGAAATGGATTGCCCAGACGGTTTGCATTTCAATTCAACGTCAAATGTTTGCGACTGGCCTAGAGACGCTGGTTGCGATGGCTCAGGTGGCACAGGCCCCACTGATCCAACAGCTCAACCACAGACTCAATCACCAACAACTCAACCACCAACAACTCAACCACCAACTCAACCACCAACACAACCACCAATTCAACCACCAACTCAACCATCACCCTCAGGCACCTGTGATTCAAGTAAATGTCCAGCCGTCAATGGAGATTATCCTGAATACTTCCCAAACGCCGACTGCGGCAAGTTCTGCCAATGCGACTGGGGTGTAGCCTACGAAATGGATTGCCCAGCAGGTTTGCATTTCAATCCAATCTTGAATGTTTGCGACTGGCCTAGAGATGCTGGTTGCCCTACTGATCCACCAACAACTCAACCACCAACAACGGAACCACCAACAACTCAACCACCAACAACTCAACCACCAACAACTCAACCACCAACAACTCAACCACCAACAACCCAACCACCAACAACTCAACCATCACCCTCAGGCACCTGTGATTCAAGTAAATGTCCAGCCGTCAATGGAGATTATCCTGAATACTTCCCAAACGCCGACTGCGGCAAGTTCTGCCAATGCGACTGGGGTGTAGCCTACGAAATGGATTGCCCAGCAGGTTTGCATTTCAATCCAATCTTGAATGTTTGCGACTGGCCTAGAGATGCTGGTTGCCCTACTGATCCACCAACAACTCAACCACCAACAACTGAACCACCAACAACTCAACCACCAACAACTCAACCACCAACAACCCAACCACCAACAACCCAACCACCAACAACTCAACCACCAACAACTGAATCACCAACAACTCAACCACCAACAACTCAACCACCAACAACCCAACCACCAACAACTCAACCACCAACAACTGAACCACCAACAACTCAACCACCAACAACTCAACCACCAACAATCCAACCACCAACAACTCAACCACCAACAACTGAACCACCAACAACCCAACCACCAACAACTCAACCATCACCCTCAGGCACCTGTGATTCAAGTAAATGTCCAGCCGTCAATGGAGATTATCCTGAATACTTCCCAAACGCCGACTGCAGCAAGTTCTGCCAATGCGACTGGGGTGTAGCCTACGAAATGGATTGCCCAGCAGGTTTGCATTTCAATCCAATCTTGAATGTTTGCGACTGGCCTAGAGATGCTGGTTGCCCTACTGATCCACCAACAACTCAACCACCAACAACTGAACCACCAACAACTCAACCACCAACAACTCAACCACCAACAACTCAACCATCAACAACTCAACCACTAACAACCCAACCACCAACAACCCAACCACCAACAACTCAACCATCACCCTCAGGCACCTGTGATTCAAGTAAATGTCCAGCCGTCAATGGAGATTATCCCGAATATTTTCCAAACGCCGACTGCGGCAAGTTCTGCCAATGTGACTGGGGTGTAGCCTACGAAATGGATTGCCCAGCAGGTTTGCATTTCAATCCAATCTTGAATGTTTGCGACTGGCCTAGATATGCTGGTTGCCCTACTGATCCACCAACAACTCAACCACCAACAACTCAACCACCAACAACCCAACCACCAATAACCCAACCACCAACAACTCAACCACCAACAACCCAACCACCAATAACCCAACCACCAACAACTCAACCACCAACAACTCAACCACCAACAACCCAACCACCAACAACTCAACCATCACCCTCAGGCACCTGTGATTCAAGTAAATGTCCAGCCATCAATGGAGATTATCCTGAGTACTTCCCAAACGCCGACTGCGGCAAGTTCTGCCAATGCGACTGGGGTGTAGCCTACGAAATGGATTGCCCAGCAGGTTTGCATTTCAATCCAATCTTGAATGTTTGCGACTGGCCTAGAGATGCTGGTTGCCCTACTGATCCACCAACAACTCAACCACCAACAACTCAACCACCAACAACCCAACCACCAACAACCCAACCACCAACAACTCAACCACCAACAACTCAACCATCAACAACTCAACCACCAACAACCCAACCACCAACAACTCAACCACCAACAACTGAACCACCAACAACTCAACCACCAACAACTCAACCACCAACAACCCAACCACCAACAACCCAACCACCAACAACTCAACCACCAACAACTGAATCACCAACAACTCAACCACCAACAACTCAACCACCAACAACCCAACCGCCAACAACTCAACCACCAACAACTGAACCACCAACAACTCAACCATCACCCTCAGGCACCTGTGATTCAAGTAAATGTCCAGCCGTCAATGGAGATTATCCTGAATACTTCCCAAACGCCGACTGCAGCAAGTTCTGCCAATGCGACTGGGGTGTAGCTTACGAAATGGATTGCCCAGCAGGTTTGCATTTCAATCCAATCTTGAATGTTTGCGACTGGCCTAGAGATGCTGGTTGCCCTACCGATCCACCAACAACTCAACCACCAACAACTCAACCACCAACAACTCAACCACCAACAACTCAACCATCAACAACTCAACCACTAACAACCCAACCACCAACAACCCAACCACCAACAACTCAACCATCACCCTTAGGCACCTGTGATTCAAGTAAATGTCCAGCCGTCAATGGAGATTATCCTGAATACTTCCCAAACGTCGACTGCGGCAAGTTCTGCCAATGCGACTGGGGTGTAGCCTACGAAATGGATTGCCCAGCAGGTTTGCATTTCAATCCAATCTTGAATGTTTGCGACTGGCCTAGAGATGCTGGTTGCACTACTGATCCACCAACAACTCAACCACCAACAACTGAACCACCAACAACTCAACCGCCAACAACTCAACCACCAACAACCCAACCACCAACAACCCAACCACCAACAACTGAACCACCAACAACTGAACCACCAACAACTCAACCACCAACAACCCAACCACCAACAACTCAACCATCACCCTCAGGCACCTGTGATTCAAGTAAATGTCCAGCCGTCAATGGAGATTATCCTGAATACTTCCCAAACGCCGACTGCGGCAAGTTCTGCCAATGCGACTGGGGTGTAGCCTACGAAATGGATTGCCCAGCAGGTTTGCATTTCAATCCAATCTTGAATGTTTGCGACTGGCCTAGAGATGCTGGTTGCCCTACTGATCCACCAACAACTCAACCACCAACAACTCAACCACCAACAACTCAACCACCAACAACCCAACCACCAACAACCCAACCACCAACAACTCAACCACCAACAACTGAACCACCAACAACTCAACCACCAACAACTCAACCACCAACAACCCGACCACCAACAACCCAACCACCAACAACTCAACCACCAACAACTCAACCACCAACAACTGAACCACCAACAACTCAACCACCAACAACTCAACCACCAACAACCCAACCACCAACAACCCAACCACCAACAACTCAACCAGCAACAACTGAACCACCAACAACTCAACCACCAACAACCCAACCACCAACAACTCAACCACCAACAACTCAACTATCACCCTCAGGCACCTGTGATTCAAGTAAATGTCCAGCCGTCAATGAAGATTATCCTGAATACTTCCCAAACGCCGACTGCGGCAAGTTCTGCCAATGCGACTGGGGTGTAGCCTACGAAATGGATTGCCCAGCAGGTTTGCATTTCAATCCAATCTTGAATGTTTGCGACTGGCCTAGAAATGCTGGTTGCCCTACTGATCCACCAACAACTCAACCACCAACAACTGAACCACCAACAACTCAACCACCAACAACCCAACCACCAACAACCCAACCACCAACAACTCAACCATCACCCTCAGGCACCTGTGATTCAAGTAAATGTCCAGCCGTCAATGGAGATTATCCTGAATACTTCCCAAACGCCGACTGCGGCAAGTTCTGCCAATGCGACTGGGGTGTAGCCTACGAAATGGATTGCCCAGCAGGTTTGCATTTCAATCAAATCTTGAATGTTTGCGACTGGCCTAGAGATGCTGGTTGCCTTAGTGATCCACCAACAACTCAACCACCAACAACTCAACCACCAACAACTGAACCACCAACAACTCAACCACCAACAACTGAACCACCAACAACCCAACCACCAACAACCCAACCACCAACAACTCAACCACCAACAACTGAACCACCAACAACTCAACCACCAACAACTCAACCACCAACAACCCAACCACCAACAACCCAACCACCAACAACTCAACCATCACCCTCAGGCACCTGTGATTCAAGTAAATGTCCAGCCGACAATGGAGATTATCCTGAATACTTCCCGAACGCCGACTGCGGCAAGTTCTGCCAATGCGACTGGGGTGTAGCCTACGAAATGGATTGCCCAGCAGGTTTGCATTTCAATCCAATCTTGAATGTTTGCGACTGGCCTAGAAATGCTGGTTGCCCTACTGATCCACCAACAACTCAACCACCAACAACTGAACCACCAACAACCCAACCACCAACAACTCAACCATCACCCTCAGGCACCTGTGATTCAAGTAAATGTCCAGCCGACAATGGAGATTATCCTGAATACTTCCCGAACGCCGACTGCGGCAAGTTCTGCCAATGCGACTGGGGTGTAGCCTACGAAATGGATTGCCCAGCAGGTTTGCATTTCAATCCAATCCTGAATGTTTGCGACTGGTCTAGAGATGCTGGTTGCCCTACTGATCCACCAACAACTCAACCACCAACAACTGAACCACCAACAACTCAACCACCAACAACTCAACCACCAACAACTCAACCACCAACAACTGAACCACCAACAACTCAACCTCCAATAACTGAACCACCAACAACTCAACCACCAACAACTCAACCACCAACAACTGAACCACCAACAACTCAACCACCAACAACTCAATCACCAACAACTGAACCACCAACAACTGAACCACCAACAACTCAACCACCAATAACTGAACCACTAACAACTCAACCACCAACAACTCAACCACCAACAACTGAACCACCAACAACTCAACCACCAATAACTGAACCACCAACAACTCAACCACCATCCTCAGGTGCCTGTGATTCGAGTAAATGCCCGGCCGACAATGGAGTATATCCCGTGTTTTACTCACATGCTGACTGCGGCAAGTACTGCAAATGTGATTGGGGAGTAGTGTTCGAAATGGACTGCCCAGCAGGTTTGCATTTCAACCCAATATTGAATGTCTGCGACTGGCCTGGAGACGCAGGATGTGCGCCTAGCTTCAGGTAGTGCAGTAACTGAGATTGTCACATTGAATATAAAATATGCATATTAATTTAATAAACTAGATATGTAATAGTAAATACATACTTGTCGTTTTATTTCTACAGGGTGAGCTATTGTAATCATGGTGGTCGATGATGTTGTTTATTTTGGAACTAGACAAACTGTTTTATGGTACAAATCTATGTCGTTTTTTTCTTGAGGTCTTCGATTACAATATTCCTAATGATAGTAAAATTTCTAATTTTAGAAACTATATTATTGTTTTACTATTACACTTTTATAGGTATGTAATTATGTAAAACCTGATTACATGTTTTACAATAGCTGAACCCAGGTACGAAACATGAAGTCATATGAATGTCATTATAACAGCAGTGCTGCCACCTTGTACAACAGATGCAACCGCATATGAGACGCATTTTTAAGTCATTTCATGATATAAATATCAGAAGTATATCACATCGAGCGCTCTCGTATTTGTATGGTTAATGCGGAATCGGATTTTTTACGCAAATATGTAATATTGAGCAGAATAGTAGCCGCACAAAATAGAAAATGCGTCTGTAGAGACATTCTTCTGATATCAAGGTATATTCTGATAACAGGCAATAAAGGTAACTATTTTTTTCTAGAATAAATCGTTCTAAATGAAATTAATAGAATTAAAAGAATTTATTTTGTTATTCACATATTCATTTCCTTTGTATTTAAATAAGACAACCTGCATGTAAGTATGCACTATTATCTCCATATGTATATACGTATTGATAACCGGATATGTGTAAACGCTTATCAGATAGATCGTTCCGTATTTTTGAGCGTTGTAAAATTAATTCCGAACAATAAAACAACGTTATTTTTTTCGATTCTTTTCGGTGACTCAATCATTTCTGAGGATTTGTTTTTATGTTGACCATAAATCGATAATTACTTGAACATACGTTTATTTTATCAATGATGTCTGTATTGCATGTCTGTGAGAAATAATCTAGAAATACAATCTAGCCTGAGACTGTTTTTTACATCATAATCGAAAACTGACAACGTTTTATATTAGATTATCGCGAATAATATCATCATTCAAAAAAAAATATACGCAATGTACATACACAGTTAATAAAAGAGATAAGAATACATACACTTGAACATTATCGAGTATAATATTTTGTTATTATTTAAGAAAAATAGTGAGTATTAAAAGCACTAGCTAGATAGAAATATTTTGTGTGACAACAGCCGTTATACTCAATTTTTCGGTTGCAATATATTCGTAAATAATGTTTAATATGCCCTTTTTTCAGTAAAGATGCCTAATACAAGATATAGATAAACTCAATTACATGTTTATCTATCACTTGATGATTAGTACCTATGTAGTTTAAACCGGAACACTTATCAACAACAGTAATTGTTGTGTCAATTTTCTACACCTATAAATGACACTTGAATCTTTATATATATATATATATATATATATATATATATATATATATATATATATATATATATATATATATATATATATATATATTTTTTCTCTGACGAAGAAAACCTTATTCTTCTATAAAACAGTAGACGTTCGTCTTACAACAAAAATATTTCGCTGGACGAAAAATATATATGCTTCAACGAAAAAACAGTGTCTTGACCCAAGATTCTTTCTCTGAGAGATACATAGAAAGTTGTGTAATTACTTTACAGATGGCGCTAACATGTTCTCGCGTCTTTTTCCACATATTTCCGCTATATAAGTTTGACGATATTGAGTGTTCGTATATTGTTTGTTTACATCTATGCATAAGTGTTTTATTTCACGGCTGTTCTGTTAACATATAAGTTATGATCACTATCAATTGCGAAAACGGCTTTTGACACACCATACCAAAATTTGATGGCATATTGGGGCAAATTAGAAAATAGTAAAATCGAGATGGAAAAATATCTAGCCGTGCTACAGTTTGATACAAAAAAAGAAATCAGGATGTTATCCTGACAAATCAGCATTTAGAATTACCACAACTTGTGCTGAAGTGGAATTAGATAGCTTGTTAGAACACACAAATAGAAGGTTACTTTTCTGTCTAAAAGGATCGTTCATAAATAATTTTAAATAAGATGCACTTTGATTAAAAAAGTTAAGAAAAATGCGTTTGACGCCTAATACCAGCTATAGATAACATCAATTATAGTAATCTGTTATCAATCACTTGATGATTAGGTGCTTAAGTGGAAGTTTTATCCGCCATAGTGATTGTTCTGTCAGTTTTCAGGTTAATAAGAATAATGACACGAATGGGATATCATAAGCTATGAGACTTCAACCTTTGTACTGAAACTTACCCAACTTTTCGACTAAATTGTTAATACAAGTGTCTAAACACTTTTACTATTATTCAAGTTTGTGAAACCACAGCCACTGTGGACCTCAACTTAACGTCAACCTAACATCTGTAAATTACTATATACATTTAAACTCACTGAAAAATGAGCTTGTATCAGTTTGGTCAAAATCGGATGAATCCCTAAGAAGACGCATGTAACATTTGTCACTTCCGGGTGTCACTAATTCACGTGAAATATATGACTTCAAATAAAATGGATCTTAGACCTGTCACAACACTTTGATGACTTGATCAATGAAAAGTGATGTTAGGTCAAGAAAAATATGTGATCACTGTTCTGGTTGTAAGACCCTTGTTCCCTTGTGTTATAAACAAAAATGTCTGGTAAAGTTGTTGAATTGTTTTGGATTCCGTATCAGCGTAAGTGTTTATTATGTATTGTAAATTGACAAAACATACGGATGTTTTGTATTACAGATTCAATCTTGCTGTATACTTGCGAAATATGATCTTATGGATAGAGATAAAATAGCTGTGAAATTGTAATTTTTTTATCAACTTAAAAAATTGCGATTTATCCCTGTTATCGGGTATTTACTGCACTGCCTATAAAAGACAATTTTCGACGTACTTTTATAGTAATTCTTAATCTACACCATACACTAAAGAGCCACCAAAAGGGCCCTTGTAATAAGAAATTAAAGAAACAAGTATTTAACATTACCGCTCAACGAAGCAAACAAGTGTTAAAAAGTTTGCAGAATTCGGGAACTATTTATTTTAATATTTAAACAGTATATTATAGTTAACGATATTTACAGCAGTATGTTTTTGTACGCCGCAAACAACATTCAACCAAAAGGTAAGTTACAAAAATTTTAATATGTGTTCAGTATTTTAACAACTATATCGCTTAAAGCCCTCTTTATATATTGAGAGAATATTACCTCGCATAATATTTCTAAAAGACATTTCAAAAATACATAATTTCCTGAGTTAACATTCATGCTGGTTGCTGTAAAAGTTAAACAAGCGCTGGTGGGCTGGTTGCTGCTAAACTAACTCGCCAACTGGTAAAACAGCGCTGCTGAGTGGTCACACTATGCTGTTAGCAGCCAGTAGCAAATAACACGCTAGTAAAACAGCGTAGTGTGACCAGGGCAGTAGTAGTTTCTAAAAGCCACTAAATACTTTATCCCCAGCAACAGATGATCTTCTCAGCAATTCAACAGTACAGTACATAGTACAAGGATAGCTGCTGATTTCCGTTATTCATAGAAATGTAGCCGACAAGTTGTACTTCATTGTAAACTGCTAAATAATGTGACCAGGGCATTAGACGTTGTTCACTACGGCTTTATGAGAATGTTATTAGGGATCATTGATCATTGATAAGAAAGATAGGTTAACATAGTTACCAGGATAGTATCATATTATGGAATTATTATTAATACCTTTTATGGAACAGGAGGAAGCCACTTACTAAATCCTTTAAGTATATCCTGCCACGTAAACTGGATTAACCGTTTTATAGCCCCCATAAATAGCCGTTCTTCTGCAATAGTTATGATCCCCCACAATTGAGGAAACAATAATAGTTTTATCAGGAAAAAAATGTATATGAACGAGTAGATAGTTGCGCAAGGACTAAAATCATATTTGGTTACCTTCTATTTGTTTGTTCTAACAAGAATGCTTTTGTTCACGAAAACTCTTAAGAGTTAGACGCAAATAGCAAAATATTATTTTGAAAATTGTTTAACAAGCCTGTTGTGTGAGCTGACCGTTCCGCATGCTCTTTTTTTTGGTAGTCCTATCGATGTACTTCGTAATACTGATATTTTTCCATCTTGATTTTACTAACTAAGAGTTTTATAGCAAAACCTGGTACGTCAATTGCTGGTTTTCATGTGTGCTAAACTAAATATGTGAGATTACTTAGATATAAATTTTAAAATTAAAAAACATCCAAACGAAACAATAGTGCAATAATTCTAATTTCAGAATGATAATTTTGTACGAAAAAAATAGCAAGGAAATAAAGATCTTTTGATAAGCTAGATATGTATGTATGACCCAGTCAAAAAATGTAGTTACTAACAGATGTGTTGGTTTTTTTTTTTTTGGTTTAAACCTTCTTCAGGCATCTAGAAATGCCGAACAATTTTAAGAAAATGAAGGTTAATACATTATTACGACTCTTTATTCTGGGCTTGTTCTTGGTGCAAAATATTTATTTATATCACTATATTGAATCCAAAAATTGCGCTAATAGAAAAATAAATGGGTATCTACCTATTAATTTTTCTTGTTCGAACAAAGCCATCTCCTTTATCTAAGATTTGTAAAAAAACTATTGAAACAATTGTCTAGCTACCTAGGGTGTAGATAATCGCCACACACAATTGTTGTAAGGCAATATAAGTTTCAGAAATAAGAAAAAATGCATCACCTTATCAAATCCGCAATAATCCGGCAGTTGTTAAATCCTTTGACTAGCAGATAAAGTGATTCTATAAAAGACAACTACATCGAAATTATCAAATCAGTTCATAACTTGCCGTTTCTAGTGGACAATAGTACATGTTCACTGCGAAAGAATGCGAGGTAAGCTTTTAACAATATCTTATTCGACGGGCTCATAATTAAACACCTAATTCATGAGGTAGACCATCAAGGTACTAACATATCTCTTTCTCGCTTCCAGTTTGTCTTCTATGGGTCAGTATTGTTGCAATACTCCTGCAACAACTTGCCCAACCAGCAGGTAACTAACCGATTTATCTAAACATATAATGCAAGTATAACATTTCTGGGACTAATACAAAAACCCTCTAAATTAGATGCTGAACCAGTAGGAGTCTGTCCACTGCTAAACGGAGATTTTGTGGACTTCCTAACACACGCTACCGACTGCTCAAAATTCTACAAATGTGATTGGGGAACACCTGTTGAATTCGATTGTCCGGCTGGTCTCCATTTCAATCCATCATTGAATGTTTGTGATTGGCCTCGAGATGCTGGCTGTGAAGGTCCAATTAACCCAGGGCCCACTGGCCCACCAATCGAACCACCAACATCTGGTGACTGTGATTCAAACAATTGTCCAGCCATTAATGGAAAATACCCTGTGTTTTTCCCAAACGTTGACTGTGGCAAGTTTTGCATATGCGACTGGGGTGTAGCCTACGAAATGGATTGCCCAGCTGGTTTGCATTTCAATCCAACACTGAATGTTTGCGACTGGCCTAGAGATGCTGGTTGCGATGGTCCAGTTAACCCAGGCCCCACTGACCCAACAACTAAACCACCAACAACTCAACCACCAATAACTCAAAAACCACCCTCAGGTACCTGTGATTCAAGTAGATGCCCAGCCATCAATGGAGAGTTTCCGGTATATTTCCCAAACGCCGACTGCGGCAAGTTTTGTATATGCGACTGGGGTGTAGCCTACGAAATGGATTGCCCAGCAGGTTTGCATTTTAATCCAACATTGAATGTTTGCGACTGGCCTAGAGATGCTGGTTGCGATGGTCCAGTTAACCCAGGTCCTACTGATCCAACAACTCAACCACCGCCTCCACCTTCATCGGGAGATTGCGATTCAAGCAAGTGTCCTGCCATCAATGGAGAATATCCAGAGTTTTTCCCAAACGCCGACTGCGGCAAGTACTGTATTTGCGATTGGGGTGTAGCCTACGAAATGGATTGCCCAGCCGGTTTGCATTTCAATCCTACAAAGAATGTTTGCGACTGGCCTAGAGATGCTGGTTGCGAAGGTCCAGTTAACCCAGGTCCCACTGATGCTCCAACGGAATCACCAACTCAACCACCAACTCAAAAACCAACCGAACCTCCAACCAAACCACCAACTCAACCATCAACTCAACCACCAACTCAACCACCAACGCAGCCACCAACTCAAGAACCACCCTCAGATACCTGTGATTCAAGTAAATGCCCAGCAATCAATGGAGAGTTTCCGGTATATTTCCCACACGTCGACTGCGACAAGTTCTGTCAATGTGACTGGGGAGTAGCCTACGAAATGGATTGTCCAGAAGGTTTGCACTTCAATCCGACATTGAACGTTTGTGACTGGCCTCAAGATGCTGGTTGCGATGGTCCAGTCAACCCAGGCCCCACTGATGCACCAACTCAACCTCCAACTCAACCACCAACTCAAGGACCAACTCATCCACCAACTGAACCACCAACGAAACCACCAACTCAACCACCAACCCAACCACCAACTCAAGGACCACCTGCTGGTAACTGTGATTCAAGTAACTGCCCAGCCATAAATGGAGAGTTTCCGGTATATTTCCCACATGTCGTCTGCGGCAAATTCTGCCAATGCGATTGGGGAGTAGCTTACGAAATGGATTGTCCAGAAGGTTTGCATTTCAATCCAACATTGAATGTTTGTGATTGGCCTCAAGATGCTGGTTGCGATGGTCCAGTTAACCCAGGCCCCACTGATGCGCCAACTGAACCACCAACTCAAACACCAACTCAACCACCAACTCAACCACCAACTCAACCACCAACTCAACCACCAACTCAACCACCAACTCAACCACCAACTCAACCACCAACCCAACCACCAACTCAACCACCAACCCAACCACCAACTCAAGGACCACCTGCTGGTAACTGTGATTCAAGTAACTGCCCAGCAATCAATGGAGATTTTCCGGTATATTTCCCACATGTCGACTGCGGCAAATTCTGCCAATGCGATTGGGGAGTAGCTTACGAAATGGATTGTCCAGAAGGTTTGCATTTCAATCCAACATTGAATGTTTGTGATTGGCCTCAAGATGCTGGTTGCGAAGGCCCAGTTAACCCAGGCCCCACTGATGCGCCAACTGAATCACCAACTCAAACACCAACTGAGCCACCAACTCAACAACCAACTCAACAGCCAACTCAACCAACAACTCAACTACCAACTCAACCACCAACTCAAGGACCACCTGCTGGTAACTGTGATTCAAGTAACTGCCCAGTGAATAATGGAGAGTTCCCGGTATATTTCCCACATGTCGACTGCGGCAAATTCTGCCAATGCGATTGGGGAGTAGCTTACGAAATGGATTGTCCAGAAGGTTTGCATTTCAATCCAACATTGAATGTTTGTGATTGGCCTCAAGATGCTGGTTGCGAAGGCCCAGTTAACCCAGACCCCACTGATGCTCCAACTGAACCACCAACTCAACCACCAACTCAACCACCAACTCAACCACCAACTCAACCACCAACTCAACCACCAACTCAACCACCAACTCAACCACCAACTCAACCACCAACTCAACCACCAACCCAACCACCAACTCAAGGACCACCTGCTGGTAACTGTGATTCAAGTAACTGCCCAGCCATCAATGGAGATTTTCCGGTATATTTCCCACATGTCGACTGCGGCAAATTCTGCCAATGCGATTGGGGAGTAGCTTACGAAATGGATTGTCCAGAAGGTTTGCATTTCAATCCAACATTGAATGTTTGTGATTGGCCTCAAGATGCTGGTTGCGAAGGCCCTATTAACCCAGGCCCTACTGATGCACCAACTCAACCACCATCCGAAAAACCGACCGAACTTCCAACTGAACCGCCAACTCAACGCCCACCCGCTGGCGATTGTGATTCAAATAAATGTCCAGCCATCAATGGGGAATTCCCTGTGTACTTCCCTCACGCCGACTGTGGCAAGTTCTGCCAGTGCGACTGGGGAGTAGCCTACGAAATGGATTGCCCAGACGGTTTGCATTTCAATCCAAAATTGAATGTTTGCGACTGGCCTCAAGATGCTGGTTGCGAAGACACCGGACTACCAACTGAACTACCAATCGAACCACCAACTGAACCACCAACTGAACCACCATCTGAACCACCAACGGAACCACCAACTGAATCACCAACTGAACCACCAACTGAACCACCAACTGAACCACCAACTGAATTACCAACCGAACCCCCAACTGAACCACCATCTGAACCGCCAACTGAACTACCAACTGAACCACCAACTGAAACACCAACGGAACCAGCAACCGAACCAGCAACGGAACCACCAACTGAACCCCCAACTGAACCACCAACCGAACCACCAACTGAACGACCAACCAGACCAACCAAACCAACCAGACCATCAACCAAACCACCAACAGAACCACCAACTGAACCACCAACTGAACCAGCAACGGATCCAGCAACGGAACCAGCAACTGAGCCCCCAACTGAACCACCAACTGAACCACCAACCGAACCACCAACCGAACCACCAACTGGACCACCAACTGAACCACCAACTGAACCCACAACCGAACCACCAACCGAACCACCAACCGAACCACCAACTGAACCACCAACCGAACCACCAACTGAACCAGCAACGGAAACACCAACTGAACCACCAACCGAACCACCAACGGGTAGACCAACCCAACCACCAACTAATCCACCAACTGAACCACCAACTGAACTACCAACTCAACAACCAACACAAGGACCACCCTCAGGTAACTGTGATTCAAGCAAGTGTCCAGCAATTAATGGAGAGTATCCGGTGTATTTCCAACACGCCGACTGCGGCAAGTTCTGCCAATGCGACTGGGGCGTAGCCTACGAAATGGATTGCCCAGCAGGTTTGCATTTCAATCCAATATTGAATGTCTGCGACTGGCCTAGAGATGCTGGTTGCGAAGGCCCAGTTAACCCAGGCCCTACCGATGCACCTACTGAAGCACCAACTGAACTACCAACTCAACAACCAACACAAGGACCACCCTCAGGTAACTGTGATTCAAGCAAGTGTCCAGCCATCAATGGAGAGTTTCCCGTGTATTTCCCACACGCGGACTGCGGCAAGTTCTGCCAATGCGATTGGGGAGTAGCCTACGAAATGGATTGCCCAGCAGGTTTGCATTTCAATCCAACATTGAATGTTTGCGACTGGCCTAGCGATGCTGGTTGCGAAGGCCCAGTTAACCCAGGCCCTACCGATGCACCAACTGAACTACCAACTGGACGACCAACTGAACTACCAACTGAACTACCAACTGAACTACCAACTGAACTACCAACTGAACTACCAACTGAACTACCAACTGAACTACCAACTGAACTACCAACTCAACAACCAACACAAGGACCACCCTCAGGTAACTGTGATTCAAGCAAGTGTCCAGCCATCAATGGAGAGTTTCCCGTGTATTTCCCACACGCGGACTGCGGCAAGTTCTGCCAGTGCGACTGGGGAGTAGCCTACGAAATGGATTGCCCAGCAGGTTTGCATTTCAATCCAATATTGAATGTCTGCGACTGGCCTAGAGATGCTGGTTGCGAAGGCCCAGTTAACCCAGGACCTACCGATGCACCAACTGAACCACCAACTGAAGCACCAACTGAACTACCAACTGAACTACCAACTGAACTACCAACTGAACTACCAACTCAACTACCAACTGAACTACCAACTGAACTACCAACTGAACTACCAACTCAACCACCAACACAAGGACCACCCTCAGATAACTGTGATTCAAGCAAGTGTCCAGCCATCAATGGAGAGTTTCCCGTGTATTTCCCACACGCGGACTGCGGCAAGTTCTGCCAATGCGATTGGGGAGTAGCCTACGAAATGGATTGCCCAGCAGGTTTGCATTTCAATCCAATATTGAATGTCTGCGACTGGCCTAGAGATGCTGGTTGCGAAGACCCAGTTAACCCAGGACCTACCGATGCACCAACTGAACCACCAACTGAAGCACCAACTGAACTACCAACTGAACTACCAACTGAACTACCAACTGAACTACCAACTCAACTACCAACTGAACTACCAACTGAACTACCAACTGAACTACCAACTCAACCACCAACACAAGGACCACCCTCAGATAACTGTGATTCAAGCAAGTGTCCAGCCATCAATGGAGAGTTTCCCGTGTATTTCCCACACGCGGACTGCGGCAAGTTCTGCCAATGCGATTGGGGAGTAGCCTACGAAATGGATTGCCCAGCAGGTTTGCATTTCAATCCAATATTGAATGTCTGCGACTGGCCTAGAGATGCTGGTTGCGAAGGCCCAGTTAACCCAGGACCTACCGATGCACCAACTGAACCACCAACTGAAGCACCAACTGAACTACCAACTGAACTACCAACTGAACTACCAACTGAACTACCAACTGAACTACCAACTGAACTACCAACTCAACTACCAACTGAACTACCAACTGAACTACCAACTCAACCACCAACACAAGGACCACCCTCAGGTAACTGTGATTCAAGCAAGTGTCCAGCCATCAATGAAGAGTTTCCCGTGTATTTCCCACACGCGGACTGCGGCAAGTTCTGCCAATGCGACTGGGGTGTAGCCTACGAAATGGATTGTCCAGACGGTTTGCATTTCAATCCAACATTGAATGTCTGCGACTATCCTAGAGATGCCGGTTGTAATGCCTCAAGCACTCCAGAACCAGAAAATCCAACTGCGTCAGAAGTGGTCACTGATGGAACACCATCACCTGCACCAACAACGCCAGGTTCATCGGGAGACTGCGATTCAAGCAAATGTCCAGCTGTCAATGGAGAATATCCAGTGTTTTTCCCACAGGCTGACTGCGGCAAGTACTGCAAATGCGATTGGGGAGTAGCATACGAAATGATCTGTCCAGCTGGCTTGCACTTTAACCCAACGTTGAATGTGTGCGATTGGCAAATAGATGCTGGATGCTCAACCATGCTTCAAGAAGTCCCGTAGTGTAGATTATTACGTCGAATTGTATATTATAATATAATTGTATAAATTATTAAATACACGGAATTCTAGTAATTCACATAATATTGTTTCATTTTTGCCTATTTTTTAGTTTTGATTCAAGAGATAAAACATCCACGTTAACGGATATGACAATATTCCTACTGAAATTAATAACGATAGCTTTATCAATTTCTTGTGCAGTTGGAAAAAATAATGCATGCTGATTTTATCTTCGATAGTTGCTACCTATACAATAGACTGACTGTACTGGTTCATAAGTACCACTTATAGAAGCCGTTGCACATGCAAAAGTGGTTATTTTTTCTGCTGTTTGAGTATTTTCCATCTAATTGATAAAGATCATCGATTCCTATCAGATACAGGGGTTTGCACCTTGTAGGAGTATAAATATGCTGGGCAAGATTATCAACGTAGGTTATTCCTGCAAGAGGCACAGTGAACGTAACCAGCAGTCATGTCAGGAAAACTAGCTTTATCCCTTGCCCTCGTTGCAATAGCTTTCACTATTGGTAAGTTATACCTACGCTTATAAATACAAAAAATTATAGCTTATGAACATATATACAAATAAATACAATACAAGAATTATACAAGTTGTTTCTTTTAGCTTACGCAAAACAATGTGATGACACCATCAAATGCGTGGGAAACAGCTGGAACGTCAATGGCAGATTCAAGGAACATCCAACTGACTGCACCAAGTACTACAGATGCCAGGGAGGCCGCCCACAGATCTTCACTTGCCCCAGAGGCTTGTGGTGGACCAACAACAGGCAAAACTGTGTCCACCCATCACAGTCAATCTGCAAGAACAACTGCTCAGGTGTTACTGAAGAACCAACAACTGTAGAACCAACAACTGAAGAACCGACAACTTTAGAACCGACAACTGAAGAACCAACGACTGTTGAACCAACAACTGAACAACCAACGACTGTAGAACCAACAACTGACGAACCAACAACTGAACAACCAACGACTGTAGAACCAGAAACTGTAGAACCAACAACTGTAGAACCAACAACTGAGGCACCAACAACTGTAGAACCAACAACTGTAGAACCAACAACTGTAGAACCAACAACTGTAGAACCAACAACTGTAGAACCAACAACTGTAGAACCAACAACTGAACAACCAACGACTGTAGAACCCGAACCGCAAGAACCAGAAACTGAAGAACCGACCACTGAAGGTCCACAGACTGATGGATGCGATTCAAGCAAGTGTCCAGCTGTCAATGGAAAGTATCCAGTCTATTTGCCACACGAAGATTGCACCAAGTTTTGCCAATGCGATTGGGGTGTTGCCCATTTGTTCCTATGTAACGATGGTCTGCATTTCAATCCAGTTAAAAATGTCTGCGACTGGCCTTGGGATGCTGGATGTGACGCCTCCATCACAAGAACGAAGGCGTAAATTGAAAAAAATCATGTATAATACGTACATAGACAATCATGGTGAAAATTTATTCTAGGATTGGTTGTTTGTAGGTACTTATTTCAATAAAGTTTTGATAAAGAATTTCTATTGTCTACTTATTAATATCCTCAATAACAGAACCAATCATAAGTTTACAATCTAGCAGTTAAAGTGCAAAAAAATAGGAACATGTAGATTACTTTTATTGCAGTGCTGACTATTCACGATCTAAATTGTGACTACTTTATTGCTTTATTGCCTTACCATTTGATAAACTTTATCTATCTCCTTATATCAACGATGAGTTCAATATAAATATGTAGCCAAAAATGATCGAGAGAAAATATATTCTTAATAGATACGCTCGCATACACAGTGGAAATAAAAACAGCACCCATGTCACCACGGTTATTGTTATCCCTTGCTGCTCTAGCAATATCTTTTACCATTGGTAAGTGTACATGCATAACTACTTACAAAAAAACTAACGTTGTTATTTTAGCTTACGCGAAAGACTGCGACGATACAATCAAATGTGTGGGGAACAGTTGGAATGTCAATGACAGGTTCAAGGAGCATCCAACGGACTGCACAAAGTACTACAGATGCGAGCAAGGTGAACCGCAGATATTCAGTTGTCCCAGTGGTCTATGGTGGGCCAACAACAGGCAGAGTTGCGTGAACCCCAGTCAGTCAAATTGCAAAAACAACTGCTCAGCAGGCAGTGGTGAAGAAACTGAAGAATCGGTGACTGTGGCACCAATTAAACCAGAGAGTGCAGAACTAGGAACTGAAAGACCTGTTGAACTGGAAATTGAGAAATCACGTGAATCACAGTCTGGTGAATCAGGAGAATCAGTATCTGCGACTAAAGAATCAGATTCTGAAAGTAAAGAACCAAAATCTGAGAGTAAAGAATCAGAACCTGAGAGTAAAGAATCAAAATCTGAGAGTAAAGAATCAGAATCTGAGAGTAAAGAATCAAATTCTGAGAGTAAAGAATCAAAGTCTGAGACTAAAGAATCAGAATCTGAGAGTAAAGAATCAAAATCTGAATCTGCATCAGAATCTGAGAGTAAAGAATCAAAATCTGAGAGTAAAGGATCAGAATCTGAAGAATCAGAATCAAAATCTGAAGAATCAGAATCTGAGATTGAGGAATCAGAATCTAATGAAGTAGAACCTGTCAAACCAACTCAACCAGAAACTGAGACATCACTTGAATCAGAATCTAAAGAATCAGAATCTGATGAACAAGAAACAGTCAAACCAACTGAACCAGAAACTGAAGGATCAGAAATTGAGACACCAGCTGAACCAGAGACTCCAGTTGAACCAGAAACTGAGACATCACTGGAATCAGAAACTGAAGAATCAGAATCTGATGAATCAAAATCTGACAAATCAGAATCTAATGATTCAGAATCTGATGAACAAGAAACAGTAAAACCAACTGAACCAGGAAATCACGGATCAGAAATTGAGACACCAGCTGAACCAGAGGACCCAAGTGAACCAGAAACTGAGACATCACTTGAATCAGAAACTAAAGAATCAGAATCTGATGAATCAGAATCTGATGAATCAAAATCTGATCAAGAAACAGTCAAACCAACTGAACCAGAAACTGAAGGATCAGAAATTGAGACACCAGTTGAACCAGAGACTCCAGTTGAACCAGAAACTGAGACATCACTGGAATCAGAAACTGAAGAATCAGAATCTGATGAATCAAAATCTGACAAATCAGAATCTAATGGTTCAGAATCTGATGAACAAGGAACAGTGAAACCAACTGAACCAGGAAATCACGGATCAGAAATTGAGACACCAGCTGAACCAGAGGACCCAAGTGAACCAGAAACTGAGACATCACTTGAATCAGAATCTGATGAATCAAAATCTGATGAATCAGAATCTGATGAATCAAAATCTGATGAACAAGAAACAGTCAAACCAACTGAACCAGGAAACCACGGATCAGAAATTGAGACACCCACTGAACCAGAGAACCCAAGTGAACCAGAAACTGAGACTTCACGTGAATCAGAAACTAAAGAATCAGAATCTGATGAATCAAAATCTGATAAATCAGAATCTGATGAATCAAAATTTGATAAATCAGAATCTAATGAATCAGTATCTGATGAACAAGAAGCAGTCAAACCAATGGAACCAGAAACTGAAGGATCAGAAATTGAGACACCAGCTGAACCAGGGACTCCAGTTGAACCAGAAACTGAGACATCGCTTGAATCAGAAACTAAAGAATCGGAATCTGACGAATCAGAATCTGACAAATCGGAATCTAATGATTCAGAATCGGATGAACAAGAAACAGTCAAACCAACTGAACCAGGAAATCACGGTTCAGAAATTGAGACACCAGCTGAACCAGAGACCCCAGTTGAACCAGAAACTGAGACATCGCTTGAATCAGAATCTGATAAATCAGAATCTAATGAATCAGAATCTGATGAACAAGAAACAGTCAAACCAATTGAACCAGGCAATCACGGATCAGAAATTGAGACACCAACTGAACCAGAGAACCCAGTTGAATCAGAAACTGAGACATCACTTGAATCAGAAACTGAAGAATCTGATGAATCAGAATCTGATGAACAAGAAACAGTCAAACCAATTGAACCAGGAAATCACGGATCAGAAGTTGAGACACCAACTGAACCAGAGAACCCAATTGAACCAGAAACTGAAACATCACTTGAATCAGAGAGTGAAGAATCAGAATCTAATGAACTACAACCCGTTAACCCAATTGAACCAGAAACTGAAGGGTTAGAAATTGAGACACCGACTGAACCAGAGAACCCAGTTGAACCAGAACCTGAGACATCACTTGAATCAGAGACTGAAGGATCTGAATCTGAAGAACTAGAAACTGTCAAACCAACCGAACCAGAAAGTGAGACATCAGCTGAACCAGAGACCGGAGAACCAGAAACTGAGACACCAACTGAACCAGAAACTGAGATACCAACTGAAACACCACTTAAACCAGAGACTGAAGAACTTGAAACTGAGACACCTGAGACCCCAACTCATCCAGAAACTGAGACATCAATTGAAACAGAGACTGAAAAATCAGAATCTGAAGAAGTAGCAAGTGAAACAATAATTGAGCCACAAACTGAGACTATTGAGCCAGAGACTCCAGTCGAAGCAGAAACTGAAGAACTGACGACTCAAGATCCACAGACCGGGAATATCAATGAATGTCCATCAAGCAGATGCCCAACAATGAATGCTGAAATACCTGTCTATTTACCACAACAAGATTGCACCACGTTCTGCAAATGCGATTGGGGCGTTGCTTACTTGTTTCATTGTGACAGCGGTTTGCATTTCAGTCCAACACTAAATGTTTGCGCCTGGCCTTGGGATGCTGGCTGTGATGCTTTAACGTAATGTTTCACTTGTAGAATGTTTTATAGTTTTAAATAATTTATAGGGTTTTTGTAGTTAGTAATTGGAATAAAATTGTGATAATGAAATATTCGCAATGTGTTTATTATATATCTAGATAGCAAATAAATGCGGTCGATCATGTGGAAGGCATAACAGATTTTATTTGTTCGCGTGCAATTCTGTTCCTGTATCTTTCCGATAGGAAAAAGATAGTACAAGTTGTAAATAATAATTTAGCTAGTGTTCTACAGCAAATAATACGATGAGATAAGCAACCACCTAACAAAACATGAGTGTAAATATTGTTAATATTTGTAATGCATTATTAAATATAACGTCAAAGGATGTTATGCACCACTATTCATAAAATAGTTTAACAGTGACTTGAGATTCTTATTAATAAGTACAAAACATGAACAACTCCTTACTGCGTGTAACTAGCATGAAAATACTGTTGGTACTTTTATCGGCAGTATTTTGTTCAGGTATGGCTATTGCTCGTCATATTTATTAACCTTAAACAAAACTTATACTAATTTCCAGATGAGGTCTTCAAAAAATGTTCATACAAAACCAAAAATACAGGAGAACCACAAGAACTTGCAAGATATCTACCATACAATCAAAATAAAGGAAATTACTATATTTGTTCTAACGGTATTCCCTTACTTTTTACTTGTGGACCTACAAAAGTATTCGATTCAAGTACATTTAAGTGCATCAAATATGAATCAAACCTGGTGGAAAGCGCTGATGCGGAATGCAAGGCAAAAATAGAATGTCATCAAATGACAAATAAGGAATACAGAACACATCCCATGGACTGTCAAAAATACTTTAAATGCAAAAAGAGAAAGCCAAAAATCAAAACGTGCAAGAAAAATCGATACTTTGACGAAGAGAGACAAAAATGTGTTAAAAACAAAAATTTTAATACCAAAAATTCTACTTGTTTGTGTTTAAATAAAGACCAATCAATATTAGATTCCAAAAAATGTGACCCAAATGTAATATGCTTAGAATCATATGAATTCCAACGTCATCCAGCGGATTGCAGAAAGTATTACAAGTGTAAAAAGGATAGACCAAAGGTATATACTTGTTCTGAAGGGTTGTACTTCAGTGTCAACGATCAGAAGTGCATCAATAGGCATTTGTCAAATTGCACTGATAGATGCGAAGAACAACTTTATTTCGCAACAAGTACCACACAACTCGATAACGATAGTGTCGAAGATGGTAGAGATACACAAGGAAAATATATCGAAATAGATTTGGAAGAAGTAGTAAACCAAGAAAAGTATAGCAGTCCTCATGAGGAAGTGGCGAACAGTGGACTACAGATTGAAGCCACAAAAGCAAGTATGTCAATTATAATCGAAGAGGTGAAAAAACAAGCTGAGGATTTAACATCAAATCATCATTTTACAATGCACACAGTGAAACTAGAAGATCAAGGAGGTCCGTATGACAAAGTAATCGACAGTGGGCTGCCATTTGAAGCTACAGAAGCAACTGTGTCAACTATAATCCAAGGGTTGCAGAACCAAGCTCAGGATTTAACAACAAATCATGATTCTGTGATGCACAAAGTGAAACCAGAGAAGCATGGTAGTCCGTATGAGAATGTAATCAACAGTGGGCGGCCATTTGAAGCCACACAAGCAACCGGGTCAACTATAATTCAAGGGTTGCAGCACCAAGCTCAAGATTTAACAACAAGTCATGATTCTATGATGCACACAGTGAAACCAGAAAAGCATGGTAGTCCGTATGACAACATATTCTACAGTGGGCGGCCATATCAAGCTACACAAGCAACGGTACAAACTATAATCCAAGGGATGCATCACCAACCTCACGATTTGACAACAAATCATGATTCTGTGATACACAAAGTGAAACCAGAAAAGCATGGTAGTACGTATGAAAATGTCATCAACAGTGGGCGGCCATATCAAGCTACACAAGCAACCGGGTCAACTATAATTCAAGGGTTGCAGCACCAAGCTCAGTATTTAACAACAAATCATGATTCTATGATGCACACAGTGAAACCAGAAAAGCATGGTAGTCCGTATGAGAATGTAATCAACAGTGGGCGGCCATTTGAAGCCACACAAGCAACTGTATCAACTATAATCCAAGGGTTGCAGCACCAAGCTCAGGATTTAACAACACATCATGATTCTATGATGCACATACTGAAACCAAAAAAGCATGGTAGTACGTATGAAAATGCAATCAACAGTGGGCGGCCATATCAAGCTACACAACCAACCGGGTCAACTATAATTAAAGGGTTACAGCACCAAACTCAGGATTTAACAACAGATCATGATTTTATGATGCACACAGTGAAACCAGAAAAGCATGGTAGTCCGTATGAGAATGTAATCAACAGTGGGCGGCCATTTGAAGCCACACAAGCAACTGTATCAACTATAATCCAAGGGTTGCAGCACCAAGCTCAGGATTTAACAACACATCATGATTCTATGATGCACATACTGAAACCAAAAAAGCATGGTAGTACGTATGAAAATGCAATCAACAGTGGGCGGCCATATCAAGCTACACAACCAACCGGGTCAACTATAATTAAAGGGTTACAGCACCAAACTCAGGATTTAACAACAGATCATGATTTTATGATGCACACAGTGAAACCAGAAAAGCATGGTAGTCCGTATGAGAATGTAATCAACAGTGGGCGGCCATTTGAAGCCACACAAGCAACTGTATCAACTATAATCCAAGGGTTGCAGCACCAAGCTCAAGATTTAACAACAAATCATGATTTTGTGATGCACAAAGTAAAACCAGAGAAGCATGGTAGTCCGTATGAGAATGTAATCAACAGTGGGCGGCCATTTGAAGCCACACAAGCAACTGTGTCAACTATAATCCAAGAGTTGCAGCACCAAGCTCAAGATTTAACAACAAATCATGATTCTATGAAGCACACAGTGAAACTAGAGACGCATGGTAGTACGTATGAGGGTGTCATCAACAGTGGCCGACCATTTGAAGCTACAGAAGCAACCGTGTCATTTATAATCCAAGGGATTCAGCATCAAGCTCAGGATTTAACAACAAATTATGAATCTATGTTGCACACAGTGAAACCAGAGAAGCATGGTAGCACGTATGAGGATGTAATCAACAGTGGGCGGCCATTTGAAGCCACACAAGCAACCGGGTCAACTATAATTCAAGGGTTGCAGCACCAAGCTCAGGATTTAATAACAAATCATGATTCTATGATGCACACAGTGAAACCAGAAAAGCATGGTAGTCCGTATGACAACATATTCTACAGTGGGCGGCCATATCAAACTACACAAGCAACTGTGCAAACTATAATCCAAGGGATGCATCACCAACCTCACGATTTAACAACAAATCATGATTCTGTGATACACAAAGTGAAACCAGAAAAGCATGGTAGTACGTATGAAAATGTCATCAACAGTGGGCGGCCATATCAAGCTACACAAGCAACCGGGTCAACTATAATTCAAGGGTTGCAGCACCAAGCTCAGGATTTAACAACAAATCATGATTCTATGATGCACACAGCAAAACCAGAAAAGCATGGTAGTCCGTATGAGAATGTAATCAACAGTGGGCGGCCATTTGAAGCCACACAAGCAACGGTATCAACTATAATTCAAGGGTTGCAGCACCAAGCTCAGGATTTAACAACACATCATGATTCTATAATGCACATACTGAAACCAGAAAAGCATGGTAGTACGTATGAAAATGCAATCAACAGTGGGCGGCCATATCAAGCTACACAAGCAACCGGGTCAACTATAATTCAAGGGTTGCAGCACCAAGCTCAAGATTTAACAACAAATCATGATTTTGTGATGCACAAAGTAAAACCAGAGAAGCATGGTAGTCCGTATGAGAATGTACTCAACAGTGGGCGGCCATTTGAAGCCACACAAGCAACTGTGTCAACTATAATCCAAGAGTTGCAGCACCAAGCTCAAGATTTAACAACAAATCATGATTCTATGAAGCACACAGTGAAACTAGAGACGCATGGTAGTACGTATGAGGGTGTCATCAACAGTGGCCGACCATTTGAAGCAACAGAAGCAACCGTGTCGTCTATAATCCAAGGAATTCAGTACCAAGCTCAGGATTTAATTACAAATCATGGTTCTATTATGCACACAGTGAAACCAGAAAAGCAAGGAAGTACGTATGAGAATGTTATTAATAGTGGACTACCATTTGAAACTACACAAGCAACTGTGGCAACTCTATTCAAAGAGGTGCAACACCAAGCTGAGGATTTAACATCAAATCATCATTCTACAATGCACACAGTGAAACCAGAAGATCCAGGAGGTCCATATGACAAAGTACTCGATAGTGGGCTGCCATTTGAAGCTACAGAAACAACTGTGTCAACTATAATCCAAGGGTTGCAGCACCAAGCTCAAGATTTAACAACAAATCATTATTCCATGATGCACACAGTGAAACCAGAGAAGCATGGTAGTACGTATGAAAATTTAATGAATAGTGGGTGGCCATTTAAAGCTACACAAGCAACTGTGCCAACTATAATCCATGGGATGCATCATAAAGTTCAGGATTTAACAACAATTCATAATTCTATGATGCACACAGTGAAATCAGAGAAGCATGGTAGTATGTATGAGAATGTAATCAACAATGGGCGGCCATTTGAAGCTACAGTAGCAACTGTGACAACTATAATCCAAGGGGTGCAGCATCAAGCTCAGGATTTAACAACAAATGATGATTCTACGGTGGCCACAGTAAAACCAGAGAAGCAAGGAAGTTCGTTTAATGAGGTAACTAACACTGAACTACCATTTGAAGCTACAGAAGCAACTGTGTCAACTATAATCCAAAGGGTACAGCACCAAGCTCAGGATTTAACAACAAATCATGATTCTATGACGCACACAGTGAAACCAGAGAAGCATGGTAGTACGTATGAGAATGTAATGAACACTGGACTACCATTTGAAGCTTCACAAGCAACTGTGTCAACTATAATTCATGGGATGCATCACCAAGTTCAGGATTTAACAACAAATCGTAATTCTATAATGCACACAGTGAAACCAGAGAAGTATGGTAGTACGTATGGGAATGTAATCAACACTGGACTACTCTTTGAAGCTACAGAAGCATCTATGGCAACTACGATGCAAGAAGTGCAACATCAAGCTAATGTTGTAACATCAAATCACAATTCTACGATGACCCCAGTGAAACCAGAAAAACAAGGAAGTTTGTTAGAGGAAGTAATTACCACTGTACTACCATTTGAAGCTACACAAGTCAATAAGTCAACTGTAATGCAAGAGGTGCAAAACCAAGCAGAGGATTTAACATCAAGTCATGATTCTACAGGACATACAGAACACAGCGTAAAAGCAGAAAAGCAACGAGAAAAACAAGAAAGTGTGTTTGAAGAAATAATTAACACTGTACTTCCATTTGAAGCTACACAAGCTACTGTGTCAACTACAATGCAAGAAATGCAACACCAAGATGAGAATTTATCATCAAATCATCATTCTATCATGCATGCAGTGAAGCCAGAAAAGGATGGAACACCCTATGAACAAGAGACCAATAGTAAATTACCATTTGAAGCAACACAAACAACTTCGCCCACTACAATCGAAGAAGTAAAACACCAAGCTGGGGATTTAGCATCAAATTATGTTTCTAGCATGCATACAGTGAAGCCGGAAAAGGGTGGAAGACCCTATAAACAATTTACCAACAGTGAAGAACCATTTAAAGCGACAGAAGCAACTGTGTCTACTATAATCCAAGAAGTAAAACACCAAGCTGAGGATTTAACAACAAATCATGATTCTACCATGCATACAGTGACGCCAGAGAAGTATGAAAGTCCATATGAGGAAATAATTAATAGTGGACTAACATTTGAAGTTACAGAAGCAACTGTGTTAACTACACTCCAAGAGGTGAAACACCAAGTTTCAGAGGATTTATCTTTAAAGTTAGCTGGTGACATATTATCAAATCGAGATTCGTTGCACACAGTGAAACCAGAAAAGGAAGAAAACCCGAATGAGGAAGAGATTAACAGACCATTTGAAGTAACACAAGCACCTGTATCAACTACGACGCAAGAAATGAAGCATCAAGCAGAGGATTTATCATCAAATCTTGATTCTACGCCGCACGCAGTGAAGCTGGAAAATGAAGGACATACGTATGAGGATGTGATTGATAGTGGAATATCAAGTTCGACGACGGGATATGGAACTTATTCCCATTTAGAAACCCCAGTTGATGACGAATCTTCAAAATCGAGTGTGGAAGAACATTGGACTAGCTATCTTAGTGAAGAACCAGTGAATACAGTCAGTGATCCAGCGACAACAGAGTCTATGCTCTACGCTTTATAGATATACTTGTTATAAAATCAATAAAATATTATTACATTCAACGACATCTTTTGGTTGTATGTTTGCTGATATTGAAATTCGCGAACATTATCGTACCTATTTATAGCTTATCTCTATATTTACCTGCCACTTAAGCCAAGTGTAACTCAGAATCTAAAAAACAGATGTCACCGTCTTGGAAAATAATATTTAGAGATTGTTTACTGTCATAAAGTTTACTAAAAGATTACATACAAGTATTATAAAATAAAATGCTTATTGATGTTTATGGTTATTGGTTATTGCAAATGCATTACCAATTTGTACCGAACCAGAATGGAAGACCAACAGGATGTCTTAGAGATTTCACAATTTGCGAAACACGTGATGGTATATACATAATGAGGATTAAGTTATTTTTCAAGAATTGCTCAGAAGAAAAATATTTTATGAATGGATCAGATAACTCCTGGATTCGTTTACTTCCCAGTAAGCGTGATAATAATTTACGTTAAAAAATGATTTATTACGTTCATTCCAAAAAAAAGAGTTATGAGATATTTTAATTTAATCTTCTGGGAAACAGTGAACTTGTGATTAGAGATTAGATTAGATATGAATTGTTTTCTGGTAGATTCCAGACTACTTGAATGTTGATTATATTTGCAATCATGCTCAATAAATAGTTATTTTTGGACCAATAAAAGAATATTTCACTGATCTGAACATTGCCATACATGTTTAATGTCACTGGTATCAGTTTGGTCAAAACCTGTTCAATTTCTAAGAGAATGCATGTAACATTTGCCACTCCCTTTTGTCAGATTATCATAAAAAACAATCAAGTTCGTCCTTTGATAATTCTAAATATGTATATGCAGTTTTAGTCCAATCCGTTGTACCTTCTGGGAGCTATTATGTTTATTTGCCATTTGCCATAACAACAGATGTACCATCTATTGTGTAGTCACTTGCCTGAGTTGAGCCCTGTTTTTTTTAATTGTGCTTGCATTTTTTTTGTGGATTCTAAAACAGATATACACTAAGTTTTAGGATGTGAATGTTATGTTATGCTACATGCAGTATTTAGCAGAAGTACAAAAAAGAACTATGTATTTGATTGAAGATATTCCTGTAATAAAGTCGTTTCTTAAACAATGTTTTGCCAGGGAACATCTAGTTTTGTTCGTTTTTATATCGTTATTATTGTGTGGTACTGTATATTTTTATTAATAGCTCAGACAACTATTTTGTTTATTCATTTTAATAATAATCTACGAGATTATAAATACAGGTGTAGGAGCCATACGTACCTTTGGCCAACAACAAATCTAAACTAAATCCGTCCCGCGATATATATGTAGAACAATAAAATCCATAAATCGCGTATTTTTTGCAAAAAATTTATACCAGTATTAAAATTAATTAACTTTTATCCCAAAGTCGGTAGATTTCCATTGGTGTGTAATCCTTGAACTGTTTTGTTGCTGTTGGAGGACTTAAGTCCGATAAAAAAAAACCGACGAAATGTATAAAAAAGGGATTTTTATGCAAAAACTTGGTATTATTTTTTGTGATTTGTGACAGCGAAGACTAACTATCGATAAGTGACGTTGCTCAAGAATGAAATATTGTGTTTTTCTCATAGCTGCAATATTATTGCAGATATGTGCAGGTAAATAATATTTCCGTCATTATAACACGAGATTGTAGAATCACTAAGGACTTTGACTGTTATAAATTTCCTTCCAGGTTTGGAGGATAATATTTGTCCAGACACCGATCGTCACACTTTCCCCCATCCTTACGACTGCGCCAGATTCATCACCTGTATCAATGGCCAACAGAACGTCTTCGATTGCCAAGGCAATCTACACTTCAACCCCACCACCGGATTTTGCGATCTTCCCGAAAATGTGAACTGCGAGATCCCTGACCCGGAAATAGAGCCAGAATCAGAAGAAGTCCCTGAACTAGAACCAGAAGTAGAGGAATCCGAAGAAGAACCTGAACTTGAATTAAGTCCAAGTGAGTATGTTTATAAATCCACTAGATAGTTATAAATCCAATATCCAAAATCCAAAAAAATCATAAAACATCTCTTTCTAGATGGATGTCCTGTAACCGGTCAGCACTTCATGCCGCATCCTGCATCCTGCAGGATGTTCATCGAGTGCAACAATGGCGCACGTTCAGAACACAAGTGCTTCAATGATTTCTACTTCAACCCAGCGCTGGGGATGTGCGACTTTCCAGAGAACGTTGACTGCGCAATTGAACCAGAACCTGAACCAGGCCCAGAACCGGAACCGGAACCAGAACCAGAACCAGAACCAGAACCAGAACCAGAACCAGAACCAGAACCAGAACCAGAACCAGAACCGGAACCGGAACCGGAACCAGAACCAGAACCAGAACCAGAATTAAATCCGAGTGAGTATAATTGTTGTAAATCTCTATGAATCAAAAATTATAAAACATCTCCTTCTAGATGGATGTCCGGTCGCAGGACAACACTTCATGCCGCATCCTGAGTCCTGCAGGATGTTCATCGAGTGCAATAATGGCGCACGTTCAGAGCATAAATGCTTTGGTGATTTTTACTTCAATCCAGTGCTGGGTATGTGTGATTTTCCAGAGAACGTTGACTGTGTTATAGAACCAAAACCAGAGCCAGAGCCAGAGCCAAGTCCTGGAATTCCAGGACCGGTGGGTGAATGTCCACCTGATAATAACCAAGATAGAGGTTATTATTTGCCGGATGGTGCGGATTGTACGATCTTCTACAAGTGCAATTGGGGTCAACCTGAACTAGTGAACTGCCCGCCTGGATTGTACTTCAACCCGGTTAAGGATATTTGCGATTGGCCTTGGGATGCTGGTTGTGCGGCCGCCATATACACCATATAATGTTATTATATTATTCCGTTATCTTATTGTGTAATTTAATAAAGCTAAGTGTAATTTCCTAGTAATATAGCATCTTTATCGATATATCATGTAAAACGATGACGCCGATTTATAATCAAAGAGTTAATCCCCAAAGACTGATACGCTACCGCTATTGTTATTGTATCTTAATCCTATATAATTGATTGCTTCATCCTTAAATATAAATGAGCGAGCAGGAAAGTTTTAGTGTTTGATATTTTCGAGACATTGAACAGCACACGAAACAATAAATTGCATAGTGAGTTGAAATTACAAGAAATGCCACACTTCTTGATTGCCTGTTTGCTAGGCATACTAATCCTACAGTTCAGCGTATCGAACGGTAAGTACAAGTAAATTAAGTATATTTAAAGAAAGTTCATTACTTAATTATAATATCTGTAGCTTCGTACGACTTCCTTTGTCCACCTGAGGGCGCTCTCCTTATTCCGCACCCGTACACATGCGAAGGATTTATCAGATGTACCAATGGTGTTGCAATTGAAGACGAGTGTTTTGGAGGGTTGCATTTTAATCCGATCGTTGGTCATTGTGATTTACCAGATAATGTGAATTGTGAATTGGAACTAGAACCAACAACAGAAGAAACTGATGAATCGACTACAGAAGTAACTGAGACTACAGAATGGACTACAGATTCACCAACAAACAGTACTGAACCTTCTACGGAATGGACTGAGTCACCAACAAACAGTACTGAACCTTCTACAGAATGGACTGAGTCACCAACAAACAGTACTGAACCTTCTACAGAATGGACTGAGTCACCAACAAACAGTACTGAGCCTTCTTGGACTACAGATTCACCAACAAATAGCACTGAACCTTCTACAGAATGGACTGAATCGCCAACAAATAGTACCGAACCTTCTACAGAATGGACCACAGACTCACCAACAAACAGTACTGAACCTTCTACAGAATGGACTACAGAGTCACCAACAAACAGTACTGAACCTTCTACAGAATGGACCACAAACTCACCAACAAACAGTACTGAGCCTTCTACAGAATGGACTACAGACTCACCAACAAACAGTACCGAACCTTCTACAGAATGGACCACAGACTCACCAACAAACAGTACTGAACCTTCTACTGAATGGACTGAGTCACCAACAAACAGTACTGAACCTTCTACTGAATGGACTGAGTCACCAACAAACAGTACTGAACCTTCTACAGAATGGACTGACTCACCAACAAACAGTACTGAGCCGTCTACAGAATGGACTGAGTCACCAACAAACAGTACTAAGCCTTCTACAGAATGGACTGAGTCACCAACAAACAGTACTGAGCCTTCTACAGAATGGACCACAGACTCACCAACAAACAGTACTGAGCCGTCTACAGAATGGACTGAGTCACCAACAAATAGTACTGAGCCTTCTACAGAATGGACTGAGTCACCAACCAACAGTACTGAGCCTTCTACAGAATGGACTACAGACTCACCAACAAACAGTACCGAACCTTCTACAGAATGGACCACAGACTCACCAACAAACAGTACTGAACCTTCTACTGAATGGACTGAGTCACCAACAAACAGTACTGAACCTTCTACTGAATGGACTGAGTCACCAACAAACAGTACTGACCCTTCTACAGAATGGACTGACTCACCAACAAACAGTACTGAGCCGTCTACAGAATGGACTGAGTCACCAACAAACAGTACTGAGCCTTCTACAGAATGGACTGAGTCACCAACAAACAGTACTGATCCTTCTACAGAATGGACCACAGACTCACCAACAAACAGTACTGAGCCGTCGACAGAATGGACTGAGTCACCAACAAACAGTACTGAGCCTTCTACAGAATGGACTGAGTCACCAACAAACAGTACTGATCCTTCTACAGAATGGACCACAGACTCACCAACAAACAGTACTGAACCTTCTACTGAATGGACTGAGTCACCAACAAACAGTACTGAACCTTCTACTGAATGGACTGAGTCACCAACAAACAGTACTGAACCTTCTACAGAATGGACTACAGAGTCACCAACAAACAGTACTGAACCTTCTACAGAATGGACCACAAACTCACCAACAAACAGTACTGAGCCTTCTACAGAATGGACTGAGTCACCAACAAACAGTACTGATCCTTCTACAGAATGGACCACAGACTCACCAACAAACAGTACTGAACCTTCTACTGAATGGACTGAGTCACCAACAAACAGTACTGAACCTTCTACTGAATGGACTGAGTCACCAACAAACAGTACTGAACCTTCTACAGAATGGACTGACTCACCAACAAACAGTACTGAGCCGTCTACAGAATGGACTGAGTCACCAACAAACAGTACTGAGCCTTCTACAGAATGGACTGAGTCACCAACAAACAGTACTGATCCTTCTACAGAATGGACCACAGACTCACCAACAAACAGTACTGAGCCGTCTACAGAATGGACTGAGTCACCAACAAACAGTACTGAACCTTCTACGGAATGGACTACAGGGACACCAACGGAAATTCCAACAGAGGGACCAACTCAGCAGCCTGAAGACTTGGGTTGCGACAATAACGTATGCAACGTGACGAACGGGGAGTATTTGCATTTGTTCCCGAATAGTATTGATTGCACCAAATTTTGCAAATGCGACTGGGGTGTAGCGCACGGCATTGACTGTCCGCCAGGGTTGCATTTCAACCCTGAAAAGGAGGTATGCGATTGGCCTATGGCAGCTGGTTGTACAGCTTCGACTCCCGAACCAGGTACTACAGCTACGACCCCCGGACCAGGTACTACACCTACGACCCCCGAACCAGATACTGAGGAACCAGAAGAATCAGAAGAAGTTATAACATCCGATCCAGGAAATGGTGCTGGAGAGACAGGTAAGTATTCTTTCGGGATGTAGGTCATTTTGGAATTGATTATTTCTTTGTTTTAGTTGAGTGTCCAAGCGAAGGTCAACATATGCTCCCACATCCAAGTTTGTGCACACATTACGTAGTATGCTCTGAAGGAGAGTCCACAGTGGTCGAATGCTTTGGTGGTTTGCACTGGAACGCTGCGGCTGGATCATGCGACTTTCAGGAGAATGCTAACTGTGATATGTCTGGTAGTCCTGAAGTTACTGACGAACCTGAAGTTACTAACGAACCTGACGTTACTGAAGAACCTGAAGTCACTGAAGATCCGGGAGTTACAGATGGACCAGGATTGATAGAAGACCCAGTGACAGAAGAATCCCAGGAATCAGAGGAAGATGATGGACCGCAGTCAGGACCACTTGGGCAATGCCCCCCACTGAATGGCGATTACGTCGACTTCCTCCCAGATGCTTATTATTGCGATCGGTTCTACATGTGCAATTGGGGGACACCAATTCTTCAGTTTTGTCCTTCTGGTCTTCATTTCAACACATTGGTGAATGTATGTGATTGGCCAGCTGCTGCTGGTTGTACAGCCGGTGAGACCCAGTCAAATCATGAATCAGAAGAGGACCAGGAGACTGAACCAGGACAAGAAGTGGCCGTAGACGAAGAAATCGGAGAAGAAACCGAATTAGGTAATAATGCACTTCAGTAATACTTATTTCATTTGTTATTTCATCATAAACTTATGAATGAACTTATTTCAGTTGAATGTCCACAAGATGGTCAGCATCTTCTTCCACATCCCACCTTGTGCACCCATTACATACAGTGTGTTAATGGTGAATCAACAGAGGTAGAGTGTTTTGGCGGTCTTTATTGGAATGCCCAGATCGGCTCTTGTGATTTTCCAGAAAACGTCGACTGCGTTACACAAAATCCAGAAATGACCAGTGAAGCACCACTGATAACTGAAGAACCAGAGGATATATCGCAAGGATCTGATGAAGAAATAGCTGAATGTCCAGCAGAGGGTCAACATCTCCTCCCACATCCAAACTTCTGCACCCATTACATACAATGTGTTGATGGTGAACCCACTGATATAGAATGTTTCGGCGGGCTCTACTGGAATCCTGAGATTAACACGTGCGATTTACCACAAAATGTTAGCTGCGATCGTGAACAAGAACAACCGGACGTAACGGACCCAGAGGAACAAACAGAGGCGCCACAGGGAGAATCAGAAGAATCAGAGGACCGAACTGAGGAACCAATAGAATCTGATGAAGATCCAGAGTTACCAGATGAAGGATCGCAAGAAGATAAAGAGCAAACCGAAGATCCAGAGCTACCAGATGAAGGATCGCAAGAAGAGGAGCAAACTGAAGAGCCCGAGGAAGAAATACCAGAAATTTCTGAGGAAGTTTCTGAAGAGGAACCTGACGAAGTTGGGCCTCAACCTGGTCCAGTTGGAAGTTGTAACTCGCAAAATGGTGAATACGTCGACTTCTTACCAGACGGTCTCTACTGCGACAGGTTCTATAAGTGCGATTGGGGAAATCCTGTAGAGTTCTACTGCGCAGCCGGTCTGCATTTCAACCCTTCGATCAACGTATGCGATTGGCCAGCATCTGCTGGTTGCACCGCAGGACAGTAGTGTGAAAATTACCACTGTTGTTACGTAGTTTTAGAGGCTATTTATGAAATAAATATTGCATGTTAAGTTATTTTTTTGTATGAATAAATTTTATGATGTGTATGACATGGGTTCTAGTGACTTTCTCTGCAAAAGTGTTGAAATGTTGCTGTTATGTCACCCTGTATATACAGAATGGGGCAGAATGGAAGGGCGACCATAACGACGAAGGCTATGAATTTTGTCAAGCTGACCCCCCTTGTCAAGCTGATCCCATTGATTTGTAAATTAGTATACATAGTTACAGTCGAAACAACGTATCTTTGTAGAAATGAATCAAAAGACATTAGATTCCTAATTAATTTGGCTTAAACCTGTGTAGTCGAAAACTTGACCAAGGACCTTAATTGTCCACAGGATATTCCAATCTTGGACCAGAAAAGCATCACTTTGGTTAAACAGATCCAATGCCTGATAGACTTAATTATTTTCAAAAATGTTTAGCTAGAAAAAATCATGAAAATTCAACGAAGATTACTAAACGAGAATGAAAGCATTTTACGCTTAGCATAGAATTAAAACATCTGCAATTGGTTTAACTATTAGATTAATCTCCGACTTAGCAACTAAAACTATAGTTACACAAAAGCAATATTAAAACGAAACCACTCTTTCAACCGCAGTTTACAGGTTTTGCTATGGTTAAAATCGCATAAATCTCTAAGAAAATGTATGTAACATTTGCCACTTCCGGCTTTCAGATTGTGGCCAAAAACAATCCAGTTCGTCCCCTGGTGATTCAAAATATGTATACCAAATTTGAGCCCGATCCGTTGTACCGTTTGGACGCTATTATGTTCACATATATAGGCACACACACATACATTTTCCAGAAATCATTGTAATCGATTCAGGGGATCCCAAAACGCGTATTTCCACTGAAATCTCGATTTTTTCCGTCGATTACAATACTTTCCTGCTAGGTTACTAGTCGGAAAGTAAAAAAGACTTCAGTAGTATAAGTTTGAATCATCCTGCAACGCCCCTAAATTTAGACTGCAGTCAGAACAACGTATCTTTGTAGAAATGAATCAAAGGACATTAGATTCCTAATTAATTTGGCTTAAAACTGTGTAGTCGAAAACTTGACGAAGGACCTTAATTGTCCGCAGGATATTCCAATCTTGGACCAGAAAAACATCACTTTGGTTAAACAGATCCAATGCCTGATAGACTTAATTATTTTCAAAAATGTTTAGCTAGAAAAAATCATGAAAATTCAACGAAGAGTACAAAACGAGAATGAAAGCATTTTACGCTTAGCATAGAATTAAAACATCTGCAATTGGTTTAACTATTAGATTAATCTCCGACTTAGCAACTAAAACTATAGTTACACAAAGGCAATATTAAAACGAAATCACTCTTTCAACCGCAGTTTACAGGTTTTGCTATGGGCCTGAGTCTATATGATCCTGTACTGTGCTGTACAACAAAAATGACGCTGAAATATGCGTTTTGGAATCACCTGAATCCATCGGAATGATTTCTGTCGGTATGTATACATATAATTCATACATACACATGCATTTCCGCTAAGGCCGTTTTGAAATTATAACAGTAAACAGTCAAAATCAACACAAATCACACCAACATAATGCATAAAACCACAACAAGTTATAGCGAACTCACCGGCTTGGAACAAACACAAGGAAATCTCTGGAAAAACGCCTCCCAGCCACTGGAAACACTTCACTACAATCACGAATCGTACATAAACATTTTAGGCAAAGTTTTCCGAAATAACTCGCGAGATTTCCGATCAAAATAGCAAGAGGAAAAACGCGACCAAAACAACACAGCGACCAAAACAAACCCGCCGCTGCAAGAATCAACAGCGCACGCACCAGCGAATTCGTTACCATGCAGACTTACGCTTTTTGTGGGTTTCGACACATTCCAGGCTGTTATCGCGTTCTTAACATTACATACATGCATGCAATGATATTTGGAAAACGTGTGTTGGTATGATGCCTGCAAATAAACGTGGCGCCTAAACGGTGCAACGGAGCGTGTTGAAATTTGGTATACATATTTAATAATTACCAGCAAATGAACTGGATTATTTATGGTTATAATCTGACAACCTATACACTGGGATAAGTGGTTCATTCTTTTAACAACGTTGGGTGGGGTGGCCTTCACCCAACTTTCTGACTACATTATTGGTACAATAAAGTGTAACACTTTTGCAGTTATCCAATTTTGTTAAAACAGAGCCACTCTGGACTCTATCTAACGTCAGTTTCTATGAGATAATGACATTTGTCATATTGAGATTTAATGTCATATCAGTGGCACTGACGTTTGTCAAAATCTGACAATTGGCAACACAGCGACGAAGGTTGTGGATTCTATGTGAGAGGGTGATGCGAAACTTTAAGGAACAAGTAAAGCAGTGCATTGCAATGTTTTTGTTCTATAGTTCAGTGATACAGCACGTGTCCGTTAGTAATATTTTCTCAAGTTAGATATCGATGCGTCTAGGATGAGATTAAAAAGTTCGAGATTTAATTATTTTCTTATCTATATCTCAAGTGATGGTGACTAACAAAGACAATTCAGTGGCAGATAACGACTCTAAATCCGGAGGTGCTTCAATTCGTATTTTTGCACAAGAAATTAATCCATTATTTTGTCTCTGATGTATTATTTTGTTTTTAATGTATTAAATACTGATCTAAAACTCAGGTTAACGATACTATAGTCATTATTTTGACGTAAGTAAACTCGGAACAATATATGGTTGTATTAAATTGGAGTTTTTGGAGTCCCCGAGTCTTTGGTGGTGCCATCTAGCGTAAGTAGATGCTTGAAAATGTTCAACTTGCGAACATGTTTTGGTTCTAACCTTATCTAGTGACACCAGCGCCTAACTAGCGGCACCAGGACGTATTAATCGAAGGTAGACTTCAATGTTAATCTAACCTTTTGCAAGGAGCGCAATTAGGCTCTCTAAGTTCTAATATGGCCAGCACTTATAACAAACTTTCGACACTCGTATTAACAAAATCTCGACACCTGATTACAGATATATGTTATTTTTATTGTACAATAAATTATTATAAATAAACAATAAATAATATTCTATATAATAAATTCGGTACTCCGTCGATCAGCAATACAATAACGTCAACTATTACGTCACTGTTGAATGGTGCATCCAGCTCTATCAGGATAATCACAGACATTCAACGATGGGTTGAAATGCAGATCAGCAGGGCACTTCATTTTTATGGGTAGACCCCAGTTGCACATATAGAACACGGAGCAGTCTGCAGCATCAGTTAGGAAGTCGACGTACACTCCATTTTGTGCCGGACAAGTTCCAACAGGACCTTCAGGTACAACATCTGTAAGAAATGATAAATTGAATTAGTTAATCACAAATGTTATTATTTAGCGTTATATGCCAAAGATGATGCATGAAATTTGTAATTCTAATTACAATTACTAATGGACAATTGTCCATACTAACCAGGTGAATCTTCGCACTCGACATTGCTGGGAAAATCGCAAATTGAGGTCTCTGGGTTGAAGATGAAGTCCCCAAAACATGTTTGCTCAGCTAGTTGGCCGTTATTGCACTCGTAGAACTTCTGGCAGCGAGTTGGATGTGGGAAGAAGTGTTGCCCATTGTCTGGACAGACTATACCTGTAGAAGAGAGAGGAAGTGTTAGTGAAAGTTCGATTTTGGTTTGTTGGAGAAAGAAAATCGTATAACTTACTGGATGACGATGCGATGCCGACAAAGGCGATAACCAAAATTGCACGAATGAACATGTTGATCGTTTTTTGTTTGTGTGAAGAGTTTTAGTAGGACTTATCTCGTAAAGAGTTTAGTAGCAATTGTCTAGTAAAGAGTTTAATAGCACAACTGTAACACTTGATTATGTTATGAATGGCAAGTAAACTTGGACCGATATTTATACTGATGCTGTATCTTCAAGGACCAAAAAGATAAATCTGTCTTTTCCTCATGATCAAGTGGACTTTTATCGATTAGCATCCGGAACCTCGTGAGTGTAGAAGGCTTAAAATTTTTAAGATTATTTCTGGAGTGTTCAATATGTATGGTCTGACATCATTAATAATAAACACGTTACGGCCGATTGCACAACTTCTACATAAATTACTAACTTAGCTAAGGAATCCTTAATATGTAAGTGTGGTTAATGCTTAATTCTATTGAAAAAGTCACACATATCTGTCACTCAGCAAAATCACACTTATCAATTGTCACAAAGTCAACTTGGTAACGTTTATTTTTTGGGTGATTTTATAGGAACTTATGTTCTAATTATTTGTATTAAATTATTATTATAGTCATTGAGTTGTAGTTGTACGAAAAACTCATCCTTATTACAATGTTTACAATGTTTGTTCAGTAACTGACCTCACAGTTAGATAATTGTCAATTGTTTCATTATATCTAGGATGTCTAGAAGAGCAACTCGATTGTAATTACCGAAAATATTGTCTAAAAAAAGAATTTTGATATTTATTTCAACGTTTACGTTGCATTATTTCCAATAAATTCTAAATAAAATAAAATAAAATGCATACGATGCTACATATTGATTAATAATAATATTAATAATACAATATCGGCTATTATATCAATGCTGAACAGTACAACTAGCACTTTCTGGATAATCACACACATTCAGCTTTGGGTTGAAGTGCATACCAGCTGAGCAGTGCATTTTGGTTGGTTTGTCCCAACTGCACATGTAATATATTGTGCAGTTCGAGGAATCCGGAAGAAGGACAACGTTTCCTTTATTTTCTTTCGGGCAAGTTCCAACAGGACTCCTAGGCATAACTTCTACAAGAGATTGCAAACTATGTTGTAAACTGTGTCACATTGACGACGACATAAGTCGTATATGTCATTGTCAATCTAACCAAATATGTGTGGATATTGCTTGAAATAAAAATTGATTCTGAAAAATTTGATTGTAGAGGAACGGTATACTAACCAGGGATGTTTTGGTTGTCAATACTGCTGGGAAAATCGCCAATTGAAGACTTAGGGTTAGAAACTAAGTCATCAAAACCTGTGGAAAACAGTTGTTGAAAAGAGTTTTTTGTTTATCTTTAGTCGTTATGGTTATAAAAGTAAAATTCTTCAACTTACTTGATGATGATGCGAAGCCAATAAAGGCAAGAACTAAAGTGATAAGAAGGAACGTGTTCATTGCTTCTTTATAGAATTTAGTACTGCTTGCCTGTCTGGGGCAAATCTTTCTGGTGTGAGTGACAGGATGCGCAAGAACCAGTATTTATAACGTTCTGATCTACACAGAATTTTCTGTGTGCTTACACTCTTTAATATTATTTGTTTTATATTCTCAATTGTGTCAGAAAATGGTTGCTGATCTGTATAGATTGCATTATTGGAATTGCCTGTCGTCTAAGTCAATTTTTAAAAGAAAATCGTAAACATTTCCTCTTCATCAGCTGTCAAATCAAATTTTATCTCCGTTTAAGCAACTTTACGACACAGATTACAAAGATACACGACAGCATTGTAAACGCGCACGTATTTTGGTTTTAATATGTCTGGACGAGAATCAAATGAGTAGTTTCCAGTTTAAATAGAAAAACTGACCATACAATTTTGTATATTACTATTTAGTATGTAATATGGACATAATATAAATAATAGTATCAGTCCAAGTAATAAATAATATTTCAGTCAGAACGTAAGAGTACTAGAACCAACAAAATCTAACGAAAATTTACGTGGAATATTATGTATACAAAGAAAAACTCGAGACCTAGTAACAAAGTGCATGTCTAGTACCTACACAAGTGAATAAAATATATAAAGTACATAATACCCGATCAATCACAGATTGAAATATTCAGTTGCATTTTCACGTTTGCAATACGCAATAACATACACTATAGATTATGTCAAAAAGACGCATATGATCGATTCGAACAATTTTTAAACTAGCTTCACCTACACATATAAATAGTTTGCATTTCACTGCATAAGTATACCAATTTTGGTTGTACCACTGTTGACAAACACTCAGAAACATGCTCACTCCTACAGTTCTCGTCATTGCCCTGCTAGGCATTGCTACAGCTACTGGTAAGTTACAAAAATTCTTTCTCAGCTCTTTTCGTTAGCGTTTGTTTTTCTCTGTAGAAATAGACTTCCAATGTCCAGCTGAAGGTCAATCTTTCTATTCGCATCCAATCTTTTGCACAAGGTTCTTGGAGTGCAATAATGGCTTGCTGAGTGACCAGGAATGCTTTCCTGGTTTTATCTTCAATCCAGAAGTTGGCTTCTGTGATTTCCCGGTGAACGTGGATTGTGAAGATAACATACCACCCGTTGGTCCAGTGGGAATTTGTCCGGCATTGAACGGAGAGTACGTTGACTTCTTAACTGACGCCCAAAACTGTGGGGAATATTACATGTGCGATTGGGGAACACCAATCGAAATGGAGTGTCCCGATAACCTGCATTTCAACCCAACACTTAAGGTGTGTGACTTCCCTGATAGGGCTGGATGCAAGGTTGGACAATAATGCAAAAAGAAACAATGCAATAAATTCTTTTGTATGATATACTGGATATATTATATTATATTATTATGTATTTCTTATCCAATTACGTTTCCATGCAAAATAAAGAATATATATCAATTTAGCAATTATTTAAGTTTTTTGTTTCATATAGGATTAATTGAATTTAAAAGAAGTAGAAGTATCAGAAGTATAAGAAAGCAATTTTTAATCAAGACAATCAACAGACATGGTTTAACTTATGAAAACAACAAAATTACAAAAACACCAATCAATCAAATTTTTGTGCAATATGAATGACTAAATTCCTATCTATTTATCAAAAATTATAATAATCCGTCTCGAGTATAAGACAAATTTATCATATTCATCAATCTCTACAGGCATGAACAGTATATATAGGAGCTTCATCTTATTTTTTTAACTCAAATCATCTATATCACTCAAATAAGTAATTCAGTCCACATCAAAAATGCTTCGTGCTATTCTATTAGTGTCCAGCTTCGTTACTTTGGCATATACAAGTAAGTTTATCATCCTTTATATCGTCATTTATATCATCCACACACCAGGCGATTGAAGTTATCAGGATCTTGTTCTTTCTGTCCCTCATTTTGTTATTGGCTTATATGTAGGTAAATATTCCATCAAAAATGTATTTTCTAGGTATAACATGCCCAGAAGAAGGCCACTACTTTTACCCACATTCAACGAAATGCGCAAAATTCTACGAGTGCAATAATGGTCAATTAGCCGAGCAAGATTGCTTTGGGGACTTCATCTTCAATCCAGAGACCTCAATTTGCGATTTTCCCAGCAATGTCGACTGTGAAGATGCTCCTGGTAAGTATGGACAATTGCCCATTCGTAATTGTCTAATTACAAACAGTAATTGTCTAATTACAATTACTAATAGAAAATTTATTACAAATTTCATGCATTATCTTTACGATAATGCATGAAATTAATATATAGAGCGTAGTGACTGATTCCATTTGTAATTTCTTACAGAAGTTGTGCCTGAGGGTCCTGTTGGAACTTGTCCTGAACAAAATGGAGCGTACGTTGATTTTCTGACAGATGCTGCCGACTGCAGTGTGTTCTATATGTGCAACTGGGGCCAACCAATAAAAATGAATTGCCCTGCTGATCTGCATTTCAACCCAACGTTGAATGTTTGTGATTATCCAAATAGGGCCGGTTGCACTGTTCAACAGTAAAGAGCTTTCAGCTCATTATTTAATCTGTATTTATGACAATTTTTCTGCAATGCTGCATTATTGTTTGATTATTATATTATAATATTATGGTTTATTTATTATTGAGATGTATTATTTGTTATTATAATTATGAAGTATGAAATATATGTTGCAAGAATTGAAGAAGTATTTTTCCTACAACGAAAATCGAAAATTTACATCATAGTATTAGTTTCTATTTTACAGCAGCGGCTTAGCAGTTTTTAGATAAGTATGAACATTAATCCAGATATTTATTGATGCATTGTATGCACTAATGCTTGTTATATCCAAATCGCATGCAGCAATCTTATCGAATCGATTTGAAAAAAATAAGAACAAAGATGTTCCAGACATCATAATTTTGAATATTAAATCGCCTCTGAAAACCAATATATAGTCCCATTACATCGAACAGCACCAGTGTTGAGGTTATAGTTGTCAGGTTAGCTATTCATCAACCAGAATGATTGGAAGTGCACTTATTTTCTCGGCTTTGGTCTTAGCAACTAATGCTGATTGTAAGTTTTACGTCCTTTAAGTTTTTAGTGGGAAGGATACAGATTACCATACATTTCATACTTACTACCACTAATTTCTTCTCTTTAATTTGCAGACATTGTTTGCCCCGATGAAGGAAACACTTTCTACCCACACCCGTACACTTGCAGCAAGTTCATTGAGTGCAATGATGGTGTGCAAGCCATAATTGATTGTATGGCAGGCTTTTCGTTCAATCCAGAGACGGGCTGGTGCGATTTTGCCGAAAATGTTGATTGTGTTGATGTAGAGGAACCGACAACTGAACCTGATTTCGGAAGCGGCGAGGGTAGCGGTGGTGGGGGTAAGTTAAACTAAAATTTACAACCCTTAAAAATGAAATTAAAAATTGTTTTAACTGAAATTTGATTTAAAATAAACGAAAAATGATGTTGTATGTTTATAATACTGTTTGAGTGAGGCATATTAGACAAAATTATGTTATGCTGTGGATATTTTGTCAACTCTAGGGTGTAATAATTCACAATAATGACACTGATGACGTCACTCGTAAATTTAGTTACTGAAGTGCTTTCTTTAGCTGAGCAGTTTCCCTTTAGAATTAAGTACAAAATCTTCAGATTAAGTACAAAATCTCAATATCGTCGAACTTATATAGCGGTGATATGTGGCAAAAGACGCGAGAAACGGTTAGCGCCATCCGTAAAGTAATTGCACAACTTTCTATGTATCTCAGAGTAAGAATCTTGGGTCAAGAAACTGTTTTTTCGTTGAAGCTTTTATATTTTTTGTCCAACGAAATATTTTTGTTGTAAAGACGAACATCTACGTTTTTATTGAAGAATAACTTTTCTTCGTCAAAGAAAAATATATTTAACATAAAACCTTCAGATTTAAGTATAAAACCTTCAGATTTAAGTATAAAACCTTCATGTTTAAGTATAAAACCTTCAGATTTAAGTATAAAACCTTCATATTTAAGTATAAAACCTTCAGATTTAAGTATAAAACCTTCATATTTAAGTATAAAACCTTCAGATTTAAGTATAAAACCTTCATGTTTAAGTATAAAACCTTCAGATTTAAGTATAAAACCTTCAGATTTAAGTATAAAACCTTCAGATTTAAGTATAAAACCTTCATATTTAAGTATAAAACCTTCAGATTTAAGTATAAAACCTTCATATTTAAATATAAAACCTTCAGATTTAAGTATAAAACCTTCATATTTAAGTATAAAACCTTCAGATTTAAGTATAAAACCTTCAGATTTAAGTATAAAACCTTCAGATTTAAGTATAAAACCTTCAGATTTAAGTATAAAACCTTCAGATTTAAGTATAAAACCTTCAGATTTAAGTATAAAACCTTCAGATTTAAGTATAAAACCGTCAGATTTAAGTATAAAACCTTCAGATTTAAGCCATTCAATATATTTTCGACTTTTTTTAGGCCCAGTGGGTGAATGTCCAGCCCTCAACGGCGAATTCGTCGACTTCTTAGTTGATTCCGAAGATTGCACCAAGTACTATATGTGCGATTGGGGTACACCCATCGAGATGTCATGTCCCGATGGTCTTCATTTCAATCCGACCTTGAACGTTTGCGATTATCCACAAGACGCTGGATGCGAAGTCCCTGAATCAGGCAACAGCGGCGAAGAAGGAAGTGGTGACATCGACAACGGAAGTGGAGATATTGATGGCGGAAGTGGAGGTGAAAGCGGTGAAAATGGAAATGGTGGAAATGTAAACGAAGGTTGTTCAAATGGCAAATGCCCAGCTGACAACGGAGAATACGGTGTTTATTTCCCCCACTCGTCCGATTGCGAAAAATTCTGCCAATGCGACTGGGGGGTACCCCATGTGAGGAACTGCCCTAGAGGTCTTCATTTCAACTCTTGGAAGATGGTCTGCGACTGGCCTTGGGACGCAAAGTGTGCCGCAAAACAATAATCCGACAAGAACAAGCCCTCAAATATGTTTATTACATGTTATATGTACACCAAATGTAACTTATTTAGCAAATTCGTAATAAAAGACAAAAAATATTAAAATAAAGTTGCATGGAATACCCATATACAAACTGTTCATTTATTGTTAAACGTTTTTTACTTTCCAAGGAAAGTATTGTAATCGACAAAAAAAATTCGAGATTTCAGAAGAAATACGGGTGTGTATGTGTGTATGTGTATGTGATTTTGACAAACGTCAGTGCCACTGATATGACATTAAATGTCAGTATGACAAATGTCATTATGTCATAGAAACTTTAGATAGAGTCCAGACTGGCTCTGTTTTAACAAAATTGGATAATTGCAAAAGTGTTACACTTTATTCTGCCAATAATGTGGTCAGAAAGTTGGGCGAGGGCCTCCCCAGATATTGCTTATTAATAACGTTCTCAAGAAAATGAACCACTTTTCCCAGTCTATAGGTTGTCAGATTATGACCATAAATAATCCAGGTCATTTCCTGGTAATTCTAAATATGTATACCAAATTTCAGCACGCTCCGTTGCACCGTTTAGGCGCAATGTTTATTCGCAGGCATCATACCAACACACGTTTTCCAAATATCATTGCATACATGTATGTAATGTTAAGAACGCGATAACAGCCTGGAATGTGTCGAAACCCACAAAAAACGTACTGCATGGTAACGAATTCGCAGGTGCGTGCGCTGTTGATTCTTGCCGCGGCGGGTTTGTTTTGGTCGCTGTGTTGTTTTGGTCACGTTTTTCCTCTTGCTATTTTGATCGGAAATCTCGCGAGTTATTTCGGAAAACTTTGCCTAAAATGTTTATGTACGATTCGTGATTGTTAGTGAAGTGTTTCCAGTGGCTGGGAGGCGTTTTTCCAGAGATTTCCTTGTGTTTGTTCCAAGCCGGTGAGTTCGCTATAACTTGTTGTGGTTTTATGCATTATGTTGGTGTGATTTGTGTTGATTTTTTCTGTTTACTGTTATAATTTCTAACGGCCTTAGCGGAAATGCGTGTGTATGTATGAATTATATGTATACATACCCACAGAAATCATTCCAATGGATCCAGGTGATTCCAAAACGCATATTTCAGCATCATTTTTGTTGTACAGCTCAGTACATGATCATATAGACTCAGGCCCATAGCTAAACCTGTAAACGGCGGTTGAAAGAGTGGTTTCGTTTGAATATTGTCTTTGTGTAACTATAGTTTTAGTTACTAAGTCGGAGATTAACCTAATAGTTAAACCAATTGCAGATGTTTTAATTCTATGCAAAGCGTACAATGCTTTCATCCTCGTTTTGCAATCTTCGTTGAATTTTCATGATTTTTTCTAGCTAAACATTTTTGAAAATAATTAAGTCTATCAGGCATTGGATCTGTTTAACCAAAGTGATGTTTTTCTGGTCCAAGATTGGAATATCTTGCGGACAATTAAGGTCCTTGGTCAAGTTTTCGACTACACAGTTTTAAGCCAAATTAATTAGGAATCCAATGTCCTTTGATTCATTTCTACAAAGATACGTTGTTCTGACTGCAGTCTAAATTTAGGGGCGTTGCAGGATGATTCAAACTTATACTACTGAAGTCTTTTTTACTCTCCGACTAGTAACCTAGCAGGAAAGTATTGTAATCGACGGAAAAAATCGAGATTTCAGTGGAAATACGCGTTTTGGGATCCCCTGAATCGATTGCAATGATTTCTGGAAAATCTATGTGTGTGTGCCTATATCTGTGAACATAATAGCGTCTAAACGGTACAACGGACCAGGGGACGAACTGGATTGATTGTTTTTGGCCACAATCTGAAAACCGGAAGTGGCAAATGTTACATACATTTTCTTAGAGATTTATGCGATTTTGACCAAACTGACGTTCAATACGACAGTTCTTGTCGGAAAGTTGGGTGGAGGATATTTTGTATTGTATGTATGGGTAGCAGGCTGGAGAAATTTTTATATCTGGAGAAACTCTTTGACATTAGAGGCTGAAAAGGTAATGGTTGCCATAGACATAGACATTGTTTGATTCTAATCGCTTGTTTCATTACGAATATATGTCAGTTTGGAGTACTGACAAGATAAAATACACTTTATTAAATGTTACAACTCTCTTTATTATAGATATTACAATAATATCATACAAATCATATCATTTCAAGACATGTCTATTTTGGAACGCATTTAGAGTCTTTAATGTAGTCGCATACTTTAAGTTCATCATTGAAGTACAAATTCTCTGGACAGTTCATCTCGTAGGCTACGCCCCAGTCGCATTCGTAATACTTGGTGCAGTCTGTAGAATGAGCTAACAAAACAGCAAACTCATCTTGTTGGTTCACGCTCTGTGGACACTCTCCAACCGGTCCAGCTTCGACTGGTACCTCTTCGATCTCCTCAACGCAGTTTACATTATCCGGGAAGTCGCAGTATTGCAGTCCTTCGTCAAAGAGCAAACCGGGAATGCAATTAGCAAGGACAGCCTTTCCATCATTGCATTCTATGAATTTGGTGCAGTCGTATGGATATCTGAAGAAACGCTGACCTTCCTGTGGACAAGAGAAGTCTGAAACACAAAGAAGAAGTTATATATATATAATAATAATTCATTTATTGTGCGAAAAACCAAAGTATACACTCGTAATAAAGAGAAAAGTGAAAAGGACTTCCGAAAATTTGAATTTTCTACGGGAAAACGCGAAAATTTGACGAGAAATTTATACTCAATAGTTAGTACCAACACCAAGGATTAATTTTTTTTTACCTCGCGACTCCACGAGCTCAGTATGTTAACTGTTAGGCGCCCCAAAGTTTGTTATTGTCGAAATTTTAGTATATTATATGACATGTCGTGCGGTTGTTCAAAAATCTCATTTTTTGGCGGAAAAAACGTGAAAATCTTGCGACAAAATTACACTCACAGGTTAAAAGAAACCGTAAGGATTTAATTTCTTGTTAACACACACCTCTAGGACACCCAGTCGCTACGCGTTAGGTTCCGCAAGATTTCTTGTTTTGTTTATTGAAATTTTAGTATATTAAGTGACTAAACCAGTATATAAAGTGACTAAACTAGTATATAAAGTGACTAAACTAGTATATAAAGTGACTAAGTCAATAAAATAAAGAAAAATGCTCACCGTATTCTGTGGATGCAGAAGCTGCGAGCACAAGAGTGCTGATCAATACAATTTTAAACATTTTCTCACTGAATGAACCGGTACAATAAAATACACAATTGCTGTACACTGCTAAGAAACTGTCTGATTTTAGGGGTCTTTGCCAACTTTATATATGCATCTTTGAAGAATGGGAAACCGTCGATAAGATAATAATGACATGCCGACTCTTGAGAATGCTTGTAATTTTTAAATCAATAAGATCCTAAGATCTGATTGCAGATTATCCGGTAGCGTTTACATGACTTCCAAATTGTCGGCTACACTTTTATGAATAGCGAAGATCTGCGGCTACCCTTGTACTATGTATTGTATTGTTTAATCGCTGAGAAAATCGTCTGTTGTTAAGGATACAGTATTTAGTGATTTTTAGAGATTTTATATTTAGACTTATGTTGTCAATGTTTAATAAAGATTAGGTGTCAAATTTTATACATTAAGGGATGGTTTATTCATCTTCAAGGATAGTGGAGTAATTGTCATTTTTATATACACGTAGATTCCCATAAGAGGGGGCTGGCGGCTTCCAGCCCCCAATCCGCAGCTATAAACTATACATGTCGATGTTTGGGAGCAAATACTACATCGACTTCTCTAAATCTGGATCAGACCCATCAAGATTGTTATAGACTAAGGAGAGGGCAATCGAATGGTGTAAGTTTTGTTAAAATTGAGCAAAGGATTGTCGAGATACAGCTCGTTGAAAATCAAGATGTAGGCAATTTTTATCAAAAAGAAAATCGAATAAATGGATTCCTTTGATTCATTGCTTTTATTATCAAGATCTATAACACTACATCTTCTTTCGAAATTAATATATCGAAATCCATCAAAAGATGCAGAAGGAGTTCTCATGCTTCTCTAAAGCAGTAGAAGTTCAAACAGCATTATTAAAATTCATTAGCTTTTATTTTAAATGTGCTAAATAAGTTACATGCGGTATAGACATAAACAAACTCTCTTTGAGTTAAGAGTTCCCTTGAATTATTGTTCTTATTGTCCTGTAACATCACAACCAGCAAATTCAGGCCAGTCACAGGCATCAATGTCTGGATTGAAATGCAGACCATCTTGACAATCCATGTCATAGGCTACTCCCTTGTCGCACTTGCAGAATTTGCTGCAGTCGTCAGGGTGGGGGAAATGGATTGGGAGTTCTGGGTTGACAGCTGGACACTTGCTCGAATCGCACTTTCCAATGGGAGTAGATGTCGGTGTAATCTCTTCTTGGGTTGATGTTTCTGGATCTGGTGACGTGATAGTTTCATCACATCCAGCCGATTCAGGCCAGTCGCAAACATTCAATGATGGATTAAAATGGAAGCCATCTGGGCATTCCATTTCGTAGGCTACTCCATCGTTGCACTTGCAGAATTTTCCACAGTCTGAATTGTGGGCGAAGAGGACTGGAAATTCGCCATTGACGGCTGGACAATTGCTCGAATCGCAGTTTTCGATAGGAGCTGATGTCGGTGTAGTTTCTTCTTGAGTTGTTGTTTCTGGATCTGATGACCTGATAGTTAAATCACATCCAGCCGATGCAGGAAAGTCGCAAGCATTCAATATTGGATTAAAATGGAGGCCAAATAGGCACTCCAGTTCGAAGGCTACTCCCCATTCGCATTGGCAGAACTTGGTACAGTCTGAACTGTGGGGGAAATAGATTGGGTGTTCTCCATTGACGGCTGGACACTTGCTTGAATCACAACCTTCAATCTGAATGTCTGAAAGAGAATAGGTATTAAACGGATGTCCAAAATCTATATGAAGCTGTAGGTTTGGCCGCCCAGAACGAAATGTACTTACCGTTAGCAGTAGCTGCTAGAACCACGGCGGCGAAAATAAGTGTACGAGCGATCATCTTGTTGTATAGAAGCAACTCTGTCGATCGTAGCTTTTATACGAGTATATATTTGGTTTGAGCATGAATTAAAAAAGATTTTGGTGTTAAGTACTATCTTATCATTTCCGCTGTGTTCTTTGTGTTGATCCGATCAAGTGATCAACATAATACAATTAATCCTTGCAGAATTACATAAATACGAGATAACAACACACTGGACACAATCGGACATTCGCACCTCTATCAATCATTTTTTCTACATTCATTTTTTACAAACGTATTGAAGAAGAAATAGAAAAAATCTTGAACATAAAATTTATTTGACTACTTTCTTCCCAAATTTTCATAGACATATATATATATAGACAAGAGTTCACTTGAATTATTGTCCTTATTGTCCTGTAACAGCACAACCAGCTTCTTCAGGCCAGTCACAGAGACCAAGGTGTGGATTGTAATGCAAGTCATTTGGGCAAACTAATTCAAAACCTCGCGAAATGGAATGGGCAATCTGCATTGATGGTTGCACACAAACTCAAATCACAATCTCTAATCTGAATGTCTGAAAATTTAGAAGGGAATAGTTTTTCATTTATTATTAAAATAGAGCAACGAAGAAAGGAAATACAACGTTCTAACTGAAATTAAGCAAAGTAAGCTTAATTAAACTAATGTAAATGTTCGAATTGAGCACCAGTCACTTCTTAACAATAATAAAGTCTGTCAACAAAACTCTATACTCTATAGTGAGTTGGATAATGCCTGTGTTAGACAAGAATAATCTAAACCGGAAATAAGCAGTATTTTTGATGGCTTAAAACGTTTAAAAGTGGCTTTCCTTTAAGATTTATAGCATAATTAAAAAATTAAACTCACCAGATGCAGAAACTGCAAGCAGGAAAGCGCTGATCAATAAAATTTTAATCATTTTATTCTACTGGTTTGGTCGAGATTGCAGACAGATGGTCACACAGGTATTAAGAACGTTCTAGTTTTTGTAAAACTTTATACAACGTGTCTTTGGATACGATGTTATTGATTAGATAAGTTTGAAAATGTACGTCGTATAAACTCTTGACCATTAAGTTTTTAGTCAAAATAGATTACACGTAAAACCTTCTTATTTAATTAAAAATAATAATTAAATTGTCATGTATACATTGTCGATGTGTTCTACTCAAAAATTTATTGTTATTAACACGTTTCAATAGCTAGTTTATCTATGATTGTAAGATTTAGAAAATGTTATGAGGTAACAGTCATAATATCCAGTAAGAAAATTAGTACAGTTACTCCTGATATATTGGTAAATCTAACTTCGTTCATTGGTCATCTCAGCACACAAATGACTTACCCTTTCATTTTTTTGGACCTTATTTTCGCAGTCAGCAAACATCGATAGAATTGTTCAGTTAGTAATTCTGAGCAATATTTTCTATATGGATAGGGAGGGGGGGTTTCCGATGGGTTGAGGCGGAAAATGCGATACAAGAAGATACAAATGCACTGCACCAGTTTTCCACTCATGAAAATGATTTTAGTAGTAATGGGTATATGGGTATACTTTTACAGCCACCACAGCCAATCACAGCTACCGCAATCGCCCTCCCAACCAACTGACTTTCATTACCTGACCTACACGTCATTCTCGTCGTAGCTCCCTTACTGTTACGTCCTGAATATACCTCTTTATTATTATTATGATAAATTTATCGTCATTATTAAACAACAATATTAAAGTGTATCATTTTTATTTTGAATTTGCTAAATAAGTTACATGTGGTACAGACATAGATACTCTTTTTGAATTATGGGTCTTGTTACATGGATTATTGTCCTACGGTGCATCGTGCATCCCATGGCCAATCACAAACCCCCTTCCAGCCGAATTCAAGTCCTGGAGGGCATGTCATTTCGTAGGCTACACCGGCATCGCATTGGCAATACTTTTCACAGTCTGAAGGATGTGGTAAATAAACAGGGAAGGGACCATCGTTTACAGCCAGACATGTGACTGACTCACAACCAAGCCCTTTTGTTTCTACTTCAATTGGCACTGGTCCTTTGACTGTACCATCACATCCAGCTGTTTCAGGCCAGTCGCAGACTTCAAGGTCTGGATTGAAATGCAAACCATCCTGGCATTCCATTTCGTATGCTATGCCCTCGTCGCACTTGCAGAATTTGCTGCAGTCGTCAGGATGGGCGAAATGGATTGGGGATTCTCCATTGACAGCTGGGCATTTGCTCGAATCGCATTTTCCAGTGGGAGGATGAATGGAATGAGGATGGATGGAATTTCTTCTGGGGTTTCTGATGTTTCTGGATCTGGTGACGTGGCAGTTCCATCACAACCGGCTGTTTCAGGCCAGTCGCAAACATCCAACGTTGGGTTGAAATGGAAGCCTTCTGGGCAATCGATTTCGTAGGCTATACCTTTATCGCATTTGCAGAACTTGGCGCAGTCGGAATTATGGGGGAAATGGACCGGAAACTCTCCATTGACCGCTGGACACTTGCTTGAATCACAACCTGAAGTCTTGATGTCTATAAATATACAAGAAAATAGGTAATAGACAGAAAATTGAGGTACAATTCGACACATTAAGCCGTAGGTCAAGTGATATACTTACAATTAGCAGTGGCTGCTAGAACCAAGGCGGAGAGAATAAGTGAACGAGCGATCATCTTGTTGTATGGAAGCTAACTTCGCAACTCTGTCAATCATGGGTATTGCGCGAGTTTATATTTCATTTAGGGGTGAAATTAAAAAAGTCTTGATGTGACGTATTATCTCAACAATTCATTGCTTTTTGTTCTGTATTAGTTTGATAAGACATTATTATGTTATTATAGTTCTAATAATTAATTATTAAAACAATGCACTTCTTACCTGTAGCATTCTATACAATCAAATTTAGATAAGAACACACAGGAAACTATCAATCATTTAAGTCATCTATCAATGCTGTACAATCATTTCCGTACAAAAAAGTGTCCGTACGATAGTACTTCTATACGTATTTTGTGAATATATGGCGTATTTTTATATAAATTAAAAATTTTTGTGGGAAGAATTGGAGAGAAGAATCCTCGAAAGAAAATCTCCAAAAAGAATGGAATAAAGTTGAACCTTCGGTCACGACAAAACTGGTTAATTTTATGGAACGAAGATTGCGAGCAGTAATTACATCAAAAGGAAACCCTACCAAATATTAATATTCTTTTTCTCAGTTTTCATTCTTTTTTTGCATTTGTTGTAGAGATCATTTTAGAATTATTTTACAATTAGAGATAAGACAGTTATTAAAACCTGGTAGTAATAAGAAATTTTTTAAGTAAAACGACGACATCGATAATTCCATTATTATTTTTAATTAAATAAAAACGTTTTACGTGTAGGTAATCATTTTTGACAAAACTTCGATGGTTAACAGTTTAGACGACATTCATTTCCAAATTTATCTACTAATCGATAACATCGCACACAAAGACACCTTATATAAAGTTTTACAAAAACCAGAAGGTTTCTTAGTTCATGTGTGACCATCTGGCTAACTAACATCTCGACCAAACCTGTCGAATAAAATGTTTAAAGTTGTATTGATCAGCACTTTCGTGCTTGCAGTTTCTGCATATGGTAAGTTTAATTTCTTAATAATGCTATAAATCCTTCTTAATTAAGCTATAAATTCACTTTATTCCAATTATAGATTATGCTTGTCCTCCAGAAGGACAACACTTCTACAGATATCCTTACGACTGCACCAAATTCGTTGAATGCCACGATGGCAAGTTTAAACTTGAAAACTGCATCCCTGGATTGTATTTTGATGAAGGTATCCAATACTGTGACTTTCCAGAAAATGTGAACTGCGTTGAGGAAATTGAAGAACCACCTAGCCAAGGTGGACCGGTTGGAACTTGTCCACAAACCGTAGACCAACAAGGAGAGTTCGCAGTTTTGTTAGCTCATTCTACAGACTGCACAAAATACTACGAATGCGACTGGGGTGTAGCCTATGAGATGAACTGTCCAGAAAATTTGTATTTCAATGACGAGCTTAAAGTTTGTGACTATAAAGCAGCGTCTGGATGTGTTCAAGCATAAGAAACGGAGTAATTTGTTATGTTATATGGTGATGTGTATGGTGTTTTATCATATATGAATAATAAAATAGATTTGCTGTAAGTAATTTTTGAGTTCAATGCAATTGTTGTTCAGCCATTTCCTCAACAATTTTTGCATTATTGCACACACAAATTTGTCTATTATTGTACACTAGAGACAAGAAGATAAATATTAAAGAAACATTTATTCGATACAACACTAATACCTTTGAGTGAAGAATATCACTTGTTTCTATATCCGCAAAACGATCATTTGGTTGGTTCAAGTAAAATATAAAATTCTCTCATGCTATACTATATACGCAAGAATAATTTGAATAATTTTAATCCTGGAAAAAGTCACAAAAGGAACAAATGAAAGATAAAAAGGAAATACAGACATTCACACCTTTTATTTAATAACTAACTAGGCAAAATACATAACTAATAAATATTTTTGCAACTAGAATATTCCATTTATTCGACACACAGTACATTTACAGTAGTTATTAATCTTTTTTTTTAAGTATATAATTTTTGTTCATTACATCAAGCAACGTCAAAATCGATAGATACACAACTTACACCTTCCTGCTTTGTTTTTATATTTTATAAGTTACAGATTTAAGGACAGAAGTCAGACAGAGATGAAGTAAGTGATAGTACTCATATTGTCATGTAAGAAAATGTTCATTTAGGGATATAATAAATTATAATACATGTCTATTCATCGGAATTCTTAATACGTTTCTTTATTTCTCAAAATTGCCTGTTTTAACCATGCAGGATAATAGAGTTTATTCTGGTTTTGAAACGATGGTTCAGAAAAACTCTTATATTCCACTTGATCTTCGACTTCCTCGCTGTCTGGCATGATTTTCCTTAAGTTTTGCATTGGAGACAAAGTCCTCTTTCCATACCTGTAAATTAAAACAAGAAAACGAAATATTAAAACCTAGAATATGTGGCTTTGTATACACTTTACTATTGGTTTTGTCAATAAAATTTAACTCAGACAGATTATAACCATTATAAAACCACTTAATCTGTTCCAAATAATATTATTTTTGATTTATTTTAACGCTATTATCTATTAATAAGTATAGATAAACAACACAGGTATTTTTGGTGAGGGGGTTTTAGACAAAAATTAGACGAAGTTAGACAAATTTAGACAAACTAAGACAAAACTTAGACAAACTTAGACAAATTTAGATAAATATAGACAAACTTAGATAAACTTAGACAAACTTGGACCACCTTAGACAAAACTTAGACAAAACTTAGACAAAACTTAGACAAAACTTATACAAAATTTAGACAAAACTTAGACAAAACTTAGACAAAACTTAGCCAAAACTTAGACAAAACTTAGACAAAACTTAGACAAAACTTAGATAAAACTTAGACAAAACTTAGACAAAACTTACCTATTAGCCCCTTTGTCTAAGAATGCCTTCAGTTTTTGGACGTATTCTCGCACTTCTTGTTCGTTGTTGAAAGCATCTGGCCGAGCTGGACGTATCAGCAAACTAGTGTGGACATCTTGGGCCATACACATGGCCAAAAGCATGACGGCTCCCAGGGCTAAGAACTTCACAGAAGTCATTCTTAAAATCTGTAAGCGAATACAATATATCAAGGTTTGAATCCTGCCAAAGACATTTTTAATTTTTTTAAATTTATCCTTTTTAATTTATTATTTTTAACCTTCATCTATTGTTTATAATAACTTTGGCTATCAAATCGAATCGATAACATGAGTACGTATTTTTTTTTTTTTGTTGTTATTACTTCAAGTGTCGATGTAGATAAAAATGAAGATAAAGAACATACTACTGTTCGCGCCGCTCTTTGATAAACAAATTATTTATTTACTAAATAAATTCCGAAATAAATCAGTTTGTGATTTTTTGGGGGGATTGTGACAGGGTTAATTTGTCCAAAATATGCTGGACAAAATCGATTGTTGATGAGAAATTTTTAAAATTAAGACGTCGATATCAAGGCGTGTGTATTTGAGTTAGCTATTGAACAGACGTCAACGATAATATTTAATTAAAAATTACACGTATAAACGGTAGCTCAGTAGCTCTGATAAGTATGATTAAAATCAATTGGAGAACAGCACTTGATCATTTTGTAAGTATTACATCTATTGATTTTAATTAAAAATTGCTTTCAAATCTTACAGATACAGCGCTACTTTAAAAATCTGAGAAAACTACACAACAAAATCAGTTAACAAATTCTATCAATTCAAAGAATTTGCAGAAGTACTGCTTTCAAGCTGTAGTTTGATGAATCGATGAAAAGCCACCATTCAGAAGGATCGTGGGGAATCAAACTCGTTCATAAGACCCTCAACATCGTGACATACACGTAAAGATCCTTCCTTTTTAAAATATGCCTTAAAAGGCTCGTTACGCTTTGTAAATGACACTGTCACACCTCGTGCGAAATGATTCCATTTCTGTAGCCTAGAACCCTAAGTTTTGACAAACCTAAGTCTTTAACCAAATCATTCAGTTCGCACTGGTTTTTAAGGTGAGGTGTTTCCAAAACTTCAAATGGTGAATCTTCACGACTTGCCTGATTTGACAGAGTGATTTCAGACACTCAAATCAATCAGGTAATCAAATCAAATCAGGCAAGTTTCTCCAAACAGGCGAAATTTCTTCAATGTCAAAAATTGAAGATGATGAAGTGGATGGCGCACTTGGGAGGGGATGGTTCTCTCCATGGGGGATAGGTCGCTATGCTGATGGCAAATTTGGAGATTTTTTTATGCTTATCCTTCTTCGAATATCCGGAGACGCTTATCGCGCAAAAAACTTGAGGAAATCTCGCTCGTGTATGGGAACCTTCACAATGTTCATATAAATAGTTGCAAAGCAAAAATTACCAAGTTGATTGTGCGCAGCAAATCCTTCCATATGTTATGGGGATTTAACACATCTACTATCGCGAATAATGCCAGTAAAACATGTGTCAGTTATTGCAGAATAACAGCAAGATAAGGTGGCAGCATAGCACAATAAACCAATAAACTAATTAGATATCCAGCAATACATAATTCGTGTAATTTTGGCGGTAGATGTTTATTAGTACATATTATTGTGAATATTAACATAAAATATTTGTATGATTCATTTCCTGTAGCAACGGTGGATGCTGATCAACGTGCATATCTCTCTTCTGGAATTACAATTTCTATTGATCCGGTATGATTAGATCAGGTCATCAGATAGTGTGACATCCTAATAAAGTAGCTCAAGGTGTCATTATGGTATTTTATTCGATTCGTGATAAACTATATCAGTTGCATGCGCGTTTTTATTTATCGTTTTATGACACTATCATAAAATTGTCGTATCGTCTCAACAACGCATTAAATGCCTGTCGTTGGTCAATATCTATAGTTCTATATAAAAATCTACTATTCAAGATTAATCATCACATCATTTATGGTTATGTTTTTGTTATATCCGCTGAGTTTTATCTGCAATTAACTACTCAATTAATTCCAGTAAAAAATGCTGTCATTCTTCTATTTTCAATAAGGAATACACTGCCACACAGCTTCTATAAAGACTTATAGAGAATTACAATGTAATTCTATGAGTAATTATAATACTAAATTAATTAATCGGTAGCCTGTTTGTTTTTTGGACCGGAAATTATAGATCAATACATGTCAGTCGATTTAAACAAATGTTATTTATGTAAATCTACTGCAGATACTAAATAATTAATGTAATATGTTAATACCAGCAATGAAATAAACAAAACGTCAATGAAACAATTTATTAAAGATTCGGTTGAAAAAATTCAGCTGTCCGCAAGTGTCTGTATGCTCGTGCTCGATCACCTTATTTCTATCACGCATTCCTCTGGAACTACCCGTTAATTGTTCCACACTTATATGACTCTCTTCATTGTCCGATGATGGTGGTGTATTTCGATCCAATAAGACTCTTGTCTCTACCTCTAAGGTCTGTTTTCTTCTGCTGTTGCGACTCTCCACGTCTTCCGCCTAAGTGCGCGGCCATATTGGAGCTTCGCTCCTAGTAGAGAGCCTAGCTGCGCACCTCGCGCCGTTGCATAGATACTTGGCGCTAGGCGACTCATTACAGTAGAGAGCCTAGTAGAGACTCCTAGTAGAGAGCGCAGCTAGGCTCTCTACTAGGAGCGAAGCTCCAATATGGCCGCGCACTAATACGCTTTTCTCTTGGATCACACTCCTTTATACTTTTTATCAGTCCCAGATCTTTTTTCTTGTGATAGGTCTTAGCTTAAGACATTTTCTTCCAATTTTTTCTTTAATCTTCCTAATTTGCAGCTTAGGAGATTAGGAAGGAATAGCAGTTAGTGATAACAACTATATAATTAATCACGGACTGTTAGTAGTCTCTTAGTCTGTTAGTAGGACTATTCTACATAATTATCACATGATTGTTAGTTTTCATTGTAATGTTAAAAGAATCTAAGTTATATTCAAATACATACTGCATAGCATGGAATAAAGAGGATATTTGTTGAAAACAATTGTTGAAATATTGGTACTATAGGCATTATCTGGCAAGATACATATCTCATTACATCCGGCTTAACGGTATTCTTTGATTAGTCATATGTAATGAACGTTGACCACTTCAAGTGGATTCAAGTGATTGATCATCATAATACGATGCGATGAATGAATAACACTTGGAATATTTAGGATTAATACTTTTGTCGTTGTAGATAAGCTGTACGTTGTACTGTATGCTCTAAATTCTAGACTGGAAACATCTGCGGTCCGAATCAGTTAATTCTTGATTAGCGAGATAAAGCTAATGATATAGTGACATATCATTGTTTGATATGTTATACTGTGCAAATGAAAAGCCATGAATACTTAATATATGCTGTATTCTCTGTTAGATCGGACTTTTAAAGTGGATGAAAGGGAAGCAAAATAAAATGCCGTTTGCAGTACCCATGTTGTCACGAGAACCTTCCAATCATGTAGATAATTGCTATTTTTGTACGATAAGCATCTCCGGATATTCGAAGAAAGATAAGCATAAAATAAAATATCCAAATTTGCCATCAGCATCGCGACCTATCCCCCATGGAGAGAACCATCCTCTCCAAGTGCGCCATCCACTTCATCATCTTCGATTTTTGAAACAGAAAAGATTTCGCCTGTTTGAAGAAACTTGCCTAATTTGACAATGTCTAAAATCACTCTGTCAAATCAGGAAAGTCGTGAAGATCACCATTTGAAGTTTTAGGAACACCTCACCTTATAACCCAGTGCGAACTAAATGATTTAGGACTTATTGGGTTCTAGGCTACAGGAATGTAATCGTTGCTCACTGCAATCTTCAATGAACTTAATTATACAAATCTAGGGTTAAACATATTCATTTGAATACAAATTATCAATGGACAAGGTAGAACTGTACTTCATACTGCATATCTTGCAATATAATATTCATTTAAACAGATATTTAAATTTGCACAAGCGATATGATTACATATTACAGTACGATGCGCTTGCTACGGATCTTTTTATTTATTTTTTTTTTAGAGGTATAAGTTAAACGATTGAAGCTCAGTCCGCTTTATAAAGGTAGCCAAATACGTCATTTAAAAGCTCTCGAGTATTATTTGCACTTTGCAAATTACAACTTATTGCTTACGTTTACTTTGGTTGGGGCGAAGCAATTAAGTTTTTCTCTTTCAGGTCGTAAGGGGGTTGATGGATGCCCTATAGGCATTTAATATATATATCTCAGCCCTTCTAAATTTATTTCAAAATCTTATTTACTAAGGAAAATGAGAGACGAATTTGATGGCACAATATTAGACATAGAAAACGATGGATGTTTTGCGATATACCATTTTCTCTTGAATTATATCAATTGAATTATATTTATTCGATACAACACGAATCTTTGAGTGATTACTTGTTTCTACATCCGCAGAAACATCATTTGGTTGGTTCAAGTAAAATACAAAATTCTCAGAGTAAGAATATGATTTTCTTGATGTTCCAAGTATAACTTTTTCTTGTTTTAAGTATGAAGGAACTGCATGAAAGGAATTACGTCTCTTTTAAGCGATACGTACGTATAGTTTTGGGACAAGAAACTGTTTGTTCGTTGAAGCATGTATATTTTTCACCCAACAAAATATTGTTGTTGTGAAACTAAAGTCTTACTCTTTTTATATGTAGAAGAATAACTTTTTCTTCGTCAGAGCAAAATATACTCAACATAAACTCTTAAACCGGAAGAAATAACTATAACATATACTGAAATTCTTATTACAATAAAATATTATTTGGATAGCAAAAATATCCTCTTTGTGCTACACTATATACGCAAGAACAATTGTTCTTGATATCCAAGAATAGAGTTCTCTCTGTGTAGGCTATTCCACTACAATCCTGGTTTTCCTCATAATCCTTGTATGTCACCCATGAAATAAAACACTTATGCATAGATGCAACCAAACAATATACGAACACTCAATATCGTCAAACTTATATAGCGGAAATATGTGGCAAAAGACGCGAGAAACTGTTAGCGCCATCTGTAAAGTAACAGCACAACTTTCTATGTATCTCTCAGAGTAATAATCTTGGGTCAAGAAACTGTTTTTTCGTTGAAGCATATATATTTTTCGACCAACGAAATATTTTTGTTGTTCCAAGACGAACGTCTATTTTTTTATAGACAAATAACTTTTACTTCGTCAGAGAAAAATATACGCACAACGAATACAAAGGTCGCTTTCTGTTTGTTGTATTTAATGCAGGTTGAACATGGATTTTATCGGTCATTATTATCGACTTTATATCGTTTTTAATCTTACATTAATCCAGTGTTATTTAGACAACAAACAATTTGCGAATATTGCACTATTTCGTTTATAGTTACCAGATCAAATTTGCAAAGAAAATCTAATCAAATCATTCTATGGTTGTTTGTGAATTAATTCTTGTTAATGATGTTTTATTAATGATGGAGGTTTTAGAAAAATATGTTTAAACTTTAGTAAAATAAATATAAATCCTTTTGCAAACATTGCGAAATAAAAACAGTAATAGCATTACCTGTCATAAAAAAATCAAGTTCCGAGAAATTTTATCTGTTTAATCTCGCAAATTAGCGAGTGTAAGATTATTTTTTTAGAAGTTCTACTAATCACCGTGGATCTCAAACAGAGACGAAATTCCGTGTAAAATCGGCGGTCGCTTATAGGCTTATCTTGATTAATTTGTCGGTTAGTGGTCGTTGAGTATGTACTTAGATAGGTAAAATTTAAGGAACTCAGTCAGATTCTGAAGTACTGTACTAGAAAGTCGGTGTACTCCCACATACGACTTGAAAATGACCAAAAAAGAGGCACTAAAAACTACATTTATAAACAGCCTGCAAACGTCTGGGTATTGAAGCAACTAAATTTTCTATTTCAATGGGCGTTATTCGTTGCCATTCCTCTGGCAGATTCTCTTTTAGAATTGGAGCAATAGTAATGGCATGTTGTCTTATATTACGCTCCAAAATCTACCCAAACGTGCTTGATAAATTATGTTAGATAATTAAGTCGGGGCTTTGAGGTGGTGAGTTAATTGTCGTGAAGTGTAGTAAAGCAACCATTCCTTAATAATGTGTCTTGTTGAAAAATCCAGCTTCCTCCATTTAAAAGCATCGGTCGATAAATTATGATCGACCGATGCCTCTAAATTATCTTCCAAAATATGTTTATATAACGATTTATAATGATCTATAACGATAACGATCTATATTCCCCTCAATAAACACCAAATTTCCTACTCTAGATGCATCAAATACATGTTCCCGGGTTCTTTCGCTTATGAGGGGTTTCTTGTGTGGAGTTCTGCTGTGGAAACTATTATTGTTCAAAGTTCTTTGAACAGTTCGTGGATACACAATCGTATCTGATATTATTGCTAGCTCTGTGGACAACATCCTGGAATTTATTTTCGGATTTTTTATCCACTTTATTTCAAAATAAACGATACATCTCTACGACTTAGCCTCTTTGGGCGACCACTGCGCGATTTATTTTCAACACTATGAGTATTTTAAAAGTTATTGAATGTAGTTTGAACTGTTGATTTGTTGAGAGATTTGAACTGTTGAAATTGAACAATTTGGAAATTTTACCAAACAATGTTTTGGCATTTCTATATTTTATACCTAGTTTATTAGGCTACAAATAAATCTAGACTACAAATAAGTCTAGACAACAAATAAATCTAAACTACAAATAAGTCTAGATTACAAATAAATCTAGACTACAAATAAGTCTAGACTACAAATAAATCTAGACTACAAATAAATCTAGACTACAAATAAATCTAGACTACAAATAAATCTAGACTACAAATAAGTCTAGACTACAAATAAATCTAGACTACAAATAAATCTAGACTACAAATAAGTCTAGACTACAAATAAATCTAGACTACAAATAAGTCTAGACTACAAATAAATACAATTCATACGAAGCCTAATTTAAAGCCTGAATGCAAAATTAAACAAACGGTACTTCCCCGTAATTATTATCCAGCAGCATACAGTAACATAGAGCATGTCTTGCGGGCAGTATGAAGACTTTTGTCATTCCTTTTCTTTCGTTTCTCGTGAATAATTCGTTAAGTTTATATCGCAGCGAATTATTTTTTGTTATATAATAAAAATGTGGTTTTAAAACTAAACTGCATCATTACATTTCTTCGTAATGCTTTTGGACTCGTCAGATAGCAGAAATGGGGGCGTACGTAGATTATTCCTCGTGAAGTAGGTAAGCATTCATTTCGTTTAAAAATGAGTACAAATTTAACAAAAAGAGAATCATAATAAGTTTGGTAAATCATCCTATATTATGTCTGACGTCTAAATTTATCCCACGCGGTGTACCTAATCACACTAAATAAGTAGTCGACAATTTGTTAATATTCATCCACTTATTCGCGGATTAAACTTAATCACTTTTTCTTGCTTCTGAGCACCTCAAAGTTAATTAAAGGGACCCTTAATTTGTCTGATAAATTATAATTACCAACGTTTTTCGTCCTGAAGAAAATGTTAACGTCTTATAAACGAGAAACAGTTTTATTAAACTGACACCTTAATTATATGCTCCAACGATTCAAATATAAGATTTAACCAAGTTTAACTTTTATCATTTTTTACGTCTAGTTGATTCTTGCAACGATACTTTTCCTAAAATTTTCCTACAAATGCATCATAATAAATAAATTGTATGTTCTGAAATAACATTATTACTAGAGAAGAACCGAATAGGTTTAATTTTCCGATATATGTTGCTGTTTTTCTATTTTTTAGTCTTCAATAAGGTCTTTACGAATAAGGCTCTGGGTGGGGCGAGTGGCTCTAGCGGTAGAGTCCCACCGCCTTTCGCAAGAGGCGTAAAACCGTGGGTGCCGGCAACCAGTTGAACACCTCTGGTTGTAGTTATCAAACAGTATGTAAAAATGGGTAAGCACAAAGGGCCAAGAATTGGCCTAGGTGCAGCGGAATAAACCGCACCCAAAACAATTACAACAACAAGGTCTTTACGAGTCAAAATGCATTGCTGATTTTTACATTTTATGTATATTATGCAGAAAACATTGTAGATTACATGTATAAAAGCAGCAGTTGTGTATATTATTTGACAGAAATATGTGTCCTTTGGCAAATGTGTCAGATGGGTTGTGATATCTTTACGATTTTACAGTTTTCAACGCATGTTTATTGCGGTCTATCTGACAAAGATTAATTATTATCAATTCGCTCTATCGATAATCCAAGCATTGTCTTTCAGATTTTTATTAGTTTGCCTCGTCGGTATTCTATTGTAATAGATAATTCAGTTTTAAGCTACACTTTGATACACCGTTACGTTTATGATCTGTTTTTTTGTTATGCGAAATACTAAAATAGTAATTAATGATTGATTACGTTCTAGATTTTGTATATATTTCTTAGTTGTTTATGTTGTTCAAATAATACATACTACAGTGGCCGACAAAAGTCTACGTACTATTTCTGCCATCCGACGTGTCCAAAAGCCTTTCGAAGAACAGTAATGATGCAGTTTTGTTTTAAATTTACATTTATTATTATATAACAAAGAATAGCTTGTTTGCAATATAAACTTAACGAATTATTCATGACAAACGGAACAAACGGAATGACAGAAGTCTACATACGGCCCGCATGGCATGCTCTTTGTTACTATGTGCTGGCTGGATAATAGCGAGGAAGTACCGTTTGTAATTTTGCGTTCAGGCTTTAAATTAGGCTTCGTATGAATTGTATTTATTTGTAGTCTAGACTTATTTGTAGTTTAGATTTATTTGTAGTCTAGACTTATTTGTAGTCTAGACTTATTTGTAGTCTACATTTATTAGTAGTCTAGACTTATTTGTAGTCTAGATTTATTTGTAGTCTAGACTTATTTGTAGTCTAGATTTATTTGTAGTCTAGACAGTTTTAAGAAGTGTACAGTTGTGACAATGACTCCTCGAAAAGAAATTTCAAGCGATATGCGAAACTAGGTATAAAATATAGAAATGACAAAACATTGTTTGGTGAAATTTCCAAATTGTTCAATTTCAAGAGTTCAAATCTCTCCACACATCAACAGTTCAAACTACATTCAATAACTTTTTAAATACTCATAGTGTTCAAAATAAATCGCGCAGTGGTCGCCCAAAGAGGCTAAGTCGTAGAAATGTATCGTTTATTTTGAAATAAAGTGGATAAAAAACACGAAAATAAATTCCTGTATGTTGTCCACAGAGCTAGCAATAACATCAGATACGATTGTATATCCACGAACTGTTCAAAAAACGTTGAACGATAATAATTTCCACAGCAGAACTCCACACAAGAAACCCCTCATAAGCGAAAGAACCCGGGAACATGTATTTGATGCATCTGGAGTAGGAAATTTGGTGTTTATTAAGGGAAATATAGATCGTTATCGTTATAGATCATTATAGATCGTTATATAAACTTATTTTGGAACATAATTTAAAAGCATCGGTCGATCATAATTTATCGACCGAAGCTTTTAAATGAAGGACGTTGAATTTTTCAAGAAGACACATTGCTAAGGAATGGTTGCTTTACTACCCTTCAGGACAATTAACTCACCACCTCAAAGCCACGACTTAATTGTCTAGCATAATTTATCAAGCACGTTTGGGTAGATTTTGGAGCGTAATATAAGACAACATGTCATTACTAGTACTCCAATTCTAAAAGAGAAGCTGCAAGAGGAATGGCAATGAATAACGCCCATTGAAATAGAAAATTTAGTTGCTTCAAGACCCAGACGCTTGCAGGTTGTTTATAGATGCCCGTAGTAGGCCAACCAAATATTAAATAATAATTTTGATTAGTTTTTAGTGCCTTAGTGAAGCCTTTTCTGGTTATTTTCAAGTCGTATGTAGACTTTTGTCATTGCTTTTTTCTTCTTTTCAAGAATAATTCGTTAAGTTTACATTACAGCTGGTTGATTTTGTTATGCACGGAGATCACTGAAAAGACCCTAACTGTCCAGATAATCACAGGTTCCTTAAAAATTCTTACACCCACCGCCATAATGAGAATTAATGTACAATTTAATGACCATTAAAAAGCTTCTACTGACAAAGACTGCTGCATTAGCATTAAATTAATGTGCCGTCTTATTTTGAAGAGACCTTCTCGCAATGGTGAACATCTGACAACTTAAACGATGTCTAAACTTGAACAATTAATTCATTAGCAACATTTTTACTTTCAGTTAGAACCGTAGAATACAATAGCGCCCAAGCGTATTTAGAATTATCAGGGGATGAACTGGATTGTTTTTGCTGAAAATTTGATAACCTTAAGTGGTAAATATTACAGGTATTCCCTTAGGGATTTAACCGATTTTGACCAACCAGCTCATCCTCTACTGACTTTAAATATGTATACCAATTTACAGGTCATTGGGATGAACGGTTTAGGCGCTATAAGCGTTTATAGAACTAGTCTGACAGGCATCCAGAGTGGATGTGGCTTCACAAAATTGGAAAATTGCAAAAGGTTTATTGACATTTTCCACGGAATTTTTATATATTTTTATCTGTTAGCTGTAATGGTTGAATTAATTAATTAGTTAATTGATGCGGTTTTTATATATAGCACGTGAGTTCACTTCTTGGCTGTCGTTATAAAAAATAATTATTGTACATTGTAAACAATGTTATCTTTATTTCTTCTGTTATCTTATTAAATGGGCTATAATGCACAGAGGGAAACATTTATTCGATACAACACGAATATCTTTGAGTGAAGAATATCACTTGTTTCTATATCCTCAGAAAGATCATTTAGTTGGTTCAAGTAACATACAAAATTCTAGTAAGAATATGATTTTCTTGATGGTCCAAGTATTACGTTTTCTTGTTTTAAGTATGAAGGAACTGCTTGAAAGGAATTACGTCTGTTTTAAGCGATACGTACCTACGTATACTTTCGGGTCAAAAAACTGTTTGTTCGTTGAAGTTCACCCAATAAAATATTGTTGTTGTTGTAAAACGAACGTCTTACTCTTTTTATATGTAGAAGAATAACATTTTCTTCGTCAGAGAAAAATATACTTAACATAAACATACTAAATTCTTAAAAAATTCTACCACACATAACCAAATTGTTCTACCTAATTAAAAATACTTGCCTTTCTGTCATATAATTTCTTGTTATATAATTTATTCCTCCCCCTTGCTTTTAAGGCTTTCCTGCTATTTTAAAACATTACAACGTGACTATTCAGACCTGGAAACTGTATTGTTAAGTTTTAAAAACTTCGGTCTTCAGTTCCATCCAACAGAATTAAAAATTACCGAAGAAAACTTCATTAATAATTCATGGCAAGTGGTCAGTGCATCGTCCTGAATTAACAAACGAATGAACGGACTGTAAATGTAATTTTCAGCACATTACAGGAAACTCTACATAGCAACGCATTAAACGCTTTCAGTTATCATTAAAATATTATCAGCCGTTTGTCCGTTGCAATTATTTTCGTATTAAATGCCAGCGTATGAACGATTTCAAATCATTTTATCGTCAAATGCATAAGTACGTTAGTGTCAGAAATATCTAACACCCAATAATATATCTTAATACTTACGTTTTAAAAAAAAGTTCATGGTTTTGTTTATATTTATTATGTTTGAAATGTATGTATGTATAATATTTCACGACATTCACGAGCGATGTAGAAGAGATTATAGATTATGTCAAGGAAGGTGGGATTAACCTATTGGTGGAGATGTTTATACTAATCCTGGAACATGCTCCTGAGCTAAACTAAACAAAGATTGACAACAATCCTACTTTTTATACAAACAGATTATGTAGATGTACACCACGCTCGTTAAATAAGTAGATACACATGCGTAGATAGTAGATATAATCAAAATAAATCTGAGAATCGTGCAATATCAAATATTTTGTGTTCAAGATAAAATTTAGACAGGAAATATTACGTCCAGAATCTAAGTATTGAAATATCGTCTGCTTCTTTCTGTCAACGATATATTTTGACTTATTTTGTAGAAGAATTCTTTTCAGAGACAAAACTGTCAGACTTATGCAAATTCAGTTTCATTTGTGTTGGTTTTACATCTCTTTTCTCTCTTTGTAGCTGTTAGTAAAAACAGATCTTCCACCAGTACGTCTAATATTTAAATTTACATACTTTCTGAGCCCAGTGTACCTTCATTAGTTGATATACCATCGAAATCGAATATAATGAACAAGAAAACCACATAAATCTATACATTTAATGCAGTATGACTAACTTTACACACCAAAACATGACTAAAATTCGGAGAAATTACAAATTATTTCGTTCAACGTAAATATATTGGTCGTATTTTCACTCTCTATCTAGATTTGGCTGAGAGATATACAAATGTGGGATTCCCACAAGCTGTTAAAATCTATTTTATAAACATTAGGACAGATATTCCTCCCATTCAATCGAAGAGAAGCGAAATCTCGACGTATGTACATAAAACGATGCCAATTAATTAAAGTTTCCGTAGTCACAAAGTAAATAAAATTCGGTTACTCACAGTAGAAGGTTTACGTTTACAAATCAAACTGCATTTTTTAGATGTGACTTTCCTTTGAGCGAAATTGTACGTAAATATTTGCGTGTCTCTATCAACAGAAAATTACCCCAGAAAAGACACGCATAATTCAGGCACACATTTTTGGTATATATATTTGAAAAATCTAGATTTTTCTCCTTAGAAAAATTGAGAAAAAGTGAGAATAAGACTACAATAAACATAGTTAAAAAAATCTTACCTTTCCTTTCTTAGCAAACGTCAAGCACGTCGCCAATCTACCAAAAATATCGCCGAAAAATCACAAACTTTTCTTTACCAATCTCTTCTGATGTTCTTTCAGAAGCCAACAGCAAAGTAAGAAGAATCTTAGAGGGGTCTGTGACGTCAAAATAGGGCAGAGAAGATCACACGTTGTTGGATGCTTTTCACCGTTCAACAGGTAAGGCAGAAATGATTTGAAAATTGGCGCTTGCCCCGTTTTATATTGCAAGCTTTTGAGTAGGACGTTGTGCTTTCGCACCAAAGCAGGCAGACGCACGCAACAACCCGCTTGATTTCACCCACAGTTGATTATTAGACCATATTTTTACATAAAATTCACTTTTCGAACTTATTTTTACTTTCCAGCTAGTATGTGGAGTTTGAGTGTTTCAATAGGTCTATTGAAAAAGGTAGTCATTTAATGATATTCTATCTTTTTTTCTGCTTCAAGTTGATAACTAAATAATCTATCAACTTGTATTGCTTCTGATTAACTTTACTAATTCTTATTTCAATATGTTATTAGTATTACCGATCTAATTTCGCGTATATATTTCTTCTATGAAAACATATTGTATGCATAAACATAAACAGCAAAACTATAACAATTATAACTTAATAACGAACGCACATATTGATAGGAACACCGGATATGTAAGCTAAAGTTATTCCTGAACAAAGTGCATTTTAGTGTAGGTATAGTTCAAATATTAATTGAGATGTTATACCAATAACTGAGATATTATTACATACCAGTAATTGAATGTTTGCTTGCCTGTTTTAGTTTGATCAATAACTTCGACCATAGTTAGCCTCTTTAGGCTGTACAGAGAGAAAAGAAATCTAAGTCAAATAAATTTATTTGGAATATTTCTGTGTAGAAAGAAATAGTTTTCCCTGAAAAAAAAAGTAGAAATTGTTTGATTTTAATTGCAGAAAGACGTTTGACTGAAATAAACCTGGTTTTATTTGAAATAAAGATCGACCTTGAGGTAAATAAATATCTTATTTGAAATTATTTGGAAGAGAAAGACATAGATTTGAGTGAAATGTGTTTGAATCAAAAAACGTGCGGTTTCATTAAAAATTATCGCTATGTCTACTGGCGGGGAGATGGCGCTAACGTCTCTAGCCTCGCGTTGGCTTAGTTTGAGCTTATATAAGCTGAGCTACGGAAAGCGAGCGGTATTCTGGTTTCTCTTCATTTGTGAATAAGTCTGTAGTCTCTACTATAGATTTCCGTGGAGAAAAATAATCTAATGAGTCCACCATAACCTTTTATTGTGTTTTTCAATATGTCAAGTACATACTAAATTGTCAGTAAAGGAAGAAGAGTAAAGAACGTAGAGTTCTTGAAACAAAATATTCTTTTGAAAAAATTATATTATTAAATTTAAATTAATTAACGTTCATTCTATGACTTGAAGCAAAATCGTTTCATTCAATTTTTCTTTCACTCTGTGTAGACAGAGTATAGTTGGCTAGTACCACGTATTACGGTATGGCTACTGGCTATATATAAAATGCTATAGCTTCTATAGCATTTTATACGTTTTATACGTTATACGATCGTAGAAATCCCAAACCATAGAGAATTATGAATTTTTATAGTGTTTTAACGTTTATGCTATAAAGATATGACTGCCTACAGCTATACAAGTAGCTATTAGAATTATTCTGAGAGACCATGGTCAATTGAGGTGATTTCTGAAACTACTGACAAACTTAAGGTTGATTTGTTAATCTACTTTGGAATTATCAAATGCCTAAAATTAACGTGCACACAGAAAGAACTATCAAGAAAAATTGTTCTTGCCTATATACTGTAGCACGAAGAGGATTTTTTTCTATCAAAATGATATTTTTTTCTAATAAAAATTTCAATATAGTTGTTTCAACGGTTAGTTATTCTTACGATTTAAGAATTTAGTATGTTTATGTTAAGTATATTTTTCTCTGCCGAAGAAAAAGTTATTCTTCAATAAAAAGGTAGACGTTTGCCTTACAATAACAAAATTATAACAAAAATATATGCTTCAACAAAAAAACAGTTTCTTGACCGAAGATTCTTACTCTGAGAGATACATAGAAAGTTGTGCAATTACTTTACAGATGGCGTTAACAGTTTCTCGCGTCGTTTGCCACATATCACCGCTATATCAGTTCGACGATATTGAGTGCTCGTATATTGTTTGTTTGCATCTTTGTATAAGTGTTTTATTTCATGGGTGACTTACAAGGGTTATGAGGAAAACCAGGATTGTATGGGACTAGCCTACACAGAGAGAATTCTATTCTTGGATATCAAGAGAAAATGTTCTTGCTTATATAGTGTAGCATGTTTTAAGAGTTTAGTATGTTTATGTTGAGTATATTTTGCTCTGACGAAGGAAATGTTATTCTTCTATAAAAAAAAATAGACGTTCGTCTTACAACAACAAAGATATTTCGTTGGAGGAAAAATATATATGCTTCAACAAAAAACAGTTTCTTGACCGAAGATTCTTACTCTGAGAGATACATAGAAAGTTGTGCAATTACTTTACAGATGGCGTTAACAGTTTCTCGCGTCGTTTGCCACATATCACCGCTATATCAGTTCGACGATATTGAGTGCTCGTATATTGTTTGTTTGCATCTTTGTATAAGTGTTTTATTTCATGGGTGATTTACAAGGATTATGAGGAAAACCAGGATTGTAGTGGAATAGCCTACACAGAGAGAATTCTATTCTTGGATATCAAGAGAAAATGTTCTTGCTTATATGGTGTAGCATGTTTTAAGAATTTAGTATGTTTATGTTGAGTATATTTTGCTCTGACGAAGGAAATGTTATTCTTCTATAAAAAAATAGACGTTCGTCTTACAACAACAAAGATATTTCGTTGGAGGAAAAATATATATGCTTCAACAAAAAAACAGTTTCTTGACCGAAGATTCTTACTCTGAGAGATACATAGAAAGTTGTGCAATTACTTTACAGATGGCGCTAAGAGTTTCTCGCGTCTTTTGCCACATATCACCGCTATATCAGTTCGACGATATTGAGTGCTCGTATATTGTTTGTTTGCATATTTGTATAAGTGTTTTATTTCATGGGTGACTTACAAGGATTATGAGGAAAACCAGGATTGTAGTGGAATAGCCTACACATAGAGATGATTCTTGGATATCTAGAGAAAATGTTCTTGCTTATATGGTGTAGCATGTTTTAAGAGTTTAGTATGTTTATGTTGAGTATATTTTGCTCTGACGAAGGAAATGTTATTCTTCTACATATAACAAGAGTAAGACGTTCGTTTTACACCAAGAACAATATTTTGTTGGGTGAACAATATAAATTCTTCAACAAACAAACAATTTTTTGACCCAAAAGTATACGTACGTATCGCTTAAAACAGACGTAATTCCTTTCAAGCAGTTCCTTCATATTTAAAAACAAGAAAACGTAATACTTGGAACATCAAGAATACCTTTTACAAATACATTCGAATAAATTGTTCCCTAATTGTCTATATCTCACAAAAGAAAACGTTCCCATAAAAGAATTAAATGCTATTTTTGAAATTAGATGACCACAGTTTGTAAATTTAAGGGTAGGTGAACTTACAACGGCATTAGCCTGATTTAATTGGATTTTTGCCACTTCTTCCACGGCTTTTAAGCCGACCGTTGAGAACTTTTCAACCTCTTTTACAGCAATTCACAATTAGCAGACGTTAATGCAATCTAAAAATAAAAAAAAAAAACGCCACCGTACAAATCCGCCTGACATTTTAAAATCGTTCAGTTTCTTTTTATTTTTACCTTAAATTCACTTTCTTACAACCGGATTACCAATCTTTAATATTTAATTTATTTTTAATTTATTTATTTCCTTTGGTATTTCATACAAAAAAAACGAACATGCTGTATATGTAGATTATTTAATCCAATATCCGTGTATGTGGGGCCAAAACTGCATCGATAAACTTGAAATGTAAATTGCTTTTGTCGTATAAAACAGCAAACAATCAAATATTTGGCTCCCTAGGGAAAAGGTAGCTTCACTTTGCTATCCATGTATGTTTAATCCACCATATGTTGCCGCCAATATGACGGAACGGTCTCCTATCTCACCGCATGTTCTTTATTTCACCTCATAAACAGATAGGCACCACTATATTGACTGTACAGTCTCGTTTCCTCTGGTAAAAAAAACTTCAAAATATGCCTACTGAAGCCCTACAGGCAGTTCAACTTCAAGGACTTATGTTATGGTCACACTAGACCGTTTTACTAGCCTGCTATTTGCTACTGGCTGCTAACAGTGTGACCACTCACTGTTTTACCAGTTGGCGAGTGAGTTTAGCAGCAGCCAGCCCACCAGCGCTTGTTTAACTTTTACACCAACCAGCTAACCAGAAAGACGTTTGACTGAAATAAACATGGTTTTATTTGAAATAAAGATCGACCTGGAGGTAAATAAATATCTTATTTGAAATTATTTGGAAGAGAAAGACATAGATTTGAGTGAAATGTGTTTGAATCAAAAAACGTGCGTTTTCATTAAAAATTATCGCTATGTCTACTGGCGGGGAGATGGCGCTAACGTCTCTAACCTCGCGTTAGCTTAGTTTGAGCTTATATAAGCTGAGCTACGGAAAGCGAGCGGTATTCTGGTTTCTCTTCCTTTTTGAATAAGTCTGTAGTCTCCACTATAGATTTCCGTGGAGAAAAATAATCTAATGAGTCCACCATAACCTTTTATTGTGTTTTTCGATATGTCAAGTACATACTAAATTGTCAGTAAAGGAAGAAGAGTAAAGAACGTAGAGTTCTTGAAACAAAATATTAGTAATATATAGTTAACTAATATTCATTAACTCAGTGCTTTCAAAATTTATGTAGTTAGGTTCAAGGCAGGTAGCCAATAAAACCCCACAAATTGGTATCAAATATGAAATATTTCATAATTGCTACGCCTTCACCTGTCAAAAGACAATACATTGTCTCCCTGTTATACGTACCTACCTGGTGACATAAAATGCACCAGAAATAGTTGATCTTATAGTTTGAATTGAGGCTTGCTGGTGGCTACTACCAGCTGTTGCTGCTAGCAGCACAGGCAACTAGTGGCTAATAAAACAGCCTGGTTTTTAATTTGAAAACCCTGCGTTTGGCTGGGGGTAAATTTAAATATTATCGCTGTCGATCAGTAAATCCATTAATGTGGAATAAAAAAGGTGTTAAAATAAAAAGAACAAAAACAAGATAAACGTGATATTGTTAGGATGTCATAGATAGGAGGGAAGTTGTGACAAGAGTTGTTTGAGTAAGATTATTTTGTCAATTGATCGCGTGTCGTCGTCGAATGATGTGTTAATTGGAGTGTTTATTTAGCATAGCTAATGATTTATAATTATTATAATGCGTATCAATTAATATAATGTATTATTATAATGCAAAACACCCACTTGATACTGCTGACAGGAACTTTATCGGCGTGTCCTTATTCCACTACATGCCAATTATATTATTTTCGCGCTTCACGGAACTAAAAAGTACCTAGCCTAATCTGCATATTGTAATCGAGGTACGAACAATGTCCATTAATGTTATTTAGAGTATATAATATGTACAACACGAGTGCATAAGGGACATATTTACTTCATTTTTCTGAGCACAAACTGATTCTTCTTCTTTTGAAAGGAAAACTGTGATTGATAATTGGAAAACAGTGAGAAATTCCATCCATTTATTTGAAATATAGCAAGTATTATACTGTGTGTGTAATAATTGTGTATTGCCTCTCAGACATCGGCTAAAATTTTGTATACGTATTTAGAATTATCAGGGGACGAACTGAATTGTTTTTGGTGAAATCAAACAACAGGAAAATGGAAAATATTACAGACATTCTCTAAGGGATTCAACCGATTTGGACCAAATTGATAACAGCTCATCCTCCAGTGACCTTATTAATTCAAATTTAGAGACCAGTGGGACGAACGGTTTCGGCGTTATAAGCGTTTATAAAAACTGTACGACATTAGCCGCCCGGGTCCAGTGTGGGGTTCAGAGTGGATTTGGCTTCAGGAAATTGAATAATTGAAAGATTTAAACTTACTACCACTATTGAAAAGAACATATTTCACACATTTTTAACGAAATAAAGCTGTGCTAGGAGCCAAATGTTGAATTTTATAAATACAAAGAATGTAATTCATTAAATGTATATCAATAATACGCTTGTCATAGTTCGGGAATGGCAGTTTCAATAATAAACTTCTTTCTCTTTTGTCAATAATGCTGTGGTTTATTATACTGGAAATAATTGAATTGCCCAAAAGTAGTAAAAGCAATAAAACAACATGCAGGTAGTTCCAATTATAAATAAACTTGTTTTAGGTCAGGAATGTTGTATTTTATGACTAGAAAGAATTTAATTCGCAAAAACTAGATGCCATAAAATAGCAGGTACTCCCAATAATCAATAAATTTGACGTAGGTCAGGAATGTTGTACTCAATGACTAGAAAGAATGTAATTCGCAAAACCGGATGAAATAAAACAGCAGGTAGTCCCAATAAACTTGTTTTAGGTCAGGAATGTTGTATTTTATCACTAGAAAGAATTCAATTCGCAAAAACCAGATGCAATAAAACAGCAGGTACTCCGAAAAATTAATAAATTTGTCTTAGGTCAGGAATGTTGTATTTTATGACTAGAAAGAATCTAATTCGCAAAAAACCAGAAGCAATAAAACAACAGGTTGTCCCAATAATCAATGAACATGTCTTAGATCAGGAATGTTGTATTTTATGACTAAAAAGAATTTAATTCCCAAAAACCAGATGCAATAAAACAGCAGGTACTCCGAATAATTAATAAATTTGTCTTAGGTCAGGAATGTTGTATTTTATGACTAGAAAGAATTTAATTCGCAAAAACCAGATGTAATAAAACAGCAGGTTGTCCCAATAATCAATAAACATGTCTTAGATCAGGAATGTTGTATTTTATGACTAGAAAGAATTTAATTCGCAAAAACCAGATGTAATAAAACAGCAGGTTGTCCCAATAATCAATAAACATGTCTTAGATCAGGAATGTTGTATTTTATGACTAGAAAGAATTTAATTCGCAAAAACCAGATGTAATAAAACAGCAGGTTGTCCCAATAATGAATAAACATGTCTTAGATCAGGAATGTTGTATTTTATGACTAGAAAGAATTCAATTCGCAAAAACCAGACGCAATAAAACAGCAGGTACTCCGAATAATTAATAAATTTGTCTTAGGTCAGGAATGTTGTATTTTATGACTAGAAAGAATCTACTTCGCAAAAAACAGAGGCAATAAAACAACAGGTTGTCCCGATAATCAATAAACATGTCTTAGATCAGGAATGTTGTATTTTATGACTAGAAAGAATTTAATTCGCAAAAACCAGATGTAATAAAACAGCAGGTTGTCCCAATAATCAATAAACATGTCTTAGATCAGGAATGTTGTATTTTATGACTAGAAAGAATTTAATTCGCAAAAACCAGATGTAATAAAACAGCAGGTTGTCCCAATAATCAATAAACATGTCTTAGATCAGGAATGTTGTATTTTATCACTAGAAAGAATTCAATTCGCAAAAACCAGATGCAATAAAACAGCAGGTACTCCGAAAAATTAATAAATTTGTCTTAGGTCAGGAATGTTGTATTTTATGACTAGAAAGAATCTACTTCGCAAAAAAACAGAGGCAATAAAACAACAGGTTGTCCCAATAATCAATAAACTTGTCTTAGATCAGGAATGTTGTTTTATGACTAGAAAGAATTTAATTCGCAAAAACCAGATGCAATAAAACAGCAGGTAGTCCCAATAATCAATAAACTTGTGTTAGGTCAGGAATGTTGTATTTTATGACTAGAAAGAATCTAATTCGCAAAAAAACAGAGGCAATAAAATAACAGGTTGTCCCAATAATCAATAAACTTGTCTTAGATCAGGAATGTTGTATTTTATGACTAGAAAGAATCTAATTCGCAAAAACCAAATGCAATAAAACAGCAGGTAGTCCCAATAATCAATAAACTTGTGTTAGGTCAGGAATGTTGTATTTTATGACTAGAAAGAATCTAATTCGCAAAAAACCAGAGGCAATAAAACAACAGGTAGTCCCAATAATCAATAAACTTGTGTTAGGTCAGGAATGTTGTATTTTATGACTAGAAAGAATCTAATTCGCAAAAACCAAATGCAATAAAACAGCAGGTAGTCCCAATAATCAATAAACTTGTCTTAGGTCAGGAATGTTGTATTTTATGACTAGAAAGAATCTAATTCGCAAAAACCAAATGCAATAAAACAGCAGGTAGTCCCAATAATCAATAAACTTGTCTTAGGTCAGGAATGTTGTATTTTATGACTAGAAAGAATCTAATTCGCAAAAAACCAGAGGCAATAAAACAACAGGTTGTCCCAATAATCAATAAACTTGTCTTAGATCAGGAATGTTGTTTTATGACTAGAAAGAATCTAATTCGCAAAAAACCAGAGGCAATAAAACAACAGGTTGTCCCAATAATCAATAAACTTGTCTTAGATCAGGAATGTTGTTTTATGACTAGAAAGAATCTAATTCGCAAAAAACCAGAGGCAATAAAACAACAGGTTGTCCCAATAATCAATAAACTTGTCTTAGATCAGGAATGTTGTTTTATGACTAGAAAGAATTTAATTCGCAAAAACCAAATGCAATAAAACAGCAGGTAGTCCCAATAATCAATACAACAGGTTGTCCCAATAATCAATAAACTTGTCTTAGATCAGGAATGTTGTTTTATGACTAGAAAGAATCTAATTCGCAAAAAACCAGAGGCAATAAAACAACAGGTTGTCCCAATAATCAATAAACTTGTCTTAGATCAGGAATGTTGTTTTATGACTAGAAAGAATCTAATTCGCAAAAAACCAGAGGCAATAAAACAACAGGTTGTCCCAATAATCAATAAACTTGTCTTAGATCAGGAATGTTGTTTTATGACTAGAAAGAATCTAATTCGCAAAAACCAAATGCAATAAAACAGCAGGTAGTCCCAATAATCAATACAACAGGTTGTCCCAATAATCAATAAACTTGTCTTAGATCAGGAATGTTGTTTTATGACTAGAAAGAATTTAATTCGCAAAAACCATATGCAATAAAACAGCATGTAGTCCCAATAATAAATAAACTTGTAAACTCAGTATACAGCCTAAATTTCAGTAAAACCAATGGGAAGGAACACTTATATTTAATAATAATAATAATAATCAGTCCCAAGTCTACTCTAGATCACCGTGGCGCCACCTGTTAAAAACTTACTAAAGTAACAGCACTCCCGCCGTCTTCAAAAATCTTCTCAAGTCGCAACCCCGGTCCATTTCTAAACATTGTATTCTGATTCTATATTTACTATAGTTTATTCCTTTCGTTTTCAATAAACAAAAAATCAGATACAACTTACACTATATCAAAACTTAACACCATACTTACCTACAGCATACATAGACAACTCAATACATACACAACCAAACAAACTAAAAAAAAAAAATACTCATCGAAACACTTTATTGGTCTACAACTCGTCAAATCACAAAACCAACCAACATCGTACAAAATCCATAACCTAACATCCCTCCTTCGTCGACCAACCATCAACAATCCCCCGTCGATTCTTCTCCGCATTCGTCGGCACCCCTTTCGGATTCTCAAGCAATATCGTCCCAGCGACACCATTCTCCGTAAAATTCAAGAACTTACAAAACGACCCGGTCGAAGCAGCATCCCTCCGGAAACCACAAACCGGCGGCTCCTTGGCCACGTAGACAACCTGTCCCGCGTACTTCCCCAATCCCTCCGTAACCACTTCACCATCTTCCGCGTAAACATTGAAATTTTCAACGTTGAAAAGCCGAATAATCGCTTGTTTTAACTCGGAAAGCGTTATTAATCCTTTACCGTTTTCCAGGAGGACCACGCCTTTGGTTGAGGAGTTACAATAACGCGTTTCTAAGTTAACAACTTCGACGTTGAGGAATTTTATTTGCGGGCGGTCGAGGTTTTTGATATTTTTCGTGATTAGGATTTGTAAGGGGCAGTCTTTTATCGATTGGGTGTCCTCGATGATTAGGGAGTCTTTGGACGTCCGGGAGGATAATAAAGCGAAAGGCGCTCGGATAGTTTCTTCGATGAACGACTTAAATCCCTCGGCAACTCTCGCTAGTTCCCCCTCGGTCTTATAAAAGACGGAAATCTCATCCGACGGCACTAAATGTGCTTTTTTACGCAACTTCTGCACGCGGTTTATTATCTCACGAGCTGTCCCCTCGTCTTGCATCGACGAATCCGGCGTGCAATCCAACAAAACCAAAACATCGTTATCGCTGTGTACCTCGTACTTCTCCGATGATAAATCCGTCTTGAAAATCAACCTAATTTCGCTCAGGTCAACCCTATGCCCCAAAATCTCACGATACCCATTCCTAACCATCTCGTTGATCTCCCTGTCCGTTAACTCCTTAATAGCAACCGTAACCTTCTTAAAATCCCCCTTTAATCTCAAACCTAACACTTTATGATCAGGCTCAGCCCGTAAAGTGATCCCATAACGGCTCTTATCCGTGGTTATCGTCAATTTCCGGACGTTCAACTCGGAAAGAACGTACGACTCTAAACTTTTGACGTCGGATACGTATTCGGGGTTTTGGTGGACGACGATGACCTCTGGTAGGGGGTATTTGATGGGGATCGTTTTGCGATCGCGGATGACCCGTCCGAGTTCGATTACGCTTTGCATTCGGCCGACGGCCGTTTCGATTTTGACGTTGATTAAGTTGGAGTCGGGTTCGGGTAGCATGAGGTAGTGGACGCTGTCGGCGTTCTCGTCGGTGAGCGTTTTTAGGTATTGGTACATGGTTTCGCAGAGGAACGGGGCGAACGGCGACATCATCTTGATGATGTTGAATAGGACGTTGAATAGAGTGACGAGGGATTGCTTGCAGTCGGATTTGCCGCCTTCGCCCTTTAGTCGTTTACGGTTCATTCGGACGTACCTGTTAACAGATTTTTTTCTAATTTAGAAACTGATTTGTTTATTTTTTTATAGTATATAAAAAAACCTCTAGTGTGCCATATTGTGGCTGGTTCAAAATTTCTTAAAAAAATGGATTCCAGGAATAATATCCCATCTGATACCGTTGGAATCATGCAACTCGTGCAATCACATCGGAAAAGGTTTACTCCGAAAGGAGAAAATATCATAAAATACCTATTTTGGCACCATTATCAAACTTTGGAAGATCATAACTTCCGAACGGTTTCAGATAGACAAAATCCAATAACACCATTGGAATCAGCATAAAAAACTGCATTAAGGACCATAAGATTAATTTTAAAAAGCGTTTAAATCATGGCACAGTAGAAGTTCTTGTTTTTTATAAAACACTAAACGTTTTGCACACATACCAATTTGTTAAATAGTCGATATACTTCGTCAACCTCGGAATGACGTTATACAGATGATACAGCGCCATCTCCTTCCTGACATACTCCAGCAGCGACTGCGTAAACGACAGAATCCACGAATCCATAATATTCTCCGACTTAACCATACTATCGGCATATCTAAACTCCTCCCCGTTATCCTGCACAAACACCTCAATATTCTGCATGAGGAACCTAAAAGCGTTGTACCACGGCAGGAAAACATCCTTTATAATATCCCTAACCCCCTCCTCCTTAAATCTCAAATTCTCCGCACGAACGACCGGAGAATTGATCAGATACAATCTCAAAGCGTCCGCTCCGTATTTATCAACAACTTCCATGGGATCCGGATAGTTCTTCTTACGTTTCGACATCTTCTGACCGTCGCCAGCCAAGATCAGACCGTTGGCTATTAGATTCTTGAAGGGAGCCTTGCCAAACAAGGCCGTACCGATGACGGTCAACGTGTAGAACCAACCGCGCGTTTGGTCGATTCCTTCCGCGATAAAATCCGCGGGGAACGCCTCCTCGAAGGATTTTACGTTCTCGAAGGGGTAATGCTGCTGGGCGTACGGCATAGAACCCGATTCGAACCAGCAATCGAACACTTCCGGGACTCTTCTGAGCGGGGGATTCCCGGGGATTTTCGAGGGGATTTCCAGGTGGTCGATGCTTTCACGATGTAAATCTGTCACTTTTGTACCTGCAAATAATGTCCTTATCGATGTATAATAATAATAATAATAATAATAATAATAATAATAATAATAATAATAATAATAACAATAATAATAATTATTATTATTATTATTATTATTATTATTACGATGGAGACTTATGATGAAGTGCATAAGTCTCTATAATAATAATAATAATAATAATAATAATAATAATAATGCGTTGATTATACGAAAAAAAAAAAAAAAACACAAACCTGTTAATTGTTCTAGTTCGGTAATGCTGCCGATGCAGACGACTTCATCGCCGTTGGGGGAGATCCATATGGGTATGGGGGTGCCCCAGTATCTGTTGCGGCTGACGGCCCAGTCGCGGGCGTCCCGGAGCCAGTTGCCGAAGCGCTTTTCCTTGACGAATTCCGGTACCCAGTAGGTTTCGGATGTGGCTCTCTGTAGTTCGTCGGTCATTTGTTCTACGCGGATGAACCAGGAAGGGACGGCACGGTAGATTAGGGGGGTGTCGGAGCGCCAGCAGAACGGGTAGCTGTGCTTGTGCTATGAAAAATTTGATATTTTAAAAGTTACAAGAGATAGAATAGAATTTTCTGTCTGTAGATTAACTAGAATACGTCTTTTCTACGAAACAAGGAATAAATGTTACATAAAAAGTACATAAGATTACAGACAAGAATGATCTTTATAATAGTATCGTCAAAACAACTAAAAATTACTTTGACAATGCATTCTTCAAAAAATAGAAGAAACATGACAATTTTGCCTGTGGATTTCTAAAACATCATGTCTCTTCTATAATACAAAAACTTATTTCCTACAGCAAATAAATAATAATGAACACACAGATGATTCTTTTATAATAGTGCCGTACAAATGACTAAAAACAATTTTAAAAATTTATTCTTCAAAAATTATAAGAGATATGACAATTTGGTGTGCAGATTTCTAAAACAGAATGTCTCTCGAACTACAGTAGAAAACAAAATGTCTATAGAAAGTAAATAATAATGAACAAAGTGATGATTCTTTATAGAGATATTACAATTTTGTGTGTAGATTTCAAAAATACAATGTTTCTTTTACAATACCAAAATAATTTCTTCTCAAAAGCAATAATAATAAAACCAGAGATTATTCTTTATATTAGTGCTTCTAAAACTCATTCCTCAAAAATTAGAAGAGATATAACAATTTCAAACCAAAAATTCTTTAAAATATCAACTAGAAATCAACGAAAAGACAAACCTGGGTTGCATGAATAAATAAACCATTTTATTTATTCTGTATAGTATTAAAAGACAAATTTTCATAATTAAGATTCAAACCCTGTCTTGGTTTATGTCAATTTGTTACATATTTAAATTTTTAACGTTTCTATCGAAAATAATTTCTTCTCAAAAGCAATAATAATAAAACCAGAGATTATTCTTTATATTAGTGCTTCTAAAACTCATTCCTCAAAAATTAGAAGAGATATAACAATTTCAAACCAAAAATTCTTTAAAATATCAACTAGAAATCAACGAAAAGACAAACCTGGGTTGCATGAATAAATAAACCATTTTATTTATTCTGTATAGTATTAAAAGACAAATTTTCATAATTAAGATTCAAACCCTGTCTTGGTTTATGTCAATTTGTTACATATTTAAATTTTTAACGTTTCTATCGAAAATAATTTCTTCTCAAAAGCAATAATAATAAAACCAGAGATTATTCTTTATATTAGTGCTTCTAAAACTCATTCCTCAAAAATTAGAAGAGATATAACAATTTCAAACCAAAAATTCTTTAAAATATCAACTAGAAATCAACGAAAAGACAAACCTGGGTTGCATGAATAAATAAACCATTTTATTTATTCTGTATAGTATTAAAAGACAAAATTTCATAATTAAGATTCAAACCCTGTCTTGGTTTATGTCAATTTGTTACATATTTACATTTTTAACGTTTCTATCGAAAATAATTTCTTCTCAAAAGCAATAATAATAAAACCAGAGATTATTCTTTATATTAGTGCTTCTAAAACTCATTCCTCAAAAATTAGAAGAGATATAACAATTTCAAACCAAAAATTCTTTAAAATATCAACTAGAAATCAACGAAAAGACAAACCTGGGTTGCATGAATAAATAAACCATTTTATTTATTCTGTATAGTATTAAAAGACAAAATTTCATAATTAAGATTCAAACCCTGTCTTGGTTTATGTCAATTTGTTACATATTTAAATTTTTAACGTTTCTATCGAAAATAATTTCTTCTCAAAAGCAATAATAATAAAACCAGAGATTATTCTTTATATTAGTACTTCTAAAACTCATTCCTCAAAAAATTAGAAGAGATATAACAATTTCAAACCAAAAATTCTTTAAAATATCAACTAGAAATCAATGAAAAGACAAACCTGGGTTGCATGGAACAACCTCCCATTAGCCTTCAAAGCAGCAATGATATTCTTATCAGCATCCTTCACATACTGCCCCTCAAAATCCCTAACGGGCATCGTAAACCTCCCCGAAGCATCCACGGGACAAATCGGCTCCTGATCCCTCGTAATCACACCCGCCGCCAAACAAACCCTATAATCGTCCTCTCCAAAGTATGCCGCTTGATGCACAATACCAGTACCGGACTCAGACGTCACATACTCGTCAACCAAAACCCTGAAAGCGCCTTTCTCCCTCAACTCAGCAAAAAACGGAAACACCGGCTCGTATTTCAAATCCTTCAAGTTCCTGCCGGGAAATTTCTCGATAATTTCGAAATCCCCAGCTTGGAAGACGGCTTCGAGGCGGGCTTCCATCAAAATGAAGAATTTTCCGGTGCTGGTCTGCTTGACTTTGACGTATTCTAAGGTTGGGTGTACGCAGGCTGCTATATTGCTGGGTAGGGTCCATGGGGTGGTTGTCCAGACCAGGAGGGAGGTGTTTTTGTCGGAGAGAAGAGGGAGGGTTACCGTGACGGCTGGGTCGACGACGTCCTTGTAATTTTGGCCGGATTCGAAGTTTGATAGTGGTGTGTTGCAGGCTGTTGAATAGGGCATGATTTTGTTGCCTTGGTAGACGAGGCCCTTCGTGTATAGTTGCTTGAAGACCCACCAGATCGATTCCATAAACCACGGGTATAAGGTTTTGTAGTCGTTCTTGAAATCTATGGAAGAAGAGATGAATTTTTTTTAGCGTTATTTGGAAAGATGGAAGAGATTTTGTGTAATAATAAATAATAGGAATTATTTTTAAGACTTAAGAAAGATAGGACAATATTGCGTGGAGACTATTCTTTAAAAAATGGTGACTTGAAACAGGTTATCAACTTTGGTTAATCAACTTTGAAAATGCATATTTCCAAAATTATAAAAGATGGGACAATTTGGTCTTTGGTAGATTATCAAATTACAATGTTTGTTGTGTAATACAAAAAATATTCAACCATAGAAAATCTATAATAATGAACATAGCAACAATTCTTTAAAACTGTGACCTGAATCTGGTTAAAGTTAACTTTGAAAACTCATATTTCAAAAATTAGAGAAGATATGACAATTTGATGTGTAGACTATCAAAATACAATGTTTTGTGTAATATAAAAAATAACTATCCATAGAACACATGCAATAATGAACAAAGCAACAATTCTTTTAAAAACTGACCTGAAACTGGCTACAGTCAACTTTAAAAACTCATATTTCAAAAATTCGAGAAGATATGACAATTTAGTCTGTAGATTATCAAATTACAACATTTTGTGTGTAATATAAAAAATAACCGTCCATAGAAGACGTGCAATAATGAACAGAGCAACAATTCTTTTAAAAACTGACCTGGGACTGGCTACAGTCAACTTTAAAAACTCATATTTCAAAAACTAGAGAAGATACGACAATTTAGTCTGTAGATTATCAAAATATAATGTTTCTTGTGTAATATAAAAAATAACTGTCCATAGAACACATGCAATAATGAACAGAGCAACAATTCTTTTAAAAACTGACCTGAAACTGGCTACAGTCAACTTTAAAAACTCATATTTCAAAAATTAGAGAAGATATGACAATTTAGTCTGTAGATTATCAAATTACAACATTTTGTGTGTAACATAAAAAATAACCGTCCATAGAAGACGTGCAATAATGAACAGAGTAACAATTCTTTTAAAAAGTGACCTGGGACTGGCTACAGTCAACTTTAAAAACTCACATTTCAAAAACTAGAGAAGATACGACAATTTAGTTTGTAGATTATCAAAATATAATGTTTCTTGTGTAATATAAAAAATAATCGTCCATAGACGATGTGCAATAATGAAAAGAGCAACAATTCTTTTAAAAAGTGACCTGAGACTAGCTACAGTCAATGTCAAAAATTCATATCTCAAAAACTAGAGAAGATATGACAATTTAGTCTGTAGATTAATAAAATACAATGTTTTGGGTATAATATAAAAAATAATCACCCATAGAAGACATGCAATAATGAACAGAGCCACAATTCTTTTAAAAAGTGACCCGAGACTGCCTAGAGTCAATGTTAAAAATTCATATATCAGAAACTAAACAATATATGACAACTGGGTGTGTAGATTATCAAAATTCAATGTTTTGTGTGTAATATAAAAAATAATCATCCATAGAAGACATGCAATAATGAACAGAGCCACAATTCTTTTAAAAAGTGACCCGAGACTGCCTAGAGTCAATGTTAAAAATTCATATTTCAAAAACTAAAGAAGATATGACAATTTAGTCTGTAGATTATCAAAATACAATGTTTTATGTGTAATATAAAAAATAATCATCCATAGAAGATGTGCAATAATAAACAGAGCAACAATTCTTTTAAAAAGTGACCTGAGACTAGCCACAGTCAACTTTAAAAACTCATATTTCAAAAACTAAAGAAGAAAGGACACCTTAGCCTATTGACCATAAAACTACAATGTTTCTTTCTGTGATATAAAAAATAATCATCAATGGATAATACAAAAACTAATAATCTACACAACAATCTGCAATAATGAACTTATAATACATTTTATTCCAATTCATGAAGCAAAACATTCATAGTTCACACCCAACTTAATTCTATCAGGAAATATATATATTTTATCAATTTTCTATCATACCTATCCAACGTCCGAGCCGATTCATGATCACCTCCCACTCCTTTGCATACCGACTAACGATTTTCCGACACTCATTATTGTAATTTCCGATACCCATCTTCATAACATCCTCCGGTCCTTTTATCCCCAAATTCTTATCGATCTCAAACTCTACCGGCAAACCATGCGTATCCCAACCAAACCTACGCTCCACGTAATACCCCTGCTGGTGCGCATACCTCGTTACAACGTCTTTGATCGTCCCGGCCAATATATGACCGTAATGGGGCAACCCTGTCGCAAACGGAGGTCCATCGTAAAAGGAATATCTAAAAATGTATTCGTAAAGATGCGTTTTGTACAGATTTGGGTAATTCTAACCTGGGTTTTCCTTTAGACTGTTTGAGACAAGTTTGAAATACGTTTATGCTCTCCCATAATTTAACGATCTTTTCTTCTTCTGAGGAGAAGTTTATCGTCTCAGGAACACGCGCGATTTGCTGTTTTGTATCGCCGGTACTCATTTTGCCTGGATAATTGTGCTTATTCAGTTAAATTTTATGATTTTTGACGTGTCGGCATGTGCTGTAGCACATGCAATACAACTGTCAAGTTTCGTAATCTGGGCGAATTTTTATAGAGATATTTTATTTATAAACTGTTCAAAGGGTAATATATAGTGTATTTTTGAGTACAGGGGTTTATAAAAAACACAAAGAAACGCTTATTATTTAATCAAAATCCATAAATTACTTATTTTATAATTACAGGTTTCTGTAATTAGATATGACACTGACGGCTCCACAACACCGCATACCCGCAGAGGTACCAACCCACTCAAACAAAATCCCCGACTTCAAGCAGAAAATTCAATTTTCCACCTTAAAATTGATTTTTAATTTATAATATTTCGTATAAACAATCTATAGGTGCTTGCGCAAATCACCAAATGCGTGCTTGCGTAAATTAAAGTTTAATTTCTCGAAGTTGATCGACCTATGGTGGCGCATAGTGCCCGAGCAGGCGCCGTGTGTTATGTCGATTATTCATGTGTGTGTGTGTGTGTTAAATGTTTATAACTTGAATTTATAACCAAAACATTGAACTGAATCCTGCGATTACAATGAAAGGTGCGTTTTTCGGGTAGTTTTCTGTGACTGTCATTTGTGCCGAGAGTTTTTGTGGCTTGCAGTCTCGTGGTGGGGTGCATTGACTTACCCCCAAGTGGAGGGTAACTTGCCAAAAAAATGGATACTTAACCTCTTCGGTTCTTGTAAGTACAATTTTAGGTATACCCAATTTTATATTTGTTTTTTTGAGTGGTGATAAGTGAGAGATATGTATTTTTAAGATTTTGTTGACATCTTATATTGGAGCTTTATATATTTTATTGTTTTTTTTTTTTATTTATTCATTGCACAACAATATTTTTGACCTAGACCTAGACTTCTTACTGCTTTCCATCTTTCTGGAAATGGTGCAAAAAATACTTCAAATACCCGTATTAGGATATAGTACAACTATATTATATTATGTTACATCCTATATTATGTTATATTACTTTGGATTTAGTACTTTTGGTGGATTTCTTATGGGAAAATATCTGAGCAAATGGAACCATATGGCTTCTGAAACCTTGGGGTTGTAATGGGGTTCTTTTCCACACCTGTAGGCCGATATATTAGCTCACTAAATCAAAAAAATCGCAATGCTGAGGTTCGATATTAAATTTATCCCTTCCATGCATCTGTGGATACATATCTTTTTCTTTCTCGGTGTACAGGTGCATTAAAAAATATGGGATTTGAATTGTGTAGTTCCATGTCAAATGAACAAGTTGATTTGCCTAGTTTTGGTAAAATTTGGTGCAGTTTTGTTCATGTATCCAAAGAATGGAATCTTGGCGAAATATGTTTACTTGTTTTGAGTGCATATTTCCAAAATTATAAAAGATAAGACAATTTGGTCTATAGATTATCAAAATACAATGTTTCTTGTGTAATATACAAAATAATCATCCGTAGAAAACCTTTAATAACAATTCTGTGACCTGAATCTGGTTAAGTTAACTTTGAAACCTCATATTTCAGAAACTAGAAAAGATATGACAATTTAGTCTGTAGATTATCAAAATACAATGTTTTTTGTATAATATAAAAAATAATCATCGATAGAACATGTGCAACTATGAAAAGAGCAACAATTCTTATAAAAAGTGACCTGAGACTATAACTACAGTCAACTTTAAAACTCATATTTCAAAAACTAGAGAAGATATGACAATTTAGTCTGTAGATTATCAAAATACAAGGTTTTTTGTGGAATATAAAAAATAATCATCGATAGAACATGTGCAACAATGAACAGAGCAACAATTCTTTTAAAAACTGACCTATACTGGATAGAGTCAACTTTAAAAACTCATATTTCAAAAACTAGAGAAGATATGACAATTTAGTCTGTAGATTATCAAAATACAACGTTTTGTGTGTAATATAAAAAATAGTCGTTCATAGAAGATGTGCAATAATGAACAAAGCAACAATTCTTTTAAAAGTGACCTGAGACTGCCTAGAGTCAACGTTAAAAATTCATATTTCAAAAACCAGAGAAGATATGACAATTTGGTCTGTCGATTTTAAAATTCCAATGTTTTTTGTGCAATATAAAAAAATAATCATTTATAGAAAACGTCCAATAGTGAACAGAGCAACATTTCTTTTAAAAAGTGACCTGAGACTGCCTAGAGTCAACGTTAAAAATTCATATTTCAAAAACTAAAAGAGATATGACAATTTGGTCCATAGATTATCAAATTGCAATGTTTTATGTATAATATAAAAAATACTCGTCCATAGAAGACGTGCAATACTGAACAGAGCAACAATTCTTTTAAAAACTGACCTCAGACTGGATAGAGCCAACTTTAAAAACTCATATTTCAAAAACTAGAGAAGATATGACAATTTAGTCTGTAGATTATCAAAATACAATGTTTTTTTGTGGAATATAAAAAATAATCATCAGTAGAAGATGAGCAATAATGAACAGAGCAACAGTTCTTTTAAAAAGTGACCTGAGACTGCCTAGAGTCAAAGTTAAAGATTCATATTTCAAAAACTAAAGAAGATATGACAATTTCGTCTGTAGATTATCAAATTAAAATGTTTTGTGAATAATATAAAAGTAATCATCCATAGAAGATAATTGCAGTAATGAACCGGGCAACAATTCTTTAAAAGACTGACCTCAGACTGGATAGAGTCAACTTTAAAAACTCACATCTGAAAAACTAGAGAAGATATGACAATTTAGTCTGTAGATTATCAACATACAATGTTTTTTGTGGAATATAAAAAATGATCATCAGTAGAAGATGAGCAATAATGAACAGAGCAACAGTTCTTTTAAAAAGTGACCTGAGACTGCCTAGAGTCAAAGTTAAAGATTCATATTTCAAAAACTAAAGAAGATATGACAATTTAGTCCGTAGATTATCAAATTGCAATGTTTTATGTATAATATAAGAAGTAGTCGTCCATAGAAGACGTGCAATAATGAACAGAGCAACAATTCTTTTAAAAACTGACCTCATACTGGATAGAGTCAACTTTAAAAACTCATATTTCTAAAACTAGAGAAGATATGACAATTTAGTCTGTAGATTATTAACATACAATGTTTTTTGTGGAACATAAAGAATAATCATCAGTAGAAGATGAGCAATAATGAACAGAGCAACAGTTCTTTTAAAAAGTGACCTGAGACTGCCTAGAGTCAAAGTTAAAGATTCATATTTCAAAAACTAAAGAAGATATGACAATTTTGTCTGTAGATTATCAAATTGCAATGTTTTATGTATAATATAAGAAGTAGTCGTCCATAGAAGACGTGCAATACTGAACAGAGCAACAATTTTTTTTAAAAACAGACCTCAGATTGGATAGAGCCAACTTTAAAAACTCACATCTCAAAAACTAGAGAAGATATGACAATTTAGTCTGTAGATTATTAACATACAATGTTTTTTGTGGAACATAAAGAATAATCATCAGTAGAAGATGAGCAATAATGAACAGAGCAACAGTTCTTTTAAAAAGTGACCTGAGACTGCCTAGAGTCAAAGTTAAAGATTCATATTTCAAAAACTAAAGAAGATATGACAATTTTGTCTGTAGATTATCAAATTGCAATGTTTTATGTATAATATAAGAAGTAGTCGTCCATAGAAGACGTGCAATACTGAACAGAGCAACAATTTTTTTTAAAAACAGACCTCAGATTGGATAGAGCCAACTTTAAAAACTCACATCTCAAAAACTAGAGAAGATATGACAATTTAGTCTGTAGATTATCAAAATACAATGATTTTTTGTGGAATATAAAAAATAATCATCAGTAGAAGATGAGCAATAATGAACAGAGCAACAGTTCTTTTAAAAAGTGACCTGAGACTGCCTAGAGTCAAAGTTTAAATTAAAGTTTGTTGTGTTTTGACAAATAAAAATGTAATTCGAATTTTAAACTACCAATTTGATATTATTGAGTCAATTTTTTGTCTTAATACTATTAAAAAAAAACTTTTAAACAAATTTTTATTGTCGCTCCGAAAAGCAAAAAAAAATAATAGCGTTGACCGTCTGCTGCGATAGCTTAAATTCGCGTTAGGAACCATTTTCCGTCTTTTCTGTTGCCGCCCCCATCAAAAATTCTCCGCCAAGTTCTCAATTTCCGGCGCGGGGGTTTTTATATGAAACTCGGGTGGGGGGTTGTGGAACACGTGAACTGACACGTGATCGCAGTACGCCAGATGCCATGTGTTTAAATAATCAATCTGGCGACAGATTGCGTCACCTAGTGTCAATTTTATTCCGCAGACGTCCACCGTCTTGCTATAAACTTTTTTTGTGTGTTAAATTTGGATCCTAAATCATCAAGAATTTTATACGAGACAAACGCGTCATGTTGGTTGTTTGTTGATTAATACTAAGCTCTTAGTACTTATTGCCTTAAAATTTAATAAGAAATCCCTATTTGCATGTACCATTTATTATCAAAAGATTGTCAAAAAAATCTGTTGCAACCCTTAATTGTGACAACACTGTATAAGCTTTTATTACTTGTATGCCCTATATCACGATAAAACCCAAGAAAAAAATTAATAACCGCTTTCAGGATCGCTAAAATGTTTCACACCCCCGTTCCACGCACGTCGCATTTTGTATTTTAATACCGGAAAACGTAAAAAAAAAATTATGGCTGTGAGGTCGGTTTTAACGTAGAATACTAATAATAAACGCTATAAGGGAAGCTTAGCGGTGAAATTACCTCATCTAATGAATTATTAATACGCCCTTGTACCCAGCAGGAAACCACCCCGCCACCAGCACCAACCGTACCCTCAGACCCATCCCTTATAACCGTAAAAGTATTATAAATATCTAGACCGGATAATAACGTCGCATGTAGACTCTAGATTCTAGAGAATCTAGAGTCTAGAGCAACGCCGGAGATAAAATACGAAAATTAAAAAATAAAAATTGCATATACACCCTGTATTAATTGGGTAATCATACAGGGTGTATTTGACAAAGTTTATTCTACAGTAACGTTTGTCTTTTTTAGTGGTTTTATAATAGCTGTTTATAGTAATAGTGCGATAAAAGTTATTTTATTTTGTGAAATTAAAGTTTGCACCATGAAAATATTTACTGAGCTGTAAAAACTAAAAACTGTAGCTGAGTATACATACACACATCTAACATCGACAAATATGATCCCATTGTTTTCATTACGCACCTAATCGAAGGTATAAGTCTTCTACGTCACTCCACGTCTCCCACAAAAGAAAATAGACACTCTATCTTTGTGGATGAGTCCAGTATAACGATCTCGCAAAAGAAAAAGGAAAGACCAGCCTTACTTAGCTCTATTGTTCCAGTTGGTTGTGATTAAGCCTTATCGGGGTGGACAGATCACCCCTCCTTATCTTTAGCCGGAAAAGCACCAACCTTGACAAATGTACGCCATGCCAGAGTCCTTTATGCTCTACAAAACGTGCTATGGTAAAATGCTACAGTGAGACAATGTATTGTCTTTTGTCAGGTGAAGGCGTCGCAACCATCAAATATTTCATATTTGATACCAATTTGTGGAGTTTTATTGACTACCTGCTTTGAAGCTGACTACATAAAAAAGTATAATAGCAACAGCAGCCAGCGGCTATTTTGTGGTCACATTACGCTGTTTACCAGCAAAAGTATTGCTGCCACTGGTGGCTACTACCAGCAAGCCTCAGTTCAAACTACAAGATCAACTATTTCTGATGCATTTTATATGTCACCAAGTACAATAGTGAGACAATGTATTGTCTTTTGTCAGGTGAAGGCGTCGCAACCATCAAATATTTCATATTTGATACCAATTTGTGGAGTTTTATTGACTACCTGCTTTGAAGCTGACTACATAAAAAAGTATAATAGCAACAGCAGCCAGCGGCTATTTTGTGGTCACATTACGCTGTTTACCAGCAAAAGTATTGCTGCCACTGGTGGCTACTACCAGCAAGCTTCAGTTAAAACTACAAGGTCAAGTATTTCTGGTGCATTTATACGTCACTAGGTAGATACATACAACAGTGAGATTATGTATCGTCTTTTCCTTGGTTTCTGTGTTTATCATAAACTGTAGTCTTTGTGTTTTTTTTTGCAGTTTTTGGTGTTTATCTAAAGCGCTGGCTTTCTACAAATAAATGCTTAAAAATCCCACTATCTAAGTTTGAGATAGGTCGAAATTTCTACAGATAAAAAGAGTCCAGTGCAACGGAGTGATGGTTAGCACTGCTGCTGATCCTGCCACTGCTGCTGCGACTCATGAATGGTCCTGCAATATTCGCGATCGATAGGACATAGCGGCGCACAGTAGTCGCGCATTGCTACACTACTGCAAATTAATCCGAAACTTGTGTGAGAGAGATTTTGATAGTTTTGAAGCTGGTGAGATGGCAATCCAGATTTTCTATTCCCATTTCATTATTGTGCCATTTATTCTATACATCTCATATCTAAAGACATTTTGTTGATTCTATATTAAATAATATAATTAAATAAATAAATAAAATAATTGATAATAATACTCTCTGATTGTTTTATTAAAACATTCATCTACAACATAAAAGCTTGATTAAATTTAATCAAAAAAAAATGTGTGATGATTGTTTCTTTAAATTAATACCGTCTGTGATGAAAATGTGGCATACTGTGCGACAGTGGTGTCAGGGGTAGTTACTAAGGGCTGAGGGGGAAGAGGGATGATTACGGGCACACTGCCAGGATGAGGGGGGATTGCATTGGTCGACGCCGTACCGTCGCGGCGTTCTGCCACCGACAGTGGCGGCTCGTGGTTTTAGTGAAGGTTTTAGTGATTCTTTTTTACTTTTACAATGTTATTGTAACAGGTCTAGATTTACAGATACAGCGATACTTAAAAAAACTTTCAAAAACTTAAAAAAACTGCAACAAAATCAGTTAACAAATTATATAAATTCAAAGAATATGCAGAAGTACTACTTTCAAGCTATATTTTGACAAATCGATAAAAAGCCACCATTCAGAAGGATCGTGGGGAATATCAAAGTTGTTGATAAGACCCTCATCATCGTGACATACACGTAAAGATCCTTCCTTTTTAAAATATGCTTTAAAAGGCTCGTTACGCTTAGCAAATGAAGACACTGTCACAACTCGTGCGAAAAGATTCCATTCCTGTAAGCTAGAAACCCAATAACATTTCTTTTGATAAACCCAAGTCTTTAACCAAATCATTCAGTTCGCTCTGGTTTATAAGGTGAGGTGTTCCTAAAACTTCAAATGGTGGATCATCACGACTTGCCTGATTTGACAGAGTGATTTACCATCGCCCCCATGTGATGTATGGACACCACCCCCTTGCACCCTACAACTCCCCTTACCGCGCATCTTTGTTCGATAAATTAAATTCTGCCGAAACCATGCTCCAAATTCTGTTAATTAAGCTCATATTCGTCATATATAGTCAGTCAACATAGTGTCTAGTCGAAATAACCAAGAGTTTTGACAGCGATGATATTTGGTAACAAAGATATTTGGTGACAATGACATTTGGTGACAACAAATTATATAAATTTAAAAAATATGCAAAAGTACAACTTTCAAGCTATATTTTGACAAATCGATAAAAAGCCACCATTCAGAAGGATCGTGGGGAATATCAAACTTGTTGATAAGACCCTCAACATCGTGACATACACGTAAAGATCCTTCCATTTTAAAATATGCTTTAAAAGGCTACGTTTAGCAAATGAAGACACTGTCATAACTCGTGCGAAAAGATTCCATTCCTGTAAGCTAGAAAGCCAATAACATTTCTTTTGATAAACCCAAGTCTTTAACCAAATCATTCAGTTCGCTCTGGTTTATAAGGTGAGGTGTTCCTAAAACTTCAAATGGTGGATCATCACGACTTGCCTGATTTGACAGAGTGATTTCAGACTCTCAAATCTCTGAGGTGAGAGATCAAATCTCTCACTCTCTCTCATTATATTTTACTCCAAAGCGTTCCGTGAATACCATCACCCCCATGTGATGTATGGACACCACCCCCTTGCACCCTACAACTCCCCTTACCGCGCATCTTTGTTCGATAAATTAAATTCTGCCGAAACCATGATCCAAATTCTCTTAATTAAGCTCATATTCGTCATATATAGTCAGTCAACATAGTGTCTAGTCGAAATAACCAAGAGTTTTGATAGCGATGATATTTGGTAACAAAGATATTTGGTGACAATGACATTTGGTGACAACAAATTATATAAATTTAAAAAATATGCAAAAGTACTGCTTTCAAGCTGTATTTTGATTAAATTTTGATGAACCAATAACTCGGCTTTTTCGTTCGATAAACCTAAGTCTTTAACCAACTGACCTATGTGAAGTTAGGTACCTAACTTCACATAGGTAACCAACTGGTTTACAAGGTGAGGTGTTCCTAAACCATCAAATGATGAATCTTCACGACTTGCCTGATTTGACAGAGTGATTTCAGACTCAAATCAATGAGGCAATCAAATCAAATCAGGCAAGTTCCTTCAAACAGACGAAATTTCTTCTGTGTCAAAAATCGAAGATGATGAAGTGGATGGCGCACTTGGGAGAGGATGGTGCTCGCCATGGGGGATAGGTCGCGATGCTGATGGCAAATTTGGATATTTTCTTTTATGCTTATCCTTCTTCGAATATCCGGAGATGCTGATCGTGCAAAAATTGCAACCATCTGCATGATTGGATGACTTTCGCCACAACTTGGGAGCTGCTTCCCTTTCTTTTGCTTCCCTTTCATCCACTTTAAAAGTCCGATCTAACAGGAACTACAGCATATATTAGCTGTCCATGGCTTTTACAGATCTCCAGTTCTAAATCCAAAATAGCAGCAGTAAGCTGCTTTTATCTCTTCCGTAATCATTCAGATGTATCAACATCTTCTTTGATCACTTGCCATATTTTAATGCATGCAATGTCTGTATAACTTAACGTATATTGGTAAGGACGAGTCGCCACTGGATGGTGTGTTCCAGGGCCGGAATTTGGGAATAATTTACAAACATCGCTATGCCTATTAGTTCTGCCGTAGAGGTTGGTATTAATTCCTCCGGCAAACAATCTATAAATTAGAATTTGGTCGCACACAATTAGTAATCCATTGCGGTGATTACACACACAGATGGACTACGATCGGCCCAGTAAAATTTCTCGATTCGAAATTCATTGGTAACTTATTGTTCCATATTATTCTTTCGATTGCGAAGTTTGGTATGCATGGTGGGGTAAGAATCCAATAAAAGTGAACCCCTTACCAGGTTATTGTAAACACCACAGGCTGGCAGGGCTTGAGCAAACTACGGGTTTCGCCGTCAAAAAGTAAACATTTACCGTTCTTTCATGGCGGCCGGTCATGCGAAAATTTGAGAGTTGATGGAAAATCCTTTGACCAGCAATGTGAACGAGGAGACATGTGAACAGAATAGACATTGCTTATAATAAAACCACCAACAGGTAAGTTGTTTACTAATTCCTTTATTCAAATACGTATAACTTTTCCTACATATGTGTGGAGGTAATCCCCACTGTCCAAACAGGCCTTAATCGTCTAATAATGACAGAATTTATGTTCGAAAGGCGGCTTCCGACAAAAGTCCGTCCGTGGTCGCCTCTTCTCTTTTTTTTTAAGCCATGCTTTATTAATTTGACTGCGCCATGCTGTAAGATTAAAAATTTGTCACTGTCCGTTGAGGGGCGCGGTCGGGGGGCTGGTGGAGAAGCCCCCCGATAAAAGCAAAGAACGTCGGACGAAAGAAAAGGGTAAACATTGGGCGTTCTCTCTCGCCAGTCACATTATGAATGAATAATGGACCTACCAGTTTGGCTGCACCACGCCCAATGTTGAGAAAACATTTCGTCGTCGGCTACGTTCTTGTAGTTTGGCTAAGTTGTGTACTTTCGGGGAAAACCCTGTTTACACACATCTAACATGGTGAGAGGGCAACAAAGACGAGAACGGGGATGGGAAAAAAATAAGTGAAACACTTAAGATGGACATTTGTCTTCTGCATTTCTCCGTCACGCAGTGCATCAACCCAATACAAATGTTGCACAAAAATAGAAAGAGTTGGTGGAATTTGTTGTTCCTTAACGACCCTTACAAAAAAAAAGAATAAAACTCATCAATATATATCGATAGCCTAGCTCCAGCATCTCGAGGAGCACAGCTCCATTAACAGAAAACACCCTCCACTACTTCGCTACCCTGATCATCTTCCGCCATCTCCACTTAATATGATTAATTTCTCGGAGACGAGAACAGGAAAAGACAATTTTTCCTCGGAAACGGAAAAGACAATCTCCGAAATATTCTCTGCTCCATTGTTCCACCCCATCTGACCTTGATATCTACGGGGAACGTTCGGGGGAGATCGGGGGCGGTTGGTGGTGTTATAAACCCCGTATCGGGACGTCGCGATACGGCTCTCGAATCAAGGGATGATCCCGCTTCTGATGCTATCGGACCTATCGGTTATCGGACCACGACCACGGCCACGCTCTGTATGTATTCGAAAACGTGAAGGAATAAGGGATGAAGATAGGAGTGGGGGAGTGTCTGAAGGGTGATCGAAGCCAGAACATTCATCATTCTTGCTTTCGAGGAGGAGGAGGAAACGGCGAAGGATTTATGGATAAGGATTACGTATTTGGTTAACTTCTTGAGTTTTTAAACAAAATTAATTGGTAATGTTTTGTCCATTGATTATGTTATTTCAATGGGTGACACAAGAAGCATCAATTTGGCTAAGAAGAATAACTTTTTGTTCGTCAGAGATATACTTAACATAAACATACTATTTTCTTAAATAGTAAGAATATGTTATGGGTTAGGTATGAGCAGAGCCACAATTACTGTGGACCTCGCCCATACATATTGTTTCTTTTTGTAATTTATAAATGTGTTTTTTTTTCCTAATAAAGACTTATTATTAATAACTAACCGTTGAAACAACTATATTTTCTTGATATCCAAGAATAGAGTTTTCATTGTGTAGCTTCTGCAATTATACAAATGTATTTTCGCCAGGCCACTATCCAAAGATGGAACGGCGATGTCAGTTTCTAAATCTCGCGATATATCACAACCGGATATTGTGGAACTGGATGTAGAGAGAGAGGTGCATTATATATCTGAGTGTGCAAGAAAATTGATACACGAACAAGTGCCATAAATTTTGCCGCAAACTCTTAAGTAAAAACGACCTGGAGACTTTCGACTGTGCAGAAACGTACCAATCCTTTTTACTACGTTGGTCTCTCCACGTATATTTCCACTGTCCATGCCGATGCTGGCTTACTGGATTGCAGAAAGTTCCGGTCTGCATTTTGAGAGGTGGTCGGCCTGCCACCGCAGCATGCCACGGCGAAAGAGAAGTAATATTTGAGTGCGGTGTAAAGCACGTTGTTTCCTCAGTATTTATTATCGTTATTTATCGTTTTCTATGCTTTTTCCTCAAAGGTTGCTAGCTGTAGAGAAACTTGAGACTTGCACCTACCCACCATAGTTATTGCAGAGCAAAATCATAACAATTAGTAGGTGAAATAAATTCATGAATTCCAGGCACTTTTTCCATCGGTTATTTGTCGACGGTGAACAGTGCTATGTAAATCGTTTTGTGTAGACTCTTGTCGAGATTAAATCATATCGAAATACACATCAAAAGATAGCTGAGACTTGCACCTACCCACCATAGTTATTGCAGAGCAAAATTATAAAAATTAGTGGGTGAAATAAATTAATGAATTCCAGGCACTTTTTCCATCGGCTATTGGTCGACGGTGAACAGTGCTATGTAAATCCTTTTGTGTAGACTCTTGTCGAGATTAAATCATATCGAAATATACATCAAAAGATAGCTGAGACTTGCACATACCCACCACAGTTATTGCAGAACAAAATTATAACAATTAGTAGCTGAAATAAATTAATGAATTCCAGGCATTTTTTCCATCGGCTATTGGTCGACGGTGAACAGTGCTATGTAAATCGTTTTGTGTAGACTCTTGTCGAGATTAAATCATATCGAAATATACATCAAAAGATAGCTGAGACTTGCACCTACCCACCATAGTTATTGCAGAGCAAAATTATAACAATTAGTGGGTGAAATAAATTAAACAATTCCAGGTACTTTTCCATCGGCTATTGGTCGACGGTGAACAGTGCTATGTTAATCGTTTTGTGTAGACTCTTGTCGAGATTAAATCATATCGAAATACACATCAAAAGATAGCTGAGAATTGCACCTACCCACCATAGTTATTACAGAGCAAAATTATAACAATTATTAGGTGAAATAAATTAATGAATTAGAGGCAGTTTTTTCCATCGGCTTTTGGTCGACGACGAACAGTGCTATGTAAATCGTTTTGTGTAGACTCTTGTCGAGATTAAATCATATCGAAATACACATCAAAGGATAGCTTAGACTGGCACCTACCCACCATAGTTATTGCAGAGCAAAATTATAACAATTAGTGGGTGAAATAAATTAAAGAATTCCAGGCACTTTTTCCATCGGCTATTGGTCGACGGTGAACAGTGCTATGTAAATCGTTTTGTGTAGACTGTTGTCGAGATTAAATCATATCGAAATACACATCAAAAGATAGCTGAGACTTGCACCTACCCACCACAGTTATTGCAGAGCAAAATTATAACAATTAGTGGGTGAAATAAATTAAAGAATTCCAGGCACTTTTCCATCGGCTATTGGTCGACGGTGAACAGTGCTATGTAAATCGTTTTATGTAGACTCTTGTCGAGATTAAATCATATCGAAATACACATCAAAGGATAGCTGAGACTTGCGCCTACCCACCACAGTTATTGCAGAGCAAAATTATAACAATCAGTAGGTGAAATAAATTCATGAATTCCAGGCACTTTTTCCATCGGCTATTGGTCGACGGTGAACAGTGCTATTCCTAGGGGAGAAAGGCAATGCGACACGTTGTGATTTAGATCAGACACATCTCATGCATAATGTCGCCATTATCAACCGAACCCAAGTTACGGCTAGGACCTTATAATTTATTTCGTCGTCCGTACGTTTTAAAATAAATATAAGCCCTTCCGTGCGGCCCGATTATATTATTCATAAGAATTTAACTCATTGTGGTACAGACATTTAAGCAGTAACAAACCTGTCGCCTAGAGATACGAATAAACAAATAATGTTGCTTCATATTTGTTAGTAAATAAAGGAGAAGTAATTAAATTGTACAAATAATTGATAAATAATCAAATTTCTACAAAATCTAAAGAAGTCAACCGAAAGAACCATCAAAATCGGTCAGAGATTGCAGAAGTTATCGCAGAACAAATTTTCGGTGTGCCGCAGGGCCCACGACTCGGACCAATACTATATCACGCTTATTTCTAGCGGTATTTTCGAAAGATCCAAACTTAATTTTCTCTATTTTTCTACAAATATCTTCAATATAGATTATAATCTCGCACAATTTCTATATAATCTAGTGCAAGAACCATCGAGATCCATCAAAGATTAGAAAAGTTATTGGCGTTTCAAACTTTTGTCGAACACTCCATTAAAAAGAACTAACGGTCGAACGGTTGGGACGATGCAGCGACGACTGGCGACCAATAATCGTCAGGACACAAATTTCAATTTATCGGCGCCAATGTCGAAATTGGAACGGAAACCGTTGCGGATATATTGTTCCGGTTATTTTGCCTGTTTTCTTGCAGCCGGCCGATGCCGATCAATTGCGAGTTACCGCTTTGCAATCGGCGCTGAAATTCGCCAAGGGAATTGTATTGGGAATAATAATAAAAAAAAGTTGTATCCTCACGTTTAACGTGTCACACGTGTTGGTAAATTGGTAAAGTTGACACTAGGTACAAGTTATAGTAATTTTATATGTATATAAATAAAGTTAGTATGGTTTATTTCAACCATTGGATGGATTAAAGAGAATAATAATTATCAGAATAGGTAATTGGTTGTTTTGCTTGGGAAAACAAAAGTTTCAGAAAAAGATTTTTTTGGTTTGGTTCTACACTGAATAGAGTATAAACGAAATGCGTTATTATATCATATTTAATGACATAAATTCTTCAATAATTTTTTTATCAAACCGATGTTCAAAAATTAAAAGAAAACGTTCTAAAACTAATTCTCGTTGGGATGTTGGAACGGTTTGGAGGCGTGGAGGGAATGGGGCACCCGCACAAGCCTCCGTATTAATTCTCTCAGTTCGACATTGGCCCAGAGGATCGGTTTGAACACGGCCCGTGCTCTGGGGGCTTGTCGGCTGTTTATTTATGTCCCGCGGGCATTCGATTTATGAGTCGTCAGCAACTACGGCCCGTCAATAAAGATTAATTGCAATAAAAATCGTTATTAATGGACCCAAGCGAGGTAGTTCGTTCACTCGGTACTTACATTCGATTTATTCTATATTATTACGTACACAGAGAGAACTCTATTCTTGGATATCAAGAAAAATTGTTCTTGCGTATATAGTGGATATTTTTGCCATCCAAATAATACCGAAAGAACCATCAAAATCGGCCAGAGATTGCAGAAGTTATCGCAGAACAAATTTTCGGTGTGCCGCAGGGTCCAAGACTCGGACCAATACTATATCATGCTGTAATAAGAATTTCAGTATATGTTATAGTTATTTCAACGGCTAGTTATTCTTCCGGTTTAAGAGTTTAGTATGTTTATGTTGAGTATATTTTGCCCTGACGAAGAAAATGTTATTCTTCTACATATAAAGAGAGTAAGACGTTCGTTTTACATCAGTTGGGTGAAAAATATACATGCTTCAACGAAGAAACAGTTTCTTGACCCAAAAGTATACGTATGTATCGCTTAAAACAGACGTAATTCCTTTCAAGCAGTTCCTTCATACTTAAAACAAGAAAACGTAATACTTAGAACATCAAGAAAATCATATTCTTACTCTGAGAATTTTGTATTTTACTTGAACCAAGCAAATGATCTTTCTGAAGATATAAAAACAAGTGATATTCTTCACTTAAGGATATTCGTGGTATAAAATAGGACGGAAACAGGACATAAAACAGGATAAATTTCACACAATAGTTGAAATTAAAATCCGCTGAACGCAGGCCGGAATAAAGTAATAAACGAACTGTGGGCGAAATGTGATTTCGAATAAATTTAAATGAGAACAAATGTAAAACTGGCAACTGCCAACACGAGTACTGCAGAAAATAAATACCAAGTCGAGGAATAAAGGGCATTAAACTAAACTATCCTTCCTGAAACGCGCGCAAACAATGGCCGTAAACAGAATCTGGAATACAGTCTGTGTATGCAAGAGAGACCATAATATACATGTAAATTACATCTGGTTGTGTTTTTAACGCTCCAGCCATCAAATTGCTATTGTAATACGTTGCATTAAGTAGGTATTCATCGTTTTCGTGAATAAAAAGGATATATTCCATTCATTTTCTTTCGTTTGAGACCAAATTCATACCAGCTCATCCTCCAGGGACTTTAAATATGTACAAAAATTTGCAGATCAGTAGCATGAACGGTTTAGGAGCTATTAGCTTTTATAGAAGCGCTTCGATAGAATCCACAGCCTTGTCACTGTGTTGCAAATTGTCAGATTTTGACAAACGTCAGTACCACTGATTTGACATGACATTAAATGTCAGTATGACAGATGTCTTTATGTCATAGAAACTGACGTTAGGTAGGCACCAAAGTGGCTATGGCTTCACAAAATTGGATTATTATGTTTAGACACTTCATTTTGCGAAAGATATAGTCGGAAAGTTGGGTGAGGGTCACCCCAGATATTTTTCTTTCGTTTTCTTTCGTTTCCTTTCGTTTCCTTTCGTTTCCTTTCGTTTTCTTTCGTTTCCTTTCGTTTCCCTTCGTTTTCTTTCGTCTCCTTTCGTTTCCTTTCGTTTGCTTTCGTTTTGTTTCGTTTCCTTTCGTTTCCTTTCGTTTCCTTTCGTTTCCTTTCGTTTCCCTTCGTTTTCTTTCGTTTTCTTTCGTTTCCCTTCGTTTCCCTTCGTTTCCCTTCGTTTCCTTTCGTTTCCTTTCGTTTCCTTTCGTTTCCTTTCGTTTCCTTTCGTTTCCTTTCGTTTCCTTTCGTTTCCTTTCGTTTCCTTTCGTTTCCTTTCGTTTCCCTTCGTTTTCTTTCGTTTCCTTTCGTTTCCCTTCGTTTTCTTTCGTTTTCTTTCGTTTCCTTTCGTTTTGTTTCGTTTCCTTTCGTTTCCTTTCGTTTCCTTTGGTTTCATTTCGTTTCCTTTCGTTTCCTTTCGTTTCCTTTCGTTTCCTTTCGTTTCCTTTCGTTTCCTTTCGTTTCCCTTCGTTTCCTTTCGTTTCCTTTCGTTTCCCTTCGTTTTCTTTCGTTTTCTTTCGTTTCCTTTCGTTTCCCTTCGTTTTCTTTCGTTTTCTTTCGTTTCCTTTCGCTTTCTTTCGTTTTCTATCGTTTTCTTTTGTTTTTGTTTCGTTTTCTTTCGTTTTCTTTCGTTTCCCTTCGTTTTCTTTCGTTTTCTTTCGTTTCCTTTCGTTTCCCTTCGTTTTCTTTCGTTTACTTTCGTTTCCCTTCGTTTTCTTTCGTTTTCTTTCGTTTTCTTTCGTTTTCTTTCGTTTTCTTTCGTTTCCCTTCGTTTTCTTTCGTCTCCTTTCGTTTCCTTTCGTTTGCTTTCGTTTCCTTTCGTTTCCTTTCGTTTCCTTTCGTTTCCTTTCGTTTCCTTTCGTTTCCTTTCGTTTCCTTTCGTTTCCTTTCATTTCCTTTCGTTTCCTTTGTTTCCCTTCGTTTTCTTTCGTTTTCTTTCGTTTTCTTTCGTTTTCTTTCGTTTCCTTTCGTTTCGCTTCGTTTTCTTTCGTTTTCTTTCGTTTTCTTTCGTTTTCTTTCGTTTTCTTTCGTTTTCTTTCGTTTTCTTTCGTTTTCTTTCGTTTTCTTTCGTTTTCTTTCGTTTTCTTTCGTTTCCTTTCGTTTTCTATCGTTTTCTTTCGTTTTTGTTTCGTTTTTTTTCATTTTTTTTTGTTTCTTTCGTTTTCATTCGTAACTATGAACGATACATATAAAATTAGGGGACCAATATCCTATGTATGCTTAAACCAGGGACATGTACACCAATTCTGGATAATTACGGTGGTTAAAGTATCAGTTGAGTTTACGCGCGGGTTGCTTATCCGATTACCATCGCAGAGGCCATTATGGTACATCATTTCACGCACTAGCAACGACCCAACGCGAAATAAGCCACCACGGGCACGCTAAACGTACCCAGCGGCACATCAGGCGACCATATCATCGATTCATGCTACGCCACTGTAGCCTAAACCACCAAAACTCCCTCTGGACTGCTCTTTATGGTCGTAATTTGAAAGCAAACGGCGATGTGATCTATATTGACAGTATATAGTTGACGTTGCCTCATTTATTATTTAAAAATGATTGTTTCTTTAACCCGAAGGGATTTGTCTGTATTTTGAGGTCAAATTTTACCATCAAATCTATAAAATCTTACAAAAGTGATTATATTTTTCAGTTGTTAGCAGAAATAAGGATTTTAGATTTTTTTCCCTCTGTGTACTAAATGTGAGAATAATTTCTACTAATTTCTCTTCGTTCTTTCACCCTCACGTTCCATCATCAAAGTTTCGTCCTTCTTAATGAACTAATCCCTATCTTTGGCTGCCATCTTTCGCAATACTTGTCCGGGGAAAAGGTGGGAAAAAGATCGCGTCGTCGTCGTCGCGACGCAGGGGTTCGGTCGACCGGAAGAAAAAGCACTATAAAAATAAATCGACGGCATCAGACGCGGCGGCCTACGGTCGTAAGGTATTAACCCAGAAAATCTTCGCTAACAAAGTTTCGCGATGCGAGTTTTCGAGCCTTAAGTCGCGTCTCGCGTCGTCGTCGTATCGGAGCGCTAATGCGAAAGTTCTGTACGACAGTTTTTCGTCCGCGACCCAAAACTACGAAAGAGAACTCCCATTAACAACACTATCGTCTGGTTATACGTCCATTCGACGCCTGATTACCCCTTTCAATTTGTTAATACAGACCATGCAAGAGAATCCTATGTTTGATTATGTTTTATTTTTATTTTTGTTAAGGTTGGATTAATTTTAGGCAGTTTTATGTTTTTGTCGTTCGTAATCCAGTGTATTCTTGTGTTATTTCGCTTTCTTTCGATGTTTTTTGCTTCCTATCAGATTGAATCTAGACCATATTAGAAGACTATATTAGCAAAAAACCGCAACAGAATTAGGAAATTTGTTGCCACAGTAATTAAAGATGTGGTAAAGGTGTCTTTTTGAAAACTTTTTTGAAAAAATGCCAATTATCGCCGAACTTATGGTTCCCTATTAAATTTATTTGCTAAATACGTAACCACAACGTATACGAATCGATATCAGGTCGTATTGTTGTACGTTTGCCTTCGCCCTTCGTTCTCCGTGTCTGGATGACATTCTACATCCAGTGCCACCAACATAGCCACAAACAATCTCAACCCCGTCGACTGCCAAAGCGCCCAAGCGCGGCGCATACTGTTATTGCAATCGGTATCTTTGCAGGGCAGGAATTTCGTTCGTGTGCATGTAAACATTTCGCGCATTCGATATCTGCGGGCATATACTAGGACGCGACCAAAAGCATTCAATTACCAGACAGTGCCGGGCATAAATTACCGACATAAGAGATACCGTCGGCGGGCAAAAGTTTGCGGCATTTTTGCACGTGCAGCTTATCGCGAGTCCATTTATGCCGTGTACACGAGTATAAGCGTTGGAACTTTTCCTAGTATCTTCCTTCACCCCCCCCCCACTGAAAACCGGTTACAGCGAGGATATTTTTCCTGAAATGTTCCGTCTTTAATTTACTCAGAGATTGTGTTATACGCTGTGGAGGATTTAAAATAATTGGATGGTGTCGTAACAGGGAAAATATTTATTTGCGATGGGGTTGCTTTTGCGATGCTACACGTGGCGATGTTCTTAGTGATCGAAAATCTTAACACAAAAATGTTGTTCCACACAAGGAGTGACGGACAAAGCTGTGGTTTCCCTTCGTTTTCTTTCGTTTTCTTTCGTTTCCCTTCGTTTTCTTTCGTTTTCTTTCGTTTTCTTTCGTTTTCTTTCGTTTTCTTTCGTTTCCCTTCGTTTTCTTTCGTTTTCTTTCGTTTTCTTTCGTTTCCCTTCGTTTTCTTTCGTTTTCTTTCGTTTTCTTTTGTTTTCTTTCGTTTCCTTTCGTTTCCTTTCGTTTCCCTTCGTTTCCCTTCGTTTTCTTTCGTTTTCTTTCGTTTCCCTTCGTTTTCTTTCGTTTTCTTTCGTTTTCTTTCGTTTTCTTTTGTTTTCTTTCGTTTCCTTTCGTTTCCTTTCGTTTCCCTTCGTTTTCTTTCGTTTTCTTTCGTTTCCTTTCGTTTCCCTTCGTTTTCTTTCGTTTTCTTTCGTTTCCCTTTGTTTTCTTTCGTTTTCTTTCGTTTTCTTTCGTTTTCTTTCGTTTTCTTTCGTTTTCTTTCGTTTTCTTTCGTTTTCTTTCGTTTTCTTTCGTTTTCTTTCGTTTTCTATCGTTTTCTTTTGTTTTTGTTTTGTTTTCTTTCGTTTTCTTTCGTTTCCCTTCGTTTCCCTTCGTTTTCTTTCGTTTTCTTTCGTTTTCTTTCGTTTTCTTTTGTTTTCTTTCGTTTCCTTTCGTTTCTCTTCGTTTTCTTTCGTTTTCTTTCGTTTCCTTTCGTTTTCTATCGTTTTCTTTTGTTTTTGTTTCGTTTTCTTTCGTTTTCTTTTGTTTTCTTTTGTTTCCCTTCGTTTTCTTTCGTTTTCTTTCGTTTTTTTTTCGTTTTTTTTTGGTTTCTTTCGTTCTCATTCGTAAAAAAGTTAACTATGAACGATACACATAAAATTAGGGGACCAATATCCTATGTATGTTTAAACCAGGGGCATGTACACCAATTTTGGATAATAACTTTTGTTTTCTTTCGTTTCCCTTCGTTTTCTTTCGTTTTCTTTCGTTTTCTCTCGTTTTCTATCGTTTTCTTTTGTTTTTGTTTCGTTTTCTTTTGTTTTCTTTCGTTTCCTTTCGTTTCCCTTCGTTTTCTTTCGTTTTCTTTCGTTTCCTTTCGTTTTCTATCGTTTTCTTTTGTTTTTGTTTCGTTTTCTTTCGTTTTCTTTCGTTTTCTTTTGTTTTCTTTCGTTTCCTTTCGTTTCCCTTTGTTTTCTTTCGTTTTCTTTCGTTTTTTTTTTCTTTTTTTTTGGTTTCTTTCGTTCTCATTCGTAAAAAAGTTAACTATGGACGATACATATAAAATTAGGGGAGCAATATCCTATGTATGTTTAAACCAGGGGCATGTACACCAATTTTGGATAATAACGGTGGCGTGGTTAAAGTATCAGTTGAGTTTACGCGCGGGTTGCCTATGCGATTACCATCGCAGAGGTCATTATGGTACATCATTTCACGCACTAGCAACGACCTGTGGTTGCTGCAAAGAAATTATGTCTTTGGAGAGATTTATTAAATTCAAAGCTACCAAAGCTGTAACATATTCGAAAGAAATGATAAAAGATACGATACCTAAATCTTTTATCGAACGAGAGAACGAAAGACAACGCACAACAAGAAAATTAAAGGCCAATCTTACATCTGATGCATACTTGTGTCGTCCCAAAATGAGACTGTAAAATAAACCATGTTTCGAAATGCAAAAATCGTTTACTACGGTGTAGGAATCGTCATTTTGCCGCGTGGAAAAAGGTCCTTAACGGCCAAGGTTTCGTCCTGTGTCATCGTTAGCTTGCGTAACTGCTCAGATAGGCGGTACGCGGTCGAGGCGTTTTTTAATGGGGCGGTGTGTCGGTGCGAGTCACTTCACTTGTCGTACGCCTCAACCCCGCGATAAGGGTGAAATTTCCCATCGTCGAGTGGCGGGTGAACGCGTGATCAGGTCGTAGGGTCGCAAGTCGGTTTTTGTCGACACCCTCTTACCCTGAAAATTGACTGTGAAATTATTACTGACGTATTAAATTTTTTTTTCGTCAAATCACTTATACTAAATTTATATGAATAATACGTTTGTTTTTTTTTGTATTATCGATTGCTTCTAATTGTAGAGCTTAAGTATGTTAGTTACTATAAAAGTATAGAAGCTAAGAACTAATTTATGAGTCAAATATGTTATCAAACTTGATTGAAGTTTGACAGATTTTGAGGAACGTGTGTGTTATTCTATGATTGACATTAGGTTGGAGTCCAGAGTGGCTGTGGCTTCACGATGTTGAATAATAAGTGTTTAGATACTTTTGTCAACAGTTTAGTCCGAAAGTTGGGTTGGGGTACCCGGAATTTTTTAAATTAGTACGTTTCCCATTATCATTTGATTGCTTTGATTCAAGATTCAATTCTTTACCTTCTACAATCACCATTGTTTCAAGAAACAATTCGCAAACTTAGATATAAGACTAAATATATCGGACTTTTGCCTACATTCTTTTTAATCAAGAACAGGTCATTCGTTCAAAAATGTTGCCTTCAATACAATTAATTTGCTATGGATTGTATTTATTTGTAGGTAGTCTAGACAGTTTCAAGAAGTGTACAGTTGTGATAATGACCCCTCGAAAAGAAATTTCAAGTGATATGCAAAGCTTGGTATAAAATATAGAAATAAAAAAAAATGTTAGGTGAAATTTCGTAATTGTTCAATTTTAACAGTTCAAATCTCTCAACAAATCAACAGTTCAAACTATATTCAATAACTTTTAGAATAGTCATAGTGTTGAAAATAAATCGCGCAGTGGTCGCCCAAAGAGGCTAAGTCGTAGAGATGTATCGTTTATTTTGAAAAAAAGTGCAAAATAAACCCGAAAATAAATTCCAGTATGTTGGCTGCAGAGCTAGCAATAACATCAGATACGATTATGTATCCATGAACTGTTCAACGAACTTTGAATAATAATAGTGTCCACAGCAGAACTCCACACAAGATACCCCTAATAAGCGAAAGAACCCGGGAACATGTATTTGATGCATCTAGAGTAGGAAATTTGGTGTTTATTGAGGGGAATATAGATCGTTATCGTTATAGATCATTATAGATCGTTATATAAACATATTTTGGAATTTAATTTAAAAGTATCGATCGATCATAATTTATCGATCGATGCTTTTAAATGGAGGAAGTTCGATTTTTCAAGAAGACACATTGTTAAGGAATGGTTGCTTTACTACACTTCACGACAATTAACTCACCACCTCAAAGCCCCGACTTAATTGTCTAGCATAATTTATCAAGCACGTTTGGTTAGATTTTGGAGCGTAATATAAGACAACATGCCATTACTAGTGCTCCAATTCTAAAAGAGAAGCTGCAAGAGGAATGGCGACGAATAACGCCCATTGAAATCGAAAATTTAGTTGCTTCAATATCCAGACGCTTGCAGGGTGTTTATAGACGCCCGTAGTGGGTCAACCAAATATTGAATAATAATTTTGATCAGTTTTTAGTGCCTTAGTGAAGTATTTTCTGGTCATTTTCAAGTCGTATGTAGACTTTTGTCTTGAAGATAGAAAAGGATGTAAAAGGTCAAATAGATATGACTGTGTATTGATGTAATGATTATAAGAATACACTGTGACCTTCATAGGAAGGTGTATCTATCGTCTTATACAATCTTGTCATCTAAATGCAAACATTACTTCGTTATACGAACATGCAACTTAAAGCATAACAATTTATACCTTGATTGAAATCCTTAACTTATATACTTACTTATATGTATATATTCTGTATCGGTATAGGTATATGTAGTCATGATAATCGATCAGCTACGTGGAGTTCAATGAATAATAAATAAGGTTAATAATATTGTCCGTTGATACAGACAGGCACAGATTTATGTTCATACTATTCATTCATTTCTGCTAGTTCTATAGGATATAGAGGATTTATAAATAATTTATAAATATTCTACACATTCTCTCCAATTTTTAACAAGTCTAGATGTTTTTTTCTATACAAATAATATTTTATTCTAATAAGAATTTCAATATAGTTGTTTCAACGGTTAGTTATTCTTACGATTTAAGAATTTAGTATGTTTATTTAAATATATTTTTCTCGGACGAAGAAAAAATTATTCTTCTATAAAAAAAATAGACGTTTGTCTTACAACAACAAAGATATTTCGTTGGAGGAAAAATATATAAGCTTCGACGAAAAACAGTTCCTTGACCCGAGATTCTTACTCTGAGAGATACATAGAAAGTTGTGCAATTACTTTACAGATGGCGCTAACAGTTTCTCGCGTATTTTGCCACATATTACCGCTATATAAGTTTGACGTTATTGAGTGTTCGTATATTGTTTGTTTACATCTATCCATAAGTGTTTTATTTCATGGGTGATTTACAAGGATTATGAGGAAAACCAGGATTGTAGTGGAGTAGCCTACACAGAGAGAACTCTATCCTTGGATATCAAGTTATTTCAAGTAGTTATTTCAACGGCTAGTTATTCTACCGGTTTAAGAGTTTAATATGTTTATGTGAAGTATATTTTGCTCTAACGAAGAAAATGTTATTCTTCTACATATAAAACGACTAAGACGTTCGTTTTACATCAATTGGGTGAGAAATATCCATGCTTCAACGAACAAACAGTTTCTTGACCCAAACGTATACGTACGTATCGCTTAAAACAAACGTAATTCCTTTCAAGCAGTTCCTTCGTACTTAAAACAAGAAAACGTAATACTTGGAACATCAAGAAAATCATATTCTTACTCTGAAAATTTTATATTTTACTTGAACCAACCAAATGATCTTTCTGGATATATAGACACAAGTATCGAATAAATTTTTCCCTCTGTGTATTATTGCAGTTAAAATCTCTTTAGAAAAACCATCAATGTTCATTCACATCGTCAAATTCTGTACAATTCGATCCGATGAATTCGAAATGAAGACATGATACACAGTTGACAGACGATCATATTTCAATGTATCGTCAAGTCTGAGCTGATAGCGGGTGATAATTGCAAAAGATTAATTGGGTTTTTTTCGTTTCGGGGCGTTGGTAATAGTCTTGGTTGCTTGGTTGACGGTTCGACCGTTGCTCGAACGTGGTGGCGCTGCCGTACGCCAGGCATCATTAATCATTAGCGCTGAAGCAAAGTCTGGCAAGCCCTAACCGACTCTATGGCATAGAATAACCAAACATTCGACGAAAGAATACACCATAAATTTTGTTTAGTGCCCAGTGCTGAGAACATGGACAAGTTGAAGGTTTAGTTGAACCAACTAAACCAAGTTGAACCACTGTGTGCGAGGTGTTGTGGACACTAGCAAGTGGTATCGTTTCAATGGACCGTTTATTTTTTATAATAGAAAATGATAATTTAGTCCAAAGTTATAAATGTTTCTTAGATAACCAATTACCAAATCATATCCTACAAGAGGTTGTCTTGTGCGACGAGATGTCTACCAACGCCATCTCTTGGTCACCTTTTGTACTATTCTCGTTAAAAATTTAATTTTAAAGTAAGTTTTACTTAAATTCAAAGTAAGTTGTGAAGAGCCTAATGCTATGGTCACACTAGGCTGTTTTACTAGCGTGCTATTTGCTACTGGCTGCTAACAGTGTGACCACTCACTGTTTTGCCAGTTGGCAGGTGAGTTCAGCAGCAACCAGCCCACCAGCGCTTGTTTAACTTTTACAGCAACCAACATGAATGTTAAACCGAGGAAATTGTGTATTTTTGAAATGTCTTTTATAAATATTATATTCTCCCAAAATATAAAGAGGTCTTACTTTTGTTAAATCTATAACTTATATCTTTAGCCATCTATATCTTTGAGTTGCTTAGAATTACCAAGGCAACGTACAAGACAAACAAACGTGGTTTGGTATCTCATATCATCACTCTCACCACTCATTAACGTCCCAAATATTTACTACGTCCAATTCAACGCGTACAAGTTTGTTGACCTTTATAAAACTGTCCACGGACAGAGCACGAGTAAAAGAGAGAGGGCCCAAGCAAGAACCCTGAGGGCTCTCGTCATTGCCTTATGCGGTACCAAAACTATTTCCCCCTCCCCGAACCCCCTCTTACCCTAGACGGTGGACCATGTGCTCTCTGCGTGTGTTTGTGTGCAGTCTCACTAATTGTATCTCCCTTTGTCCGCTGCAGGTTTGAGCGCTGCAATCGTTCAATAGATCGGTGGTGGGGAGATCAGCTGGCGCTGGCGTCGCGGCGACGACTCTTCAGTCTACGTCAGGCGTCCGTGTGTGATACAGCGTCGCCGTCGTCGTCGTTTTTTTCCTTCTATCGACTAAACGGCAAGAAGAATTTTTTATCAGTGATTATGTGGATTGTTCTTGTGTGAGAGAAACGGCCTTTTGAGATAAGGAGTGTTTTTTGTTTCTTCTTGTTGAACCAGTGCTTGTGTTTTGTTTTGCCTTTTTTGGGTTGTGTTGTGTTTTTTTCTCCCGTTTTTTTGTTTCCGAGGAATTATGGTGAATTTGTGATTTGACCGGGTTTTTGGTTGAGTTTTGTTTTACTGGGTTCGAAATGGGATTTGTGCGCGATTTTACCGCCTTTTTGGCCGTCTTCATCAGCGGGTCCCTAGCTGCTTGGCAGGAGAACGTCAGGCCCAAGATGTACGTCCAATTAGGTAAGTCGTTTTTTTGCATTTATACTAATATTAAATAGCTTCTAAGAAATTCTTGAACGCCAACAGATGTTGCCTCAAGTATAATATACATATATCTTCCAAACACATGGCTTGGCTGGTATGTTTAGCACACAATTCTTATAGAATAATTTATAAACCTTGCTTAAACTAGATTATTTTTATATTTAATTACATACTTCTCATTTTTTACTTTATAAAACGTTTAGAACAAAATTTGATAACCGAAAACTTTCGATAAAATCATCTAAGACTGGAAGATAGTAGGTATCTTTTTGTCCCACCAGGTGGCCTTATACACCGCATTGTGTCGCATCTCCCATACTTTTTTTTACCTGTCAGGGTAGACGAATTAAAATAGTTTTAATCTAAAAAAAAAATAGTTTAAACTATTTTTGTTTCTATTGAACATCTAAAAGGGCTTAACTAGCCATCTCTCAATAAATATTTGCTTGTTTTTCAAAGTAACAAAGGCATACACTTCCAGTACATGGACCTCTATTGTTAAACATCTATTGTGTAACATTACCCCTCTTGGTTTTGCTATGGGGTGTACAGTTTAGGCTGCTAATGTAACTATGTATGGTCGTACTTACATATGTATGTACTTACATAGAAAATATACTATTTACATAGAAAATAAAAACATTATAACACTACAATAGGTGATGTATAATTATTTAAAATAATAATGAGGCTTGCTATCAGTAACTTATTGTGTTTAAAGGTCAAATTAATGAATAATTACTCATATACGTTAGTATTTTCTAGTAAGGCAGACTGTTGTTTACAGAAGCACAGGTCATAAATTTATTGAGTGATAATGTGCTTAACTGCATACAGAAAATTGTTCTATCATCTAAAAGCAAATATAAATACATATGTGACAAAAAGTAAATAAAATATTATTTACTTTTTGTCATTGTGTCTATTATGCTATAACCTTTTGCAGAATATATCGCCCAACAGCAGTTAATGTGTTAGTATTAGACGAAAGTAAATTTGATTGTATATACATATTGATTTTTCTCACAAAAAATGTCCAAGTTATTCAAATTAGTAAATACTAGCTCTGTGTATATGTCAAAATTTTCGATTTTAGTTATTGGGCATTCTAGAAATATGTGGTTAAGGCTTCCCACCTGTCCACATTCGCAATATGGACATTTTAGGATACATTTTAGGTTATCTGCTATCTGTTACTGTTGTTACGAATGTCCGGCAGGGGGCGTTTCGAGTTTGACGTTACTGTGGTAATAGCAGCAAAACACGGGTCGACAAAAATCGATTTTTTGGATCGAAAATTGTTTTTAAGGCCGTTTTTTTGCTCAAAACTCTTTGCGAAGGGTATTTAGAGGGATCTTATCGTAAGACATGAGAGCGAGCGGCTTTTATAAGGTCGGCAGGAACGGATACAAAATGTAAATTTTTGACGTTCATCGATCCGCTTGTCGGAATTTCTAGACGTCACGTGACATTTTTTTCGAGGTTCGCCTTCACCCGAAGAGGTGCAAAAACGTGATTTTTTTTTCAAAATTGACGCATTTAATTTACAAAATATCGCGCAGTCCACGCGGAATTGTGTCCTTTTTTCAATTCGAGCGTCAAAAGTAATATCGAAAAGCCCAATTTTGCAGCTACTCGATCGCAAATGTCGGCGAAAATGGGCGATTCCGCTGAACGCGCCCTACACTTGAAAGTTCGCAATTAGTATAGGTAGACTAGCTCTGTGTATATGTCAAAATTTTCGATTTTAGTTATTGGGCATTCTAGAAATATGTGGTTAAGGCTTCCCACCTGTCCACATTCGCAATATGGACATTTTAGGATACATTTTAGGTTATCTGCTATCTGTTACTATTGTTACGAATGTCCGGCAGGGGGCGTTTCGGGTTTGACGTTACTGTGGTAATAGCAGCAAAACACGGGTCGACAAAAATCGATTTTTTGGATCGAAAATTGTTTTTAAGGTCGTTTTTTTGCTCAAAACTCTTTGCGAAGGGTATTTAGAGGGATCTTATCGTAAGACATGAGAGCGAGCGGCTTTTATAAGGTCGGCAGGAACGGATAAAAAATGTAAATTTTTGACGTTCATCGATCCGCTTGTCGGAATTTCTAGACGTCACGTGACATTTTCTCGAGGTTCGCCTTCACCCGAAGAGGTGCAAAAACGTGATTTTTTTTCAAAATTGACGCATTTAATTTACAAAATATCGCGCAGTCCACGCGGAATTGTGTCCTTTTTTTCAATTCGAGCGTCAAAAGTAATATCGAAAAGCCCAATTTTGCAGCTACTCGATCGCAAATGTCGGCGAAAATGGGCGATTCCGCTGAACGCGCCCTACACTTGAAAGTTCGCAATTAGTATAGGTAGACTAGCTCTGTGTATATGTCAAAATTTTCGATTTTAGTTATTGGGCATTCTAGAAATATGTGGTTAAGGCTTCCGACCTGTCCACATTCGCAATATGGACATTTTAGGATACATTTTAGGTTATCTGCTATCTGTTACTGTTGTTACGAATGTCCGGCAGGGGGCGTTTCGGGTTTGACGTTACTGTGGTAATAGCAGCAAAACACGGGTCGACAAAAATCGATTTTTTGGATCGAAAATTGTTTTTAAGGTCGTTTTTTTGCTCAAAACTCTTTGCGAAGGGTATTTAGAGGGATCTTATCGTAAGACATGAGAGCGAGCGGCTTTTATAAGGTCGGCAGGAACGGATAAAAAATGTAAATTTTTGACGTTCATCGATCCGCTTGTCGGAATTTCTAGACGTCACGTGACATTTTCTCGAGGTTCGCCTTCTCCCGAAATGGTGCAAAAACGTGATTTTTTTTTTCAAAATTGACGCATTTAATTTACAAAATATCGCGCAGTCCACGCGGAATTGTGTCCTTTTTTCAATTCGAGCGTCAAAAGTAATATCGAAAAGCCCAATTTTGCAGCTACTCGATCGCAAATGTCGGCGAAAATGAGCGATTCCGCTGAACGCGCCCTACACTTGAAAGTTCGTAATTAGTATAGGTAGAAGAATATCCATATCAAACACCTTATGTTTGTAGATTTTCTAAAAAGAAAAATACTATCGATTACAAAAGAAAATCCATAGTTATAATTATTTAGATTCTAGAAATATTATCTGGGCCATGTGTCCCAAATCAAAGCAAATATAAAAATTAAAAGAGGCAAATGCCGTTATATATATATATATATATATATATATATATATATATATATATATATATATATATATATATATATATATATATATATATATATATATATATATATATATATATATATATATATATATATATATATATATATATATACTTTGGATTTCTCTTGTCTATATGGTCTGCATTGCAAAGATAAACGACCTACTTCCAATTCTGCTATACTGAGAACAAGAATGTATAGATAGAGATATAATGGCGACTGTTTTGCAACTGCTCTAGTTAAATAATTATCTGTATAGGATATATAGGTTGTCTTTAACAAACCAAATAAGTGAAATTCCGGTATATCTAAAACGATAAGGTACTGTTTTTGCTTTCTTCATATGTGATCTTGTTACGATTGATTGGGTGATTTAATTGGATCATTTTGTTCTACCAAATCGTGCGTAAAATTGAAATGGTATTTATTACTAGTTTTACGACAATGCTATAATATATAGGGTGTTTTGAGTGCACATATTTTGAGTCCTATTATACAATATGACTCCTATTATAAAATATGAAGCGACTGCGCCATGTAATTCGGCTCTTTTGATGTTAATTCGGATCTTTTCCAAGTTTTTAGTTTAATCAACGGGTGTGTGGACTGTAGTATGTATATATAGAGGGCGCTGTGCCGGTACAAAGCGTTTTATTGCACAAGAGTAGCGCCATAAAAATGTAAATACGGGGGCGTTTTACATATTTATCAACGTATATAAATTCTGGTAATGAGAGCCCGCTTCCGGTCGACCGGCTCCGCATCACGAAATAATTACGCAATAATTCATACTTTACGACCCGGACAGGGACCGACAAACGACCTAACTAGATGATGGGTCTAAGGAATGTAAGGATAGAAGAATATAGGAGATTTTCTGTCAATTAAAATAATCATTTATGATCATTGATAAGAAGAGTCAAGAGACTGAATTAAATTATTTATTATAATCGATGGTTGGTAGTTTCTACAATACCCACATTTGTCCCGAGCCAGCTCTAACCAGCGGCTAATGAAAGTTCGACATGTTCAACTTACAAGCAACAGCCAAAACCATTCGCCGACGTGCAAAGATAGCGGCTGCTGAGTGGTCACACCATGCTGGTTAACTAATAACCTACAGCAAGCAGCTAATACTAAAACAGCGTAAGGGTGACCACCCCATGCATTCCAATCAACGTTGCAGCATAACTTTTCGACCGGCGACCATTCATTATCTGATCAGTATTTTAACAACTGTATCGCCTAAAGCCCTCCTTATATATTGGGAGAATAATTGTTGTTGTAGTTGTTTTGGGTGCGGTTTATTCCGCTGTACCTAGGCCAATTCTTGGCTCTTTGTGCTTACCAATTTTTACATACTGTTTGATAACGACAACCAGAGGTGTTCAACTGGTTGCCGACACCCACGGTTTTACGCCTCTTGCGAAAGGCGGTGGGACGAGGATCTTCAGCTGATGCCTGGATTTGAACCCAAGACTTGGGTGCGGTTTATTCCGCTGCACCTAGGCCAGTTCTTGGCCCTTTGTGCTTACCAATTTTTACATACTGTTTGATAACGACAACCAGAGGTGTTCAACTGGTTGCCGGCACCCACGGTTTTACGCCTCTTGCGAAAGGCGGTGGGACGAGGATCTTCAGCTGATGCCTGGATTTGAACCCAAGACTTGGGTGCGGTTTATTCCGCTGCACCTAGGCCAATTCTTGGCCCTTTGTGCTTACCCATTTTTATATACTGTTTGATAACGACAACCAGAGGTGTTCAACTGGTTGCCGGCACCCACGGTTTTACGCCTCTTGCGAAAGGCGGTGGGACGAGGATCTTCAGCTGATGCCTGGATTTGAACCCAAGACTTCCTAGCAGGAGAGCAGCACTCTACCGCTAGAGCCACTCGCCCCACGAATGGGAGAATAATTCCTCGCATAATATTTGTAAAAGACATTTTAAAAATGCATAATTTCCTGAAATAACATTCATGCTGGTTGCTGTAAACGTTAAACAAGCGCTGGTGGGCTGGCTGCTGCTAAACTCACTCGCCAAATAGATATGATGATTCATTCACCTTTCCAACCCAAGAAACCAAATATTTAGTATTTATTTAGTCACTCAATCGAGTTTATCTATCAACATCTCTAAAATAAATAACTCTGGATGAGTCTCTAATGAAGACAGTGCCTTAGTGACTTAAACTATCTATTAGTGCCTTAAGTTCTTTAAGCCATCTATTAGTGCCTTAAATTATTTATGAATGCCTTAAATATCTATCCAAAAAGGGTTCGGCACCTTCTGACATCCATAATGAAAGTCCATTATAAATCTGTCTGTGGTATTAGTTAGGTCGCGCCCTCAAAATGACTTATTCACTCGTTGGGGGTAATAATTCCATTAATCATTGGAGCAGTCTTGTTATAATGGAAGAAGTAAGAAAATTTGAAGCTTGTAGGTGTGTAAAGGAGAGGTGAGGAAGAGGGATAACGTACACCTGGACACCTACATCGACGTGGGCTTGGCAAAGTGTATGAGTCACCGCGTGTTGATTTTGTCTCTCTCTCTTTCTAGTGTGGAAGGAAGTCTTGTTTATGCAAGAATCTAGCATGGGTCGCACAGTAGGGTATTACGCCGATCTAACTGGCCAAAATTATACACATTGTTGTAGTTGTTTTGGGTGCGGTTTATTCCGTTGCACCTAGGCCATTTCTTGGCCCTTTGTGCTTACCCAATTTTACATACTGTTTGATAACGACAACCAGAGGTGTTCAACTGGTTGCCGGCACCCACGGTTTTACGCCTCTTGCGAAAGGCGGTGGGACGAGGATCTTCAGCTGATGCCTGGATTTGAACCTAAGACTTCCTAGCAGGAGAGCAGCACTCTACCGCTAGTTGTTTTGGGTGCGGTTTATTCCGCTGCACCTAGGCCAATTCTTGGCCCTTTGTGCTTACCCATTTTTACATACTGTTTGATAACGACAACCAGAGGTGTTCAACTGGTTGCCGGCACCCACGGTTTTACGCCTCTTGCGAAAGGCGGTGGGACGAGGATCTTCAGCTGATGCCTGGATTTGAACCCAAGACTTCCTAGCAGGAGAGCAGCACTCAACCGCTGGAGCCACTCGCCCCACACACTTTATACACATACTTTATACACACACACATTATACACATATGAACGATAAAAATGATTTATAAAAGAATTGGCTTAAACCAAATAGTACATTCAATTTCCACCATAATCCTTTATTGTATTTTTCGACTACACTATGTTGGATTATAATTAAGGTCCCATGATTATAATACAAACATAATGATTTAATTGAAGCAATACACCCAAAAAAAAAGTTTTAACGAACCAATTGCGTGGAATATACAGGATATTTTCCAACCCGGAATAATATCATTTATTAGTAACAAGTAATATATCAACTGGATATAGAACAGCAGATATGCATTACCGGTCACAAAGCAAATGCCAGACAGACACGGAAAGGAAACGCTACACATAATACGCAGATAAATTAATTATGCACAAATAAACGAAAAGTCATACGTGACAGGACTTTCGGTGTCACACCCACGTCACATATTATTCATAATATCCTGGCTGCGACTATGCTACGACCTAGGTAGGATAAATCGTGAATTGAATAACTAAACAAACTAAATATTTGTCTAGTCGCGCTGGGAATTAAATATTTTATATGGGAGAAAGCCAGATATACCTATTCTAACCCCGAGAGATATTATAACCCCGGACAGGCTTTGAACACATACCCTATTGAACTAATCCAGGTAGTTTTTACAGGTCAGGGCGTTTTCCTTAGGCCAGGGGATGCCATATGTTCCGCATACTAGAGGGTGAAAAGGACAGACATTCCTTCACCATATTTGGTTGGTTCAAGTAAAATACAAAACATGATTTTCTTGATGTTCCAAGTATTACGTTTTCTTGTTTTAAGGAACTGCTTGAAAAGAATTACGTCTGTTTTAAGCGATACGTACGTATACTTTTGGGTCAAGAAATTGTTTGTTCGTTGAAGCATGTGTATTTTTCACCCAATTGATGTAAAACGAACGTCTTCCTTTTTTTATATGTAGAAGAATAACATTTTCTTCGTCAGAGCCAATTATACTCCACATAAACACTACATAACTCTTAAAGTTCTCTCTGTATAGAGATTTGAAGTCTGATTTTTTGTTTTATAGTAAACACGATTTGTATACTACATTTCCCATTTTGCAATATAGAGTTACCTCACCCGCATTTCCCGCCCCACCAAAGTAAATATTTATCAAACCAGTTCGTGGTATTAGTGATTTATAAAACCATTATATAACCTGTGATGCAGAATATACCCGCTACGAGTCGCGTCGTTCGATTTGTTGCCGGCGCTAAAATAATAAAAATAGAATTTTGCCGTTGTCGTTTTGAAAACTCGCCTATTTTCATCGCACAACAAAAAGCAATCATTTCAGTTTCGGGCTGGAGACAAAAAAAAATAGAAAAATTCGAATGCGGAGTGTATGGCGGGCGCGCCTGGCCGCTGTTATGCCGTTTTGTTTGTTTATCTTTCGACAGGCAACGACCCCAGCTGCCCGCTAAATTAAAACTTGCCCGAGCGGACATTTCGACGCCAACCAACTCAAAAAAGGACATAGCGGTATGTCGAAACTATGCTGATCAATTTGTAACACCTGGACGTTGAATGGGTTATAGAATGATTGTAATTTTTATACTTTAGAAGTTTCAACCATCGGCTATTGTGTGATCACTTTACGATGTTACCAGCAAAAGTACTGCTGTTGCTGGTGGCTACTATCAGCAAACCTCAGTTCAAACTACAAGATCAACTATTTCTGATGAATTTTATGTGTCATCAGGTAGGTACATACAACAGTGAGACAATGTATTGTCTTTTGTCATGTGAAGGCGTCGCAACCATAAAATATTTCATATTTGATACCAATTTGTGGGGTTTTATTGACTACCTGCTTTGAAGCTGACTACATAAAAAAGTATAATAGCAACAGTAGCCAGCAGCTATTTTGTGGTCACATTACGCTGTTTACCAGCAAAAGTATTGCTGCCACTGGTGGCTACTACCAGCAAACCTCAGTTCAAACTACAAGGTAACCTATTTCTGGTGCATTTTATATGTCACCAGGTAGGTACATACAACAGTGAGGCAATGTATTGTCTTTTGTCAGGTGAAGGCGTCGCAACCATAAAATATTTCATATTTGATACCAATTTGTGGGGTTTTATTGACTACCTGCTTTGAAGCTGACTACATAAAAAAGTATAATAGCAACAGCAGCCAGCGGCTATTTTGTGGTCACATTACACTGTTTACCAGCAAAAGTATTGCTGCCACTGGTGGCTACTACCAGCAAACCTCAGTTCAAACTACAAGGTAACCTATTTCTGGTGCATTTTATATGTCACCAGGTAGGTACATGCAATAGTGAGACAATGTATTGTCTTTTGTCAGGTGAAGGCGTCGCAACCATAAAATATTTCGTGTTTGATACCAATTTGTGGGGTTTTATTGACTACCTGCTTTGAAGCTGACTACATAAAAAAGTATAATAGCAACAGCAGCCAGCGGCTATTTTGTGGTCACATTACGCTGTTTACCAGCAAAAGTATTGCTGCCACTGGTGGCTACTACCAGCAAACCTCAGTTCAAACTACAAGGTAACCTATTTCTGGTGCATTTTGTATGTCACCAGGTAGGTACATGCAATAGTGAGACAATGTATTGTCTTTTGTCAGGTGAAGGCGTCGCAACCATAAAATATTTCATATTTGATACCAATTTGTAGGGTTTTATTGACTACCTGCTTTGAAGCTGACTACATAAAAAAGTATAATAGCAACAGCAGCCAGCGGCTATTTTGTGGTCACATTACGCTGTTTACCAGCAAAAGTATTGCTGCCACTGGTGGCTACTACCAGCAAACCTCAGTTCAAACTACAAGGTCAACTATTTCTGGTGCATTTTATATGTCACCAGGTAGATACATACAACAGTGAGACAATGTATTGTCTTTTGTCAGGTGAAGGCGTCGCAACCATAAAATATTTCGTGTTTGATACCAATATTGTGGGATTTTATTGACTATCTGCCTTGAACCTGATTACGTAAATTTTGAAAGCACTGTACACGAGTGTAAATAACATAAGTAAGACCACGATGACAATAAAATTAGAAATTTTAGAAGTATTTAGTAGAAAAGTCAATGGCTCTACTACATTTAGTTATTTATAAAATTGTTTTAATTATTAATTAAATCATTATTTATATTTATTACTAATAATAATCTGCTGCTGAGTGGTCACAATAGTGAGACCCATCCGTTGTCCATGAGGAATTAATTAAATTAATAATGTGGAAAGCTTTATGAAATCGAGCCAAGCTGATATCAGACCTCCTGTGTGTGTCTCTCTCACTCTCTCTCATTATGTTTCACTCCAAAGCGTTCCGTGAATACCACCACCCCCATGTGATGTATGGACATCACCCCCTTGCGCCCTTTGCCTCCCCTCACCGCGCATCTTTGTTCAATAAATTAAATTCTGCCGAAACCATGCTCCAAATTCTGTTAATTAAGCTCATATTCGTCATGTATAGTCAGTCAACATAGTGTCCAGTCGAAATAACCAACAGTTTTGATAGCGATGATATTTGGTAACAAAGATATTTGGTGACAATGACATTTGGTGACAACAAATTATATAAATTTAAAAAATATGCAAAAGTACTGCTTTCAAGCTGTATTTTGATTAAATTTTGATGAACCAATAACTCGGCTTTTTCGTTCGATAAACCTAAGTCTTTAACCAACTGACCTATGTGAAGTTAGGTACCTAACTTCACATAGGTAACCAACTGGTTTATAAGGTGAGGTGTTCCTAAACCATCAAATGTTGAATCTTCACGACTTGCCTGATTTGGCAGAGTGATTTCAGACACTCAAATCAATCAGACAATCAAATCAAATCAGGCAAGTTTGTTCAAACAGGCGAAATTTCTTCTGTGTCAAAAATCGAAGACGATGAAGTGGATGGCGCACTTGGGAGATGCTGGTTCTCTCCATGGGGGATAGGTCGCGATGCTGATGACAAATTTGGATATTTTATTTTATGCTTATCCTTCTTCGAGTGTCCGGAGACGCTTATCGTGCAAAAATGGCAATCATCTACATGATTGGAAGGCTCTCGCCACAACATGAAGGCACTGACTATAGCTGCTTGCTCTGGTTTCTGTACTGCAAAATATTTGTTTTTGAATGTGTTTTATAGTACCTACTGCTATTTAAAATTAAATATAAAATGCCTGTAATAGTAAGAATTTTATGGATATGTTATGTGGGGATTCTTGCTTTTTTATTCTTTGTCTTTCAAAATTCTTGAGTATATTTAATAAATTTTGAGTTATTATGTTCATATAAACACACTACGACAAAATACGACACTTAAATCCAGACATATTGAGCCACTTCGTCAGGATGACGACAAATTCTCAAAGGAGACAGAAGCCGTCGTCGACGTATTGTTCTATGGAGACCAAATTGAAATATTCTTGGACAAATATTAACATTGCGGGTGCTTGCCCGCTTGAACAGAACCGGAAACAGAAATAACACGATCCCGCTGAATTTGGTATGCTTTTCTCGACCAAACCTTACATCCCCCACAAGTAACTACCTAACCGCGGCGACTTTAATTGAATTTTACTCTTCGCTAGGTCTTATTGTTCCATCAGATCCCCCCATCCAAGATGATGCTACGAATCATTGTCAGTGCTAAAAATAACAGGTATTTCGAAGGGATGCCCCAAAGGTAATTAAAAAGGACATCTATACGTTACCTTTTGTAATAATACTCCGTCTCTCGTCACACATCGATTATATAAGCTCTCAGCATAATAAGTGATCGATTAATCTATAAATTGAACGGAATTACTTCAATCTAAAGAGTATAAATATCGGATAAAAGCTTTTTTTTAGTGGCGGAAACGGATCGTTTTACTAGAGTCGTCGAACACTTTAAGCCGCTCGGCCTGGAAATGAAACAGTGAAATCTATCTTGTCCCGGCTCGTCGCGCCCCCTAGTGTTGATTGATTGATGGACGCCCTTCCTCGAAGCGGTCCGCGATTCCATGATTTAATGCCGCCGATCTAGCCGCCGTTTTCCCGCCGGAAAACGGTTCGCCTTTCATTCCGGCCGATTGATTGCGTTTACGTTAATGTCCGACAAATGCAGCAGCCAACGTTCCAACAACTTTCCCCCCCCCCGTTTTTAGAAGAGTAAATTCTTGATTTCGCGTTTTTAACATGAGAATTTTGAAGCAAAATGTCGTCGCTCTGTCACCGCATTGCGACCGGGACGATGTCTTTAGCTTGCATAGCAGCATGTTCTGGGGTTCCCTATCAGGAAACTTAACCAATCTAAACTACATACGAACAAACGTTACATCAATTTGCGGGGTGGCACAAGTTCTCGAACCCTCAGAGAGTCCGCCATGCATGCATCTCGACGTACGCCGACAAACAAGGCAAGTGGCGTCGGCGTCGGCGTCGTTCTTATAAGCGCAAACTAAATAAGATGTCGGGGCAATAAAACTTTCCAGCAGATAGCAATCGGCATCTCCATCTCATCCCTTCATCCAGCAACCCCCCCCTTAGTGCGTGCGTGTGTGTGTGTGTCTGTGTATACGTGGAAGACTTTGAATAGCATTCTATAGAATTTTACAATAAGGTTTTATAGTCCACCAGTAAACCTATAAAATGGAAATTTGGGGAAAAGAAATAAAATTTGTCCATCTCGAAATGTAGGCCGTGGTTCTGTCTTTAGGTAAAACTTTTGTAGAGCTAAAAAATAACGTAGGTAATAAGCACTGTCTATTTTTGGAAAATTGTTGATCAATTTTTCCATTGTTGGCCCCCATTTTCGACCATCTGGGACAATTTTGGTCTTTTCCACACACTTCTGGACCACTTTGAACTATTGTTGTTCAGTTCAGCCAATTTAGGATCATTTAGGCGATTCTTGATCATTATAGACGGAACATTTTGAGTAATTATTGACAATTCCTGCCATTTTGGACGGTTTTGGACCATGTTGGACAGTTTTGGACAACTTATATAGTTTTGATCTTATATAATCAAAGGTGGTGGAAAGTGTGAGTACAGAGACATTACAGCGCCATCTATACGTCTCTGTAATACTCTGTATCGTCTCTCTAGCAACAGATTGTATAATCTTTGACTATATAAGGTCAACAACTTGTGAGACGTTTTGAATCAGTTTGAATTCTTTTTTTTTTTGACGTATATATAATCATCTAGAGGAAAGTTAACGTAATTATTACGTTTGCGTGGTTCCGGTGAAACATTTAGCGTTCTTTACGAGGATCCACCCCCGGAAGGGGTTGCGGGGGGTAGAAGTAACAGCGGCCGACCTCCGCGGCGGTGTTACATTCAAATTTCAGACGAATATTTCAAGGTATAATGTGTACAATTATACGACCCGTGGGCGGCGTATTATACCGTGTGTATTAACCGGTTGCAGGGAAATAACTCCTATAGTCCTATCCTACCGACTGCGCCAACGTTCATCCTTTCCCGCACTCGAATAAGTAGTTAAATGTGGACGTAATCCGAGAGATATAGACTCGTTAGCGACTAGCGTATTTCGTAGAAAACGGCACTCCTAACGGAGAATAAGGCACGACCATGTGGACTGTGCTCATTAGGGAGGATAACGGGACTAAATTGGGCTATGTGGATAAATTGAAATTAGTTGCTTTGCAAATAGAGTGGGTAATTACTCTTTTTGGTAAAAATTGTTCTAAATTAATCAAAATCAAGGAAAAAGAAATATTTTGACGATGACACACACTTCTAGAAGTAGTCAACCTTTTTAATTGTTGTACCTTGGGCACGTGGGCGTAGCTGGGGGTCGCTGTCATCGCCTCCGGTGACGTCACGGATCTGCGGGAGACCGCGCTGTGGGTTAATTTACGAAATTAAACGTCGGCGTTTAGAAGCGTCGTAATTTTGCTAATCCCATTAAAAGTATCACATAACCCGGTCCGTAGGCCTCCCCCCTTGGTTTATTGATCCGCGCCCCGCGTCGCCCCTCGTCCCTCACGTCCCTCGCCAGCTCACTGTTACACCGATTCGGATAAACTCGGCGCCGTTCGTATGTACCTTTAGTCATTCAAGAATCCATCGCCTTTTCCCATCTAAAACACTCTTGTGCTGCTAGCAGCAGCCAGCGACTATTTCGTGGTCGCATTACGCTGTTTACTAGCAGAAGTACTACGGCCTGTATCGCTTAACAGCATATCACACGGGACACGGCGACCGGGCGGTTTTGTCCGTGAACGGTCGTATTGTAGCTTTTCACACTGGCGAACGGCCAACGGCGACGGCACGGGACGTATGAAGGCTCCCATTTAATCTCATACACTTCGAACCGTTCACGAACAAAACCGCCCGGTCGCCGTGCCTCGTGTGAAAAGGGGCTTACGCTGTGTCCTGCGTGCATCCGTCGGGTCGTCCGTTGCGCCAAGGCCACAACAGGCCCAATCAAACAGCGACAGTGGATCGTCCGGCGCTGTTTGATTGGTCGTGTTGTGGCCTTGACGCAACGGACGGACGTGACGGATGCACGCAGGACACAGCATTAAAGCCCTGCAGTGGTAACAAATACGGCAACAGATATGACGACAAATTAGAACAATTTGTTTCAATGTTGCTTTTAAACACTCCATACTTCATACATCTCTTGGTCGCATGATAGTTATCTGTGTCATCAACTTTCATGCGCCAATTAAATTTTATAGTCCGACTCAAGCCGTCTAAAGCCGGAAGTCTGTGTTGCTAACAAGTTCTAATTGACTCAACAATCAATTAATAACAGCTTACATTGTATGCTGTCGGGCCTGTCGGCAATCCTTTGAATAGATAGACATATGTGTCAACTATCTATCACACTACACTACACTGGTTTCAAAAGTTTATAAACCGGTTGCTTAAACGAAAAAAACAGTTTCTTGACTTAAGAATCTTACTCCGAGAGATACATAGAAAGTTGTGCAATTACTTTACAGATGGCGCTAACAGTTTCTCGCGTCTTTTGTCACATATTTCCGCTATATAAGTTCGACGATATTGAGTGTTCGTATATTGTTTGTTTACAACTATGTATAAGTGTTTTATTTCGTGGGTGACTTACAAGGATTATGAGGTAAACCAGGATTGTAGTGGGAAATAGCCTACACAGAGAGAACTCTATTCTTGGATATCAAGAAGAGCATGAAGAGGATATTCTTGCTATCCAAATAATATAGCATATAGAATATAGAATATGTAGTTATTTCAACAGCTAGTTATTCTGCCGGTTTAGGAGTTTAGTATGTTTATGCTGAACATATTTTGCTCTGACGAAGAAAATGTTATTCTTCTACATATAAAAAGAGCAAGACATGAAATATAGATGCTTGAGCTCAGTAAAAGAAAGCATACCTATGCCTAAAAACCAAGCACTTTGTGTTTAATTCTTTTCTCTCTCGAGTGTTGGATTCGCCGTCGAAATAATAAGTCCTTCCCTAATTCCAAGAACCCTGTAGCCACCCCCCAGTTATGTATCCAAGTCGGATTCAGATGTTTTTCCATTAAGGGAGGAAAAACAACGAGAAGCGTGTGCGAGTCACAGCCACACGACTAAAAGGGAGAGAAAGAAGCTCATACTTATTTCTTCTCATCTTGAACGCCATGAATTCTGGGTTGTTTACCCAGAATCTCTATCTCTCTCACACATGCGGGCGGACAAGGGTCGGCCAGTTGTGTGGCGACCAGTGGATTTATTTATTTTCGAATTGTGTTTATCAGGAGACGATGGTTCAGTTAGTTTGGTCGCGCAACATTTGCTCTACGTATTTTGCCATAGCTGTAGGTCAGAATGTTATTTTTACTGGCGGGATGTCCTCCAGAAGGACGATTGTTTGTTTATCCCAGATGTTTTTCTACCCCGGAATACGGGTACCACAAATCTCTTATATATAGAGAAAATCGCAACTTTGGTTTCGATAATTAAAGCTTATATTGACGTCTCAATGCGAATGTTCTTCAAGGATAGAGGGTCTATCGTCTTTCGTTTGTAATAGATGACAATCTCTAAATCGGGGTTACCGATCGGCATAATAAAAAGTGCGCATCTGAGTTCCACGGAGGACGAAGAAGGAACGTAGAACGATTTCTCGCACGATCCGTCCATAGTTCACAATCAGCCGATCCGCAAATGTATGCAAACCAATGTTTATTGCCGACCGAGAACCTACCTCATATTCCAGTCAGGAGGTTTACCTGCACGTCCCCGGAATAAATTTGCCCCAGAGAAGGCGACCCAATGGAAGAAACGAATTGTCCAAAGTACGTATTTGCCTCTTCCGCATTGGAGATATTACGAAAATTTATCGAAATGAAGGTCGTAGTTGTAGTAGTAGTTGTTTTGGGTGCGGTTTATTCCGCTGCACCTAGGCCAATTCTTGGCCCTTTGTGCTTACCCATTTTTACATACTGTTTGATAACGACAACCAGAGGTGTTCAACTGGTTGCCGGCACCCACGGTTTTACGCCTCTTGCGAAAGGCGGTGGGACGAGGATCTTCAGCTGATGCCTGGATTTGAACCCAAGACTTCCTAGCAGGAGAGCAATTTAATTCCCACTGACTGGCAAAGTTCTCATTTACCACGACAGGTGGTCCGCCTTGTATGGATGCCTTCAAAGCGACACAGAGTGAGATAGAGGGAGAGAGGGGTAGTTAAACTTATTATACGACTCCCTGAATAAAGCAGGTGATATAAGGGGTGAGATAGTATGATAGGTTGACTGATGTAATTGGTCTAGAATTCTTCGTCGTACCTACATGAACGTCCGTGATATGTCTGAGCCAAAGGCACGAAGAGAAGCGTTTCACGTGTTAAATTGAACTCGTACATCTGTTGCACTCAACCTAACAAGATGCTCCGTTTGAATTAGTGTGACAACCGGGTGATTTTCATCCACGCCGTCACGTGACACACATTCTGGGGCGCCTATTCTTGAGGCAATCGCTTTGAGACCTATACGCTCCATTACAAAACTGAGTATTGATTCAGTTTTAGAGGGTTGGTTAAAAGTGAAATAAAGTTTTCTCGTTTGTGGATCATCTCATCAGCAAGCTCTTGATTTTGTCTTTAATTTTCGTAGTCCCCAACCCCTAAAATCTGGTTATCTCCTTAACTGCACCCTTAAATCATGCCTCTTCAACCCTGCACGAGTTCGATGCGACAGACATAGAGAGAGAGAGGGAGGGAGAGAGCGTATAGAAAGATAAGAAACTCTAACCCAAAAGATAAGATTCAATTAATTCGGCGGTTTTGGGGATTTCGGCTCTAGGGTGGAGATTCCAGCCCCATGATAACGGGGGTGCGGTGGGTGGAGATGGGGTGACTTCAAAGTTCCGCGAATCGTTGTGCAGGAGACGTGTCCTTTAATTAAACCGTTTCTCCTTATCTATAACATTTTTCATGGTGGAGAAAAAAATCGAGGTTAAAAAGTTTTTAATATGTGCACCCCTTGTACAAAGGGGTTGAAGATTTATATAGGTGCGTACACCCTTTCTCTCCAAACTTCTGGGGCGATTCTTTCCATCGATTTTTATATTAGCCTCATTTGCGTCGAAATCGGGTTTTCCGCCAACCCTGTATGGACGGTCGTGTGTAAGATATCTTTTTATTATATTATACTGTTAGAGGTGTACAGATACCGAATCATTTATGACAACCAGTTGACATATACAGGGTGAATTCTATTTGAAATTATTTGGACGAGAAAAACATATAGATTTGAGTGAAAAGATTATGTGTTTGAATCAAAAACGTGCGGTTTCATTAAAAATTATCGGTATGTCTACTGGCGGGGAGATGGCGCTGACGTTTCTAATCACACGTTGGCTTAGTTTGAGCTTTTATAAGCTGAGGTATGGAAAACGAACGGTATGTAGTAAAAAATTATCTATACTATTCGACAAAATAGTTTTTAATTTACCTTATTCATCACTTATCAGGACGAATTCATCCGACTGACATCCGGAAATCCATCTATTGCTTGAAAGCGATTTCTCTGTTGTCATTCCATCGATACAAACACTGCGCTAGCCTAGGCTAGCGGATAGATGAAGAAACCCATCTCATCATATTAATCACTGCAAATCAGGGTCCATATTGTGGAAGAGTACGACCGCCGAGCGTAATCTCCTTCTGACCGACGCGAATAGAAATAGATAGATGGGCCTGGACGAACGGAGATCGGAAGCGAACGATTTGACAATACGACCCCCAGTAGCAGTTCAGCGACTAGTTTTTTCGCCGGTTTTCAACCGTTCAATGCACTCCGTGCGCGTTCGAGCGGTCGTTTGGTACTCTCACTCCACATACTCTTTCCACACACACACACACATTTGCTAGGATGATAGATGGACCAACTCGGTGTGTGAAGCATTGATCCTCTGCAGAAGCGGCGGACGTTTGCAGCGTTCGAAATCTCCAAATGTATTTATTGCACTCTAGCTGAAAACGTAACAAATTTTGATCTTCGATAACTTTTGTAATTTCCAGTGGATTTTGATGGTTCTTTCAGGAAGTTATAGATAAATTCTTCGAAATTCTTCGTGGATAATGAAGTTTTTAGAATAATTATTTCTACAAGTCATTTGATACATGTGACTTGTGTGTTCTTATTTGTACGTGATACGTGTATAAGTTTGGAACGCTCTGTGGAAAAATTAAGAAAATTGTGTGTGTCGATTTTTCACTGAATCAGATCGACGGTAATGTTTGGATAGTGAAAGAGGGTCGCTTTTAGCGAACGTATTCTATAGAAAACCTCCGGACCGGGTGGGTATCGCTTCGCAACGTTCCATTTGACTCGTTGAAAATTTCCCTTGATAAATACCGTACGATCTGCGGACAAATCTATCCAATATCTTACTTTCGGCGGGAACCTTTGTGCGGTAATCACGGACGAAGTCCAAGCGATATATCAGCTTCGTTTCGACGATATTTCTTCGTCCGCGATCGGTCGGTCGGTTTCATTAGGATCGAATGCCGTCGAGACCCCGAAGCCGGTCCCAAAGCAGGGACCGGAACCAGTCCACCCCGTGTTGTAATAAATTTAATAAATAGTTAAGAACAAATAAATAAATTGCGCGCGACAACGGAAAATTCGGTTTTCCGCAAACTTGGACGTTGGCTGTTAGTGGTGGTGTTGATCCTTTTACTCGATTTTTCCGCGCTTGGACGTGATCGGAAAATTCGAAAGGAAATACGCGCCGGAATATTTTTCAACACCATCCAAAACTTGTAAACAGTAACGCCTCAAATATATTGCCTTTCTGCAAAGAAGAAAGTAGTATATCTACTCTTTCGTCACAGAAAAGCACTCTCCTTACAAGTACGCGGTCGCAGTAAAAAGGGACCAATTGAAAACACAATTATGCGTGAAAAAATCTGCTTTCGAACGATTCCGGTGCTTAGTTATCCGCAAGCTGGAGCCATATAACAGAAAAGAGGCCATTAAAAGCAATCTCCGCCTGAATCTGTACTCGCACCGGTCGGTGCTGCACTGCCTGCACTCACTCCGTAAACCGATGCCGGAACACGTCTACGACCGGTGCACGAGCAGCTGAATATGTACGGTACATACGACGTGTTGTAGAACCTGTAGAGATGCAATCGCGATTGAAAGAGCGCGCCGTTATTGCACGTAAATAACTTTGAAGTCGGTATTTTCCGAAGTTGAGGTTGTAGAACTGGAGGTCTAAGAACACAATGATTACGCTGTTTACCAGCAAAAGTACTGCTGCCTCTGGTGGCTACTACCAGCAAGCCTCAGTTCAAACTACAAGATCAACTATTTCTGATGCATTTTATATGTCACCAGGTAGGTACATACAACAGTGAGACAATGTATTGTCTTTTGTCAGGTGAAGGCGTCGCAACCATAAAATATTTCATATTTGATACCAATTTGTGGGGTTTTATTGACTACCTGCTTTGAAGCTGACTACATAAAAAAGTATAATAGCAACAGCAGCCAGCGGCTATTTTGTGGTCACATTACGCTGTTTACCAGCAAAAGTATTGCTGCCACTGGTGGCTATTACCAGCAAGCCTCAGTTCAAACTACAAGATCAACTATTTCTGATGCATTTTATATGTCACCAGGTAGGTACATACAACAGTGAGACAATGTATTGTCTTTTGTCAGGTGAAGGCGTCGCAACCATCAAATATTTCATATTTGATACCAATTTGTGGGGTTTTATTGACTACCTGCTTTGAAGCTGACTACATAAAAAAGTATAATAGCAACAGCAGCCAGCGGCTATTTTGTGGTCACATTACGCTGTTTACCAGCAAAAGTATTGCTGCCACTGGTGGCTATTACCAGCAAGCCTCAGTTCAAACTACAAGATCAACTATTTCTGATGCATTTTATATGTCACCAGGTAGGTACATACAACAGTGAGACAATGTATTGTCTTTTGTCAGGTGAAGGCGTCGCAACCATAAAATATTTCATATTTGATACCAATTTGTGGGGTTTTATTGACTACCTGCTTTGAAGCTGACTACATAAAAAAGTATAATAGCAACAGCAGCCAGCGGCTATTTTGTGGTCACATTACGCTGTTTACCAGCAAAAGTATTGCTGCCACTGGTGGCTATTACCAGCAAGCCTCAGTTCAAACTACAAGATCAACTATTTCTGATGCATTTTATATGTCACCAGGTAGGTACATACAACAGTGAGACAATGTATTGTCTTTTGTCAGGTGAAGGCGTCGCAACCATCAAATATTTCATATTTGATACCAATTTGTGGGGTTTTATTGACTACCTGCTTTGAAGCTGACTACATAAAAAAGTATAATAGCAACAGCAGCCAGCGGCTATTTTGTGGTCACATTACGCTGTTTACCAGCAAAAGTATTGCTGCCACTGGTGGCTATTACCAGCAAGCCTCAGTTCAAACTACAAGATCAACTATTTCTGATGCATTTTATATGTCACCAGGTAGGTACATACAACAGTGAGACAATGTATTGTCTTTTGTCAGGTGAAGGCGTCGCAACCATCAAATATTTCATATTTGATACCAATTTGTGGGGTTTTATTGACCACCTGCCTTGAACCATGACTACTTTTCGGCCGACGACTCAAAATAAATTGTTCTCCAAATATGACTAAAACTCAATAAAGTTGACATGGGATTCTTGCGAATTGCCACAAACAAAATTATCTTTTACGAAGCGCAATAAGAATTTTACTTGTTTGACGAGACCGTACAACCCCTCTCCCCCCGGTCCAAGGGTTGATATCAGTTGTCTCGCAGGCACGAAACGCGAGGGGTTGAACGTATAAACACTATCAAAGTCAAACATTGAGCGCACCCGCAATTATCAAAATAAATGAAAGCCCCGGAAAGTTAGAGGCGGCGTTACGCCGCCACCACCATTCGCCGGTGTTTATCTTCCCCGGTAATGCGGCGTACCGTTGAAAATTGTTATTAGAAGGGTGGCACGACCGCGGGGGGGGGCGGCAAAACCACAACCCATCATAAAATGTACACCTACACGTAAAAGTCTCAATTCTTCTTACTGGGGGTTGGTGATGCCCCACTACCCCCCTTTAGGGGATGGTGGGAGGTTGGGGGGATGTTGGAGAAGGAGTGGGGGGATTGTAGGGGGAATGGTGGGGTACTGGCGTACTATCTAGTCGACAGGAATGTGACCCAAGCTAAACCAGCGGAAGCTTGATTAAAAATTTTTAATACCGAGGTCGGGCATCCCCCCTATAGTTGGGGATAGTGGACCGCGCGGCAGTTTTTAGCGCAAATTGTGAAATTCCTACGTGTTTTGGTCAATTTATAAAGGCCGCGAGGTCAGCCCTTTCAACCAACCCGTCACGGCCGGTTTATTATTATTTTCCTTGGGTGAAATTCTAATTCAGCGTTTTTGCTTTTCTACCCCCGTTTTTGCCTCCCCCGAGATGTGGTATTAATCCTTTTTCGTGGTCTTATTTGAATGCCTTTTATAAAGGAAATTTTTCTTAACCATATTATAAAATATCTTGGTCTGTAATTTGTTATGACTGAAAACGAATTTAATAATCTTTTTAGTGGATTTTGTTGTTCCTTTCAGCAAATATTGCTAAATTTTTAAAACGGATAGTACCTATATTTCTATGGTGTTTAGTGGTAAGTTTTCTGGGTAGATGGTTGGGTTGCATCTGTTTGGGATATTATTGGAGGTGATTTACGATTTGTGCGGGAATGCGGGTCGACAAGGAGTTCGATATCGCGCGGTAGCGGCGGCCTTTATTTATCGTACCTGCGGAATGCGGATGACGCGTCCCGGCGCCATAAATATCCGCGTGCGGGGACCGGGGGACCACCGAGAGCCATCTTAGAGATCCACTCGAGTTCGCCCATAACTCAATAGTGGCGCAGCCATCTTCCGCGCAAAATTTCATACCCCAATAGTCCGAATAATGAAACCACTAACTCTCTAAAACTTAAAGTCTAATTTTAACCTAATTTTTAACCCATTATTAATTGGGTTAAGATTTGTTCTCTTAGTGCTATGCTTATAAAAAGAATTATAAATAAATCTAAATCTAAATTTTAAAGGGCTACAGGGGGTGGTAGCAGCAACCCCCTACATTAATTCAAAACAAATTACCCCTTATTGAATCCTACGACCTCCTCATTATTGGATTAGGCTTTCGAACTTGAAATTTGCATATCAAAGGGCTGGTTAGACGACTGGATATTCTCTGTCTTTAATATAAATGTACCGGTATACATACAGAAACAAATTTACCCAGATAATCAGTGTAGCTAACAAAGAACAATAACAATGGACCCAATGTCCATATATGCATTTGGTTGGTTGCTTTGGGAGTACTGAACCGGTCATTCATGAAGATTTGTTTCTGGTAAAGAGAACCAGACTGTGTACACGCAATGTAGGATACATCAAAGGGACTAGTGGCTAGATATAGGTTAGTATTTGTCACTTACAGAATATGAAATACTTTACTGAAAGCAGTGTGCCTTCCATCCATGCCTTCCATAACCTATAGAAGTAATAACTAGGGAGTCTACAAAATAGTCATTTTACACAAGGGAAAATTCAAATTTCATTCAAACGTCTTTCTGTAATTAAGCTTAAACAATTTCTACTTTACGAAAATACTTCCTTGAAAGAAATACATGCCAAGAAATACATTTATCTGATTTTACATATCTTTTCTCTCTGTGTATACTAACCATATTATCCCTTAGACTAATTAAAACCAATTTCACACATAATTATAACGCAGTACACTCGCACGCATATGGTTGGACCGACAAGAACCGCGCAAGAAAATTTGCATGACGAACGGTATATCGCTTCCAGCGGCAATTATGGTCGGAGGAATGTATAATTGCATATTTTTTCCGCGTAGAATTAATCACCCAGATGTCGCCACGATCGCGTGTCTCCAGCAATTACAGAACTCATGGCGATTACTTCCAAATGATGATATACGTCGTCCTGGCCAGTGTTCCTTTCCAAGGATTATTTATTCAGATCGTTAGAGTTTATCATGACAATTATGCATTAGTTACTAGGGTAGTTTATAGTTTATAGTTACTTATTAACCGTGTATTGTGTATACACAGAGGGACAAATTTATTCAATACAACACGAATATCTTTGGGTGGAGAATATCCCTTGTTTCTATATCCGCAGAAAGATCATTTGGTTGGTTCAAGTAAAACATAAAATTCTCAGAGTAAGAATATGATTTTCTTGATGTTCCAAGTATTACGTTTTCTTGTCTTAAGTATGAAGGAACTGCTTGAAAGGAATTATGTCTGTTTTAAGACATACGTACGTATACTTTTGGGTTAAGAAACTGTTTGTTCGTTGAAGCATGTATATTTTTCACCCAACAAAATATTGTTGTTGTTGTAAAACAAACGTCTTACTCTTTTTATATGTAGAAGAATAACATTTTCTTCGTCAAAGCAAAATATACTCAACATAAAAATAATAAACTCTTAAAACTTAAATATTATTTGTATAGAAAGAAATCCTCTTCATGCTACACTATATACGCAAGAATAATTTTTCTTACTATCCAAGAATAGAGTTCCCTCTGTGTTGAAGATTTTGATGTAAAAAAAAATGATAAGCACAGCTCATCAAAGGGATAACAACTCACTTTGAGATGCAAATCCTTATAAAGATGCAATTTCTCGAGTGTTTGCTGTTCCCTAGTGTTTAACAGTATGCATCTTAACCCAATTATATGGTAATGTACAGATTTTGCATGTATTAAACTATTAAACCTATTAATAACTCAAGGGAACAAATTTCCACCTTTCTGATCCAACAACAACAAAATATTTTAATGAATCGATAAAATGCCACCGTTCAGAAGGATCGTGGGGAATATCAAACTCGTTCATAAGACTCTCAAAACATCGTAAAGATCCTTCCATTTTAAAATATGCTTTAAAAGGCTCGTTGGCCTGTAGCATAGAACCCAATAACTCAGCTTTTTCTTTTGATAAACCTAAGTCTTTAACCAAATCATTCAGTTCGCACTGGTTTATAAGGTGAGGTGTTCCTAAAATTTCAAATGGTGAATCTTCATGACTTGATTTGACAAAGTTATTTCAGACAGTATGTCAAATCATGTTTCTTCAAACAGGCAAAATTTCTTCTTTGTCAAAAATCGAAGATGATGAAGTGGATTGCGTACTTGGAAGAGGATGGTTCTCTCCATGGGGGATAGGTCGCGATGCTGATGGCAAATTTGGATATTTTATTTTATGCTTATCCTTCTTATATCCGGAGACGCTTATCGTGCAAAAATAGCAATCATCCAGATGATTGGAAGGCTACAACATGGGAACTGCAAACGGCATTTTCATTGGCTTCCCTTTCATCAACTTTAAAAGTCCGATCTAACAGGAAATACAGAATATATTAGGCGTCCATGGCTTTTCCAGATCTCCGATTCTAAATCCAAAATAGCAGCAGTGGCTGCTTTTACCTCTTCCGTAACCCGATCGAACCAAAAAAGTCTGAAAATTGGGAAATCTGCTTTCCTCGTTGGAATATCGATAATTTAGGGGAGACTGGGGGTAATGAATTGTACAAGGCCGCAGAGTGCCGCTGTCAATACAAATTAGTCTCCGACGAATTCACTTTATATTTACATAACGAATCGATAGGCTTGGACCGGCCCTTATATACCCTTGGGGCGATTGATTCACGCAAGGGGAGGCAGTCCCCTGTGGAACGCTTCTCATTGAGTTTTTGCCGATTGATTAGTTAAATTACACTTAAATTACACAAATCACACTTACTGGGGCGCTCCCAAATATATACTGTTACTAATAAGTCGAGCGTACAACCCTATAATGCTTTATGGGGTTTATAATACACAGAGAGAACTCTATTCTTGTAAAAAAGTAAAAATTATTTCGTTGGACGAAAAATATATATGCTTCAACGAAAAAACAGTTTCTGGACCCAAGATTCTTACTCGGAGAGATACATAGAAAGTTGTGCTATTACTTTACAGATGGCGCTAACAGTTTCTCGCGTCTTTTGCACACATATCACCGCTATATAAGTTTGACGATATTGAGTGTTCGTATATTGTTTGTTTACATCTATGCATCAGTGATTTATTTCATGGGTGACTTACAAGGATTATGAGGTAAACCAGGATTGTAGTGGAATAGTCTACACAGGTTTAAGAGTTTAGTATGTTTATGTTGAGTATATTTTGCTCTGACGAAGAAAATGTTATTCTTCTACATATAAAAAGAGTTAAGACGTTCGTTTTACATCAATTGGGTGAAAAATATACATGCTTCAACGAACAAACAGTTTCTTGACCCAAAAGTATACGTACGTGAACCAACCAAATGATCTTCCTGCGAATATAGAAACAAGTGATATTCTTCACACAAAGATATTCGTGTTGTATCAACGACACATTGTGTCGTCGTTATGTGGACAAACCCTAAGAAGTTCCCATTTCTTTTATTACATCCACGAAATTTAAGGAAAAAGCGCGCATTTAAGGACGGATAAGATATGGTCGCGTCCCATCTCGACCGATATATCAACAAAAACTGTATATTTTGCATGTTTTCGTGGAACGTAGCGACCTTTGGGGTTGGCTCTAAACCGCGCAAACATTTACCTATCCTTTTTCGTCCCTTTCGGCGGTGCAGAAGTAACACAAAAAAAAATGATATCTCTCCGGAGCGAGTCGTGTATTTATTCGGGTCTGTTCCGATTCGGGGTGCTGATGTGGCTCACCCCGCACATTCCCGGAGCCGGTGCGTTATCGGCTCCCCGAAAACGTGAATAGCCTCGCGCTTCCACATCGCATGAAGGGCCGCAGGCTCTACACCCCTAATCGATATTTTTATTGCGCCATTAACTTTATCTGGATATAATTTGGTTATCGTGTGAAAGGAACGACTTTATTCTGATAATGCTGTCGTTGGAATCGAGCCATATCAAAGAGTTTTTCGCAAAAATAGATATTGACATTGACTGTCATTAATTGGTATCTAGAGTGGTTGTGGGTTCACCAAACTTAAGAATTGCAGAAAGCCCCGGATATTTACGACATTCTGGTGAAGCAATTACAGAAAGTGGAGCCTAGGATGACTGGGTTCTACACTGATGTATAGGGGATGCTTTTTTTGCCGTGGGGGTGGCAGTAGACGTGTTTGTCATATTAGTGAAATGACGTGTGGCAAAAAGAGAGCCAGCTGCTTCTCTCAACGAGCGGCGACGAAATTAATCATGCACTTCCCACTCCTGAATACAACAGTTGTGGTTTTGCACCATGACTGGCCCGCAAACTCAGTAATTAAATGAGAAATTACTAATACACCGCAACGGAAAATCCGAAGTCATGCCTCGAGGCGCAAGACCTCAAGGAAAACCTCTACGTGTGGATGGAGGAGGCCTAGCGCCTCAGGCTGCCTTAAGGCAGACCTTCGGATTTTCCGTTGCGTGTGGAGCCGCCTTTACTGCATAGAAACAACAAAATATCAAAAAAAAAAAAATCTCCTTCGCGATAGGACGACATCGTTTCTTCCATAGTATGTATGGTAAATGTTTGTTGGACTGTATGTATGATCCCCAGTGGGATTTTCCGGAAAAGGGATGATTTTCGCGGATAAAAACTTGCCGCAAAAAAATGCGCTGAAACGAAATATACGCATAATTATCGGATATAGTCGGATATAGCGAAAAAACGCAGAGTGGCGCGGGCGAGTGCTTCGCAGGGCTATATTTCACGGAATTCGTGTATTCGGGAAACGTATATTTTGACGGTAAATCAAGTGAGCGTGGCATGTGTCCGATGGTGACACAGCTCGCTCCGTTTATTTTGACCCGAGCTGTAACTAACACGGATTAGTGCGACTTCCGAACAGAAATTAGCGATAAAATGGAATATCTCGCGTAAAAACCTATGTATAATTTTAAGAAACAGTTTCTTGACCGAAAAGTATACGTATGTATCGCTTAAAACAGACGTAATTCCTTTCAAGGAGTTCCTTCATACTTAAAACAAGAAAACGTAATACTTGGAACATCAAGGAAATCATATTCTTACTCTGAGAACTTGATATTTTACTTGAACCAATCAAATGATCTTTTTGCGGATATAGAAACATGTGATATTGTTCCCTCAAAGATTCTCCAAGCATATACCTATAATTTGCTGAAAGACCCATCAAAATCCATCAAGGATTACACATCGAAAATGACCCATTTGTACAGGACGAGTCGCCAGTGCTTTAGGGCACTACAAAAATCAATATGTGTCTTTCGCCTTTTTTTTTTCAAGCTTTTGCCTACAGTGATGTAGGTACAGTGTTTACAGAAGGTCTCAATGGACCGGGCTTTTTGCGCTGTCTACCGATCCCTTTCTGTTAATAATTCACCTTTCACAGCGCCGTGTGTGTGTTGTTTACCTTCGCCCCGGTTTCCCGGAGCGGACAAACAAGCGAGAGACCCGTTTAACCCCCCCTCGCTTTTTAATTGACGCAAATTAACCTCTATCCCTGCATTTCAACCCTACATTTTCTAAAATAATCAACGGATCCGATGATATATTCCGAATACAACATGGCGCAGTCTGAAAATCGACGCATTCCCGAAAATCGCCTGACCCAGGGCTTGTATAACGCTCCTAACAATACTCCAAGCAGTCCAAGGAGCATCGAGTAATGCAATTTGCTTTCGAAGCAGCACAAGAAGGTATGAATTAATAATCGGTTGTTGAGTCGTGAGGGTGGGGGTCGGGGTGGAGGGTGAGTCGCCAGGTGAGGTTGGTAATGTGTCCGCGACACGGGAAGACGCGTGTCACGGCCAAGTAACTCATTTCGCGGATGCGAAGAGCCGTAGTCTTTCATTTCTTAAACGTTTGTCGATTTTTTAGATCGTTCGATAAGTGGGACGTATTGCAACAGGCACCGTTTAGTCACGGGAGTTGGAATTTTAAACTTTGATGTCTAAATTATGGATATTTATATCGGATTTACGTGTTTTAGTTGTTTACCTTGGAAGGTTGCAACTGGATGTTTAATGCTTTAATTTTATCGTCTGAATCTAATATATCGAATTATTACATCGGACAAGGTTTGCTTTGAAAATATTGCCCACTTTAGCTCTTTCTGGATAAGAGAAGCTTGAATGAATAATTTCATTAATATAACAGCGTACAGTCGATGGGGTGGACAAATTATTAATGGGGGTGAATGCCTGGGGGTGTCATTTCGAAGCGAGACTATGACAGAGTGATTAAAAGTATGTGGGAAAAGTCATTCGACACTATGGAGCCGCAGTTATTATGCCAGTCATAAATGATATAAGCTTTGTTACACAAAGACGTTTTCTTGGTTTAAGTATGAAGGAACTGCTTGAAAGGAATTACGTCTGTTTTAAGCGATACGTACGTATACTTTTGGGTCAAGAGCCTTTTGGTTCGTTGAAGAATGTATATTTTCACCCAACAAGATATTGTTGTTGATGTAAAACGAACGTCTTACACTTTTTATATGTAGAAGAATAACATTTTCTTCGTCAGAGCAAAATATACTCAACATAAACATAGTAAACTCTTAAATCGGAAGAATAACCAGCCTTATTTGGATAGCAAAAATATCAAAAAAATACGCAAGAACAAGAGGAATTTGTGTGTCAAGTTGTCATATTTAAATTACAATGTAATTAAACCACTATACCCATGAAGTGTATATAAAATCTTAACACTAATTTACTGTTAATAATAACGGGGGGGGAGTGGCTCTAGCGGTAGAGTGCTGCTCTCCTGCTAGGACAGTGTTTCCCAACCTTTTTTGAGCTATGCCCCACCGAAGCTGGTCTAAAAATCTCATGCCCCACTTCATATTGTCTTTTTTTATACCTATAACAGAGTTGGAAATGAACCTTACTCGGAACGGTGTACGTTTCTCATTTCGTCATTGGTACACATTTTGCCCAACAAACTTTGACTAATTTCCTCTCTGTGACGTAACGAAAAACTTGCGCCATTGGGGGTATAAAAATAATAACATAAAACAATAATTTATTTGATTATTGAAATAAATACTAAGCATTTTAGCAGAAACAAAATTTGCTACATATTCTATTATAACAAAATAGAAATAAACATTCACTTAAAAACTAATACAACACAAATCTGCCATATTTTATTATAACAACACAAAGTTAAACATTTACTCTAAAATTGAAATTGTCACTGCAAGTGTTAATCGTACCCTTGAGTCTAGTTATCAAATATTCGTGCTCATTGCTAAATCTGGAAAAAGCACAAAATAGGGGAACATTTAATTAAACTGTCAATATCAACATTTGTAAAAACGGTTTTAGAAAAAGATGACAAAGATGTGATAGTTGTGCCCCTTAGTAACAACACTGTCAGAAAAAGAATGGTTAAAATGAGCAAGAGTGAGAGGCACTGAGGCCTTGTTGATAACTTATACATTACATATATGTACATTAATAAGGAAAAATTTTTTGAGGAAATGTTATTCTGCAAATCATAAGAAAGCACCACGACCTCCAGAGATATTTTTTCTAAGCTAAAAAACTATGTTATTAATTATGTCGATAATATTCCAATACAGAACATAACATCTTGTGCTGCCAATCGTGCTCCTAACATGATGAGCAAGAAAAGTGGCTGTTTAAAGATGAAAATCCAGAAATGTTTCTTGTGCATTGTGTAATCCACAGGGAAAACTTGGTAGCCAAAAATATTTGTTCAATTAAGTATTAAATTTAGTTATAAAAAGTATGAATTATTTTGTACTTCACAAATTAACTTGAAATGTCACATTCGGCATTAGCTTTGATACAATTGACATATTTTATAACCGAATTTAATCTTCATTGAGAACTGGACAAACATTTTTGGTTACCAAGTTTTCCCTATGGAGCTATATTAGACAATGCACAAGAAGCATTTCTGGATTCTTATCTTTAAACAGCCGCTTTTCTTGTCCATCATGTTAGGAGCACAGTCTGCAGTTCAGGATGTTATGTTCTGTATTGGAATATTAAAGACATTGAAGTAATTTTTTTGCTTATGAAGAATATCTCCGGAGGTTGTGATGCTTTCTAATTTACAGAATAACATATCTTCAACAAAATGTTCCTCAACAATGTATCTTAAGTGGCATAGCTATCACATCTTTGACATATTTTTCTAAAAACGTTTTTACAAATATTGATGGCTTAACTAAATTTTTCCCTATTGTGTGTTTTTTTTTTCAGATTTAGAATTGTGTAGGGATATTTAATAATTAGCCTCAAGGATATGATTAACGGTTGCAGTATGAACGGTAGAAAGAGACTTTAAGGTAGGTTTTTTTTTTTCAAAATTTTTCTATATTCCAATTGCCCCCCTCAACAATCATATTGCCCCTCAGTGGGGCAATATGATAGGAAGTCTTGGGTTCAAATCCAGGCATCAGCTGAAGATCCTCGTCCCACCGCCTTTCGCAAGAGGCGTAACCCGTGGGTGCCGGCAACCAGTTGAACACCTCTGGTTGTCGTTATCAAACAGTATGTAAAAATGGGTAGGCACAAAGGGCCAAGAATTGGCCTAGGTGCACCGGAATAAACCGCACCCAAAACAACTACAACAACAACCCAAAAATACGATGAAGCGACCAACACTTAAGCGTATTTCCCCCTCCACGTTTATCGGTTCAATATGTGTTATTTGTATTTTGTTATTGGTTTATTTAATAAACTAAACGCATGAACTAAATTAAAAATTTCATTTTATACGTGGAAGTACCTGCGTGCCAACGCAAGCATCATAATTCATGTCGAGTTTCTTCCATTGATTGATCACGATCATATTCTCGGGCTATTAGAAAACGTGACGGAACGCATTGAGGTCATTACTGACCACTGTCCCTGCAAAGGGTCTTCACCATTCAGGTCCCTTTATTGCATTGCGAATTTTTCCCATCTCAATATCTTTGCGATATTGGAGGACAAAGTACCCGCCCAGCAGAAATATTACGAATAGGGTGGTATAATTCGACCCTACAGGACGTTTTTTCCACATTATAATTAATTTGCAGACAAACTGAGTTTTTTTATCCAATTATCAAGTTCTGTATAACCTGAGAAGTATTGTGCTTAGTATACAACCTGTATTAGTATACAACCTATATTAGTATACACCGTGTATACGCCGTGAAACGCCGGCTGATAAAATTGTTTTTCCTGCAAAATTTCAATTCTCCTCGGTCGATGTTTGTTCACCGGCACTTGATTTATGCGCATCAAAAACGGTGACGACGACACAAATTGCGTACGCATGAAATATATGTTTTTATCGAGGGCAGCAGCTACGGTGGATAAATTTCCTACCCCTAAAAACCGACTGGCTCGACCGTCCGGTATGCTTTTTGTCCCCACATCCAACCCCCGCGAACGGAGGTGGGGGGGGTGCAGTTGTATTGAAATTTAGCGATGAAATTTAACACACAACGAGTTCCTGCAACTATACTGGTTGAATTTTCGACCAGAAAAAAACACGCACGTATGATTTATTAGCTGGATTGTTGTTTGTTTGTCCCGTGTTGTGAATATTGTCGTGCATTGTGGAAATATCGAAGTGATTAACGTGACTGGTATACTGGATTTTGATTCGTTTTTCTTCTGTTGAAAGGGATCAGTTAAATCTGGCATAGAAGCATGAGTGCTCTGAACAATATTTTATCACAAGAGCCATCTATCTAGTACGATTTCAGTTTTGTTTGTGATTTATACAGAGTTGAAGAAAAGTCATTTCATTTAGCATACTTACAGTATCTTTTAGACAGAAAAGTAAGCTTCTATTTGTGTGTTGGGGAGACTGGAACGCATTCATGAAATGTGTTTTGATATTAGGAATCGAATAAAGCAGATTAGTACGTCTGTAGTAATTCATCGCTGAAAAAAATCGAAGTTAGGGAGCTCATGCTGCTAAATAATAATAAAATTCCTGAAATCTCGAACGTATCCGAGCGTGTTAGGTTATGTTTGACCCTGTTTACATACTGTGACTGCCGGAATTCGAATTTTTGTATGAAGAACAGGTCTTATACTTTCAACAGGTGTGTAGAGTCATCAAAACAGTCAATTCTTTTGTCATGAATATCGCTAACGCTAATCGTTAACGCTAAAACGAAACCAAGGAATTTCTATTTAAAAATCTTTCAATGTACGACATTTAATAGTAATACCTACCAAAACGGCAGTTCTTCAAACATTTTACTCCATTAATTCTAACGTCCAACATTATTACAAAAGTTACTACAATTTTATTGTCATTGGGAAACATTGGGACTAAATAATAATAAAATTCCTGAAATCTCGAACGTATCCGAGCGTGTTAGGTTATATTTGACCCTGTTTACATACTGTGACAGCCGGAATTCGATTTTTTTGTATGAAGAACAGGTCTTATACTTTCAACAGGTGTGTAAAGTCATCAAAACAGCCAATTCTTTTGTCATGAATATCGCTAACGCTAATCGTTAACGCTAAAACGAACCCAAGGAATTTCTATTTAAAAATCTTTCAATGTACGACATTTAATAGTAATATCTACCAAAACGGCAGTTCTTCAAACATTTTACTCAATTAATTCTAACGTCCAACATTATTACAAAAGTCACTACAATTTTATTGTCATTGGGAAACATTGGGACTAAATAATAATAAAATTCCTGAAATCTCGAACGTATCCGAGCGTGTTAGGTTATATTTGACCCTGTTTACATACTGTGACAGCCGGAATTCGATTTTTTGTATGAAGAACAGGTCTTATACTTTCAACAGGTGTGTAAAGTCATCAAAACAGCCAATTCTTTTGTCATGAATATCGCTAACGCTAATCGTTAACGTTAAAACGAACCCAAGGAATTTCTATTTAAAAATCTTTCAATGTACGACATTTAATAGTAATACCTACCAAAACGGCAGTTCTTCAAACATTTTACTCCATTAATTCTAACGTCCAACATTATTACAAAAGTCACTACAATTTTATTGTCATTGGGAAACATTGGGACTAAATAATAATAAAATTCCTGAAATCTCGAACGTATCCGAGCGTGTTAGGTTATATTTGACCCTGTTTACATACTGTGACAGCCGGAATTCGAATTTTTGTACGAAGAACAGGTCTTATACTTTCAACAGGTGTGTAAAGTCATCAAAACAGTCAATTCTTTTGTCATGAATATCGCTAACGCTAATCGTTAACGCTAAAACGAACCCAAGGAATTTCTATTTAAAAATCTTTCAATGTACGACATTTAATAGTAATACCTACCAAAACGGCAGTTCTTCAAACATTTTACTCCATTAATTCTAACGTCCAACATTATTACAAAAGTCACTACAATTTTATTGTCATTGGGAAACATTGGGACTAAATAATAATAAAATTCCTGAAATCTCGAACGTATCCGAGCGTGTTAGGTTATGTTTGACCCTGTTTATATACTGTGACAGCCGGAATTCGAATTTTTGTATGAAGAACAGGTCTTATACTTTCAACAGGTGTGCAAAGTCATCAAAACAGCCAATTCTTTTGTCATGAATATCGCTAACGCTAATCGTTAACTCAGAAACGAACCCAAGGAATTTCTATTTAAAAATCTTTCAATGAATGACATTTAATAGTAATACCTACCAAAACGGCAGTTCTTCAAACATTTTACTCCATTAATTCTAACGTCCAACATTATTACAAAAGTCACTACAATTTTATTGTCATTGGGAAACATTGGGACTAAATAATAATAAAATTTCTGAAATCTCGAACGTATCCGAGCGTGTTAGGTTATATTTGACCCTGTTTACATACTGTGACAGTCGGAATTCGAATTTTTGTATGAAGAACAGGTCTTATACTTTCAACAGGTGTGTAAAGTCATCAAAACAGCCAATTCTTTTGTCATGAATATCGCTAACGCTAATCGTTAACGCTAAAACGAACCCAAGGAATTTCTATTTAAAAATCTTTTAATGTACGACATTTAATAGTAATACCTACCAAAACGGCAGTTCTTCAAACATTTTACTCCATTAATTCTAACGTCCAACATTATTATAAAAATCACTACAATTTTATTGTCATTGGGAAACATTGGGACTAAATAATAATAAAATTCCTGAAATCTGTGTCATTGGGAAACATTGGGACATTATATGTCGCAATTTCCAGTAGTTCAAACTTCGAAATGTGTGAAGGAAAATGATTTTTGTGATTTTTTACAACCCCTCTGGAACGAGCCGCCTTATTTCGGAATTATTTATATTTTTATTATTTATGTTATATATATTTATTATTTATTACGGCCAGAGTGGTTTGATAAATTCTGTCACTAGAACTCGCTCCCATTGTTGTTGCTGTTCTATTCAAAATCGTCATTGTATTCACTCGACAATTCACCGCTGTGGGTTCCAATGACACCACTTTCTTTTTGTAACGTTACACCCATTTATCGAGCGTTCAAAATCATGTATACATTGTCGAATTTGCGATAATAATTTCTCTTTTTTCAATTGCAGGTAAGAAAAAACACTTTTCAACAACTGACATCCATTCATCCGGTTAGATAGTGAGTATTATATGTTTTTTTTATGAGATTTTTTATTTTAAAACAATTATGTTGCTCTTTTGTACCAATTATGTTATTGTAGCGTAACAATCATCCAGCAAAAGTATTGTTCTAAATTACCACTTCTAACGTGTTCCTAGAACAGTCAAAAACTGAGCGTTGTTTCTCCCCTTGCCCGCATGATGGCGCTCGACTACAACACAGCTAACGTAGTCGCTTTGTGAGCTAGTAAAAATAAATAAAAAACGTCCGAGCCCGCATTGTGTTAGAGAGGCCCTGTTTATTCACTTAATTCTTCTTAATGGAGGCGGTCTATTGCTTGTCTGGCGGCTAAAGGTCGCAGGGTCGGCCGCTAACGACCCCCTTACTCACTTAATGAAAGTGAAAGTCACTTTTTCCACGTCATAAACGCGGCCTGTCGCTCTTTTTTGCTCACATTTGATTGTCTTATGTTATTATACTATTATGTACGAGCTTTGTTCGAACAGCTGTCAAGAACTACTTCGAAATTAGTTTTTTTTTTTTTAGATGACACAAATTATAATCAAAATAATATAATAATAAGTTCTCTCTGCGCAGGGACAAAAAAAAACATTCAAGAAACAAATTTTCTTCTAATCAAATAAAGATCGTATCTCCATCTCTGTCTCTCTTACAATACGACCTATACGTCTCGCCCTTTCTATCATAGTTTATTATTATTATTATTATTATTATTATTATTATTATTATTATTATAGTTCGACGTCTGTGAGCAGCGTACAAGCGCGTAGCGGTATTTATGACATGTCCGGTGTAATAGAAGTGGAAGTTAACATAGCGAAACGTGGTCATGGTACGGTGTCGGTCCCTGATCTAACGGCGGTGGTATAGTAGTAGTAGTGCTGCGCCCTCTAGTGCCGGACGGACATTTACCATAACGATAACATCGCGGTTGGCGTGTCTGTTGTCAATTATAATAGATGTCCTCTGGCGACCCAGCGGGACCCTATTTCACCGCCGCTTCGGCAGGACATCGTGTTATTTCCCACAGGATCAGATCCGGTTGCCCGTATGGCAGCGCCATCTACACGATAACCTTGTTGTTGCGGGATATTGAAAAATAATCAGAACGTCATTATATGAGATTATATAAAATTTTTAAAACAGCTTTTAAGATAATAGGTTTGTTCGATCCAACCAAAAAAAAAATCGATCGTGGGGAATATCAAACTCGTTCATAAGACCCTCAACATCGTGACATACACGTAAAGATCCTTCCATTTTAAAATATGCTTTAAAAGGCTCGTTACTCTTTGTAAAGGAAGACACTGTCACACCTCGCGCGAAAAGATTCCATCCCTGTAGCCTAGAATCCAATAACTCAGCTTTTTCTTTTGATAAACCTAAGTCTTTAACCAAATCGTTCAGTTCGCACTAGTTTATAAGGTGAGGTGTTCCTAAAACTTCAAATGGTGAATCTTCACGACTTGCCTGATTTGACAGAGTGATTTCAGACACTCTGTCAAATCAGGCAAGGCGAAATTTCTTCTGTGTCAAAAATCGAAGATGATGAAGTCGATGGCGTACTTGGGAGAGGATAGATCTCTCCATGGGTGATAGGTCGCGATGCTGATGGCAAATTTGGATATTTTATTTTAAGCTTATCCTTCTGCAAAAATAGCCATCATCATTTTATTTTGCTTCCCTTTCATCAACTTTAAAAGTCCGATCTAACACTAAAAGCAATATACAGTATCGGCCAATTCCAGACGCCGTATACCCCATAAGAGAGAGCAAGAAAGCAATATAAAGGCGGTCACTGCATGCCCCCACCAAACGACATGAACCAACCACGAGGCCGTACTAGTGCGGTGCCTGAATTGGTGGGGATGTGTTTCAAACGTTCTCTCTCGCACTCGCGCAAACCTGATGCGGCGGCTGGAACTGGCCGACACTGTATACTTAGCTAATTTTATTTCCGTCCGTTTACGACCAAACGGACGGAAATAAAACCATTTTTGTCCCAGGAAGCGATGTGGTTGTATAAAAACTGCAAAGAATAGAATAAATACTCTTTTATATACTTCTGACTCTTTAATATCTTCGATTTCAAAAAGCAACACTCACTCGCTCTTATAAGGATAACGCATTTGACGAAAACGTTAACAGTCTTCTGCTGGACACATCTGTTGATGTTACTGGCGAAGACATTGTCTTACATGATGAACAACATGAACATGACCAACATGAACAACTTCTTCTTTGATCACTTCCTATATTTTAATGCACAGAATGTCTGTATAACTTAACTTGATAAAATTCCGTTGTGTTATTATGATTTTTTGTAATTCACAGTGTAATTCAATAAACGGGAGTGAGGCGACCTTTTATTAAAACTTTACGGCGACATCGTGGTCGGACAAGATTATGGCTCGGGTCATAAAAGCGCAATCGTCCGTCGGCGTTGGGCAGATGTCCGTCGAAAAAGAGACGGACGCCGTGCGGACCGCCATCTAAAATTTAACAAAAATTACAGTTTACTGCGGCAAAGTGTCCCCGATATTGGAGGGAGAGGCGTCCGCCCGTTTTCTGCTGCCCCAAGCTGAAAATATTATAGATCATGTGTTTTATGTGGGTCGTCGGTAGCCGTTGTAAATTCCCGACTTTATGACGGCCAGGGGACAGTGTTACCGCCGCCGCGACCACCGACGCCGCCACCGCAAACCACTCCGCTTCCGTTATTTCGTTAGACTTGATGGTAATTTATTAGCCATCGCTCGTTGTTTGTTATCATTTGTTCGTCTCTGTGCTGCCTCTCGTCGTCGTCGGTTTTTTTTGCCACTTACATCAACTTACGGCCAAATTGATAAATTACTCGAGTTGTAATATGAAGTTTCCTGTTTGTTTACGAGCGACTGGACCATCCTGCTTCAAATGTATCATCTTCTAATGAATGTTATAGAAGCAGAAATTCATTTATACCGCTTATGCCGCACAGAGATCAATTTTCCTAGCTCTCATATTCATATTGTTCATCATGTCAGATGACGAACGCTCTCATGTTCATGTTGTTCATCATGTAAGACAATGTCTTCGCCAGTAACATCAACAGATGTGTCCAGCAGAAGACTGTTAACGTTTTCGTCAAATGCGTTATCCTTGTAAGAGCGAGTGAGTGTTGAAGATATTAAAGAGTCAGAATTATATAAAAGAGTATTTATTCTATTCTTTGCAGTTTTTATCCAACCACATCGCTTCTTGGGACAAAAATGGTTTTATTTCCGTCCGTTTGGTCGTAAACGGACGGAAATAAAATCAGCTAAGTATATGTATAAAATGTTAACATAGAGTTATTTCGAGCTAACGTCTCTTGCAGTCATGGAATTATGTATACCCATCACTGTCTTGCTTGTGTTTATGTATTTAAGTCTCTCGGGTACTATTTTCCACGTTGTAAATTCGGTATGTACTTCACCACAATCGTTCTGTCACTCCCTAGGGTTATTTCAGACTCAGCCATCAAATATCCTCCAAGCAATCGGTCTTGTAATGCCTTTTTGTTATCAGCATCCTGGTTACAAATGCCCTCACCCCACCATAACAAAAAGAAAAACTGAAATCACCACTGAACATTATTATAGTAATATAAAAGGTTATTTTTGCTGGAAAACGCAATGGAAGCAAGCGCAATGCATCAATTATATGAATTTTCAATTTATCGATGCGGGGTTTAATTGTTTTTAAAATTGCGGAGGCGGCGACTGGAATATGATATGAATTGAATTCGTATTAATAATAACGAACAATTTTCCAGCAAAACTAATTGCGCGGTAATGCGGTCAAAATAATTGGAAATAAATTGTTCGAAACGCACTCTTCGGCTGATTTTACCAAATATCATTTATTATTGTTATATTGGACAATATTTTGTGTATGTTGTAACATATATGTTCTTATGAGACCTTATAATAAAAAAATTATTATTATTAATTATTATTATTATTAAATAGAGCAAAATTGGAAGAACAACACTAAAAAATAACGTCAACTAACTTTTATAAGCTTCGACGAAACAAAGGCCGTAGCCATAATGTGTCAAGGACCTCATTTCGTCGTGGAGTCTTTCAACGACAGGCCCGTATCGTTATTGTTGAGTATTTGCCGAAGTTTACGCCAGGGTTGCTCGTCACTGGGCCTTTCGGGTAGCCAGTACCCTCTTGCGTCCACCCCTATAACTACCAGCGCAATCTGATACCCGGCACGCACTTGAATGACGACCGACTTCGTCCTGAGTTTGAATCGGCAGTAGTCAAAGTACCATGCCCTACTACGACCCTCGAAGGGCCGGTTTGGATGCTCTCCATATAAATATCGACGTGACGGCCATCTTTACATTGCCGTCTCCCTTACCCCATTAGGGATGGTGTGATTAGATTTCAAAATTGATTTTATGACTCCACATTGCATATATATATACATGGAAAAAATGTTTGGAACATCTGAAATATCTTTGAAAGGTGTTGTTTCATACAATAGCTGGTGGGCTAGTTGCTGCTAAACTCACTCGCCAACTGGTGCCAACAATTTTACCCCGAAATCCCCGCCTTTTAGCGAAATAAAAATCTTGCCAATCTAGAGGAAAACGATCTTTATTACCAACAGCTACTATTCACATAACTCGACGAGTAAATCCAACGGTATACGACCAAAATCCTCGGCAAGAAACGTTTGAAACGATAAGCTTTCCGCATGCATGAACGACAGACTGCTGCTCTGTGGACTGCAGACAAATGTCAGCTTAACGCTGTGCACTGCGGAGCGCAGTGAGCCCACTGTGCTTGCACTGTGATGCCATGAGCACACATGCACACATCCACTGTTTGTCCCACTTTAACACAGAAGTCCCATAACGGTATTATTTTGGATTAAGCACGGACACAGTGATAAACTATGTTTGCGAAAGCTCTACTCTTTTTTCTCGCTTTCTCTGCATGCCCCATGCTAAATAAGAATCTCAACCGTGCATACAAATGATGTAATTACCGTTGACCCGTGTCTGTATATTGCACGTCATCCATTCGGGTACTTTATGTATGTGTGTGCCTGTAAAATGGTAGTTTGGTTGAAATACGCTGACGAACTGACGACCTCGATAAAGAGTAGCTTGAAGAGGACGTTTACCAGCTTTGAGAATATTATTTTAGTTGTTTATGAATGGGAGAGAAATGCAAAATAGACAACAGTTATTCCATAAATAGATCGTCTATAAACGCTTCAAGTTGAACTGGTAATAGGAGATGAGTTGAGCTTGAATAAGATAGTATTTGGCACGTGTGTGGCGGAGTTGTCCACGTTTCTAGTACCTTGTGATGCGGGTTTGTGGAGGCGGGAGGGATGGGGAAGTGTACTGAACACGGTCGAGTGCCTCCAGTGCCTTCAGTGCCTCCAGTGCCTCCAGCGAAACGACACAACTAGAGTACACAGAAACACATGCGCTACAACTTGCATTACCGCCAGTGCATAAACATCCAGGACATTTCACGCAGCCGAGTCCTTGTTTCCATTCTGATGGCACGTAAAATCACGCCCCTATTGTTAGTTTGTTCTCCTTTCCTTGCAGGTTTCTGCGGGCTTTAGATTTAACACTTTGCCGAATCAAAAGAACAGCTGACGTTTTGTTAGAATTTGCCTAAAATTTCACGTAATTTGATTTGCCCAATTTTTGTTTGTGTTACTGAAAGCTCCACACCTAACTTAATTTACCCCTTAGGGCCCTGGTTATATTATTTTTTTAGGGAATCGTACCTTAATTAGTAGGCCTTACCTTTATCCAATTTCCTAACATTTTAACTTTATTACCTTCATCTTGGAGTAATTCACTAGGAGAGTGTTGGACTTTTTTGTCTTCTTTTGCTATTCCGGCGGAGAGGGTAGCTTTTTGCACCCCCGAGCGTCGCCATTTTCTTCGGCTGCGCTGTCAGTTGCAAACGCGAGTAATCTTTGTAATGACCGTGTTAGGTTAATTAAAGTGAATGCTGTAACGGCCATTAGAAGCAGATGGCGAATTTGCATAACGAACCACAACGAAGATGGATGGATAGTAAAGACGATCCTGAATTAGTAAAGGTTTATGTAGAAATTTTACGATTCTGATTAGTTAAGGTAAATTAAACTAATGCATGTATAAAAGTTGTCGTTAACAAAAAAATCCTGCATACAATCTAACATCACCCAGTAACGCAATCACGATTTCGCCTAATGGTATCTACTTGCAATGGAGACGTCAGCAGTATATAGCTATAGTGGTGGTTCTATTAGAGACAGGAAGTGTTGCAGTGACCCTAGGACCGTTTCGGGTCATTTTCCAAAGGGCACTGCCATCCAACTGTGCCCGTCGCGTCCCACTTTGAACCCGCAGGAGACAAAATACGAGAGCAGACACAGGCGATTAAACACAAGCACTCCAGGGACAATGCATCGGCAACAATTCAGTATCCCATCGACTCACCAGACTAATATACATGCGACACTCTTTAAGATACATTAAATCAGTGTTTCCCAACGTGGGGCGTACGCCCCACTGGGGGGCAATATGATTGTTGAGGGGGGCAATTGGAATATAGAAAAATTTTGAAAAAAAACCTACCTTAAAGTCTCTTTGTACCGTTCATACTGCAACCGTTAATCATATCCTTGAGGCTAATTATTAAATATCCCTACACAATTCTAAATCTGAAAAAAAAAAACACACAATAGGGAAAAATTTAATTAAGCCATCAATATTTGTAAAAACGTTTTTAAAAAAATATGTCAAAGATGTGATAGCTATGCCACTTAAGATACATTGTTGAGGAACATTTTGTTGAAGGTATGTTATTCTGTAAATTAGAAAGCATCACAACCTCCGGAGATATTCTTCATAAGCAAAAAAATTACTTCAATGTCTTTAATATTCCAATACAGAACATAACATCATGTACTGCAGACTGTGCTCCTAACATGATGGACAAGAAAAGCGGCTGTTTAAAGATAATAATCCAGAAATGCTTCTTGTGCATTGTCTAATATAGCTCCATAGGGAAAACTTGGTAACCAAAAATGTTTGTCCAGTTCTCAATGAAGATTAAATTCGGTTATAAAATATGTCAATTGTATCAAAGCTAATGCCGAATGTGACATTTCGAGTTAATTTGTGAAGTACAAAATAATTCATACTTTTTATAACTAAATTTAATACTTCATTGAACAAATATTTTTGGCTACCAAGTTTTCCCTGTGGATTACACAATGCACAAGAAGCATTTCTGGATTTTCATCTTTAAACAGCCACTTTTCTTGCCCATCATGTTAGGAGCACGATTGGCAGCACAAGATGTTATGTTCTGTATTGGAATATTATCGACATAATTAATAACATAGTTTTTTAGCTTAGAAAAAATATCTCTGGAGGTCGTGGTGCTTTCTTATGATTTGCAGAATAACATTTCCTCAGAAAAATGTTCCTTATTAATGTACCTTACATAAGTTATCAACAAGGCCTCAGTGCCTCCCACTCTTGCTCATTTTAACCATTCTTTTTCTGACACTGTTGTTACTAAGGGGCACAGCTATCACATCTTTGTCATCTTTTTCTAAAACCGTTTTTACCAAATGTTGATATTGACAGTTTAATTAAATGTTCCCCTATTTTGTGCTTTTTCCAGATTTAGCAATGAGCACGAATATTTCATAACTAGATTCAAGGGTACGATTATCACTTGCAGTGACAATTTCAGTTTTAGAGTAAATGTTTAACTTTGTGTTGTTATAATAAAATATGGCAGATTTGTGTTGTATTAGTTTTTAAGTGAATGTTTATTTCTATTTTGTTATAATAGAATATGTAGCAAATTTTGTTTCTGCTAAAATGCTTAGTATTTATTTCAATAATCAAATAAATTATTGTTTTATGTTATTATTTTTATACCCCCAATGGCGCAAGTTTTTCATTACGTCACAGAGAGGAAATTAGTCAAAGTTTGTTGGGCAGAATGTGTACCAATGACGAAATGAGAAACGTACACCGTTCCGAGTAAGGTTCATTTCCAACTCTGTTATAGGTATAAAAAAAGACAATATGAAGTGGGGCATGAGATTTTTAGACCAGCTTCGGTGGGGCATAGCTCAAAAAAGGTTGGGAAACACTGCATTAAATCCTTATTACGGAGTCGTATGTTCGAACCACGCGTCGATATTTCGTATACGGAACTCGTATATCTCTATTATTTGGAAATAAGTTTTGCTAGTTTTTCCCATTAGGTCGACGAAATACGTCGAATGATTTTGTGTAATGGGTCGAATATGGCTTGCTTTTCCTATGTATTGTTATGGTAATAAGTGCTCGGGTGAGGCGAATGCGCGGGCAGGAGGGTGAGATCTAATAGCCCGAACGCGATGCGGGGGTCCTTTTATGAAATGTCAACGCTATGAAATATATAAAAGCCTAATATCGACCGTGTTTTGGCCCAATATCTCTTACGGTATGTGTATAAATCTTGTCTTCGAAAAAATCTTTTTTTCTTTAAACTTAGATGTGTACCGTGAAGTTGCACCGCATTAGGATGCGCAGTAGACCAATCATGGGGCATATTTATGTCTTTCTGCAATTAAACCCAGACAATTAGTACCTACTTTACGAAAATTATTTATCGTAGAAGATCCAAATGATACAGATATACCACCCTAGCTTGTCGACCTATTTCTTCGACTAGGGGTTGGAATATATAGGCCAGAAGAGCTGGAGGTGTTATTTCTTTTTTTATAAAAGCATTGTCGTCTAAGAGGGCTCCCACCCTCGACCGTGTCGTGCTACCCTTTTACAAAATGAGGCCTTTACACGTTCCAGATGCTCTTCAATTACAGCTTTATTAAACTACCCCCGGTATGCTTAGCCACCCCCGTTGAGTTTCTCATGAATATATTTTTTTCGACGTCACAATTTCGGGGCATTTTTATCCCCAATAGTAATTTCGACAATTTTGCTTCTGGTGGAAAGCTGGCTTGGCCTTTACGTGAGTGTGTTGGTCCCCTCTGGTCTCTTGGGGTGCCTTTGGGCGTATCTCCGGGATCGATAGAAGTGGGAAACACGGAGGAAATTACGTTGTTAGACTTTCATGTCTATAGTTCCCGTAACAACGCGGTTATCCAGAATTTCATTATGGTTATAACCGTGCTAATGGTTTGTTGTAGACACCCCGTATAATGATTGAGTTAATAAGGGAAGTTATACAGTTTTGCTTACAAGGTATTACGGTATGTAACAATGGTGGCGCAGTCAGGTATTATAAATTTCTTCCTTTGTTAAAAACACAACAAAGTTTTATATAGATTTTTGTTATATTCGCCTATGCAAAATCCCTAAATTCTAGAGAGAGAAATGGGGGGGGCGCTCCAAAAAAAAAGAGTAATAATAAAAGAAACAGTCGAGCAACGCATACGGTTTCGGTCGTCCCCATTGTCCGCCATTTATAATTCCAAAATGAAATCGTACACTCGACAAGAGCGGGATGCTGCAAAAAACTGGCGCAGTCGGGTGGGATAACAGGGATAGCAGGGTAGCCAGGCTAATGAGCGCTGCCCTCCAACTCCAATGGTTTAATTTCGTTATACAGTCAAATCAGAATTAATTTTTGTTCGGAGAGCCTTGTACACAGAGGACTACACTATTTTTGAGAACAAGGATTTTTTATTAAAAATTTATCAATTAAAATCATTTACTTAAAAATAAAATTGTGATTACTAAGGAAAATTTTGACATATTTACATACGAAAATGCTGTTATCGCTGTATGTAATCGTGAATATGCGACTTTGAATCACACCTATACCTGAAGGAACCTTTTAACTACAAAAACAGCCCCCACTCCAGCAAACCAGTATATCGGCGCGCTCGAAATCGAAAATGCATGACCAATGTGTCATTCGGTCGGTGTTTGGGCGCGTAGTTATACTTTTGCTCGTATTTTTATTTAAAATTCGCTAACTAATCAACTGCTTAATTAAAACAAGTGTTCAGTGACTATACCAAGTGCTTCGGCGACGTGATTTCGCGATTTTCCCGGGTTTTCGCGAGGATTTTCGCCGTGTTTCTTTGTGTTAACGGCCGGTTTTCTCGGGCATCGTGTTCGCGTCGGAAACGACGTAAACGGTTCATCGGGAAACATCGGGAAAATGGATAATGGATCAATACTATTGATTATAAAGGTTTTTTTTTCTAAATTATTCTGTTTATTTAAGACGAAATTTGGCAATTTTCCGTTTACTACGTAGTTGTATTGTCTGTTTTGTCTACGTATCGGTATCTATTTTATTTTATTCTACTTACCAACTTTTAACCAATAGTTATTGATTTTGTTATCCTTTTCTAACACCGCGATGTGAAATACGGACTACGCAGTTTAATTTTCTCCGACTTTACTCGCGAAAAATAAGACGGACTCGTGGTAAGTGTTTGATCACAATATTATTATCGTATTTTGACAATTTGGCTTTGTATTGTGGCTTAAATTGGATAATTTGGTTCGAAAATGTTTTGAATTTGATGTAATATTGGCTCCACTGCATAAAATGCCTGAAGCAAGAATTGGTGTAGCTGTAACATCACCCTAATATTTCTTTTAATATGCAATCTTACCACAGATTGATTTATTTGTTTTTTCATATATAATCGTCCTTCGAGAATGGCTGGTTGGACTCTCTCGAGATTATGGTATGGAGGGCATTCTTGTCTTTATTTAGTTTTGGCCATAGTTGTTAGATGTCTTTTGATCGGATGTCTCATTCCCATTCGTTTGCAACAATGCCGATAAAGTATATGATAGCAATAACAATTTCAGAAAATAACTGGTACCTTCTAAAAATAACATAACGAACTAAATCTCTAAATCATAGTTTTCCAAAATTTCACAGTTTGTCTTCTGAAAAAAAAAAGGAATTAATTGTTATTGTAAGTAAGGTAGATTTGCCTATATGTTTATCAAATTTCATCATCAAATATGACACCTTGGCCGTATAATAATGTATTTTATGGTATGTTTATGTTATTAAGATCGTCGTAGTTGATGATAGTTTTCCACATTCTACAATTTGTCTTCTAAAAAAAAAACAAGAGAAATTGTTGAACAGACACAATGCTGAATTAGTTTCATGCAGTTCATATAGTATTTCATCATCAAATATGACACCTTGGCCATATAATGATGTGTTTTATGGTATATTTATGTTATTAAGATTGTCGTAGTTGATGGTTTTCCAGATTCTACAATTTGTCTTCTAAAAAAAAAACAAGACAAATTGTTGAACAGACAAAATGCTGAATTAGTTTCATGCAGTTCATATAGTATTTCATCATCAAATATGACACCTTGACCGTATAATAATGTATTTTATGGTATGTTTATGTTATTAAGATTGTCGTAGTTGATGATGGTTTCCCAGATTCTACAATTTGTCTTCTAAAAAAAAACAAGACAAATTGTTGAACAGACAAAATGCTGAATTAGTTTCATGCAGTTCATATAGTATTTCATCATCAAATATGACACCTTGACCGTATAATAATGTATTTTATGGTATGTTTATGTTATTAAGATTGTCGTAGTTGATGATGGTTTCCCAGATTCTACAATTTGTCTTCTAAAAAAAAACAAGACAAATTGTTGAACAGACAAAATGCTGAATTAGTTTCATGCAGTTCATATAGTATTTCATCATCAAATATGACACCTTGACCGTATAATAATGTATTTTATGGTATGTTTATGTTATTAAGATCGTCGTAGTTGATGATGGTTTCCCAGATTCTATAATTTGTCTTCTAAAAAAAAAACAAGACAAATTGTTGAACAGACAAAATGCTGAATTAGTTTCATGCAGTTCATTTAGTATTTCATCATCAAATATGACACCTTGGCCGTATAATGATGTGTTTTATGGTATATTTATGTTAGTAAGATTGTCGTAGTTGATGATGGTTTTCCAGATTCTACAATTTGTCTTCTAAAAAAAAAAACAAGACAAATTGTTGAACAGACAAAATGCTGAATTAGTTTCATGCAGTTCATTTAGTATTTCATCATCAAATATGACACCTTGGGCGTATAATGATGTGTTTTATGGTATATTTATGTTAGTAAGATTGTCGTAGTTGATGATGGTTTTCCAGATTCTACAATTTGTCTTCTAAAAAAAAAACAAGACAAATTGTTGAACAGACAAAATGCTGAATTAGTTTCATGCAGTTCATTTAGTATTTCATCATCAAATATGACACCTTGGGCGTATAATGATGTGTTTTATGGTATATTTATGTTAGTAAGATTGTCGTAGTTGATGATGGTTTTCCAGATTCTACAATTCGTCTTCTAAAAAAAAAAAGACAAGTCAAATTATTGAACAGACAAAACGCTGAATTAGTTTCATGCAGTTCATTTAGTATTTCATCATCAAATATGACACCTTGGCCGTATAATGATGTGTTTTATGGTATATTTATGTTATGAAGATTATCGTAGTTGATGATGGTTTTCCAGATTCTACAATTTGTCTTCTAAAAAAAAAACAAGACAAATTGTTGAACAGACAAAATGCTGAATTAGTTTCATGCAGTTCATTTAGTATTTCATCATCAAATATGACACCTTGGCCGTATAATGATGTGTTTTATGGTATATTTATGTTAGTAAGATTGTCGTAGTTGATGATGGTTTTCCAGATTCTACAATTTGTCTTCTAAAAAAAAAAAACAAGACAAATTGTTGAACAGACAAAATGCTGAATTAGTTTCATGCAGTTCATTTAGTATTTCATCATCAAATATGACACCTTGGGCGTATAATGATGTGTTTTATGGTATATTTATGTTAGTAAGATTGTCGTAGTTGATGATGGTTTTCCAGATTCTACAATTTGTCTTCTAAAAAAAAAACAAGACAAATTGTTGAACAGACAAAATGCTGAATTAGTTTCATGCAGTTCATTTAGTATTTCATCATCAAATATGACACCTTGGGCGTATAATGATGTGTTTTATGGTATATTTATGTTAGTAAGATTGTCGTAGTTGATGATGGTTTTCCAGATTCTACAATTTGTCTTCTAAAAAAAAAAAACAAGACAAATTGTTGAACAGACAAAATGCTGAATTAGTTTCATGCAGTTCATTTAGTATTTCATCATCAAATATGACACCTTGGGCGTATAATGATGTGTTTTATGGTATATTTATGTTAGTAAGATTGTCGTAGTTGATGATGGTTTTCCAGATTCTACAATTCGTCTTCTAAAAAAAAAAAGACAAGTCAAATTATTGAACAGACAAAACGCTGAATTAGTTTCATGCAGTTCATTTAGTATTTCATCATCAAATATGACACCTTGGCCGTATAATGATGTGTTTTATGGTATATTTATGTTATGAAGATTATCGTAGTTGATGATGGTTTTCCAGATTCTACAATTTGTCTTCTAAAAAAAAACAAGACAAATTGTTGAACAGACAAAATGCTGAATTAGTTTCATGCAGTTCATTTAGTATTTCATCATCAAATATGACACCTTGGCCGTATAATGATGTGTTTTATGGTATATTTATGTTAGTAAGATTGTCGTAGTTGATGATGGTTTTCCAGATTCTACAATTTGTCTTCTAAAAAAAAAAAACAAGACATATTGTTGAACAGACAAAATGCTGAATTAGTTTCATGCAGTTCATTTAGTATTTCATCATCAAATATGACACCTTGGCCGTATAATAATGTATTTTATGGTATGTTTATGTTATTAAGATTGTCGTAGTTGATGATGGTTTTCCAGATTCTACAATTTGTCTTCTAAAAAAAAAAAAAAACAAGACAAATTGCTGCATTAGATTTGTGCAGTTCATTTAGTATTTCATCATCAAATATGACACCTTGGCCGTATAATAATGTATTTTATGGTATGTTTATGTTATTAAGATTGTCGTAGTTGATGATGGTTTCCCAGATTCTACAATTTGTCTTCTAAAAAAAAAAAAACAAGACAAATTGTTGAACAGACAAAATGCTGAATTAGTTTCATGCAGTTCATATAGTATTTCATCATCAAATATGACACCTTGGCCGTATAATGATGTGTTTTATGGTATATTTATGTTATGAAGATTATCGTAGTTGATGATGGTTTTCCAGATTCTACAATTTGTCTTCTAAAAAAAAAACAAGACAAATTGTTGAACAGACAAAATGCTGAATTAGTTTCATGCAGTTCATTTAGTATTTCATCATCAAATATGACACCTTGGCCGTATAATGATGTGTTTTATGGTATATTTATGTTAGTAAGATTGTCGTAGTTGATGATGGTTTTCCAGATTCTACAATTTGTCTTCTAAAAAAAAAAAACAAGACATATTGTTGAACAGACAAAATGCTGAATTAGTTTCATGCAGTTCATTTAGTATTTCATCATCAAATATGACACCTTGGCCGTATAATAATGTATTTTATGGTATGTTTATGTTATTAAGATTGTCGTAGTTGATGATGGTTTTCCAGATTCTACAATTTGTCTTCTAAAAAAAAAAAAAAACAAGACAAATTGCTGCATTAGATTTGTGCAGTTCATTTAGTATTTCATCATCAAATATGACACCTTGGCCGTATAATAATGTATTTTATGGTATGTTTATGTTATTAAGATTGTCGTAGTTGATGATGGTTTCCCAGATTCTACAATTTGTCTTCTAAAAAAAAAAAAACAAGACAAATTGTTGAACAGACAAAATGCTGAATTAGTTTCATGCAGTTCATATAGTATTTCATCATCAAATATGACACCTTGGCCGTATAATGATGTGTTTTATGGTATATTTATGTTATTAAGATTGTCGTAGTTGATGATGGTTTTCCAGATTCTACAATTTGTCTTCTAAAAAAAAAGACAAGACAAATTGTTGAGCAGACAAAATGCTGAATTAGTTTCATGCAGTTCATTTAGTATATCATCATCAAATATGACACCTTGGCCGTATAATAATGTATTTTATGGTATGTTTATGTTATTAAGATTGTCGTAGTTGATGATGGTTTTCCAGATTCTACAATTTGTCTTCTAAAAAAAAAGAAAACAAGACAAATTGCTGCATTAGATTTGTGCAGTTCATTTAGTATTTCATCATCAAATATGACACCTTGGCCGTATAATGATGTGTTTTATGGTATATTTATGTTATTAAGATTGTCGTAGTTGATGATGGTTTCCCAGATTCTACAATTTGTCTTCTAAAAAAAAAAAAAAACAAGACAAATTGTTGAACAGACAAAATGCTGAATTAGTTTCATGCAGTTCATATAGTATTTTATCATCAAATATGACACCTTGGCCGTATAATAATGTATTTTATGGTATGTTTATGTTATTAAGATCGTCGTAGTTGATGATGGTTTTCTAGATTCTACAATTTGTCTTCTAAAAAAAAAAAAAAAAACAAGACAAATTGTTGAACAGACACAATGCTGAATTAGTTTCATGCAGTTCATTTAGTATTTCATCATCAAATATGACACCTTGGCCGTATAATGATGTGTTTTATAGTATGTTTATGTTATTAAGATTGTCGTAGTTGATGATGGTTTTCCACATTCTACAATTTGTCTTCTAAAAAAAAACAAGAGAAATTGTTGAACAGACACAATGCTGAATTAGTTTCATGCAGTTCATATAGTATTTTATCATCAAATACAACACCTTGGCCGTATAATAATGTATTTTATGGTATGTTTATGTTATTAAGATTGTCGTAGTTGATGATGGTTTTCCAGATTCTACAATTTGTCTTCTAAAAAAAAAAGAAAACAAGACAAATTGCTGCATTAGATTTGTGCAGTTCATTTAGTATTTCATCATCAAATATGACACCTTGGCCGTATAATGATGTGTTTTATGGTATATTTATGTTATTAAGATTGTCGTAGTTGATGATGGTTTCCCAGATTCTACAATTTGTCTTCTAAAAAAAAAAAAAAAAACAAGACAAATTGTTGAACAGACAAAATGCTGAATTAGTTTCATGCAGTTCATATAGTATTTTATCATCAAATATGACACCTTGGCCGTATAATAATGTATTTTATGGTATGTTTATGTTATTAAGATCGTCGTAGTTGATGATGGTTTTCCAGATTCTACAATTTGTCTTCTAAAAAAAAAAGAAAACAAGACAAATTGCTGCATTAGATTTGTGCAGTTCATATAGTATTTCATCATCAAATATGACACCTTGGCCGTATAATGTATTTTATGGTATGTTTATGTTATTAAGATCGTCGTAGTTGATGATGGTTTTCCAGATTCTACAATTTGTCTTCTAAAAAAAAAGAAAACAAGACAAATTGCTGCATTAGATTTGTGCAGTTCATATAGTATTTCATCATCAAATATGACACCTTGGCCGTATAATGTATTTTATGGTATGTTTATGTTATTAAGATCGTTGTAGTTGATGATGGTTTTCCAGATTCTATAATTTGTCTTCTAAAAAAAAAAAAACAAGACAAATTGCTGCATTAGATTTGTGCAGTTCATTTAGTATTTTATCATCAAATATGACACCTTGGCCGTATAATAATGTATTTTATGGTATGTTTATGTTATTAAGATCGTCGTAGTTGATGATGGTTTTCCAGATTCTATAATTTGTCTTCTAAAAAAAAAAAAAACAAGACAAATTGCTGCATTAGATTTGTGCAGTTCATTTAGTATTTTATCATCAAATATGACACCTTGGCCGTATAATAATGTATTTTATGGTATGTTTATGTTAGTAAGATCGTCGTAGTTGATGATGGTTTTCCACATTCTACAATTTGTCTTCTAAACAAAAAAAAACAAGATAAATTGCTGCATTAAATTTGTGCAGTTCATTTAGTATTTCATCATCAAATATGACACCTTGGCCGTATAATAATGTATTTTATGGTATGTTTATGTTATTAAGATCGTTGTAGTTGATGATGGTTTTCCAGATTCTACAATTTGTCTTCAAAAAAAAAAAAACAAGATAAATTTCTGCATTAGATTTGTGCAGTTCATTTAGTATTTTATCATCAAATATGACACCTTGGCCGTATAATAATGTATTTTATGATATGTTTATGTTATTAAGATCGTCGTAGTTGATGATGGTTTTCCACATTCTACAATTTGTCTTCTAAAAAAAAAAAAAAACAAGACAAATTGCTGCATTAGATTTGTGCAGTTCATTTAGTATTTCATCATCAAATATGACACCTTGGCCGTATAATGATGTGTTTTATGGTATATTTATGTTATTAAGATTGTCGTAGTTGATGATGGTTTTCCAGATTCTACAATTTGTCTTCTAAAAAAAAAAAAACAAGACAAATTGCTGCATTAGATTTGTGCAGTTCATTTAGTATTTCATCATCAAATATGACACCTTGGTCGTATAATAATATATTTTATGGTATATTCATGTTATTAAGATTGTCGTAGTTGATGATGGTTTTCCAGATTCTACAAGTTGTCTTCTAAAAAAAAACAAACAAGACAAATTGCTGCATTAGATTTGTGCAGTTCACTTAGTATTTCATCATCAAATATGACACCTTGGCCGTATAATAATATATTTTATGGTACGTTCATGTTATTAAGATTGTCGTAGTTGATGATGGTTTTCCAGATTCTACAATTTGTCTTCTAAAAAAAAATACAAACAAGACAAATTGCTGCATTAGATTTGTGCAGTTCACTTAGTATTTCGTCATCAAATATGACACCTTGGCCGTATAATAATATATTTTATGGTATGTTCATGTTATTAAGATTGTCGTAGTTGATGATGGTTTTCCAGATTCTACAATTTGTCTTCTAAAAAAAAAACAAGACAAATTGTTGAATAGACAAAACGCTGAATTAGTTTCATGCAGTTCATATAGTATTTCATCATAAAATATGACACCTTGGCCGTATAATGATGTATTTTATGGTATGTTTATGTTATTAAGATTGTCGTAGTTGATGATGGTTTTCCAGATTCTACAATTTGTCTTCTAAAAAAACAAACAAGACAAATTGCTGCATTAGATTTGTGCAGTTCACTTAGTATTTCATCATCAAATATGACACCTTGGCCGTATAATAATATATTTTATGGTATGTTCATGTTATTAAGATTGTCGTAGTTGATGATGGTTTTCCAGATTCTACAATTTGTCTTCTAAAAAAACAAACAAGACAAATTGCTGCATTAGATTTGTGCAGTTCACTTAGTATTTCATCATCAAATATGACACCTTGGCCGTATAATAATGTATTTTATGGTATGTTTATGTTATTAAGATTGTCGTAGTTGATGAAGGTTTTCCAGATTCTGCAATTTGTCTTCTAAAAAAAAAAGAAAAAACAAGACAAATTGCTGCATTAGATTTGTGCAGTTCATTTAGTATTTCATCATCAAATATGACACCTTGGCCGTATAATAATGTATTTTATGGTATGTTTATGTTATTAAGTTTGTCGTAGTTGATGATGGTTTTCCAGATTCTGCAATTTGTCTTCTAAAAAAAAAAACAAACAAGACAAATTGCTGCATTAGATTTGTGCAGTTCACTTAGTATTTCATCATCAAATATGACACCTTGGCCGTATAATAATATATTTTATGGTATGTTCATGTTATTAAGATTGTCGTGGTTGATGATGGTTTTCCAGATTCTACAATTTGTCTTCTAAAAAAAAAAACAAGACAAATTATTGAACAGACAAAATCCTGATTTAGTTTAATGCAGTTCATATAGTATTTTATCATCAAATATGACACCTTGGCCGTATAATAATGTATTTTATGTTATGTTCATGTTATTAAGATCGTCGTAGTTGATGATGGTTTTCCAGATTCAACAATTTGTCTTCTAAAAAAAAAACATAGTAAATAGGTTTATTATGTATATTAAAATTTTCGTAAGGGATGATGTTTTTACAAAGTATAAAATTCGTCTTCTAAAATATGGCAAGACAAATTGCGTAATTACTTCTATGTACATAGTTCGTCGTAAAGTGTCGTGGTTTTTTTTTTTTCACGACTTGCTAACACGATGCCCTCAATACCGGACACATTCGCCGGCCTTAAGCGGACAGGTGTTGCTGTTTTGCCTGCACTGTGCCCCTTATTTGTTATCTGGTTGTGTACCAATTTCTGTTTCTAATCAGTAATTTTTAATGCATTTGAGCCAAGTGATTTAACCTGTCGGTTTTCGTTTTGAAAATCTTTAACTATAATATTCCACACACTAAAGACAAAAGCCAAATTTGTGAAAATACCTTGATATTATTTGTGGACAAGCACTTCTTTCGCAATGGAACGGAACCTGAGGCCGGAGACTACAACGTCGTTCACCAATTCTGTGAGTAGTTTCGTTTATTAATTTATTATGTTCGTAATATTTTGCCCTACATAAACTGATTTTGTTGATTTTGTTACCTCCTCATATAAGTCAAACTAGTTATCTGTGTCAAATATCAATAGTTATGGCGCAGTCGCAAGAATTCTCCGAAAATATTAATTCTAATACTGCGTAAAATGGAAATCGATAGACTTTCAGGACACTTTCCCGTGTTTATTGGCGCGCGGATTTATGAAACTATTTATATACCTGCGAACAACCCTTCCACAACACCCCTCCCTCCCCACCCACCGCTTAATCTAATTTCCCTTCGGGCAAGATTGTCCCATTTAGTTCGAAATCGATATTTTCAATTTAAGCACACGCTGGGGATTTATTTTCAGACCCGATGAAGTCGTATACAAATTTCTGGGTGAGATAAACACGAAACGCGAGGTTTAATGGAAAATTAGCGTCCTCGGGGGAGGATTCTGAACGAACCACCCTAAATATTTCAGTATACATTGATTCGATGATACGAGAATGTTTTGCTCAGAAAAAAAATTTATTACTTATTTGTGAGTATATATTACACCTCCACAAAAAAATTTCGTTGACAGCTAAAACCCTGTGACGTATTAAGTACGAAGTTTGGTCCAGGGCCGGGCTAGCGCTATAAATACCGAAGTTTAAAACTTAAACAATAGCGGTCTGGGGGCAAAAAGTGGTACCATGCGGCGCTTTGCCGTCAGCGGCGGCGACGGTGGCAGAAAAAGGTCATAGCGCGGACGGGGGTGCCTGCCGCAAATCGAGGCAACGACGGGCAATAATTTTTCTCAAAGTTCAAACTCCGCCAGACTGCATTCCCTACTTTGTACCACCGACCGTCGGAACCGCTTTACAAAAAGTTTTTCTTCCACAAAACATTGTTTCCCGACCGATATTGCTCCCTTTGTTGCTCACACTTGCATCAGACTTTGAAAATTATTGAAATATCGATAAAATTTTTACGCCATAACTTAAAATTGAACGTTTTTACTTGAAAACTATACCGGCTGCATATTAGGGCAGTTATCAGTTTGATGGCCAGTGTAGCCTGAATGCTGCCAACAGCGCCCAGGGCGTATCATAACGCTACGGCTGGGCAGTAACAATTAATTTGCCGCAGCCGATCAAATTGTAATCTACATGCAAATAGACCGGATAGGGTAAATTTCCAGCAGGCAGCGCCAAATTCGCCCTGACGAGCAACTACCGATGGACGTCCTGATAACAATTTATAATCGCCAAATTATGCCTGAACCCTATATAGGTACTCAAGTAGTAGCTATATATTACTACCAAAGAAGTCCAAACAATTGACAATTTGTATTGTTGACTGATTAGAGTTGTTTCTCTTTCACGGAAATCTCTGGCTTATATACCCACAAAACGAGCCAATGTGTGACTAGAGAGATGGCAGCAATAAATCACAAAATGACTGATGATAATGACTTGAATTCTTAAAAAAACTGCTAAATAACTAACAAAACATCTCAATTGTTGGATTATTTCGTTTGGATCGGTTCGACACGAACGATGGGCAAGGCCTAAACTTTTTCATTCCTGATTATCGCAATAACGCAGAGTAGTCCGTCACTGGTTCACAAGTAAGCTGAACAGTTGGTGTCTGCATTTTTTCCTACAGCGGGAGTGGTTTGATGAATTCTGTCATTAGAACTCGCTCCCATTGTGGTCGCTATTCTATTCAAAATCGCCATTGTATTCAATCGACAATTCGCCGCTGTGGGATCCAATGACACCACTTGTGTTTTGTAACGTGTTTTGTGACGCTCGATAAATGAATTTATCCATTTATAGACCGCTGAATCACGTACGCATACATTGTCGAAATTGTGTTAATAATTTATCTTTTTTCCTTTTGCAGGTAAGAAGCCACACTTTTCAACAACTGACATCTATTTTCACCTGATTAAATAGTGAGTACTCTATTTTTTGTGGTTGTTGGTCATTAGTCACCGAAAGTCATTAGAATCTCGTATCATTTTTGCTCGTAGAACGCGAACGATATCATCACCATTGCATAATACAGTAATAATTGTGCTCTCGACGGCCCTCTCGTTGTCGTAGTAGTAATAGTAGTAGAAGAAGAGACGTTATTACTGGCTCTATTGCGCCATTGCCTTTATCGCCTGGTGCAGCAGAAAAGATCTCCTCTCCCGCCTTCGCCGACGACGGCGACGGTGACGTTGGTCGTCGGCGTCGGCAGCAATATCCATTCCGTATTACTTACGCAAACTTCCTCAGTTTTTGTCGCGCCCGACGAAGTGGGGATTACGGTCACAGAATTCGGCTTCCGTTCGCTCCTCTCGTAATGGATATGGTCTCCAGACCGGTCTGTCTACGGTATCAACCTCCACGACACCGACAAAAATGTCTGGAGTCTCTTTCACGACACGTTTCTCGCGTTCGTTATCTGCATATGTCGTTTCGCGGATGTTCTTTTAATACTTGCAGCTATGATAGCTTCCCTGCTCTTGTGCCACGGTCACACTATTCATTATGTGATCAGTAGTAGAGGAAATACGCTGGAGCTAGACCATGTGGACATGTGACCATTTTAACAACTGTATCGCTTAAAGCCCTCTTTATATATTGGGAGAATATTACCTCGCATAATATTTATAAAACACATTTCAAAAATACATTACTTCCTTAGTTAACATTCATGCTGGTTGCTGTAAAAGTTAAACAAGCGCTGGTGGGCTGGCTGCTGCTAAACTCACTCGCCAACTGGTAAAACGGTGAGTGGTCACACTGTTAGCAGCCAGTAGCAAATAGCAAGCTAGTAAAACAGCCTAGTGTAACCATGGCATTACTTTGAGGGTTTTTGCGCACTCGCGAGGAACCTTCTCAACATCCTGGCTTCGTCAACAACGAGTAATGGTAAAACGATGCTGAGGAGCATCTAGCAAAGTCTCTAGTTTCTTGGAAACTACTACCTAGTGCATAACTACCCCCTGGTAATCACCGAGGAAGTAAAATAAGCCCTCGTTGCCGTTTGCAAGTTTACCGGGGGAAATAAGAGTGTCGAAATTAAGGGTGTTATCTTAAGTGTCCCACCGTAAGTTTTGGATGCTGCTGGTAAACTAGTGCGCGGTTCTGGGCATAGTTCGGAAGAGGGCGCTCTGTTCGTGGAGTGAGTGAGCAGCTTCTGGCGACTGAAGCTACGATAAACGCGAAGCGGCCATAAATTAAATTACCACCCCTTATACAAGCCAGTCATACGCATCGGAGTTACGACACTATATCCAACTTTGCTGAACAACTCTCTCTCGCTACTGTAAATACCGACCGCAGAATAGCCCGGTGTTAGTTAATCCGATGAACTATCGAAGAGCAGATACGATGTGACAGTTTTTTTGTGAGAACGAAATCATGTTAATACCAACAATGAAATAAACAAAATGTCACTGAAACAATTTATTAAAAACAAACTTTACATTAATTTTTGACAGAGGAGATGCTTGTTTTGATCACAGCATATCATTGGACTTATATTCTCCCAATATCTGACACTTACCAATAAATATATTCCTTGTCTCATTCCTATTCATGCGACTGTATAAAAATATTCATACCGGGAATACTTTAAGCAAAACCATGGCGACGTCGGCGTCATCGTTTGCCGGTACGTAGTAATTATCATAGAACAGTGGCGTAGAGTCGTGTGGCGTAACGGGGTCGAAGTTAAATTTCACCGTCATTAACGGTGAGACGGTGTAAGACACCGACACCGTTAAAATAACAACGGCCGGATTAATATTCATTCCGGCGTCTCTCGCGTCACGATTCCGCGTTCCTTCGGGACAAAGTCGACTGTGGAACGCCAGCTTAGGAATAGGCGAACCCCTGGGTAGCGCGCCACTCTCTGTAGTCCTTAGATGCCGTTGCAGATAGTGCACTTCCTTTATGGACGGCTGAGATGAGGTAGAGCGGATAGCGACGCTCATGAATAAAGAAAACGTGCGATGGGAGTTTGCAAATAACGGCGAAGAAGAATACCGGAACAATTGTAGGTTATTATATTTTACCGGGAGATAGGGAGGATTATTTGTTTATCCCTGGGGATGAATCGTGCGAGTTGACTAAATTTTAATTATATCTCACGTCGTAATTTAATTTTTGCCTATAATTTATTTACTAGGAGACATGTTTAGACTTATTAGGTCATTATCAATCCCAAATCGACAAATTTGTAGATTTGGGATTGATAATGACACGTTAGCTCTCTGAATTATAGCAGAGAAGAAGAGGCTTTTTAATTACCGTAACAATTATAATAGTAACTTAATCAAATGGGGGAAAATTCAGTATTACTCGTTCGTTTTATACCACAAAATAATTCTACTATAAAATGATCAATACCTTATTTCTAGACGTAATATTCTGCTCATTTTGGCAGTAGTCCTACAAAACTACATAACGTGTAACTATTACAAATTGTGTACAAATATCGGCAGTCAGCCACGTAAAACTAGGGTATATTGTAAAGAAATACGTCCCATATGGTCAGGTACTCAAAGTAGATACATATACAGTGTCGGCCAGTTCCAGCCGTCGCATCAGTTTTGTGCGAGTGCGAGAGAGAACGTTTGAAACACATCCCCACCAATTCAGGCACCGCGCTAGCACGGCCTCGTGGTTGGTTCATGTCGCTTGATGGGGGCATGCAGTGACCGTCTTTATATTGGTTTCTTGCTCTCTCTTATGGGCTATACGGCGTCTGAAACTGGCCGACACTGTATAACCACTAAAAAGTATAATCATCCCTAATTCACTAGAAATCTCGAAGGGTTCAAAAGAACTATTGTGATAGTTATGGGTATTTTATATGCTACCCAATGTACTCCACGATTTTATTAACTACAAAGAACGTACTAAAAGAACAACAATTAATTAGGTGGTGTTTGTTTTCCACGTTCCGATAACAACGCGCGCAAACTAATAACAATAGAGTCCGTCGCCGTTATCAATTCCTCAACGGTCGGTAAATGCTGGGGCACAATGCAGCCGAAGTGACGCGTGTGATTAAATTGTTCCCGGATGATGGTGGCGCGGCGCAGGAGGAGCAGGACGCTAGGGGATGGTTGCGGGGGGGGCTAATCCTTGAGTGACAGGCCAGGATTTCATTGTCTGGATACTCTCCTCGCCATGCATCCGCCTGTGTCCGACCGTCTTCCCAACCATTATCCGCTAATCGAGAAATTCTAGCTCGTTTTTTTGCCTTCCGTTCTCATTGCCGTCTCTTCTCCACTCGACGTCTCGGAGAGGCGACGTCCTCAGGGGGTGCTGCTTCCGTCCCCCCCCTCACCGTCAGTGATAATCGAGAATTCATTAGTTATAACCGCTTATCCCGGGGCTTATCTAGTTATTAATTAACTCGGGATATGGCCTTGCATGGCGAATGTACTCTTACAGTCATTCATCAAGGATAATGATGAAGGTGGTGCTGCACAATGTAAAAAATGACCGGTTTGTATGAGAATGTGTAATCAATAATTTTTTTGCATTTTAATATTGCGGTGTGCAGTGAATAATGCGTTATGCTTAATCAACCACTTACGTCATTTTTTGTACACCCTTTACATCCAGTATCTACTCAAATAAACCGTTGTCTTCATCTAATTGATATGTTGTGCGTCATTCTTTGGGGCTGAAACGCGTAAAACTGATTGGGCGATTAGGGGCTGTGATTGGCTGTGGTGGTCGTGAAAGTTCTTGCCAGCTATGATGCAAATGCCAACCATCATCTCTATTGAGATTGGAGGGATGTTTAAAGATTTCTGTATGTATGTTTAACGTTCAAATTTAAAAAATTTCTACTCTAAATCCCCTAAATAAACCATATTCAATGCACCTCACATCCGCACTATCGTTCCTCTAGAACAATACCGCTAAAATTGCACGTTTTACGGATATATTCCTGTGATCTTGTCTACCGCAAATCTCTCGATAATATCGTCGAATATGCACCTGGAATAATCCGTGAACTCGATTGCGGGCAAAATCGCACCCACTCGGAACTTCGTGCGCGGACTAACGTCTGCATAAATTTGCCCCGTTCCGATTTTTGCATTTTCCGTCTCCGTTCGCGCTCGCGCTCTCATGAAAATTTATGCCCGATAGATTTTTCTTGCGTCGATGCTGGCGACAGTGTCCCAAACTACTAATGATACTCAGACCCGGTCCTATTTAAAAAGGAAATTAATATTCTGCTTGAGTCTCCACGTCGCCAAAAGCCTGGTTCACTTCACGGAGATGAATTCAATTGGAGAGTACGTGATGGCTTCTCTGCGGGAACGGGAGAGTCTAATTAATTCAAATTTCAATATTTAATAATCTCTAAGGTTTGTTATCTGCGAAGGCATTTCAAGGTCAATTGTGATAGTTTCGGTTAAACAATTTATGAACATAAGCAACCCAGTGTGTTCCTCGATCGACGTCAAGTTGATTTGTCAAGATTTACCAAATAAAATTCACTACACGAACTTACCAAGTTGGTACTTTCTCTTGGTTAGGCTTGAGTAACTTAGTAACAAGATGAAACCCTGTTCCGGAGAAATACTGATCAAATTTTAGGCGAAATCTTGATAGCGGCGCCTCGCTGTGCCCTAAATATAACCGCCCTTATCTCTGTACGCCGCGGGGTGAGTCACCCCAAAAATATAACAGCAAATATCGACCCTTACGGTCTTATGTACGTAGAGGATCGGCCTTACGTACGTAGAAGATAGGCCTTTCGTACGTAGAAGATAGGCCTTGCGTACGTATGTAAAGAATCTTTAGCGTTCACGTCACGAAACAATCTCATTATCTTGACATATTCGCTAATATACATCTTGGAAGAGAGCCGTCGATGAGACGCGTCAATCCTACCGACTGCGCCACAGTTCCAAGTTTTTCGATCCTGCCGACTGCGCCAGATCAGAATGGACTTTTCTCGGTTCGCCTCGACCGGGTACGTTCACAGTCTAGCGGGACAATGGAATCCTTTTTGCACTATTGCGGAGACGTGTAGATGTTATCGTCGCTCTTGAGCGATCGGCTCGTACAATGCCTTGAATCAAATTAGAATATATAGCCCGGTGGATGACTTCGACGTAAAAAGTCTGATATTCTAACTACATTTATTAAAAATAGTGAAAAAATATTCTTTTTTTCTAACGTAACTCTGCAACACCACAAGTAGAACACACAATCACGATATCACTTTAATTATAGCCATAATAGCATGGCACTCATACACTAGTGCGTAATATCATTCGTTATCTAACTAGGAAATCACGTCGCTGTGCGCCATTACCTGACTACAAGGTTTCAGAACTGTATAATGAAAACAAGTAACGCATTCGTCAGTCCTTTGGAGTACTTAGTAATATATGCGCTACCAACATGAACAAAATGAAAATACTACGAAGCAATATAATAAAATTAACATGTTTATTAACAAACATCTCTATTAATTAACATGTTTATATTAATTAATCAATCACCGATATAATTAATTTACCATCACTCAAACTCTAATATTATGCGCGCGTTTTCGCGAAGGGGGGGGGTGATGACACCCCATCGGAGACGTCTGTTTTCCACGGTCCTTATTGACGATGCCAGGTGGATTTGCTGTGCTGGGGAGAGACACTAGACGGGATAATTTCAATCATCAATTTCGATTTTCGTCCTAATTATCAAAACGGACTCGACGAGCGCCTCTAGCGGACGAGGACGGATCCGGGCGCGTTGTTTACACCCAATAGGTAATTAATCAAATGCTCCCTTCGTATTAAATTCGACTTCTGACAACAACAACAACGGGTGACGATGCGTTCCTGTATTTGACGCTTTTTATCGATGACGTCAGCGCGTCTAAACTTGTTTTTCGTTCGATCGAGTTGAGGAGGCTGATAGGTTGATCAATTACCATAATGTGTAACTTCTTGGAAACGGTTTTAAAACTAAAAACGTTTTGGAAACGTCTTGAATACGGTTTGAAAACTAAAAACGTTTTGGAAACGTTTTGAATACGGTTTGAAAACTAAAAACGTTTTGGAAACGTTTTGAATACGGTTTGAAAACTAAAAACGTTTTGGAAACGTTTTGAATACGGTTTGAAAACTAACAACGTTTTGGAAATGTCTTGGAAATGGTTTGAAAACTAAAAACGTTTTGGAAACGTTTTGAATACGGTTTGAAAACTAACAACGTTTTGGAAATGTCTTGGAAACGGTTTGAAAACTAAAAACGTTTTGGAAACGTTTTGAATACGGTTTGAAAACTAACAACGTTTTGGAAACGTTTTGAATACGGTTTGAAAACTAAAAACGTTTTGGAAACGTTTTGAATACGGTTTGAAAACTAACAACGTTTTGGAAATGTCTTGGAAACGGTTTGAAAACTAAAAACGTTTTGGAAACGTTTTGAATACGGTTTGAAAACTAACAACGTTTTGGAAACGTTTTGAATACGGTTTGAAAACTAAAAACGTGTTGGAAACGTTTTGAATACGGTTTGAAAACTAAAAACGTTTTGAATACGGTTTGAAAACTAGAATCGTTTTGGAAACGTTTTGAATACGGTTTGAAAACTAAAAACGTTTTGGAAACGTTTTGAATACGGTTTGAAAACTAAAAACGTTTTGGAAACGTTTTGAATACGGTTTGAAAACTAAAAACGTTTTGGAAACGTTTTGAATACGGTTTGAAAACTAAAAACGTTTTGGAAACGTCTTGAATACGGTTTGAAAACTAACAACGTTTTGGAAACGTTTTGAAAACTAAAAACCTTTTGGAAACGTTTTGAATACGGTTTGAAAACTAAAAACGTTTTGGAAACGTTTTGAATACGGTTTGAAAACTAAAAACGTTTTGGAAACGTTTTGAATACGGTTTGAAAACTAAAAACGTTTTGGAAACGTTTTGAATACGGTTTGAAAACTAACAACGTTTTGGAAACGTCTTGGAAACGGTTTGAAAAGTAAAAACGTTTTGGAAACGTTTTGAATACGGTTTGAAAACTAAAAACGTTTTGGAAACGTTTTGAATACGGTTTGAAAACTAACAACGTTTTGAATACGGTTTGAAAACTAAAAACGTTTTGGAATCGTTTTGAATACGGTTTGAAAACTAAAAACGTTTTGGAAACGTTTTGAATACGGTTTGAAAACTAAAAACATTTTGGAAACTTTTTTAATACGGTTTGAAAACTAACAACGTTTTGGAAACGTTTTGAATACGGTCTGAAAACTAAAAACGTTTTGGAAACGTTTTGAATACGGTTTGAAAACTAAAAACGTTTTGGAAACGTTTTGAATACGGTTTGAAAACTAAAAACGTTTTGGAAACGTTTTGGAAGCGTTTAGAATACGTTTTCGAAACTAAAAACGTTTTGGAGACGTTGTTACGATTCAAAGTAATTTGACTTGAACTGAGCATTCTTTTCTCTGTGTGTGTTAGATGCTTTTGAAAAAAAATACCAAACTTTACGTTGATTTGTTAACTCGATGAGATAGCGTGGTACAAAATTTGTACCACATAAGACGATATATCCAATTAAAAACATAAGTTTATTTCCTTCACTACATAGTTGTTATGTTACAGTGGTCGAAAATTGTGCTAAAAATATGCAGCATCTAGAGAAAGAGAGAGAGAAATAAAAGAGGTAGACACGATTGTGCTATAACATTTTGTACAGTACTGACAGAGGGTAAAGTCACCTGGGGTACAAAGCGTGTCCCAAAATAACCTAAAAACGTAAAACCGTCGGTTTTATTTCGGATCCTCTTTACGGTCTGTTTTAAAAATGCAACGACCGAAGAACGGAATATTAAGGGTGAAAAATTGATGCGAACTCCGTCAGAAGCATGGTTACCTTTTCCCCGAATCGCGAGACAGAAACAGAAATCATTAAAAGTTACGAATTCGACTTTACGGATTTGTTATAATCATAAAGTGAATTAATCCTTGAGAAAGAGCCAGAGGGTTATATTTAAATTATCAATTAACGATAATTATCATTTTCCATATACCGTGGCACAGTCGGTAGGATAAAATCCTACGAACTGCGCCATACTACCTACTGCAACGGAACGCAACGTGCAGGTTTCGACCGGACCGCGCTGCCCCCCTCCCAGCGCCGCAAACCTGGCCGGTTGATTAAATTTTAATGCCGCGCGGAAATGAGCTCAGACAGGAGCTTTTCATTTGCCGTTTGTGTGTGTAAAAGTTACAAACGCACGTGATAATAAAGCCATGAATAATTAAGAGCGCCTAACTATGCCCCTTTTCGCCCTGTTTGTTCAACTTCCCCCGAATGTCCGAAACTTTTCGAATTACGAATTACATCCGCCGTTCTGCCTCCGTGCTCTTCTCAACCGATAACTCACCCCCGCACTGGTGGTATGAGTGTGCGAGAGACAGAGAGAGAGACACACACAGAACGCACAGAGTCTGTTGTTCCGGCGTGTATACTTCAAAGTCTCGACGAGGGACTTTTCTCCCCCAAAATTCGCAATAGTGCCACCAGCGGTAGTGTTTGATATGCATAACTTTCAGTTTTGGGTGTTGAATGTACAAAATGTACATCCTTGTTTCAGACACCTGTCACGAGTCATTAGCTTTAGGTGTGGAAATGGTTGTTTTGTAGTTAGCTTACTTGTGTAATAAGTAGAAATTTGTGAGTCTTGAGTTCGGAGTAAATTTTCGCAAGACAACGAAAGTCTTAAACATTTCTCCGTATGCAGTACAGTACCTCTTTGAGATGATTTGACATGGAATTTTCCTAGAGCTACTAGCACTTCGCTGGTCAACTACATACTTTCATTCATTTAAATTATTTCCACACGCGATCATTTCCCCCGACAGTTAAACCCCCACCTATAATAACCACATAGATAAGCCATAAACTTTTTTCTTTCTTTCCGCCAACGCCGTTCCACATAATTACACGTTTTCCCATATCGCAACGCTCACACCCACTTTTTACTTTTTACCATTCGGACGTCCACGTCGTGCGGGAACGTCAAGTCCGCCCCTGCACTTGACACTGTAAATTGACACCCTGTAATTCCACACAGGGGTGGACTTACCCACACCCCGTTGCGAACACCATCTCTCGTGACACGTTTGCAACTACCCTCTACCATTTTACATCATAATAATGCAAATTGATAATAGTCAGTCATAAGATTGTTATCCAGTGTTAGCAAGGTAGTCGGAACGTTGAGGAAACATCGGATGAAGAGAAAACTGTCTAAAACGTTCCTGTTTTCGAAATCAATATAAAACCAAACCTGTCTGTGCAAAACTCGCCGATTTCGTAAAACTTTTTAAACGGCATAAACCTGCCTTTGGCGGGTGGCGCCGCTGGCGGTACCCGCCAAAGATTCCCCACCTCTCCACCCTCTGTTTAGACGCAAACTTTTTTCGCCCCCTTTCCCTTCGGCGATAGTACGTAGGGTATATATATATATACGGCATAGAAGAAGACGCATTACTGCTGAGATTTATGGAACTTGAAAGTAATTGTTTCCGTCCGCAGATAAGTGATTAGTTTGTAAAACCGCAGGCCCCCAGCGCCTCCGCCACATTGGCCTCCCGTCCACCAAAAGCACTCCGAAAACCGCCGAATGCTTTGAGCTGTACGTATTTTGCCGACGCGTTACTCTCGTGTAATGAAAAAGCCATTTGATCATTACAAAAAAAAAGGATTTGTAGGAACAGTGGTAGAAAAAAAGTCTCCGTAGGATAGCAGTTCTAAACATATTTTTTATGTTTTTTGAAGGTTTTTGTGTCAATAGGTTCTTCAGGTATAATTATTAATAGTTTAGATAATATTTATATTTGTAAAACATTAAATTCGTTTGGTTGAAATCCCATAGCTCGTAATTATTTAGTAGGTCAATTGTGCGCCTGGGCTACAAGGTTTTTTGCATAATTTTGTTTGTATTACACCGGAAACCCTGCTCGGCCCTCGGCTATGCAAACACAACTTGAATTAATTGCGTTTATATAAAAACATAGCGAAATTAGTTTCGCGTTTAATTAATTCCCATCGTGTTTATTATGAACGTAATTTGATTAAATTAGTAAATGTAATTCTGTCGACCAAGCTATACTCTAGCTACTGCTATATAGTTTTCCTGATTTGAAATAGGAAATGTACTTGCTGAAGAAGTGTAAACGCCTTCGGGTTATTGACGATCGTCCTGGCTGCTATATACGTGGTCCTTGTTACCGAACGAGGCGTTTCGCAGCGCCCTCTATCAGACCGTTCTGCAATTTTAACGAGGTGCAGTTTACGACCAGTAAAAGTCGCCCTTGTGGGTGGGCTTGCTAACCAGCTGATAGGGTAGATTGCTTCACGATCCCACACTCTTTTTGACTTAGTTTATCCCTCTCCTTTTGACTTAGTTTATCCCTCTCCTTTTGACTTAGTTTCCCACCCATATCGACTGCGCCATGTTATATTCAACTTTGTTATATAGACTGCGCCATATAATGCAAACGGTCTTTTTTTTATAGTTTTTGTAGATTGTATTGAAAAGATGTGTTATTGAGGAGATATCTAGATCGAATCTGTCTCCAGCTCTCTCTCTGATTATCTATGATCTTCGTGGTTATTGTCGTTGGGAACATGGCGTCTCTGATGGCGGCGTCTCTCTGATGTTTCCGGTCATAAAATTCGGTGTAAGCGTAAGATGGCGGCTTACCGGCGTACGGATAGTGAGAACGTTCGCGTATATAGATAAAGGTACCTATAAATTTAATGTACGCAGCCATTAGAGCGAGTTTTATCGCCATAGATCCAACGGCAAATAACTTCCAGCGTACCGCCGTGACGAGGTGGTATTCTCGCACTTTAGGTGCGACTTCTGCCAGAGACGAGGTGGTAAAATAGAATCGTAAAATTAAATAATTTCGGTTGGATGAATCTTCTATACACCCTGTATATTCCCCAGGTGGAATATACAGGTTGTATATTAAAATTGTACTTTTCGAATCTTCAGCCAAGACAAAATTTTGTCAGTAGAAGCGGGTTAAGTGCTTGATTCAAGATAAATTTAGTTGCAATGAGTAAATTATTAAGTCACACCAAACAGTCATCAACTACAAAGGACTATATGTAGTTTTGAATGAAAATTTGTAGTATTACTTCAAATATTTAAGCATTTCGACCAAATTAATATTGTTTTATTTCAACAATTGGATGGATTAAAGAGAATACCTAATAATTATCAGAAAAAGTAATTGGTTGTTTTGCTTGGAAAAACAAATGTCTCAGAAAAAGATTTTTAGGTTTGGTGTAACACCTTCTTTGTTCTGAATAAAGTATTTCATTCTCACTGCAAGTCCATATAATCTCCAAATAAGCAATAGTAATTTACATTCAACATAATTCTCTGTGTGCAAATAATGCATATAAAATATATGCTGTATACTTAAAACATAAAATGCAATGTGATAAAGAATTGATATACATATGTATATAACAACATCAAAAGATGAGGTATACCTTTGTCGTGGTGGGGTAAAAATCCCCATGTATTACTTAAATCTATATATCTCCGACGGGTTTGAGGGTGGCTCTCATTGTTAGGCTTGCGTTTTTCGATGATTTGTGCGACGTGCCCAGGAAGGAAACGAATGTCTACCTCGGAGTTTTCGGGTTTTCCGTGGAAAACGGAACAATGGCGCCCAACGGGTGGTAGGGGAGGGCCGGTTATGGTAGTACTTCGTGAAGTATCGTGATAAATTTCGATTTTCGCACACGGACGCCACTGGATTTGTCCGGACCAGCTTTCCTTGGTCGGTAGGGGCGCTCGCAGCATAAATCACAAACCCCCTTGCCCACGGGTTCAAACCATAATATACACCGAATGTATAGAATTAAGTTCAGTGATGCGAAAAGGTCATTTAATTATGGCGGATCCCAACCAAACATTTTCCCGGGAAAACCCGGCAAACCGCACCATTCCCTCTACATATCTCCTTTGGCGAACTTTGTAATAATCCCCACAATTATTGATTGTTTTTGGGGGTTTATTTTATCGTGTTTCGTTGATTAAACGAAATAATCCAACAATTGAGATGTTTGGTTAGTTATTTAGATATTTTTTTAAGAATTGAAGTTATTATTATCGTTTAATAAGTCATTTTGTGATCATTGCTATGGGACGCAGCACTGTGCGGCGGCCACTCCGTACATTTTAATTATACAGTGCATAAACAGTGAAATATCGGGGGCGCGCGTTTACTAATTGTTATTCATGTAACGGGCTAGTGCACCTCGGACATGTAGCGTGCTTGCGCCAGTCCTACCGACTGCGCCATAATGGCCGCCACACCAGACTAACGCATAGCGTCCGCCACAGTCGCATTTAATATATTTATGGAAGGACGGAACGAAATTGCCGAAATAAATCCACCTGTATGGCGAATTATGCCCGAGAATGAATATTCATGCTCTTTTAATTCATTTCGGTGCAGATAAAGATTTTGATGTATGCTCGAAAATAAGGCCTCGCTATTGCAGTCGAGCCAGCGGGTTTCCACGTCTATTATTTGCAGATATGTACATTTAGCTCATGAACCATTATATCCGTGTATGTGTGTGTGTGGATGTGTGTATGTATGCAGAGAGAGGATGTATATGTTTCTGTGTTCTAGTCATATGTTGCCTATTTTGCTGTTGAAGCATATTGTTACATATTGTTGCGTGGAACAGACAGGCCATAATGGAATATGAATATCAACTGAAATGAACATTCTATTACGTAGCGGAACCTTTAAACGTTTTTATGTAAAGGAACCTTTAAAATTAGTGCATTGTTTAAAATTTCTTTAATTAGAGTTGAGGCGACTCGTTCCAGAGGGGTTTTAAAACGGAAAAATTACAAAATTCATTTTCTTTCACACATTTCGAAGTTTGAACTACTGGAAATTGCGAAATATAATGTCCCAGTGTTTCCCAATGACAATAAAATTGTAGTGACTTTTGTAATAATGTTGGACGTTAGAATTAATGGAGTAAAATGTTTGAAGAACTGCCGTTTTGGTAGGTATTACTATTAAATGTCATTCATTGAAAGATTTTTAAACAGAAATTCCTTGGGTTTGTTTTAGCGTTAACGATTAGCGTTAGCGATATTCATGACAAAAGAATTGGCTGTTTTGATGACTTTACACACCTATTGAAAGTATAAGACCTGTTCTTCATACAAAAAATCGAATTCCAGTTGTCACAGTATGTAAACAGGGTCATATATAACCTAACACGCTCGGATACGTTCGAGATTTCAGGAATTTTATTATTATTTAGTCCCAATGTTTCCCAATGACAATAAAATTGTAGTGACTTTTGTAATAATGTTGGACGTTAGAATTAATGGAGTAAAATGTTTGAAGAACTGCCGTTTTGGTAGGTATTACTATTAAATGTCATACATTGAAAGATTTTTAAATAGAAATTCCTTGGGTTCGTTTTAGCGTTAACGATTAGCGTTAGCGATATTCATGACAAAAGAATTGGCTGTTTTGATGACTTTACACACCTATTGAAAGTATAAGACCTGTTCTTCATACAAAAAATCGAATTCCGGCTGTCACAGTATGTAAACAGAGTCAAATATAACCTAACACGCTCGGATACGTTCGAGATTTCAGGAATTTTATTATTATTTAGTCCCAATGTTTCCCAATGACAATAAAATTGTAGTGACTTTTGTCATAATGTTGGACGTTAGAATTAATGGAGTAAAATGTTTGAAGAACTGCCGTTTTGGTAGGTATTACTATTAAATGTCGTACATTGAAAGATTTTTAAATAGAAATTCCTTGGGTTCGTTTTAGCGTTAACGATTAGCGTTAGCGATATTCATGACAAAAGAATTGGCTGTTTTGATGACTCTACACACCTGTTGAAAGTATAAGACCTGTTCTTCATACAAAAATTCGAATTCCGGCTGTCACAGTATGTAAACAAGGTCAAACATAACCTAACACGCTCGGATACGTTCGAGATTTCAGGAATTTTATTATTATTTAGTCCCAATGTTTCCCAATGACAATAAAATTGTAGTGACTTTTGTAATAATGTTGGACGTTAGAATTAATGGAGTAAAATGTTTGAAGAACTGCCGTTTTGGTAGGTATTACTATTAAATGTCGTACATTGAAAGATTTTTAAATAGAAATTCCTTGGGTTCGTTTTAGCGTTAACGATTAGCGTTAGCGATATTCATGACAAAAGAATTGACTGTTTTGATGACTTTACACACCTGTTGAAAGTATAAGACCTGTTCTACATACAAAAATTCGAATTCCGGCTGTCACAGTATGTAAACAGGGTCAAACATAACCTAACACGCTCGGATACGTTCGAGATTTCAGGAATTTTATTATTATTTAGTCCCAATGTTTCCCAATGACAATAAAATTGTAGTGACTTTTGTAATAATGTTGGACGTTAGAATTAATGGAGTAAAATGTTTGAAGAACTGCCGTTTTGGTAGGTATTACTATTAAATGTCATACATTGAAAGATTTTTAAACAGAAATTCCTTGGGTTCGTTTTAGCGTTAACGATTAGCGTTAGCGATATTCATGACAAAAGAATTGGCTGTTTTGATGACTTTACACACCTGTTGAAAGTATAAGACCTGTTCTTCATAAAAAAATCGAATTCAGCTGTCACAGTATGTAAACAGGGTCAAATATAACCTAACACGCTCGGATACGTTCGAGATTTCAGGAATTTTATTATTATTTAGTCCCAGTGTTTCCCAATGACAATAAAATTGTAGTGACTTTTGTAATAATGTTGGACGTTAGAATTAATGGAGTAAAATGTTTGAAGAACTGTCGTTTTTGTAGGTATTACTATTAAATGTCATAAATTGAAAGATTTTTAAATAGAAATTCCTTGGGTTCGTTTTAGCGTTAACGATTAGCGTTAGCGATATTCATGACAAAAGAATTGGCTGTTTTGATGACTTTACACACCTGTTGAAAGTATAAGACCTGTTCTTCATAAAAAAATCGAATTCAGCTGTCACAGTATGTAAACAGGGTCAAATATAACCTAACACGCTCGGATACGTTCGAGATTTCAGGAATTTTATTATTATTTAGTCCCAATGTTTCCCAATGACAATAAAATTGTAGTGACTTTTGTAATAATGTTGGACGTTAGAATTAATGGAGTAAAATGTTTGAAGAACTGCCGTTTTGGTAGGTATTACTATTAAATGTCATACATTGAAAGATTTTTAAATAGAAATTCCTTGGGTTCGTTTTAGCGTTAACGATTAGCGTTAGCGATATTCATGACAAAAGAATTGGCTGTTTTGATGACTTTACACACCTATTGAAAGTATAAGACCTGTTCTTCATACAAAAAATCGAATTCCGGCTGTCACAGTATGTAAACAGAGTCAAATATAACCTAACACGCTCGGATACGTTCGAGATTTCAGGAATTTTATTATTATTTAGTCCCAATGTTTCCCAATGACAATAAAATTGTAGTGACTTTTGTCATAATGTTGGACGTTAGAATTAATGGAGTAAAATGTTTGAAGAACTGCCGTTTTGGTAGGTATTACTATTAAATGTCGTACATTGAAAGATTTTTAAATAGAAATTCCTTGGGTTCGTTTTAGCGTTAACGATTAGCGTTAGCGATATTCATGACAAAAGAATTGGCTGTTTTGATGACTCTACACACCTGTTGAAAGTATAAGACCTGTTCTTCATACAAAAATTCGAATTCCGGCTGTCACAGTATGTAAACAAGGTCAAACATAACCTAACACGCTCGGATACGTTCGAGATTTCAGGAATTTTATTATTATTTAGTCCCAATGTTTCCCAATGACAATAAAATTGTAGTGACTTTTGTAATAATGTTGGACGTTAGAATTAATGGAGTAAAATGTTTGAAGAACTGCCGTTTTGGTAGGTATTACTATTAAATGTCGTACATTGAAAGATTTTTAAATAGAAATTCCTTGGGTTCGTTTTAGCGTTAACGATTAGCGTTAGCGATATTCATGACAAAAGAATTGACTGTTTTGATGACTTTACACACCTGTTGAAAGTATAAGACCTGTTCTACATACAAAAATTCGAATTCCGGCTGTCACAGTATGTAAACAGGGTCAAACATAACCTAACACGCTCGGATACGTTCGAGATTTCAGGAATTTTATTATTATTTAGTCCCAATGTTTCCCAATGACAATAAAATTGTAGTGACTTTTGTAATAATGTTGGACGTTAGAATTAATGGAGTAAAATGTTTGAAGAACTGCCGTTTTGGTAGGTATTACTATTAAATGTCATACATTGAAAGATTTTTAAACAGAAATTCCTTGGGTTCGTTTTAGCGTTAACGATTAGCGTTAGCGATATTCATGACAAAAGAATTGGCTGTTTTGATGACTTTACACACCTGTTGAAAGTATAAGACCTGTTCTTCATAAAAAAATCGAATTCAGCTGTCACAGTATGTAAACAGGGTCAAATATAACCTAACACGCTCGGATACGTTCGAGATTTCAGGAATTTTATTATTATTTAGTCCCAGTGTTTCCCAATGACAATAAAATTGTAGTGACTTTTGTAATAATGTTGGACGTTAGAATTAATGGAGTAAAATGTTTGAAGAACTGTCGTTTTTGTAGGTATTACTATTAAATGTCATAAATTGAAAGATTTTTAAATAGAAATTCCTTGGGTTCGTTTTAGCGTTAACGATTAGCGTTAGCGATATTCATGACAAAAGAATTGGCTGTTTTGATGACTTTACACACCTGTTGAAAGTATAAGACCTGTTCTTCATAAAAAAATCGAATTCAGCTGTCACAGTATGTAAACAGGGTCAAATATAACCTAACACGCTCGGATACGTTCGAGATTTCAGGAATTTTATTATTATTTAGTCCCAATGTTTCCCAATGACAATAAAATTGTAGTGACTTTTGTAATAATGTTGGACGTTAGAATTAATGGAGTAAAATGTTTGAAGAACTGCCGTTTTGGTAGGTATTACTATTAAATGTCATACATTGAAAGATTTTTAAACAGAAATTCCTTGGGTTCGTTTTAGCGTTAACGATTAGCGTTAGCGATATTCATGACAAAAGAATTGGCTGTTTTGATGACTTTACACACCTGTTGAAAGTATAAGACCTGTTCTTCATACAAAAAATCGAATTCCGGCTGTCACAGTATGTAAACAGGGTCAAATATAACCTAACACGCTCGGATACGTTCGAGATTTCAGGAATTTTATTATTATTTAGTCCCAATGTTTCCCAATGACAATAAAATTGTAGTGACTTTTGTAATAATGTTGGACGTTAGAATTAATGGATTAAAATGTTTGAAGAACTGCCGTTTTGATAGGTATTACTATTAAATGTCATAAATTGAAAGATTTTTAAACAGAAATTCCTTGGGTTCGTTTTAGCGTTAACGATTAGCGTTAGCGATATTCATGACAAAAGAATTGGCTGTTTTGATGACTTTACACACCTATTGAAAGTATAAGACCTGTTCTTCATACAAAAAATCGAATTCCGGCTGTCACAGTATGTAAACAGGGTCAGATATAACCTAACACGCTCGGATACGTTCGAGATTTCAGGAATTTTATTATTATTTAGTCCCAATGTTTCCCAATGACAATAAAATTGTAGTGACTTTTGTAATAATGTTGGACGTTAGAATTAATGGAGTAAAATGTTTGAAGAACTGCCGTTTTGGTAGGTATTACTATTAAATGTCATCCATTGAAAGATTTTTAAACAGAAATTCCTTGGGTTTGTTTTAGCGTTAACGATTAGCGTTAGCGATATTCATGACAAAAGAATTGGCTGTTTTTATGACTTTACACACCTGTTGAAAGTATAAGACCTGTTCTTCATACAAAAAATCGAATTCCGGCTGTCACAGTATGTAAACAGGGTCAAATATAACCTAACACGCTCGGATACGTTCGAGATTTCAGGAATTTTATTATTATTTAGCAGCTTGAGCTCCCTAACTTCGATTGAGTTTTCAATAATAATTATCTTGATTGGTAAAATGGTCTACTAATTGTCAACTCCACTAATGTAAATAAGAACTAAAGAAGAGAAATTATAGGTCCTTTGTCGTTGTCAAGCTATGTAACGCTCTCTATATTTAGTACGTATTTGTTAACTATATTTATTTCCTTCCAGGGGCCGTCATCTAGGTAATTTATCAAAATTAATTGCCGCATTGTCTCGCTTATGTAAATAATCCGGGCCGGTGGTAGATCCGGGCCATTTGCATGTCTCTGTTACATTACTGCGGGGAATGAACGGCCGATGCTAATGGCACATGCCGACGTACATTTAATTAATGCAGCTAATTACAAAAGTAATTAATTTATTGACACCGGGCTCTGCGCTTTCGGCAGAATGTGTTGCCTATTTGATTCAGATTTAATTTATCTCAATTTTGTTGTCGTATGTGTTAAGTTAGGTTTCATTAGAGTGAATCCTGTTTTTATTTGTGTGAGTTGGTTTTTTTTTTTTTTTTTTTTTTTATACAAAATCATACTCCAAAAGTGTGGAATCATACAGTAAAGGTTGTTTTATTCACATATACAGGACTTTACGTGTAGGAGAATAAACCAACCCTAAAAGGTATAGTTCTGTTTATATCTACATAAACCTCGGATAAATTGATTGGCCATCCTCGACATTTCAGTCTAGGGATACGGTTAGTTTCCCCGCCTATACTAGAAAGAAAATACACGTTCCTGCGGGATTTCGCCACCGCCGCGGAGCCGGGAGGCGGAGAGAATTAATTGCATTTTCAATTTTCAAGTCGATCCATTTTAATGGGCCGAGAGCAGTGCCCGACTGCTAACAAACCGGTACTGTTTAATTACTTTAATGGTTATTGATTGCGGGCCGGTTGCCAGCAAACCCTCTAATACGTATAAATCGGAGACAAAACCTCCGGATAATTCCTGTCGTTCATTTTTAAAGCGGGGCCCGGACCAACCATGAGTCCTCTGCGGCGCATTCGTTATAGTCCATCGATCTTGTTTCGCCCTGCGGAAGCGGTAGGTGTTCTTTTTCTGGGATAAAACAACGACCCTTGCGGTCGAGGGTGATTTTTTTGTTTTAATTTCGACCATTTAATCAAGATTTTGAAGCGTTTGGAGTTTGGGGTTGAAAATGTTATCTAGAAATATTTTCGCTGTGAATTAAGTCAAAGCATCAATTTTATATTGCATTTTATTGATGCACTCTCACGCATCTCAAGTCTAGTTTCCCCTTTCCCCAAGTTTGCTGTTCCTTATATGCCTCTCTCGTTCCCCTCGTCGTATTTGTTATAATTAATTGGAAAGAGGGTTCGAATGGTTGGGGGTAACGCGTCTAATTTCACATGCCCTAGCATAAATCACCGTTTGTGTGTGCGGCTTTTGGTTTGTTGATCGGGCTCGAATTCATTACTTCCAGCAATAAATTTGCTCAAACGGTAACACAATCGAATATTCACGTCGTGCTTGTGTATTAGTTTTAAGACAAAACTTATTTCCCTTCCCCCTCTCCAACGTTATTATTTTAGTGTAGAACAATTTGTCAAATTTTTATCTCTACCTATACTAATTACGAACTTTCAAGTGTAGGGCGCGTTCAGCGGAATCGCCCATTTTCGCCGACATTTGCGATCGAGTAGCTGCAAAATTGGGCTTTTCGATATTACTTTTGACGCTCGAATTGAAAAAAGGACACAATTCCGCGTGGACTGCGCGATATTTTGTAAATTAAATGCGTCAATTTTGAAAAAAAAAATCACGTTTTTGCACCTCTTCGGGTGAAGGCGAACCTCGAGAAAATGTCACGTGACTTCTAGAAATTCCGATAAGCGGATCGATGAACGTCAAAAATTTACATTTTTTATCCGTTCCTGCCGACCTTATAAAAGCCGCTCGCTCTCATGTCTTACGATAAGATCCCTCTAAATACCCTTCGCAAAGAGTTTTGAGCAAAAAAACGGCCTTAAAAACAATTTTCGATCCAAAAAATCGATTTTTGTCGACCCGTGTTTTGCTGCTATTACCACAGTAACGTCAAACCCGAAACGCCCCCTGCCGGACATTCGTAACAACAGTAACAGATAGCACATAACCTAAAATGTATCCTAAAATGTCCATATTGCGAATGTGGACAGGTATGAAGCCTTAACCACATATTTCTAGAATGCCCAATAACTAAAATCGAAAAATTTGACATATACACAGAGCTAGTCCTAGTCTGTGATATACTATACATAAGAAAGGAAGGAATAAAGTTAAGCAAAAAAAAAGTGGAGTTTACTGTTTGTATGAGGTTATGTATACAGATTGAGCGTTTTCGTACACAGCCCTCTTAAGGTTTAAATTTATGGTAGAATGGATCCGAATGTACACCATCCCCAACACCCTTCCTGTAGCCAGGCCTTTGCTAACCCCCTTGGAAAACACGGAAACACTTAATCCGGGTTACCCTCGCGTGAAAAATGCCTCGTCGTTGTTGCGCCCGAAAGGCTTTACAGTTTATGTTATATATTCAAAGGAAAACATCCCTAAAACCCACCGGGTTTCGGTTCAAAATTAAGGTTTTTTCTGTTTCGTTTAGATAGATTTTTATTACACTTTAAAAACGTGATATTTAATTGCAGAAAGACGTTAATTGTTTACAAAATGTAATTTGAGTTCTTGAAACAAAATGTTTATTTCGTTTGACTAGTACTAAAATTCATCAAGAACCCAGCAATACTAATCAATAAAGCCTGAATAGTCGATCGTAATTAACCTCAAAAAAAAGAGAAAAGAAACGAAAACTCTCGACATCTACGTTACAGGAACCAATTCGTAATTAGACCGCGATCGCTAAAGAAATTATTCGTAATTATTCGGAGTGATCCGAGGGACGTCTTCGGTTGATAAAGTAGTTCGCTACCTCCTAAGGCGAGGGTTTTCCAGGCGGGGGTTTGTCAGGCGAAGGTTTGTCAGGCGAAGGTTTTCCCTGTCCGTGCGCTTTTCCGCCAGGTCTGCTGTTTTCCAAGAGTCTGGAGGAGCACAATGGGAGCCGATGTTCGTGGATTAAGGGAAGAAAAATGTGAATTTATTAGAATGGCCTCCGGTTCCGGTGGTGCGAGTCCATCCCCAAACCATCACGTGGTCCTGTGTTCCTTAATTACTACCATCCCTTCCCGCACCTCGCTTCTCTTAATTAAGTTATTCGAGACATACATATTCACGAATTCGGTAATCGATGAGGACGGATTACATCACCAAGACTATTTTTCGTTTCTTATTTTACTGTTTTAGCGTGTTTTTTTGCAAAACTCACAAATTTCTTCTTTGAAGCGATAAGATTTTTTTTTTTCAAAATAAGACTATGTTGCATTGAAAAATTCTATATATTCTAATAAAAAGAACCATTGTATTGAATACGTATATAATTGTAACACAGAAATCTTTTGATAATTCCGTACCCAACGGTCCAATCACCTCGTTCGAATAAATTCAATTTGATTTTACATTCAATTCGAATAGACCAAAGAGGGAGACCTGAAAGCGCAGAAATGACGATGCTATCAATTTAATTTCCGCATAATACAGTGCGCGCATCCCTTTTTCCTCCATTTACCACCCCCTGCCTTGGGATTTATAAGATTTCCAATTTAGCAACATAAATCCGGTGGCGGCGCGGCGGTCGTGATTTTAAATTTGACCTGCACAATCGGTTGGGTAAAAAGAATGGGCGAATGTCCGGTTTTGCTCGTTCTATTTTGCTCGTCCCTTCCTAAGCTCGGCAAGCCCTTGGTAAAACGAACGTAAATGGAATAAATCGCTCAGATGCATTTTAATTCGGGTGGTGCTCGTCTCCCGAGAGAGGGGGCGCTGGTTCTGGTCAAAAGCGGATGCCGTCGTCGAAGCGGAAGTTTCCCGATCGACCGGAAGTAATCCCGTAGCCCGTGTTTATACCGGGAGAGATACGCGTAAGCCTATTGATGAATGGTCGACTTCGTATCTGCTATCTGTGTTCGGGATACGGGTTTTGCCGCACAGCTTGGGCAATCGTTTCCAATTTTTACACAGAGAAAACTTCGGTGGTTGTTTTCCTATATCAAAAATCCGCGCGGACGCCGATGTGTTTTTAGGATTTTGGTTAATTAAGTATACTGTAAGTTTTTCGTACGGCATAAAAGTTCGACTCGACCGGCCGGCTGCGGACATTGCATATGGCATATTAGGTGTACATAAAGGGTGTTATCGAGTGAGCATAACTCTGAGCATACCAGGATGGCTAGCCCTATTAATTACCTACAATTTGACGTGTGACTCAAAGTTATGCAAGAACATTTACAGAAGTTATTAATGTTTTTATCAGTGTGGTAGTGGCTACTTTGTTATGTGGTAGGTCCACATTATGATCATTTAAGGCGTGTGATCGAGTGGGCAAAACTCCGACCTTTTCAGGGTAGTTACCCCTAATAATTACCTACAATTTGACGTACTAATCCAGGTTATGCAAGAATATTTGCAAAAGTTATTAATTATTTTATCTGTCTGCCGTTGTATTCCTTATTATGGGGTAGGTCAACATTATTATTATTTAAGAGGTGCTACTGAGTGGGCAAAACTCCGACCTTTTCAGGGTAGTTGCCCCTAATAATTACCTACAATTTGACGTACTAATCAAGGTTATGCAAGAATATTTACAAAAGTTATTAATTATTTTATCTGTCTGCCGTCGTATTCCTTATTATGGGGTAGGTCAACATTATTATTATTTAAGGGGTGTTACTGAGTGGGCAAAATTCCGACCTTTTCAGGGTAGTTACCCCTATTAATTACCTACAATTTGACGTACTAATCAAGGTTATGCAAGAATATTTACAAAAGTTATTAATTATTTTATCTGTCTGCCGTCGTATTCCTTATTATGGGATAGGTCATTATTATTATTTAAGGGGTGTTACTGAGTGGGCAAAACCCCGACCTTTTCAGGGTAGTTACCCCTAATAATTACCTACAATTTGACGTACTAATCAAGGTTATGCAAGAATATTTACAAAAGTTATTAATTATTTTATCTGTCTGCCGTCGTATTCCTTATTATGGGATAGGTCAACATTATTATTATTTAAGGGGTGTTACTGAGTGGGCAAAACTCCGACCTTTTCAGGGTAGTTACCCTTAATAATTATCTACAATTTGACGTACTAATCAAGATTATGCAAGAATATTTACAAAAGTTATTAATTATTTTATCTGTCTGCCGTCGTATTTCTTATTATGGGATAGGTCAACATTATTATTATTTAAGGGGTGTTACTGAGTGGGCAAAACTCCGATCTTTTCAGGGTAGTTACCCCTAATAATTACCTACAATTTGACGTACTAATCAAGGTTATGCAAGAATATTTACAAAAGTTATTAATTATTTTATCTGTCTGCCGTCGTATTTCTTATTATGGGATAGGTCAACATTATTATTATTTAAGGGGTGTTACTGAGTGGGCAAAACTCCGACCTTTTCAGGGTAGTTACCCCTAATAATTACCTACAATTTGACGTACTAATCCAGGTTATGCAAGAATATTTACAAAAGTTATTAATTATTTTATCTGTCTGCCGTCGTATTCCTTATAATGGGATAGGTCAACATTATTATTATTTAAGGGGTGTTACTGAGTGGGCAAAACTCCGACCTTTTCAGGGTAGTTACCCCTAATAATTACCTACAATTTGACGTACTAATCAAGGTTATGCAAGAATATTTACAAAAGTTATTAATTATTTTATCTGTCTGCCGTCGTATTCCTTATTATGGGATAGGTCAACATTATTATTATTTAAGGGGTGTTACTGAGTGGGCAAAACTCCGACCTTTTCAGGGTACTTACCCCTAATAATTACCTATAATTTGACGTACTAATCAAGGTTATGCAAGAATATTTACAAAAGTTATTAATTATTTTATCTGTCTGCCGTCGTATTCCTTATTATGGAGTAGGTCAACATTATTATTATTTAAGGGGTGTTACTGAGTGGGCAAAACTCCGACCTTTTCAGGGTAGTTACTCCTAATAATTACCTACAATTTGACGTACTAATCAAGGTTATGCAAGAATATTTACAAAAGTTATTAACTATTTTATCTGTCTGCCGTCGTATTTCTTATTATGGGGTAGGTCAACATTATTATTATTTAAGGGGTGTTACTGAGTGGGCAAAACTCCGACCTTTTCAGGGTAGTTACCCCTATTAATTACCTACAATTTGACGTACTAATCAAAGTTATGCATCAACTTTCGCAATTGTTATAAACATTTATATAACCCTTGATAAACCGCACACCAGTTTACCGCTTTATTTATGTTAGAGGGGTTGTAACCATAAGGGTAGTGTCGTATTGATACCACTACTAGATGCAGAATTTCATGTAGATTCCGAATTTGTTATCCGCGATGTTCTACGGTATCGGCGGATGGCGTTATTTGCAATTCTATTTGAGGACACCATGAGCTGTTTTAGATGACACGCTGGTAATTAAATCAATTTTTTTGCTAAATCGTTCTATATTTTTTTGTGGGTAAAATTCTGAGTTATACTACTTGAATAGCTCTATCGATTGACATATGTTTCATTAGGAAATTCGAACAAAAAACGTTATGGATATCTTTTATGGCTATCTTCTCCCCGGTCACAATGTACGCACTTTTTTCTACAGTCGTCGTCGTCGTCGTCGTGTCGTACTGAGTTGTTTCCACGGATGGTCATTGTCTGTTTCGCCTCGATGCGTTCTCGATTACACCGGCTGCAATATTAATAACGCGTATTTGTCCTAGGGGACGCTGAACCGCGTCGTAAAGTTTTATCGCCGGTATCAGCGGCGACGACACCAAGCGTCGTCTTTTGTTCGTTTCCACACCGCGTCGTTTGTAGATGGAGCTGTATACACCCGCTGCCGTTATGGCCTTTGTCGCGCCGTATAATATGTTTTTGATCGCACTTCCAGATATATATGGACAGGCTTGATGGAAGAATAATTACATTAAAAACAGTATGATGACTCAAATTCATGTCTGGTCTCATTTCACGAGAACTTGCTTGAGAATCATCAGATTTTTGGGGAGATTTGAGAAATTAGAATGCAGAATTACATGATTTGCTAGTAAATTTGCAAAGTAGAACAGACTAGAGAACAATACAACAATCGTTTTACTATCATTTGTAGTTGTTTTGGGTGCGGTTTATTCCGCTGCACCTAGGCCAATTCTTGGCCCTTTGTGCTTACCCATTTTTACATACTGTTTGATAACGACAACCAGAGGTGTTCAACTGGTTGCCGGCATCCACGGTTTTACGCCTCTTGCGAAAGGCGGTGGGACGAGGATCTTCAGCTGATGCCTGGATTTGAACCCAAGACTTCCTAGCAGGAGAGCAGCACTCTACCGCTAGAGCCACTCGCCCCACTATCATTTATAAAAACCAATAACTAAAAATAATTTCCTCACTTGCTCATGCTTTATATTAATTGTTCAAAGATAGCAATCGCAATTTCGCTCGCAGCGTGAAATTAATAATGCATTTTCTGTGCCTGTTATTAAGGGAAACGGTGACGCACACTGCGCATAAAATGACTCATTAATAACCCATATCTCTCCTCCAGTGGCCGCATATATGGCGGTACACAGCGACCCCCAACCCAGAACAAAGATTGCATCGTTACCCTTTGAACCAACATTCACCCTTTTACGTCCTATGTTACTAGGCGCTCGAAAAGTAGGACATTTTGTATGTACTTGCATTATTTCTACCCCCCGCCCCTGTTGGGGGAGTTCAACTTGTAAAAGGGGTATACGTCACTCACTAGGGTTGACACAACTTACGGTAATGATATGATCAGGAATAAAACTAATTTGGACAACAAAAAATAGAAACTTAGCTTCTTCTACAAAGATATACATACAAAGTGAGTAAGTAGAAATAATTTCAAGAAATATCAAGCAATTTCGTATAAAGGAAGCTCTAGTATGCACCCCTTTAAAAGCGGGTTTAAATTAATTATGACCGAACGTGCCCCACTAGCAGCCCCAGCTCTTGCACCCCTAACTACCCCTAGCAAGGGTACACCACGTCCAACTATGTTTTATTTATTATGGTAATGCATTGAAATCCCTGGAATCTACGATAGAATTGTTCCCGTTGTTCAGTTAAGTCTTAGTGAGGCTTAGAGAATTTTATTGACGCGATTTATGCAGTAATTTGTTGTATCCGGGGTGTTGGGGGAGAGCAGGGCGATATAAAGGGAGCATTCCGTTTCGCACACTTTGCCTTTGCCCATTACGAAGTTAGCGGTTGTTGTGGTTATTTTTTAAGTCGATTGCGGTGTCTAACAAGTGACGTTTTGTGGTTATATCTGGAAAAACTATCCTCAAAACTCACAAGAATGTTAAGAATCGCCTCAATATCGACCGGAGATCATTACTAACCAAGACTATCACCCGAAACAGTAAATTCAATTAAAACTTATCCACTGGTTGAGAGGAGAACTTTCCCAAACGTAAGTTTCGCGATGTAGGGGGCGCGCGCGCGCGCATGATAATCATGTTTCATTACTGCATTATTGAGCGGTAATAAGTTCAATAGCTACACGGACAGAGAGGGCGTTATTAATCGTGGGAGATAGACGCTGTACAGCGTGACTATACGGAAACTCTTGTGTCTGATCGCGATGACAATACGGGATATCGTGTCTGGAATGTGTCTGGACCCGGTTCCCAACTGTAATTGCTGTGTCTTCGGGCCCAATATCACGCAACTGTATTTCAACATAGCCGAAGTTAGCGGGTATTCAGATGTTATCGAGTTTGGGAACACTTCCACTAGCGAAAACGAACAGCATGGTTGACAATTATGCGGCGGTTACACTAGGATGTTTTACAAGCGTGGTATTTGGTACTGGCTGCTAACAGCATAGTGTGACCATTCAGCAGCCGCTGTTTTACCAGTTGGTGAGTGAGTTTAGCAGCAGCCAGCGCATCAGCGCTTATTTAACTTTTACAGCAACCAACGTGAATGTTATCTCAAGAACTTATTGAAAAATATAAAAATATTTTATGGCATTGCTCATTAAGGTCTAGTGGTCACTTTGACCAAGTTCCATCAGTCCAAATTATACAGGGTGATCAATTCAACTGTATAGACCATTCAACGTTTCTGAACACTGCAAAAAATGTAATTATTACTATCTATCTACCTATACTAATTACGAACTTTCAAGTGTAGGGCGCGTTCAGCGGAATCGCCCATTTTCGCCGACATTTGCGATCGAGTAGCTGCAAAATTGGGCTTTTCGATATTACTTTTGACGCTCGAATTGAAAAAAGGACACAATTCCGCGTGGACTGCGCGATATTTTGTAAATTAAATGCGTCAATTTTGAAAAAAAATCACGTTTTTCCACCTCTTCGGATGAAGGCGAACCTCGAGAAAATGTCACGTGACGTCTAGAAATTCCGTCAAGCGGCTCGATGAACGTCAAAAATTTACATTTTTTATCCGTTCCTGCCGACCTTATAAAAGCCGCTCGCTCTCATGTCTTACGATAGGATCTCTCTAAATACCCTTCGGAAAGAGTGTTGAGCGAAAAAACGGCCTTAAAAACAATTTTCGATCCAAAAAATCGATTTTTGTCGACCCGTGTTTTGCTGCTATTACCACAGTAACGTCAAACCCGAAACGCCCCCTGCCGGACATTCGTAACAACAGTAACAGATAGCAGATAACCTAAAATGTATCCTAAAATGTCCATATTGCGAATGTGGACAGGTGGGAAGCCTTAACCACATATTTCTAGAATGCCCAATAACTAAAATCGAAAATTTTGACATATACACAGAGCTAGTCTAATTATACTAATAACTATCTAATTATACTAAGTTGACAGTGAGTGATATTTATCCTGCAGAGTATAGTATAAACTCAAATCGAATAAAATACAATTGATGTAAAAGAACCCCTGATTGCCACGTAGGCAAATGTAATAATACCCTAACTAGCAGCGCTACACAGGGTTACACACTAATCCCATTTTCCCCGAACTATCTATCAGCAAAATAAACTTTTCATTTTATGATTTCGATCGAGTTTAACGACGGCACGATCGTCAATTGTCAGCGTTAGCGAATTAGTTAGGTAGGCCTCGTCGTTTCGTCGAAAACCGAATTACGGACGCAGTCGGACAATGGCGTGCGCGCGGGGGGTAAACGGGGGCAGACAGAATGCACCGTACTTCATTCGCATTCGCAACGCATTGTTATTGTAATTGACTGATCGAGCAAATTTCTATTTCGAATTCAAACCTCGCGCTAATTAATTCTCACTGTAACACCCCCCGCCTGAAACTACGCCTCTGAAGCGGCGAACTCTCGGACTAAAACTGGGACGAGCAATATTTTTGGCTTTGGGCAATTTACTGCCGGCAACGGGACAGCAACGTGCTCGCACGCTGTGTTGGTAATTAGGGACAGGGTTGTTCTGGACGCGATTGCAGCGCTACAGCGGCGAGGCGCAGTACTATAACGTGGCGTGCGCGACCCTAATAACCGATTGACCCCAATAGGGGTAACTATGTACAAAGAAACAATTGAATTTTATAAAATTTCGGTAATGCATACTGCCATTTTGGTAACGTACGTTATTTTATTAAATAGGCTATGTTAATACCAACAATGAAATAAACAAAACGGCAAATACACCACCATCATCGGTTGTCCGATGATGGTGGTGTGTTTCGATTCAATAACGCTGTGTCCTGCGTGCATCCGTCACGTCCGTCCGTTGCGTCAAGGCCACAACACGCCCAATCCAAACAGCGCCAGTGGATCGTCCGTCGCTGTTTGATTGGTCCTGTGTCCTGCGTGCATCCGTCACGTCCGTCCGTTGCGTCAAGGCCACAACACGCCCAATCCAAACAGCGCCAGTGGATCGTCCGTCGCTGTTTGATTGGTCGTGTTGTGGCCTTGACGCAACGGACGCAACGGACGGATGCACGCAGGACACAGCGTAAGACTCTTGTCTCTACCTCTAAGGTCTGTTCTCGTCTCCTGTTGCGACTCTCCACTTCTTCCGCCTAATACGCTTTTCTCTTGCATCACACTCAAGTGTAAACGTGTTTAGCCAAACTTTACATTGATTTTTGACAGAAGAGATGCCTGTTTTGATCACAGCATAGTACCTATAAACACCCCACTTTTCATCGATATCACTTTACCATAAATCCTCTAGTAGGGGGTGTAGAAATGTAGACCATCGTATACTAGGGGTGCAAGTTCGAAAATTTCATTACACTAATGCTGGCTTAACCGTGGATTATCGTCCGATGGCTCGGGGGCTAAGCTTTGCCAGGGAGGGGATATGCTAAAAAGATTATTAATTCCATAAATTTGTCTCATCATTATCACCGACGGGCAGTGTTCCGGCCTTCATCCCCCTGGCCTGACCCTCTCCGCGTCCTCGCTCGCTTTAATTGTCCAGACATTTAAGAATTTATGGACCTACAGGACGACGAGGTCTGCACGGCACCCAACACAATTTAATTTGGATCCTGAACACTATTATTTATAGGGTTAAGGGTAGAAGCGAGTGGCCAACGCTTCATTCAGGATTTACTTTTTAAATTACTACCTCTACGCTTAGCAGGAATGTTATAGTGGTGGGTCCTTTCTCCCACAACAAGCAGGACAGTTGCCTTCAACTAAGGACCTTGGTGAAGTTGGCATTATAAAGAACACTTCACCAAGGTCTTTAAGGCTCTCGTGTCACCACAGCATTCATACATAACAATGCGTTCGCCGCGCGAAGACGTCTTGAGATTCTGTTTCTCTCTTACATGCACAAACCGATAACGACGTTAGTCGGAGCGCTCTCTATCCCCATAACCGTGCGTAAATAAATTGTATTAAAATAAAAAATCTTTATGAGACAACATGCGTAAGGACCTTTTCTAAGAAATAGTTCACTTAGTTGTCCAATCTGAGCCATATTTACGGAGTGGCGTATTTGCTCGTTTTGGGGGGTAGGAGACGGGACTCTTAACATAAATTGACTCTTAATCAATGACCAATACAACGTAAATATACATCAACGTTCGCAACCCCTAGAAAGATCGCCCCGTGACTCATACAACCCTGATTTACGACCCCCAAACCTAAATTATAACACCAACAACCCTCACACCCCCAAAATAACAAAACTCGACTAAATTTTCGCTGTAATAAATACGATGTTTGACTTGGGAGACTAAGTAAATTTCGTGGCGTGAAATCAGCCGAGAGTAATAATTTTAAAACTTCAATATTTGTCGTGAGCGAAGTTTTTGGCGGGGTGGGGGTGAGTCAGTTGGAAATGTAGGGATATTGGTCTTTAGGTTCGTCGTGGGGGTTGAAATCCTGTATCGTCTCATGAATGCAAATTGAGGAAAACCGAGTTCTACCCCTCGGTAATCCCGATATCGCGATGGGGGCACATTGCGGATACCGAGGCCGATGACATCATCTTGGGATTGTCCCATTTTCGACGATGTATGTTGGTCACTGCGAGGTGGATGATAAGAAAACGATTTGGGTGAATGTTTATCCTTATATCTACTTTTCGACTCGTTTTTGACTGAATGTTAAACAGTTTTATTGATTCAAGAAAAAGATTAAACTCAGAAACAGAATATTAATATTTGGTAGGGTTTCCCTTTGATGTATACGTACGTATCGCTTAAAACAGACGTAATTCCTTTCAAGCAGTTCCTTCATACTTAAAACAAGAAAATGTTATACTTGGAACATCAAAAAAATCATATTCTTACTCTGAGTATTTTATATTTTACTTGAACCAACCAAATGATCTTTCTGCTCTAATCGTTCTATCAAAATAATATTGATTAACCAATCAAAACACGTGAACTCACACTAACGAAACCCACGTTTAGACCTTCTGACGTCACCCTTTGTAATATCGAACCGAATATATTCTTCTGTTCTTTGTGTCCAGAACAGACGAAAGCTTAACCGAAACGTTCACGCTCGCCAAAGAACATTATTATGCTGTGTGGTCGAAATCCATCAGGTTAGGTAGACAAATTACCGTTCGCCATAGAAGATTAACGGGGCCCTACATCGGTGGTAATTTTCCCCGAAACCTCCCTTAAATAATTTCTATTTGTGGATGGCGTTTGCGATCTTCACCTCAGAGCATTCGGGGGATGATAATTTTCGCTTGTGAGCACCTGGACCGGCCGACAGAACCTTTGTGCGCCGCGGACCGCAACACAGTCATGATCCCTTTGTCTTTCGCTCGCGTGCGGCCAAAGGGAGGATTGTTACGTTGGCAACAGTGCCGCCGACGGCGCTAATTATTATTTAACTAGGAGTTCTGCTTCGCCGCGAGCGAGCAAACGCATTTGAGGTTAATAGATTGTGAACACTGCATCCAGTGCTGGTTATAATGCAGTTGTAGAATTTAATAACAGTGATTTATAAATTGAAAAGGCTGTAGAGCGGCGTTTCCCAACCTTTTTCAAGAGCGGACCCTTTAGCGCCACCTTACCATGGTCCGGGACTCCCAAAAAACCCTTGAATAAGGTTGGGAAAGGCTGATTTAATGATATAAACGAGTTTGGACATTCGTAGGTGTTAAATTTGTCGAAGAAGTTGATTGTTGTTTGTCCAAAAGATTCCTTCACTCTCTTGAGGAAATTTCTTCCGGTGGATAACCCTTTGGACATTCATTGGTGCAGTATTTGCTTTAAAAAATTGAGTTTGCCCGATAAGTTTGATTGGTGTTTGTCCAAAAGCTTCCTTCAGTCTCTTGAGGAATTTTTTAATGACTTGGATGAGTTTGGATACTCGTAGGTGCTAAATTTGCCGAGGAAGTTGATTGGTGTTTGTCCAAAAGGTTGCTTCAGTCTGTTGAGGGAATTTCTTCTGCTGTACAACCCTTTGGACATTAATTGGTGCAATATTTTATTCAAGAAGTTGAGTTTGCCTGATAAGTTTGATTGGTGTTTGTCCAAAAGCTTCCTTCAACCTCTTGATGAATTCTTTAATGACTTAAGATGAGTTTGGACACTCGTAGGTGCTAAATTTGCCGAGGAAGTTGATTGGTGTTTGTCCAAAAGGTTGCTTCAGTCTGTTGAGGGAATTTCTTCTGCTGTACAACCCTTTGGACATTAATTGGTGCAATATTTCATTCAAGAAGTTGAGTTTGCCTGATAAGATTGATTGGTGTTTGTCCAAAATCTTTCTTCAGCCTCTTGAAGAAATTTCTTCCAGTGTGTAACCCTTTGGACATTCATTGTTGCAATATTTCATTCAAAAAGTTGAGTTTGCCTGATAAGATTTATTGGTGTTTTGTCCAAAATTATTGGACTTTTGCACGGCTAGATTGTCAATTTCCACCTCTATGCGCTGTAGCTGTCTCGTCATGACTAAGCCTGTACACGATCTATAATAATTGGTGCAAAATATGTCTAGACTTCAGAATTTGTGTCTCCTTCCGTCTCGGCGGCGGGCGCTGTTAGTATGACGGATTCGACAAACAGAACAACGGCGCATCTGAATAATTGAATCGCTCGTGACTAATCCACGACGCTTGCGACGCACAGGCGTCGCCATCACCGTCACTCCGGTAAAATATTCGGGAGTACATCGCCAATTAGCATTGTTAGTTTCCGCCTAATAGATTACGGTAATTAATTTCTAAAGGTGCGGGGGGGGGGGTGGCGAGGTACGTGGGGCGCTGTCGGAATTTCTGAAAGTGACACGAATTCTCCTTTACCTTTCCCTACTCCTCACCACATCACCCCTTCACCCGTTAAAGGAATTCTCGAGTTTTGCCCGGGTGTACACAATGTGAAGAGGTATTTATACTACTACCACCTCTAGTACTATTCCTCCACCCCTCATCTGTAATTGTACCCTGGCAGGGTGAACTATAATAGCGGTGAAAGTAAATACACGAGATCCAGCGCCCTCTCGAGTTCGGTTTAATTATTGTTTCCAGTATCCGGTTGCTTTTGTACTGTCGATGTGGTTCCCTGTTAATGGCTTGTTGCTAGATTCCTGCCAACCCATACAAAGAATCATGTGTGGAGTTATTTTTATTTCTGAAAGATATTGTTAAGGCGTTCGTTATTAAAACATAGTGTGATATCTGGTTTATTTAACAACACGAAACAGCTGATGGAACACACTGGGCTGCTTATGTTTACCCAAGCTATCACAATAATATTGATTAATCAATCAAAATAAGTTACAGATGTTCGATGTATTACCTACGTAACAATATAATAAAAAACCTCATAATAAAAGTTTGATATACCCAGTATCAAATCCAGAAAGAAACACACAAAAAAACTAATAGGTTTACTTCAATATTTGAATTCGCGTCGCATATGAGAAAACCAATCTTGACCTTTCTTGCTGCCATTCTCTCCCCCATGTGTCGCCACCCCCTGCTCCCCCTTAAGTCAATATAACCCCTCGCCGCGACGAGGCAAACTTCGAATCCTATAAGGACGAAATATTAGAATTTTATTCGTTCCAATATCCGCGCTGACTGCAGACAACGATTGATTCTTTTGAAGTTGTTAATACGCCAGGCCACCGGGTATATTTGCCGATGTTAGTTTGCGTGCTGCATCCTTCGACCCTCCATCCACCCCCACGCCCCCCATGTCGATCCTTTTCATATGTGGCAGCCCAGGTCCCATAGAGTTTGTCCATCAAATATTGGCTGTCTTCGGCTTTATTCGGTAAGGCTTGTGACGAGTTCTGACATAAGAAAAAGAAGAAATTAAATCTGTTGTTCCAAATCCATTTTATTTGCTATTAGCAAACGTCTTGACTTGTCGAATCAATAATTGGTCATACATACATATATTTGTGTTAATTGTATATGCATACAAGGTGTATTAGTTTGGTGTGCAGTCAAATGTTTGAGTAAGCTACCTAATGTTAATTTGTATCAATCAAAGGGCCCAATTAGCTGTCAATTAAACTGTTCGAGAAGCTTATAGTGTGCATTAAATGTTACCTGACCTAAATCATCATGAGGAATTGCCACAAATCGAATCTCCTTTTGTCAGTTGATTTAGCATGATTATCAATAATTATTATATCAATAACATGAAATACAAGGGTATACTTGATACTAATTGGTGGTTATATGTATACGTGGTACATATATCACTCAGAAAACGATTTTGGTTTTGAAATCGTTTCCAAAACGATGGTGTATACATGGCCGTTCTAATTCCGTTGTGAAATAGTTTTGAAACGTTTTGAACGCTTTTCAAATTGATATGTATACCTGGTGACTATATAAGAGCGAAGTGTACACATTAAATTGCTTTTAGGATTGGATTGATCATTTAGTTAATCCAGATCCGGGCGTTCGTACAGTAAAAAATAAATTGTATACTTTAACAGGGCCTATTAAATGAACCAGTAATAGCGGCCATTTACTCTCGAATAAATACAACCCCTCGTAAAAAATAAACAAACAATTACCGATCTTTTATGGCTGTTTTACCTCAGCTAAAAATTCGATCACCATTCTTTTTGATTACCCTTCCCCTTTGCAATAAAATACTCTTTATGTTCTAACTCCTTCCTTGCCAATTTTACTAATTTCGGCCCTTGTTTAAAGAACAAGAATAACTAGAGGTTATTTACTCATCTCAAGGCTTCAAACCTTATCTTTTTCAAAGAAATTTACCACTGATTCATTGTCTGATCTGATACCGCATATCTAACAACCTTCGGCCATGTTCTGGGGACTCTACGGCGCTCTACGGACAATACATAATGCAGATAACGGGGCCTATGTTTGGCCGTTTGACGGGCCATCGTGCAACTATACATAATACAGACGGGGCAAGATCCCAGACGGTGCTGTTGTGTGTGCTGTTGCACGCGTTCGTCGACCGCTGTTGACGATAAATTGCCCGGCGTCGACCGCAAACCCGTGACAGATTACTGCGTCATCAATCATAACCCGCTGCATAATGATAACCAGGGCTACCACCCTCACAACCGTAATTTAATTGAAATATTTACGACGTCAGGTAAAAGCAAACCGTGATGTTGCATAGCTAATGGTCACTGGTGCATATCTTCATTGCTTAGTGTAGATATAGAATGAAATGTTTAAATCACAACTACCCAAAGGTTTGATTGTGAAATAGCCAAAGGACCAGTGTAGGTATCAATAAACAACAATATTGTTTGTCGAAAATCATACAGGCAGTGATGCTGTTACAAAAATTGTAATTATACAAGTCTTACATCTACCAGCAACTCTTGTCTGCTAGAGAAGAGATGCCTACTACCCAAACAAGGAAAGAGAAAACAGGGAAAGATCTACGAACAAATTCAAGAATCCACATTCCATTCCATCGAACAACAACCATCCAAGCCCAGCACAGCCACCATCAATTACTGAACAACCTTCCAGACGAATGGTTCAGGAAACCCGCCAATAAGTTTAGAAGAGACCTGAAGAAACTGCTCCTGAACGGAGCCTTCTACAGCATGGTAGAATTCACTAATATGGTCAATGGGAACTGAAACCCAAACATAACATATCTCTTTGACGTGTTCACTGCACATTAATGTGTTGATGTATTTAGTGAATAAAGATACCAAAGAAATAATTTCTTTGCGACAACCAAAGCTTTGTCTGCCACTATTTAACATATAACATGTACATTCACTGGATGTGAGAAATTGCAGATGTTCATTTAATAACAGAAATGGGGGGTGTAGCGTCCGTGGTTGGTGGTGGCACGCGGAGTTTTATTGTTTACGTCAGATTGCGGCATAATTTCTTGCGCCTGTCATGAGAGGAGATGTTGCGGTATCAGATGCACACACAGTTCCGGGAACACCGCAAATAGTTACGAGTTTCTGTCCGCGTGGATTTAATTGCATTTCCATACTTCTCCAGCTTACAAACCCGCGTTCAGACCAGGCACTAGCCCTACCAGAATCCGACGTATTCCGACGTGCACGAACGTCACTGTTTCACGCCAACTGACTGCAGCACATTTACTGACACACAGACGAAAATTCTACCGCACCAGTAAATATGTAATAATTCAAAACAAACCGTAGTGTTTTAGAAATATAGTAAATTATTAAGTCAATGAAATCAATACCATGATCTAAGAAGCTTGGCTTCGTTCAGGTTCCCATAGGGTAGCTCTGAATCGAATAGATCGGATCAAAGGACACCCTATCTCACCGGAACCCGATCCGGCAATTTACACCAAATCATGACATCACACGTGGCGTCACAGCTTCCTCCCTGGATCTCCCCAAGGTCCAGACTTGCATTCCGGTGTCCAATTCCTGGGTAATTAAATCACCGGACTCCGGGGGCCCCTGGGACTGGCCTCTATACCATGGACCTTAATTGCGTGCGTTATTCTTCTCCCAGTGCTTAATATGGTCGTTAGCGCTGCACTGGCGCTGAATACTAAAGACCAGGGTCCCTTCCACGACTTGAGAGTCCACTTGAAACGGACGAAAGTGACGCACAATGGCGGTGCACAGATCGAAAGCGCTGATTCAGACACGCCGGGCACATTTGTGTGTAATTTGTGGACAGTGCGGCCTGCATACAAATCGGGGATGAGGACCCGCGATTTGGCTAATATAGTGAGCAATTTTGGGGTCGCACACCCACTTTTTCCGAACGGGGGGTGTTCGTCTTTGTTCGTGGATTGATTGGATGGGGTGTGTGAGTGTGTATGTGCGGATAGAGGGAGTTTTGGATTCAATATCGACACTTATTGGCTTAATTAGAATAAGGACACTGCAGAAAGTAGAATATTTTAATACATTATTCATTATTCTAAGCTTTTTTTGTTTTTCTTTTATTTATATCAAGTTTTTATACTGTACCACACAAAGAGACAAAAAATTGAATGAAACGAATTTGCTTCAAGTCAAAGTAAGGTCGATGTTAAATAGTGGCAGACAAAGATTTGGTGGCCGCAAAGAATTTATTTCTTTGGTAAGATTTAATAAGTTCAAAGCTGTCATATTTGTATGAACGTTAATTAATTTAAATTTAATAACATAAATCTTCTTTTACCGTTTGACAATTTAGGACTTGATTTATTCCCAAATGAAGAGAAACCGGAATACCGCTCGTTTTCCATATCTCAGCTTATGTAAGCTCAAACTAAGCCAACGTGTGCTACAGACTGTCAGCGCCATCTCCCCGCCAGTAGACATAGCGGTAATTTTTAATGAAACCGCATGTTTTTGATTCAAACACATAATCTTTTCACTCAAATCTATGTCTCTCTCTTCCAAATAATTCCTACTTTACGGAAATTATGGTTAATTATCGTTCCTTGTAGTTACTAGTTAAACATTGTAATTGTATGTTTTGGAAGTTGACGGTGTCGCTGTGGAGCGGCGCCACCAGTGTCATTGGTTATTCGACGCCACCGGTGACGGTTCAATTAAAAACTTTTCCGAGCCGATCATTTGTTCAAATTAGCCATGCAAATTGAATTTAATCATTCAGTAAGGGCGACGCTTCATACCTGTCAATGATTTAAACCGATCTGGTTGTGTTTTCAGCTAAAAATGCACGCGAACAACGAGAAAAATCCGCTTTTTTCCCAAACGCTTTTGTACCTTTTTGTAAATTGATGAATAACGTGATTCTCGCTAAAATATAATTAGTTAGTTAGAGTTAGTATTATGCAGGATAGAAAGTGGTGATAGAAACATATTTAGTGATTGGTTGAGAGGGTTAATTAACAAGGGTGTAACGGCTGCGCCCAGGTATATTATATGAATAATTTAAACCCGGTCAGGGGTAATTAATATTAACAGGACAACTGTACGTACGCTTACGTAGTATTTATTACGTTTATTTACATTTAATCTGCGTTGTAATTTATATAACATATATATATATGCTATCTTTATACATAACTACACCATGTACGAGTTATATACCATATATATACTAAGCGAACGTCACACATATATTCAAAGGGGGTGCGACATAATTTGAGGTCATTGAAACTGTTGTACTCAAACTGTTCCACCGTATCGTACGCGTGGAAATTTACAACATGGAAATTAACGAGTTTTTCTGTGTCCGTTTTAACGGAAATTAAACATTGTTGCGCTCAAAATCATGTCGTTCGACCATTATGTGTACGCGCTCTATTCCAGTTATCCCGGATGGACGAGCCGAGTTGAATTTAATGGAAAATGGACATCGTTTATAATAACAATATAGCTAGGGAAAAAAAACAGGATGTCAATACTGTGTCAACCGATAAATTGGAACGCGTTCAACACGGTAGCGAACTGTTTGAGTAAAATCTTGAATTGTGTTTGATAGTTTTTGTTTAATAACAATTTTTGTTCTATTTATATACAATAAGTTTAACCCTACAAAATGTGAACGACAATTTGCTGAGTTATAATGTCAGAAAATACTGAAATTTGGGCAGAACAATCCAATTAAAGTGCTAAAGACACACTTTAGCACTTTAATTACGGTTACATCGCTGCACTTCACTTTCATTTCAAGTCTTAATTCTTTACCTATTTTCGTAGCACTATTCCTCGTTCATGATGTTGATCCAAAACTTCTGGACGAAGAGATCGACGAACATTTTTCACTGTGTCTGTTTTGAGGACTGTTTGAATTACAATCAAAATTTAGTTAGAACATTTACATTGATATTAAAGTAGGGAGATAAAAATTCATGCAAAATTAAATATTTTTCCCATTAGAATTCTATCTCTTCCTTGTGACAGCTAACATTTTTATCTTATCGAAACTGCACTCCACACAAATTCGATCCAACGAATATGCGAAAGTTCTCGAAACACAATATCCACCTCATCCCTTATAAGAAAAGATATGAACGTGTATCAATTCCTCGCAATGCATCGCAGATCGGTGAACAAAATAGTTTGGTCTGTTCAAATTTTCGAGACATCTGCACCGTCGAATATCCAACTAGATATTTGAATGTCTCTGCTGATGCACTCTTCATATAATAACATCTCAGGTTTCCCGAAGCAAGTCCGCCGCCCCATTTTTGGTTTCAGACTGCATATCTGCATCTGTACTATGACGAGAGAAGTTACCACACACTCCAACTACCCTCTAAAGTGCTTTTTTTCTCACTCACACCGAGTGCATAATCAAATCGTTCACAATTCCGCTAATGGAACAATAAGCCAGCCCTGCGGCACACCAGGGGTGGCACATCTATACGTATATCGCAGCAGTTGGTCCCCAATGATGAAGTCACGTGTTTGGTCGATCAGGAACATTTCCCCCCATGTCTAGACGTGCATCTGCTCTGCGCCCGAATTGGCAGTATTGTTTTCTGATGCTTATCAATACATTAAATTTCAATTGAGCCTTGCACAACAGAGGATATTATGCGTGAATCGGTGTGCGTTAACTTGTTAAGGGTTGTATGATTATCGGTTATTATGCTGGCTCCCTCTTGTATGCTGAAATTCCTTTATTATTTAGTTCTATATAAATTACTGAACAATGAACAAATCTGGAAAACATATATCAATATTTTGGGTGACAATCAGACAACTGGAAATTCTCGTGGGCGAAACTATAACAACGAAACCTCGTACACGTGTCCGATTACGCGTCCGACAATGCTAGGGGTTTTACTGTTGACTGGTAGCACTGTTGACCGCTACCAACATATGTACATTACGCCGGTCACATACAGGTGTCGCCACCGCTGGCCGTTACCGAACCGGACCCGCTGAATCCACGAAATTACAGCACGCACACATCGCCGTCCTTTGGCCTCGTTATTATTATGGAGGATAATTTGTTATTCGACCAACTGGTGCCCGGTAATTAACGTGGGGGTGCGACCGGACGCCACTGCACGATATTTTTCGCGAAACGACGTATTAAATTATTTTTTAAACGGCGTATTTGCAACCCGGTAACAGGTTGAGGCATACTTGCCTCGCTTTTAAGAAATATTAGTGTAGTTTTTTAATGTTTCTTTCGGTTTGAGATCCTTTTTAAGTTGTCGTTAGTCCAGTCCTTTTAATACCTTTATAAATTTAATTCCTACGTACATACTTGTGTTTGTGCTGTTCCATTTTTTGTAAAGAGCTTACATGAACAATTCTTCAAATCCTTTCATGTCTTGGGTTGTTAAGTTACCTCTAAATTCTTTAATAAAGAAAACGATTTCCTACAAAAGTATTACAGAGAGAGAAGTCTATTCTTCGATATCAAGAAAAATTGTTCTTGCATATATAGTGTAACATGAAGAGGATATTTTTGCTATCCAAATAATATTTTATTGTAGTAAGAATTTCAATATATGTAGTACAGATAGTTATTCTTCCGTTTTAAGAGTTTAGTATGTTTATGTTTTGAGCATATTTTGCTCTGACGAAGAAAATGTTATTCTTCTACTAAAGAGTAAGATGTTCGTTTTACATCAACAACAATATTTTGTTGGGTGAAAAATATACATTCTCCAACGAAAAAACAGTTTCTTGACCCAAAAGTATACGTACGTATCGCTTAAAACAGACGTAATTCCTTTCAAACAGTTCCTTCATACTTAAAATGATATTCTTCACTCAAAGATATTCGTGTTGTATCGAATAAATTTGTCCCTTTATGTATATTAAACGACGAACTGAATAAAAAACGAACAAACCGTCAAAAGGAAAATCCGACTGTTGGCCGATCCCAGAAAAGATGTTTATCAATCCGGGATCTAACGGGAATAAATCTGATTGAAAAGTTTTTTCATTCGCTATAAGCTATAAGCGGCTTTGCAGACCAAACTCACCGCCCCACCACATTATCGCTTTACTCCTAATCCCCAAGAACGAATTTTTACATCGCCCTTCGTCCGGTCGAAAAAAAGAAATTATAAGAATACGAGAAAAACCAACGAAAGAAAGTTGAGATTTAAAGGTTTCGTCATACCGGCGCGACCATGCGAGCACGGTAGTTTGGTTGGACCTTGGATTGAAAATCTGGTCGAAAAGATTGACTACGCAGGTCGGACCGCAGTCAGCTGTCTCGGTGGTTAATTTAATTTTGCCGGGTGAGCACTTCTGTATAAATATCAAGGCGCAGGCGAGAGGAAGGAGTAGTGAGTGAGGCTTTTAGTAGAGCTCGCTGAGCTGATTACTACTACTTGGCGCAGTCGATTCAGTTTAATTTCCTGTCCATGCGCTGCGAAATAATGATTTTCTAGTACCGAGACGCGCTCTCGAAGTTATAGACCGCGCGTTCGTCGGTGTGAATGCAATTTCCGAAAATTTCTGCGCCCTTTCGGAGTTTGCTGAGTGACATTTCCTACAGTTGTTGTCTTAATTCGTCTCTAAAGAACAATAGCAAATTTTAGGGTGTAAAATTACTGTTAAAATCATGTTGTGACAATATAACTTACATAATGTTATGAATTTGGTATTTTCTATGGTAATTTTGTTACAATACTACGAAGGACTATACGTAGTTTATATATTATAAATAAATATTTAAATATTTCGACCAAATTAATATTGTTTTATTTCAACCATTGGATGGATTAAAGAGAATAATAATTATTGGTTGTTTTGCTTGGAAAAAACAACTGTTTCAGAAAAAGATTTTTAGGTTTGCTTCAACACCTTCTGTGTTCTGAATACAGTATTTCATTCTCACTGCAAGTAACTCAATGCAATGGTTCTTTTTATTAGAATATGTAGAATTTTTCAATGCAAAACACTATATTCTTAAAAGAACTCATAAGAACATTTAAAGCTATCCAACATGGTTTTATTTGGAAACAAAATCTTGTCGCTTCAAAGGAGAAATTTGTGAGTGTTCGGAGTAAATTTTCGCAAGACAACGAATGTCTTCAACATATCCCAACGTTTAGTATATTATATTTCGATCAAAAGAAAAGATTCTTTTGGAAGGGGAGTGTTGTAGAACCGATAACCCTTATAAATCACCGAGAATTGGTCAGACGATTGGTGAAAGTCTCCAGTTATTTACTGCCCTGGTGTAACGGACGCTTTCTTCTGGTCGCAGTGTGTGTGTTCCGGTGCCGATTCGGCCGAATCGGTACTTACGCGCGAATCGATCTCGGCTGAGGGTCTTCCGATAAAAATAGGTCCCGAAGTGACCCGACTATATATAGCAACGGTCGTACACTATACTATATGTATCGGAATAACACTCCGGCGGAAAATCTCCTCTTCAGGGAACCCCACTTTTAGCCGAACGCCCACAAAGAAAATTGAGAACGAAACATTGAGTTGCGTATTCCATACCCATATAATGACTGACCGGTATTGAATAGAAAAGAGCTGTTTATAAGTTTTTTGTGTCTAGCTCCTGTACAAAACTCACAGCACGAAATAGCCACAGATTTTAGATGCTAAGCAAGTATTACGTTTTCTTGTTCACTGTCAAACAGTTAAGGAAGATTTTTTATTTAAAAGGGACGTAGAATTCTTGAAACAAAATGTTTATTTTTTTTTGAGATTATGTTTTTAAATTTAAATTAATTAACATTCATACAAATACGATAGCCCTGAATTTAATAAATCTAAACATTGTATTCATAATTGTTTTTTTTTTCTTTTGCAGGTATGTCTCTATAGTTTTCATAGTTTCCACGTCTCATATACCTCTAGAAATATGTAAGTAAATAACCACTTGTATTATGTACCGCCCATAATATTAAATAATTGATTGTCATCAATGTTTGGTTGCGTAAAACAACATGAAAAAAAAAACACTATTATCGTACGATCTGAACACGCAAATCGTAAAGTGAGCAATTTACATTCTGGAAAGGCCTTACAAAAGGGCACAAATTATAGGGTGTTACGAAAAAAAAACAGTAAATCTTAATTCCACTGGTTGTTTCATGTTCACTATTTAATAAATTGCTTTATTATATTACTTCTCTATTTTTAATTCCTTCAAGAAAAAATCGTATTTTATTTGATTACTATAAAGGGGCATTAACATGCAAGCCGGTCGATAAAATAAATGTTTGAATATGGGGATTGGCGTGTAGGGGAGTGATAATTGTGCGTGGGGATGTTCTTTTTATTGCCGCGTTAGCAACCCGTTAAAAAATTACACGTTGTCGAAAATAAAATTGCCCTCGTAAATCGGTGGCTGCCGAAACGTCAACTGCATTCAAATTTCATAAATTACGAGTTCATCCACCCTATTGTAATGTAAAAATATTGTATGCAGCCCGACAATACTATAGATTGGATAACAAATCAAAAAAAGAATGGACTAGTCCGTTTTACCAGCGTGCTATTTGCTACTGGCTGCTAACACCATAGTGGCGAGTGAGTTTACCAGCAGCCAGCCCACCAGCGCTTGTTTAACTTTTACAGCAACCAGCATGAATGTTAACTAAGGAAATAATGTATTTTTGAAATGTGTTTTATAAATATTATGCGAGGTAATATTCTCCCAATATATAAAGAGGGCTTTAAGCGATACAGTTATTAAAATGGTCACATGGCCACATGGTCTAAGTCCAGCTTATTTCCTCTACTACTGATCACGTAATGAATAGTGTGACCGTGGCACAAGAGCAGGGAAGCTATCATAGCTGCAAGTATTAAAAGAACATCCGCGAAACGACATATGCAGATAACGAACGCGAGAAACGTGTCGTGAAAGAGACTCCAGACATTTTTGTCGGTGTCGTGGAGAGGTTGATACCGTAGACAGACCGGTCTAGAGACCATATCCATTACGAGGGGAGCAAACGGAAGCCGAATTCTGTGACCGTAATGAAATATATATACATATATATATATATATATATATATATATATATATATATATATATATATATATATATATATATATATATATATATATATATATATATATATATATATATATATATATATATATATATATATATATATATATATATATATATATATATATATATATATATATATTAATTTACAAAAATTGACTCCAGAACTTGCAAATTTTGCCATTCCTTCCACTTTATGCATAACACAACATCAACTCGCATTACTAAGTCCACACATAGGTAACTCCCGACATTCTGTTGTAAACTCTAACTTTGCCGGCGTAACAAACACACTTCAGTGTAACAACCGAGCAAAACAACTTAGCAAAACAACTCGGCCACCAAACTGCAAGTAATTACAACAGATGGCGTTCACCTGAACGCCGACGCTGACCCAAAAGACCGAAGATAACGCGTATCGGCCGTCCCCGAGCGCCATCTGTCATACGTATAGCGTCGCGATGCCGCCGTTATCAGCGACGCCCCGGTCCTGTTTGTCGCTCTCCGGTATGTGTTGGTAACTCGACCGTTCACTCGCGCGCAACTTCTAATCAGCAAAACACTTACGGCACTGTAGCGGCGCACCAAACTTCGCTAATGCGCTAATTTGTTTAGGCTAGGTATGGGGATTGGTATAGTATGGCGAAGGCGGCGAAACAACGGCGGGTAATTTGAAATTAAGAGAGACTCGTGATTACGTGCGGAGAAACTATGGATTGTGTAGGGTTTTATGAAGTACCAGTCATCATTGTTCGTTGTTGATTGTTGATTTGACGTCTCCCAGGTCTAACCGTGTTTATTGGAGTATCAAATTAGTAGTATATCCACCAGTACAGACAGATATGCAACTGGTAACAACTGGTTCCTGCCAATATCATCTACTATCTATATTCGCAGTGGAAAACTGGTGTGTGTACTGTGTACTGCAGAATCTTTCGGCTTGCGATCTAAAATTCAAATCAGCTTCTATATATATATATATATATATATATATATATATATATATATATATATATATATATATATATATCTGTATATGTATATACGTATATATATCCTCCGTGGCAATATTTGCCTCCGTATATATAGATAGAGACGCAACTAACTCTATTTGGAATCGAGCTGTGAAAAAGAGAGAAATTGTTTTCTACGAGACGTAGACTTTTTTCTGCAGTAGCCACCAACGGATAGATGGGTAGTATCTTCTTTTCAAGGCGAGTCTTTGATGTTTCCTCGTTGATACGGATGTCGATATCTCCACTGCCAGCACACGTGATATCCACACTGCTTACACACATTGCTTACGTAGTCTCATACTCGTATATTCGTAAATCTTTTGATCGGCACATCAAAAAGTAACTCAACAGTTTTGAATGAAACTTTGTAGTGTTACTTCAAATATTTAAACATTTCGACCAAATCGGTATTGTTTTATTTCGACCATTGGATGGATTAAAGAGAATGATAATATCAGAATAAGTAATTGGTTGTTTTGCTTGGAAAAACAAATGTTTCAGAAAAAGAAGACATATTTGGTATTTTTGTATGGAGAAAGGACGAAAAGCTGCTATAAAAGCCTACTTAGAGGCTTGGAGAAGCCTTTTCGGGATAGAAAGTTTTTTTTTTCGCTTTTGGTTTTTAGGGCTAATGGATTTACTCTACACACAGATCCAAGAAAAATTTTTCTCAGTAGAAGCGAGTTAAGGCTTGATTCAAGATAAATTTAGTTACAATGAGTAAATTATTAAGTCACACCAAACAGTCATCAACTACAAAGGACTATATGTAGTTTTGAATGAAACTTTGTAGTATTACTTCAAATATTTAAACATTTCGACCAAATCAATATTGTTTTATTTCGACCATTGGATGGATTAAAGAGAATAATAATATCAGAATAAGTAATTGGTTGTTTTGCTTGGAAAAACAAATGTTTTAGAAAAAGATTTTTAGGTTTGGTTCAACACCTTCTGGGTTCTGAATAGAGTATTTCATTCTCACTGCAAGTAACTGCCATTTTAAATGAAATGCGATCAATTATTCAAAGTAAGCGATAGTTTTTACATTCCACATAATATATTGATTTGAAATGAATAATTTTGTTGTTTTGTTCAAACTAGCTACCGCTGCTGCAAAGGGGTAAAAAGAGTTCATATATACCAGTACAGTAATTTATTATAAAAATAAAAAAATATATTCAAAATAAGTACAAAATATTTTCAAAAATATAAAAGAATTAAATGTTATCTGATACATTTCAAAGTATTAAATACATATAATAATTAAATAATACCTCTAGTGAATTTGTTGTCATTGATTTGCATCTCCCACTTTGGAGCATGCTATTAAAATACCTTGGTACATTGTATGCAGTACTGTAGGAACTTTAGTAATGCATCATTTGCACCTGTGGTGAAATACAATATTTACATACATATGATAGATATGTAGGGTTTCTCACCTCAGATTTCAAATCTAATAGCTTCACAGCTTCCCGGAAAGCAATTCGATCTCCAATAGCCGGAATAAGTTCTTTTACTTCTTCCTCTGTAAGTTTTCGTATATTTTCCACAATTATTGTATTACCTTGAAAATATAGAATGCACATAGTGTAATAAAATTTTCATAAAAAGTAGTCATAGGCATATACTTACTGTCAAATATCGGTATCAGATGATCTAACGAGATTGCTTTTAAAAAATCATCCACGCTGTCCATTATCACATGTGATAACTGATAAGCATATAACACACCCCCTGTTAGTTTTCGACCATTCGATCTCATCATTACCATACCCTAACACAAACAGAACACACTAAACATTAATCCCGCATTAAACGCACACAAATTGCTGCACAACACAAACACGCCGTTTTGACACCGGCAGCGCAACGGTCGCTTCTAATTCCGCGTTAACGGAGTTTATACCGTTTGTAATTATATCCTTATTAGTTCACCTCGCGTCGCGTTTGTCCATTAGCGCGTGTACACATCGCACAATAACGTACGCGACGCGACCCACCAATATGTTGCTTGAATTTTGATGAGACAACCCTTTAATAACGGACATGATTGACCGGACAATGCAGCGCGCCATGTAATATATAAATTATACATCACGTCATAAATATTTTATCCGGTAGAGTGCGCTCTAACCCCCCCCCCCACAACCGCGCGAATTTCGGACTGCGCCATGGTTATTGCTTGTACTGCTGCCCGACCGTTTGAATACATTTGCATGGGAAACCCGAAGGTGCTTCTGGGGGTTCGTAAAAGAACGCGAAAACGTAAAAAAGAACTATAAGATATTGTTAGTGCTATGGGATGTCTAAATTAATGAACAATTCAGTTTTCGGTAAAACATTAGAGAACCTATTTTAAAGTATATAGAGGGGGTCAACGATTTTCCCGCAGTGCCAGTGGCGGTACCGTCGCGGGGTGAGATGGGGGTCGGTGGGGGGGGGGGGGGTTGCGAAAACCTCCAACGTATACATATTGCAATGCTCGGCGGAGTGCTAGGAGCTTGCAGGATGCGAAGGAGCATTCGGGCCATTACGCTATAACACAATGTTCGTTATCCAGAGGTCGCGACCGTAGTAAAGTGAGAGGCGCCAACGAGTAAAATATGCATTATATCCAAACACGTATCGCGTTACCCTATTTCATATTGAATATTATTACGGTGCCTCCCTGTACCATGACTCAGTGGTACTTTATAAAGCGCTGTAGCGTTTCTAGCTACACTAGTGATGTTCGCCTTCGTTTGCGTGTTTATTTTCTTATATCGTATAGCTTTATAAACAATTATATTAATTAGAAATTACGTAAAAGATCATCAAACAAACACTGCCCTGTGAGTTTGTGCTCTGACGCGACGACAGGTGTGCAATTAGCAGGGCAGTTGGCCGCTGCGCTACAGCTTGCCCGGTCTGGCGTTAAGCCGTGTTTTCCTAGGAGCAGGTTAGCGCCTAGCGCAACACGCCGTCATATCGCCAATACGGTCGGCGTGTTGCGCTAGGCGCTAACCTGCTCCTAGGAAAACACGGCTTTAGGTGCGCTGCTGCGGCTGCAGCATCGGGTCGGTGCCGTTCGGGGCAAATTGCGGACTACCCGGTTCACGCCTTCCCCGACCTTATTAACATTATTGTTCTACTGTGGCGGGATTTGCTTTTTCATTAGCGACTGTAATTTACGACCCACTACCACCTTCTGTGCCCACGCTGTTCAGCATTTATTACACACCTACGTTGGTTAACGCCCCCCCACACCAGTGCCTAGATGGCGTTCTGGGTCAGATTTCTCTCTCGCCCCGGGTATTTTGCTGGTAGGGTAGAATTTAAACTACAGAGGGTTATTGGTATTATTTAGTATTGTGGATGCGTTTTTTTTTTTTTTGACGTGGCGTAATTTTGATGTATAATTCGTTCTCTATGCGATCTACCAAAAAAAAAATGGAAAAAATATGTTTTGCTAGCCATTTTGGTGACTATAGTCCAAAGTACGACTATGACCCACTCTGCACCGTGGTAAACGCAAGCAAGTAGTAAATTAACTGAGGACGGTTACTGTTTTCGGTCACCCATAAATATTTCAGAATATGACGTTACCGTAGGAGCTAGGTAAGGTGTTGGTAGCCGCAATATATGGGTATTACGTCCACTTCAAATATTTACGTGCTCAGCGCTCCCGCCCCTTATTGCTAATTTGAATTTCGTGACTAGGAATAATAAATGTTTCAGACGGTCGAACATATTTGAATAGAGTTGATTTAAACTTAAATGTGTACGGTGAAGTTGCACCGCATTAGGATGCGCAGTAGACCATTTTACCAATCATGGACGAAGAGTGTTTGGGAGATTGGAACGCATTCATGAAATGTGTTTTGATATAGGAATTGAATAAAGCAGATTTGTAGGTCTGTAGTAATTCATCGCTGAAAAGATAATTATTATTCAAAACTCAATCGAAGTTAGGGAGCTCATGCTGCTAAATAATAATAAAATTCGTGTAATCTCGAACGTATCCGAGCGTGTTAAGTTATGTTTGACCTTGTTTACATACTGTGAGAGCCGGAATTTATTGGCAATACTCAAATTACCGTCGATAAAATATCAATACACTATACAGTGCGGAATTAAGGGCTGTAAAAGGGCAAAGCTTTTACGTTGGTAACCGCTTTATGTCATTTACTGTGTTCGGAGGGGTGCGGCGCGCAAAAAAAAACTCGGTATTGGTTTCGCTACTTAAATCGAATTACTGGCAACTTTTATGCGGCGACATCGAGAAGCAGGGGGGCTCGAATACGTCGACGGTGGTTGCAAAAGAACGACGAGGAAGTCGTGGAGAGACAGTGCTTTGCATGCTGAAACGAGTACTGCCGACAACGCTGCGCTGGCGCTGGTAGGAAAAAGCGGTCCCACTATTTTTATCACGTCCCCACTTCTAAGTTCTCATCGCGCGGACTTGTTTTTTGTCGCGACTTTTCTGTTCTGTTTCTTTGTTCTTACTCAATTTTGTTCGTTTTCTTCTTACTGTGTTTTGTTCGTTTTCATTTTCCGCAGTATTATTATTCTTGTTCGTTTTTTTTTTGTGGTTTTCAACAGTTTACCGCATCTTTGCCTTCCTGGGCTGATGTTTATTTAGTTCTTTATTATATTGACTGAAATGTGTCACAAATGTTAACTGGATGGTACATTGTTTGTGACAATGTCCTGCCCCATGTCTTTGTAGCGTAAGAATCAAAATTTACAATTGGAATATTGTCTCCACCATAGTTTTTTCATCATAACCCTCATAGCATGGCAATTTTCAACAATAAAACAGTTCCTACGTCCAATACCTCGTAGTACAGGTATATCCGACATTTCCGACTCTCCAATAAATCCACACTAGTCGAAAATCTGTACGAACATTTCCCGATAATATCGGTCCTGTTCCTGTTCCCATTTCGAAGGACCTTCTCCGCCATTTCCCGCCTCCCTCTCGCCCTATATCCCCGTATGGCCGCTCCAACGATGGCAGAAATAATTTCACGTGAAGTGGAATGGCTTTAAAATAACGCGGAGGCAGCGCTTTAGAGCCGTTAAGGAACTGATGGCTGACGGCGGCGTGGCGTCCAGTTTCAACTGCTGCGAGACCCGCAGTGCAATCGATTACGCCCCCCTTACACCCCTCACTTCAGATCCAATTGGTCGCACTCGCGAAATTGTCTCGTTTCAACCCTTATATACAAGATTGTTCCAGAATTTGCTAAGCGACACTGGATTTCAGTGTATGTATTACATTAATTAAAGTTGAATACATGATCATCTATTCCAGTGGTCCGCGAACCCCTGGGGGCCCGTGGGTCTATCCCAGGGGGTCCGCGGATAAAACGCAACAGATAATAGCCCTATGGAGTAGCAATACTACTCCACCAACTACTACACCAATTACTTGGACAAATTTAGCACCTACGAATGTCCAAACTCATCGAAGTCATTAAAAATTTCCTCAAGAGGCTCAAGAAAGATTTTGGACAACCACCAATCAAACTTATCGGGCAAACTCAACTTTTTGAATGAAATATTGCACCAATGAATATCCAAAAGGTTGTACACCAGAAGAAATTTCCTCAAGAGGCTGAAGCAATCTTTTGGACAAACATCAATCAATTCTTCGACAAATTTAACACCTACGAATGTCCAAACTCGTTTATATCATTAATCCAGCCTTTCCCAACTTTTTTCAAGGGCGGAAATAAAAGTTTTTGGGAAACGCTGATCTATTCAAAGAATCTTATTTTTTTAATCGTTTTGGACAGCTTTTCAATACATAAGAACTCGGAATTTGTGTATAGCTTGTAGATATCGATTTGTTACGACCGTGAAGCGTCGTATCCAGTCGTATTTACCGCCTTTGACACGGATTCTCACATCCAGTAAAGTGCCAAATCTTGTTCGTTGTATCGGCGATGAGGTGTTCTAAAGTGTATTTCGCATGGACGGCTACAGAAGGTACAGGGGAAACTTTTAGGGCAGGGGCTTGTCACCCGTTGTTGAGTCGGACAAACTGGAGTTCAGATCACTGTCCAATTTGAGCCTATCATGGACGGAGTGAGGAACGCAACGGTAAGAAACCCTTGCGGGCAAGACGACGAAAAGCTGTTAAAGTTGTCGGGATTCTTTGACACCGCTGTTCGACTCCTCGATACTCTTACGGCAAACCGTCGCACAGTGCTGCGTCCCATAGCAATAAAGGACAAAATGACATAAACGATAATAACTTCAATTCTTAAAAAGCAGATAAATAACTAACCAAACATCTCGATTGTTGGATTATGGTTTAAAATAATGTATATCTATGAAGTAATGAAAGTATATATTTTTAGAACGATGTTTTGAAATCAGTCATGTTTATTTATTCGATACTTGGGCTTTCTTCTTTTGAGTTACCTATAGGAATTTTATCTGCAGAGGCTTCACGCGATACACACACACTCCCACACAAATGCACTGGACTAAGTACTTGTCATATAGGTCTTATTGTGCCGTCTGGTCGTATAAACAGGGAATTGTCATTTAGCAGGGCAAATGGACTCCGCACTCGCCAGATATATATACAGTCTAGCAATAAAAAAGCCACACAGCCAGACGTTGTATCTCCAGGGCCCTGCTTTATGGATGTTTATCACGGTAGCTTTACACGCTTCATTTGCGTCCGACACACGGCAATTTTTCTACAGTGAATAGCACCTGCCTTATCAGTTAGTATTATCGGGTTTTCCCGAGTTTTTCAGTACGTCCCTTATGCAATACTTCTCTTATGCAGTAATTAACTTATCCAGTACGTCCAGTATCCAGTACTCACAGTACAGAAACAAAGCAGACCAACAGCTACCGCTGTGTTGTGCTTGACCACTACTTGACACATATTTGGTATTTTTTTATGGAGAAAGGACGAAAAGCTGCTATAAAAGCCTACTTAGAGGCTTGAAGCCTTTTCGGGATAGAAAGTTTTTTTTTCGCTTTTGGTTTTTAGGGCTAATGGATTTACCCTATACACAGGTCCAAGACAAACTTTTCTCGGTAGAAGCGAGTTAAGGGCTTGATTCAAGATAAATTTAGTTGCAATGAGTAAATTATTAAGTCACACCAAACAGTCATCAACTACAAAGGACTATATGTAGTTTTGAATAAAACTTTGTAGTATTACTTCAAATATTTAAGCATTTCGACCAAATTAATATTATATTATTTCAACCATTGGATGGATTAAAGAGAATGATAATTATTAAAATAAGTAATTGGTTGTTTTGCTTGGAAAAAGAAATGTTTTAGAAAAAGATTTTTAGGTTTGGTTCAACACCTTCTGTGTTCTGAATAGAGTAGTTCATTCTTACTGTAAGTAACTGCCATTTTAAATGAAATGCGATCAATTATTCAAAGTAGGCAATAGTAATTTACATTCAATATAATATATTGATTTGAAGTGAATAATGTTGTTTTGTTCAAACTATCTATCGCTGCTGCAAAGGGGTAAAAAAGTTCATATATACCAATACAGTAATTTATTATAAAAATAAAAAATACATTCGAAATAAGTACAAAATACATTATACATACGGTTTTTCACCTCAGATGTTTCCAGATCTAAAAGGTTCACAGCTTCCTGGAAAGCAATTCGATCTCCAATAGCTGGAATACGTTCTTTTACTTCTTCCTCTGTAAGTTTTCTTATGTTTTCCACAGTTATTTTATTGCCTTGAAAATATAGAATGCACATAGTGCATTAACATTTTCATAAAAAGTACTTATACGCATATACTTACTGTCAAATATCGGTATCAGATGATCTAATAAGATTGGTTTTAAAAAAATCATCCACGCTGTCCATTATCACATGTGATAACTGATAAGGATAAGTCACAATACAATCAAGCGTATATCAAAGCCCAACAACCCCGTATAGCACGCACAAGTCCGCTAGGCGTTAACCACTATCGCATTGAATTGTTAACGTTGTGACTTGAGAATGTGTGGTAAAATCCCTCATTGCTGGGTACAGATGATGCCCAATTTACATGGTGGAACCCCGTTTACCTATTCCTGGGTCGCATTAATATTCCTTGGCAATTTTTCCCCTCCGGTTCCTATTAAATTTGTATCACGCGACACCGGGATGAGACACGACACGAACGGGGACAGGGTGGGTTTGGGGGTGCACGGAGAACTGATACCGAATGCCGTCGCGCGTTTTTTGATTTATACCCGATCCGGGTACGTGCATCGAATACGTATTCTAATTCCGCGACTACTGCTGTCACATATACATTATATTTTTCCAGTTCCCTTTGTCCCGGATCGGTATGCTGCCCGGGCGAAAGAATAAATTATTACCGTGACAGTTTTCGTACCCGGGTACGAGCGAACCCTGTGTATGTGTGTGTGTGTGTGCGGGGGTGGAAGGGAGAGGAATATCCACAACGTTTGGATTGCGTGCTTTACATAAATGTTTGCGCTGTCAAGGAAATTCGAGAAAAACATATATCTACCTTTAAGTTTTTGGCATGTTATTACTCGATGGTGGTTCATGTATTGTAAAGGTAGTCTAGAGAATTTGTCTTGTGATGTCTTGTAAAATTCTACAAGAATTTTAAACTGATGTATGTATTTGCCTCATTTATTTGGATTAGATTCTTAGAATGATTGATTATTTACCAATAAGTTCATTCTTTATTTATATGGTGGTTAAAACTTTTGGTTAAAAATCTTGGTGCCACCAGCAAACTGAGGCAAGCCTCAGTTCAAACTACAAGATCAACATCTTCTACATTTTCTTGAAATCATTCCAATGGATTCAGCAGACCCCAAAGTGCATATTTCAACCCCTTACACAGTACAAGACCATATAGAGTTCACACCTTCAGCAAAACCTGCAAACTGCAGCTCAATTCCAGACCGATTGCTTCGATTTTCTGGGCAGTTTAGCATCGAAAGATCGCCCCCCATACGTTACAATTAACGTCGACGGCCACCCCTAGGTGCAAAACAAGATCTACAGATTTCCGCATGCGCGGCCACGTGTGCAAAACCAACCCTTCGGCAGGAACTGCCCCCGTCGCTAATGGCTTCAACAAACGGCCCCGCGATAAAAACTAATTGCTATTTGATTATTGCGAGGGACAGGCGGGGGCGGGGACAGCAGGGGGAGGCAAAAACGCGAGCAAAAAATTAGGCGACCGACCAGCGTATATTTCCACCGCGGTGACAGATGCCGTGGTGGGACAGACCGGTGACCGCCAGGACCGGATTGTAACATTTTTGTGCGCGTTGGTAATGGGGCGTAATAATTTTAAGGTCTACGGAGTCGAAAAGGATTGAAATTTGGTTTTTTGTTTGTGGGAATGTATTTTTTAGGATTAGATCTTGTTTTTGTTGGTATAAATGAAATAAAATAGTTGAAAGCATGGTGATATACTCATATAGGTCATAAATAACTCATAAAACAACAAAGACTGGATCGAATAGCTACAAATCCTAGCACAAGTTTAGAATTAGTCCTTAATTGGTCACCTACCGAATTTTTCGTTTATTTGAGCCGGTCCTGACCAATCGCAACAGAGCCTGTAAAACACCAAGCAGAATATCGGGTCGGAAAAACTAATTACGAAGATTAATTGATGCAATTTTGGCCGTCGATGCTTAACAAACGGCCGGCGCTACGCTGACGTTGCATTGGCTTTTCGTCCTGCGGAAAACTGTGCCGTGTAATAAGCCCGCTTTGGCTACATGTTAAATGTATAATATGACGTGTCCAGGCTTGGTCATAGCGTTATTATCTGTCGCGCGACAGTCCGAAGATTTATTGGTCAGTTTTCGCATTGTTACGTTGGCAATTTGGACGCGCGAATCGACCGATCCGAGGCCCGCTAACGAATACAAATCGTCCTGTCACTGGACCAATCAAAATTATGATAATTCGTACAGCTGCGTTTGTTTGTCTGCCATTCTTGATTTGTCGCGTTCCGACGATTTGATTCGTCTAGGACAGGTAGAAGAGAATTTGTCCAGTATTACTGATATACTCAACATAAACATACTAAACTCTTACAGACGCCGTATAGCCCATAAGAGAGAGCAAGAAACCAATATAAAGGCGGTCACTGCATGCCCCCACCAAGCGACATGAACCAACCACGAGGCCGTGCTAGCGCGGTGCCTGAGTTGGTGGGGATGTGTTTCAAACGTTCTCTCTCGCACTCGCACAAAACTGATGCGGCGGCTGGAACTGGCCGACACTGTATATTGAAATTCTTATCGTCTTCATGCTCCACTATATACGCAAGAACTTTTTTTTTTTTGATATGCAAGAATAGAGTTCTCTCTGTCTCGCTGACAGGTAGATATGATTGATGACCTGAAAGTCGATATCTTCACTAACTAATGCACAAAATATGCACGATATTTGTATGTCGACCACAATCAGACATCGACGTGCATAGTGTACATACGCAGACGGTCGCCAAAGGGTTCACAGGCCATAAGTTAATGTGATTCGCATGTCGATGGTAATTAGATCAGCGGTATATCATGTTTACATCCATTAATACGACCGACGTGTTATGTTCAACCGATTATTATTCGGTACTGTTATGTACACCCGCAAATATCACTGCTGCAATCTATCCGTTCTTGCGAGACTAATTTTATGGTGTTCATAACTTATACAAAGAAAAAAATCACTTGATGGTTTATTTTCCGCGATAAAAATACGTATTAGTGAGTGTCGGCCACTGTGTACTAAACCTGACACTCTAGACATGAACATTTAATGCTGTGCCTAGTGACATTCATATCTAACGAAACACATCGCTTAAGCTTGTCGGAACAGGGAATTTTGCGTATCCAGGGTATTCGGTTGCCTTGGCTGGCATTAAAAATGCGAAAGATGTCTCTCCCTTTTTTCCTTCGTGTTAGAAACGCGTCTTTCAGTGTACGTCAAGATTCACCGAGAGGGACAGTGAGAGCGATAGGTGGCTGGAGGGTGTCGGGGTATTCACTTTGGTGGAACACGGGCATGCGGTATTTCTTATTCTATTTTTATGTCGGTTGCCGTTCTGACGGGCCAAAGGAAATGACACTCTGGTGAATTTCGCATGGAGCCAACGGGATAAGATACTGCTAGGGGTAGTTTTGGGAGGGTTTTTTGGGGGGTTGGTAGCGCTTTGTGCGTAGGCGCTATACGGATTATGTTCACTCGAGTAAATATCGAGCTTTACTAGTCTCACGCAGCCTGTATACATAAATATTGAAATTATTGATCATCAAAAGTTTTCGGTATACATATTCGACGCCTGAACTAATTATGAACATGCACAAAACTCTTCAGCCCCCTCCCCACCCCGAGGAATTCAGCTAGCATCCCAATTATGAATCTCACAGGGCTTGTTGCTCCATTAATAATTAAATTCCATCAAGAGTTTTCCAAAAATTAATATTAACAGCGTGTAGATGCAGCTTTTAGCGAGCGGTGGTCTATATCGGTTCTGCTTCGATCATAAATTCAGCTCACTAGACCATCTGCTAGACTTTATTCGATACATAATTAGTGCTGTTTTGGTACGTACAACGACTACGGTGAGGTAACCGTCGTGAGTTATGATAGAGACGTCGTCGTAGCTGCCGGTATTAGCGATGATTTGTCTTCATTCGTTCCGAGCCGTCACTTAAATTGAATCTTAAAACTTTTGCGTTATCAAGATTTATACCAGCCTGGGTGGTGTCTGTTGTTAAGTGCGGCCCATTTTGTTTGAAAACGTCAGAGCGCGCCTCCGAGGACCGCCTGAATTTGAGAAATGCCACCGATATCTCATCTGTACTAGGTACACGCCCACCAATGGTTTTCCTACTCACGAAGATGCTGCTTCTCTTGTATTAAACGCGAATCTATACCTGTCCTCGGACACCTAATATATGCTGAATGTCTTATTAGATCGGACTTTTTAAGTGGATGGACGAGAAACAAAAGAAAATGTCGTTTGCGGTTCCCATGTTGTGGCGAGAGCCTTCCAATCATAGATGATTGCTATTTTTGCACGATAGGCATCTCCGGATATACGAAGAAGGATAAGCATAAGATAAAGTATTCAAATTTGTCATCAACATCGCGACCTGCTATCCCCCATGGAGAGAACCATCCTCATCATGTTCGATTTTTGACATAGAAGAAATTTCGCCTTGCCTGATTTGACAGAGCATCTGAAATGACTTTGTCAAATCAGGCAAGATTCACCGTTTGAAGTTTTAGGAACACCTCACCTTATAAACCAGTGATAACTGAATGATTTGGTTAAAGACTTAGGTTTATCAAAAGAAAAAGCCGATTTATTGGGTTCTAGGCTATAGGTATGGAATCTTTTCGAACGAGGTGTGACAGTGTCTTCATTTTCAAATCGTAACGAACCTTTTAAAGCATATTTTAAAATGGAAGGATCTTTACGTGTATGTCACGATGTTGAGGGAAATTGTTAAAAATGTAATTACCGTCGCCTCCACCAAAAGTGAAAATCTAAAATTTTTCCCTATTTTCAGACTGTATACAATTAACTTTCCTCGTGAGATGGTCACATATTTAGCTCCTATTGTGTTGCCTCTTGCAAGTCGACATTGTGTACTTTCTTGTGCATTTCCCCGTCACCATTGTACAGAGATTACAATCCTTACTCGAGACAATTACCGTCTCTGCTGTAATTTCATTGTGATTTCCCGCCTCCGGCTGCCCCAAATTGGGCGAATTTCCTGCGCCGTTATAACCCGCGGCTGACTCCTTACGTCTGGGACATTCGCCGCAAAACTTCCAGCTAACGGGTGCAGACAACGAACCGTCTCGAGCCAGACGAAGAGACTGCATTGAACATTCCTCCAAGTTTGCCGAGTAATGACGCGCGTTTACGCATCGATGCGCGGCGTTCTTCGATTTTCTTCTGTCGAAGACAGGTTGGGGATTACCTACGTGCATGGTGGACGTTACGGGGTTGAAAGGGTGCCGTGTGATGTGGGGCGGTGGAGAGAAGGAATAGAAATTTCCTTCCGAACGGTCTGCGAGCCACTCGCTGATACTGATCGATTAGGTCGACCCTTATCTGCTATCAATGGAGACGTTACGGTCACTTGGTCCGCGTCTGGCCACTGTATGTGTTTCTGATAGATCCCTGTAAAATACGTGGAGATTCTAATGCAGTTTAGTTGTATGAACTTTAGACGAAGTAACAGCATTATAATTCAAATTTTTATTACAACAAAGCCCCCACCTCCTACTCTTATCCCCTCCAACAAAACGGTAGAATAGAAGAAGAAAAAAAAGTCACAGTAAATTTATCAACGGCCAAGTTTCTCTCTGCGGCCGATAGAGGGCGGTTTTTTATCGCATATGCGAGAGAGAGTCGTGTGTCGAACGTCAATTTTAAAAGTGACAAGCGATGATTCAAATAGCGTATGTGTGGGGCGTTGGGGGGTGGTCTACGCCGTGGGGGGTGGTGGTGGCGGCGGTGAAGGGGTGGTGGTCCTTTCACGCCGCCACCACGTCGAATGCCGTACGTGCTCCATTTGAAAATGTCAATCTTCATTTCGAAATTCCGCTCCTCCTAAATCGCATGCCGCTCCCCGAACGTGGCGGTGGGGGAGGTTTTAATTCGTCGATTTCGACCGACGTGATGCTGTGTGGGACATCGGACAATGGGCTTTAATATTTGGCCAACAAATTTGAAATAACATTGGAATTAAAAGTGGCATACAATTTTTTGTCGTTATAATCCTACTAATGTAGCAAAATAGACACGATAAATACACGTTTTGGCCTGTTTAAAACATCTAAAACAGCGCTCGTGCTGCCATCTAGGGATGCGACGGTTGGTAAAGGATATCCTCGACGTCACTGCGCCATAATGCTAATGGCGTTCCGCGAATTTATTTAGTTTAAAGCGGGTACGGCGTGCGGGGGAGTGAAGGCGGGTCCACAGACTCCGGGTTGTATTTACGAGGACTCCGGGGCAAAATTGGATTACACACAGGATCCCCAGCCATTTTACTCGCAATATGCAATATCTCAACGTGCAAGAAGAACTCCATTCCGGACGTATAAGTTATCGCGTGTACAATTCACCCGGCTGAAGTTTGCGCATAATTTTTTTGTGTTGGTCGTTGATGAGAGGTGATATCTCGATAAGTATTCACTTTTTCACATAGATAAGTTTGCGTCAATCGATTTAGAATGGTTTATTTATGTGGGAAATGTTGAGGATGCTTGAAATTTGCGGGAAAATTTTGCTACCGGCGCATCCGCCAAAACTGCATTTGCTATTTTCTATGTTAAATAATGTTCGATTACCGTGTTTGTAGTATGTGTGGTAATGACTAAACTAATCAATCATTTTATGGACGTCAAATGGTCAACCAGTGCGGCCAACATTGCCCTAATTAACGCAACAGAAGTTTAATATATCAAATAGTCATCATCATCAAGTTAAATATTACATTACTGTTAGTATTGAACGGCAGAATGACCCATATCACCGCAATATATTGATTTTCAGATGTTGAATTATCCATTTTGCGGTATGATTTCATTTTGCGGTCCTTTTATTTCAATTATTAATTCAATTTTAACTTCTTGTGCCGATTAATACTCTAGTAAAGAAATACATACACAGAAAGGCAAGAATGAGAAAAAAACATCACGGGCTGTAGCCTTTATGAAATAAAACCTTTTTTCTGGTTATGTACATCGTACACCTCAAAAAAAAAACGTGCTTTCGCTGGTGGTGGGTAATTTTGGTCGTTACAGCGACCACGCGTTAGAATGAGGCGAAGGTGGTTGTTGCGGGGAGGGTTGGAGCGGGGTGGAAAAGCGGTTCTGGCGTTTATGAATATCCGCCCCGGTCGTACTTTATGATATTTATAACGGGCGGACCATTAGAGACGTTCGCTCGCCCGTGAAACGAGGCCCGCATTATCATTACCCCCCGCCCCCCGAATAGCGAGCGCACCAGGATACATAAGATACGGCGACCGCCAGGCTCTAACCTGAGCGCCGGGATATACTAAGGCAGCCCTGCGAACATTTATCCTGCGATTCTTTTCGTTTCGTTGAGCTATACCACCTCCTTTGTGGAGTATAAGCTATTACATGAAGTAAATTCTGCAATGGATAGTTTTTACTTATGTTTAGACGTATAAACTGGTAGTAAATACTAGGAAATTGCCAAAATTAGATAATTAAATAAGTACTTGTAGGTCTCTGTGCAAGAGCTACAAGTACCTGGTAAATATTTCCGCTGACACAAGCTCTCGCGTCATTTACGTAAACAATTTTGCCATTTCTATGGCTACATTGATTTTCGCGGTGGCGGTGTTAATCGAAAACGGTGCGCCGCAGAAAATATGCACACGCCAAAAAAAAAAAAAAGAGAGCGTGGTCTGCGTCCCACTTGTACTTTTACAAATGCTCGCAATAAAGCAAAAGCGAGTCGCTTTCCAGAGCAGGCAGCGCCGCCGCGCGTTGATAAATGCGTCCTATAATTACCCCGAAGGAAAAATGAAACAGATCCAGTCCGTTGGGGCGGGCGGGGTTACTCGTTCGGGCGGACACCGTAAAAACGAGGTCGGTGTTTATGACAGGACTCCATTTGCCGTTTTAAGTTTTCGCTATTAAGGACGGCATTTTTCATCAAAGGGCTCGACCAGGAGGAGTTAAGGTCGTTATAATTAGCCTTCCGCGGCAACGCAACCATCTGCGATGTGTAATGTACGCCACTCTGTCACTTGACACGAACAGATGGACAACACCCGAAGGCGCACAATTTTAGGATGTTAATTTAGAGAAATAATTGTTGCACTGTTGGACAGTTTTTGTAAGCTTGATAGCAATTTATTGGGCAATTATTGTAAGCTTGACAACCTGCCTCTAATCTTTAAGAAGCAAATATATGAAATTCAAACATTGAATTGACGTTGTCAGGAATCGTCGATATTCTTGTCCAGACAACTGATGTACAGTCACTCTTATCGGGGGTAGTTACATACGACATGACTGTTCACCCTTCCATCCTTACACCCCAAAATAAAACTCGCTATCAAAGAGGTTCGCGTAGAATGCGAGAAAGACCAAAATTCGTGACACATACATTCGTAATTGCGGACATAAAAGTTTAGTTCCGACGACTACGACGTCGACGGAGGAGAAGCGGCGAAATCGCGACGTTTGTTTAGCGCGCCAATGAATTCCCGGCCTTATCGCGGCGCCTTTTCCTCAACCCCCCGCCTTGAGGGGGCCGCGCCGTCTACGTACCACCTCCCGCCACCCCATTTACGACTTCAAACCACGCTAACAAATGCATCTGACCCGACTCCTGTCCGATCTGATAGCGACCAACTTTCCCGGAAGTCTGAATTAATTTCAACTCGCTAACCAACCCCTCTCGCACCCCCACGACCCCATACTAAAAGTTTTCGCGAATGGGGGTGCCGCTTCGTACCATCTAGTCCTCGACAAACCTCGCATCTTAAAGAAAATTTCGACGGGAATCGTTTTAAAAGTCTTCGTCGTCGTCGACGTCAGGTTTCTTTTTTTGAAGGGGCGGGGGGGGGGGGGACGCCTCGTTACATCCATTGTTTTAATATATCTCTGACGGTGACACTCGTCACTGCGGAGCGGCTGTCAGCGGGAATCGCGTGATTCGCAGACAGCGCTAGAGAATCGTGTGAATTTTTTTTCTTCTCCTCACAGTCAGATTTCCTATCTGCGCGCTGCGGTATTTTTTATTTGGCGTAAATTGAACGTTCCCTGAGGTGGCCGGGGTAAAGTTTCGCGGAAATATTATTATCGCGCCCGTTGACAAGGTTAGATCTGCGGGAGAAATTGTATTTGGTGTTTGTTAGGAAAGTATGTCGGTCTGGCACATCCAGTTTAGAAGAATGTTTATTTATTTTGTCACATATTTGATCAACTACAAAAGACTATATGTGGTTTTGAATGAAACTTTTAGTATTACTTCTAATATTTAAACATTTCGACCAAATTAATATTGTTTTATTTCAATCATTGTATGGATTAAAGAGAGTAATAATTATCGGAATAAGTAATTGGTTGTTTTGCTTGGAAAAGCAAATGTTTCAGAAAAAGATTTTTAGGTTTGGCTCAACACCTTCTGTGTACTGAATAGAATGTTTCGTTCTCACTGAAAGTAACTGTCATTTTAAATGAAATGAGATCAATTATTTATTAGATCAGTAATGTGTTATAAAATAAAAAATACATGCAAAATAGGTACAAAATACATTCGAAAATATAAAAAAATTAATTGTTATCTGATATATTTCAAAGTATTCAATACATGTAATAATCAAATAATACTTCTGGTGAATTTGTTGTCATTTATTTGCATGTCTTACTTTGGACCATGCTATAAAAACACCTTGATCCTTTGTATGCAGTACTGTAGGAATTTCAGTAATGCATCATTTGCCCCTGTGGTGAAATATAATATGTACATACATGTGATAGATATATACGGTTTCTCACTTCAGATGTTTCCAAATCTAATAGCTTCACAGCTTCCCGGAAAGCAATTCGATTTCCAATAGCCCGAATAAGTTCTTTTACTTCTTCCTCTATAAGTTTTCTTATGTCTTCCACAGTTATTTTATTGCCTTGAAAATATAGAATGCATATAGTGTATTAACATTTTCATAAAAAGTAGTTATACGCATATACTTGCTGTCAAAAGGATAAGTCACACTATAATCAAGCGTATATCAAAGCCCGACAACCGCTAGGCCATTCTCTGTGTGTATTTTACCACCTATTTTACCACCATTCTTCAAAGTCTTGCAGTTACTATTGCTCCCCCCATTGTTCATAGAAACGGTTTCGAGAAAATTCTGACGTTTTGCTTAAAATAAACCTTGAATTTCAAAAGGAATAAGAGACGACCACCGAGGTCGTCCACCCTAAGAACCGAGCCGCAAAGAATAAGTAAAACTTAAACCGGATTAAAAACCTTACAGTACCGGTCGGGGGGCGGGGGGGGAGACGACAGGGGCGAAGGCAGGAGTTTCTTCTCTCCCTCCCCCCCTGCCCCTCGTTCCCTTTTAATCATAATAAACTTTGCGTGGCCAGCGCTCGCTTGCTCCTTTTTTGGCACTCTCCAAGTCCCTTTCTACCCTCCGCAACGGAGTAATTCACGAACGCCGCACACAATAATAACAAAAAACAGCCATGAGTAAGAATAAGGGAAAAGCGCGGCGCGCTGCGCCCCTTAAAATTTGCATAATAAAGCCGACTTCCAGATTAAAAGAAACCCAAATTTGAAATCTGATGAAGATTCGATCGATACCAAACAATTCACGATTCTGCAGGGGAGGTATTCTTGCAGACAGGAGATTCCTTACGTTTTTTTACCACCAAGTTAGTCTTTATTATATAACGAAATAAAGAAAAAAGAACCACTCTCCGCAGTTTGCATTAATATTTTCGTCAGGACTCTCTGCAACGCCCCGAAGGTATATACCCTCCATTCGAGAAGTTCCGAAACAGTTAGCGCGCTCGCAAAGTGGCCTCTTGTTTATTAAAACTTATTGAAATGCACGAAGTAACCGTACCGAAATGAATCAACCGAGCGCGTCCAAGGAGCGCGGGGGATGAGGGTGAGGTGTACGGGAGGCGTAAGAAAAGCTGCTAAAATGTAAATATCCTTCCCCCCGAGCGCAAACAAACTGAAGGATTATCATTAACAAAAGGGGTGATGAGCGACCGGGCGGAAATTTAACGTCTTCCACACTCGCTGTATCCTTTGCAAGGATCTAGGATATTTTCCGTGAGGTTATACCAGGGGGGTGGGGGGCGGCCTAGAGTAGAACTCTAGGGAAGTAGGGGAAGATAGAGTAGAGCTTGAAGCTCGTTATTATTCAAGTGCAGCCGTACAATTCATTTTCAATTTGTGACTGCTGAATACGAAATTATTTAAGGTTTTATTAGTCGAGGATTGCGAGCTGTGTAGATAGTCTCGGTAAATATTACTCGAAGCGTCGTTGAATCCTGGAAAATTTGTTCTGGTTTGTTTTTATCTTACTACACTTTGATGTCTTGTACACACAGAGAAAAGAGTGCTCAGTTGAAGTGAAATTACTTTGAATCAAAACAACGGTTCATTTCCATATCCACTTCAGCCAAGGCAAAATTTTCTCAGTGCTTGATTCAAGATAAATTTAGTTGCAATGAGTAAATTATCAAGTCACACCAAACAGTCATCAACTACAAAGGACTATATGTAGTTTTGAATGAAACTTTTTAGTATTACTTCAAATATTTCGACCAAATTAATATTGTTTTATTTCAACCATAGCCTGTGTTTTGCCACTATCGATCCATACAAGTTTGTATACTTCCTAAATAATAATAAACTCCTCCACCAAAATTACAAACTTCAAATCATATTCTGGTAACTCTCTCTCCCCCTAGAGGTCTGTACCAACACCCAAATCGAATGAAAGATGTAAATTTCAATTAAGATAAGAAAAGGCGTTCGCGGAGAGAGAATTAAATTAGCAAACGGTCTAATTCCCGACACGCAGTAACGCAGTTGGTCCTCCCGAGTTGAGATGGTAGTGTGGCGCAGACGGTAGGATTGTGGGGTAGTAGGGCGAAATGGGGAAGGAGGCGGAGGACACCGTGTACAAATTTGGGTAATTACTGGTAACTGAAGGCGGGCGCAACCGATAAACTGCTCATTAGCGAAGTTGGGGGACTTTGTTAGCTTGTACCGGGCGAATTTGCTGCCGTCGCCGTCTGGTACGAACGACTCTTGATACGGTTTGTCACGGGGCGCCGCGAAAGATTAAGAATCAACTGGAAAATGGCGAGAGAGCGTTTTAAATGCCTGCTACCTACCTACCTGATGGAACGCGGTAGCGCGTCTGCGAAGCTTATAATCATTAGACACAGTATGATATTTATGAACAGGGTTTGGAGGACAATTAGGCTGTTTAATTTGCTCAACTCGCAAGTTTATTTTGCGTCTCTCGTTCCGGTTTCTATTGAAATGCCGGTTATAACTTAAATCAACAGCGAGATAGGGTTTGTAGGGTAACTCTTGTCTTTGTATTACACGCCCAAACTGAGAACATTTCCAGTTGAACTACAAACCGTGTTGATGTTTTCTTTAGAAGTGATAACGTATTTTAAGAGTTGAATGTTTTGAAATTATGCGGAGCTTAAGCTTTTTACAGGGGAAAAAAGAAAGAAAAAGCAATGTTCATTTTTGGCGGAGGCGCCGGTGGGTAATATTTTATATGCCTTGCATTCCATGGTTTTTTCCACGGAAGTTGTTTCGTGTTTTTGAAATCATTTTAAGCATCGAATATACAAATATCTAATACTCATCATCACACCGGAAGATGTCACTCCATTCACCCTGGTTGCAATCAACCTCTCTCCACTCACAGAACCTTTAACGTCTCCATCTTCACTCGAAATTTAGGTCGTCGCATCGCTATCCTTCTCCCGGCTCCTCCGCCGGAATTTCGACGAGTCTGACTGCTCAACTTCGACCATGATCGCCCACGATGTCATTTTCCGACGTCATCCGTGGGTTCACTGTACGTTACATGTAACATCCGACAGCGATCGAAGTCGGATTGCTTCGCTTTGCATCTCCACAGACCGGTTCTCCGCAATTCAATTTCGTTAACAAAATCGGACGATTCTCGAGTAGACGGACGACTTCTGCGATACCATACGAAACGTTGGTCGACCTGCTAGGAGATAGATGTGGAGGAAAATATCGTTTCTTTATCCTTCTTTGCTCGACGTAGTTTTGTAACTTTGATAAATTTGTCGGTGGACGAATGCGGTACGAGAAAGTTGTTTGTGTGTTTATTTGGTTCTGTAATATTGAATCTGCTTTATTAAAGTTGTATTTTTGGGAGACAAACGGAAAGATATATACGTCAGAAAATACCTTTCTTTCATCTGCATCGCAGCAGAGAAAACTCGCGTTATTCAATAGTCGTACAGAGATTTATGGTGCTCGTTAGGTTCCGATACGGTTGCAAAATATCGCCGAGATACAAAAATAAATTCCGATTTCCTACCTCGCCCCCTCCCGGGTGTCGTGGTTCGCCTTTTGTGCAGTCGAGTTGATACGGAAGGAAATATTTATTAGAATTCGTGTATAATATATTCCCAACAGTGGCTGCTCCTATCGAGGAAATGTAAATACTGGCGGCCCCATTGTGCGGCACCTTTCGACGCCGCCAGACGTATTATATGGAGCAAACATGCCTTTGTCATTACTGGTACGGCCACGAGAGGGAGCTTTATCGGCGAAATGCGCGTGTACATTTCATACTATTTGCCACGGTGATACGTGTTCACTCTAAAACCCGAAGTATATCATGGCATATATACTTCTGTGAATACATGGATATATTTTTAGTCCTGTGCTTTTTCGACACTCAGTATCCCTGTAGATTATTAGGTAATTTGTTAACCATAACATTTTTGTAGAAACATTCCTTAGCCGATATAGGGCGATATTGTAATGTAATTTAGTAGATTGTGCGAGGCAATGGATCTGCCAGTATTATATTCGACGATAAATTTAAAACGGGCGACTTTTATGGGAGAACGCGAGGCGTTCTTATATTTATCATTAGAATGAGAGGAGGAATCGCGTGTATAAGGGTTAAAGCGGTGGGGAAAGGGGGTAGGAAAAAATTGTTTAGGCTACATTAAGCACGTTATTACATGGTCCTGGTGATGTACGACCTCGCCAGGAGAAACGTCGCGAAAGGACTAACAACTAAACTCGCTGCGACGACGACGCTGATAAATTTCGTCAATTTGGCGTAATGTTTGTTTTTATCATCTATGAACATGGCGATACATTGCGACAAACATCCCCTAGTTCGGTAATGAATGGCGGCAATGCAGAACTGCTACGCGAACTTCTCCAAATAAAAATCGCTTCGTGGACTCGGAGGAATATCGCCGGATTTTCCGTTCCCCTTGCAACGTTGCTGATTGCTTTTATGGTTATAAATCACCTGGGGAGTAAAGTTGCGACAACCACTTCGTCGACCCTATTTTAGATATTCAACTTTATTGCAGTTGGAAGCACTTATGAAATCCATTCCCTAGCATGTGACTAAAATCAAGTGATTTTTTACGGTACGAATACGATATATTTTTGAGGGAGTTAGAACATATTTTTCTTTCCCTTATAAATCTATAACAATTGAAAAGCGTGAAACGTCAAATAAAGAACGAATCAGCGTAATCATTTAGAAATTATTTAAATTACATTACTGTCTCTGGGTGTTGGCTGTCCTATTTTGTGCTCACGCCAGCGCTAGTGTTCGCGTCCTCATAGAGACAAGAGGTGCTGCTTACTTTGCACTTTGGGCGAAACAACGGGCGCTGCACTCTAATTATTATAGGGGTGGCGGCGACGGGCGGCGTCGCGTTCTCATTAAAACTTCGTTGTTCGCGTGTGTGACATTGAGCGCGTGCTTGCACAAACCGAAAGCCGAGATAAAAGCGGTAGTACGTCTTATGCTTGCTGACATTCTAGAAATTGTAACGTCGGAAAGTAAAAAGACTGCCTAAATTCATCGTGCCCCTTGTATATTACAACAAAATACGTCCAGGGACAATCAATATAAGCTAAATTCATTAACAAAAAAAAACACAAAAATCTCTATACTATACACTGACGCTAATAAAGTTTTTGATGCAGCACTAATAGGTTTTCCGATCGAAATTTCATCTAGTTGACTGGCGTTCCGGAACACGAGGGGGCGCTGCTGGGCGGACGGCGGGAGGGTTACATGCCGGGAATTCGATGGTGGGTAGGGGGTCGGGGGTTGGATGGATGTAACGGTGCCGTTGTATCGGAGGCATCGACTGCACATCGCGTTGCGGACGATACTAATTTTATGTAATCTGACGATCAGCCTAACGCAATTATTTGATAAAACATTGCGACCGGCGCGGTTCCGGCTATTCTATAGCCACGACCGGCTTGTTATTATCACTGGGAAATTAAGTTTGTTCGCGATAACTTTTCATATTTGGTATAAACGGAAAAGTTTTGAAATTGCGCATCTATTCGTTTAGTTTTTTTTTTACCCCTTTTTGATTGTGAGCGAGTGGCTGTAGTGTGGCTTTTCTGGGTAGGAACTCTGGGATTAGACATTAGCCGAGGATCTTCGCACCGCCGCGCCGTGTTTCGGAAGAGACGTAAAGTCGTGGGTTCCGGCAACCAGTTGAACACCTTTGGTTGTCATGTGCTGTTTTGACATATTGTTATGTTGTGGTTCTAATTTTTTCTCTTTCTGAAAGCAGAGGTATACTCTTTATTGCCCCTACCTCATAGTTATTACAGAGCAAAATTATAACAATTAATGAGTGACATAAATTAATGAATTCCAAGTACTTTTTCCATCGGCTATTGGTCGACGGTGAACAGTGCTGTATATATACTTCAAAATACAGCTGAGACTTCCATCTACCTACCATAGCTATTGCAGAGCAAATTTGTAATAATTAATGGGTAAAATCATTTTTATAGTCAGTACCTCTCAAAACACGTGTGGAATTCGAGGTATTATTCCGCAAAATCGTAAAGGTCCATTAAAAAATTCTAATACCCGAAATCCGGTTTCATTCAATTGTGCCGAGGCCGAATATTTTCGGTGAATTGGGACACAGCGCGCCCCCATTCGGGGGTACATAATGAAAATCAGAATCCTGGGGAGCCACCATTCTTCCGGCGGGTAGAGGCTATAAATTGCTTGAAAAGAAGGACCGAAAACTATCTCTCCCCCAACCGTTTCTCTTCCGTTAATTTTTCCGAATCCGGCGAATATTTGAATTCCGGACATAGTCCCATTGTTAATCGAATAAATGGGGCCGATACGGAAAGACCTATTTCCATACGTTCTTGTCGATGAATAAAGCATGTAAAAGACCCACACAGAGAAATATAGTGCGACAAAATAGCGATTTTATTAGTTTTAATACGGATTTTTTTATATTGATGATATGAATAGATCAGCGTTTCCCAACCTTTTTCAAGAGTGGACCCCAAGCGCCGCCTTCAGGAAATTTCTTCTGGTGTACAACCCTTTGGACATTCATTGCTGCAATAATTCATTCAAGAAGTTGAGTTTGCCTGATAAGTTTGATTGGTGTTTGTCCAAAAACTTCCTTCAGCCTCTTGAGGATTCTTTTAATGACTTAGACGAGTTTGGACACTCGTTAATGCTAAGTTTGCCGAGGAAGTTGATTGGTGTTTGTCCAAAAGGTTGCTTCAGCCTGTTGAGGAAATTTCTTCCAGTGTACAACCCTTTGGACATTCATTGGTGCAATAATTCATTCAAGAAGTTGAGTTTGCCTGATAAGTTTCATTGGTGTTTGTCCAAAAGCTTCCTTGAGCCTCTTGAGGAATTTTTTAATGACGTGGATGAGTTTGGACATTCGTAGGTGCTAAATTTGTCCAAGTAGTTGGTGAAGTTTTATTGCTACTCCATAGGTCTATTGTCTGTTTCGTTTTATCCGTGGCCCCCCTGGGATAGACCCACAAACCCCCAGGGGTCCGCGGATCACAGGTTGGGAAACTCTGGAATAGAGGATGAAATGCATAGTCGACTGTTATCTGCAATGCAGGCAGCTGTTCGATATTCGTTTGGTTCCGTTTTTCGTCCGAAAGAGGTCCGGTTTTAATATACTGTCGGGAAAGCACATTCGGCCGGAATGTACAAGCACACAGGGCCACGTTCCAACGGTATGTACGGCCGTTTTTACGGTTATCCGATCGGAACAACCTCGACAGATCCTCGCATCCGGTCCGAATATATGCATATTGGACGGTTTCGCTGAATATTATTATGCGAGGCGATCACAAAACTCGATTCTACCATCCCTATTGAAATATATTCTCAGACGAAATTCGGTACATTATATATTATAGAATATAGGATCTGAACGATAGTGAATGGTGAATCTAGATTAGATCAATTATCCGTTTTCTAAAGTCATTGGAAATAGCGATCGAGAAATACATTGAAAACGGATTATCGTGTGCAACTGTGCAGGCGATTCTAAAGGCAGATTGATTGTCTGTCACGGCGGTAGAAGATTGATGCGATAAGTGAGGAGTAGAAACCCGAAAAAGTGGAGGTGTTCTCCAACGGATGGGAGGAGGTGGAGGAGGGTTAGTCGTTGGTGCCGTAGTTCCAGGCAAGCAATGGAAAAAGAACCGGCCGCCGAAAGTTGGATTAAAATTTCGACTCGTGTGCAGAATGCCATAACTCAGGAAAAAGTTGGATTACGTGCTGGGAGGATGTGATTTATCCTCTATTGCATGCATAGCCTTTGATGTCAAGTTTTCTCGATGTCACTTCGTCTTATATTACCAAGATTGCTCAGGAAGTTTTACGTAAAGGACTTATTGGGACTGGTTGCCATACAACTAAGAAAATTGTCATACGTTTCTCCTAAGATTCATAATATCGTTATAATGTTTTCAAGAAAAGCACTCGGACACATCAAGCCAATTTTTTTGCGTAAAAGGTTCATCTATGACGTCACCTACGACACCTCGAACGGGCGAACTTTCTTCCTCGTAAATAAGGACGAATCCGGACAAATGCTATCGCAAACACACATCGCCCCAAAGTAAACACATATTTTTCTCGGTCTTGTGCGCTACTACGCTGCAATATCCGTCGATTTCGTCGAGTGGCAGAAGCAATACGAAGGAAGAAATCGCGTTATAGTGGCGCCAGTGGGCTAGTGGCGGACGTAGCGTAAAACACAACGAGTTAATCCGCTCGAGCGAAGGACCAACCAACGTAGGTAGGCAAGGACTCGATTTGGTTGGGAAAGGCGAGACCATAAATCATTCAGAAAGTTGCGGAAAGCGGAGGAGGCCTCAGTTCCTTTGAAGTTCATGTTTTAATAATAAATTTCGTGTGTCTCCACCACCCCACCCCTTTGAAACCGCCTCATACCGGGGAAATCTTTTGTAATTTATGTCCGGGGACTTCCCACGACTTATTGGTTTTCCGTTTAGGTAGACGGAGACCGCCGCGCGCGTCAACTACTTGACCTGAAAACTCTGGCTACTCTTTTTCACGGGACAAATTTAAATATTGATGAGTCCCCGGAAGTTTTTTAATAAAAGCAAGTGTCCTCACTTTGGGGTCAAGTATATTACATCCAGCTGAGGTACCCATGTCAACATCAACGTCCTACAATGGGCAACAAAGAAACTGTCGCTTCTGTGGAGGTTTGTGTTGATTGTCTTTCAGGATACGTAACTGGTATTCAAAAACCATATTCATTTTCAATAAAAAAAATTCAAATTCTTCCAGCTCATTCTATTTTTGTCCAACATTGTATTGGGTCGATGCATTGTGCGCTGTAAAAACGCAGTAGATACATACTTTTTGACCCCCTGTACACGTCAGATATAAGGCAGTGATTGCATACTTTACGAATATATTCTCAAAATAGCAACTTATTACTTTAATACGTATATTTATGTGATGTATCTCTCCGTATTTACTTTGATCATCGACATAAGTGATTCTTTCCGGTTCCATCTTTGGTCCATTTCGCCTGGTATATGTCGTCAGTGGCGTCCGTCGGTGGGGTCGGGACTCCTTTCAAAGGAGTGGATGCCAATTTTCTCTCATATTTTTTGTCACATATTAGATTACGGGACCGTAAACGTCCCAGCTCGAATGGTATTGGCGTAGGGCCCAAGGGACCCTTGCCAACAGCAAAAAAAAAACATCACGAGAGCAGACAAACTCCAAACCTAAAGGGCTTACGGGGCACATACTTTCGGGCTACGTTCTGATACGGCCGCCTCCCGACTTTTTATGAAATGTCGTAAGCCTTTAATATTGTATTAGTTTTTCTTTCCGTGGTTGTTTTGCCAAATTGTGTCACCTCTGTATACATATAGGACTTTCTGTGTTCTTTTTCACAGAACATTTACTGTTCCTTTAACTTTTTGATACTGTGTAATGTTCAGTACTGTTTGGTTGCAGCTAATCAGTATAGATTGGGAGTTAATTGAACTGGACACGTAGAAAATTGCAATTAAGTAATTCCATTGTCACTCGTCTATAGATAGAGCGTTGCCCGCTGGCTAGGCCCCTCGTTACCGTCGCTGCTGATCCTGTCGCAGTGCAGAGTGCGGCGCGCCGCCCCCAGGATCGCCAGGCTCGCCTCCGCGTCCCGCTATTTGTCACAATGATTGAAGCGGCTTCTCCGGGATATACATGTCCTCGGAGCGATTGCCGCAATTAATCACCAAGCTCTGGGGCAATTTCATTTCGCGTTGTCGAGCAGAACGTACGACACAGAGATTCATCTGACCGGACTTTTTTGCACCCCTTGCCCCCCCCCCCCACCGCTTTTCCCAACTCCGTTTTTTAAGTGGTATATCAATTTCTTCGGATTATCGTTTTAAATTGGTTGGTTACGTTTTGTAAAATGACAATAATTGTATTTTGGTTTAGGAAAATTGAACCTTATGCATCTTAAACCAGTCGACAAAAGAATGAAAATGAACGACAAATTTCGATAGTAATATAAGTTATAATCGGTTTTACCATGAACTGAACTCAGAATTACGGAACTTGCAAAGTGTGGTGCTCGTTTTAGTCGATCAGTTGAAACGTCATAGGAGTGGATCATTAATCACCCCACAGGGGGCGCTCGTTCCGAGTAGATGTCATTGGTGGTCCCTACTTCCAATGGTGACTAGACTAGAGTGTCCAAGTGAACGAACAGCGGCGGTCGGATTTGATAAAAAGCAAAACTAAAATAGTCGTTCGGGATTTAGTACTCCAGTTGCCCCCCCGACCTGCGTCACAGAGATTCATTGAAGATTTACCACGCCACTCGCTTGACGCAGATAAACTACCCCTAGACTTCATTTAACCAGAGCAATTTACTTAGATTATCGATGTTTGCCGCAGTCGTGCAGAATTGTTTCCATTACAACTTATGCTAATAGTCGTATTGCCAAACTAATATTGGCTTTTAAGAAAAAAATGCATGATTACAGTGATGATTACACCGTTCATCAATAAATAATGAGGTGACGTGATGTTTGCGCACCCTCTCATGTAATGGCACAGATAAATATTCATCAAACGTCCGAATGCAAAGCAAGGTCCATAATGGACCGCTCTCCGGTGCGTTGAGTGTTAGCCAAATAAATCAATTTGACGTTATTTAGTGCAATGTCGTGTACGCTTCAATTCTAGACACTTCTCCCATGATATGGATCAGTTGGCGCTTATGTATGTTGATCCAATCATATAATATGACACTACATGCACACCATCATATTGAAACCACTGTGCAATCAGATAGATTGGCGCAGTCCATTAGAATTATATTACATAATTGGCGCAGCCGACTAGTATAGTAGTATTGGTGGAGATATGTATGGATGTTATTTCATCTTCAAACATTTACAATAGGGAAACGTCTGAGCTGGACGATAAATCTTTTGTTGTCCGACGCCCGGAAAATTGTCAAAGATATTCGTTTCATATTTAGCGCGGATGATGCATACTGATATATCGCGCGCACGCGAGATGGCGTACATTATGCATGTTCAGGCAGGCGAGAGCCATGACACGTTTTGCATAATCGTCCATGGCTGCTGAGTCCTTACACTTCGGCGGGGGATGTGACTGTGTGAATGACAGATGAAAACTGTTATTTAAGTTGAAACAGAAAAATCGTGTTCGTTCATGTTATCTGAAGCAATTTCGGTATCCCATCCAAGCCTACGATGTTTACGCATTACCTACTGAGAGTTTCGTATACCTCGAAGGTTTTAAAAAAAAAACTCCCCTTGGGGTTCTATTACCTCAAATCGCCACAATTACCAGCACGATTTATCACATTTAGAATAAGTCTAATTCAGTAAGCATAACAAATTACAACCGCTATCTGTGAAAGGGCCATGCTAGATGTTGTCTCTTTGTTTGTCCCTTTTGTTTTGAACCTGCGGCGTGCTGTCGGAGACCCCTCCAGGCGATTTAATTACAGAGAGTGCACCGTTGAGTGCGTGCGACCTCCCCAATTCCGGGGGTACAATCCCCGTAACGCTACCGCAGGCAGGCCGCCAGTTGCGATCTCATTCGTGAACCTCCTACCCGTAAAGCAGACCTACGTATTAGAACGAAGGAAGTTGCTCGTTTTGTCTCTGCTAAGAGGAGGTAATTCCAAACGGAGATGTCGTACTTCCTTCTTCCCCCAAGATCATTCCCCACCCCTTCCCTTCGAAGGGGGGGACCCCCTCCACCACAATCATGGGATCTAATACTATAAAATTCGTATATATTATACGAAATTTATGGTATTATATACAAAAAAACTGCGACTGTCGCGACTAGACCATTCCCGGGGGTGATTGATGGTGTATCAACGAATATCAATCATGTTTTTGCATGCCGATATGCAGCACGTCGCTCACGAACCGCGCGCTGTGTGCATTAAAAGCACTTTCGGCGAGAGATAGTTCCGATGTTGCCGGCAGATGGCGACGTTGTCGCGCTGATATAACCTTCGCGATGATATGTATAACTATCGCGACTGCGCCATTCTACCCACCCATTAGCGGAAATGTTTACGATTATCTGCGCACGATAGCGACGTAATATATTTCGCGAATATGTGGTTCTTTTCCGGGGGTTTTGTTTTCGCTTTGGTGCCGTCGGTAATAAAGATACATTATCGGATAGTCTACAAATCAAAAAAAAAATATGTCGACGTGATTGTATCTGGTGCTTTTTTGTGTTAAATTTATGGTAGATCTGTGAATGCACGAGATTAATTTTGGCGTGGAGATGTGCTATGAAGTTGTAGTTGATTTAAAGTTAGATGTGTGCGGCGAAGTTGCAGCGCAATAGGATGCGCAGTAGACCATTTTACCAATCATGGGCGGAGAGTGTTTGGGAGATTGAAACGCATTCATGAAATCTGTTTTGATATAAAAATTGAATAAAGCAGATTTGTACGTCTGTCGTAATTCATCGCTGAAAACATAATTATTATTGAAAACTCAATCGAAGTTAGGGAGCGCATGCTGCTAAATAATAATAAAATTCCTGAAATCTCGAACGTATCCGAGCGTATTAGTTTATGTTTGACCTTGTTTACATATTATGATAGTTACATATTATGATAGTACTAATAGTAATACCTACCAAAACGGCAGTTCTTCAAACATTTTACTCCATTAATTCTAACTTCCAACATAATTACAGAAGTCACTTGAACTACAATTTTATTGTCATTGGGAACATCGGGACATTATATTTCGCAATTTCCAGTAGTTCAAACTTCAAAATGTGTGAAAGAAAAGGATTTTTGTGATTTTTCCGTTTTAAAACCGCTCTGGACCGAGCCGCCCCATTTCAGAATTATTCAAGGTCAAATGATGTCACACTGCACATATTTTGTGGCGTTGGTGTTGTACGGAAGTCCGCTTCTGAGTGTAAAGTATCTCTAATAGGTCTTTAACAGGTGTGCAATGTTATAAAAATAGCCATGAAGAACATAACGAATTTCACTGATACTTTTTGCGCATCTCTACTGTTGAAGTACGGTAAAATCAACATGATCGATAATGTAATTAGATCTTAGTTCCTTCCCTTGTTACTACCACTAATACTTTACTGTGTTACGGTAAGAAATGAAGGTGCGAGTTTATTAGCGCGTGCTGCCCCCCTATGTGGTCGCTAGCGAGCGAATCGCGTGCACCGCCGTTCTAACCACTTATTTATAAATTTAATTTTGCCATCGTAAAAATGCATTACGACGTTTAATTTCCCGTACGAAATACGAGGCCTGGGCGGGCCCCGTACCTTTATCGACCATTTTTAAATTGCTAGTTGTCATTCGTCACGTATGGTCGGCGTACCAACATGCTAAACGTCAAACCGATAATGGAACTACCGATTTTTTTTTTGTTCTCTAGAGTCTAGATGAAAATTGTTAAAGTTATTTAGTTAATGTTAACATTAGCTTTGTTTGTTGGGTTTTCTTGTGTCTACTCAGACTAGAGCAGGATGACGTCGAAATCCTGTATTAGTGTATGTTAGAATAAAGTTATGTGGTTATGGGTCCCGACGCAGGGCTGCCATACCCGTTCGTCACTAAACTAGCTCATGACAATTGCTTGAACAAAGCCATTATCATCTTCGTAATATCTACTATAAACTACTATAAAATTTTCAAGATAATTAATACCCAAGATGAATATAGTGATGAATATAGTGTCGATATATAATTAATCATTACCTTCTACCGTTCGAGATTATAGAACGGGGAAGCAATCAATCAATTTGATACCGTCGTCAGGGGAAATAATAGTTACGAACTGTTGTAATGTCGTTAGCGGCTACGGACTGAGTGCAGCGCCGCACTTACAAGATGCGGCAGTCTCGAGTACCAGCGCGACAACACGGGGTCGAACGCCAGGTTCAATTATCCGATTAAGCCGTTGTATTGACACCCTTGCGCCAACGAGGCAACTGCATCGGAGACAGAAGTTACAATTTCGCGGTAACCACATTAAGTTTCCCATCGTCTACGCCGATTCTATCATCTGCACCAATCCTATCGTCTGCGCCAATCTATCGGTTGCGCCAATCCTATCGGCTGCGCCAACATGTAGTATTCCCCCCAATAATATCCTATCGACTGCGCCATGAATATTTTGTAGAAAGAAAGAATTATTTCCGCTGTCATCATTGTTGTAAAGCGTTGTCGACGTGTCGGTATAAAAATTTACGCTTATCGGCGCAAACATGATTACGTACGCGCGCGTGCATGCCGTCAGAATGTCACCCGCAAAAACAAATCCAATTACGTCCATCAAATTTTACGTTAATTACGTACAATTTCACGGGTCGTGTGAATGCGGCGGATTTTCCCCGAAATTAGGGTGTCTGGGACATACTAAAGGGTTGCAATCGGGATCACATTAAATTTTATATCATCAGAAGGAAGTACAGTGATATATCCCGCTAAACATAACCTCGTTCTTTCTTTTCCAGGCGCTGAAGATGACGTACATCGTTTTACGGGGAACGACAGCCACACAGACTACTTCCGGTTGGTGATGCGAGACGGAGAGTCACTTATAGTGGGCGGAAGGTGAGTTTCTGGCATCTTTTCTCGCACACGATACGTGGATACTTTATTTTTTGTTTCTCTCTGCCGTGGCCATCGAAAACTAACCCCCTCTGTAAGGGAGGCGATCCTTTTACGGAAAATCTCTCGCCCGGATATTGTTTCGCGATGGTCTCGTGCCACTTTGATGTTTCTTCTTAACGACTTTGACCACACGACCGGAATTTATCGAAAAATCTTTACGTTAGCCAGCCGATGGCCAGACGGGAAAGAGAAAACCCTGAAGAGGTTTTTTGCTGGGTGTTATTGCTTTATGGGAAGAGACATACTTTTTTAATTGTCGGTTTTGTTATTTATAGCAAATGATATAGATAATAGAGTCCTTTATAAACCACTTCAAAATTGCTCTGAAGGGAGCACACATCTTCTCCATTAAACCTAGCTAGTACCTATATTAAGTCGTCGTAAAGGTCGTCTTCGAATGAATTAATTAACGAGCACTCTCGTACGAATTCGGCGTGGATTAAGGCCCTAAATAAGTCACCAATCGCGCAACTCATTACCGGAGGACGTATCCTGCATCCCGACTTATCCCAGTTTCTTAATCGGGACTCAGAACTTCTCCCGCAACTTGATTATCCTCACCAGCCAACTATTTCCCATTTCGTTCAGTTCGCCGAAGTACGGCTTTGTCGCTAGCGGCGCCCCCTTTGTACGATTTCGCGAATTAATTGAATATATTGGAATGAGGATTGATTAGGAACTATATTATAGGTAAAATCACTAGTTTGTAAAACATTTTCTTTTCTTAATCTTTGTTCCCATGAGCTATGTTTTCTTTTTTTCGAGCCCGGTGTTGCAATTACTCTACAGATGGCGCTGATTCGTTCATCTTAAGGCGTTCCACAGGCATGGATGATGATAATACTACCTCTCTAAACATAAATTCTGTTTCAAATTATAATTAAACGTGTAAAACTCTCGTTTGACAAAAAAAAATCTTTGTCCCATCGCAAAAAGACAAACATTAGAGTGGTAATAACACGAAAATTGTCTTCCTTTTGCGCAAATTTTCCGGAACTCCGTTCGTCGGTCCATCGGGCGCTAATGAAAAATAAACAAAAGGGAAATTAGTGGTCCATTATTTTATTTAACAGGCGCCAAAATGGGGCTTGCTCGCCATCCTCTCGTTTTCTTTCCGCCCGTTTCATTTTGAGCCGCGGGGTGAAAAAAATCCGTCGCTGCCCGAGAGAGAGAGCGAACGGGATCTGGGAAATCTCAGGGCCGGCTCCCGAAAAGGAAATTAAATAACGTTAGCGCGCTTAGGCAATTATAACAAAGGGCGAATTACACGTTTCGAGAGGCCCTTTGTACAACCGGGCCCGACCTAGATTTGATAGGGAATTAGCTTTCCTTCATTTAAGAGAGTTTTTTTTCTTTGCCGGAGTAAGATCGATTCGCGAGCGATCAATTGTGAATTTTCCATTACCTTAAGGCGATTCCAGATGAAATTAAATGCCTATTTTCACGACCTATTTTGCCCTTTTCAAACGGGTTCTTTCTTTTCTTTACAAAGAGATTGTTGAAGATACTTTTCTTCACTTTTCTTTTGTTAATTGTTGTAGTTTTTCACTATTTTCTGGGTTAGACTAATAGTAAGTAATAGTTAATCTGACAGTTATTAAATGACACTTTCAGTTCTTAAATAACAAGTTTGCGGGAAATATGTATTCTGTATGTAAATGGTAGTAACCAAGTAACAACTGTGGATCTGACAGTTCCAAAATATTTTCTACTTGTCATCGCAATAGATCTGTTGGATGTGATGTCGAATTTTAATGCAATAAATACAATTAACGATGTGAAAATTAAGTATGACGTCAATTAAATATTTCTATTTTTTACAATTAAAACTGCAGGAGAAAAAGAAGTACTTTTTAGTGAAATTTACAAGATTATTCCCCATTCGAAGTTCCAGATTTCTTTATGAAACAGTACAGACTGTCGAAAGATCTCGTGATAAATTTAATAGAAGAAATGGGAGAGTTTGTTCAAGACAGTACCCAAAGAACAAAAAATCCACTCCAGCTAAAGGTTTCTTGTAAATTTATATACAGTGTCGGCCAGTTTCAGACGCCGTATACCCCATAAGAGAGAGCAAGAAAGCAATATAAAGCGGTCACTGCATGCCCCCACCAAGCGACATGAACCAACCACGAGGCCATGCTAACGCGGTGCCTGAATTGGTGGGGATGTGTTTCAAACGTTCTATCTCGCACTCGCACAAACCTGATGCGGCGGCTGGAACTGGCCGACACTGTATGTATTTACTGTCGACTGTTACAAAACCAGCATAGAACAAGATATTTCTTTGTCTGTAAGCCAACCGGTAGTGAGGAGATTTATCAAAGAAATAAGTAGGTCTTTCGCATCATTTGCTGCCCAGAGATGTATTAAATATTCAACAGTACATGATTTTATCAGTGTTAAAATAGGGTTTCCCTGCTAAACTCATTTGTTACGCGGCTGGAACTGGCCGACACTGTATGTATTTACTGTCGACTGTTACTAAACCAGCATAGAACAAGATATTTCTTTGTCTGTAAGCCAACCGGTAGTGAGGAGACTTATCAAAGAATTAAGTAGGTCTTTCGCATCATTTGCTGCCCAGAGATGTATTAAATATTCAACAGTACATGATTTTATCAGTGTTAAAATAGGGTTTCCCTGCTAAACTCATTTGTTACGCGGCTGGAACTGGCCGACACTGTATGTATTTACTGTCGACTGTTACTAAACCAGCATAGAACAAGATATTTCTTTGTCTGTAAGCCAACCGGTAGTGAGGAGACTTATCAAAGAAATAAGTAGGTCTTTCGCATCATTTGCTACCCAGAGATGTATTAAATATTCAACAGTACATGATTTTATCAGTGTTAAAATAGGGTTTCCCTGCTAAACTCATTTGTTACCCATCTTGATTGTATACAAGAATAAAATAATCGTATTTTAGGTTTGTGGACAAGCCGAACTTCCCTAATGTAATTCCGATTGCAACACTGATTTCAGTCACATTCAAGCAAAAAAAGTCAAAAATAGTGACGTTTGAATAATTCACACACTAAAACTTAACCTTCACAGCAACTGAATAGTAACTTTCATACAGAATTGTAGTGATTGTATAGTGTGTGAACTCAGTGCATAATGATGATTGTGTATCACCACTAGCTTCTAACTAATTAAGCATTGTTTGTCGCCATAATGAAGGAGCATCATACATGCACTAGCCTGTAAGCCATCATCCCAATTTGCATTTCATTAGCGGCACTAATGAATGAATGCGCAACCGCCGAAATGATTCGCTCAAATTGTCCCGGACAATTAGCCTCTGCGGGCCAAATTGAGATAGTGTGCGACCATCTAGTTACGGGAATATACATCCCTACCGAAACCCGTCCGCTGCCCTAATACAAAGGGATATACGCGCACATGGACGGAATATGGGCTACTAAACGAAAATTTAGTTAGACATGCTGTGTGTCTCTCCTAAGCCTGCACTGTTACACACCTGAGTATGTATTAATATCAGCGAATATATAGTCCCAGGGACGAGTGGCTCTAGCGGTAGAGCGCTGCTCTCCTGCTAGGAAGTCTTGGGTTCAAATCCAGGCGTCAGCTAGCTGAAGATCCTCGTTCCACCGCCTTTCGCAAGAGGCGTAAAACCGTGGGTGCCGGCAACCAGTTGAACACCTCTGGTTGTGTCGTAGTCCCAAATGCGAGGTGTACTACTGATACAGTTCAAGTCAAATTACTTTGAATCAAAACAACGAATGTCTAAACATTTCTCTGTGTACACAGATATTTTTTTTAATATAAATTCATAAAAAAATACGACATTAATAAATAAAGTGGCGCGGATGCGCGATATGTAATAGTTATAAACACCGCGTAGCCACTAAATAACGACTAACGCAAGCTTTTTGCGCTCTCGCATCCCGATGGGAAAACAAAGGGACATTAATAGATTAAACGGTTGACGTTTAAAATGTGAATTGATAGCGACGCGTAAATAAATTATTTAATAAAACGGGGCGCGGGGGATGCAGGCGGGTCGAGAGGGGGTTGTTGCTATCGTATATCGGGGTCGCATTGTCCAAATACACGCCCAATAAATTATGCAGCCTATATGCGAAACGAAATAACAGTTATTGTTTCACAGTTGATTAATTTATAATAAAATCGCATTACCGTATGCGTTCGCTACTATCAGCGACATCCATATTTAATCAGAATGTCAAAGAATTTATAATTGCGAAATGGTGGAGGTGCGAACGAGATTATTTGTAGGAGGTCAAAATGGCGGGCACCACCACGACTCCCTAACATGGTAGCATTTTGGCCTAGCGCGGTCTAAGGCTTTAATTACTGGTCAAAATTCTAATTCATCAAATCTCTTCCAATTTATTCGAAGGCAAAACTAACTGGGTTCTTTTTCTTGAACCTTGTGAACACATTTTCTGACTACTAACTGACGCGTTTAAGTATTTAACATTTAATAAGGGCTGATAAAGCAAGACTACTCAAATGAAACGAAACACTTATCAAAACAATAACATCTATTAACAATAATAATCAACAATCCCGTTTGATAGGTTACATAGAAAAATGAATGAGGCTTTGAACATAATGACGCTTAATTGAAACCAGAAGTTGATTTAGACAGATACACTTTTTAGCAGAAATATGAATAATTTAATTTACAATGAAATGCGAGACGAGTTGAAAAGACTTACCAGGGATAAACTTAAGCGCCTAAGAACGCTCCACAAAACGTGTACTTTACATGACGGTGGTTGAAATGAGAAGAGACAAAGATGTGTTCGTTTGCATCCCTTGACCCCAAAGGAAGCCGGAAGCATTTCTTCTTAGCCAATGGCAACACTTCAAATTTAAACTTATAAACACGCGGTCAAATCCTAAACCAGATGTTCAACTGAACACCAAAACTTCGATATTCTCGAACATTCTACCCTGTGTACATCGCGCTTAATTTGATCATATCTTAATAAATAAATAATGGGTTCCGACCCATTACATATTCACGATATATGGCAAAGACGAAAAAGTATACACCACTCAGACGTAATGAAAAGCAGAAACTAAATGTAACGACCACAGCAATAAAAATAAAGATAAGACACCCTGGCTGGTACCTAGAATGGAAGAGCAACACGCCATCCACTGTTATTAGTGATGACCCATTTTATCTTTAGCATGATGGCAATATTCTAGCTTCCTCCACCAAAACGCCTCCATGTTCACCAAAAACTTTACGAGAATAAGAAGAATCCTCGATCTGATACACCTAAACCGTTTAACCTACAAAAGAAATCCATAAATATATGCACCAACAATGTGGGCACATTTCCTTTTTGGCGTGAACTGGGAGGGGTACGGTGGGATGGAGAAGTAAAGTGTCCCCATTCGGTTTTAATAACGTCTCAGGACCAATATTTACGACGTAGATAAGACGCGTTGTGCCGCCGCGGGCACAATGTTTGTATCAGAACCAGTCTCGTTCTGCTGTTATGGGTATGTATGCTCGCGCTCGTGTTCGCGGTATGTATGCCCCCTCATCGCGAGGTTTCGGTGTAAATACAAACTGCGACAATGCGGGGAAACTGTAGGGTGGCTGCGGGGTCGACAGGGACGCTCTATATCTCTCCCCAATACGACTTCATTGTGTGACCCATTTTATTCCAGTTTGCCACTATCTCTGGAGACAGCTATACAAAGATATTTTCTTGACAGCGTTATTCTATGTTTACGAGAAAATATATATCTGATATTTATTTTAAGTTATACTATTTATTCAAAACATTTTATTTAATTGGGTATCGTAAATTTATTTATGCATAGAATTGACAAGAGAGGTTAGAAGGCCGCCTCCACATTCAAGGCTTACCCTAAAGCGCTTAAATCACGATAGAAAACGTCGAAGTTGCGAAGCAAGCACCATTTACCTGTAATTTCGGTAATTAAATGCAAATAAGAAGCAATTTGACCCGAGGGGATAAATTCCTGGTATCATCCACTTCTCCCTGGGGATACGCATGCAAATTAAGATTCACGGCGCTAGGGTTGGAGTCTGGAATGATTATAGGACCTAGAAAGGACGATGACGACCGCCACGACCTAAAAGACGATGGCCTATCACGATAATGCGTTGCTTGCCTCCGTTGGTTCTAATTACTGTTCGATAACCTCACCGTTACATTACAACTGAGACTGCAGCGCCCTCCTGTTAATCTTGACGCTAAGTTCGACGAACTTGACGCCCTAATGGAACTATGGTGTTCGTATAGTCACCCTGTGTGTCTTTTTGGTCTAATGCATCGATCTACTTACCGAAATAAACTAAAGTTGGTATTCTTAACTAAAGACTTGACATTTGATACATGAACTAATTAACCAATATTAACCAATTACGACCTATAGTGTTAATAATGGTTATATTTACCATTGTAATCACTCGGTTAGCATATCGGTTGCATTTTATTTGCTCGATTTGCGTAGACAATGCTACACAACCAACACATACCCCGCTTTGTCGTTTTAATATAATATGCGAGCGGACGAATTTAAAATGCAAATTCTGGTTGCTACGCAAGCGCCCTCTGTGCGGCTTTCGGTCATTATTATCAATAACGTAACCGAATAACCCGCTACGTGTGCCGAGCGCAGGAAAAACGCCCTTTTGTCCACCGGACAACGTTCAATATGCACACTACCGCTTGGACATTAACGATTTACGTATCTTTGTTTAGAAATGTTCGAATTTCGAACCGAAGGGGTATTATCCACGTGAAAAAAAAGTTTTAGCATTGTAAAGAACACGCCCAGTAACCCTTTGGTGACAGTTATGTGTCCTCTAAGACGATTCAAACCCAGGCGAAGGCATAACTGCCAGACTTCGACCTATATCAATGGTATTTTATTCAGTTTTTGCTCCCTTTTTGTTCCTGGGTCTTTTTCTATGCCCTCCACGTGTCTTAGCAGTAATTTACACCACTGAACTTTAGTACGATATCAAATCGACTTGTACAAACTGATTTTTTACCGACTGGTAATGTTAGAGTATTTAAAAAAAAGAAAAGTGGTAGTGGTACCACTTCCAGGCACCGAACGGTTTTAAGCATTGATTTATGTTAACCAGGCACGATATATAAAGGAAATTGCGAGGGGTGTGGGGACAAGGAAGCTTACGTATCACTTCCGGCGCTAATATTCCTTCCAGACGTAGTGGTGGCGGTATTTGGAGTCGTGTTCTCCAAGTCAGCACGTGAAGTGGTCATGTGCTCTTGGGGGGTGGGAGGCGGGGCTGGAGGTGTTCCTTCTGAGCTCGAATGAGGCCATTAACAAGGCATTCGGTTCCGCATATCGAGTTCCCGATGTTATAATAGATTATTATGCAACCAAAGCAAAGCGTATGATTACAGTAGTCGTGTTATCGTAAATCTTGAGTGTATCGGGTGATTGGATGAGTTTAATGGCTCTATATTTGTTTGGTGTGGTTCCACAACAATCCTGGGTTTCCTCATAATCCTTGTAAGTCACCCATGAAATAAATCACTTATGTATAGATGTAAACAAACAATATACGAACACTCAATATCGTCAAACTTATATAGCGGTAATATGTGGCAAAAGACGTGAGAAACTGTTAGCGCCATCTGTAAAGTAATTGCAAAACTTTCTATGTATCTCTCAGAGTAAGAATCTTGGGTCAAGAAACTGTTTTTTTGTTGAAGCATATATATCTTTCGCCCAACGCAATATTTTTGTTGTTCTAAGACGAACGTCTACTTTTTTATAGAAGAATAACTTTTTCTTCGTCAGAGAAAAATATACTTAACATAAACATACTAAATTCTTATTAAAATAAAATATTATTTGGATAGAAAAAGTTCAGTGTACCCAAGAACATCATCAAAAGTCGATCAATTACCCTAACGATAAACACAAGCACTGCTAACGCGTCTAAAATCTGACTAAATAAACACTTTTGCGCTTCTGGCCTACTCTTGAAGAGGCACTGAACCGGTCAGTTTAAACTTAGTTTGTCGGGCGATGATGGTCTTATTCGTATGTTTGCACAACCAATAGTAGGATGACTAAAGGGCGCTCTAATCGAAGGACCGACGTGCGGTGAGGCGTACCAAGTTTCAGGACCAGTTTCTGTCTTAGAGGTTGCGCTGGAGTGTGTGTGTGTAGCTGTCCGTTCACCCGGAAAACTGGAGGTCCGTAGCTCAGGAATCCGGTTGACGGGCCGGATGCGTTACATGCGGCATTAGGCCGTAGATTAGAGCGGATTATACGGTCACTAAGCCGCCAAAGAATGTCGAGAATTTCGGGGGTTGGCGGATTTAGGGGATTTTATCGGGGGGTTGGGGGGTATGTGCGTTACGTAAATCTTTTTTCGGAGTGGTTAAGGCCGAGATTAATTGATTTTTGGTGCAGTTCTGATGTGTTAGGGTCACAATAATAAATAAACTTAGCTTAGGTCAGGAATGTTGTACAGATCCCTTAAGTTGGGAGTGTATATTTTGGCTGTAAAATGTAGAATTCAATGTAGAATGAATGCAAAGTTAATTCAATAAAATTTCCTCCTGAAAACGGTATTTGGTAAACAGGCAAGTTTTTCATCTTTCAATCCGTTTTTACTTTTAGTCAGTCTAGCTATTCTACTAGGGGTAATGTTTCACTTTACGCGGTCCGTAACGGTGTCTGAAAACGGGCAAAATTTACATCGTAGATCACCGCTTAACGGCGAAAGTATTCAGAACTGCCAGACAACAAAGTGCGCTTGGACGACTTCGCCCAAGGAGATGCACCGTACCCGTACCTAGCAACCGTAAATCTTCACAACTCGAGCGAAAGGTTTGCAAGAGGTAATTGATAACATGTTTTCTTACCACCCCATGAAAAATACACCCAGACAGCTACTTTTCTATTAGTTATCCTTGGTTTTATCGATGAACTCATTATATATGACTTACAAAAACTGTAGGGTAATTGAGAGATCTCATATTAAATCCAATTCAACTTTATATGTTTTAATTTGGCGGGAGTAATTGAAACGAAACGAGATCAGGCGACTGGAGATTGGCCTAATTAACGTTTAATCCAGAAGAAACTGACACGACCCGACTTCGGAAAAGATAACATCAGAATTAAACGAAGTCGACGAGAAAGTTTCTCTATTAGGTCTAGGGAGCTGCAGCGGCGGCGGTCGAATTTGCATAGTGGCGTCGGCGGCGGCCGCATTCGTTTCTTGTTCGCGTCAGTTACCCGCGCTAACGAGCTGTCAAATTGGAACACGAATTTTAACTGTTCCAATCCGAGAACCGGCTCCTCCGCCAAAGTTGGTCGACTCCGCGAAAATAAATTCCCCGCCTTTGTGGCTTGCGAGAACTTTGATATTTCCGTATATAAAGGTGCAAGCTTTAATTAATTGGGAGTTTTGATGACATAATGCGATTTATTAATTAAGATTTTGAGCGCGCGGTCTATAGGATACACAGGAAATCGTAAAGCCTTAGAGAAAAGTTTATTGAGGAACCGCGTAATTAAAATTTAACTCGAAATAAAGTTGTAGCCCATACTTACGTAGTTCAAATTTTCTTTGAACTAGTTCAATCACAACTTGAATAATCCTTTTGCTGCTCAAATATGTATTTATTCTGATATTTCCAAACCTCTACCGCTTGCTTTTCAACCATAAATGTTAGTCAACGTATTCTGTTCTTTATTTGACTAAACTCATCGTCGGTGTATATGTTCGTGAACAAAAATATCATTTTTATTAATAATACTATTTTCTGGTCTTATTTTTCTCTGTATACCTACCAATTCTGAATTACGTCACTTTTTGAGATTGACAACGTTATTATAAAATTTCCAATATTGTACATACATGAAAGATTTCTGAGTTATATTATATGTAAAAAAAACACCCCGTTATTACATTAGAGGAGTCGTGTTCAGTCTGTATGAAAATTGACATTTTTATTAAATAGCAAAATTTAATATCACGCGGTTTTTTCATATCTTTCACCATAGACACAGCACTCTTCGTTATCCTGACTACAAAGCACGTAATTTATTATAATATTTCCCCTAAAACCACACTTTAGAACAAAACCAGCAACAAATTAAATCCCTAAAACCATTAAAACACCCAAAAGCCAAAATGGCGGATGCGCCGGTGACTGAATACGTACACCCGTGCGGGTCAATTAATTAATTAAACGTTCGCCATCGATGCAGGTCATAAGTTGAACTACCGCCACCGAACCAGACTGCGATTTAAGTTAGTCGCAGTGGCGTAGCGCACATATGGCACCTATGTGTCGTCGGTACTGCAACGATAAATTGCAGGCTCACATTTGAGCAGTACGACTTATTGCCTGCAGAGATCGCTTTATTGTCCGTCCGGGGAAAGGCAAGCGTACCGTCCATCGCCCCCTTCCCCCCTCGCGCGGCGCTGTTTCATTTCTAATATTAGTTTGGGCAAGTGCTCGTGTAATTATTGCGAGTGCCTGAACGGTGATGGGGGTGGCGCGGAGGGGGCAAATTTCATTTCGGTTTGACATATTGTGACCTGTACGTTGTCCGTCGTGATGTCTTGGTAAATGTTTAATATAGGGACATCGATTATTAAGTTAGTTAGGTCGAAATATGCAGTCCAGTATTTCGATAAAGTTTAGGTCATATTGTAGAGTCTAGATTATAGATATTTGTAACTAGAGCCTTACGAAGTTACGAGGGAAAGATATTCTAGGTGATTTAATGTACACTGAAGTCGAAAATATGTATTTAATGGTTCAAATAATAGATTGAATGATATCCTCATTAATATTTGATCAGTTGTAATTCGAATGCCACATTGAAATAACTATATTATTAGTAGAATCCAAAATAATATATCACTGCATAACATTGCTATGCAATTTCCCCAATAATGAAAAATAAATGTGTAAAAATAGGTAGAGAGGACACAGTCCCTCATAACGCTATTGGTATTCTATGTAGCCGACGATGTTGTCCAATATTAATATTTGCTTTTTTTTCTAGGTAAGCAGACACACATACATCACATGGTATCATCGTAAGTGCGCAAAATAATTAGAAATACGAACATAGATTACAATTCTTCGATTAGGTACTTCTTTAATTCGTTTTACCATAAATAAAGCCCGTCGCACACTAGTAACTTTATTATTGATCAACTTATAGATTGCCCATCTAAGAAATTGCTACTAATTTTTAGAGATACCTGCATGTTGCATCAGTGCATGTCCATTGATTATTAAACAAAAGGAAAATTACAAAAAAATGCAGTTTTGGCTTCATCCCCTTGTTAGTTACCTACTTGTCTTCTAGATTCCTGCCAGGACAATCTTTTAATTTAATATTATACAATTCTAGAGTCTTTTTCATTTAGTAAACGAAGACGGTAACCCGCTCCGTCGATGTGTTTTATTTTGATGATTTTTTTTTAGTTTCTGCAACTAAATCGACAGCATGCGGCGAGCTTAAACGTAAACCTTGACATTTTAAGGGGTGGCGTTTTCACTATTACCCCGTTCTATACATAAACGCCATCAACGCCATCAGCACCCCATTTGTTATTCTAACAAATGATATTTTGAGGAACCAGCGGTGCGAACGACGCGATAGGGTTGTTATTGTTTGCATGTGCTGGCGATATCACGAAAACGATTCTGTATATAACTATAAACAATATAACGTAATTATTTATTTGGACTAGTTCCCACCATCTCAATTATAATTTATAAATAACACCGCAGAGAGGCGGTGGCAGGCAGAGAGAACCTTATTTGACAATTTTAACATGTGTCGTTGGAATCGTAGGGAAAGTATTAATTTAATTAATTTTTATGGTTGTATCATCTCAAACAATATATTTAATAACCCAGAACAACGTAACACTGGTCGGTCTATTTAGAAAAGGAGTTTTTAGCCGTACTTTGAGCATATGAATAGTTTTCACCTTAGTTGTATGGGGCAATATTTTAATTAAGTTCTTTTGTACTTGAATACAAATATTATAGTACAAACACTACAATATATAGGTACAAATACTACATAAGATCAGAGGGAATATCTATGTGGGTGTCCGTGTATTGAACCACCTAGCCTCGTGACAGCTAGACCTGCATAAAATTACAATTTTTGTTTTCTTCTGGCGCGGGAGATTTCCATTTTGTATGGCTTTCTCGTGTCATACACGTCGCAAACACCGGATATATAAACGCAGATGCGCCATTTCTATGACTGCGATTTATATTCAACATTTTGCTTGGTCCTCACTCTACGTTCTATTCTTATGGATCGATTGCTATGCGTACTTTGGAGTAATACGTATTGCTATATGTACTTTTTTTTCGGTAATACATAAATAGCATATGTAAATACCAACAAGAAGCAAAACATCAATGAAACAATTTATTAAAGATCAGGAAAAAATCAGCTGTCTGTATGCTCGTGCTCGATCACCTTATTTCTACAACACATTCCTCTAGAACTACCCGTTAATTGTTCCACACTTATATGACTTTCTTCATTGTCCGATGATGGTGGTGTATTTCGATTCAATAAGACTCTTGTCTCTTCCTCTAAGGTCTGTTTTCTTCTGCTGTTGCGACTCTCCACTTCTTCCGCCTAATACGCTTTTCTCCTGCATCACACTCCTTTATACTTTTTATCAGTCCCAGTTCTTTTATCTAAATCAGACATTTCTTCCAAAATTTTACAAAGTGGTGGACAAAAAGTAGCGTTTATTGAAAACAATACCTGACACTTACCCATATGTACTTCGGAGTAGTACGTATAGTTATTACACCGAAATATAGGTGTTAATACATTCAGAGTGTGTAAATTTTGGGATCTGGAAGGTACAGTGGTTACAAGACGGTCGGATATATTGGGAAAACGTCTGTTGGTTGGCACAGCTTACGCGGGCTTTAAATGTCGATTTAGTCGGTAGTTGTTATGCTAACATTGGTAATAGCTTGCTGAGCATGTGTTGTTAGTTGGAGATTTGAATTTATTATGACTAGAGATATACCAGACACTATGTATTTAATACTTAATCAATAATTAGCTTTCTCTATACAGGTTGTAACAGGTTTTAGAGCATAAACATTGAGGGATAATATAATGTTTATATGGAGTATATTTTGCTCTGATGAAGAAAATGATATTCTTCTACATATAAAAAGAGTAAGACGTTCGTTTTACATCAATTGGGTGAAAAATATACATGCTTCAACGAACAAACAGTTTCTTGACCCAACGGTATACGTACGTATCGCTTAAAACAGACGTAATTCCTTTCAAGCAGGTCCTTCATACTTAAAACAAGGAAACGTAATACTTGGAACATCAAGAAAATCATATCCTTACTCTGAGAATTTTATATTTTACTTGAACCAACCAAATGATTTTTCTGCGGATATAGAAACAAAAAATTATCCAATTTCAACAAATGTATTTTATACAAAATTTTCATACTGCATCACTCAACTCCAATGGTCGAAACATGAAATATCGACGTACGAGTTACAGACTAGAGTCCACGCCACTCGGCTGTCGTTATCGAAATGACCGTATATTCGAGAAGTTTAGCAATACTTGGTTAGAACATGTGTGGACCAATGAAAATCCAGCACACAATACACGAACTATTTCCCGCTCTGGAAACTTTATGCATTCAAGGAAACTGGCGACGGCGAAAGGACGTAATAACGTCTAGAATAAATCTCTGTCGATCAAAATCCAGCGGGGTTTGATGGGGTTGGCGGGGGGGGAGTAGCGACGCGGTCGGTTTCAATTACATCCTTGAAGTTTTTCGCGTTCGCTCGAATTTTCCCGGAATTCTTTTGCAGTTGTCGGAGTGGGGCGCGCGCCAAAACTTTTTTCATATCCGTCAAAGGAGCGAGGAAAAAATGGATGATACGCTTATCGTCAAGATATCCGATAAGGTGAAGGACGCCGTTTTTTTTTATACCATTTTATATGAAACGGCGTCTTCGTGTAACATCTTTACGTAAAAACGTGACTTTGGACCTGAAACGCCTTTCATAATTTCATTAAATTTACTCATCAATAAATAATATATAGCTAGAAATATATTCGATGAAATTCTTGGTCACTTCTTCTGTTCCGGGTGACCTTTCGGGGGGTTGCAAAAGAAATAACCCCATAATTTACGGTAACGCTTGTTCGGGGCAGTGGATATTTGTTTTGCGTGGAGAGGGTCCTCGAATTTGGGCAGGGCGAGTGCCCTCGTAGAGCCCCGGACCGCGTGACGAACAGTCATCCCTTACGGGGCGAAATTTTTAAGGGCACTTACCCTCTTTACCGGAATAATGACCGCACACGGCTCCTCAAGTCCTTTTCCCCGCTTTTTTTGTCATCTTTGTGGACCTCTTCTTCCGTTTCCCTACCTTCCAGTCATTGTGTTCATTATCCACTTTCGTAGTTCCAACGATTTCCAACGAATGGTTGAAGAAATCGAAATATATATATATATATATATATATATATATATATATATATATATATATATATAAAGGAGATATTCAAAAAGGAGGTTTCTTTTTTCCATCTCGATTGTTGATACCAAATGAAAAAAAAATCTTGATATTTTTTTTCTTTGTTTTCTATCATTTGTGCCTCTTTTTAATGACGTCTGGATTGGGAAAAATCGGCTTTAAGGAGAATCCCTTTATTGCGACCTCTCTTTCGAATCGGGCCGCCATGATTATCGTTTTGCTGCGAAGCCCATTCGGGGGTGTCTGGCGTTGGGGGTGTGCAGACACTCCCGAAGACTCTCGCATTGTTAAAAGAGCGGGAGTCATCGTAATTTGCCATCCCATTAGGTAGGTGGGCTTTTTGCCGATGCGGCTGCGGTTGTCGTACCCCCCTGCACCGCCCCTACACCCCCTGCATCATCCGTACCCGGCCCCTGATAACGTCTGTACCCAGACGAGACCATTAGAGACTTTTTTTGCTTTTTTCTTCACAGATAAAATAATTGGATCCATTCTTTTTTTGTTATTAGATATTCGTTTATTTATTCTCTGATAAAATTATAATTTAGGTTGAATATAATAAAATATTCTGTATTTATGTCAAAGTTGTATTAATGTTTTGAATTAACGGATGATGAAAATTAATGCACTTACCTGTATACGTTTTCTATACTAATCTAATAGTAATTTATTATTACCATGTCTATTAAGTTTAATGTCCAACAAAGAAAAGGTTCTAAACACATTATCCTTTCCTGTGGTGAATTGAATATTGTCATTATAGGAATTCAAACACTTTAATGTAAAATCGATTTGATTCTCAGACAATTGTGAATTACAAAGAATTGAAAGGGTAATTTTGTAATAATACGGTTGAAAATTAATCATAACAAATCATAACAAAAAATTTAACTTTTAATTTAATCGACTAAGGTATATTGTGGTATCATTAGTCAATTTTCTGTCAAAATTATTATTAACTATTAGGATTTTAGGACTTTTAGGAAAATTTGACGAATTTACTTCAAGTCAAAGAAAGATCAATGTCAAATGGTGTCAGACAAAGCTTTGGTTGCCGCAAAGAAATTATTTCTTTGGTAAGATGTATTAAATTCAAAGCTATCATATTCTATAAACATTAATTAATTAAATTACAATAATAACATAATATTTTCAAAAGAAATGAATGATTTACTTCCAAGAACTCTACGTTTCTTTTGAATAAAAAATCTTCTTTTACTGTTTGACAATTTAGTACTTAATCTTTCTTCCATTATTTTATCATGTTTGAAAAACACCATAAACGATTATGGTGGACTCATCAGATTATTTTCCCCACGGAAAACTAAAGTAATGACTACAGAATATATAAAAATACTTGGTAAACCAATTACTTCCGAGTTCTTCTACTAAATGTGCAACTAGACGTTTGAACTAGACGAGAGTAGTTAAGTTAAATAGGGCCAGTTATCTTCTCCACTGCTGAAAACGATGGACGCAGTCTAGGGAGTAAAAGAGAGAGCTAGAGGGAGGAAGGGACATAAATTGTGACCTGCATTCGCGATGTAAATGAGTTAGGAATGTTCATTATCTGAATTGTCTGCCTGTAACGCGATATCTACGCGAAATGAGACACGACTCTGCTGCTAGCTGCATCCCCCGCTTTCCAACTTTACGTACGCCACTGTACAGACAAAATAAAAACTTAGAGTACCTACGATCGGTAAAAATGAAATAATGGGCGCGTTCAGTGATCTCAGCGGTTATCAATGGTCGCGTTCACTAACAATCAACGGTTATTCTGCAAAACTTGTTATTTAACTAGCTACTCTTATTAGAGTAAATCAAGTCAAGTGCGGGGAATGCTCCCGTTTGAAGGCATTAATGAGCCACTTCACGTATTGTTCACACAATAATCAAAGAAGGGCTTTAATCATTTAACATCAAGCCGGCTCGTTACGCTAAAACCATCCGCCCTAAAACACCCCAACCCCCGGAATTGCGATCTCAATTACTTCCGTGAAAGGGTTGCGAACCCTTCCAAAAAACTCCCTTCAGACTCAGACATCTCCCTTCCGCAACAGTTTTAAACTTTTCGGAAACTCGTCAAGGTCAGATTTTTGGGACTTCGGCGGCGCTTCCGCTTCCGGTATTTCTCCCCCTTCCATCCTTAGACGTCTTATTCCGATTGGTGTAATTAAGCCCTACTGGCCGTGGCAAGGGTTCCACTGACAGTTATGTGACACACGGATGTTCTAATTAGGCTGACCCACTGTGTAAATTCGCGCAACGGTCAAAAGGGTTCTTGCGAAATACTGTGCAAAGGCCTAATTTGTCGGGGAAAGGGGAGGACCTAATACTAAAGTTTGAGTAGAATAATCTTGTAGATCGCCTAAAAATACTGCAATACGTCGATAGTGCATTGACACCACGTTGTGTGATAATGCAAGCCCCATTATAATTCAGAACATGGTAGATACCACCGTAGAACGGGGTTTAGATAAGCGCCCTAAGGATGTAAGGTAAAGTCCTTCGTTTCGTTTCCATTCCTCGGGCTCAGACATCGTCGAGATCGGCTAAGATGGGGCACCGTTGAACAAGACGTCCGTGTAATCTAAACAAAGCTACCAGTTTTATCAAAAGTCACGACGTGACGTCAATATTAGACGGCCGGAAGGCGGGGAGCGCGCCCCACGATGGCAGAGAAGACCTTAGCTTAGCTGGGGACGGCGCAACGCTAAAACCGGAAAGGAAAAAGTAAATTGGATAGTTGTGTGCGGGCGGCATTTTTTATACGAGTCCTCCTCGTGACGTGCCTACACCACGAGAAAACAAGTCCGCGACGATGTGAATTGATGACCGTTTAACATTCGTATCTTCTTCGCTGTTTTCGCTATTTGCTAGAGATCTATTGTGGTTAAGAATTTTTTATTTGGCTCAATTGCAGTACTCCACACTATCCCTCACGAGTGAAGCGATACTAATCGTTTATCCAGTGAGAGTTGGCAGTAAAAATAGTCGCGAAAGATCGTATCGGTAATCTGTACACTTGGGGCTTTTTGATGATCGTTTTTACGTGACGAAGTCTTGAGTCTGACTAGACTCCAGGGCTGCTGTTGAAGAAGAAGAAGCGTAGCGTCATCCAGCGAGAAAATGCTTCTCCGTAGGGGCAGATTGAACTTTAAACTGCATCCGTCTGCACGCAAAAACCGTATATCCTGGAGCGACGTAAGAACCTCATCCATATTCGACGCGAGCTGACGTCGTTTGCTGCTTCCAGATGCTGTAATGCCACTTCTTGTCGGCAGCCTTGAGAGATTATGCACTTATCGGTGTTTGTTATGGTCGTTAACCACTTGAGAGAAGTTTAGTTAACCATAGAACACCCTGTAGATGTTAGTCTTTAGTATGTCTTCTGAAACGTCTGCCGCTTTTGGTAGAATCTCGAAGATTGCAAGCGAGGCTGATGGCGAGACATTAGGAGTTGAAAAGGCCGATTTTTTGGTGGTCGTAAGGAACGAGAGAAAAAAGTACGGACAGAAGAGACGGAAAAATGCGCTTCGGTAGCGACCGATTCCATTTACCGGTCTAATTGGCAATCAGTTCACGGATCGGCACAACAATTGTTGAAAAATACCGCCGTCCGTCCGCGGTCCACCGCAATATCGGTAACAATTGCCGCGACGATACGACCGTCGTATGTTTCCGGTCAATTCTATAACGTCGGCTTTCAATAATTCAAAAGGTTCCCTCCTCCTGCGTCCAGTTATCTTGTCCAATTCAAGCAGTGCATCCAGGTTATATTGGGGTTTTCCTTTGCGGACAATGCAATTTTTCTGCCGAACGTCGAAATTTTCTCTTGTTGTCAAGCTGTAACATACGTGTATCCATTTTATAACTTCTTAACATACCTATGCAAGGCTAGATAAACCGTAATTGCTAATTTGTATACTTTCACTATATATTAACATATATTAACTTTGATATCTATTTCCGGTATAAGCGGAAGTCCGCAATTACTGAAACTAATTTTAAATTGTGAGAACATTGTCCTCTATACCACACCGCAGGACAGCAATCCTATGACGACTGATAAAAAAGCCAGCGAAATTAAAAATGGAAAATTCGTATTGGGTCACTATTGATGACTTGACACGTCTCATATGACAACAAGTAAAATATTTTCTAGTATTAATACTTGAATGGTGGTGTGTTTAATGGTCGTAGGGGGTAATAAACGGGGTTATGTTCGAATAAGGGGTGGAGTTAGCAGTAGTACGGAGCCTCTGGGATGGCAATTCGCCTCGACAGCGAAAATTTATCGCTATGATTTAGCGTTTCTCTCCTGATTAAAACGCGGTAGCGTCGATATCGGCGAACGGAACGAAAGATAGACCTTCCGTTTATACTGCGATGCCTTGGCTTAATTTCATTAAGCCATAAGGGAAACGGCCTGATGGACGATTTGAAAATTTTACAAGCCATTATAGACGCGCAGTTTATCCGGATATTGCCTCGGGGACACTGGAAGAACCGGCCCTAATATCGGATGGATCTGGAAAAGTTATCAGCAAAGATTTAAGACCGAAATGCAATCGTATTTTCTCCGAGATCCACGCTCTCTATTCAGTCAGCTGTATTCAGATCGGACACAGGTTGAAATTGAAATCGCAAACTACACGTATGGATATATAGTGTAGCCCAAGGCGAACAGTACTAAAGCTGGACATTTTTCTCATAGCGGATATAGTATAAGATATTCCGCATTTTCCATGAAGGCGAATTTTTCCAACGGTGCATACACGAGCCTGATGTACTGTCAGTCTTATCTGTTATCTGCACAAACCTGTGGTATTCGAGCAACAATAAGTTAGGGATTCTACAAGTAATAAAGTAATATATTTTGTTTTTGTTTCATTTGAAATAAAAATCTATCTAAACACTATGTTTGGTTTTTAATCAAAGTCCCATGATTATAATCCAAACATAATAAAATAATGATTTAAGTAAATCTCAATAGAAATGACGGTTGGTATCTGCATCACAGCTGGAAAGCACTTTTACGATCACCACAGCCAATCACAGCTACCCCCAATCGCCCTCTCAACAAATAGTTGTTTGACTACCTGCGCAGGTGCCTGCGCCATGTACCATTGTTTCATTCAATTTTTATAGTTACTATAATAGTTACTAAATCAGTTATTTTAGCAAATATTTCAAAACGAAACCCTGAATTTCACTTGTTTGCATATCTAAACGATCACCAATGGTATATCGATAAGTTTAAACAACCTGTATAACATCAGTAACCCCTTGAAATTATCGTAAAATTACATCATTTAATCCCTGTATTGCTATAATATGGAGCATGGTAACCAGCACGTAACAAATCGATACTAATGCAGTTTGTAGAGGTTGTAGGTCAGCAAGCTAACTGCATAACCGACCGAATACTAATTGTTATTAATGGCAAGTTATAATGGAACACAGAGGCCAGAAAAAAACTACCCTCGAATTGTCAATTTGATACACGTGTTAATTACGGTTTATTACCCTATCACAATACGGGTTAGTATCATATCGACCCCTAGTTTAAGGAGTGGAGGTAAACTGTACACGTATACAGTCGCGTAATTTTAATAAATCCGTAATTAAAATTAATTTTTAAAATTCAATTCACGAACTGTGGGTTGGGGTAATGTATAAGCACGCTACGCAGTTTTGACAGTTAATTTGTATCAGAATCAAGCACCCCTCATCCCCACCATAGCAAGAACTCACCCCCTACCCTTTATATTCCCCCTCCCTTCCCTTTTATCACCCCCACCCCTTTATATCACCCCCTCCCTTCAGTTTCGCTACAGTAAATTCGAATTGAAATATTAAGTTAATTTATTTCGTTGGCGCTTTCGCTTGTAATTATTTTTATCCCGCGTTGTTGTTTTTTGTTGTTGGAAACCGGAAGCGGAAAGAGCGGAAACCCGATCGATCGCCGCCCCCCCCCCCCCCCCCCCCCCCAATTTCCAAAAAGTGAATTAATTTAATTTTGTCTGCATTATAAAATAAACAATGTTAATGCAATATGTATTCGGTAATAGTGAACGCCTGTCGTATTTTATAAATCGGGAAATTGTTTATTTATCGGAACCGGTTTAGTTTGCCTAAAATAATGGTTTATTATTTTTGGGGTATTATAATTATTTGTTGATGAGTGTATATTTGAGTTTCGATTTACTAAATTTAACTGCATGGAGGGAAAAATTTATTTGATACAATACGAATATCTTTGAGTGAAGAATATGTTGTTTCTATATCACCCGAAAGATCATTTGGTTTCTTGATTTAGTGCTCTGAGCAGGTAACCAAAATACGTCAAATTTGAATGACTGAATATTCATTTGCGAGGTGTATTCCTGCAAATTACTACAATTATAATATTTTTTTAACGTCAAAGTAACCAAATTTGGTAATAATCATCATTAAATACGAATTTAAACATTCCCAATCGTTAAATCTTCACGTTCGAGTGCCGTCGAATGGTGCGGCGCCCTGATGCTCATTAGTTCGCCGTTAAATGATGTTCAATTAATGCACCCCCACGTGGAAAAGCCACCTCTGTCAAACCGGTCACCATTGTCGAGCTCCGTCTAGCGGAGCACTCGAAAACTGGAGGCTGGAAATGAGCGTGAGATTTAAATAACTTCCAGACTCGTGTCGGATTAATTAAGAGGTTATGAAGGGTGGCGTAGGAGCGTTCACCCCTTAAAGTTTAACACCCCAAGTTGCATTTCTTCGGTGAACATTGGAATGGAAGCGTCTCCTCAAGTTAGATATGGTGGAAGTACTGGTGTCAGGTGTGGGGTTAGTCCTTCCCACTTGGCACACAATGATAGAGTTATATTAGACCAATATTTTTTTGTCTTGGTGCAATATTGATTACATATTTTAGTCTATATTGTCGCAATCATGTTTTTAAGTTGACAGATAACATTTAAATTGTAATAACCAATCAATATTAGACCAATCATGCTTTTGAATTACCAAAAAAACAGTCTACACTGTATCGCTTAAAGCCCTCTTTATATATTGGGAGAATATTATCTCGCATAATATTTATAGAAGGCATTTCAAAAATATATAATTTCCCGAGATAACATTCATGCAGGTTGCTGTTGGGCTGGTTGCTGCTTGACGCCACTACTTCTGTGGGCGATGGACAGTTCTAATAAGAGCTGTTGGCGACGTCACAAAGGGTCGGAATAATAATAAAAAAGATGAAACGGGGCCCTTTGAAAAAGTGTATGCACAAAAGATCGCGACCCGAAATTAAAACGTAACGTGGTAATAAAGGGCTTCTGAGGGCAGCAGTGGCACATTGTTACCGTCGCGTAATTAAAATTTAACGAATTTAATAACAGAGCTTGCACTGGTGCGCGACGGGCACCCGGCTTAGATTACCAAGGGGGTTGGGGGTTTAAATTTGACGGGAATAACTATAGAAGCGGAGATTTCCTTGGAAAATAAACACAATAAATTTTGAATTTTTAAAATTATACTGCCACTCTGCCACATGGTCTAGCTCCAGCGTATTTCTTCTACTTATATATTATTATATACTAGGACAGGGTTATTGATAATGCGTCATTATTACACCCGGACACTAAGTTTATTAAAGCACTTAGTGGTAATAAACAGATATCAATCCAAACAGTGACTCAGCCTTTCCGTAATTGGACGACTACTTCCAGTCGTAATCTACCTAAGAGCCTCAAGTAGTTAATTGAAATCGCGCCCATTTGTACCGTTTGTATAACGCTATAATTAACGATTAACATCACCCCAAGGAAGCGATGTATCTATATTTTACACAAGCCTATCATAATTCGTAATTTTGTCCTTTTTTATCCCCTGCAAAACAGTTATTATTACACAGGGTAAAAAAAAACACGAGCGTAATTACTTTTTCTTCGCCTTGTAATGAATCATTAAGGCTTAATGAAGGGACGTGAAGAGGCATTAGGAGATATTGCCGCATCGTTTTACCATAAGAATAACAATTAATGGCGGCAGTAAAGCTGTCTGGGGAATAATGATGCATTATCTTCCCTTTTAGTGTTATTGCTTAGCTAGATCTACGGGTTTGAGGATCACATAACAGTTTTAGGAGAGAAAGAGGCGTCTCTCAATTGTGATAAAAGCAGGATAAAACAAAATCTATCTAATTTAAAAGAATTCGGGCTAATCATATTCATGATGCAATTTCATCTTATCTAAGCGAAGCAAAACAAGACTAAATAGGGGTTGTTGTATAAACCTTGGGCGAACATACAGCAGTATTCTTAATTGCTTAATTTATTTTATTGCCTGAACTAAGTCCGACGGCTTTACGTCTTACATAAAGTATATGTTTGCCTTGCAAAGTATGCGGGATGTTCAACCCACAGTCTGCCCTCCTCCTCAGTCTGCTACCCCTCTTCAGGCCGTAACTTCTAGCGCGAGAACCACTTCAAGCTTTACAAAGAACACATCCAGACACGGGGTACTGCAAAACAGTCAGTCTTAGTTCAAACTCAATTTCAGTTTTTGTATGACGAGTTCAGACAGTACTGTGTATGTATATGTACAGTTGGGTCGCGATATAAAGTGCAGCGCTGGGAAAATTTCCATGCCATACCCATGCTAATATAGACACATTATGCAAATAATCGGCGCTGCTGAATTTGCATATATATAAGAAGTAGTTTGAAGGAATTATATCGCCGCTACACGGCAAAACCTAGTTTCTTTTAATGGATAATTACGTTTGCTTTGCATACAGCCCTGGTGACATTTTTGCCCACTGTTAAAGCAAAGTAAAACGACGTACCTATTCTTCCATCAAACTCTTACTATTTTTGTACACTTTTGTGACAGTGGTTAACTTCCCACTTTTCCCGGATAGAATACAACAAAAGGATTGATTTAATTGGCCTTGGGGCTAGACAAGGCGTATCCTGGAAGTCGCACAGGAAGAAATCAGCTCTTCTGAAGCGTGCGCTGAAAGCCCCAACGTCTTATCTCAGTATAAAAGTCTCCGGAGCACGAAAAAACCGTGACATTTTTTCCGAGTTCTAATTCCGCAGTGTGGAACAAAGGCGACGGGGCGAAAGGCTGCCTTTCTTCTTTACAAACCCTCCACCCCGACCCACCCTATCTCCGCCACCACCGCCACCACTTTGTTTCATTTTACTGGAACGGAAACGACAGAAGTTCTTTGCATCTTCCTTAAGCTGCGCCATTTATTACCGTCCATTGTGAACGTTCCGGATTATCTCCGTTCCTTGCTGTGTGTGAAGACGTCGACGCTGATAACGCACCCGCTGGAAGGGGTGCGGAGGGTGGAGACGGGAAAAAATCGGGACGCATCACATTTTTCAATATATTTATGCGACGGAGTTTTTGTTGACGGGCAGCGGCGTGAGATAAGCGAACCGTCACGGGATAACTGATTCTTTGGTCATTAATTTAGTGAGAGATTGCCTTTAAGAAGGTCCTGGCAACACGCAGGACCTAGTCATGCCGAAAGAATTGCGATAAAAATAATACAATGCCCATTAATAATACAGTTTGACAATCAGTCTGTACATCTTTTGGCTGTTAAATAAAAATACTTCGTCAGAAAATAGTTATGTTAATTTCTCTGTACTGACTGCTGTGTCGTTAACAATGATCACAGTTTCGGTTGCAAAACCATATAGGACCCGATATTGGCCCATCTGGTGCAGATAGAGGACAAAGTGCAGATAGAGGACAAAGTTCAGCATGCATACGCTGTGATTATCGCACTGCAACTTTGCTGTGTTTCAACGATTAGAACAGGACATTTTAATGTCTGTACAGCGCGTTGTTGCCAACATTACGAGAACCCGTTACCGTACAGAACTGTACCAGCTTATGAACCCGTTTCAAATTGTAATGTTCGTGTGCTTAGTCTTTAAATCTTTGAATTTAGAATTTAGATTAAAACCTGTGGTATATTTACCATGTGGTATATTTTTTACTTTCCAATTGACTTACCGAAATATTTTTCTATACAGTTCCTATCTATGCGTTCTACGTTCACATATTTCCTTCCTTTTCCTACGATAGTTAGCAAAAACAGCCATTTGTAATACTTTATCAATCGGAGGAAAAGATGTGAAGTTGCTCTATGAGTAGCTTCTTAAAAACTACACGAAACACTACCAGATGGAGGAAGTACTAGGCAATATTAGGTTGGGGTCTAGAGTAGCTGTGGCTTCACGAAATTCAATAATAGCAAAAGTGTTTAGATACTTGTGGCAATAATTTAGTCGCAAAGTTGGATAGACAACCCCCGATTTTTCTACAGTTTGTTAAAATGATTTTAAAACATGCTCCAGCGTAATTCATAAAAAGACGATGGTTTAGAACGGCGGGGAAAATTCACAAGAAGTAGTTGTCCCCGGGTGGTTTCAAACTCTATTTTATTTGCAAAGAAGTAATTTAAAAAGTGCTTTTAAATTATCTTCCCGAGTCGTGAGTCCTGCGGGCCCATATAAAATCAAATAACCGCTCGCTGGCTGGCTGGTTGCTTGCTTCCTTCTTCTTTCGCATTTTCGTTAAAAAGGAGAACGCCGCCGCGACACAGCGCCATCTACAGGGATGCAGTAAACCCGCCGTCCCCGCAGATAATTACATAAACAACAAGGCGACACAATGCAATTAGAGACAACGTAAAAACAAAGCGAGTAAGTCGAGTGGACAAACTATTCTCGTCCTTTCTCTCCCTCCTTCTATCTCGTTCTTTCTCTCAATCGACCCACCCTTCTGCAACCCTTGGATACCGCACTAGACAGCCCCGGGACAACGGAGACTTTCAAATTAGAGGGAAAACGAGTGGAAAACACAATGCAACCCGATAATTGTGGACGCTTCGAATTACCAGAGTGCGCGCTTCGCGTTCCTAGTGAACGTAGTGAACCGTAAATGAAACTGTTATAACGGAGAATAACATTTAAAGGGACTTTTATCCATCGGTTATTGTGCACCGAAGTGTCCCGTTATGTGAGAACGCTCTTCTATTCAGAAGTGGGACGCGGGCGGTTATTGCTTCTGATAGGTCCTGCTTGCGACGATATGATACTTACTATCGCGATAATGAACGAATCATATTGATTGAATTATAACGATCGAGAGGGGTTTTAAAACGGAAAAGTCACAAAAATTATTTTCTTTCACACATTTTGAAGTTTGAACTACTGGAAATTGCGAAATATAATGTCCCAATGTTCCCAATGACAATAAAATTGAAGTGACTTTTGTAATTATGTTGGAGGTTAGAATTAATGGAGTAAAAAGAACTGCCATTTTGGTAGGTATTACTATTAAATGTCATACATTGAAAAATTTTTAAATAGAAATTCCTTGGGTTCGTTTTAGCGTTAACGATTAACGTTAGCGATATTCATGACAAAAGAACTGACTATTTTTATGACTTTACACACCTGTTGAAAGTATAAGACCTTTTCTTCATACAAAAATTCGAATTCCGGCTGTCACAGTATGTATACAAGGTCAAACATAACCTAACACGCTCGGATACGTTCGAGATTTCAGGAATTTTATTATTGTTTAGCAGCATGAGCTCCCTAACTTCGATTGAGTTTTGAATAATAATTATTTTTTCAGCGATGAATTACTACAGACGTACAAATCTTCTTTATTCAATTCCTATATCAAAACACATTTCATGAACGCGTTCCAATCTCCCAAACACTCTCCGCCCATGATTGGTAAAATGGTCTACTGCGCATCCTAATGCGGTGCAACTTCACCGCGCACATTTAAGTTCAAATCAACTCTACAGTTTCTGTCCCACTGAACTGTCTCAGTTTATTGGTTCGGCAATATTTTTTCTTAGTTATTGAACCGCATTTTCGTCGTATAACCCTTACATTACAGGGTGTATTATCGTTATCCTCGCTCTGTCACACACACATGCATACAAAGACACACATACACACACAGACAGACTCTGTCGTAAATTCGACTGTCCTTTTGTAGCTCTTTCGGCGACAAGCCAGCGAATTTAAATTAGTTGACAGTGAGGGTGGTTTGTTGTATCTGGCATACGAGCAAGAGGAGATTGCGTGCTTCTGCTCGAGAAGATAAGCGAATTACTGTGTGCGAATACAACGTACAGCGGCGGGGTGTAGGCGGTCTACCACTCTCGCTCACGTATGTGTGTGTATTTGAGAGGCCGTATTATGTTTTCGAGCACACGCAGCTCGATTAAGCCCGTCTCGGCGTAAATAATATCTCTGGATACGTTACGATACATCCCTAAGTAGCACGTATGGCTAAAGCCCTTTCATACACGCTTCGTTGTTCCACTAATTCCCACTTTGTGAGCGGTCCAGAATTGTTTGATACGTTGGATGTTATTCCGAGACAGATTCCGAGCTATATATATTTCATCTAGCAAGTTTGCCATATACACCCTGTATAGTGTATATTCCTCTATACAGGGTGTATAACAGATAGTTGTTATACGAAATTACTGATACATTATAAAGTTTGTGAGAGCAAAATAAACCGTCTTAATTTCGTAGTAGTGCAGATGTTGCATCCTCCCCCCTAAAATACTAGGTCATCCCCTTGCGGAAAAAGGAAATTACACGCGGCTGGACTGGAAATGGGGTAGTTAGTGGAGCTAGCTGGGTAATGCAAACGCCCGGGAGAGGGCGTCCAATCGTCCCGTAGCATCCCGCGCCGATTTTATTTAAAATTCGTTTCCCATAAGTGTCTCGGCTAAATGTCCTTCCGACTGCGCCACTGTCTTTCAACCGGCTCGGAAAGGTTTTGGGGGCAAAGTCTGCACGAATTCGGTTTTATGAGGGTATGGGGCGATAGTCTACTCAAAATTAAATTCACTTGGGTCGATGGTAACACGGACAGGGGACTTTGCTATGTTGTGAGTCGATTTCCACGTTTGAAAATTGTTTCTATGAACATTGTACATCAACCATTAACATTTTTAATTAATATATTTCTTATTATTTCCAGGAACTTAGTGTACAACCTCACGATCACAGAGCTGGCGGAACAACAGAGACTCCAGTGGTACTCAAACGATCAAGACAAGAAAATGTGTGAGATGAAGGGAAAAGATGAGGTAAGGTTCTATTTGAAATTATTTGGAAAAGAAAGACTTTTCAGATTTGAGTGAAAAGATTATGTGTTTGAATCAAAAACGTGCGGTTTCATTAAAAATTACTGCTATGTCTACCGGCGGGGAGATGGCGCTGGCAGTCTCTAGGCACGCGTTGGCTTAGTTTGAGCTTATATAAGCTGAACTATGAAAAGCGAGCGATATTCTGGTTTCTCTTCAACGTTCATACAAGTAAGATCGCTTTGAATTTAGTAAATCTTACCAAAGAAATAAAATCTTTGCGGCAACCAAAGCTTTATTTGCCACTATTTAACATTGATCTTTCTTTGACTTGGAAGCAAATTCGTTTCATGAAAATTTGTTTTTTGTCTCTGTGTATACAACATATTATTATCAGACCATAAAAGTTTCTTTTTCATAATAATAATTAATAATAATAATACGTACGTAAAATTATGCAGCCAACTCCGTCATACTCATAATGCAAAAGGTGTGTTAAATCATTTAAGGTAGTTTTGTCGCCTCGCGCAGCTAAACTTTGCTAACCACGTTATAATATTTAACGAGAAGTTTTAATTATATTTGAAAAAGCTCCACATTTCATAGCCAAACTTTGTTGACACTGCATAATGTTTAAGTACGCAGCATAATGTGATGAAATTGCATTTTAAATACTAATTTTTTAATAATTTAATTCGTCTAGATCGGACAGGATTTACTTGCTATATTAATGTAACACAAATTTAATATCACTGGGATGTGTGTGGATACCCTTCTTTGTGATATTTATGTGGACAGATCTCGTTAATAACTAATAACAGTCCGCAATTTCATTGTTGCTCTTTGAACAGTGTTAAAGATTTTTGTGAACCACTTTCTTGAAGTACGTTGCCTAAATTTGAATCCATATGTTGCTTTACTTAATTTTATCTATAAAAACTTCTTGTGCGGAACAATGTGTGCAGAATCTTCTGCCGATGAAACTAGTTTTCCGGGCGATAGTTTTCTGCGCTCGAGAAGTATATATATTTATTTACAGGGAGAAAATGGGTGTAGTTTTCGCGAGCGTATATGAAGCGAACGAGTTACTCTACTATAGCTAGCTAGCTGGTGGATCTTCCATAATTGAAGTCGATATTTCGAAACATCTGCACCATATGAATACAGGAGGTTTTACGACGCTGCAGAAAGGAACCTCCTTCAACTGCTTCCCCGCACTTCCTTCGATACAACTTTTTATGAGGACAACTTTTATTGGGAGTATCCCCGAACTTTGTTTACGTTTGACGATAAAAATGTTACGATTATATTTCTGGTTCTCTTTCTGTGGGTGTATTTCGGAAGGAGAACTACAGTAATTCATTTTCTTTGATACACAGTATATTTTTCCCTCGACGAGAGATTTCAGAGTGTATTGTTCTACTGGTTTCGTTGTTCAAGCTACCTAATGGTGAAGAACTTTGTTACTTCAACTGATTCTTTTCTAAATTCATTACTTATGAATGAAATATTTCATATTTGATACCAATAGGTACTGTGGGGTTATTTAAAAGGCATGGTTATCTAAATCATCATAGATTTCTCTCTTTTCAACCGTAATCCAATGAAACATTGCAGGCCGAAAGAAAAGCACGAAAAATCGCGTGGAACTTTTCGCTTTCCCACTTTTCTTCTTATTCGCAAATCCGTGATTCCGTCGACTCTGTACACCATCAATCATCGTATATGCGGCACCACGGCAAAGGAACAACGGACAAGATAAAGCTGTTTGCGCCGTTATTATTGCAAGAGGACGGCGACCGGCTTTCACCGGGGCCGGTTGCCGGGCCATTGTGTTTTCTCCTCGCGACGAAAATACGAACGTCTAACCTCGACAATTGTAACATTAATTCTCAACTTGTCTGCAATTTCTTGTCGTTTCTCTCTCTCTCGGACGTCGGACGTCTAGTTGGTCCGTTGTCACAATATTCGGCAAGATAAATCGTCAGCGTGCAATTAGATTTTAAGCTATGTTACTCGAATTTATGAAATATAAATATAATATAAATAACGAAACAGGTAGTGGAACGCACTGGGTTGCCTATGGTTACCATAGCTATCAAAATAATATTACTTAAGCATTCATCTTCTCATAATATCGGTCACCGATTCACTCTTAGTGTATAACAGGCGTATTAAATATGCAAAAGCAGCAGACGGCTAAATCCTCGGGCCATTATAAGCGAGTCCTGAAACCTAACGATCAGTAATTAGTCCAGAACAGGCAACGTTTGCCACTATAATCGCTATGATAGCGCCCAGAAAATTACTCCACTCTTAATCTCAACCGCTCTGAGCTGTAGAAGTACGCCAAATCCCGTTTTGCAATTCGGTACTACCGCCGCCCCGAACAACCGCCGCCCAAACTGCCCCCGCTTGGAAAATTGAAGATTATCTATGAACTTGTTCGTTGGATTCCGTCGAGCTGACACAAAATTAAAAGGATTCCGATGGGCGGTGAGGAGGGCGGTATAACCACTCAAACCCTTAGTCATCGCGTCCTTTTGTACTTTACCGCCACCGGTGGCGGCGGAGCTTCGCTCAGCATTGCACCACCGATTGCCGGAACAGTGGAGGTAGTAATTGTCTGGTCGGGGCTGGAGGGGTGTTAATTAATGTTATTTGCTTGGCGAGCTATACCGAATGCCGCCGCTCCCGCCGCCACTACCGCCCCCGCCAACGTCGCGCCTCCAGTTTTGCATATCTACGAGGGACATATGGAAATTATTCGGGAGAGGTGTGAGAAATTATATAGCCAAGCGTAATTAAACTGGAAGGAAGCTGTGTGGTAATGGTTATAATACTGCAGTGTGTCTACGATGCTGTTAAAAATCTATTCTGCCGACTGCTATATATATATATATATATAAATATGGCAGGTCCTATTAAATAATTAACTCCTAGTATATTTAAATTTCGAATAATCACTTCTTCTCATCGTTCATCGCGTATCGTAAACCAGCTAGGGCCTCGTCATATTTCACGAGGAAAGTATTTTTCAACTCTAATTAAAAATACAAGGCCGACTGGAGGTCAGATTAAACGGCATCAGCTCATTTGCTCGCCCATGCATCATCAGGCCTGAAAGGCTTCCAGGCCCCCGCAAAAATAATGCCGACTGAAAACGAGGTCGAGGGTTAACCCGGTCCCAGGGGCATTGTAAATTTTCCAACTTTAATTGTAATTTATGAAATTTGCAGACTCCACGCGAAAAAAAAATTTTTTAGATTACGTTTAAAAATAAAAATTCGGTCGCATGTGATTTGCGTACGACTTTGTTCTTCACACAGAGAAAATAATGCTCAGTTCAAGTCAAATTACTTTGAATCAAAACAACGGTTGATTTCCATATCCACGAAATAACTATTCACTTCTTTGCCAAGACAAAATTTTCTCAGTAGAAGCGGGTTGAGTGCTTAATTCAAGATAAATTTAGTTGCAATGAATAAATTATTAAGTCACATCAAACAGTCATCAACTACAAAGAACTATATGTAGTTTTGAATGAAACTTTGTAGTATTACTTCAAATATTTAAACATTTCGACCAAATTAATATTGTTTTATTTCAACCATTGTATGGATTAAAGAGGATAATAATTATTAGAATAAGTAATTGGTTGTTTTGCTTGGAAAAACAAATGTTTCAGAAAAAGATTTTTAGGTTTGGTTCATCACCTTCCGTGTTCTGAATAGAGTATTTCATTCTCACTGCAAGTAACTGTCATTTTAAATGAAATGCGATTAATTATTCAGAGTAAGAAATAGTAATTTACATTCAACATAATATATTGATTTGAAGTGAATAATTTTGTTGTTTTGTTCAAAATATCTACCGCTGCTGCAACGGAGTAAAAAAGTTCATATATACCAATACAGTAATTTATTATAAAAATAAAACATACATTCAAAATAAGTACAAAATACATTCAAAAATATAAAAGAATTAAATGTTATCTGATACATTTCAAAGTATTAAATGCATATAATAATTAAATAATACCTCTGGTGAATTTGTTGTCATTGATTTGCATCTCTTACTGTGGACCATGCTGTAAGAACACCTTGGTCCATTGTATGCAGTACTGTAGGAACTTCAGTAATGCATCATTTGCACCTGTGGTGAAATATAATATTTACATACATATGATAGATATATACGGTTTCTCACCTCAGATGTTTCCAAAGCTAATAGCTTCACAGCTTCCCGGAAAGCAATTCGATCTCCAATAGCCGGAATAAGTTCTTTTACTTCTTCCTCTATAAGTTTTCTTATGTTTTCCGCAGTTATTTTATTGCCTCGAAAATATAGAATGCATATAGTGTATTAACATTTTCATAAAAAGTAGTTATACGCATATACTTACTGTCAAATATCGGTATCAGATGATCTAATGAGATTGATTTTAAAAAATCATCCCCGGTGTCCATTATCACATGTGATAACTGATAAGGATAAATCACAATATAATCAAGAGTATACAAGCCCGACAACCCCGTATAACACACACACACAGAATTGCTAACATAAATAAGTCATCTTGTACCAGTATTCTTTCGTTGATAAAAATTATTATCGTGCTAACTCGGTTCGGACACCCATCTAATAACTGAAAATCGACAAAATAACACTTAAATTTAACGACTGTGAGTGGTTCCGGGTATCCTTCTTAAGAGGGGTAGGTACCCTAATTGGGTACTTGTGTAGACATTTAACTTGAACCCGGATGTTACGTGAACTGCTCTCGGGTAGCGTTTTACTTCTTGTCTTATTACTGTTTATGCGTTTTTATATGCCCAAGTGGAGCGGGAACCGAATTAAAGGGAGGAAGGGATGTAATCACCCCTTGGTAAGCTTTCAACGCGCCCCCCTCCAGAAAAAATCGTTATTTCGCCCTTTCAGAAGGTCGGATCCACGCCACTTTTGATGATATCGCCAAAGTTGCTCCATTTATCGCTTTATGGCTTGTAAAATCTTTTACTTTTTGGTGGGAGACGAGTCTAAAAGATCTGTTCTGCATGCTGGAGGGGTGGGGTTTATATAAAAAGGGAAAGAATCGATTTAGAGTGTAACGAAATTCATTTATAACTTTCTTAAAATGTAAATACGTAATTTGTCTGCGGGATAATGCCGTCGTGATTGAGTTCGTCGTTGCGGTTAAAGCCCTGAATCTGCCCCCTAGTGGAAATTTTCCCAACTGGAATGAACGGATTTCGTAGTCTAGCAACCATCCATAGGTTAAACGAACTATACAACCAGACGACCGACTGGGGTTTGCTTATTTTAACCGCACGCGCGTAAAATACTTTTTCCAAAGTTTTATTTGATATCGTGCATGTTTCTAATAAATATACATACAGTGTCGGCCAGTTCCAGACGCCGTATACCCCATAAGAGAGAGCAAGAAAGCGGTCACTGTATGCCCCCACCAAGCGACATGAACCAACCACGAGGCCGTGCTAGCGCGGTGCCTAAATTGGTGGGGATGTGTTTCAAACGTTCTCTCTCGCACTCGCACAAAACTGATGCGGCGGCTGGAACTGGCCGACACTGTATAATTCATATATGGAATCTGTTATGAGAACGTATGCACAGAAGGCTAATTCAAGCAAAATATATGACGTCAAATAAAATAAATCTTAAACTTGTCACAACGTCTAGTTTGAAGTTAGGCAACCATGTCATCATTCGCTAAATGCGAAGTGTTTAAATCAAGAATGCAAAATTCCGGAATTCTCAGCTCGGCCACATGTGTACGAAAACAATTTTTTGTTGACCGTTTCGACCTCGACCACGCCAGATGGTGCCCGCGAGGCATACAATTCTTGTTTACAAATTTCGCCTAAAGAAATATCCTAAAATTCTGTTTTGAACGCGTTGATTTCCTGTTGACGGTTTTCTACGAGGATTAACTTACAAAAATTATATCTAGCCTTGACCGACAAAAAGGACAACGGCCGAAAACAAATTGTCGAGATATTCGCCATTCAAGGTTGGACGTTAAGGTTCTATGTTAGTTTGTCAATATTTTCTATCCATTTTTCAACCATTCAATTAATGGCCCAATATAACCAAAGTCATGCGATATAAACTTAACGAATTATTCACGAAAAACGAAAGAAAAGGAATGACAAACGTCTACGTATGGCATGCTCTATGTTTCTCTGTGCTGCTGGATAATAACGGGGAAGTACCGTTTGTTTAATTTTGCGTTTAGGCTTTACATTAGGCTTCATATGAATTGTATTTATTTATAGTCTAGATTTATTTGTAGTCTAGACAGTTTTACGGAGTGTACAGTTGTGACAATGACTCCTCGAAAAAAAATTTCAAGTGATATGCAAAACTTGGTATAAAATATAGAAATGAAAAAAGAAAATTGTTTGGTGAAATTTCATAATTGTTCATATTTCAACAGTTCAAATCTCTCAACAAATCAACAGTTCAAACTATATTCAATAACTTGTAAAATACTCATAGTGTGCAAAATAAATCGCCCAGTGGTCGCCCAAAGAGGCTAAGTGCGCGGCCATATTGGAGCTTCGCTCCTAGTAGAGAACCTAGCTGCGCTCCTCGCAACAGAAAAGATTAACTTATCCTTATGAGGATGGCCGTATTGAGTCGCCTAGCGCCAAGTGTCTATGTAACGGCGCGAGGAGCGCAGCTAGGCTCTCTACTAGGAGCGCAGCTAGGCTCTCTACTAGGAGCGCAGCTAGGCTCTCTACTAGGAGCAAAGCTCCAATATGGCCGCGCACTAAGTCGTAAAGATGTATCGTTTATTTTGAACAAAAAGTGGATAAAAACCCGAAAATAAATTCCAGTATGTTGGCCGCAGAGCTAGCAATAACATGAGATACGATTGTGTATCCACGAACTGTTCAAAGAACTTTGAACAATAATAGTTTCCACAGCAGAACTCCACACAAGAAACCTCCCATAAGCGAAAAAATCCGAACACTTTGCTTGGAATTTAATGCATTTGAAGTAGGAAATTTGATGTTTATTGAGGGAAATATAGATCGTTATCGTTGCAGATCATTAAAGATCGTTATATAAACATATTTTGGAATATCATTTAAAAGCATCGGTCGATCATAATTTACCGACCGTTGCTTTTAAATGGCGGAAGTTGGATTTTTTAGCAAGACACATTGTCAAGAAATAGTTGCTTTACTACGCTTTACTACAATTAACTCACCACCTCAAAGCCCCGACTTAATTGTCTAGCATAATTTTATCAAGCACGTTTGGGTAGATTTTGGAGCGTAATATAAGACAACATGCCATTACTATTGCTCCAATTCTAAAAGAGAAGCTGCAAGAGGAATGGCAACGAATAACGCCTATTGAAATAGAAAATTTAGTTGCTTCAATACCCAGATCCTTGCAGGCTGTTTAGAGATGCCCGTAGTGGGCCAACCAAATATTAAACAATAATTTTAGCACTGGAACACTTTACAACATTTTTCCGTGGGATTTCCTCTTGTGTGGACATCGAGAAAAACTTTTGGTAGTTACAAACTCAAACAAGGCGTTCTTATTCACTCGACAGAGTCGCCGGCGACTTAGTGCGCGGCCACATTGGAGCTTCGCTCCTAGTAGAGAGCCTAGCTGCGCTCCTCGCAACAGAAAAGATTAACTTATCCTTATGAGGATGGCCGTATTGAGTCGCCTAGCGCCAAGTATCTATGCAACGGCGCGAGGCGCGCAGCTAGGCTCTCTACTAGGAGCGAAGCTCCAATATGGCCGCGCACTAAGTGGTAGAGATGTATCGTTTATTTTGAACAAAAAGTGGATAAAAACCCAAAAATAAATTCCAGTATGTTGGCCGCAGAGCTAGCAATAACATGAGATACGATTGTGTATCCACGAACTGTTCAAAGAACTTTGAACAATAATAGTTTCCACAGCAGAACTCCACACAAGAAACCTCCCATAAGCGAAAAAATCCGAACACTTTGCTTGGAATTTAATGCATTTGAAGTAGGAAATTTGATGTTTATTGAGGGAAATATAGATCGTTATCGTTGTAGATCATTATAGATCGTTATATAAACATATTTTGGAATATCATTTAAAAGCATCGGTCGATCATAATTTACCGACCGTTGCTTTTAAATGGAGGAAGTTGGATTTTTTAGCAAGACACATTGTCAAGAAATAGTTGCTTTACTACGCTTTACGACAATTAACTCACCACCTCAAAGCCCCGACTTAATTGTCTAGCATAATTTTATCAAGCACGTTTGAGTAGATTTTGGTGCGTAATATAAGACAACATGCCATTACTATTGCTCCAATTCTAAAAGGGAAGCTGCAAGAGGAATGGCAACGAATAACGCCTATTGAAATAGAAAATTTAGTTGCTTCAATACCCAGATCCTTGCAGGCTGTTTAGAGATGCCCGTAGTGGGCCAACCAAATATTAAACAATAATTTCAGCACTGGAACACTTTACAACATTTTTCCGTGGGATTTCCTCTTGTGTGGACATCGAGAAAAACTTTTGGTAGTTACAAACTCAAACAAGGCGTTCTTATTCACTCGACAGAGTCGCCGGCGACTTAGTGCGCGGCCACATTGGAGCTTCGCTCCTAGTAGAGAGCCTAGCTGCGCTCCTCGCAACAGAAAAGATTAACTTATCCTTATGAGGATGGCCGTAATGAGTCGCCTAGCGCCAAGTATCTATGCAACGGCGCGAGGAGCGCAACTAGGCTCTCTACTAGGAGCGAAGCTCCAATATGGCCGCGCACTTACTTTATTAATTATTGCACAGCACCTGGGTACCGCACACGAAACTTCATACTTCATCCGACAAAAACTTGCAAGATGCAGAAAGTTTAACTAGCGGAACTCTTTCCACCGGCCGAAACAGTCACACTTAATTTAAAACTCTTTCTGGGTACTTTGTGAGTGCGCGCACGCGGATTCACACGGCTTATTTAGCCGGGAGAGGAGTGAAATTGCAGGACCGTTCCTTTTTAGAGAAACGCGGACCCGTTCCTTTTTAATAATCCCGCGTTCTCGTTAATTTTTCATAAAAGTTTATTTGCAAACATTGCAGCCGCCCGAAAGTATCCCATTTAACTTAATTACCGGCACCGTCGCGCCGCCTGCAGCTCCCTCTGGCGACTTTTAGTTTCCCTCTGATGTCGACCGTCTCTACAGAGGGATTATTCCACGGCAAAGGTGCTCTCGTAAATTTTTAATGGGGATAATTACTAATAATCCCGACGTTGTCGCATCGTTACTAACACACATAAATGCACTTTGAGTACAGTACGAGAAGACGTATTTTGGTACAGGAGAGGGGATGTTTGCTTTAGTAAGCTATGCACCACCGAATTCCATAATCAATGATCTCTAAAATGAGCTAATGTCCACGAAATAACCATCCACTTCAGCCAAAACAAAATATTCTCTGTAGAAGCGGGTTAAGTGCTTGATTCAAGATAAATTTAGTTGCAGTGAGTAAATTATTAAGTCACACCAAACAGTCATCAACTACAAAGGACTATATGTAGTTTTGAATGAAACTTTGTAGTAGGTACCTGAAAATAAAGTGAGTTATACATCATTTTAAAGTCGATCCATTATAGAATCGAATGATACATAACTCATCAAAGCAAACATCCCTTCTCATAAGTAATTTAAAGGCAAAGCGGCGCAACAAACAACTCCAAACTGAATAAACATGGAGAGGAAGCCGTGCGGGGAATATCTGCTCGATGTTGCGTCTGTTGCAAAGCTATATCGACATGGGAGACGGGGATCGCCCCCCTCGGCCCCTCGGCCCCCCTTGAGAGTGAGTTCCGGCAGGTTCGCGGAGGCGATGTTTCAATCGAGGTGAGCTCCTGCCCCCACGGCAGTAATAAACCTACATCGCGGCGGTGGCGGCGGCGGCGGCGGCTGTATGCGACGCGAGGCGGTCGATACGCCCCGCTAATTTATAGAGAATCGCACTAATGGCTACACGGAGCTGATTATTTATCCCCGAAGGGGCCAGAAAGCAATTAGTGGAGGACCCGCACTATCTCTGCCTCTTCAAGGCCCTCCAACCCATACCATCACCATCGAACACTACCGTCGAGGCGAAAAACTAGGTCGTATCGAAGAGAGACATATTGCTTTTATTTTGACTGCTTTGGATGACATTTTTTATGGTAATACCAACAATGAAATAAACAAAACGTCCTAGAACTCTTCATTGTGCGATGATGGTGGTGCATTTCGGTTCTCTACCTCTTGTATACCTCTAAGGTCTGTTTTCTTCTGCTGCTCACACTCCTTTATACTTTTTATCAGTCCCAGTTCTTTTTTCACCGTTTTTACTCTAAATCAGTTTCAGACATGTCCTTCCCAAATTTTCTTTAATCTTACTATTTGGTAAAACATCCTCCACTGGATTATATGATCATTTAGCTCTTGAATGACGTATAATGACGATATGGTTGCACAAAAGCACGATATGGCGTATTATTGCCTCCAGTACCCATAATCATAGTTTTCTTCGTAATCTCTTCCTGGAAGGATAACGATTCGTTAGCAAGGAACATCACGCTCATCCACCTCTCGAAAAACACCCCTGCCTCGTCTGTATACCTTAACTAATGCGTTCTAGCTCCATTATCTGCTGGGCGTGTCGGCGTCCGTTCTCTCGTTTCTGCCATTAGTGTACACTCGAGTTATCAAACATACATCTCACGCCTCACACCGCGTTATCTAGACGACACGGAAGTAGTAATGCAGGAGTATAGATATACCAACCAACCCACCACCGGAGTACCAACCCCCGGTGAGTTGGTAGCTAGTCCGAACATTCTAACGCAAAATCCCCTACAACCCCTTATCTACCCGCCGGTGTTGGGTTACAGCGATATTCCCACGTGTAAAATGCGAATATTACGAAATACCAACACGTCTCTGGCATCCAGCAATGCCTAATTCAAATTTACATGTGTCGCATTTTTTTTTTTTTTTTTTTTTTTGGTGGGAGAGGGTGCGAAATTGAAATTCTAGGCGTGTTGATGTTCGTTTTACCTGTCTCGGGTCATCCCCGGGTTTATGAGTGGTGTTGCACGAATATCTCAAGTATCTCGTTGAAATGGACGATGCATTTCCACTAGAATTTCTGGCAGAGAGTGAGGTGGATGTTTTATATTGCTAGTTTTTTTAAAGTATGTTATTCAAAGGTATGGATCGTTAAAAATCCACCTTGTTCCCTTGTACAATCATCTAGCTAGTTTAAGTGTTAAAAACCAACTCCATGACAATATTTGATGTTCCTTTTTTCTTTTTCCGCAGGAAAACTGTCAAAACTATGTAAGGATAATGGCGAAGACAGCGCAAGGACGACTCCTGGTGTGCGGGACGAACTCCTTCAAGCCTCTGTGTAGGGAGTACAACGTCCTCAGCGGAAATTATACCATGGAGAAGGAAAAACAAGGACAAGCACTTTGTCCCTATGATCCACATCATAACTCCACCGCTATATACGTCGGTAAGTAAAAGAAAATAGTTTTTTTTTTTTTTTTTTTTTTCAACTAGAATAACCCACCTAGTCACACCAAAGTCTATCCAAATAATATTTTATTCTAATAAGAAATTCAATATAGTTGTTTCAACGGTTAGTTATTCTTACGATTTAAGAATTTAATATGTTTATGTTAAGTATATTTTTCTCTGACGAGGAAAACGTTATTCTTAGAAGTAGACGTTCGTCTTAAACGACAAAAATATTTCGTTGGACGAGAAATATATATGCTTCAACGAAAAAACAGTTTCTTGACCCAAGATTCTTACCCTGTGAGATACATAGAAAGTTGTGCTATTACTTTACAGATGGCGCTAACAGTTTCTCGCGTCTGTTGCCACATATCACCGCTATATAAGTTCGACGATATTGAGTGTTGGTATATTGTTTGTTTACATCTGTGTATAAGTGTTTTATTTCATGGGTGACTTACAAGGATTATGAGGTAAACCAGGATTTCTAAACCTCTATTCTTTCAATGGCTAGTTATTCTTCCGGTTTAAGAGTTTAGTACGTTTATGTTGTGTATATTTTGCTCTGACGAAGAAAATGTTATTCTTCTATATATAAAAAGAGTAAGACGTTCGTTTTACAACAACAGCAATATATATTGTAGGGTGAAAAATGTACATTCTTTAACGAACAAACAGTTTCTTGACCCAAAGGTATACGTACGTATCGCTTAAAACAGACGTAATTCCTTTCAAGCAGGTCCTTCATACTTAAAACAAGAAAACGTAATACTTGGAACATCAAGAATATCATATTCTTACTCTGAGAAGTTTATATTTTACTTGAACCAACCAAATGATCTTTCTGCAGATATAGAAACAAGTGATATTCTTTACTCAAGGTATACATACCTAATATCTCTAACATTCCCTCTTTAACAAATTAATTTTCGGTACATGGAGATATTTTTCTCGTGTCGAAGTCTCTTATTAAAATTTTGGTCGGCGGCTATTAATTTCGGTTCGGTGGCATGGCGGCGGCGGCGCCCCAAAGTCCCAGACTTTACTTTTCACTTAATTATGCGGCGAACATCAATAACTGCCCCGAGTAATGAAAACCAATTAATTTTGGATTAACCAAGGCAATAAAATTTAATCCCCAACGCTCTGATGGCCGATTGCCTGCTTTGGTGACTGACGTAACCACTTAAAATTAGCCAGGGTGACTTAATCACCAATTTACTAAACGTATTCAATATTGATGTAGCAGAATCACTTCTTTTAATGTTTGGGATTTTTTTTTTTTTTCACTGAAATCCCGATTTTTCTTTGTCGATTACAATACTTTTCTTATACAATAATTGTACAAGACAAACTCCTCTAGAGTATCATATAGTTTCTCATTTAATTCATTCCAAAGATCGTTTATCTTGTCTTGTATAAAACAAATAAATCTTCACAGCAATTGATATATTTGTTTGCACAATCTATTCAGTACATAAAAACGGATAATTTTCATTGGATAATAATAAATCTATTTGGTGGAAATCACGTCATATTCAAACACAGAAATTTTGTCGAGATTCGTCAAACGCCGAACGAAATGAAATGAAAGATATATGAGCGGGGATTTCGATAGGAAATTGGAAAAAGGGGGGCGGCGGAACAAGGGATTCCCCCCCCGCGTTTCGTTCCCCCGCTTCCCCTCTGCGAAAAAATCATCGACGAATGCGGGATTCCCTGCCTGAAAATGAGTTATTCCGGATCTTGGAATTTTACGATCATTTCGTCGGCGAAGTAAAATATTCAAAAATAAAAACGGTGTAAAATCGCGAGACGGATTCGTGCTGTTTTATTAGGTGCGGCCCGCCGACCCGGATTACGCCTTTAAATATAAAAATTTGGCGGGATTCGGAAACTCGTAAAATCGTATTTTTGATGTTTGCGAATGCAAGAGCGATGTAGAGATTTTTGCGACAAATACGTGAAGCTATAACTTGACCTCGGTGGTGAATATTGTGTGACGTCTTTAAACGCACTGGGTTTTTAGGGTGAGGTGTTCCTTAATTGTCGAAATATAGTTTTAACAAGATGTTTCACCTCTTTTTCCCTCTTAATTTCTATTATTTTCCGCCGGATTGCAAACAAGTAATTCACAAAGCCTGGTGCTCATTAATAATCATTGAATTTTGAGTTGGAAAACTTTTCCAATTAACTTTAATAAAGTAATAAAGTCATCAAGTTGTGCAACGTCGCTGGCCGCATCGTTTCCGACCGGAGGGTAGCGGGGTATCGAGGAGTTGGAAGAGAAAACTTGGCCGCATTTCGGGCGGGTTTCTTCTTTTTCCAACTCTCAAGATGGCTAAGACTCAACTCTGCCTTGTTGGCCGGAAACTTGACGGCGAAATTTAAGTTTCACACTAAACAGGGGCGACAGCCGAGGCCCCCAGCAATTAGGGAGGTTCGTGAAATTTTGCGCCACCACCAACGCCATCCCGGCATTGTAGGCTGAGGACGAGGTATTATTTAAAATTTACCATCCCATTTGCAAGTCGTGCATCAATATTTATTACACTTGTCAGGGACGTCAGTCGTCAGTGGCCCCGTGTTCGGATTTAACGACTTTTGCGTTTTGGCGTGGGCGAGGGAACTCGTTAATCTTTATGCATGAAACCGGTTTCAGTTTCGCAGTCGGGCTGATGAATTATTTTCATTCAGGGTACAGACAAACCCCGCATAAATATTGTTGCAGTAATTTTGCTCTATAACGTGATCTGAGACTTCGTGCAAATTGGCTTATTGGAAAAATCAAAGTTTTTCAATCGATTTATGTCCCATATCATTTTAGTAATCATATTCCTTCTTCTAGAATTTTTCCTTTGGAAAAGATACATATTTCGATGAAGAAGTAGCACACAATGTGCACTTTGACAAGCTGTAACTTTAAAAGTAGTGGATTTGCCTATCTGCAAACTGGCTTATTGGAAAGATCAAGGTTTTTTCAATAAATTTATACCCCATATCATTTTGGATGTAATCTCTCTTACAGTATTTTTGCCAGTGTGCACTTTGACAAGCTGTAACTTTAAAAGTAGTGGATTTGCCTATCTGCAAACTGGCTTATTGGAAAGATCAAGGTTTTTTCAATAAATTTATACCCCATATCATTTTGGATGTAATCTCTCTTACAGTATTTTTGCCAGTGTGCACTTTGACAAGCTGTACCTTCAAAAGTAGTTGACTTACCTACTTGCAAATTGGCGTATTGGAAAGAGCAAGGATTTTTCAATCGATTTATATCCCATATTATTTTAGAAATCATATTATTTCTTATAGAATTTTTCGTTTGGAAAAAAAATACATATTTAGATGAAGAAGTAGCACACAATGTGCACTTTGACACGCGGTGACTTTAAAAGTAGTGGATTTACCTATCTGCAAACTAGCTTATTGGAAAGATCAAGGTTTTTTCAATCGATTTGTACCCCATATCATTCTGGATGTAATGTTTCTTACAGTATTTTAACCTGGAAAAAAGAATACGTATTTTGATCGACATAGCAAACAGTGTACACTTTGACAAGCTGTACCTTCAAAAGTAGTTGACTTATCTACTTGCAAATTGGCGTATTGGAAAGAGCAAGGATTTTTCAATCGATCTGTATTCCATATCATTTTAGAAATCGTACTCCTTCTTATAGAATTTTTCCTTTGAAAAAAAGCACAGACTTCGATGAAGAAGTAGCACACAATGTGCACTTTGACACGCGGTAACTTTAAAAGTAGTGGATTTACCTATCTGCAAACTAGCTTATTGGAAAGATCAAGGGTTTTTCAATCGATTTATACCCCATATCATTCTGGATGTAATGTTTCTTACAGTATTTTAACCTGGAAAAAAGAATACGTATTTTGATCGACATAGCAAACAGTGTGCACTTTGACAAGCTGTACCTTCAAAAGTAGTTGACTTATCTACTTGCAAATTGGCGTATTGGAAAGAGCAAGGATTTTTCAATCGATCTGTATTCCATATCATTTTAGAAATCGTACTCCTTCTTATAGAATTTTTCCTTTGAAAAAAAGCACAGACTTCGATGAAGAAGTAGCACACAATGTGCACTTTGACACGCGGTAACTTTAAAAGTAGTGGATTTACCTATCTGCAAACTAGCTTATTGGAAAGATCAAGGGTTTTTCAATCGATTTATACCCCATATCATTTTGGATATAATCTTTCTTACAGTATTTTTGCCTGGAAAAAAGAATACGTATTTTGATCGACATAGCAAACAGTGTGCACTTTGACAAGCTGTACCTTCAAAAGTAGTTGACTTATCTACTTGCAAATTGGCGTATTGGAAAGAGCAAGGATTTTTCAATCGATTTGTATCCCATATTATTTTAGAAATCATATTCCTTCTTATAGAATTTTTCGTTTGGAAAAAATATATATTTAGATGAAGAATTAGCACACAATGTGCACTTTGACAAGCTGTAACTTTAAAAGTAGTGGATTTACCTATCTGCAAACTGGCTTATTGGAATGATCAAAGTTTTTTCAATCGATTCAATCGATCCCATATCATTCTGGATGTAATGTTTCTTACAGTATTTTAACCTGGAAAAAAGAATACGTATTTTGATCGACATAGCAAACAGTGTGCACTTTGAAAAGCTGTACTTTCAAAAGTAGTTGACTTATCTACTTGCAAATTGGCGTATTGGAAAGAGCAAGGATTTTTCAATCGATTTATATCCCATATTATTTTAGAAATCATATTCCTTCTTATAGAATTTTTCGTTTGGAAAAAATACATATTTAGATGAAGAACAGTGTGCACTTTGACAAGCTGTAACTTTAAAAGTAGTGGATTTACCTATCTGCAAACTGGCTTATTGGAAAGATCAAGGTTTTTCTAATCGATCTATACTAATCTCATCCATATTTATACTGCACAGCACCTTTATACAGCCGCAATGTGACATATGACCATGATCTCTCCTTTAATATTGAATGTATTAATAATAAAACAATTATCCTGGATTATCTTTTGTAACCGGACTCCTAATTTATACGGTGTAATCAATCAGCAGAAGCACGCCATTTCCCCCATCCTTAAGTCAACTACAGTACGGATACAGATCCGGTCGTACCATTGAAAATTTAATTCCGCTGCAATTTGTCGTCAATTGTGTCTCGTGCGCTGCGACGACGACGACGGCGTGTCCCGACCTGTCGCACTGGGCCAGGGAATAGTTTCGAAACTAGATTAATACCTGTAGATTCGGTGTGCCGCCACCAGGGGGAGTATAACGGCACGACCCGCCGCCCGCCGCTATGCCGAACATGAACCGTTATTGATTAATTTCATCGTCATTCATCATTTAAGCGCAGCTTATTCCAGCGGCGCGACGCTCTGAGCTCTGCCGGTGCATTGGAACGCCACACCACGCTTCGTGATTTCCGCTGAATACCCGAATTCAGAGGCACATCTGTCGGAATGAATTTGAGAGGATTATACACGTATCGTGTGCCGCTCTGGTACCACCGCTCGCTCTCCGGTGCTGTTCTGGCGTCGGTCGCTCAGGTCTTACTTTAACTTTAATTAATTCTATTCAGCTCAGCTCGGACGCGTATCCCATTCTAATGTCGAATTCTATATCGATTTATACGGTATATTACCATTGAATGGTGTGGTGTCCTGTAATTTCTCTTTTTTGTGGAATTATGAATTCAGATACATATTTTGACCGAAGCAGTAGCAAACAATGTGCACTTTGACTAACTGTAACTTCATAAGTAGTGGACATACGTACCTGTAAGTTGGCTTATAGGAAAGATAAAGGTTTTTCCAATCGGTCTATAGTCCGTATTTTAGAACTGATCTACCTCCTTAGTATATTTCCTTTGAAAAAAAATACATATTTTGACCGAATTAAGAAACAGTGTGCACTTTGTCCAGCTGTAACTTCCAAAGTAGTGGACGTACTTATCTGCACGTTGGCTTATTGGAAATATCAAGGTTTTTCCAATAGTCTACATCCGATGTCATTTCAGAAATAATAATCCTTTATATAATATTTTACTGTTGAAAAAAATACATATTTTGACCGAATTAAGAAACAGTGTGCACTTTGACCAGCTGTAACTTCCAAAGTAGCGGACGTACTTATCTGCACGTTGGCTTATTGGAAATATCAAGGTTTTTCCAATAGTCTATATCCCATGTCATTTCAGAAATAATAATCTTTTATATAATATTTTACTGTTGAAAAAAATACATATTTTGACCGAATTAAGAAACAGTGTGCACTTTGACCAGCTGTAACTTCCAAAGTAGTGGACGTACTTATCTGCACGTTGGCTTATTGGAAATATCAAGGTTTTTCCAATAGTCTATATCCCATGTCATTTCAGAAATAATAATCTTTTATATAATATTTTACTGTTGAAAAAAATACATATTTTGACCGAATTAAGAAACAGTGTGCACTTTGACCAGCTGTAACTTCCAAAGTAGTGGACGTACTTATCTGCACGTTGGCTTATTGGAAATATCAAGGTTTTTCCAATAGTCTATATCCCATGTCATTTCAGAAATAATAATCCTTTATATAATATTTTACTGTTGAAAAAAAATACATATTTTGACCGAATTAAGAAACAGTGTGCACTTTGACCAGCTGTAACTTCCAAAGTAGTGGACGTACTTATCTGCACGTTGGCTTATTGGAAATATCAAGGTTTTTCCAATAGTCTATATCCCATGTCATTTCAGAAATAATAATCTTTTATATAATATTTTACTGTTGAAAAAAATACATATTTTGATCGAATTAGGAAACAGTGTGCACTTTGACCAGCTGTAACTTCCAAAGTAGTGGACGTACTTATTTGCACGTTGGCTTATTGGAAATATCAAGGTTTTTCCAATAGTCTATATCCCATGTCATTTCAGAAATAATAATCCTTTATATAATATTTTACTGTTGAAAAAAATACATATTTTGACCGAATTAAGAAACAGTGTGCACTTTGACCAGCTGTAACTTCCAAAGTAGTGGACGTACTTATCTGCACGTTGGCTTATTGGAAATATCAAGGTTTTTCCAATAGTCTATATCCCATGTCATTTCAGAAATAATAATCTTTTATATAATATTTTACTGTTGAAAAAAATACATATTTTGACCGAATTAAGAAACAATGTGCACTTTGACCAGCTGTAACTTCCAAAGTAGTGGACGTACTTATCTGCACGTTGGCTTATTGGAAATATCAAGGTTTTTCCAATAGTCTATATCCCATGTCATTTCAGAAATAATAATCTTTTATATAATATTTTACTGTTGAAAAAAATACATATTTTGACCGAATTAAGAAACAATGTGCACTTTGACCAGCTGTAACTTCATAAGTAGTGGACGTACTTATCTGCACGTTGGCTTATTGGAAATATCAAGGTTTTTCCAATAGTCTATATCCCATGTCATTTCAGAAATAATAATCCTTTATATAATATTTTACTGTTGAAAAAAATACATATTTTGACCGAATTAAGAAACAGTGTGCACTTTGACCAGCTGTAACTTCCAAAGTAGTTGACGTACTTATCTGCACGTTGGCTTATTGGAAATATCAAGGTTTTTCCAATAGTCTATATCCCATGTCATTTCAGAAATAATAATCTTTTATATAATATTTTACTGTTGAAAAAAATACATATTTTGACCGAATTAAGAAACAATGTGCACTTTGACCAGCTGTAACTTCCAAAGTAGTGGACGTACTTATCTGCACGTTGGCTTATTGGAAATATCAAGGTTTTTCCAATAGTCTATATCCCATGTCATTTCAGAAATAATAATCTTTTATATAATATTTTACTGTTGAAAAAAATACATATTTTGACCGAATTAAGAAACAATGTGCACTTTGACCAGCTGTAACTTCATAAGTAGTGGACGTACTTATCTGCACGTTGGCTTATTGGAAATATCAAGGTTTTTCCAATAGTCTATATCCCATGTCATTTCAGAAATAATAATCCTTTATATAATATTTTACTGTTGAAAAAAATACATATTTTGACCGAATTAAGAAACAGTGTGCACTTTGACCAGCTGTAACTTCCAAAGTAGTGGACGTACTTATCTGCACGTTGGCTTATTGGAAATATCAAGGTTTTTCCAATAGTCTATATCCCATGTCATTTCAGAAATAATAATCTTTTATATAATATTTTACTGTTGAAAAAAATACATATTTTGACCGAATTAAGAAACAATGTGCACTTTGACCAGCTGTAACTTCCAAAGTAGTGGACGTACTTATCTGCACGTTGGCTTATTGGAAATATCAAGGTTTTTCCAATAGTCTATATCCCATGTCATTTCAGAAATAATAATCTTTTATATAATATTTTACTGTTGAAAAAAATACATATTTTGACCGAATTAAGAAACAATGTGCACTTTGACCAGCTGTAACTTCATAAGTAGTGGACGTACTTATCTGCACGTTGGCTTATTGGAAATATCAAGGTTTTTTCAATAGTCTATATCCCATGTCATTTCAGAAATAATAATCCTTTATATAATATTTTACTGTTGAAAAAAATACATATTTTGACCGAATTAAGAAACAGTGTGCACTTTGACCAGCTGTAACTTCCAAAGTAGTGGACGTACTTATCTGCACGTTGGCTTATTGGAAATATCAAGGTTTTTCCAATAGTCTATATCCCATGTCATTTCAGAAATAATAATTTTTTATATAATATTTTACTGTTGAAAAAAATACATATTTTGACCGAATTAAGAAACAATGTGCACTTTGACCAGCTGTAACTTCCAAAGTAGTGGACGTACTTATCTGCACGTTGGCTTATTGGAAATATCAAGGTTTTTCCAATAGTCTATATCCCATGTCATTTCAGAAATAATAATTTTTTATATAATATTTTACTGTTGAAAAAAATACATATTTTGACCGAATTAAGAAACAGTGTGCACTTTGACCAGCTGTAACTTCCAAAGTAGTGGACGTACTTATCTGCACGTTGGCTTATTGGAAATATCAAGGTTTTTCCAATAGTCTATATCCCATGTCATTTCAGAAATAATAATTTTTTATATAATATTTTACTGTTGAAAAAAATACATATTTTGACCGAATTAAGAAACAATGTGCACTTTGACCAGCTGTAACTTCCAAAGTAGTGGACGTACTTATCTGCACGTTGGCTTATTGGAAATATCAAGGTTTTTCCAATAGTCTATATCCCATGTCATTTCAGAAATAATAATCTTTTATATAATATTTTACTGTTGAAAAAAATACATATTTTGACCGAATTAAGAAACAATGTGCACTTTGACCAGCTGTAACTTCCAAAGTAGTGGACGTACTTATCTGCACGTTGGCTTATTGGAAATATCAAGGTTTTTCCAATAGTCTATATCCCATGTCATTTCAGAAATAATAATCCTTTATGTAATATTTTACTGTTGAAAAAAATACATATTTTTACCGAATTAAGAAACAGTGTGCACTTTAACCAGCTGTAACTTCCAAAGTAGTGGACGTACTTATCTGCACGTTGGCTTATTGGAAATATCAAGGTTTTTTCAATAGTCTATATCCCATGTCATTTCAGAAATAATAATCCTTTATATAATATTTTACTGTTGAAAAAAATACATATTTTTACCGAATTAAGAAACAGTGTGCACTTTGACCAGCTGTAACTTCCAAAGTAGCGGACGTACTTATCTGCACGTTGGCTTATTGGAAATATCAAGGTTTTTCCAATAGTCTATATCCCATGTCATTTCAGAAATAGTAATCCTTTATATAAAAATACATATCGATGTTTTATTGTTTCAGATGGTGATTTATATTCCGGCACAGTGGCAGACTTCAGCGGAATGGATCCAATGATCTACAGAGAAGCCCTACAAACGGAACAATATGATTCAATGAGCCTAAACGGTAAGTTACTGCAATTTCAGCTCAAACTACAACAGAATTTTCACGAGAAATCGATCGATTAGATATATAATAATTATTTTTCTTTTCTATTACAGCACCGGACTTTGTCAGTTCCATGGCCCAAGGAGACTTCGTCTATTTCTTCTTCAGGGAGACGTCAGTTGAATACATAAATTGCGGAAAGGTACACATTTTACGCTTTTACTGTTACTTGTATGCTTTGTAGTTTTTCGACTTATATTCCCGCAAAAGTTTGTTACAATATCAACTTTGTTTTAAAAATAGTGAGGTTAGGTGTCCTCCTGTATTGGCAGGAATCATCAACTTGTCAAATGTCAAAATTTTCTAGGTTAGAAACACTAAAACTCCCTAGAATCTCAACTTTTTAGACTGTAATAACGCGCTGCTAAATTCCACGCTAACCGAATTAAAAATTAAACGGATTTAATCACGAATTCACCCCAAAGGTGAGGAAATAAAATCCTCCACGGCCATTCTCTCTAGTTTATGTCGGCCGGTAAACAACACGCAGGAATCTCGTAATAAAATTTTACGGGCTTGGGAGTTGTGTGTGTACGTCTGTGTGTGCATAGAGAATGCTTAAATATTTATGACTGGCAGTCGACGTGGTGCATTGGATTACCTGTAGAAGGCAGTTGTTGTATCAGATCGATTAGACGCATCTCCCGGCCCCTTGCAGTTGGGATAAAGGGGTCCCATAAAATATGTATATTTTAATCCGAGAGATGGCGCTGTATCTACTGCCATGTCTACACTATTCGGCGTTTTGCTGATAATATAATCTCTGCCCGCCAAACAAAAGTATTTTCCAAGTTTTTCTGTTTAAATTAAATTGTATTATTTATATTTTCCCAAAGGTACTGTCGAGTATTATCAAAAATAAATATTATAGTAATAAATATGTTGCATGTTGCGTCGTTATGTCGGACATACGGTATATGCGCCACTGTTGTTACTTAACGACAGCGGACGTATGGTATAATTCGTTGAATTTTTTGCTAATTTTTATTTTTTTTTCAGACTGTGTACTCCAGGGTTGCAAGGGTGTGTAAAAATGACAGAGGTGGTCCGCACAGGTTCCGAAACCGATGGACATCCTTCCTAAAATCGAGACTCAACTGTTCAGTGTCTGGAGATTTTCCATTCTACTTTAATGAAATTCGTAAGTACACAGTTTTCCTTTTTTATTTCGGTTGATATTTATTATATTTACCTTGTTTATTGTTCGTACCAACGTTATTCTATAAACTGCATATACAATAGGTGTTATAAAGTTGCAAACTTGCAATAGGTTCTATAAAATACGTGAAACAAAGACGAAACTGTCGTCGCTGGAAAGAACTATTTCGAAAATTGAATTTTCAAACGCGCCGCTCGCCGAATGTCAAATGCGCTACTGCTTCGCGTTACAACGCGAAAAATAAACATTTAGGGCACGTAGCACATCACGCACGTAGCGCCACCTACCGTCCCCTGGTGGCGCCCTCACACCGGCGCAAATTGCAAGAAGTGACTGATGATAGCAACGTACTAAATTCTCGACGAATTCATTTTATTAAATTTTCGGGGTTTTGCATGCTCCCCTTACCGTCTGTCCTTTCTAACCCGCCCACCACCCGCTAATCTTCCCGTCTCGCCTGACAGTACGATGTGACAAATGACGTAACGTTTTCTCGTCACCGTTTCCGTTGAAATTGCTTTCGAGTGCGCTCAGGTTAAGGTGTTGATTGTTTTGAGAAATAGAGGCTAGATGGCGCTCGTTCAGCATCTCTCGAAATCTCATAACCACACTTTTTTCTCGCGTTTTTCTTATAGTTAATTTTAATAGTTTCGGCAAATAAAATTAGCTGAAATTTTTTTTGCCGAAATGAAAACCGGAACGGAAAAAATGAATGTTCAATGCTGGGACAGAGTGTACGTAATCATTACGTAATGCAATGCGGCTCCCGAGCACCATCTAAGATGCTAAACGTTAATTACGTGTGGAGGAAGTTTTGCCTCCACGGGTGGCGCTGCGTTCGGCGATAAAACGTCAACCGAGGTGTATATTCCCTGATAAGTACACACTGTGTGTGGGGAGGGGGCTGAGATAACCGTTCAGGTTTAATCCGGTAATCCGTTTCAGCGGAAAAGGAAGACCGAGACCAGCGACGATCCCGGTCGGTAAAAATTAAATTTCCCGCCGCGGTGACGGAGCCCTACTTCCGGCTAATGGCGCGGTCGTTCCCCGAGAAATGAATAGTTTCTTGGAGGCAATTAACCGAATTAGACCCCTTTGCGGTTTGGGAAAAGGACTTTTGAAGTTCATCTTGCGTGTAGTTAGTTTTGGGGTTATGTTGTCACCGTTTTTGACAGTTTTTTCGCAACGGTCAAATTTTCCAACTCCTAGTTTATTTATGACGAAATAACGACCGTAGTATTGTTAAACTGAGGTTTAGATTAGTATTTAAGACATTCAAAGACAAAATAATGAATCATTTTCTTGTGCTTTTAGGGAATTTTGTCGTTTTATGTTGTCTTGTCATTTTTGACATCGAGTACAGAGTCGGTAATGCATGGTAGCGTGATAGTTCTACTAATCACCACAAGATGGCAGCACATCGTATCGCAGTTATTCTAGAAATTTTTTTGTCACCGTTTTGGACAGATTTTGCGCAACGGTCAAATTTTACAACTCCTAGTTTATTTATGACGAAATAACGACCGTAGTATTGTTAAACTGAGGTTTAGATTAGTATTTAAGACATTCAAAGACAAAATAATGAATCATTTTCTTGTGCTTTTAGGGAATTTTGTCGTTTTATGTTGTCTTGTCATTTTTGACATCGAGTACAGAGTCGGTAACGCATGATAGCGTGATAGTTCTACTAATCACCACAAGATGGCAGCACATCGTATCGCAGTTATTCAAGAAATTTTTTTGTCACCGTTTTGGACAGTTTTTGCGCAACGGTCAAATTTTACAACTCCTAGTTTATTTATGACGAAATAACGACCGTAGTATTGTTAAACTGAGGTTTAGATTAGTATTTAAGACATTCAAAGACAAAATAAAGAATCATTTTCTTGTGCTTTTAGGGAATTTTGTCGTTTTATGTTGTCTTGTCATTTTTGACATCGAGTACAGAGTCGGTAACGCATGATAGCGTGATAGTTCTACTAATCACCACAAGATGGCAGCACATCGTATCGCAGTTATTCAAGAAATTTTTTTGTCACCGTTTTGGACAGTTTTTGCGCAACGGTCAAATTTTACAACTCCTAGTTTATTTATGACGAAATAACGACCGTAGTATTGTTAAAGTGAGGTTTAGATTAGTATTTAAGACATTCAAAGACAAAATAATGAATAATTTTCTTGTGCTTTTAGGGAATTTTGTCGTTTTATGTTGTCTTGTCATTTTTGACATCGAGTACAGAGTCGGTAACGCATGGTAGCGTGATAGTTCTACTAATCACCACAAGATGGCAGCACATCGTATCGCAGTTATTCTAGAAATTTTTTTGCGATATAAAGCATTACTAAATTTCTTTTTGTGCTTGCACGGACTTTATTTCGCGTAAATGTTGAGTACCATGCGATTGTACATGTGTCTGGAACAAAAAGTCATTTTTGAATATTCAAATTTAACAATGTCTACATTAAAGCCGGTATCGTTGTTTGTACATATTATAGTTAGTCAACCGACACCCCCTGCATAATGCTGCCCTCTATTGGACAAAGGTAAAACTAACCTAGCTTGAGCTGAGCTCAGAATCGTTGTACTCGCGATAAAGATGGAACAAATGTTCCGTCCATGTTGGTTAAATTTGATAGCCTTCAGTCAGCCCACAAGGATAGGCGATCTAACATATACTTAAACTTTTAAAGAAATAAGACAATATTGTGTTTATAATTGAGCTTCAATACATAAAATATTGTTGTTTGTACATAACTATGTAATCAATGGAAATACTAAATACATATAATAAAAACCGAAATAATGCCGATATTTCCAAGGTTACCCGGTTTTCAAAATTGTTAACTTTGCGCACCTTTTTTCATTAGTAGATTTCATTCTTGATTATATTTTCTTGGATCATATTAATGTCCTCACATTTCCTATGGGTTTGACAAGTTTCATTTCATTCTGGAAAATTTTTACTCTAAATTTTCTGTCAATTTTTAGCAGCAGCTTATACATATTTTTTCTTTAAGCATATTTTTCAAAACATTTTGAAAATGTCAGCATACCTGTTCAGACTATTTTCTTCAAAAAAAATTGTTGTTTTTTTAATGCTTTCATTTACATATTTATAATTATAATTACCCCAAATAGTTGAATTGGAAACAACCTAACGGCCTAACGGCCGAAAAAAAATTATTGAGATATTTGCATTTCAAGGTCAGCCGACGACTATGTTGTAATCATAAAAGGCTCATTACAAAAATCGAATTTAAAAATCGAAATTCTCAGCAGGTATGTTGAAAACTGAAAACTCTTTTTTAATTTCATCAAACCGCAAAAGTGTTTCAAACTGACATTAAAAACGAACGCATTAAAAAAATAATTTCTTTCCTGTACTAATGCGTGATATGGCACAATATAGTGGACACCGGAGCCGATCTGCCGGCGAATTTATTATCAAAGGAAGCCGTCAAAGGCGGTCGCATTCAAAGTGCCGCAAACACGCCGACACCACTTCTACAGTTGCCCGTCAATAAGAAGGTAGCAATTCAATTTCTAATCATTTTTTAGCCAGTAATTAGCAACTGATTCTTCTGCAATAAGTAAGATAGTGGACTCAGTTCGCTGTGGGCTTTCCAACGATGTATCGTTAATTGCAATCGGTTGCAAAAGTTGTAGTTGCTAACCTTTGTTTCTAATACCACGGTCACACTAGGCTGGTTTATTAGCCCCTAGTTGCTGGTGCTGCTAGCAGCAACATCATCTTTGATACCAATTTTTGGGGTTTTATTGACTACCTGCCTTGAACCTGACTAAATTTTGACAGCACTGTACACGGGTGCAAATAACATAGGCAAGGCCACGATGACAATAAAATTAGAAATTCTATATTTTAGAAGTATTTAGTTGAAGAGTAAATGACTCTACTACAATTAGTTATTTACAAAAATATTTTAATTATTAATTAAATCATCATTTCAATTATTATTAAGTAAATTATATATTTTCAAGAAAGTCTCTTTCAGGTCTTCAATTGTTTAACAGTATATTTCTATATTGTTAGAAATATGTAGTTACATATTTCTAAATTAATAAATTGTTCAAAAGTTACTGCTTTCATCCGTAATTTATTTTCTACTTTATATTTAATGTTTTATTTATATTAATTTCAAACAAAAGTAATTCCATCAGTTTTCCGTTCAATGTATTAATTGAAATATAATACACAATTATAGAATTGAATATACAATCGATATAATTAAAATCTGATATATTTTACAAAAGATATTAGTATCTATGCATTTCTACTTCAAATAAAACTCAACACGTCACAGAAACTAATAAATATTACATAATATTTGGTTATTAAATTTTGAAGAAATATTTAAATATATTATTTAAAATAAAAATATAAATCACATATTTATAATTTTATATTATTAGTTACACATTTAACAAAAGTAATAATTGTTGCTTTAAATAATTTATTATAATCGATGGTTGCTATTTTCTACAATACCCACATATTTGTCCTCAAAATAACGGCTTATAAAAATTCAACATGTTTAATTTTACAAGCAACAGCCAAAACCATTCGCCGACATGCAAAAATAGCGGTTGCTGAGTGGTCACATGATGCTGGTTAACACCCGGTTAATAATCTACAGCAAGCAGCAAATACTAAAACCACTCCACATTTTGACATTTTTGCATTCCAATTAACGTTGCAGCATAACTTCTTGACCGGCGAATATTCATTATTCATTATGTGATCAGTATTTTTAACAACTGTATCGCTTAAAGCCATGTTTGCAGGGGCTGATTTAGGGGGTGGTTTTGTGGGTCTGGAGCCTCCCCGAAATATTCAAATTAAATTACGGTGTTAGCAATTTGGTTATAGCAAGCGGAAAACATAAACGTGTACAACACAATTTATCACTTGGAGCATTTTGGACCCCAAAAAAAAAATTCTGGATCCGCCCCTGCCTGTTTGTATATTGGGAGAATATTTCAGGTGCATTTCTTCAGTCCCACCATGGTGGATTTTGAAATATCTCTTTATACCAAAGGTTTGTGCTAGTTTTATGTCGAATTGTTCCGTAAAGAAAAAGTTTTGTTCCTCTTCCGTTCGCGATATATAGGCATTTTTTGAGGGGGGGCTGGGGAAATGCCGGCCCCACCACATTGGAATTTTGAAAATTTTTGGATGCCAAAGGTTTGTGTTAGTTTTGTGTCGTTTTGTTCCATTGAGAAACAGTTTTGTTCCGACCTATTTCTGGAGATATAAGCAATTTTCCGAGGGGGGCCAGAACAGCTTTTTTGGAATTTTGACAGTTTCTCGATGCCACAGTATTGTATTAGTTTTGTGCCGAATTGTTCCGCAGAAAAAAAGTTTTGTTCCGCTTTATTTTTGGAAATTTTCCCAAGCAATTTTCCGATGAGCGATTTCTACTTACATTTGCGAGATTGCCTATATCTAAATATATGTACTTATGTCTGTGTGCGTATCAATAAACTATGTACATATGTGACAAAAAATCGTGTCCAAGTATAGTCATAAAATTATTGTTTTACATTATTGCGGTAATAGGTACATCTCGTACTCCTGGTTACTATCACGGCGCCTCGCTAGCCAAACGGAGGCGGAGGCGACACGCTCGGCTCCGGCCGGGCGCTAGACGGAGAGAGTTGCATGTTTTGCAAGGTTTATTTTTTCTATGGTATAAGCTGTAAAAGTTAAACAAGCGCTGGTGGGCTGGCTGAGTGGTCACACCATGCTGTTAGCAGTCAGTACCAAATAATACGCTAGTAAAACATAGTAGTATGACCAGGGCATAAAAGTCTTTCCACACGTAATTGAAAATTTAAATATATTTATCAAGAAATACACCGCATTTTGTCTGTTTCATCAGCATAAAAACATCATTGGTGCCAAAATCACTTGAAACTTGAATCACTTACAAGGAATGTTTTTATTACCTCAGGTAATTTACAGGTAAATAATTTACCTTTGATCATTACAGTACAGTCGCACAAATCTCTATACTCTCAGTATCTATTTGTATTAAGTAATATAGAGAAAAAATAAAACGTGGCGAGGCAAATGTGTGAAATACAGGAAAAGGGATGTAGTAAATTAAAAAATAATTACCAAATATGTACTGACAGGAAAATAAGTGAGAAATAAGTAATTCCGGGTAATACAGATGTTAAAAAAAGTTACAAATAGGAAAAAATAGGAAATAGGAAATGTACGAACAAGTTCGCCTAACCACCTGTTCTGTGCCTGCATAGACAAGATATATGTGTGCCTGTTCGCTCAAAACCTTGTGTTTTGTTATTTCTTACATCTCGTTGGTCAAGCCGAATGGTAGAGTACAAGAAATTCAAAAGGCGCCATCTGTGATCGAGAAACGTAACTATAAGCAAAGAACCTGCCTGAGATTAACTCCCTTCGACAGCATCGCCCCCTGGATTTCTTCTCCCTTAACTAACCTTCCGTTGACTAACTATAAATACATAAACAATGCCGGTATTAAAACAAAGTAAACGTTACTGGTAGTGAAGTGAAGTACTTCGCGTCGCTTCACTCATTTTATAACACAGTATAAAATCTCGAAAAGTTAAGTACAGTAAGTCATTCAGACAGTTTAGTATGCGCTGATACGAAGTGGCCCATAAACCAGTCTTTCTCTAATAACCGTAAAACGGGACGTCATTTCGCGTTTTAAACTTTATATAGTTCTTTTTACCGAACGTAGAGTCCCGCTTTCTATATAATATATCTCAATATTAAGATCAGCCTGGATGTAATGCTTCCCATTTACGACGGCAGAGGTCTCACTTATCGAACAGCCTTTTTAAAATTCCCGATACAGACTGCCCGCCCCCTATCGATTCTTTTCAGACACACACTATTTTCGATCCCCTTAACAAAGTTAGCAGAACTATCTTCCCTGCTCAACACATAACTTAATTACTGCTAACAGACAGACAGCGGACTTTGGGGCGTGATTTTGTTCGAAAATTTATTAGTTTTACCGACCTATTTCCTGGAATACTAAAGGCTATACGTTTGATTTATATTTTATTCGAGTGTAACATAAAAAAAGAACAGATTTATTTATATATACCAACTTTTTATCTTTTTCCTTTCAGAATCGACAACAGAGCTCATAGATGGCGTCTACGGCGACTTCAAGGCCCAACTTGTCTACGGAACGTTCACAACGCCACCTAACAGCATATCTGGAAGCGCCGTTTGCGCGTTCTCCCTCCAAAGCATCGCCGACACATTCGAGGGCAACTTCAAGGAACAAGCTGCCATAACTTCGAATTGGCTGCCAGTGCACAGCTCAAAAGTGCCAGATCCACGCCCGGGACAATGTCACAATGACAGCAGAACCCTTCCAGATCTTACCCTTAACTTCATCAAAACTCACTCGCTCATGGATGAGAGCGTACCGAACTTTTTCGGACAACCAATCGTGATCAGAACGAGTTTTCAGTAAGTTTATAGGGGGTTAGCGAATGTGGGTGGTCTCGGTTCGAATCTTGGTTGGGGCATATTTTTTTTTTATTTTATTTTATTGGTGTATATTGTTTGGCAACCTTCCAAAACATATTAAAAGTGTTAATTTTCTTTTTTCAGCTATAGATTCACCCAAATTGCTGTTGATCCACAAGTTAGGGTGCCTGGAGGAAAGACGTACGATGTTCTTTTTATAGGAACAGGTTAGTATTTACGTTTTAGTTCTTTTTTTTCTTCAGAAATTATGTGTTTTGTGCTTTCTAGATAATACATAATATGTTTTGTTCCTTCTAGATAATGGTAAAGTTATCAAAGCTGTCAATGGTTTATCAGCTGAGACCAGACATGGAGTCAGACCTGTGGTAGTCGAGGAGATACAAGTCTTTCCTGGACACGTTGCTGTCAGAAGCATCAAAGTAGTGCGGAATAGCAAGCAAGAGGGGCGACTGATCGTAATTTCAGACGGTGAAGTCCAATCTTTGAGATTACATCGCTGTGACAGCAACAAGATCTCAAGTTGCAGGTAAATTCTTGTTGACCATATAAAATTTTACAGTTAAACTTCAAGCCAAGAACATAATTTTTTTTCAGTGAGTGTGTTGCTCTGCAAGATCCTTACTGCGCCTGGGATAAAGTTCAGGGGAAATGTCGTTCCCAGGGTAACGGCAGGTGGGGAGAAGAATCCTATTTCTACCAAAGTGTGTCAACAGGGCAACATACAGCCTGTCCCCCAGCCAAATTAAACAAGGATGCAGGATACGTTGGAGGTTTGAGTTCGACGCAACCGAAATTCAACCAGGACCATCAACCGAGCAAGGATCAACCGGATGGTCAGGTCATCAACATCATCCAGGAGAAGGAGTACGACCATAACGGTAAGTGGTGCCTTGTTGTATGTCTTTTTCATGTAATTTGATGGTTGGGAATCGATTGGTGTAGTCAAAATTTGGAAAAAATGTCAAATAGTCAAAAATACAAGATTGCGCAATCAAAATTTTCCCTAATTTTGTAATTTTTGTCTATTATTTAGAAAGTTTGCATGATTTCCTTTCATATGAGCCCAAACACGACCTATCTGGCTTTAATATTTACCGAGATAAACCCATTTGGAAGAAATCATGGCCAACCTAGACGAAGTACAACCAGTGCGGTTAGTGGTACTTTGTTATATGTCCTTTTCATGTAACTTGATGATTAGGAATTGATTGGTGATGTCAAAAGTTGACAAAAATGCCAAATAGTTGAAAATGCAAGATTGCGCAATTCAATTTTTTCATACTTTCTTAATTTTTATTTATTATGTGTGAAGCACACAAAATTTCCTTTTTAATGAGCCCAAACACGACCTATCTGGCTTTAATATTTACCGAGATAAACCAATTTGGAAGAAATCATGGCCAACCTAGACGAAGTACAACCAGTGCGGTTAGTGGTACTTTGTTATATGTCCTTTTCATGTAACTTGATGATTAGGAATTGATTGGTGATGTCAAAAGTTGACAAAAATGCCAAATAGTCGAAAATGCAAGATTGCGCAATTCAATTTTTTCATACTTTCTTAATTTTTATTTATTATGTGTGAAGCACACAAAATTTCCTTTTTAATGAGCCCAAACACGACCTATCTAGCTTTAATATTTACCGAGATAAACCAATTTGGAAGAAATCATGGCCAACCTAGACGAAGTACAACCAGTGCGGTTAGTGGTACTTTGTTATATGTCCTTTTCATGTAACTTGATGATTAGGAATTGATTGGTGATGTCAAAAGTTGACAAAAATGCCAAATAGTCGAAAATGCAAGATTGCGCAATTCAATTTTTTCATACTTTCTTAATTTTTATTTATTATGTGTGAAGCACACAAAATTTCCTTTTTAATGAGCCCAAACACGACCTATCTAGCTTTAATATTTACCGAGATAAACCAATTTGGAAGAAATCATGGCCAACCTAGACGAAGTACAACCAGTGCGGTTAGTGGTACTTTGTTATATGTCCTTTTCATGTAACTTGATGATTAGGAATTGATTGGTGATGTCAAAAGTTGACAAAAATGCCAAATAGTCGGAAATGCAAGATTGCGCAATTCAATTTTTTCATACTTTCTTAATTTTTATTTATTATGTGTGAAGCACACAAAATTTCCTTTTTAATGAGCCCAAACACGACCTATCTAGCTTTAATATTTACCGAGATAAACCAATTTGGAAGAAATCATGGCCAACCTAGACGAAGTACAACCAGTGCGGTTAGTGGTACTTTGTTATATGTCCTTTTCATGTAACTTGATGATTAGGAATTGATTGGTGATGTCAAAAGTTGACAAAAATGCCAAATAGTCGAAAATGCAAGATTGCGCAATTCAATTTTTTCATACTTTCTTAATTTTTATTTATTATGTGTGAAGCACACAAAATTTCCTTTTTAATGAGCCCAAACACGACCTATCTAGCTTTAATATTTACCGAGATAAACCAATTTGGAAGAAATCATGGCCAACCTAGACGAAGTACAACCAGTGCGGTTAGTGGTACTTTGTTATATGTCCTTTTCATGTAACTTGATGATTAGGAATTGATTGGTGATGTCAAAAGTTGACAAAAATGCCAAATAGTCGGAAATGCAAGATTGCGCAATTCAATTTTTTCATACTTTCTTAATTTTTATTTATTATGTGTGAAGCACACAAAATTTCCTTTTTAATGAGCCCAAACACGACCTATCTAGCTTTAATATTTACCGAGATAAACCAATTTGGAAGAAATCATGGCCAACCTAGACGAAGTACAACCAGTGCGGTTAGTGGTACTTTGTTATATGTCCTTTTCATGTAACTTGATGATTAGGAATTGATTGGTGATGTCAAAAGTTGACAAAAATGCCAAATAGTCGAAAATGCAAGATTGCGCAATTCAATTTTTTCATACTTTCTTAATTTTTATTTATTATGTGTGAAGCACACAAAATTTCCTTTTTAATGAGCCCAAACACGACCTATCTAGCTTTAATATTTACCGAGATAAACCAATTTGGAAGAAATCATGGCCAACCTAGACGAAGTACAACCAGTGCGGTTAGTGGTACTTTGTTATATGTCCTTTTCATGTAACTTGATGATTAGGAATTGATTGGTGATGTCAAAAGTTGACAAAAATGCCAAATAGTTGAAAATGCAAGATTGCGCAATTCAATTTTTTCATACTTTCTTAATTTTTATTTATTATGTGTGAAGCACACAAAATTTCCTTTTTAATGAGCCCAAACACGACCTATCTCGCTTTAATATTTTCCAAGATAAACCAATTTTAGACAAATCATGGCCTACCGAGACGAGAAATTAAAACTCGAATAACTCCTAAACTGTTTGAGATATTCGAACAAAACAAACACCATTTTAATCAGTTTTCCAAACATTCATTATTTTTAATATTAACTTTCGTTTTCATTATAAAATTTTCTTTCAAGGTCCTTCAGTATCAGCTGCCGATGGTTTGCCACCGCAATACTCGGTGGAAACTCTAGTCATGGCCGTTATAGCTGGCGCGGTGACGGCTTTAGTGGTCGGTTTCATCGCCGGTTATCTGTGCGGTAGAAAATGCCATAAGGACGAAGATGACAACTTGCCGTATCCGGATACGGAATACGAGTATTTTGAGCAGAGGCAGAACATGAACAGGATCCAGGCGGAACCAAAGCTGCTCCCGCAGGAAGAAGTGACTTATGCGGAACCCGTTTTGGTGCCGCAACCTCCCCCTAAATTGCACTCGCCCAAGAATACGCTGAGAAAATTGCCGCATCAGAATAACGCCGAGACGCTGTTCCAGTTCCAGACCGACGGTGGATACAATGGGAGGGATACGTACAGGGGTCGGGATAACTTCGGGACCCTACGTTCGCACCAGGTAATGATGAACTTATATTTAGTCCGTTAATACTAGTAGATTATGCTTGAAATTTAGAGAAATGTGGCCTTTCTTTATGTTCCATTTTTTATTTTTGGTTTATCATTCATAAAGTTCGCATGATTTGCTTTTATTTGAGCCCAAACATGACCTACCTAGCTCTAATACTTGTCCAGATAAACCAATTTGAAACAAATCATGGCCTACCAAGATAAAAATTTCAAAGTTGAATAACTCCTAAATAGTTTGAGATATTCAAATGAAACAAGAACTGTTATGATCAGTTTTCCAACCCTTCTTTATTTTTCGTTACATTCGTTACAGTTATTTTTACTCATTTTTTTTTTTTTTAAAGTAACATAAGTTTACTTTGCATACTGCAATTAATTTTTCATTTTTGATTTATTATTCATAAAGTTGGCAAGATTTCCTTTCATATGAGCCCCAACATGACCTATCTATCTTTAATACTCCACGAGAAAAACCCATATTGGACAAATCATGGCCTACTGAGATAAAAATTTCAAAATTGAATAACTCCTAAATGGTTTGAGATATTCAAATGAAACGAAAACTATTCTGATCAGTTTTCCAATCCTTCTTTATTTTTCTTTGCGTCAGTTATTTTTACTCATTTTTTTTTCAAAGTGACATAAGTTTACTTTGCATACTGCAATTAATTTTTCATTTTTGATTTATTATTCATAAAGTTGGCAAGATTTCCTTTCATATAAGCCCCAACATGACCTATCTAGCTTTAATACTCCACGAGAAAAACCCATATTGGACAAATCATGGCCTACTGAGATAAAAATTTCAAAATTGAATAACTCCTAAATGGTTTGAGATATTCAAATGAAACAAAAACTGTTATGATCAGTTTTCCAACCCTTCTTTATTTTTCGTTTCATTCGTTACAGTTATTTTTACTCATTTTTTTCAAAGTGACATAAGTTTACTTTGCATACTGCAATTAATTTTTCATTTTTGATTTATTATTCATAAAGTTGGCAAGATTTCCTTTCATATGAGCCCCAACATGACCTATCTAGCTTTAATACTCCACGAGAAAAACCCATATTGGACAAATCATGGCCTACTGAGATAAAAATTTCAAAATTGAATAACTCCTAAATGGTTTGAGATATTCAAATGAAACAACAACTGTTATGATCAGTTTTCCAACCCTTCTTTATTTTTCGTTACATTCGTTACAGTTATTTTTACTCATTTTTTTTTTCAAAGTGACATAAGTTTACTTTGCATACTGCAATTAATTTTTCATTTTTGATTTATTATTCATAAAGTTGGCAAGATTTCCTTTCATATGAGCCCCAACATGACCTATTTAGCTTTAATACTCCACGAGAAAAACCCATATTGGACAAATCATGGCCTACTAAGATAAAAATTTCAAAATTGAATAACTCCTAAATGGTTTGAGATATTCAAATGAAACAAGAACTGTTATGATCAGTTTTCCAACCCTTCTTTATTTTTCGTTACATGCGTTACAGTTATTTTTACTCATTTTTTTTTTTTCAAAGTGACATAAGTTTACTTTGCATACTGCAATTGATTTTTCATTTTTGATTTATTATTCATAAAGTTGGCAAGATTTCCTTTCATATGAGCCCCAACATGACCTATCTAGCTTTAATATTCCACGAGAAAAACCCATATTGGACAAATCATGACCTAGTGGGATAAAAATTTCAAAACTGAATAACTCCTAAATGGTTTGAGATATTCAAATGAAACGAAAACTATTCTGATCAGTTTTCCAATCCTTCTTTATTTTTCTTTGCGTCAGTTATTTTTACTCATTTTTTTTTCAAAGTGACATATGTTTACTTTGCATACTGCAATTATTTTTTCATTTTTGATTTATTATTCATAAAGTTGCCAAGATTTCCTTTCATATGAGCCCCAACACGACCCATCTAGCTTTAGTATTTTCTTAGATAAACCAGTTTTGAACAAACCAAGGCCAACTGAGACAAAAAATTAAAAATCAAATATCTCCTAAACCGTTTGAGATATTCAAACGAAACAAAAACTATCTTTACCAGTTTTTTAATCCCTTATTATTCCATCCCTTGCGGTTTATTTTTACCGTTTTTTTTTTTTTTTTTTAGTTTGTTGAAACATTTTTCGAGTTATTTTGCACGGGTCTCTCTAATTTTCAGGGTGATAATTACAGGCGAGGAGATGGATTTGCGACTACCAGGAGCGTGAAGAAGGTGTACCTCTGAGAAAACAGTGAGGAGGGTGGTGGTGTGGTCGGTGGCGTGGCCGCCCGCAGTCTGGGCAGACCGCGCCCCCCTCGATCAGGGCACAGCGCCCTACCCACGAGCAGCGGCTCCTCCAGCTCTCCGTCGCCACCCTCCTCGTCGCCATCGCCGACGCCCCCACGCACCGCCTCCTACATCTACAGGGCATAGTTCGCCCGCACCCAGATCTACGTCATATACTTGCAATAAACACAAATCCCCCAAAACATATTTCAACATTTTTAATTCATTTTAATCTAGTGATGGATATTTTTAGGTTTTACGTTTTAGCTGTCATATTTTAGCCAAAGGTTATGTTACACATAACCTCAACTGTCAATCTGACATTTCGTATTTTGATCCACCGGATTTTGACTTATTGTAAGTATATCTTGTAAAAAAGCCAAAGATAGTCTTGTATGACTACGTAACAGTGTTTTACAGTTGTCTAATTTATCGAGCTCTTAAAATGATGTATGGATGTTTCAAACCAAGGAGAGCACAGTTGTGTATGCAACCAAATATACGAGGGTCAATTATAAACCATGAACTGGGTATAATTGATTGCATATGTTACAGTGCTCTACTTAGTTTACAACTACTCTATTACATAATATGACATAATATTGAGGAGAACAACAAGTAAATAGACGGTGCGCTATTTATAATAGTATTTGTAGATATAGGGCGATGTTGGTAGACACAATATATATATTTGAAAAGAATATATATATGTATACACAATTATAAATATATACAAACATACTGATAGACTTTTTTAAGTATTTCAAATAATAAGTGCTTCTTATGAATGTCTTAGTTAAGAGTGTTCGTATCGTAAAAGAGAAAAAAAAAACACTAAGAAGAAACGTCTAGATTGTTATGAGTTAGCAACCATTGTGATTAGAGATATATATATGATATCCTTTAGCTATAACGTTATTATATACATTGTTCCAGCCGTGATTTGTTATCGAATTAACGGTTCCATATTTTATTCATTCACTACGACAGGAAATTTAACCACCGGTATTTTGGTACATGCTTACCAAAATTGCGTACATATTTATTTTTTTTATTGAAAGCTAGTAAGCTCGAATATCAAAATTGCAATAATAATAATAATAATATCTACTAATAAGCGCTTGATTTTTTTTTTCCGACGATAAAATAAGACATGTATCAAAATACTAGAAATTTGTTTTCCTTATATAATAAGCTTTTCAAAATTAAATGCATCATAGATATGTACATACATAAGACTGATTCAATGTTTAATAACTAAACGGTTAATAAAAGAATCCAAATGTCCAAAATGAAAGCAAAAACTTGAGTGCTGCGTTTTGAAAGTACAAAACTTCCGCATAAAAAAAAAAACGTACATGCTTTCAAACGTAGGATATCCGTTGCATGTCTCATACTCCGTCAATTAATTTCATTCGTCGACTTACAAACCGACTAAAAACACTTTTCAACACTATTAATAAATTAATTAATTTTATCGTTTAGTTTTAGTATTTATATTTTGTTTTTTTTTATATAATATTGTGTTGTGTACAATTCTTAAAGATCTGACTGTTGTTTGCTCAGTTATCTGTCAATAGAATTAATATATTGATTAATTAATTAAGTAATCCTTAGATTTTACGTATTTACGGCACAATTTTGTCTCTATTGTATCCAAATTGTGATTTGTATCTTTTCTATATTAAGTAGTAATTTTTTATGGGGAATCCTCGATCCGTGTAAATAGTTTTACGACGAACGTTATCGATTATCGCTTTCAAAATGACGACGATCGAGAATCCCCCGTAAAAAAAAATAAATCACCGAGCAAGATGTATTATTATAAAATCTTGCGTATTTAATAATTCTCTCCTAATAATCCACCTGTAATAACGATTTACTATTTCCAATAAGCTATATATTGTGTACGTAGATCTTATATTTATAAAACAAGACGTGTAAAAAGTTGTAGATATAATTTTAACGACATAACCTAGTCAAGTTACGATCTGAACATTGAATTCGTATATATTTGGCACACGTATTACGTATATATAAATATATATTTTAGTTTTTATAGCGAGACGTAGACGTAGCGTCTGTCGGAAAACTACTAGCCGTTGATTCATCCGAACGATAGGCAACCAAATAGACATTGATGCGTCACTGAGTGCTAATAGTCTTGCGACAGATTTCACTTTGTTAGTGTAGTTTTACCTTACGATTTCTTTTTTTTTGGGTTATTAATTTTGATAGAACGCTGTATTTTACTCAAACAAAAAAAAAACGATATGATATTTTATACAAAACCAAAAAAAAAAACTTGATAATACGAGAGTTTATATTTAAAAAAGTCATATTTAGTAGATTTATTATAAAGAACAGTTATTATAATCGCTTCTTCCTATGCGATCGTGGCCAGTGATAAGTCTGCACGATGTTTTTTTTTGTTTTGTTCTTTGTCAGGCCGCCGCCAATTTTTTAAAAAATCATAATTATATACTGATAGAGTAAATTAAAAGAAAATAGTATTAGCTTATAAGGAGCGTGACTAATAAAAAGGGAGAAATGGAAAAACTGTCTGCGGTATAAAAAAAAAAAACATTCGATTCCAGCGGTGTCTGGATTTTGCCTAACTAGCGCCTTGAGCATACCATCGTATTACATTTTCAAAAACCTAACCTAAATCGAACAAAAAATATGACGAGACAAATGGTTTATAATATAACATTCCACATGACAAAAAGTTTATTATTGTATCGTATTAAAAAAAGAAAAAAAGAAATCGTTTGTCTGAAAAAAATGAATTATAAAATATATTTGTCAATACTTTTAGTGGTTATCGTAAGAGATTTGTAATTCTAAAGAAAGAAAATAAACATAGACTTAAAATGCGATGCGAAACGTCAGTTGTACTATTGATAAGTAAGCCTTTTTGCAGATGTACTATATTTAATACCGTTAAAATTATTATAATATGCAGTTTGTCCAGAAGATTATTGTAATGTAATAACGATAATGTGAAGATTGTAATTTTTATATATTTCTCCATTTTGTAACGTTTAGGATCGTCGTATAATGTTTGTTTGTTTACTTCTAAGAAGTATAGTTGTACATTTGTGTTTTCCCCTATTATGGACACTTGTATATTAAATATTTATATGTAAAGAAAAATTGTTCTGGGCAAAATGTATTACATCCATTTAATGACATTGACCTTTAGACAACACAATGTATTCTTTGAATAGAAATAAATAAAATGAAATATATAGTGAGTTGAGCTTTCTTATTACTATTATATTTCATCAATTTGGATTGTATAGATGTTTCAATCTAAAAAGAGCACAGTTTTATATGCAACCAAATATACGCGGTCAATTTATAAACCATACACTGGGTATAATTGGTTACATATGTCACGGTGCCTGTTTTTAGTTCAAAACTACTCTAAGTAGTTTCCTCCCAAAAAAAGACAAATCTAAAAAAAAATTTCTTAGAGAGACTCATGACACAAAGAGGTGTCGAGTAACACGAAGGCATCGAGTGACTTGATGTTAGACAAAGGCACAACGTGTTACGCGTCCTAACTTCTTGCCATTGGTAAATGTTCTTAGAGAGACGCGTGACACGAAGAGGTGTCGAGTAACACGCGATGTTAGACGAAGGCACAACGTGTTACTTGACCCAACTTCTTGTCACTCATCCTAACTTCTTGCCACTGAAAATTTTCTTAGAGAGACGCGTGACACGAAGAGGTGTCGAGTAACACGAAAATGTATTGAGTGACATCCAAGTCTCGATCGCGATGTTAGACGAAGGCACAACGTGTTACTTGACTCAACTTCTTGTCACTCATCCTAACTTCTTGCCACTGGAAAATGTTCTTAGAGAGACACGTGAAACGAAGAGGTGTCGAGTAACACGAAAAGGCATCGAGTGACTTCCAAGTTTCGATCGCGATGTTAGACGAAGGCACAACGTGTTACGCGTCTTAACTTCTTGCCATTGAAAAATTTTCTTAGAGAGACGCATGACACGAAGAGGTGTCGAGTAACACGAAAATGTATTGAGTGACATCCAAGTCTCGATCGCGATGTTAGACGAAGGCACAACGTGTTACGCGTCTTAACTTCTTGCCATTGAAAAATTTTCTTAGAGAGACGCGTGACACGAAGAGGTGTCGAGTAACACGAAAATGTATTGAGTGACATCCAAGTCTCGATCGCGATGTTAGACGAAGGCACAACGTGTTACGCGTCTTAACTTCTTGCCATTGAAAAATTTTCTTAGAGAGACGCGTGACACGAAGAGGTGTCGAGTAACACGAAAATGTATTGAGTGACATCCAAGTCTCGATCGCGATGTTAGACGAAGGCACAACGTGTTACTTGACTCAACTTCTTGTCACTCATCCTAACTTCTTGCCACTGGAAAATGTTCTTAGAGAGACACGTGAAACGAAGAGGTGTCGAGTAACACGAAAAGGCATCGAGTGACTTCCAAGTTTCGATCGCGATGTTAGACGAAGGCACAACGTGTTACGCGTCTTAACTTCTTGCCATTGAAAAATTTTCTTAGAGAGACGCATGACACGAAGAGGTGTCGAGTAACACGAAAATGTATTGAGTGACATCCAAGTCTCGATCGCGATGTTAGACGAAGGCACAACGTGTTACGCGTCTTAACTTCTTGCCATTGAAAAATTTTCTTAGAGAGACGCGTGACACGAAGAGGTGTCGAGTAACACGAAAATGTATTGAGTGACATCCAAGTCTCGATCGCGATGTTAGACGAAGGCACAACGTGTTACTTGACTCAACTTCTTGTCACTCATCCTAACTTCTTGCCACTGGAAAATGTTCTTAGAGAGACACGTGAAACGAAGAGGTGTCGAGTAACACGAAAAGGCATCGAGTGACTTCCAAGTTTCGATCGCGATGTTAGACGAAGGCACAACGTGTTACGCGTCTTAACTTCTTGCCATTGAAAAATTTTCTTAGAGAGACGCATGACACGAAGAGGTGTCGAGTAACACGAAAATGTATTGAGTGACATCCAAGTCTCGATCGCGATGTTAGACGAAGGCACAACGTGTTACGCGTCTTAACTTCTTGCCATTGAAAAATTTTCTTAGAGAGACGCGTGACACGAAGAGGTGTCGAGTAACACGAAAATGTATTGAGTGACATCCAAGTCTCGATCGCGATGTTAGACGAAGGCACAACGTGTTACGCGTCTTAACTTCTTGCCATTGAAAAATTTTCTTAGAGAGACGCGTGACACGAAGAGGTGTCGAGTAACACGAAAATGTATTGAGTGACATCCAAGTCTCGATCGCGATGTTAGACGAAGGCACAACGTGTTACTTGACTCAACTTCTTGTCACTCATCCTAACTTCTTGCCACTGGAAAATGTTCTTAGAGAGACACGTGAAACGAAGAGGTGTCGAGTAACACGAAAAGGCATCGAGTGACTTCCAAGTTTCGATCGCGATGTTAGACGAAGGCACAACGTGTTACGCGTCTTAACTTCTTGCCATTGAAAAATTTTCTTAGAGAGACGCATGACACGAAGAGGTGTCGAGTAACACGAAAATGTATTGAGTGACATCCAAGTCTCGATCGCGATGTTAGACGAAGGCACAACGTGTTACGCGTCTTAACTTCTTGCCATTGAAAAATTTTCTTAGAGAGACGCGTGACACGAAGAGGTGTCGAGTAACACGAAAATGTATTGAGTGACATCCAAGTCTCGATCGCGATGTTAGACGAAGGCACAACGTGTTACTTGACCCAACTTCTTGTCACTCATCCTAACTTCTTGCCACTGGAAAATGTTCTTAGAGAGACACGTGACACGAAGAGGTGTCGAGTAACACGAAAAGGCATCGAGTGACTTCCAAGTTTCGATCGCGATGTTAGACGAAGGCACAACGTGTTACGCGTCCTAACTTCTTGCCATTGAAAATTTTCTTAGAGGGACGCGTGACACAAAGAGGTGTTGAGTGATTTCCAAGTTTCAAATAACAAGAAAATGGTTAAAAGAAAACAAAAATAATTACAGTATAAAAAGTTTATTTGACAACCATTAATTAACAGTACTAGGAAATTACAATTTACAAACTAAACACTAAATAAATCTAATTCATAAATTATAATTCTAAGAACTATGGTAAGTCGTAGGCATCGGTGCAATGACGTGCTTGACGTCCCTCGTCTGCGATTTTCTCAACATGTCAGCCGCGTGCGTCAACTGCAACGAACAATCCGGATGCGCGCTACCAGGCAACTGCGTACACTCCTGCTCAAAAATATATGCCAACCCACTCAGCAATTCCACAAAACCAAGTTGTATCGCAGCTTTCCTCAAACGATTCAATTCCTACAAAATTATCAAGAAAATACAATCAATAATGTCAGAAATGTCAAAACTGACATTTAAAATGTCAAAACTGACAGTTTGTTAAAGCTAGGTTATGTCTGTCCATAAGTCGGTAATAATGCAAACTGTAACCTCCAAGATCTTGCGTTAGAAATGTCAAAAATGACATTTCTCTTCAAGCTAGGGTTATGTCTGTTGGTAAGTCGGTAACTATGCAAACTGTAACCCTAAATACCTTATAAAATTGTTGCGTTTTCTCCGGTAACTTCCTGGCATGCCTCAAAATCTTCTGGATGTCGCTCTGCAGACCGGATTGTCGAATCCAGACGACGCTATTCTGCGAATAACTGCGTTTCTCAGTCGGTCTAATAGGGAACGACGAGATCAACTCACTGCCGATGTTTTCAGCGCAATGAAGCATATTCAGATCACCCAACCACGGCACGCAGTCTGACCCAGGAGTTAAGACGGTCAGCATCAAATTTGATTTTTTCTTCGTGTCAGCCCAGGAATAGATAAAACCGAACCAATTTTCGCCGATGGTGACCAGAGCGGCCATGTTCTCGACTTTTAAAGCGCCGTGGAGCAAGACGCAAAACGAGGGTGCTTTTCCTTCATCGGTCGCATCGTCGTCGGTTAGGTCTATTTCCGCTTTGAGAGGTGCGGTTTCTTTGCTGTTTACGCTCGCCGGTAACATTAAATGACGGCTTAGGGCCATCGGGGAACCGACATCCGCTACGCTGATGAAACCGCAGACTTCGATCACGTCGGAAAGGGTGTACGTGTGGTAGTCAAAATCTGTCACTTTTGTAAATGGCTGAAATAAAAAGAGAAGATCAAAATCCCAAATTTTGACATTTCCGAGTTTTCTTTGGTTATGTTTCTGTGACAGCTTTGAATATGTCAAAATTGAGATTCTTTAGATTTAACTTTTAATATAAAATAATAATAAAAATTAAATATTTAAAATAAAATTTTTGTTTAACATTTACTTCAAAAAAAAAAAAAAAACGATTAAGTAAATTCTGGGGTATAATATTTACAAGATTACTGGAATACAAATGTAGTACATACCACAGGTGGTGGTGAAAGAATGACTTTCGATTCCAAATTTCCACATTTCAAGCTACCCTTAAACGAGGTGTACATTTCTTCGGCGAGTTTCTGGAACATGCCGCAAACTGTCGCTTCGGTGAGTTGATTTTCAGGAATGTGTACGGAACCATCGTGGCCGCAGAGCTCGATAAGTTCTTGGTAAAGAGGTTTGGCTATAAATTCCAAAAAATATTAATGATTATTTGTATATTGCAGTAGATTCAATAAAAAATAGTGTTTTTCTTAAATGTATGTTGGTTATACTCTGTAGGAATTGACATATAAAACGTCAAACAGAAACGTCAGAAAAAGTAAGTAACCAAAAAGAAAACTGATCAATTCTAACCTCAAAAACTTGGAGAATGACGTAAGGCTTAAAGTTTAATTGTCAAATTTCACAGACAAATATTTACCTTTTACTAGGTTGGGATCATTTGGTGGCGCAATACACAAAACGTGTAATTTTGCTGGAAAACCAAAAGGAAGCGGAAATTGATTGTTGATGGTGCGTTGTGACAGTGAACCCAGTGATTCTTTCAAGGAACCGGACCCCAAACCTGTGTTCCCATCGGTGACCAAGATAATCTAAAAATAAAAAAAAAAATACACAACTTAAATTTGATTTTTATGTACATTTTATTAAATTTTGTTTGGAGAAGCATTTTTTGTGGCAGGTTTACCTGACAAGCTGTGTTATTCCCCCACTCATTCAGGACCAGTTGATTCACTCCATGAAATGCTGCTTCAATGCATGTTTTGTCCAGATCGACCAGAGAGTGTAATTCATTTTTGATCACTTCATAGTCACGTGTGAAACCGCATTTCTCTTCGTAATACGAAGAAAAGACAAGCTGAAAATTTGATTCTTATATAGTTGTCGTTCATACATTAGTTTGTTAACTAAGTCTGAAAATTATGCGGATCTAGACGTTCAAAAGTATGTATTTCTTATGATCTTTTTGAAACAAATATAAAATATTCATGTCATAAAAAGTAATAAAATACTTACCAAAAAACAATCAAATTCAGGATAGGTATAGGGTAGAAATAAAGAAAAACACAACAATCAATTTTAAATTACCTATATTTTCAATATTGAGGCAACGTCACCGTTACAGAGACGGCGTGGTACGACGCACCCCGTCTCGACTCATCTCCAGGATTTTACTCAGTACATCCTACTATAATACAGTTTAAAAAATAATCCGTCCAGATCCACGATAGATTTCCTCGCAAGAGACACAAACATACCGTTTTTCTCCGAATGCGTATTACATCGGACGCTGATACCAAAAAAAAAAACACAAACAAAAAAAAAATCGAATAAATTAGGTGTTGAGTTATCGAAATAAAAGTAACTTAAAAAATAGTATCATAGAATAGCCTAAAAACAATTTCTTCACGGCGACTAAACGGAGCGGATGTTATTTCGCGGCACCCAACGCCGTCTGAGCGGCTTTTTTCGCCTTCACGACCTCCACCAACTCCTTGAACCGTTTCATGCAATCCTTCTTCGAACGTCCCGGCACGCACTCCGCTATCCTATCCCAACGTTCACCCGTGTTCGCCGGGAACGTCTTCAGAGCCTGCTCGAGCAGTTGCTGCTCGTTTGTCGTCCACGGTTTCTCGTCTTTCGCATCCCCATTTTGTACAATCGCAGTTTTCTTAACGACTTTTTCCGCAGGGATTTTCTCGACGGTTCCGTTCTTCGTAGGGACTTCCCCGTCGAGTTTCGTCGATATCTCAGAGTTTTTAGCGACCGCCTCGACGTTCCGTTTCTCCTTCTTTAAATTATCAAACGCCTGTTTATTAGCGGCATCTTTGAGGTTATTTTTCGAGAAATCCGTGCTCTGGAGGTCCTTCGCCTTCGCCAAGACCGCCTTCGCGGTGAATTCGCGAACGTTCTCCGGGAACGAACCGTGTTGGTTTAAAAAATTCGCGACGACCTCCCAACGTTGATTCGTACCCGCCGGAAAGAGGTTAACGGCTTTTATTAGGAGTTGTAGGTTATCGTTCGTCCATTCCGGGTTATTTTTCGTCGATTGTTTCGTCTGTAGTTGATCCCCGACCTTTTGCGTGTACGTATCCAAGACGGATCGCTTCTCTTTCTCGATTCGCGTCTCCGTTTCTTGCATCGCCTTCGAAAACGCCTGTTTGGGGTTATTTTTCATGTTTTCGTTCAATTCTTGAAGTTCGATCGCCGAAAAAACCTCGCAAATCTGATCGACGGCGCTCATATGCTTCAATTTATCGTTTTCGTTCTTCGTGAAGTAATCGTTCGACTTGCAGGTATCCCTAAACGTTTTTTTCTCTTTTTTCAACGCTTTCTTCTGAGCTTCGCGCTCCTGTCGTTTCGTCTCTATTCTCGCGCGTTCCTCCGCGTCGGCTCTCTCTTTCGCGATTTGCGCCTCGCGCAACAACCTCTCCTCCTCGTCTTTACGTTGCTGCGCGGCCGTTTGCTTGGCGCGTTTTGCAGCTAACTTCCGATCTTTATCGTCCTGTTTAAATTTCGCAATTCTCGGATCTGCATTATAAGCTAAATCAACCAATTGCCGGATTCGCCCCATTTCTTCTTTTTTCTTCCGTAATCGTTCGGCTTTATTCATTTTATCGACGTAACGTCTCTCGTCGCGATCTTGACATTTATCCTTGTCTTCTTCGTCTTCGTAGCTATATTCTCTCCAAGATTTGAAATCGTACCAAAACGAATAGAATTTTTCGACTTCTTCCCTCAACGAAGCGTCGTTTCCTAATTTAGGGACGTATTTACGCTCGGACCATCGCGAATTCAAATTGAAGTAGTATTCGAAGGTTTTGTAGAAGTTTTTTTTTATTTCGGAGGCTGTTGGTAGGTTGTCGTCGAATTTGGGGTCTACCGAGTCGTAAGATCTTCGTTTAATTGGGTTTCCTAGAGTTTCGTATGCCATGGTTATGCAGGTGAAGTAATCGTCGTCCGTCCGGACGTCTTCGCCTTGAGCTTTCCGTTTGTCGGGGTGGTGTTTGAGGACCATCTTGCGGTAGGCTGTTTTGATGTGGTCGTCGGTAGCTTTGATTCTAGCTTTTTCTAAGCCGAGGACCTTGTAGTGGTCTTGGTGTTTCCATTCTTTCGGGTCTAAGGTACGTAGGTACTTTACGTCGACGTCCTCGATTTCTACCACGGTTTTTTCGTCTTCGACGGGTGGCGGTAATTCGATTTGGATTACCTCGTGTGGTAAATACTGTAAGGAACGTTCGCCGTCTTTCTGTTTCTTGAGTACGAATCTGTAGCGAACGGCGACCGCCGTACACGGGTTTTCCGGTATGGTAGCTTCGCCCATCTTTTACATAACACGTCGGAAACGATCACAATAACTTTGATGAGTTTGTATTTTGCACGTGGTTGTTCGAAACCTTGTAATTTCGAAATGATCGGTGGACATTTAATGCATTCTGTCCATGTGCTAACCGAACGCAACTGTCAAAAGAACAGCGCCAAACGAAAAATCCCTAAACGGATTACTCATACAGCCAACTGAGCCAACCAAGGTTTACACCGATAGGGTTGTCCCGTAAGCTCAAAGCGAAAGCGAAATACGCACAATGCATACAGACTACCTGACGTGTACGTATTACCTGCACATAAAAACCTTGCTCACTCATGACGTATTTATCTTTAGAATACACGATTTTATCTTTACAGTTTACATTTTTTTCTAAGAGAATGGAATTTTGGCTTTACTTACTAGGGATATAAACTCCAATTTGTTCTGGACACCAAGGCTATCCAAAAATGTCCTGATACCTGTGGCCGCTAGCTGTTTTCTTGTAGTTTCTACGTTGTCGGGCAATTGAACAGGTCTTGACATAGACAGGGATAAATCTAGTAATATTACGGTCGGCATTTTGCTATTTTGCGGCTCGGTGCATTTGTATTTGTTGAAATAAAACGAAAACAAACCTAACCTCACACTTATTTATACCGAAACAGGGTCGCCAACCGATTTTTGATTGTGTATTGACAGAACACATTTGACCGAATGTAGTGATGGACAAATTGGTGCTTAACGTAGAGAGTAGTGATGGGCAAGTTAACAGTTTGAAACTTGCAAAGAATTTCGAATCAAATAATACATATTTAAAAATACATGTAAAAGTCGTTCGCAATGAAAGTTAACTGTCCATGAACTGTTATAAAAAGAAAGCGATGTATTGAAATGCATTTATTTTATAAATAGAATTCCTGGAGATCATTGATATTTAAGATCTCAAGCTACTTTTTCACTCGATTCAAGTACATATGGAGATTATATACGCACTTTAGATTAAGTGGTGTTTTCATATAGGATCAATCAGGCCAATTACGCGCTCTGGTACATTTGATAGCAACTATATAAAGATAAAGTGTATTGCCCTGTTAATGCTACAAATGCAACCATAATAAAGTTGCACTAAGATACCATTTTATATCAATAATCTCGGTGTTTATCTGACTTATTGGCCTCGCATTCTGTAATTTCTGTTAAAAGGTTTTTTCAGTGGAGCCAAACCTATTACTTGTGACTATAGGTGCGTAGAAAAAGAACATTAATCATTGATTTATGGCATAGCAAATAAAACCATCCAACTTATTCGAAATTATTTAAAAAATTTGTATGTACTAAAGTTAGTCGGCGTAAAAATGTCCATATAATCCGCACAAAATCGATTATTTCAGCGTTGATTTATGACATAGCAAACAAAACCGTAAAAATCATTCTAAATTATTGTATGCGTGCATAATTTCTTCCTATTTAGAACAATACTTACCGAGTACTTAACTGTCACATAATCTATTAATTATAAAATCAATTAATCATATTCCATATTTCCTCGGACCTGTAGTATAAATAGAAATAAAAAAATTGCAAATTCAGTGCAAATTTAGTGCATATATAGAAAAGTAATAAACCATAAGTGTGGACAGAAATCATGATGGCCAAGTTCTTTCTTCCTTTTCTTCTAATGGCAGCCCTTGTGGCTTTTACCATCTCAGCTCCTGCAGAGGAAACAGAAGAAGTTGAAGCTCAAGAAGGCCAAGAAGGTATGTATTTCGTTGATATAACTAATCAACTGACAATTTTTTTTTATATTAGCTTCATCTGGATTTGAAAAGAGATTTACTTGTGACGTGCTTAGTGGATCTTACAAAGGTTCAACTCTAAACCATGCTGCGTGCGCTCTTCACTGCCTCTACAAGAAGAAGAAGGGAGGATTTTGTAACAGCCAAAGAGTTTGCATTTGTCGCAATTAAATTATTGTTAAATACATGATGTCGAACGTAATATTTAGTGGTGAGTGATTGCAACCAAACCCAATAAAGTGGCAGAAAAAATCTGTTTAGTTTTTTTTGCTATCAGTACAAATTAGACCGTCAATTAGTCCTGTTATATGGTGATGATAAAAGTCTACATACTACTTGAAAATTACCAGAAAAGCCTTCACTAAGGGACTAAAAACTTGTCAAAATTATTATTTAATATTTGGTTGGCCCACTACGGGCATCTATAAACAGCCTGCAAGCGCCTGGGTGTTGCAGCAACTAAATTTTCTATTTCAATGGGCGTTATTCGTTACCATTCCTCTTGCAGCTTCTTTATTAGAGTTGGAGCACTAATAATGGCATGTTGTCTGATATTATACTCTCCAAAATCTACTCCAAACGTCCTTGATAACATTTAAGTCGGGGCTTTGAGGTGGTTTGAGGTGGTGAGTTAACTGTCCTGAAGGGTAGTAAAGCAACCATTCCTTAACAATGTGTCTCTTTGAAAAATCCAACTTCCTCCATTTAAAAGCATCGGTTGATAAATTATGATCGACCGAAGCTTTTGTAGTTTATATCACAGCAAGTTTTTTGTATTTCATTTCTTCACATAGTGGTTATTGGTACAAAAACACCTCCACGTATTATTATAGAACAAAATAAACATTTTTGTGTGGAGCATCTTTTCTAGTGTTCCCATCTATTCCTGTGCTTGTAAATTATCTCTAAGGGCACTCCTCGACCGTCAAAACCGTGAAAGAATGTCTTCTAGTCGACTAGTCGTTATACCACCGTTCCACGTTAGTTCCAAAAATACACAGCGCCGAAAGAAGTGACGCATGTTGTCTGCAGGCGTCCAGACACAAATGTGCATGCGGACAAAAAACAGTACCATCAACAAGTGTTGTTAAGTGTTTTTTTTGTTGTTTTTTTCCTTTATTTATTCTATTATATTCTGTTTTATTTACTGGTGTGCTGTTGAACGCGCTTGAACACAAAAACCAGAGAGCTAAGAATAATACGAAGTAGTCAGTCTCTTGCCACTTAAAACAGCGCAAGTAGTTCTTTTTATTCGTGTCGACAATACTGTAGTGGTCGTGGTATCATAGAAGAGCACTTTAGTATTCCGTAGAGGTCTGATGTGAACGTTTGCTATACCGGATGTGCAAGACATGGTGTACTGAGAGTTTTTTTTTTATTAAAATGTGACGAGATTTCACGATGAATTCAAGTGCGATTTTTGATCTGGATGGAACCACGACTCTAGCATCTTTGGATGTAATAGATGAGGAAAATAATACAGATGTCTTGATAGGAGATTTTAATTTTGAGAAAAACCAAGTTCCCGAATGGGTTGCCCTTTTGTATTATATTTTTATTTGTAGTGGAGCCATTGTGAATATTGGGATTGTCTTTGCATTATTGAAGTTTAAACATAAAGGTAAGTGAAAGTGTTATATAGATATTAATTATACTACATAAAATTAGTGATAATTGCGTAGGTATGCATTGAAAATGACGAAATCTATTGAAGTATTTAAACTGTTGCATGTTTGCTATATTATTTTGTCAATTCAGTACAATTTACGTTGCTATGTCTTTGATGTCTTGCTTATTCTACTGTATTTGAATATTATCTATGAGGTGCAGTACACAAAATTATGTAACTTTATGTGAGCTTTTGTCAAATAGCCCAAAAAGACCCTCTGGAATTTTTACGCCATATAATAACTCAATTATTTTATTACTTGTGCATAGAAATAATTTTTGCAGAAACGTGCAGATAGTAATGAAAGTTTATATTTATAGAACGATGTATTGAAATCAGTCATGGTGATTTATTCGATACTTGGGCTTTCTTCTTTTGAGTTACCTATAGGAATTTTATCTGCAGAGGCTTTAGAAGCTGCCCACAAAGAAATTCGAACGCATCGTTTAAGTCATAGAAGAAAGACATCAAGAATACATACATTGTAATCTAATTAAAATATTATTTCTACGGTCAGATCCATACATATCTAGTCTTAGGAAAACTACGTCTCATGTAAAAGATAAAGACAATGATTTATTATATTATATTCTGTACCAAACAGACACTTGTTTGACACTTTCCATGATATAACCTTAAATGTCGTACCTGTCAAAGTTTAAACTGAATAGACTTATTATTTTGACAATCTCGATGATTGTGACAAGTATATAACCTAAACGTCGAAATTGTCAAAATCTAGACTAAAGAATATTTTTGACAATCTTATTTTCATAATCTTAAAAAATATATGTCAAAATCTATACTGAAAGCTCTCCATTTTGACAATATCAATAATTGTGACAAGTACATACATAATCTACATGTCAGAATTGTCAAAATTTAGACTAAAGAATATTTTGACCGTTTCACTTTCATAATCTAAAAGAAAATATCACAAATCTATGCTGAGGAATCTCAATTTTGGCAATTTCAATGGCTAAAGAATAATTTGACTGTTTTCAGTTTCATAACCTTAACAAAAATGTCAAGAGGAATCTCAATTTTAGCAATTTCAATGGCTAAAGAATAATTTGACTGTTTAATAGTTTGACTGTGACTGAAAAATGTCAAAAATCTACTCTGAAGAATCACAATTTTGACAGTTTCGATGATTGTGACAAGTATATAACCTAAATGTCATACTGTGATATGTGGATAGCCAGATATGTTGAAGAGCGATATTCCTTTTACTTTACCCGATCAGTTCGATTTACCTAGTGACGAAGATTTATCATGCGATGATGAGGATTAACAATATTTGTTTTTAAATGTGTTTTATAGTACTATTATGTAAAATTAAATATAAAATGCGTGTAATAGTAAGAATTGTTGTTGCTATTCTGTACCAAACAAGGAGCAAGTATTTGTTTGACACTTTCCATAATATAACCTGAAATGTCGTACCTGTCAAAGTTTAAACTGAAGAGACTTATTCTTTGTACTGGCGATTGTACTGGTCTAATATCTGCAAGTTATTTTTGGGAACCACGGGAAATAGATGGAAAAATAAAAGACAAGACACGACGGACTAAATTCTGGAAGTGCTCATTTTAGAGTCTCCAACTCACAACGAAAATCGTTCCCTAAAACTGTCAACTGTCAAAATGTTTTTAGGTTAGAGTTGCTCGATTTGATATACATACAATCTTCTTTAGGTATTGCTTAGTACTTCTTTCTTTCCTCTTTTTCTGAATCTCAATTTTGACAGTTTCGATGATTGTGACAAGTATATAACCTAAACGTCAGAATTGTCAAAAGAATATTTTTGACAGTTTTCACGTTCATAACCTCAAATATGTCACAAATCTATGCTGAAGAATCTCAATCTTAACAATTTCGCTTACTGTAACAAGTACATATATAAATATCAGAACTGACAAAATTTAGATTTTTGACAGTTCTCAATTTCATTACCTTAAAAGACATGTCAAAATCTATGCTGAGGAATTTCAATTTTCACAATTTCAATGATTGTGACAAGTAAATACATATCCTAAATGTCAGAACTGTCAAAATCTAGACTAAAGAATATTTTTGACAGTTCTCAGAGTTTCATAACCTTAAAAGACATGTCAAAATCTATTGTAAAGAATCTCAATTTTTACAATTTCAATTATTGTGACAAGTAAATACATACCCTAAATGTCAGAACTGTCAAAATCTAGACTAATTTATAGTACTATTATGTAAAATTAAATATAAAATGCGTGTAATAGTAAGAATTGTTGTTGCTATTCTGTACCAAACAAGGAGCAAGTATTTGTTTGACACTTTCCATAATATAATCTGAAATGTCGTACCTGTCAAAGTTTAAACTGAAGAGACTTATTCTTTGTACTGGCGATTGTACTGGTCTAATATCTGCAAGTTATTTTTGGGAACCAAGGGAAATAGATGGAAAAATAAAAGACAAGACACGACGGACTAAATTCTGGAAGTGCTCATTTTAGAGTCTCCAACTCACAACGAAAATCGTTCCCTAAAACTATCAACTGTCAAAATGTTTTTAGGTTAGAATTGCTCGAATTGATATACATACAATCTTCTTTAGGTACTGCTTAGTGCTTCTTTCTTTCCTCTTTTTCTGAATCTCAGTTTTGACAGTTTCGATGATTGTGACAAGTATATAACCTAAATGTCAGAATTGTCAAAAGAATATTTTTGACAGTTTTCACGTTCATAACCTCAAATATGTCACAAATCTATGCTGAAGAATCTCAATCTTAACAATTTCGCTTACTGTGACAAGTACATATATAAATATCAGAACTGACAAAATTTAGATTTTTGATAGTTCTCAATTTCATTACCTTAAAAGACATGTCAAAATCTATGCTGAGGAATTTCAATTTTGACAATTTCAATGATTGTGACAAGTAAATACATGTCCTAAATGTCAGAACTGTCAAAATCTAGACTAAAGAATATTTTTGACAGTTCTCAGAGTTTCATAACCTTAAAAGACATGTCAAAATCTATGGTAAAGAATCTCAATTTTTACAGTTTCAATTATTGTGACAAGTAAATACATAACCTAAATGTCAGAACTGTCAAAATCTAGACTAAAGAATATTTTTGACAGTTCTCAGAGTTTCATAACCTTAAAAGACATGTCAAAATCTATGGTAAAGAATCTCAATTTTTACAATTTCAATTATTGTGACAAGTAAATACATATCCTAAATGTCAGAACTGTCAAAATCTAGACTAATTTATAGTACTATTATGTAAAATTAAATATAAAATGCGTGTAATAGTAGGAATTGTTGTTGCTATTCTGTACCAAACAAGGAGCAAGTATTTGTTTGACACTTTCCATAATATAACCTGAAATGTCGTACCTGTCAAAGTTTAAAGTGAAGAGACTTATTCTTTTGACAGTCTCGATGATTGTGACAAGTACATAACCTAAATGTCGGATTTGTCAAAATCTAAACTAAAGGATATTTTTGACAATCTTGTTTTCATAATCTTAAAAGATATATGTCAAAATCTATATTGAAGGCTCTCCATTTTGACAATATCAATAATTGTGACAAGTACATACTTAACCTACATGTCAGAATTGTCAACATTTAGACTAAAGAATATTTTGACCGTTTCACTTTCATAATCTAAAAGAAATATCACAAATCTATGCTGAGGAATCTCAATTTTGGCAATTTCAATGGCTAAAGAATATTTTTGACTGTTTTCAGTTTCATAACCTTAACAAAAATGTCAAGAGGAATCTCAATTTTGGCAATTTCAATGGCTAAAGAATAATTTGACTGTTTAATAGTTTGACTGTGACTGAAAAATGTCAAAAATCTACTCTGAAGAATCACAATTTTGACAGTTTCGATGATTGTGACAAGTATATAACCTAAATATCATACTGTGATATGTGGATAGCCAGATATGTTGAAGAGCGATATTCCTTTTACTTTACCCGATCAGTTAGATTTGCTTAGTGACGAAGATTTATCATCCGATGATGAGGATTAACAATATTTGTTTTTATATGTGTTTTATAGTACTATTATGTAAAATTAAATATAAAATGCGTGTAAGCTTTTCTACCACACTGTATAACAAATTTCACATTACAAATGTCACCGACGGTCAATGGTTTTTTCACGATTTCATCGTATGTTAATGTCACTAAGTTGTTTGACTTGTACTACCTTAAATAGTAACACCACCTAGACCTACACAATGGCTTTTGTTTAATTTTCAATTCAATGCTAAACGATATCTCTTTGCTCTCTTATGTACCTACAGAGAATGACTAAAAAGATAACAATCCCATTCTTTCTCATTTCAGGAATAACACTGGTTCTAATCCAGCTATTAATAGTCGACATTCTAACAATACCGTTGATAATACCAGAGATCCTTTTACTGCGCGAAGGATCATGGATTTATTCGTCGCATCTGTGCCCGATATTTTTAGGAAGTGAAGTCTTATTTAATTGTCTCACCGTATATTTTATGGTATGCCTAAACTTCCACGTTGTGTCCCTCTGGAACCTCAATATTTCCGAAGTTTACAAAAGCAGCAAGAATCCTTTAACCTCGTGTAGTGAAGATGACTCAAACGAATGTTTGGTCAAGAAGAACGACAGCCCTTCAACAAGCAGGACGATCAACATCGATTACAGGACGAAAAAGACTGATATTTCAATTGCTTTACCATCGATTTTCGTATGGTTTGTCTGCGTTTCTTTAAGTATACCACAGCACATCCTAGCGACAACTTTGAAACTAAATACTGAAGTTTCAAACGCAACTCTATGCACTGTCATAGACACACATTACGGTGATCTCTTGCAGTATTTCTTATTGGCTTTCAAAGTGCTGATACCACTATTTTTACTAACGGTTTCTTTTGTGTTATTACTAATAAAGTTATACCAAAGCAGGAGGACGAATACCGTAGAAAATACTTTATCGAATAATTTAATATCAGCACAGAAACTTGTGGTGTTTTGTTTGATTGTATCGTTGGCTTATTTGGTCACCTCCACACCAAGAAATACTCTGTTTGTAATGCATACAATCGCGAATGAATCGAATATAACTAGTGCAGAAAGTTTAAAAATACCGCCGTTGTATAACTTGTACGTGTCAGATTTTCAAAATTGCTTATTGACGATGTTGTATTATTGCGCTGTACCGTTGAGATCTGTTATTATTGGATATTTCTTCTTACCGCTAAAAGATTTGTAAGATAAAACAAATTCTAAAGTAAGAATTTATGTAATTAAGTATTAAAATGTAGTTTATGTAATTTTGTATGCCAAAGATGTATAAAATAAACAATTGTTGAAAGTTGAATTTGGGTACTTTTTATGTGTTTTTAGGTCTGCTAATTTTAAATGAAAGGTGCAACGCTCTAAGCGATGAACTGGTCTAATATCTGCAAGTTATTTTTAGGAACCACGGGAAATAGATGGAAAAATAAAAGACAAGACACGACGGACTAAATTCTGGAAGTGCTCATTTTAGAGTCTCCAACTCACAACGAAAATAGTTCCCTAAAACTGTCAACTGTCAAAATGTTTTAAGGTTAGACTTGCTCGATTTGATATACATACAATCTTCTTTAGGTACTGCTTAGTGCTTCTTTCTTTCCTTTTTTTCTGAATCTCAATTTTGACAGTTTCGATTATTGTGACAAGTATATAACCTAAATGTCAGAATTGTCAAAAGAATATTTTTGACAGTTTTCACGTTCATAACCTCAAATATGTCACAAATCTATGCTGAAGAATCTCAATCTTAACAATTTCGCTTACTGTAACAGGTACATATATAAATATCAGAACTGACAAAATTTAGATTTTTGACAGTTCTCAATTTCATTACCTTAAAAGACATGTCAAAATCTATGCTGGAATTTCAATTTTGACAATTTCAATGATTGTGACAAGTAAATACATATCCTAAATGTCAGAACTGTCAAAATCTAGACTAAAGAATATTTTTGACAGTTCTCAGAGTTTCATAACCTTAAAAGACATGTCAAAATCTATAGTAAAGAATCTCAATTTTTACAATTTCAATGATTGTGACAAGTAAATACATAACTTAAATGTCAGAACTGTCAAAATCTAGACTAAAGAATATTTTTGACAGTTCTCAGAGTTTCATAACCTTAAAAGACATGTCAAAATCTATGCTAAGGAATTTCAGTTTTGACAGTTTCGATGATTGTGACAAGTAAATACATAACCTAAATGTCAGAAGTGTCAAAATCTAGACTAAAGAATATTTTTGACAGTTCTCAGAGTTTCACAACCTTAAAAGACATGTCAAAAACTATGCTGCAGAATCTCAACTTTGACAGTTTCGATGATTGTGACTAGTACATACATAACCTAAATGTCAGAACTGTCAAAATCTAGACTAAAGAATATTTTTGACAGTTCTCAGAGTTTCATAACCTTAAAAGACATGTCAAAATCTATGCTAAGGAATTTCAATTTTGACAGTTTCGATGATTGTGACAAGTAAATACATAACCTAAATGTCAGAACTGTCAAAATCTAGACTAAAGAATATTTTTGACAGTTCAGAGTTTCATAACCTTAAAAGACATGTCAAAATCTATGGTAAAGAATCTCAATTTTTACAATTTCAATGATTGTGACAAGTAAATACATATCCTAAATGTCAGAACTGTCAAAATCTAGACTAAAGAATATTTTTGACAGTTCAGAGTTTCATAACCTTAAAAGACATGTCAAAATCTATGGTAAAGAATCTCAATTTTTACAATTTCAATGATTGTGACAAGTAAATACATATCCTAAATGTCAGAACTGTCAAAATCTAGACTAAAGAATATTTTTGACAGTTCAGAGTTTCATAACCTTAAAAGACATGTCAAAATCTATGGTAAAGAATCTCAATTTTTACAATTTCAATGATTGTGACAAGTAAATACATATCCTAAATGTCAGAACTGTCAAAATCTAGACTAAAGAATATTTTTGACAGTTCAGAGTTTCATAACCTTAAAAGACATGTCAAAATCTATGGTAAAGAATCTCAATTTTTACAATTTCAATTATTGTGACAAGTAAATACATATCCTAAATGTCAGAACTGTCAAAATCTAGACTAAAGAATATTTTTGACAGTTCTCAGAGTTTCATAACCTTAAAAGACATGTCAAAATCTATGCTAAGGAATTTCAGTTTTGACAGTTTCGATGATTGTGACAAGTAAATACATAACCTAATGTCAGAACTGTCAAAATCTAGACTAAAGAATATTTTTGACAGTTCTCAGAGTTTCATAACCTTAAAAGACATGTCAAAATCTATGCTAAGGAATTTCAATTTTGACAGTTTCGATGATTGTGACAAGTAAATACATAACCTAAATGTCAGACCTGTCAAAGTCCAGACTAAAGAAAATGTTTGACAGTTTCCAGTTTCATGCCCTTAAAAGACATGTCAAAATGTATGCTGATGAATCTCAATTTTGACAGTTTCGATGATTGTGACAAGTATGTATATAACCTAAATGTCAAAATTGTCAAAATTTACAAGTTTTCAATTTCATAATGACATAAAAAAATATGTCAAAATCCAAGTTGAAGAATCTCAGTTTCGATTATTGTGACAAGTATATAACCTATAACATATATAACATATAACCCTAGTATATAACAGTAACCATGTTATGAATAAAGTCAATATGAGAAGATCGACACACACTTTATTAATATAAAAATAATACGCTAAAAAATACATCGGTCGTCATCAGTCAAGTCCACGGCCACAACCAGGCGTACCACGGGTCGTTAGGTGGCAGCACCTTCGCTCCGGTATCGTAGACCTCGTTGCGCGGTAAAACAAACAGATAGCCGATCGTTTTCACGACGTACGTGATGCTGTAGATGGCGCCACCGCAATAGTACGCCAACCAAGACGTCAGGCCGGTAAATCTCGGCCCGGCAGCTCTTTGGAGATACAGCCATATCAAGTCGTTCGCCAACACCCAAATCACCACGGCAACCATCAGCAACCCGCACACCGACCCAAACAAGAAGAACACACCTGATATACAGTTTTATTATTTTGACAGTTGTCAGTTTCATAACCTTAAAAGACATATGTCAAAATCTATGCCGAAGAATTCAATTTTGATAGTTTTGATGATTGTGACAAGTATATAACCTATATGCCAGAACTGTCAGAATCTTGACTAAAGAATATTTTTGACAGTTCTCAGAGTTTCTTAACCGTAAAAGATATATCAAAATCTATGCTAAAGAATCTCAATTTTGACAGTTTCGATTAATGTGACAAGTATATAACCTAAACGTCAGAACTGACAAAATTTAGATTTTTGACAGTTTTCGGTTTCATAACCTTAAAAGACATGTCAAAATTTATGCTGCAGAATCTTAATTTTCACAATTTCAATGATTAAGTAAATACATAACCTAAATGTCAGAACTGTCAAAATCTAGACTAAAGAATATTTTTGACAGTTTCACTTACATAACCTTAAAAAAATATGTCAAAATCTATGCTGAAGAATCTCAATTTTGATTATATAAATGATTGTGACAAGTGAATACATAACCTAAATGTCAGAACTGTCAAAATCTTGACTAAAGAATATGTTTGACATTTCTCATAACCTTAAAAGACTAAAATCTATGCTGAAGAATCTCAATTCTGACAATTTCAATTATTGTGACAAGTTTGTATATAACCTAAATGTCAGAATTGTCAAAATTTAGACTAAAGAATACTTTTGACAGTTTTCAATGTCATAACCTTAAAAAAATATGTCAAAATCCAAGCTGAAGAATCTCAATTTCGATGATTGTGACAAGTATATAACCTATATGTCAGAACTGTCAAAATCTAGACTAAAGAATAATTTTGACAGTTCTCAGAGTTTCATAACCTTAAAAGACATGTCAAAATCTATGCTGAAGAATCTCAATTTTGACAATTTCAATTATTGTGACAAGTTTGTATATAACCTAACTGTCAGAATTGTCAAAATTTAGACTAAAGAATATTTTTGACAGTTTGCAATGTGATACCCTTAAAAAAATATGTCAAGATCCAAGCTAAAGAATCTCAATTTCGATTATTGTGACAAGTACATATATAAATATCAGAACTGACAAAATTTAGATTTTTGACAGTTCTCAATTTCATTACCTTAAAAGACATGTCAAAATCTATGCTGAGGAATTTCAATTTTCACAATTTCAATGATTGTGACAAGTAAATACATGTCCTAAATGTCAGAACTGTCAAAATCTAGACTAAAGAATAATTTTGACAGTTCTCAGAGTTTCATAACCTTAAAAGACATGTCAAAATCTATGCTAAGGAATTTCAATTTTGACAATTTCAATTATTGTGACAAGTTTGTATATAACCTAAATGTCAGAATTGTCAAAATTTAGACTAAAGAATATTTTTGACAGTTTGTAATGTGATAACCTTAAAAAAATATGTCAAAATCCATTGTGACAAGTATATAACCTAAATGTTAGAACTGTCAATATTTAGACTAGAATTTAGAATATTTTTGACAGTTCTCACAGGTACATAACCTTAAAAGACGAGAGAAATATTTATACTTAAGCCGAATATCTTCTCTTTGGTCCGTTCGTAGTGGAGTGTGTTGAACGAGTAGTCCGTGACAAAGCTCTCCTTGTCAAAGGTGCACGTGCACTTGGAGCAGGTCCTCTTCAGCAGGCGTCTGTCCGATTGGACGTCTCTAGCCACCAGGCAACTCTCGCAGCGTTCGAAGTCTACGACGTCGACATTCATCGTCGTCTGCTCCACGTGGAGGTGGGAGGCCTGCGCCTCCAGAGGTAGCGTCCATGAACTCACCGATCTCTTCGGTGCTATGGAGACCGGCTTCAACAGCTTCCCGTACTTGTCTATCAGGCGAGGATCATCCCAGAAAGGCTTACTGTGTATAAGAAGTTCTTTTTATAAAAGAAATATTTTTTTAAGTTGTCCCTGTGGTGGGTTGGTACAACAGACACTTGAAGTTAACCAAGATATAGATAGAAAAACGATAAGAATAAAATAACTCCTACAGAAATATATCTTTATTTTACATTTTAATAATAAAATAGTTGCTGCAAGTTATCCTACGAATACATACTACATTAACGTCAAATTGACGTTTCATTTATCATAACAAAATCGCAAATTCACATAACCTCACACGTCACAAATATTACATAAACGTCAAACTGACGTTTATCACTTCACGGCGTAAGATAATAAAAAAAAACTAATTCTATAAACATGACAGCCTCTCTTTGGTTATCAAACTCTGGATTTTATCCTGCAGCATGATAAATTTCTTCACGGGCAGTTCACGGAGTTGCGCGGCAACGTGACGTCCGAATCGCTCGTATTGGTCGTCCACGCTGACGTCACCGTGGGTCGCCATCTGCGCCACGACATCGTTCAAACGATCGACGGCCGTCTCGATCCCAAAACCGTCATTTTTACGTGTCGACCTCAAGGATTTAGGAGGTAGCGGCGACGACGGGCACTTCTCAGCACGCCTCTTGAGATGCGGCGATGGTAAAATTGTGGCTTCTTCAACTTTAATCTGCCTTCTCTTCGGCAATTCCTTAACCTCAATCTTTTCTTCGTGTTCTTCTTCGTCTTCTTCATCTTCGTCTGCTTCTTCGGGAGATCCATAACTACATTCGCCGTCTTCGGCTATGGGGTCTTGTTGTGCGCATAACGCCTGCGCAAGGATACTCTAAAAATTAGATTTTTTTTTTTAATGCATTATGACAGTTCTTTTAGTAAAACACTAGCTCTGTGTATATGTCAAAATTTTCGATTTTAGTTATTGGGCATTCTAGAAATATGTGGTTAAGGCTTCCCACCTGTCCACATTCGCAATATGGACATTTTAGGATACATTTTAGGTTATCTGCTATCTGTTACTGTTGTTACGAATGTCCGGCAGGGGGCGTTTCGGGTTTGACGTTACTGTGGTGATAGCAGCAAAACACGGGTCGACAAAAATCGATTTTTTGGATCGAAAATTGTTTTTAAGGCCGTTTTTTTGCTCAAAACTCTTTGCGAAGGGTATTTAGAGGGATCTTATCGTAAGACATGAGAGCGAGCGGCTTTTATAAGGTCGGCAGGAACGGATAAAAAATGTAAATTTTTGACGTTCATCGATCCGCTTGTCGGAATTTCTAGACGTCACGTGACATTTTCTCGAGGTTCGCCTTCACCCGAAGGGGTGCAAAAACGTGATTTTTTTTTCAAAATTGACGCATTTAATTTACAAAATATCGCGCAGTCCACGCGGAATTGTGTCCTTTTTTCAATTCGAGCGTCAAACGTAATATCGAAAAGCCCAATTTTGCAGCTACTCGATCGCAAATGTCGGCGAAAATGGGCGATTTCGCTGAACGCGCCCTACACTTGAAAGTTCGTAATTAGTATAGGTAGGTAGATATGTTATGTTAGCAACGTTAGCAACACAAAAGTTGTTAACTGACAGTGACAGTTCCTGACACTAACCTATAACGAATTAGATTTTAGGCTAAATCGTGATTTAAATTTGCAGAATGACTCGGATAGGTGTACATACAATAATAAACCAAAATCTTCACTTACCGAAGTCGAGCATGAGTTTAAATTTTTCCCACCAAACACGTATTCGGCGATCGAGAACCACGCGAGTTTCGGCGTATAGATGGCGCCACCGTTCTTCTTCGACTGGTTAATACGATTCACCTCGTTCCTGTACGTATCACGTAAACTTTTGATTTTCTTTCTCAGGACTTCGAGAGTGACGTAAATTCCAACGTCGGCAAGTTCGTCGATGATATTTTCGAAGGCCGCTTCTCTAGCGTCTCTCTTCACGTGGTCCGGTGACGTGGGGTCCCACAAACAGTCGAATTTCACGTAGATATTGAGGAAATTGATGATGTCGTTCGACCTCCATTTCGAATCCATGGTTTTTCTTAGGTTTTGAAATCCGGCGTTGGATTTTGACGAGAACACGCGAGTTAGGTATAGACGTGTTGACAAACCAGCTGCTGGTCAACGACCAGCTGGGCGAAATAGCGGCTATTGAACGCGCCTGCGGGCGACAGGGTCGGACTGGGTACAAGCAGCCCGTGGTAGTTCCGATTTTTATTTTTTTTTTGTTTAGAATCAATTATCTTTATGCTTAAAAGCTGTGCAATATTTTAGACAATCATCCTAAATTAAAAACGAAGTATACTTCGAAAGCGAAACCGGGAAACGTAAGATTTAAACGAATGATTATGGAAATTATGGTTATGAAATTTTGCTAAATAAACAAAGAGATAAATATGAACTACGAGTCAAATTATATCATCAAGATTTAGTATGAAAATTATCTGGTTTATTTCGGATGGCGCTTTGGCTAGTACGTCACTGTGCTGTGTTAACAGCTGGCTGCAAGCAGCGCCACCACGCGCAAAGCGGCTAGTTTGATACGGACTTGGCTCACCGATTTGTTACGAAGCCGAACAAAACTGTTCTGTAGTTTTTGTTTACCACAAATTCCACTAGATCAGTGTTTCCCAACGTGGGGCGTACGCCCCACTGGGGGGGCAATATGATTGTTGAGGGGGGCAATTGACATATAGAAAAATTTTGAAAAAAAAAACCTACCTTAAAGTCTCTTTGTACCGTTCATACTGCAACCGTTAATCATATCCTTGAGGCTAATTATTAAATATCCCTACACAATTCTAAATCTGAAAAAAGACACACAATAGGGAAAAATTTAATTAAGCCATCAATATTTGTAAAAACGTTTTTAGAAAAATATGTCAAAGATGTGATAGCTATGCCACTTATGATACATTGTTGAGGAACATTTTGTGGAAGGTATGTTATTCTGTAAATTAGAAAGCATCACAACCTCCGGAGATATTCCTCATAAGCAAAAAAATTACTTCAATGTCTTTAATATTCCAATACAGAACATAACATCCTGTACTGCAGACTGTGCTCCTAACATGATGGACAAGAAAAGCGGCTGTTTAAAGATAAGAATCCAGAAATGCTTCTTCTGCATTGTCTAATATAGCTCCATAGGGAAAACTTGGTAACCAAAAATGTTTGTCCAGTTCTCAATGAAGATTAAATTCGGTTATAAAATATGTCAATTGTATCAAAGCTAATGCCGAATGTGACATTTCAAGTTAATTTGTGAAGTACAAAATAATTCATACTTTTTATAACTAAATTTAATACTTCATTGAACAAATATTTTTGGCTACCAAGTTTTCTCTGTGGATTACACAATGCACAAGAAGCATTTCTGGATTTTCATCTTTAAACAGCCACTTTTCTTGCCCATCATGTTAGGAGCACGATTGGCAGCACAAGATGTTATGTTCTGGATTGGAATATTATCGACATAATTAATAACATAGTTTTTTAGCTTAGAAAAAATATCTCTGGAGGTCGTGGTGCTTTCTTATGATTTGCAGAATAACATTTCCTCAAAAAAATGTTCCTTATTAATGTACCTTACATAAGTTATCAACAAGGCCTCAGTGCGTCTCACTCTTGCTCATTTTAACCATTCTTTTTCTGACAGTGTTGTTACTAAGGGGCACAGCATCACATCTTTGTCATCTTTTTCTGAAAACCGTTTTTACAAATGTTGATATTGACAGTTTAATTAAATGTTTCCCTATTTTGTGCTTTTTCCAGATTTAGCAATGAGCACGAATATTTGATAACTAGACTCAAGGGTACGATTAACACTTGCAGTGACAATTTCAGTTTTAGAGTAAATGTTTAACTTTGTGTTGTTATAATAAAATATGGCGGATTTGTGTTGTATTAGTTTTTAAGTGAATGTTTATTTCTATTTTGTTATAATAGAATATGTAGCAAATTTTGTTTCTGCTAAAATGCTTAGTATTTATTTCAATAATCAAATAAATTATTGTTTTATGTTATTATTTTTATACCCCCAATGGCGCAAGTTTTTCATTACGTCACAGAGAGGAAATTAGTCAAAGTTTGTTGGGCAGAATGTGTACCAATGACGAAATGAGAAACGTACACCGTTCCGAGTAAGGTTCATTTTCCAACTCTGTTATAGGTATAAAAAAAGACAATATGAAGTGGGGCATGAGATTTTAAGACCAGCTTCAGTGGGGCATAGCTCAAAAAAGGTTGGGAAACACTGCACTAGATGGACATAATTAATGCAACTAAATCAGTTAACATATTGTATAAATTCAAAGAATATACTTATTATAACCTTATTCTAGACTAGAGAGAGATTTTTGCGACATGTACTTACAAGTCTTGATTCTTTCGATCAGCATGGTCGTATAGCTTCACAGTCTTGGTCATCGACGCATTGTAGACACTGAAAGCAATATGTACAATCATCACAAAAGATACAGCTTCAAAATGTGCCTAAATCATCATCAGTCTTAAAAAAGAGAACACGAAAACGTTGACAGGCAATACATAAAATATCTTTTAACCAGAAGAACCAAGAACAGTTCTCTAAGAAATCTAACCACCTTCAAAGGAGAAAAAAACACCACTACTCACTCAACATGCTTCATCCCCATCGCCTCATCTCCAATCAGGGGTACATTGAAGACGGTAGGATCAACAACGAGACACTGGCTGATGGACATCGCCGACAGGGATGGGTCCTCGTCCGCGGAAGCTGCTGGTGTAGGCTCGCCGCCGCTCTTGTCCTTCTCGATGACGGTCTTCTCCGAGGCGCTGGTCGTCTTCTCGGTGACCTCGTCCAAGGACTCTTCCACTGGCAGCCTCCTGAAACCGACAGTTGACTGGGATCCGAATTTTACAAGCGATCTCGAGGTCTCACTCACTTAGTACGGACGTGGGGCGAGTCTCCGCTCTGCTGCTGGGCCCCGATCGGCTCCTGAGGTCCCACCGACGCACCGCCGCCGCCGCTTTGGCCCGCCGCGTTGTGATTCCGATCGCTGGAGGTGAACTTTTGCAATCATTGTTATCACAATATTTTTAGGTTGGAAGTTGATAAACGTGTTGTGTGTTCAGATTTTCAGAATATTTGAGAATATAAGAGAAGACAGAGAGAAGACAACGAAAAGACAACGAGAAGACAAAGAGAAGACAAAGAGAAGACAAAGCGAAGATAAAGCGAAGACAAAGCAAAGACAAAGCAAAGACAAAGAGAAAACAAAGAGAAGACAAAGAGGAGACAAAGAGAAGACAAAGACGAGACAAAGAGGAGATAAAGAGGAGACAAAGAGAAGACAAAGCGAAGATAAAGCGAAGACAAAGCAAAGACAAAGCAAAGACAAAGAGAAAACAAAGAGAAGACAAAGAGGAGACAAAGAGAAGACAAAGTGAAGACAAAGAGAAGACAAAGAGAAGATAAAGTGAAGACAAAGACGAGACAAAGAGGAGATAAAGAGGAGACAAAGAGGAGACAAAGAGAAGACAAAGGGAAGACAAAGCGAAGATAAAGCGAAGACAAAGCAAAGACAAAGCAAAGACAAAGCAAAGACAAAGAGAAAACAAAGAGAAGACAAAGAGGAGACAAAGAGAAGACAACGAGAAGACAACGAGAAGACAAAGAGAAGACAAAGTGAAGACAAAGACGAGACAAAGAGGAGATAAAGAGGAGACAAAGAGGAGACAAAGAGAAGACAAAGAGAAGACAAAGCGAAGATAAAGCGAAGACAAAGCAAAGACAAAGCAAAGACAAAGAGAAAACAAAGAGAAGACAAAGAGGAGACAAAGAGAAGACAAAGTGAAGACAAAGAGAAGACAAAGCAAAGACAAAGCAAAGACAAAGAGAAAACAAAGAGAAGACAAAGAGAAGACAAAGAGGAGACAAAGAGAAGACAAATGAAGACAAAGAGAAGACAAAGCGAAGATAAAGAGAAAACAAAGAGAAGACAAAGAGAAGACAAAGAGGAGACAAAGAGAAGACAAAGTGAAGACAAAGAGAATACAAAGCGAAGATAAAGCGAAGACAAAGCAAAGACAAAGCAAAGACAAAGAGAAGACAAAGAGAAGACAAAGAGAAGACAAAGAGGAGACAAAGAGAAGACAAAGTGAAGACAAAGAGAAGACAAAGCGAAGATAAAGCGAAGACAAAGCAAAGACAAAGCAAAGACAAAGAGAAGACAAAGAGAAGACAAAGAGGAGACAAAGAGAAGACAAAGCGAAGACAAAGAGAAGACAAAGCGAAGATAAAGCAAAGACAAAGAGAAAACAAAGAGAAGGCAAAGAGAAGACAAAGAGGAGACAAAGAGAAGACAAAGTGAAGACAAAGAGAAGACAAAGCGAAGATAAAGCGAAGACAAAGCAAAGACAAAGCAAAGACAAAGAGAAAACAAAGAGAAGACAAAGAGAAGACAAAGAGGAGACAAAGAGAAGACAAAGCGACGACAAAAAGACGACAAAGAGAAGGCAAAGAGAAGACAAAGAGAAGGCAAAGAGAAGACAAAGTGAAGACAAAGACGAGACAAAGAGGAGATAAAGAGGAGACAAACAGGAGACAAAGAGAAGACAAAGAGAAGACAAAGCGAAGATAAAGCGAAGACAAAGCAAAGACAAAGCAAAGACAAAGCAAAAACAAAGAGAAAACAAAGAGAAGACAAAGAGAAGACAAAGAGGAGACAAAGAGAAGACAAAGCGACGACAAAAAGACGACAAAGAGAAGGCAAAGAGAAGACAAAGAGAAGGCAAAGAGAAGACAAAGTGAAGACAAAGACGAGACAGGAGACAACGAGAAGACAAAGCGAAGATAAAGCGAAGACAAAGCAAAGACAAAGCAAAGACAAAGAGAAAACAAAGAGAAGACAAAGAGAAGACAAAGAGAAGACAAAGAGAAGACAAAGAGGAGACAAAGAGGAGACAAAGAGGAGACAAAGCGACGACAAAAAGATGACAAAGAGAAGACAAAGAGAAGGCAAAGAGAAGATAAAGAAGAGACAAAGCGAAGACAAGAAGAGACTGCAGACTGCGCCATGTAACACTTACACAATAAACTTCGAGTCCGACTGCGAAGAAGCCTTTCTCTCCGAGTTGTTGGGCGACACCCTGGACTCCGATTGCGTCACCAGCGTGTGGTTCCTCGAGGACGGCGACCTGGTCCTGAAAAAACATCTCGGATAGTAATTTTACAGAGCCTCGGAGACCCAAAAAGAAAATCACCTTCGAAAACGCGGATCTGCAGAGGTCGCCCTTGTCTTCGGCAGTTTGCTCCTCAGTATAGGCTTATTCCTAATTATTGTGGGCTTACTCGGCACCGTTACGTTACTACTTACTGTGGTAAATGACGAGGGCCCATTGTGCGATAAATTTTCCGCCAATCTAGTTAGGTTCGCCGATGGTGCTGTCCTGAAATTGACAAATTTGTCCAATAAAGCTGCTTTTATATTGACTCCATGCCGCGTGCTCTGCCGTACAGTGTTCTGAAGGCTTCCCCACTCCGCCGTTCTGTAGAATAGGAGAGGGGGAACCATCAGCACGTCGTATAGCATTACACTCTGCACAAACTGCTTTTAACAGATAAAAACACAATTACAATATCTCCTTCCTACTACTGCTGATATCGGACATATCACTACCCCGATACTTGGCAAGGTCTTTATGTCTGGCCCTCGACGGTAAATCTCTGGGTACAGGAATGCGCCTCTTCTTTTTCTGCAGGGTCGGCTCACTCCCAGATAGTTTATTCTTGCTGAACGGTGGAACCTCAAGTCCTGGCCTGAGTTGTGGCGGCATCGCTCCAAAATTAAACGAACGCGGGACGTATTCATCCTGATCGAATAGCTCCTTCCTGAGGTCGATGACCTCGTCGTGCACTGTTATCAAATGTCATCAGATAACCTAAAAAATGCTTGCGAGAAGTGTCAAAAGCTCACCGACAACCTTCAGCTGGGGCTCGTCGTCGCGCTGCATCATGATTTTCTCGTCTGTCGGACTGTCAAATTTTTTCGGTTACGCATATAGGCAAATGTACACCGAGTCCCACCCTGTTAATTGGCAAAATAAAAATGTTAAGCGAAAAGACGTTTAAAAACGTCACTCATCGTCGCATCGTGCGTTCAGTGGGCGTTTGTTTGTACGCGTTTCCATGGATCTATAGGAGATTTCTGATTAGCTGTCACCCAATTTGACATATTGGCGCCATATTGGAAAAATGGCGCCTAAAATCAGTTTTTTGACTATATCTCCTTTCCGACTCATTTTACGACAAAAACAGTTATATAATAAATTAAACTAGAGAAAATTTCCTATAATTTATCTCATAACTTTTTTTTGATAAAATGAATAGATTAAGCGTACAAGTGTTTTTTTTTGTTGCAATGTCGCTGTGTTATGAGCAACATTAACAATTTATGCAGTATCTAAAAGAATATTCTCATATTGTCATGATCGTCGACGTGATAATTATTTATAGTGCTAATTATCCTAATTGTTTTACTCGTAATAGTGACCTAAAACGTTAGGTCTCGTCCTAACTAGTGTTGTTTTTTAGTTGGTATTGTTATTATTAAGTCGCACTCGTTATCAAAAAAGTGTTGTTAGTGCAATATTTAAACATTTAAACATTACACGGAAATATGTTAATTAGCGATCATACTAATTTGTTGTTTAACAAAGTGGACTGGTTATTTACGGATGATATGGACGCCTAACACTACATAGTGACATGAAATATTCAATTTTTTTAATACAAATGGCCAATAGTGTATCCGACAATACACTGCATGGTTTGTACTGCATTTTTTTTACAGAACCCAAGGCACTTTTTAAACTTATTTTTATGCATTTCTTGCAATTTCTTTGGTGTTACATACAGGGTGAAAAATCTATAAAGGCGTGACACGCAAAACTTGTTTATTCTTAAATGGAACATCCTGTATTGTGCCTCATTCCTTATTAAACTGTAAATCACTGCTGATAGTAATAGTATATTATTATACAAGTTTTATAAGACGTCAAATTGGCGCATGAGTTGGTTGAATGAACGAATGCGCCAATATGTCTTATAAAACGAGTGTAATATACTATTTTTTCTACTTTGCGTCATTAATTTTATAAAAATTTAGAAGTATATTAGGTAAAATTCCAATCTAGAGTATTTATGGGTGCAACCGTTGGTAACACTGTCATCTGTCACTTAAATTCAAATATCTGTCAAAAAGTAATTATTGATAATTATTATATACCATCATATACTAGTAGTACGAAACCTAGGATGCAACACGCATGTTTAAATATGTATAAAAATATACATACTTCGCAGTTTATGCGATTCTAAAAAATCAGTTTGTGCTTACTTTTGTGGTTATATGTATTTTCGTTTGACATGCATTTGATATCAATGTCACCAATCTTAGAAAAAAGTTACTAAAAACAGTGTTACAATGTGTGTATTGTGAATGCAAAGTAGAAAAAATTAATTACGCTTTTATCTTGGAGGAATGTATTTTCTGGGATAAAATCTGTTCTCATAAAGTTTTCAACACTGTATTTCATTTTCTGTGTCTACGTACTTTTTTTATACAATGTAGTCAATGACAAACCCATTTTACCTCATTAGATAACAAACATAACCTTATCTCCGCACTTTTACACACGGTCAATATCACATTATCGCACGCGTCACGATTATAAACACAACACAAAGATAAACAAATCGAATACAAATCATGTTATGACTCGATCATTTCGACCTAAAATTTTTTCCACCTCTACAGCTAATACAACGCAATTCAAATATGGCGCGTCGCGTTGCTACGCAACGGTTGCCGCCATCACGCGACGTCTCTCCTACGTACGATGCCGACGCCTTCTGTTACCAGCTGAGGTTATTTTTGCCAGTTTAGTGACAGGGCTTGAACTCTACCGCAGCAGCTATTCGACTCGTGAAAATTGCAACGGAAACAGAGGAAAAATGCCGAATATCGTCAACGAGATAAAATTGGATTTTAAAGATGTACTGCTGAGGCCTAAGAGGTCCACCTTGAAGAGCAGGAGCGATGTGAGTACAGTATTGATTTAATTTTGATTTGATGTTTTTTTAAGAGAAACACACGCGAAAAAAAAAATAGAAACTTGGTTTCTCAAGGTGATAGATATTATGCAACTTTCGGTTTTAATTTTGTTTTATTTACGTTTAGTGGGATTTATAATATCGTTTCTTTAAATTGTCTGCAATGTTTTTCTGTTTTGTTATGATCGTTACTCATTATGACATAATGTTCCGCAATTATGATGATTTTATGCAATGATATCTGAACTTTTCTTTTGATAAACCTAAGTCTTTAACCAAATCATTCAGTTAGCACTGGTTTATAAGGTGGGATGTTCCTAAAACTTCAAATGGTGAGTCTTCACGACTTGCCTGATTTGACAGAATGATTTCAGACTCTCAAATCAATCAGGCAATCAAATCAAATCAGGCAATCAAATCAAATCAGGCAATCAAATCAAATCAGGCAAGTTTCTTCAAACAGGCGAAATTTCTTCTGTGTCAAAAAACGACGATGATGAAGTGGATGGCGCACTTGGGAGAGGATGGTTCTCTCCATGGGGGATAGGTCGCGATGCTGATGGCAAATTTGGATATTTTATTTTATGCTTATCCTTCTTCGAATATCCGGAGACGCTTATTGTGCAAAAATAGCAATCATCTACATGTTTGGACGTATTTGCATGCAGCCTTGTATCTTCATCGAAAATATCTGGAGAAAGATCAATAAAAATTCATCAGACATTTACGATTATTTTATTACCTATATACTATCCAATATAGTACCGACTGTCACCGACGTTTATTGTCACCGATAATAAGTAGCTGGAAATAGACTTCTGGTTAATGCCAGAATCGCCAGAATTGCTCTGATAGCCTTCATTGCACGCGATTCAAGTTTAAATACCTTGCACGAGGTTCTGGTTTCGATGCAATGTCAATTCGACTCTTTGTTTGCGTGCTAACTAACCATCATAATGTTGTATTAATAAAATCAAGGGACATTTCCATTATTACGTGAACCAATTTAGTACTGTGAAGCATGTCATTCAATACTGAATAATGCTGCATAGTTTTATAGCATAAAATCCATAAATCATGTAAAAAAGCGTTATTTAAGATGCACGTCGCAACATGATAGGAAACGGAACCACCCGTTTTACTTCCGGGTGCGTTGATTTGTTCATAAAAATATTACATTATCATTTGATGAGTTAATATTTAGCTGTTTTTTTTCTGTGGATTCTGCACTGTCGACACTTTTTAGCAAGTGACACTATCTCTTGGTCAACATTATAAACCGTTAGCAGCAATTTCGGCTGATATTAAAAGTGTTGAAGGTACAGAATATTCTAAAACAGCTTACGCTGCAACTAATGTACAAAATATACAAATTTTAGTGCATAAAAATTGCACGAACAAAATAAAGTGTTAGTTAGCATTGTTCATTGTAAGCAGCTTAAACACCGTAAATTGTTATTTTTCTTGAATTAAATCTCCATGAATTAGGAAAAAGAACTTATAAAAAACTATAAATCCGAATTTCGTTAAAAATCGCAATCTTGAAATTATAATTTTCAATCTACAATCTCAATAATTGAATGTACATGAAACACTATCTTACTAAAACGTGTGTCCTGATTACAAATTAGTATAGAACAAAAAATGTCTGTCTATATCTATAATAGATTCCGCGAATTCAAAGTTGCAACGTCATATTTGTAAGCATATGCACCGTATAGATATGAAATACCGGGTCATCATAAATGAGTCATCGGGTGCAAAACTTTGTTCCGGTAGTTTCGCACTAAACTTTAGTCCCAGTTATAGCGCCAAATGCTTGGAGCGTTATTATTGGTCAAACTAGGTCTAACTTCACACTGTTTACCAAAAGTTGGACTTAGTTGGACCAATAAAAACGCTCCAAGCATTTTAAATTCACTGGCGCTATAACTGGGACTAAAGTTTTGAGCGCAACTACCGGAACAAAGTATTGCACCCGGTGACTCTCATTTATGATGACCCGGTATATACAGTATGTTCAATAAAACAAAACTCCAAAGTTTATTGCCATGGAAAATATTTTTAGGTTAGCTACTCTAAAATTTGACAAACCTCCTTTTGCTTTACGTCAAGTTAAAACTTGACGTAAAGCAAAAGGAGTTGACCAGTTTTATTGTTGTTTGCGTTACGTAAAATTTCTGACGTTTCTATTTGACGTTTTATATGTCAATTCCTAAAATGTATAATAGCCAACATTAAAAAAATAAATCATGTCACTTTTTTATTGAACATGGTACCAATAGTATATTATTATACAAGTTTTATAAGACGTTAAATTGGCGCATGAGTTGTAAATGAACGAATGCGCCAATATGTCTTATAAAACGAGTGTAATATACTATTTTTTCTACTTTGCGTCATTAATTTTATAAAAATTTAGAAGTATATTAGGTAAAATTCCAATCTAGAGTATTTATGGGTGCAACCGTTGGTAACACTGTCATCTGTCACTTAAATTCAAATATCTGTGAAAAAGTAATTATTGATAATTATTATATACCATCATATACTAGTAGTACGAAACCTAGGATGCAACACGCATGTTTAAATATGTATAAAAATAAACACACTTCGCAGTTTGTGCGATTCTAAAAAATCAGTTTGTGCTTACTTTTGTGGTTATGTGTATTTTCGTTTGACATGCATTTGATATCAATGTCACCAATCTTAGAAAAAAGTTACTAAAAACGGTGTTACAATTTGCTAATTGTAACACCGAAAACAGTAATGTGTGCATGTGTGAATGCAAAGTAGAAAAAGTACATTCATACAGAACATATTTAATAATTATTTGTAAATTATCAACATGTTTCCTTTACTTATAGGTTAATCTATACAGAAACATCACGTTCAGAAACTCGAAGAGGACATACCAAGGAGTACCTGTCATGGCGTCCAATATGGACACCGTGGGGACATTCAAAATGGCCAAAGTCCTGTCAAAAGTAAGAATTGTCCAAAGAACAAAGTCTACTTTACACTAATTTCATCGTTTTGTATACTTCGTTAGTATTTACAATATCCATAAGAACACTAATTTCACTGACAGCTGTCAAAATATGTTACGTAACCTTAAATAAAAAAACAAAGAAACGTTTGTTTGTATGTCATCTTAACATACACTCCTAACCAATAAATAAATCTCTTTTTTTTATTAAACTCACCGGTTTTGCGTAATTTTGTCAGCATGGCTTATTCACTACCCTGCACAAGTACTATACCGTGGAAGAGTGGAAAGCATTCGCTGCTGAAAATCCTGACTGCCTGAAAAACGTCGCCGCTAGCGCTGGAATGTCGGACACCGATTTTCAACGACTCTCGGATGTTTTGGACGCCATTCCCGATATCGCGTTCATCTGTTTGGACGTTGCCAATGGTTACTCGCAACATTTCGTCGACTTTGTCAGACGAGTTCGGGCCAAATTTCCAACACATACCATAATTGTAAGTACTTGTAACTTATACAGGATCGGGTTGGGTTTTATGTTCAATATTTTTGTATTGGTCATAGTGCTGGTCCCGATTTTGCACCTTGCGGTATCCCAGAAACGTCAAAAACTTTAATCTTCGATAACTTCTGTAATCCTTAACGGATTTTAGCGATTCTTTCAGCAAATTGTAGCTAAAATCTTTGAGATTAAAATAAAACTTATAAAACTATTATGTGGTACTTTTAGGCTGGTAATGTCGTGACTGGTGAGATGGTGGAAGAATTGATATTATCCGGGGCTGATATTATCAAAGTAGGCATCGGTCCAGGCTCAGTCTGCACCACAAGGATGAAGACAGGAGTCGGTTATCCTCAATTGTCTGCCGTCCTAGAGTGCGCCGATGCGGCGCACGGCCTTCAAGGCCACATCATTTCCGTAAGTTCGGGCTGTGGTCCCGTGTTCTATCACGTTGCGACGTGAACGTTTCGGATTTTTTTTTTTTTAATTTTTGACTTTTTTTATGTTTTATCCGAAGGATGGTGGCTGCACTTGTGCCGGGGATGTTGCTAAAGCCTTCGGTGCTGGAGCTGACTTTGTGATGGCGGGGGGTATGTTTGCCGGGCATGACCAGTGTGGAGGGGATGTCATCGAAAAAAATGGAAAGAAATTCAAGCTTTTCTACGGCATGTCTTCGAGTACTGCCATGGAGAAACATGCAGGTTTGGATATTTTTTTTTTTAGCAAACATTTTGGTAAAATCTGATAGAAATTATTTTGAAAATGATTGGTAGAAAAAAAAAGACTGTTACGATATATACTTATTGATTATAGACTTATTGAAATCCGTGCGCTGGTTAGCGAGATATAAGAGATGTACATTTTCGGGGCATACATCAGGAGACTTGTAGTATACAGTAGAATTTTTTTTTGCAGGTGGAGTGGCTGAATACCGGTCTTCCGAGGGTAAAACAGTTGAAGTCCCTTACAAGGGTGACGTAGAGGCAACAGTCCTGGATGTCCTGGGTGGTTTAAGAAGTGCCTGCACCTACGTAGGTGCCAGCAAAATTAAAGAACTTCCACGAAGGGCAACGTTTATACGTTGCACACAACAATTAAACAACATCTATAGCTAAATCAATTCTTGTAGATAATTTATTCAATATATTTTCTCTAGTGGTGTGTCAATTGAAAATGTTACAAGAAAAGTTAGATTATATATAGTATAAGAGAATATGGACAGAAAAAAAAAGACAAAATATGTAACATTTTCTTTGACGAATAGTTGTGGAGTGAATTTCAGTATTGAGACCGTGAAATGTATTTTTCTACGTTTGTGGATTTTGAGATAAGTTCTAACGCACTGTGTCATTGTTATCAATTTATTAGGTCAATTCGTAACGGTCAGTTACTAACTACGTAAAGCCAAATAGTGAAGTGCCTCAGGGTTTTTAATTGTATTATGTAACGCTATAAAATTATAAACGCCCAAATTTTCCCTTCTATTCTGTTGTACGTCCCCTCAATGTATTTATTATAAGCTATAAATATTATGGAAAAGAAAACTGGATGAGTAAAGTCTTGCTTGTTACCAAATTTTGTTTTTCTTCCTCGTTCCATCGAAGCGGAGATATTCTAGGTAAGGATTGAGTGAAAAGAACAAGATACGTATCACATTTGACCTTTAATCAGTTTTTCTTAAGTTTTACAATTCTCATACAAATATGAACTACAAAACTGAATAAATCTACACCAATGATGTTTCTTGCGTCATTAAAAATATGGATCTTAGTTGCACCGTTGAGACGGTGGCCTCCCTATATCCGATAATTGAGATTATACAAAAACAAACGGAACGACAACAAAGTGGTGCAGGTTAGGCTTTCATTAAGTGCATCTAACAAGACAACATAACGTTATCCTACGATCAAGAAGAGAAATTAACTAGAACCCAATGTTATACCTTTGTGAGAGAAAAATTGAGTAAATTATTATTTCAATCTAAAGCAAAAACACACAATCACTGGAGCTTTGCCGACGACAACATCAAAGCTAAGTATATACGAAAGAATCGGCTACACCTTCTATGACTTAAAAATTTCCTTTTTTCTCCCTTCCTTTACAAATAACACTAACAGACGGAATAATAACATAAATAAAACAGGAAAGAACACACTAAGTTATACAGAGGAAAAAAAATGTGTACATTATATATTTATATATAAATTACTTTAATACAAAATGTGTCTAATTGTTACATTTATATCCGCACGATGGTCGCTACTACCACTACTAAGTAGTTTTTTGCGTCTCTCTCTGTCTTGCAAAAATTACCGGTGATTCACCGGCGGGTGGCAACGTAATAGAAATTGTTGTTTGTTAATAATAATAACCTAAATTCAGTAACAACTATCGAAACTTAAGAGAAGATAATAAATGTTGATGAAATAAATTTACTATACATATAGACGGATTATCATATATATTTTTTTTTGATAATTAGAATAATATAGATGGTCGTCCGATGGGGACCTGGTACAAAATAAGAAGTTTCACGTGGATATCTGCACCGCACATCTGAAACAAATATCATATCGTTATTTTTGGGTTATAATTTGGTTGTTGATTGGAAAATACGATAATTCAACCTGAAAACTTTAAGACATTTCGACGAAAATGCATTCAGTAGGTAGTTAAAAGTTGGGGGAATCCAAAAAATTTTACCCCAAGTGTGTAAGATTAACCGTTATCGAGCACGATGTTCCTCCAGTTTTACGTGCTTGTTTTTTTTTTAGTATATGTAGTACTAATGGTTACCCAGAATACAGGAATTATAGGTTATATTGCTTTTTGGAATTTCTTTTCACTGATTTAAGAAACTTGTGAATAACAGAGGTTACCTTTCATTGACAGAGGTTATGTGCCATTGTCAGATGTTATCTGTCACTGTCAGATGTTATCTGTCACTGTCAGATGTTATCTGTCATCGATAGAGGTTATGTAAACGTCAAAAGAACCCACAATTCATAAAAAACCAACCCAAAATAACCACCCGGACAAACAAAAACCACAAAAAACTGTAAAATTCATCCTTTATATCCAGAACAAAACTATAACAAATAATTAAATATATAACAGAGCATCCTGAGCAATCCCGAATATGCAAAAAAAAATTCTTAAACGTATCCTACGTCCCGTATACGAAATAACCCGTCAAGACGGGCCGACGAGCGTCGATGGTCATTACCTAAAATACACGCTAACCTCGAGAGCTCCCAAACGCGCCTTCCTTCTTCAGCAGCAGCCCGACTTGGTGCTCTCGATGGGGCGACCCTGATCGATCTTCACTTTGCTCGCCTGATCCACAGCCGACGACGGGGGCCCCACCCTATTCTTGATCTCAGCCGCCATGGTCATGAAGGCCTGCTCCACGTTCGTCGCGCTCTTCGCCGATGTCTCCAAGAACGGGATTCCCAACTGATCAGCATATTCCTACAAGAAAAATGAGGATTTCATACACATAAAAAATATTATAGGTTGGTAGCTCTGAAATTTGACAGTTACGAGTTTTTAAGGTTAGATTTGGCTATTTGATGTCTTATATGTCAATTCCTAAAGGGTACTGCCAACATAAAGTAAAGAAAAAACTAAATTATGACAGATGACATCACTTTTTTGTGATTTTTGTGTTATTTGGAGCAGACTGGAGATTACTAGATTGTAATTTTGGTGAACGTACCTTGGCTGTTGTGTAGTCGACAACTTTTTTTGTTGTGAGATCGCTCTTGTTGCCGACGAGTAATTTGTTGACGTTGTCGCACGCGTAACGGTCGATCTCCTCGAGCCACTGTTTGACGTTGTTGAAGGTGTCTTGATCCGTGCAGTCGTACACTACGATGATGCCGTGCGCCCCCCTGTAGTAACTAGACGTGATCGTGCGGAACCTTTCCTGACCAGCCGTGTCCCACTGTCGCAAGAGAAAAATAAATTCTTGTTAAAAAAAACAAGAAATCACGGAAGAATTTACAAATATTGTCCTACCAATTTTTTTTTATCGAACCGAACTATATAAAGATGGGTCCAGATTACAACTGTACATATGAATTTTGTTTTTCTTCCTTTTTTTTTTTCAAAAATTGGGAAACCTGTATAAAATTTGGTGGTGTAAAATTAACGTTATACTTACAATTTGTAGTTTAATCGTTTTGCCATCTAGATCTATCGTTCTGATTTTCTGGAAAAAGATTTATTAATTATAAAGCAGTTACTCTTTTTTACGCAAAATAAATTCTGTCAAATGTCAGAAAACACGTGACAGCTGTCAAAATTGCACACAATGGTTAATCTTTAACAATTCTACAGACAAACAAAACTGTTTTTCATCTTGCAATCAACAAAACACATTTGTTTTGACGCTAGAGTTCTAAAAAACGTCTCAGCATATTTTCGTACAAATCAAATTTCAAAATAAAACAAAAATAAACATTCCGAACCATTTCTAATGGTAAAATACGTATAAATATACTTACAAAATCTACACCAATTGTGCTAATGTAACTTTCCGTGTAAGTATCGTCCTGCAAAACAAAAACCATATTTTTCGTTAGCAATTTTTTTCGTCCTCCTTCGGCTTTAGTTTTCGTTCAACTTACGGCAAACCTAAGTAGTAGACACGACTTGCCAACGCCTGAATCGCCGATTAACAGAAGCTTAAATAAATAATCGCTGAAATAAAAAAAGAAAACTACGGTTAGGATACATAATTTTTTTTTGCAAGTAATTATTGTTATCAATCGAATAAATATGTAATACTACTAGTAAGTAGAGCATGAGTCAATAATGGGAGTTTTACAATGCTCTGTTTAGTTATATTAGAAACTATATGATTTCTAATTATGTATTTCGATTAATTGTCTAAATAAAAAAAAACATGGGAACCTATTGTATGTTTTTAAGTAAGCTTAAGAAGATTAATCAGCAAAATCTTTGTGTTTTGAACAATAAAATAACTGGTAGACAGCAGTATCTTTGTCTGTAGTCCAGCCCTTTCTTTTGTATGTATTTTCCACAAGAAAAAAACTAAAATCCACACCTATTTTTTATCTATCCCCACGTATATGTTCAATATATCATAAATATGGAAATGAATTATGGCTAATTGTTAATTAAACAATTATAGAAAACTTATGAGTAAAGTTGACTCATGACATTGACACCCAGCATGAACACGTAAAATAGTGGGTGTTTTCTCAGCATAACGTGTTGTTAAATTTCCGAAGGTCCCTTACGTTTTTCAACTACCAAAAACCTGCAGAATAATCCGCAGATGTTAAAACTAACGTATCGGCCAACACAACGGAAATATCGATGCGTAATTTTGTGATGTTTTAACAACCATTTTGGATATGTTCCTCCTATTCGTGTAGCAGTAGGTAAATAAATCAATACTCACTATTCGGGATTCATTGTTATGCGATTGTTAGGCTTCGAAATGTCCACAGAAACACAAAATACGCACTCCTAAGTTATTTCTAAGACGGTACACTACACGCTTACGCGGAATATAAATTATACAAATAAGCAAATTTGGAACAATGGCTACCAGACTGTATCGCAACAACTTTACAAACTGACGTAATGCCAAAGTGGCAAACGCGCACATTTGATACTTCTTTTTCTTATTGGACAGCGCGCGCAGTGGGAAATTCAAATAATACACCTACATTCACGTCTAACAACTAAAATCTTAAATTTTCAATTTATTATCCATGAATCCATAATACAGTAGAATTTATTGTTAGATTCTAACACAACAACATGTAACACAAATAATCAAAGTTCTTCAAAGTTGATGAAATTCATCCATACAGATTTTCCGACCGAAGCGACATCTAGGTCTACATCTAGACGAAACAACAGATTTGGTTTGAATTAATTATTGCGTGGAAACTTTTAAAATATGGTTTATTTCCTTATAAATTATGCATATATTCGATCAAACGCGATTCTGTACAAAATAAAGTTTTGAATTACAAATTTTTATAAAAATCGATATGCGCGCGTGACGTTTCGGAACTACATCGCAATATGTGTTGCCTAACTATCGGCGCGCGGTCATGAATGTTGCATGAGTGATACGTCAAAAAAACTTTTTCGCCAAATTAACTCAAAAATTGAATTAAAATGTGGCTCGAAGAGGCCGCGGAACTGTTCAGAGGGTACCTACCCTATTACGTATTAATTTTCCTGCCGATTTTCATCATAGTTTCACCTGCCAAACCAGTCATTGCGTCTCACGAATTTCCAGTCCACAGAATGCAGCATTTCGACCTACATGGTGTACCGCACGGTAATTGTACTTAACTAACACGAAATATTCACGTTTTAGTTGGTTAACTTTGGAAATTTAGATATTTAAAGGGGTAAGTTGTTCTCTACAGTTGAGGTTATGTTGTCTAGGTTGTCGAAGTGCCTCGGTCAGTCTCGAAGCTAGAAGCCTGTCTTCGTGGAGCACTTCGAGACACTGCGTCGTCGTACGATTACAAGACTTAACCGTGGATCATTTCCGGAACATCCGGGCTAAAGCCGGAGCACTTTTAATAGTTTTACCGGATAATTTAGCGGAATTAACCCACGAAGAGAAACAGGTATGTATTTTTTGTGAATTCGATCAATTTGTATTAAAATAAACATTTTAGCATTTCATGGTGTTGGAAGATGCTATGTTAGCGCAAGAAATCATGATACCTGTGTATTTTTCGATGTCGACGCCTGATTTATCGTATATCGTGAACGAAATCGGTCAGAGTTCATCCGGTGACGATAAATCAAAGTCGGCGTTCGAGGCGATATTAACTTCGATCGCCGCGAACGGTTATCAAGTGATTATTAATCCAAAGTCGCCAAATGCTAGAAACGATGTTAAAATTTCAACGATTTACGGGGCTTTGGTGGGGCAAAGTCACGAAGGGAAAACACCTACGATAGCCGTCGTGGCACATTACGATAGTTTTGGTGTCGCTCCGGTATGTAAAAGTTGTATTTTTTTCTAATTATTTTTAATTGATTTAATTTAATTTTCCTAGTGATAAATTTTTGCAATTTTTTAACTAAGAAGAGCACTGTGACATATGCAACCAATTATACCCAGGGTATGGTTTATAATTGACGACGTATATTTGGTTGCATATAGAACTGTGCTCTACTTAGTTTAAAACATCTATAAAAGTTTTTTTTTTTCTAATTATTTTCAATTAGCGATAAATTTTTGTAATTTTTGGTTTTAGGATTTGTCATTTGGTGCTGATTCCAATGGATCTGGGGTGGCGATGCTTCTGGAATTAGTTCGTTTGTTTTCTAGTTTGTACGAGGATCCGAAAACGCAAGGGAAATATAATATTGTATTTTTGTTGACCGGTGGTGGAAAGATTAATTACCAAGGTAGTAAGAAGTGGTTAGAAGATCAATTGGATAGCTTGGATGGTTCTATAATACAGGTGAGACAATTTTTTTGTCTTCTGCAAAGATTACACAAAAATTACCACCGGAGATGAAAAATCTTGATATACACCCTGTATACTGCACTCTTCGCTATACAGGGTGTATAACAACAAACTCTTCAAACAATTTTAAATTATGCGATTTATTCGGACGTCATTTGTATATCTAAATGACATAACTCGTAAATCACTTCTATTTTGTCCTGCAGGAGGCCTCGTACGTGATGTGCCTCGACACGTTAGCCTCAGGCGACTCCATCTACATGCACGTCTCGAAACCTCCGAAGGATGGTTCTCCCGCCTCCCAGTACTTCAAGAGCTTGAAAGCGGCCGGCGAGCGACATCCCACCGTTGACATAGACGGCGTCCACAAAAAAATCAATCTAGCCGACGATCTACTGGCTTGGGAACACGAACGCTTCAGCATACGCCGATTACCCGCTTTCACCCTCTCCTCGCTTAAAAACCACAAAGACTCACGCCGCGGGACCATCCTCGACACAAAAGACAATGCCGATCTTGATCGACTGCTGAGGAATACGCAGATCGTCGCCGAAGCGCTAGCCAGTCAGATTTATAACGCTTCTTTGGGAGATATGTTTGGAAAGTCTTTGGTAAGGTTATATGTGATATAAATTTCGATTTTTTTTGTTATTTTCTGAGAGAAAGGAGGATATTTTGTTTATTTTGGATAATTGGGGATATTAAATATTATTGTTTTATATATTCTGTGTGTAGATGTTTCAAAAAGAGCACAGTTCTGTATGCAACCGAATATACGCGTATAATTGGTTGCATATGTCACCGTGCTCTACTTAGTTTAAAACTATTCTAATATAGAAAGCGGAGGCGTCTTCGATTGAGGGTTGGATGGACTATTTGAGTACGCAACCGAGGGCTGCCCAGGTTCTAAGCCAGAAGGATAACGACTTGGTTACGTTCCTGAAGGATACGTTCACGAAATATCTACGGGACGTTAAAGTTAGCTACACCATACCTGATAAGCGAGATCCGGAGTTCATGTTCTACGATGTTACTTCCAGTGTAATGAACGTTTACAGGTATGTGACCCGATAAAATTATGATTAAAAACTGGTTATAAACAAAGTGTCCCAAAAAAGAAAAGTAGAAAATCGACAACAAATTTCCTAATTCTCTTACGTTTTTTTTTGCTAATATCATCTTAAATAACCGTACCATTAAATCGAATAAAAAAAATTAAAAGTTGCAAATCGAATAAAAAAAATTGTGACGGTAGTTTGTTTGAGTTGTGGTTTGAAAAAATGGGCAGAAAAGTAGCAAGTGTTTCACCTTTTTAAAATCCTTACTAAATGGCCCATCTTATAAAATAACTTGCCTAGGCTAGTACGGTATATTTCTTTTGTAATAAAGAGTCAAAGTTAAGTGACGAGACTTTTTCAAACCACAACTCAAACAAACTACCTTAATTTTATTCCATGCAGATGTTGTCTATTATTTATTTCATGGAAATGTAATGATAAATATTGTATTGTTCTGTTTTTTCAGCGTTAAACCGGCTGTATTCGATCTCGTATTGACGTGTGTGATAGTTTTGTACCTGCTGGGCGTGTATGCGTTCATACAGAAGTTCCCTGCCGTCTATACGGCTGTCTGCAGCCTGACCAAAGGCAAGAAGAAGGTGAACTAACAGTGTTCGTTAAATTGCCAAATATTAGTATTGTAGATAGACTTTTTTCTCTTTATTTTTTTTTTTGTTTTAACTATTATATCATGGAATATTTATGTTACTGTCAGCATTGTCATCATCCAGTTAATTTTTATTATATATGTGTTGTATGAGATGTAATGTCTTGTTTTTTTTCCATAAAAATCAATAAATTGTTAACTCCAAGTTGTTTTTTTTTTGTTCTGTTGTGAGTAGTGTGATCATAATTGAAGAGTCACTGGAATAAATACTGTTTTCTGGTATGTATATTGCAAAATTGTCTACCAAAATTTAATTGTTGTGAGGTTATGTTGCAATACCAATGACGCCGCCCATCTGACTACTAGCGACACCTAGATTGACTTGATCTATAATCTATACCTTAGCTGGCTAAGTTTTGGTTGTAAAACCGTACAATACAATAGAAAGACCGTATTTTACAAGGTAAATTTATTTCTCACAATTTTTAGTTTCGACTAATGTCACTGTCAAAAATCAGAGGTTAGAAATTTTAGCATAACAACAGAAGACACCACAAACAAAATGTTGAGGTTATATCAAATATTTTGACAAGAAAACAAACACCGAAGCAATAAAACTCAACCAAATAAATGTAAAATTTTATTTTACGTTAACTTATACATTAAGCGCGTCTATTGAAGCCGCCGGTGGTTGTCGGTTGCGTCAACTGTAATCCGGTGATGCTGTTGAAGTCCAACATCTTCAACATCTCCTTGGTCTCTGGATCGACCTCGATGATGTCGTGCTCGAGAGCGGAAACCTCCGGGACGTAGTTGTCCCTCCTTTCTCTCTCCTCCTCTTGCAATTTAATGGAGATACCGCGGACCTGAGAGTGACGGAGACGCTTCATCAGATGCGTAACGAAACCGGCGATCTTGTTGCGGAGCGGTTTCGTCGGAATGACTGCGATTTCCTCGCAGATACGCTTGTTGGTGTGGAAATCCAACGTCAAGCGTGTGTAGTATTTCTCGATGATAACCTTAGAGGCTTTCTTGACAGTTTTCGTACGTACGCGACCCATTGCTACAAGGAACGATGCCGGTTAGTGTCGTATCGATGATAATTGAGTCGGATGCGATTAAATTATCGATTTACTTACTTGTTTTCCACTTTGTTGTTCACGGAGAAACGTGGTTCGATGAGGTTTTGCACCAAAAGAGAGCAGTATGGCGCCCTCTTCTTCCTAGTTGTCGCTTTCCGGCGCCAACCTAAGAAACCAAAATCCCTAAACGGTAACCTAAAATCGCTAAAATCGATTATTCTACACCGAGAATCCACGGAATTTGCCCAAATTTAAAACTATTAATTTCTTTCTTTGTCTTTAGTTCTGTTATTGTTTAACCTTTAGCGGAGATAAAATTAACTTTTTGTACCTTCTGCAAAAAATCACCATAAAATTGCCCATGGTGATATGGTTGCCTATATTTCCGTATACATACCTGATTACAAAAAAGTCCACGCACCACTTAGTTGCAATAAAATGCAATAAAATAACAGGTGATGTGGATAATGAACTTGTCTTAGGTTGGAAATGTTGTATTTAATAACTAGAAAGAATTTAATTCTCAAAAACCTGACGCAACAAAACAGCAGATACTCCCAAATAATAAATAACCTTGTCTACGATCAGTAATGTTGTATTTTATGATTGGAAAGAATTTAATTCGCAAAAACGAGATGTAATAAACTAGTAGGTAGTTCCAACAATAAATAAACTTGTCTTAGGTCAGGAATGTTGTATTTTATGACTACAAAAAATTTAATTTGCAAAGTGGTCCCAATAATAAATAAAATTGTATTAGATCAGGGTATTTTATAACTATAAAAAAAATAATTCGTAAAAACCAAATGCAATAAAATAGCAGGTGCCGGAGTAATAAATTAGTAGAAAAAAGATTAAATTCAAAAAAGCTATTACAGTAGTAAACTAGCAGACTTTAATAGGGAGAAAAAAAATAGTCTTAATCAAAGAAAAGAAATCTCTTAATGTTAATAGTAGATTATATCATAAATATTATGTTTTATAACTAGTGAGAATTTTTGAGGATTTTCAAAAATAATTATTTGTTAAATGATTACAATTTTTTTATGTTCATCCTGAGATTTTGTGGTAAAGTGAAAGGTGGCAACCCGTGCAGCGCTGGTTCGTTGAATACGTGGTATTTTGGTTGCCTATATCGGCTTACCAAATAAATTTGGTTTGCGATTGATTAAACTTCCGTGAATGAAATGACAGATCCGCGTGTCTATAGATAAACAATACTAAATAACATCAATTAAACATGTATGGTAGTAGATAATTGATTTGATTAATAAATTATGCGATGATCTATGGGGTTGTTTTGATCTTTGATGGGGTTGTAGTGGCAGCATGGCGATGACGTCCACTTGACAGTAGATGTTTCTTGTGCGATATTTATAAAAATAAAAATTGTTTTTCCGTATATGATTTAAAATTACCGGTCGAACCGAGACGATGGGGTAAATAATGACTATCTAATTAATTGCTACCGTCCGCGAGTCGCTTTCCGGTGCCCTGCCCTTTTCCAACAACCCAATATCCGCTTAAAAAAAACAATTGACCGATTTTTAAAAAAGTTTTTTCGAACGCCGCGGTCACCAATTTAAATAGCCGGCGATTTCGGTTAATCCAACCGCGACTAGATACCGTATATCTATGCCACTCCTACTTTTATCACTTCCAGAATTCTTTATTTGATTCATTTGAAATTCCTTGCTATTTCTCTGTGTTGCTCAGTGTGTTTCTCAGTGTTTATTACAATGGAGGCGGTGTTTTCTTCTAGGGAACAACCGATTTTCAGCTGCAAAGCTCACGTATTTCACATCGACCCAAAAACCAAACGCTCATGGATGCCTGCGTCCAGCACCGCCGTCAACGTCTCATTCTTCTTCGACTCACAACGGGGCCTCTACCGTATTATAAGCGTCGAAGGCACCAAAGCCGTCATAAACAGCACGATCACACCCAACATGACATTCACGAAAACATCACAGAAATTCGGACAGTGGTCCGACGTCCGTGCCAACACAGTATACGGTCTCGGATTTTCATCCGAAGCCGAACTACAAAAAGTATTTTACGCCTATAACCTCAAAATTCACTAACCGCAAAAAATATTTTTTTCAGTTCATCGATAAATTCAACGAAGTCAAAGAAGCGACGAGAAACGCGATATCAAAAGTCACCAACGGAGGTTCGGCCGTAACCCCGGTAACGAGCGCAAACGCAAGCCCGATAACGGCGAGGGCTGCGATTGCGGCGACGGATTCGGCTTCCGATCTGTTGGAGCCCCCCGGGAGTGCTATGATGCCGACTACACCTAATCTAAAACAGGAGGAAGAGGTGCCCCACATTCGGAGTCATTCTGTTTCGGGGACGCAGAGTAACGAGAGCCCTAGTCATCAAGCGAAAGGGGATAAGAGCCCCTATAGTGTTTCCGGGACGACAAATTCTAATCAGACGGATATGCAGCTGAAATACGAGAATGAACGGTTGAAGTTGGCGTTGGCGCAAAGGTATGTACACTTTTGTTTGTTTTTTGTTTATCTTTTGTTTTATTTGGGTGATTCATGCGATAGATGCGGCATTACGGAATTTTGTTTTGTTCGTAATCCGGTAATAATCTGTTGGTTGTGTTATCGAGATAACGGATGATTGTTACCTGATGTGTTTGTTTTGTTAATATTGACGAATTTCGGAGGTTGATTACGTTGATTGTTCTGCGATATAGGGTATAGTGGTGCAAGATTCTTATTTAAATTAGATAAGTTGAACAAACATTTTTTTATCACTGTTTTATGACAGGTTTTATAGAGAAAAAAATATAAAATCACTTTTTTTGAGCACCAAATGACAATATACTGCATGATTGCTTTAGGAATGACATATAAAACGTTAGAAAGAAACGTCAGAAAATTTAAGTAATAAAAACAACAACAAAACTGGTCAACTCTAACCTCTAGAACTTGGAGAATGACATAAAGCTTAAAGTTTAATTATCACATTTCAGAGTACCTAACCTACAATATTTTCTATTCAATAAAAAAAATCCTCTAGTGCGCCATGGAAAATATTTTAGGTTGGCTACTCTGAAATTTGACATTTGGAGGTTAGAGTTGTTGTTTTTGTTACTTAAATTTTTTGACGTTTCCATCTGACGTTTTATGCGTCAACTCTTAAATCGTACAACCAACATGAATTGAAGAACAAGATTAAATCGTAACACACTAGAGGCTAGAGAGGTAAAAAAGCCCGTTTTCTAAAATCACGCGAGTCACTCGCATTCTCAGAACTTGGAGAATGACATAAAACTTAACGTTTAATTGTCACATTTCAGAGTACCTAACCTACAATATTTTCTATTCAATAAAAAAAATCCTCTAGTGCGCCATGGAAAATATTTTAGGTTGGCTACTCTGAAATTTGACATTTGGAGGTTAGAGTTGTTGTTTTTGTTACTTAAATTTTTTGACGTTTCCATCTGACGTTTTATGCGTCAACTCTTAAATCGTACAACCAACATGAATTGAAGAACAAGATTAAATCGTAACGCACTAGAGGCTAGAGAGGTAAAAAAGCCCGTTTTCTAAAATCACGCGAGTCACTCGCATTCTCAGAACTTGGAGAATGACATAAAACTTAAAGTTTAATTGTCACATTTCAGAGTAGCTAACCCACAATATTTTCTATTCAATAAAAAAAAAATCCTCTAGTGCGCCATGGAAAATATTTTAGGTTGGCTACTCTGAAATTTGACATTTGGAGGTTAGAGTTGTTGTTTTTGTTACTTAAATTTGTTGACGTTTCCATCTGACGTTTTATACGTCAATTCTTAAATCGTACAACCAACATGAATTGAAGAACAAGATTAAATCGTAACACACCAGAGGCTAGAGAGGTAAAAAAGCCCGTTTTCTAAAATCACGCGAGTCACTCGCATTCTCAGAACTTGGAGAATGACATAAAACTTAAAGTTTAATTGTCACATTTCAGAGTAGCTAACCCACAATATTTTCTATTCAATAAAAAAAATCCTCTAGTGCGCCATGGAAAATATTTTAGGTTGGCTACTCTGAAATTTGACATTTGGAGGTTAGAGTTGTTTTTGTTACTTAAATTTTTTGACGTTTCCATCTGACGTTTTATACGTCAATTCTTAAATCGTACAACCAACATGAATTGAAGAACAAGATTAAATCGTAACGCACTAGAGGTTAGAGAGGTAAAAAAGCCCGTTTTCTAAAATCACGCGAGGAGTCACTCGCATTCTCAGAACTTGGAGAATAACATAAAACTTAAAGTTTAATTGTCACATTTCAGAGTAGCTAACCTACAATATTTTCTATTCAATAAAAAAAATCCTTTAGTGCGCCATGGAAAATATTTTAGGTTGGCTACTCTGAACTTTGACATTTGGAGGTTAGAATTGTTGTTTTTGTTACTTAAATTTTTTGACGTTTCCATCTGACGTTTTATACGTCAATTCTTAAATCGTACAACCAACATGAATTGAAGAACAAGATTAAATCGTAACGCAATAGAGGCTAGAGAGGTAAAAAAGCCCGTTTTCTAAAATCACGCGAGTCACTCGCATTCTCCCATCTTAACTTTACGAGAGTTTGCCATATAAGTTGACATTTGCAGAATCCATGCCGTTATAAACGTTAGTTACCTATTTAGCCGCTGGTGGCACGCCGTGCGACCAATTAACGCGTTTTTTTGCTCTTTTCGAAGACTCAGCAATTACTTTGGCATCTCCCATTAACGAAGTTTATTTACAATAAAAATTTACGATGGAAAGTGAAAGAAATCACTGGTTTATATTCTAGTATGTATTAACATCTCTTTTATTTCTTATATAAAAAAAATACTAGTTTGTATATATATGTAGAGAGATGGTGGTGAGGTGACCATACAGCGGCAACTGTTTCGTGAGCGATTGCGTAATGAACTACATTATTATCCTGTATACATAATAATAATAATATGTAAAAAAACGATACACACAAAAAGAAACACTAAAAAATAATACGTATAAATATCACATCGCGATTTATTTTTTTTTTTTCGATCTTCTTCGGCGAATTATCTGTCATTTCCTGAGTTGGTTTGGGTCGTTTTTTAGTAGTGACCGCCGTATCCGCCGGCGGCGCCACCGTCGCCGCCGTGCGTCGGTGTGCCAACTTTATGTACGACCGCGTTGAATCCATTGTGTTTGTCCGCTTGATATTCGACGATACGTGTCGTTCCGTCGGCTTCTTTCAAAGTGTACGAACCCTTCACTTGGTCGCCGTCGCGTTCCTCGTGGTGTTGCTTTTCATCGCCTGTATGGGGGTCGTGCACGGCGTAATTGAAGTTGTACTTTGGATACGCCTGTGCGGAAACGAAATAATAAGAGTATAATAAGAGCAGCTAGCAGCAACAGTAGCCAGCGGCTATTTTGTGGTCCAGCAAAAGTACAGCTGCTACCAGCAAGCCTCAGTTCAAACTACAAGGTTTTTTATATGTCACCAGATAGATACATACAACAGTGAGACAATGTATTGTCTTTTGTCAGGTGAAGGCGTCGCAACCATAAAATATTTCATATTTGTTACCAATTTGTGGGGTTTTATTGACTACCTGAATCTAACTACATAAATTTTGAAAGCACTGTACGAGAGTGCAAATAACATAACCAAGGCCACGATCACAATAAAATTAGAAATTTTATATTTGAGAAGTATTTAGTTGAAAAGTCAATGGCTCTATTACAATTAGTTATTTACTAGCTCTGTGTATATGTCAAAATTTTCGATTTTAGTTATTGGGCATTCTAGAAATATGTGGTTAAGGCTTCCCACCTGTCCACATTCGCAATATGGACATTTTAGGATACATTTTAGGTTATCTGCTATCTGTTACTGTTGTTACGAATGTCCGGCAGGGGGCGTTTCGGGTTTTACGTTACTGTGGTAATAGCAGCAAAACACGGGTCGACAAAAATCGATTTTTTGGATCGAAAATTGGTTTTAAGGCCGTTTTTTTGCTCAAAACTCTTTGCGAAGGGTATTTAGAGGGATCTTATCGTAAGACATGAGAGCGAGCGGCTTTTATAAGGTCGGCAGGAACGGATAAAAAATGTAAATTTTTGACGTTCATCGATCCGCTTGTCGGAATTTCTAGACGTCACGTGACATTTTCTCGAGGTTCGCCTTCACCCGAAGAGGTGCAAAAACGTGATTTTTTTTCAAAATTGACGCATTTAATTTAGAAAATATCGCGCAGTCCACGCGGAATTGTGTCCTTTTTTCAATTCGAGCGTCAAAAGTAATATCGAAAAGCCCAATTTTGCAGCTACTCGATCGCAAATGTCGGCGAAAATGGGCGATTCCGCTGAACTTGAAAGTTCGTAATTATTATAGGTAGACAAAATTATTTTAATTAATAATTAAATAATTATTTCAATTATTATTAATTAAATTATATATTTTCCGGTTTTTTTTTATTGCGTTTAAAACTAACCTTGTAATCCTTGCCGTCGTCGTCGCCACCGCCTCCGTGCCCTCCGTCACCGCCGCCGTATCCTCCGTCACCGCCTCCGTAACCGCCGTCGAAACCGCCGCCAATATATCCGGCGCTTGCGAGAACGGCGCAGACGCCGAGGCAAACTGCGATCTACAAAATTTCTTTGTCAATATATTTCTCAATATTTTTTTTCCCTATTTCCTATATATATTTATATACTACGTTCGGTAAAAACGGTCTAGTGTCCATGATTTAATCTTTTCTTAAATTTAAGTTGGCTATACGTTTTAGGAATTGACATATCAAACGTCAAAAAATTTTAGTAACAAAATAAAACAGTACTGTTCAACTATAACCTCTAAAACGAATAATGACGTTAACTGTCAAATTTCAGAGTAGCCAACCTACGATTTCTCCATGTCACACTACACCTTTTTTTTTATATTGACGATACGATATATTTCCAAAATGGATTATGGAGCACTCACTGTGAGGTAGGCGTTCATCTTTTCGTGTGTTTCTCTATCTAAAATTATTCTAGAACGTTGGAATGCCGACGGTGCACTGTTTGGTTGAAAATTGGCGATTCCGTTTTTATATCGGAGCGTGCATCCCTCAAGTAGTGGGGTATGTTCGTATTTTGACCAATAACTTTCTCTTTCGATCGGTGCAGTATTTTTTAGAGAAATTGAGTCACTCCACTGTACTCTACTATAGATTACTCTTTACGTATGTATTGGTATATCGTTGTATGTATGGGAAGTGTTAAATTTTTAATTACTTCTCGCTAGACGTTAGAGTATTTGTCTTTGTCGAGTATTTGTCTTTGTACATAAAATAATCACGGACACAAAGAGAATTTCATCTGGGAAAAGTTGCCTGTGGTAAGATGAAAAGTTTATAATGAGAAAGAAGTAAGATGGTGCTGATGACTGGTGATTATGCGCCATTGTTTCATTTGTGGAATTGAAAATAAACGGGTTCTGTTTGTTATTGTGTTTTAGTCACGTTTTATTTTTAGTTTTCGCTTTACAATTTTTAGCTATCAAAGTCTTTCCCATTCTTATTAATTAATGAAATGTAACATAACTTATGAAATTGATGCTAACTTCATGTATTTGAGTTATTATTATCGCCAGATGGCGCCACTAAAGACAGTACAATCCAATTTTCAGATTTTACAACCATTTATTGTTCCTACGTTACTTAGGACAAGATAATGACCACAGTATTGTTAACCTAAGGTTCAAATCAGTATTTTACACACTCAAATACAAAATATTCAGTCCAATTCTGTATGAAAGTTACTATTCAGTTGCTGAAAAATTTCGATTTTAGTTATTGGACATTCTAGAAATATGTGGTTAAGGCTTCCGACCTGTCCACATTCGCAATATGGACATTTTAGGATACATTTTAGGTTATGTGCTATCTGTTACTGTTGTTACGAATGTCCGGCAGGGGGCGTTTCGGGTTTGACGTTACTGTGGTAATAGCAGCAAAACACGGGTCGACAAAAATCGATTTTTTGGATCAAAAATTGTTTTTAAGGCCGTTTTTTTCGCTCAACACTCTTTCCGAAGGTATTTAGAGAGATCTTATCGCACGACATGAGAGCGAGCGGCTTTTATAAGGTCGGCAGGAACGGATAAAAAATGTAAATTTTTGACGTTCATCGATCCGCTTGTCGGAATTTCTAGACGTCACGTGACATTTTCTCGAGGTTCGCCTTCACCCGAAGGGGTGCAAAAACGTGATTTTTTTTTCAAAATTGATACATTTAATTTACAAAATATCGCGCAGTCCACGCGGAATTGTGTCCTTTTTTCAATTCGAGCGTCAAAAGTAATATCGAAAAGCCCAATTTTGCAGCTACTCGATCGCAAATGTCGGCGAAAATGGGCGATTCCGCTGAACGCGCCCTACACTTGAAAGTTCGTAATTATTATAGGTAGATAGTAACGTGACTACATTTGCCAATTCTCTATGTGTGAATTATTCAAACGTTACTATTTTTTATGTTGACAAGAGTTGTCAACAAAAAGTTCTTATTCAGGAACTGTCACTGTCAGTTAACAACTTTTGTGGTTATGTTGTCTTGTCATTTTTGACATCTGGTATAGAGTCGGTAACCCGCAGTTACGTAATAGTTCTCCTAACCACCACAAGATACCAGCACATCGTAGCGCAATTATACAAGGAAACAAGGGTCCTACAACCAGAACAGTGATCACATATTTTTGTTGACTTTTGTCGACGAGAAAGGAAATAAATATGACTACAAACCTGGACAATTACAACATTTCATAAGCGAACGATTTACGCGACAAAATAAAGTGATATCGCACCTGTTGAATACAATATAATACTTGCCTAATGCTTAATGACATATCCCGTAAATCGCCGCATTTGTTACATTGCAAAATGCATTTGTAATAACCGCGTAAGAAAGAATGGCGTTACTTTTTCGCGAAGCGTCGAATAATGCCCTCCATGGCCAGGTTGCCATGGAGATTCAAGAAGTGTTGCAGGCGTGAAATTAAACCTAACCTAAATTACCGAGCGAGCAAATCTGCGAGCCAATTTTTAATATTGCACCACCGTCGATATTTCGAAATAGACAGGAAACGATTTTACCGATAGTTACGACAAAAAAGAACATATTATGTCCATCGTGAAAGCGAAACTTTTCTCAGTTATGTATTAATTTATTAAAAATTAATTGACTAATTATAATCAAGAGGGAATTTTTATGCGTTGTGGAAAAACTGATCAAATTTTCTTTTATAAGATTTAATGCTACAGGAAAATGGTGTTAAATGACGTAAGAGTTTTGTAGGTTAAAATTGTTGCGTAGTATTGTGTAACTAGCTCTGTGTATATGTCAAAATTTTCGACTTTAGTTATTGGGCATTCTAGAAATATGTGGTTAAGGCTTCCCACCTGTCCACATTCGCAATATGGACATTTTAGGATATATTTTAGGTTATCTGCTATCTGTTACTGTTGTTACGAATGTCCGGCAGGGGGCGTTTCGGGTTTGACGTTACTGTGGTAATAGCAGCAAAACACGGGTCGACAAAAATCGATTTTTTGGATCGAAAATTGTTTTTAAGGCCGTTTTTTTTGCTCAAAACTCTTTGCGAAGGGTATTTAGAGGGATCTTATCGTAAGACATGAGAGCGAGCGGCTTTTATAAGGTCGGCAGGAACGGATAAAAAATGTAAATTTTTGACGTTCATCGATCCGCTTGTCGGAATTTCTAGACGTCACGTGACATTTTCTCGAGGTTCGCCTTCACCCGAAGAGGTGCAAAAACGTGATTTTTTTTCAAAATTGACGCATTTAATTTACAAAATATCGCGCAGTCCACGCGGAATTGTGTCCTTTTTTCAATTCGAGCGTCAAAAGTAATATCGAAAAGCCCAATTTTGCAGCTACTCGATCGCAAATGTCGGCGAAAATGGGCGATTCCGCTGAACGCGCCCTACACTTGAAAGTTCGTAATTAGTATAGGTAGAGATATTGCAAAATTGTGATCCATAAAAAATAATCAATATATTCCTAATTGTGTTACGAAGCTGGTATTATAGTGGAATAATGGTTGAAAAGGTTGTGCTATGAGTATGAATAAAAGACGAAATAGGCTGACAGTCACGCTATTTTCGTATTGATTCAATAGGAAATTGGTAATGCGTAATGGGGAGAATAAAAGGCTCTGTAACATCTGTTCTGCTGGTGAGGTTCTGTCCATTTTAATTGCTTCGATTGCTTTCTACGTATTGGCGATACCTGTTTGTGTGTGTATATTCGAGACAAATAAAAGGAAGCGTAGTGTATTAGGTAGTGGATTTTGTAAGTTCTGTGAGCAAATAGCGCGGAAACTGCTGTTTATACCGCAGATATGGATCAAGTACAACTCTCCGCCATTTTTCAGCTCTACTTTCTCGTCTAAGCGACTTCGGTTTTGGTTATTCCTTCCGTGTTATTGTTTAGATTTTGTTTGTATGGTAGAAACGTCAGTTTTAGACTGATGTCCTTGTCTTAGCCGATTTGGATAATTGCAGAGGTTTGTTGTGTTTTCCACAATAGAAACAAAAATCAGGTGTAACATGATTTAGTTTTTTTCTTATATTTATGTTGGCTATACCTACGCTTTAGGAATTGACGTTTAAAACGTCAGATGGAATTCTAACCTCTGAAACTTGAAAATCGGTTATACGGAGCGGATTTTTGCGCTAATCGCAGTCAGTCCGGAATCACCGCACCGCTCCAATTTGCATACATCCGCGCTTTTTATTTCGTAACGTTGGCGCGCTAATTGAGACGTTGCGAAAAAAATAACGCGCCGCGGACCTGCCAAAATGGCGCAAGTGCACCACATTAACTATTACTTATTAGCCGGCAGGAATAGAGAAAGGAATCGGCGACGTATCGCTTTTCGTATCGCGGTCGCTACGAGTTTTCTTTCCGGTCGACGGACAGTGAAAAATGGGGCAATTCGCGGCGCTCGCTCCACCGAGCAGCCGATCTGCCGCCGTTATGCAACGTTACGTCTTGCGTGCATCTACGTATTTGACGTACGACTTGACCGACAGGATGCGTGTCATTAAAATCTCGTCAAAAATCGTAATTTAATTTTTTTTTTATTACAGTTCAGCCAACGCAAAGAAATGGGAGATAGAGTTGGCAACGTTGAAGAGCAACAACGCGCGCCTCACTAGCGCCCTCCAGGAGAGCACGGCGAACGTCGACGAATGGAAACGTCAACTGCACACCTACAAGGAAGAGAACATGCGCATGAAAGCGAAATACCAAGCCGATTTGGATAATTGCAGAGGTTTGTTGTGTTTTCCACAATAGAAACAAAAATCAGGTGTAACATGATTTAGTTTTTTTCTTATATTTATGTTGGCTATACCTACGCTTTAGGAATTGACGTTTAAAACGTCAGATGGAATTCTAACCTCTGAAACTTGAAAATCGGTTATACGGAGCGGATTTTTTGCGCTAATCGTATACAATATAGTAAATTAGGATGATTAGGTAGAGAGGTAGGTGGGAGCACTGGTCATCAGGGGAACGGAACGCGAAGCTTACGCAACGCGAGAAGCCATCGCGCTGAGCGTAACGGGGACTGACATGTGGTCGATGCGTACTCGTAGCTCTTCGTGCCAGTCTGTTTATAGGTTAGGACGTTAGGTAACGGTCGTAACATTGAAAATCGGGGAAATGGGTTCGATGCTAACTCGATATTAATGACGGACTGTGAAAGCGCCCCCTTTGTGATGTAATGCTGGCGCTGGATTGAGGAATATGCATTGGTAACGAACAAAATGCGGTACGGAAAAATCAGAACTGTCAAAAATGTGTGGTTAGGTAATCGAATATTTGACGTTTTGTCGAAATGCGCAAAAAATTTGTTAAATGTTGACCTATAATGACGTTTGTATTACAATTTAGTGGATTTTTTTTCTTTCGTCGTTTTTTTTTTTTTTAATTATTTTAATATTTTTGTTTTTGAAATATGTACATTTCACAAATTATCCGAATACCTGACACTTACCCTTTGATGTGTACTTTGGACGGTGAAGTCGCTTCGATCAGTGCGTTTTATCCGATCTAATACAAAAAAATATCCCGCTTTGTTATTAGACTTCTGTCAGCGTACACTTGCCTTATCTAAAAAGCATTTAGTAATTAGTAATTATCGTCCCATACGGTCGGTACGAGCAAACCGTATGACAGCTGCTCGCTCGCTGGTCTCCACCAAAGACAAATGGCCAAGTTTCTCTTTTACGAGTTGACAAAGCATATTTACAGGAATTACTCGTCGACAGGTAGTAAGTAGTACGTAGTAAATAAATAGCGAATATATTTCGTTGGAATGATTCCGGTGAAAAGAAATTCTTTAATCGGTCCGACCGACGACGTTCGTTCGTCCGAATGAAAATTGCTTCTTTCCGATTTCCGCGAAAAGTGTGCTACAATTCTAGGTTAGATATTGCGTCGCACAGATTGAATGAGTTGTACTGTCAATTTGACAGCTAACTGTCAAATAATTTACAATTTGACAGCTAACTGTCAAATAATTTACAATTTGACAGCTAACTGTCAAATAATTTACAATTTGACAGCTAACTGTCAAATAATTTATAATTTGAAGCTCATCGTGGTAACTGTCAAATAATTTACAATTTGACAGCTAACTGTCAAATAATTTAAAATTTGACAGCTAACTGTCAAATAATTTACAATTTGACAGCTAACTGTCAAATAATTTACAATTTGACAGCTAACTGTCAAATAATTTACAATTTGACAGCCAACTGTCAAATAATTTACAATTTGACAGCTAACTGTCAAATAATTTACAATTTGACAGCTAACTGTCAAATAATTTACAATTTGACAGCTAACTGTCAAATAATTTACAATTTGACAGCTAACTGTCAAATAATTTACAATTTGACAGCTAACTGTCAAATAATTTACAATTTGACAGCTAACTGTCAAATAATTTACAATTTGACAGCTAACTGTCAAATAATTTACAATTTGACAGCTAACTGTCAAATAATTTACAATTTGACAGCTAACTGTCAAATAATTTACAATTTGACAGCTAACTGTCAAATAATTTACAATTTGAAGCTCATCATGGTAACTGTCAAATAATTTACAATTTGACAGCTAACTGTCAAATAATTTACAATTTGACAGCTAACTGTCAAATAATTTACAATTTGACAGCTAACTGTCAAATAATTTACAATTTGACAGCTAACTGTCAAATAATTTACAATTTGACAGCTAACTGTCAAATAATTTACAATTTGACAGCTAACTGTCAAATAATTTACAATTTGACAGCTAACTGTTAAATAATTTACAATTTGACAGCTAACTGTCAAATAATTTACAATTTGACAGCTAACTGTCAAATAATTTACAATTTGACAGCTGTCAAATTATAAATTGCTAACTGTCAGATTGTATCAAATAACACTTCGGAACCGTTTATTGTTATTTTTTACTAAGATTTTCGCTAAAAAGATTAGATTTGATTGGCTGTTACTGTGGCTAGTGTGGAACAGCCTCTACTTGGATGTGTTTTTTCATGTTTTTCTTTTTGTTTTTTCACGTTGTTTCTTTTCAGGTGGTGGAGACGCTGATGACCTCAGGAAGGAAATCCAGTTACTCATGCAGAGGGTCGACCAATTGGAGAGCGAACTGGAGATGAAGAACAATGAAGTGAAACAATTGACTGCCGCCCATAAGGGTTCCGACGTTTTACAGGTTTGTGCGAAATTACTTAATAGCTTTGTCCGAGCAGTTGTTAATAACTTTATTTCAAATTAGGCTTTTTCGCTGCTCGAACAAACCTAATATGAAATTCAGAGACTATTTGTTTAAAACCTGTTAAACCATTCGTTATCTTTCTATCTATTTTTTTCTGTTGTTTTTTATTTTTTACATGTTGCTTATCTTTTTGTTTCTGGATATTTTGGTTTTGTTTCTGCTTTATTAGTTGAGATTTTCACCAAGAACACTTTTTTCACATTAATTTTCACACAATGTTTCAATGTTTAAAATGTATGACATACACACTGTATAGTGCTCTCTGTAGTATACAGTGTGTATAAGAACAAACTCTTTAGCTTGTAAAGCAAAAATCTCATTTTTATTTGTTATTATTTTATCAAATCATTTAAACAATTCATCACCAGATATTGCATTGTTGAATAGAAATTGTAGATGCCAGAAACGAAATGACCAAAGCGCAAAAGTTGATTAACCCCGCTAACCTTTCCAGTCGTTACAGAAGGAGAACGCCGAGCTGCAGTCGACGGCCAAGCTAGCGCAATCCGAGCTGGACGTAGCCTTGGGGGCGCACGAGTCTCAACGTCAGGTACTGGTCACACTGAACCAGCAGCTGGCCGGTCGAATCCAAGAACTGGTGACAATCCACGACGAGATCAATACGGCTCTGCAGACGTGAAACAACGACGTCAGCTGACAGCTGTCCGCCATACGGAAGTACATCGCGCTGATGTAAACAAGCGAACCGGAAAAGGTAAAAAAAAAAATGATAGACGGCAGTGCCATCTATCTTCGAAAAGCTCAAGTTGGCACGGTTTTTGTATTATTTTTTTTATTTTGTTGATTTTTTTTTTCTTTTTATAATTTGTATTTATGGAGTATTTATTTGTAATTTTATCGCGTCATAAGTATTAAAAGTGTAAGATCTTAAGTATAGGAAGTAATATATAAATATATATGCGTATAAAATATTATTGATTGGTCAGAGTGGCAGTGAAAAAGACAAATAGGTTGTCAGTGTTTTTTTTTGTAATCTTTTGCTTGTGTGTACAGGGTGTTTAAGGATACGTAGTACGGCACTTGCGTAGGTTAGCTTTTTCGTTTCTCTCGGATATTAGACTGTTACTGTAACTAAAATAATGTGTAAGTATTATAAGATGTTAACTCGTCGTTTTATGGACAAAACAAATGAATCATATATAGATTAGTCGTCACTGCCTTTGAAACAAATAAAACCATTCTATCTGAATTTGTATAACAAATGATATAATAATAATACGAATGTATAAAATGTATATGTTTAATGACAAAACAAAACAAAACAAATTTTTCTGTTGCGAAGCGAGACAACTTTCTTTCGATCGTGTACATAACAAAGAAAGCACTTTTGCCATTTGTTTTTATATACGTGCAATTTTAAAATATTATTATTAAGTTTGACGAATGGCATATCGTTCCTTCTTTACGATCAAATTTAGTTTCCGATGAAGCAGCTTTAAAAACTACGTACGTTGTAAGAGGATAGTGGTAACGGTATTTATAAATCGTAACGCTGTATAAATAAGCCAAATTTATCCCATAAGCGGTATAATATAATATTGTTGAGCAGATATTAGTTGATACTTTTATTCTCGACGCAGGTAACGAGAAAAAAATTATTCATCACCTTTTTAGAACACACACTGTATACTGTAGCGTGCAGTATACAGGGTGTGTAAGGAAAAGTGAAAAAAAATTTATGAAACCAAACGTTGAACTTTCCAAGACTGTGTGTGCATTTATCGTTTTGTTTACGAAATAATCTTCGTTGCCTGCAATATCTCTGTAAACGAATACAAGGAAACATATGACGAGACCAAAATGTATTCTTGTTTGTTTTGTTGTAGTGTTGTCGTTTAGTTGTATTTTATTTCGAACAAATAAACAATATTAAACGAAATCTGGGTTGTCTTTTTTTATCATGCAATTTTATTCATCATTTTGTTCTTACAGAGTGTTACCTGAAATTATTTTATCGCTTTAAAACTTGTGACAATTGCTCAGAGGTTGCTTTGAAACTTTGCAGAGTGACACGTTATGACGGTAAGTAACATCTTATGAAGCCTAGTAACAATCTTATACCATGAGCGACGTGTGAAATCATATCATAATTCTCTGTGTCGTTTGCTTCCACTTTGTGTTACTCAACTCCACTTTGTGTTACCTGACAATTTTTCGGAGGTTGCCTTGAAACTTTGTAGTGTGAAACTTTGCAGACTGGCATGTTATGAAGGTAAGTAACACCGTATGAAGCCATCATAGGGTGTTACTAGAATCATATCATACTTCTCTGTGTCGCTTGTTTCCACAATTTTTCCGAGGTTGCTCTGAAACTTTGCCGAGTGTAAATTTATATCATATACCTAACCATAACTGATTTCTAAAATTACATAGTATGTACGTACTTTTCTAAGAATGAATAAAACAATAAAATCCATTAATATGATAACTTTATTCCACATATCTTCAGATCAAATTGATTGTATCCTTAATACAATACTAATACTGTTACGAGTGATTATATTACTCATCAATATAAAATAAATATTGAAGTACACTAATCGACAATGCATTAATTACAAAATATACTCTATATATCTTAATACAGACATCGAATGAAGGTCAGCCTAACAAACATCAATCACAATTACGACTATCATCAACTATATAAAACGATTCGCCTGCATAAGCGGTCGGGGGCCACTAAAACTCTTCAGTTCACTCCAATTGTACTCGAAAACAACCGTTGCTCTACAACTACGAACGACTACAACATCCAAACGGCAAACCAAACACTGCTCCCTTTATTTTTTTAGTAACAAACAAACTACCAAAAAATCAACAATCAAACAAACAAAAATCTAACTAAAAAATTAATAAGGACGCACTTACAACTAACATAACCTAAGATTTACTCTATCTACATTTATACAACACGAAAACGTAAAACGTGTACGATTTAATAATAGGTATATCACAAAAAGTAGAAACAGAGAAAATTGATGTGTTTTTCGTCCATTCGTTTTTTTTGGCCGATTCGATTAAATTGCCGTTTGCGGCTCGTTACCCGACGACGGAGGGTCCACGGGGATCGTAACGTTCCCGCTTATCGTCGTCACCTGCCCGCTGATACTCAACGCCCCCATTTTCGCCCTTTGGTATGCGCTGATCGTATTCTGACCCAAGAATCTACAAGACAAAGAAAATTGAAGGTTATACCGGTGACCTTGAAAAGATAACCTCACTTTTTTCGTTGAGCTGACAGGAAAAGTTAGATTTTTATAACCTCTAATAAAAGACGAAGAAAATTGAAGGTTATACCGGTGACCTTGAAAAGATAACCTCACTTTTTTCGTTGCACTGACAGTTGACAGGAAAGGTTAGATTTTTATAACCTCTAATAAAAGACGAAGAAAGTTGAAGGTTATACCAGTGACCTTGAAAAGATAACCTCACTTTTTTCGTTGCACTGACAGTTGACAGGAAAGGTTAGATTTTTATAACCTCTAATAAAAGACGAAGAAAGTTGAAGGTTATACCGGTGACCTTGAAAAGATAACCTCACTTTTTTCGTTGCACTGACAGTTGACAGGAAAAGTTAGATTTTTATAACCTCTAATAAAAGACGAAGAAAATTGAAGGTTATACCGGTGACCTTGAAAAGATAACCTCACTTTTTTCGTTGCACTGACAGTTGACAGGAAAGGTTAGATTTTTATAACCTCTAATAAAAGACGAAGAAAGTTGAAGGTTATACCGGTGACCTTGAAAAGATAACCTCACTTTTTTCGTTGCACTGACAGTTGACAGGAAAGGTTAGATTTTTATAACCTCTAATAAAAGACGAAGAAAGTTGAAGGTTATACCGGTGACCTTGAAAAGATAACCTCACTTTTTTCGTTGCACTGACAGTTGACAGGAAAAGTTAGATTTTTATAACCTCTAATAAAAGACGAAGAAAATTGAAGGTTATACCGGTGACCTTGAAAAGATAACCTCACTTTTTTCGTTGAACTGACAGTTAAGAGGAAAGGTTAGATTTTTATAACCTCTAATAAAAGACGAAGAAAATTGAAGGTTATACCGGTGACCTTGAAAAGATAACCTCACTTTTTTCGTTGCACTGATAGTTGACGGGAAAGGTTAGATTTTTATAACCTCTAATAAAAGACGAAGAAAATTGAAGGTTATACCGGTGACCTTGAAAAGATAACCTCACTTTTTTTGCTGAACTGACAGCTGACAGGAAAGGTTAGATTTTTATAACCTCTAATAAAAGACGAAGAAAATTGAAGGTTATACGGTGACCTTGAAAAGATAACCTCGCTTTTTCAGCTGACCTGACAGCTGACAGGAAAGGTTAGATTTTTATAACCTCTAATAAAAGACGAAGAAAATTGAAGGTTATACCGGTGACCTTGAAAAGATAACCTCATTCTTTTCGTTGACCTGGCAGCTAATAGGAAAGGTTAGATTTTTATAACCTCTAATAAAAGACGAAGAAAATTAAAGGTTATACCGGTGACCTTGAAAAAATAACCTCACTCTTTTCGTTGACCTGGCAGCTAATAGGAAAGGTTAGATTTTTATAACCTCTAATAAAAGACGAAGAAAATTGAAGTTTATACGGTGACCTTGAAAAGATAACCTCGCTTTTTTGCTGAACTGACAGCTGACAGGAAAGGTTAGATTTTTATAACCTCTAATAAAAGACGAAGAAAATTAAAGGTTATACTGGTGACCTTGAAAAGATAACCTCACTTTTTTTCGTTGCACTGACAGTTGACAGGAAAGGTTAGATTTTTATAACCTCTAATAAAAGACGAAGAAAATTGAAGGTTATACCGGTGACCTTGAAAAGATAACCTCGCTTTTTTCGTTGAACTGACAGTTGACAGGAAAGGTTAGATTTTTATAACCTCTAATAAAAGACGAAGAAAATTGAAGATTATACCAGTGACCTTGAAAAGATAACCTCGCTTTTTCGTTGACCTGACAGTTGAGAGGAAAGGTTAGATTTTTATAACCTCTAATAAAAGACGAAAGAAATTGAAGGTTATACCGGTGACCTTGAAAAGATAACCTCACTCTTTTCGTTGACCTGGCAGCTAATAGGAAAGGTTAGATTTTTATAACCTCTAATAAAAGACGAAGAAAATTGAAGGTTATACGGTGACCTTGAAAAGATAACCTCGCTTTTTTTGCTGAACTGACAGCTGACAGGAAAGGTTAGATTTTTATAACCTCTAATAAAAGACGAAGAAAATTAAAGGTTATACTGGTGACCTTGAAAAGATAACCTCACTTTTTTTCGTTGCACTGACAGTTGACAGGAAAGGTTAGATTTTATAACCTCTAATAAAAGACGAAGAAAATTGAAGGTTATACCGGTGACCTTGAAAAGATAACCTCACTTTTTTCGTTGAACTGACAGGAAAGGTTAGATTTTTATAACCTCTAATAAAAGACGAAGAAAATTGAAGGTTATACCGGTGACCTTGAAAAGACAACCTCGCTTTTTTGTTGAATTGACAGTTGACAGGAAAGGTTAGATTTTTAAAACTTCTAATAAAAGACGAAGAAAATTGAAGGTTATACCGGTGACCTTGACAAGATAACCTCGCTTTTTCAGCTGAACTGACAGCTGACAGGAAAGGTTAGATTTTTATAACCTCTAATAAAAACAAGACTTACTTGATGCAAACGTAGATTATCAACAGCGCGATGCTCGCACTGACGATCCTGATGTACGAATTCTCAAAGAGTTGTATGACGATCCACGCCCCGGCTACGGTTACGCACATCAACGTAACGATAACCGCGGTGCTGCCCCAGTGTTGCGCGGTGAATCCCTTCTCCCAATCGAGACGAGTGGTGCTGTGGACATCGTACGGTTGCTTGCAAACTTTGCAGTGTAATTTCTCGGCGCAACCTGAAGAACTCTCCATCAACCAGCGTCTTAAGCACTCGTGGTGGACGCTCGAGACATCCCCGGTGCACGCGCACGGTTTGATCAACGGTTCCGGCTTTTCGTCGTAGCAAATCCAGCATTCCACCTTCTCGACGAAACTATCCGATTCCGAGGCGCACGGCTCCGCACTCGGAACGTACTCGGACGGTTTTTGGTCGAGTTTCGCGAGCAACTTCCGCGGATTGAGGATCCATAGCTCGGAGGGTTGCATACAGTTCCAGAGTACGGCCGGAAACCAGATTGCGACGCCGATCTCGACGATCCGGAAAACTATGTCGTGCCAATTCCGCGAGTACACCGGCACCTTGGTTTTCCAGAATTCGCTGAGCGTTTCCGAGAATAGGAATCCGACGATGATTATCAGCATTAAAGCTTGACTCAGGAGGCCGAATCTGGATTGGTGTAGTTGGGAATTGTTGATGACGGGTCGTAGTGCGTCATCGGGGGTTTGCTTTAGCGGTTGGACTTCGGGAACGGAGTGGGCGATCTGAACGGGTTTGGCGATGAAGCCGCCGTTGACTTTGAAGTAGACCTCGACGCCGTAGATGAGGAAGAAGATGACGACGATGAACAGGAGGACGGCGTAGCAGCCGTTGAAGAGGTGCGTGTAGAAGTCTTTGTCGTCGGACGGTGCGTTTGCCAGTTGGGTGGTGACCACCTCGGCTAGGAGGAGGCTGTAGCTGATTATGTTGAAGGTGACGAAGCCGAAGAAGGATTTCGAGAGGAACTGGGGACGTTCCCAGCAGATGTCGCGAAGGTGGAATACCTGAAAATAGAGGAAGAGATGTTTTAGCTTAAAATTTACTTAATATGTAACTAGTATAGTAAAAACCAGGAGAACTGCAAATGACTAAGCGATTTCTGGTGTTATTTTTGACGTACGCGCCAGATCTTGTTGATTACCCATGTTAGAATGAAACAGCCTTCGTTTTGTATATCTGTTTCGTAACCTTGTAAGCGATGAGTCATTTGCAGCTCTCCTGGTTTGTACTATACATATGTAACTGACTTTTATACACAAATAACTTTTAACATTAGATTTTTAGTATAATACTAGCTCTGTGTATAAGTCAAAATTTTCGATTTTAGTTATTGGGCATTCTAGAAATATGTGGTTAAGGCTTCCCACCTGTCCACATTCGCAATATGGACATTTTAGGATACATTTTAGGTTATCTGCTATCGGTTAATGTTGTTACGAATGTCCGGCAGGGGGCGTTTCGGGTTTGACGTTACTGTGGTAATAGCAGCAAAACACGGGTCGACAAAAATCGTTTTTTTGGATCGAAAATTGTTTTTAAGGCCGTTTTTTTGCTCAAAACTCTTTGCGAAGGGTATTTAGAGGGATCTTATCGTAAGACATGAGAGCGAGCGGCTTTTATAAGGTCGGCAGGAACGGATAAAAAATGTAAATTTTTGACGTTCATCGATCCGCTTGTCGGAATTTCTAGACGTCACGTGACATTTTCTCGAGGTTCGCCTTCACCCGAAGAGGTGCAAAAACGTGATTTTTTTTTTCAAAATTGACGCATTTAATTTACAAAATATCGCGCAGTCCACGCGGAATTGTGCCCTTTTTTCAATTCGAGCGTCAAAAGTAATATCGAAAAGCCCAATTTTGCAGCTACTCGATCGCGAATGTCGGCGAAAATGGGCGATTCCGCTGAACGCGCCCTACACTTGAAAGTTCGTAATTAGTATAGGTAGATAGATGGATAGATAGACTATTCACACTTCAATATATAATACAGAAATTTATGATACGCTTTTTATGGAAGATATGCCGTTTATTCAACAAAATGTTCAAAAAATTACCATTGAGAATATTGATTGAAATATTCTGTTTACAAAAAAAAAAAAAACTAAAACATAAAGAACACTACTTTATTTTTAATAAGTAAACTTTGAATTTAGAAAATAATGGACATTACTGTCATTAATACAAAATAAACTCAAATTAAATTTTATTTATAGGTACACACTACACTACACTAAATTGTCCAATCTCTTTCACACAAAAAAAACAGAGATGCAATAAAAAAATGATAACGTGTGTATCAATAAAACCGTTGTTGAAGTGGACCCTCGACAAAAATAAAATTGTCAAAACAACTTAGCAGTAAACACGTTATGTTAATTAAGGCAGATAAAATTTTTTTTTTGTAAACAATACCCATCGTGTTTGTTCACACAATCAATATTGTTTTGACGATATTCAAGTCATTTTCTATTGTCAGCGCGAAATGAAAAAAACGCAATTCATAACTTATGAATTAACTATTCAAATGAATTTGTTTGAATGTCACGTTTATTATTTTTTTGTTGAATTTAACAGATATCTTACGCATTGCAAATCAGCTGTCTATCTACCTATACTAATTACGAACTTTCAAGTGTAGGGCGCGTTCAGCGGAATCGCCCATTTTCGCCGACATTTGCGATCGAGTAGCTGCAAAATTGGGCTTTTCGATATTACTTTTGACGCTCGAATTGAAAAAAGACACAATTCCGCGTGGACTGCGCGATATTTTGTAAATTAAATGCGTCAATTTTGAAAAAAAATCACGTTTTTCCACCTCTTCGGGTGAAGGCGAACCTCGAGAAAATGTCACGTGACGTCTAGAAATTCCGACAAGCGGATCGATGAACGTCAAAAATTTACATTTTTTATCCGTTCCTGCCGACCTTATAAAAGCCGCTCGCTCTCATGTCTTACGATAAGATCCCTCTAAATACCCTTCGCAAAGAGTTTTGAGCAAAAAAACGGCCTTAAAAACAATTTTCGATCCAAAAAATCGATTTTTGTCGACCCGTGTTTTGCTGCTATTACCACAGTAACGTCAAACCCGATACGCCCCCTGCCGGACATTCGTAACAACAGTAACAGATAGCAGATAACCTAAAATGTATCCTAAAATGTCCATATTGCGAATGTGGACAGGTGGGAAGCCTTAACCACATATTTCTAGAATGCCCAATAACTAAAGTCGAAAATTTTGACATATACACAGAGCTAGTTTCTTTACTAATCTGCTCTTTATTAAAAAATATATTACCAGAAAGCTTTTTATTGCCTCGTCTGCTGTTATTTGATACATAATGGAGGCAGAGTTAAACATCCGGGGTGGCCCTCACCCTACTTTCCGACTACATCGTTGCTACAATCAAATATCTAAACTCTTCTGCAATTATTCAATTTTGTAAAACCACGGCCAATCTGGACCCTACCTAACGTCAGTTTCTATGACATAATGACATTTGTCATCCTGACATTTAATGTCATGTCATGTCAGTGGCACTGACGTTTGTCAAAATCTGACAATTCGCAACACAGCGACGAAGGCTGTGAATTCTGTCAAACCGCTTCTATAAAAGCTTGACTCATGTAACATTTGCCACTTCCAGTTGTCCAGATTGTCATCGAAAAAAATCCAGTTCGTCCCCCGGTAATTCTAAATATGTACAGCAATTTTCTTGTCGATATTATTCAACCAAATTCATAACATTATGTTACAGTGTCATAAGAAAAATTTAACAGTAGATAATAGACCATCATTAGTTAGAAAATAGGGCCACTAATACCAATTTCAAACTGGTTATAATTAAGATTCGAGTTCACAATTCGTAGACAACTTTATACTTTTAAGTTTTAAGTTTATTATCGAGCAATGAAGGGGAAAACACGATAGATATTTGTTATAAAAACACAAACACTTAGTTTTCGAATGTGTGACAAACACGTGCGGTTACATGGGATTAATTGAAACTCCCATTTGCATGATTGATGATATCCTTCCACATTAACACGACACAGTGTAAAGTATTGCATACTGCAACCCGTTTTTTTTTTTTGTTTTTTTCCGAGTACGAGTGCGTTCTTAATAAATATGTCCTAGAAAATCGTGCAGAACACAAACAATGCATATATTAATAAATCTACATTCCGGAAGGCGATAATAACAATAAGAACTATTTATAATCGTTAATAAGTGGGTGTGTTGTAACCCATAATAACTCGTTGTGATTAACAACTTATCTGCTATACAACCTGTATATTGTAGAATATAGTATACAGTGTGTATGGTGCAAAGTTGTCGATTTTGAAGAAAATGAAGTTCCAAAACGGTCTTTTTTTAACTTACAGGCAATTTCTTTGAGATTTTCTGACGTAAGTCAAGTTTATTGATTATTGGGACTACCTGCTGCTTTATTGCCTCTGGTTTCTGCAAATTAAATTCTTCCTGGCCTGAATTACTGATATTTTGAGTTAATCAAAACGCAAAATATCTCTAAATAATAATAATAATAATAATGAAGTCACTCCTCACCTAGACAATTCAATTTTCAACGAGGTTCAACAGGTTCAACCACGAAAAACAAAAAACAATCTCCACCGAACCAATCACAAAACCGTACTGAACCGTACGTAGGTAAATTTCAAATAGAGTCTTGATTTTTCGGCGTTTTATCTTATATCGTCCGGTACTGGTGAACTATTGGGTGCAAGGACCCCTGCACTCGGCGGGTACACGCGTACCTGGACGAGATACGTGTACCTGGTTGAGATACGCGTACTTGGTTGAGATACGCGTGTTTGGTTGAGATACGCGAGTTTGGTTGAGATACGCGTTTATCTGCGAACGCAAAGCGTCGAAAGAAATAACGACTTGACATGTTGTTATGCTTAAGTATAGAGATAGGAACCCCTCTTGAAAGAACAGAAAAAAACAATACGTCGAAGGATCTGCGGTTATTGCTTATTGTCACGTTGAACAAATACGGTTTTATTTGATCTGGCTGGAGTTATGAATGCAAATAGATCGCTTACGGGCAGCCTTCGCGGACTATTTAGAGTGGATAGGTCGTAAAGTGTGTTTGTCGAGTCCTTTTGTGTGTTATTGCTGTTCATAAAGCCATAATATTAGGTCTGGGATGCATAAAAAATTAACAAAGATTTTTAATTTAGTTTAAATATGTTGGAAGAAAAACGTAAATGTATATTGTTTTATATTTTTTTATACAAATATTTAGTTTTAACTAAATACAAAATATTTTCTTCGATACCAACACACATATTTCTGACAATAATTTGGTTAGATGGCTTACAGAAAATTTACGAGAATTGTGGTTCTTTTTTACGTCATCTCTAAAACGTAAGCTTGACACGGGGAAAGATCTAGAAAGTCGCAAAAAAATTATACATAGCAAACAGATAAATGTTTATTATTAGTAATATAATCTACACTGAGCAACAAAAGTGAGCATTTCATTATACAACGTATCTCGCACGCAGTTATCGTTATCGTTTAGTTAATTTATCAATCAGAGGCCGTTGTTACGCCTACAACACAAACAAATTAAAAATTGCAACAAAATAATTATGTCCCACTTAAAATAATTTCATAAAATGATTTTCGGACATAATATTTTTTTAAAATATAATACCTACAGTACCGACATATCATTTCTAAAAAAGATTTGAAAACATTCATGTATACGGTGTCAAAACTATTTTGAAATGTCAAGTCCAAAAAAACGCTTGCATTACATAACCTAACTTTGTCGATCGCGTCCACACGACAAGCAATTTATGGTAAGAAGAAGAAGAGGTAATTTACTTCCTGGAGAGCATGCGCGATAAAAATGTCATTAAAATGTTCGACAGAATATGTTAGGTTATGAACCTCCAGCTGTTCGTTGTTTGTCACGTGCAGCGCTATTATGGTCAAAATTAGATTATGGTAGCATTTTTTTTGGCAACTATTTCATAGCCGAGAATTAGAACTGTCATGTATTCGCCTCAACGAGCGAAAGAGTGCCGCTCTGGTGGTAGAAATTTGAATTAAAACGGTCAGTATCAGGTTGCTTGCATAGCGCCATCTATTAGTTATTTTCACTGGTTTCATTGCATAATTTACATGTCAAATGTATCGTTTTCAATAAAAAAAGGGTTTGTTTTCAATAAAAAAGGACTGTATGCTTCAGAAATTAACATTGCATTACATAACCTAACTTTGTCGATCGCGTCCACACGACAAGCAATTTATGGTAAGAAGAAGAAGAGGTAATTTACTTCCTGGGCAGCATGCGCGATGAAAATGTCATCAAAACGTTCGACAGAATATGTTAGGTTATAAACCTCCAGCTGTTCAGTGATTATGTCACGTGCAGCGCTATTATGGTCAATATTAGATTATGGTAGCATTTTTTTGGCAACTATTTCATAGCCGAGAATTAGAACTGTCATGTATTCGCCTCAACGAGCGAAAGAGTGCCGCTCTGCTGGTAGAAATTTGAATTAAAACGGTCAGTATCAGGTTGCTTGCATAGCGCCATCTATTAGTTATTTTCACTGGTTTCATTGCATAATTTACATGTCAAATGTATCGTTTTCAATAAAAAAAGGGTTTGTTTTCAATAAAAAAGGACTGTATGCTTCAGAAATTAACATATCAAACCTCAGACGTCAAAAAGTTATTAAGGAACAAATACTACAACAAAACTGATCAACTCTAACCTCTAAAAATTGTTTAACTGTCAAATTTTAGAGTAGCCAACCTACAATATTTCCCATGACAAACTAGAGTTATTTTTGTGTTGTATGTTGAACTTTTGGAAATAAATATCTATCAAAATCAACCAATAAATTACAAGTGAAAAAGTGAGGTTATAATTGTGACAGGTCTGTCATATGCAGCAATTCTGCTTGCAAAATTGCTAAAAATAATAAAATTGACTTACCTCTGCCCAAAAGCACACAAGCAGTGAAGAACCCGACATAAGAAGGGGATAATAGGCTGACAGAAGACTCCTAGACCATCCATATTTGAAATTATCCTGTAAAAAAAATTCTTTCCTTAAACTACCGCACAATTTTTTTCTATACACCCTGTATACCGTACAATTTTGCATACCAAAAACATACAGTGTGTATAAGGAAAAGTTGTAGATTTCTTACCGGCGACAAGAAATAACCGCCACGGATGGCGCTAGCTAAGAAAGTGACGAAATAGAGTAGTTTCTGCGTGGTCATCTTGCACGCCTTGAGAAAGGTGGGCGCTTTGAGACGTCTGTACTCAAACACGATGCACATGATGAGTTGGACGGCGCAGACGAGCGCCACGAGGAGAAAGACGCCCCCTATGCCGGCGTGGTAGGGCAGGTTGGGGCCATCGCAGAAGTCGCCCGAGTAGCGGATCTCGCAGAGGCAGGTGCCGTTGTGGCACTCGCCGCGACCCGAGCAGTCGGAGGTGCAGCTCTGCAAACCGGTCATTAGCAACAGTTGTCGGAACATGCCAGTTGCCATCCGAGACCTGAAACAAGAATTTGACCAAAAAAAAAATATTATTAATGTTTTTATAAAGATAGTATATTGTATGGTACAAATTTTTTTTTAATTATGATCCCGTACAACTTATTTGTTATACACCCTGTATGTTGTACAATGTTATATACAGTGTGTGTCGCAAAAAGTTGACTTCAATGTTTTGGTGGACTATGTTATTATAGGCTCGGTTAAATAAGTAAACTAGAACAGAATTTGTTTTTCAAAATAGCTAAAAATAAATAATTATTAACAGATGAATGCATTAAACACAAAACTACAAAAGTAAGTATGTACATACACATTATGTTTAATAGTTATAGTATATTCTAAGATATCTTTTTCTACTTTGCATTCACAATACACACATTGTAACACTGTTTTCGGTGTTACAATTAGCAAATTGTAACACCGTTTTTAGTAACTTTTTTCTAAGATTGGTGACATTGATATCAAATGCATGTCAAACGAAAATACACATAACCACAAAAGTAAGCACAAACTGATTTTTTAGAATCGCACAAACTGCGAAGTATGTATATTTTTATACATATTTAAACATGCGTGTTGCATCCTAGGTTTCGTACTACTAGTATATGATGGTATATAATATTTATCAATAATTACTTTTTCACAGATATTTGAATTTAATTGACAGATGACAGTGTTACCAACGGTTGCACCCATAAATACTCTAGATTGGAATTTTACCTAATATACTTCTAAATTTTTATAAAATTAATGACGCAAAGTAGAAAAAATAGTAGATTACACTCGTTTTATAAGACATATTGGCGCATTCGTTCAACTCATGCGCCAATTTAACGTCTTATAAAATTTGTATAATAATATACTATTTTTTATAAAAATTTCTAAAACTGAATGCTATAATTTGGTAATCGTAAACCTGTTTACCATTTATGATATTTATAAAAATAAAATAATCAAAACACAAATCATTTGTATCACAAAATAAATGCAATAAATTATGAAGAAACCTTTAGAGAAATGTACAGAGAAAATCAAAGTAGTATGCTTATAATTTGTGGTTTATTTTTTGGCATAGATCACTATGGATCTAATGATAAAAAAACAGTGAAAACACAAATAAGAAGAAGCACCAGAATAGATTAAAAAGTGGTTACCAGTAAAAATATTCCGGCAGAGGCATTTTCAACAACGCCTACCACAACTTTTAAAATAGAGAATTGTCACACTTCCAAAAACAAATGGAAATTTCCTCCAAAACTTCTATACACGAATATATGTATATATATGTATAGTTAAGCAATTACGGACCAAATAATTGAATAATTCAACAGAATGCAACGAGAAATGATCCATTTTATTAAATACCGTAATTACCTTGTAGTAATTGTAGCATACGTCTGTATTATTATTACTTTTTAAATGGCTACTACATAATTAATTTCTAACAAACATAAATAACACAAAACACAATTATCCTGTACTTTTGGAACAATATTGTACGATATTTAATACAAAAAGACAACTTAGTTTGGACTAATGCGTAAACCCAATGTCAACGAATCTATAAACAGATAAATAAACGTAAACATTGATAAATCTCACAAAACACACACTATGTACCCCACTTTATCATATAAACAGAATAAATAGCAGAATAAATCACTGAATAAATGATTTAATAAGTCATAAATCACACACAAACAAAGACTGCGTCAATCCCATATGATTCTATAACGTCCTCAAGCTTGAACAAAGTAACAAAACCCAGAAATAAATATAAAATCGTGACTTACAAAACATCACTGGTCGCTTACTGTCCAGAAAGCGTATCTCGTTACCATATTTACCGTTCGAATGGCCCGGTCACAACCAAAAATCACTGTTAAATCCTACGTACAAATAAATTATTAGTTTCAGACACACTTCGTCGTACACATTTTGTTTTCCCACGACCTCGGTGTAATATTTTATTCAACCGAAGAACCCAGATGTCAAATGGACACTTTTTAAGATATATAATTATCTAAATAATCAACATATCCGCTACTTATCATTGCTCTGACACAGTTTTGACTTAGCAGTGCTTATGTATGTGTGATATGTAAATAAGGACAAATGTACCCGTCGAGTGCATGTGCACCGAGGGCTTATAAGTAGCTAGGATTATAATTAGATGTTTGATTTATCGTACATACCTCCGTAACAAATATAAAGGATACCGTTGAGATGGAAATCTAAGGCTGCTACTAGCAGAAAATGTGATTAAAGCAAGGTAATGCCACAACTGTCACTGTCACAATCGAACAATACGGTCGACATCTTGTTACAGCTGTTTGGGTCGCATAATATCAGGGTTGAGTCACAACCGCAAAAACGCCGAGCGTTAGGCAACCGAATATCACCTAATTGCATAAAATTACTCTTCCGGGGTTTTTAGATGACTGACATTAGTAATTAAATGAGTAATGATGCATTGTTTCTAGAATAATGACGACAATAACATACGGTATACCTAACATTCCGTACTAATTAACATATTGTGTAATAATTCCCAGAATTCGTTTATTACATGCATGGAAACATGACTACTTACATGATAAATTCACATTATTGCTAATTTACGTTGTTGGACGATGTGGACCAACTAGAAATGATGCAAATCGAGAACAAGATGCAGGAAAAATCAATTTTTGGCATTGCAGATATCTGCAGTTATGCAACCGAAACAACACGATCCGCTGCTAAATTTGCAAGTCGGTCACGAGATGGCAATGTTGTGCGAACCTGATAGGTCTTGCTTATGCATTTCGCCACGCGGGAAATTTGAATGAATTTATTTAACTTTTTATGAATTTGCTGTCTTTCTTCTCGAAATTGATGACTCACCTTAACTTGGGATCCAGAGTGGCTGTGGCTTCACGAAATTGAATAATTATAGAGTTGCTATTAATTATAATTAATAGCAACTCAGTGTTAATACCTATAATAATAATTAATATAGAAATATAAAGAAAAAAAACTTTTTCGGCCCAATAATTTATTAATAACAATATAACTGTAATCACAGACAAAGTACTGGTTATGCATTTTACAGGAAACAAACGTAAACCAGGTGATCTAAAGGAAATAAAAAATGTACAATAATATACATACATTACTAGGTGGCAAAATAATTTTTAATTGTAACATTGGGACATTATAACTCTTAAATATCTATTAGTTTGATTCGAAAAATTATATTTACAACTAAGAAATAAAAGAAAAAAAAATATTGCAATTTTTACGAAGTAAAAGCTGTAAAAACGATAGATAGTTTAGCGTATTGTTACTTTTGCACTTGGTTATTTCTTTTATTTATTTTTTTTTTTAATATGAGCTATAACAGTAACATTCCTCTTTCAATATAATTCTTATTATATATTCTATATAAATTCGATACACGGTTAAAATAATAAAAATACTGGAAATTCTTTTTTCCTAATTAAATAATTACAAAAAAAAAACATAAAATTAAACCAACACAATCCTTATAAATATACCTACTTATATCAAAGCAGAGATTTCTTTTTTTTTTATTATTTCTTAACTATAATAGCAGCTTAACATTCCATTTACAACGCTACACAATAACTTACGTTTAAAATAGGTACGTAAGACTTACGGAAAGAATGTATTCGTAAAATTTATCGTAGAACAAAGTAGAAAAAAAAATTAGTTAAAAAGTACCTTTATAAATTATTTACAAAATTGGACTAAAGTGTTTTTTTTTTGGGCGCAAAACGGCGAAATTACGTAAAAAAATCCGTCATTATTTCACAATTTCTCGTGTCGTTTCAATTTATAGTCTGCAAAGGCACCAAAGCTGCGAGAGAATTGGCAACACTGTACTAGTAAAATTTAGCAGGTAACGTGTATGTACTTCTACAATCTTCTTCCATTATATAACCCGCAAGGTTAAAAAAAAATAGGGTTATCTCCTTATAAATTCGAGAGCGTATTGTTACGCATACTCAATTGTTTTATTCGAATTTACCTAGAAAATTAAGTAGGTCCTATTGGTAGGCCCAAAATTAATGTTTAAAGTTCCTAGAAATTGACTCATTTTAAAATTTATTGTAGTTCAGGCGCTTCTTTTAAAAAAATAAACTAGATTTATTTGTTAACGGATACGTCAAAATTTCTGCTACAGACACTTGAAGATAGTCAATATGATTGTATTTATTTAATTATTTCCAAATTAATATTTTACTGAAGAAGTTGGAAATCAAAATCTGTGAAGCACCTGCGATTATACAGGGTGTAACAGAAGTAAGAAACATTCACTCGCACCAATACAAAGATTATGATAGAAAACACAGGTTTAATTCCTTAATTAGTTTAAAGATGTCTAGTAAAGTAATTACTTCAGGAATTTCAACAAGGATAAAAGTATGAACGCGTAAAAGCATTAGATTAGACAATTTTAAAGAAAAAGTGAGGTTATGTTATCAAGTTTTGACTCGGTACATAAATAAAATCGATAAATAAATTTGTGGGTACGTATCTAGTAAACCATGGAACATAATGTAGGTTGACAACTCTTAAAAATTTGACAATTAAACTTTAAGCGCTTGTTTTTTGCTTTATGCCATTCCGGAAGTTTCAGAGGTTAGAGTTAACCAATTTTATTGTTTCGTCACTTAAATTGTTCTCGACAACTAAAAATAATCTAAAGAATACATTGAGGTTACGTCCGACATTTTATATGTCAATTCCAAGGCCTGCTTAAAATTGCCTAACACCATACTTTCACCAAATTTGAAGATATTTAAGAAAAAGCCACAAAAATATACTGTAGAAGTAAATCTTTCCAGTTACACCCCTTCGTGAACAACGCATAAAACAGCCTAACACAAGGGAATGAGTTTAGCATCCTTTACGACGACAGGAACTCCCGTCGTCCAAAATCCAACCTAACCTCAACTACCTCGATCGAATAATAATTTATACATACCTACCCGATACAACAAATCCCTCTTTTATTAGGTATTTTTTTTACAATTACACTCCGTATTTTTTTCGTCAACACAAAAAAAAAAACAAAAAATTAGCTACTACCTACTTCGACGATCCTAACCGTATTCTACCGCTACCAGATCGGTTCAAACGTAATACTCCCAAAACCTTTATTCTTCCTGATCTCCCAGTACTTCCCGTTGTACTCCCAGATCTCCTCCTTGTCCTCGGTCTTGTGCGAGAACCACAACGGCTCGTACGTGATCTTCAAGTCTTCGCGTCGTTTCCGTCGATCGCGTTGCGCCGTCTCCAGCTGTAACTTCACAGATTCCGCCTTGTCGAGGTTGCCGTTCTCCAGGGCGCGCTGGTCGGGACGTAGCCTGGTGTCAGTAGGGGGTAGCATGTGAGCGTCCGGGCCCAGCTCGTTCAACTCGATCGCAAATCGCGTGAAACCGTAGTATCGTTCGTGATCGGGGGGCATGGTCCCCGCACGCCATATGCACTTTGCCGCCGGAGCCACGCCGCAGTAGAGCGCCTCGGACCACTTGCCGAAGAGACGGTACACGGGGTTGCCGCCTTCGTCGTATACAGCACCGACAATCTGAGAAATAATTATAATTATTATTATGTTATTATAATAAATTAGGCAAGCATTATACGCTTTTTTCTCCGAATAATTCAAAAGTTAGGTTATGTTGTAAAGATCTGACTGCCGAATGATGGAATTGAACTATGTATATCTGGATTATTTACTCCATGGATATATTATGAGGTCTTATAAATTTTATAACACTTCTGATCATTCTATAACTGCAACATAGAAATTAAAATAATGCAACAAAAAAGTGAGGTTATGCATTTATCTTCCATTCTTATTTCCTCCCTCCCTTATTTCCATCAGACTGGATATTGAACAATAAACAACATTTTAAGTATACGTTAAGATACCAAAAGCAAAATCTAATCAAAAATAGCCATTTTCCTTTGATACACCAAAAAAGTGAGGTTATGTTGTAAAGATCCGACTGCCGAATGATGGAATTGCACTATGTATATCTGGATTATTTACTCCATGGATATATTATGAGGTCTTATAAATTTTATAACACTTCTGATCATTCTATAACTGCAACATAGAAATTAAAATAATGCAACAAAAAAGTGAGGTTATGCATTTATCTTCCATTCTTATTTCCTCCCTCCCTTATTTCCATCAGACTGGATATTGAACAATAAACAACATTTTAAGTATACGTTAAGATACCAAAAGCAGAATCTAATCAAAAATAGCCATTTTCCTTTGATACACCAAAAAAGTGAGGTTATGTTGTAAAGATCCGACTGCCGAATGATGGAATTGCACTATGTATATCTGGATTATTTACTCCATGGATATATTATGAGGTCTTATAAATTTTATAACACTTCTGATCATTCTATAGCTGCAACATAGAAATTAAAATAATGCAACAAAAAAGTGAGGTTATGCATTTATCTTCCATTCTTATTTCCTCCCTCCCTTATTTCCATCAGACTGGATATTGAACAATAAACAACATTTTAAGTACACGTTAAGATACCAAAAGCAAAATCTAATCAAAAATAGCCATTTTCCTTTGATACACCAAAAAAGTGAGGTTATGTTGTAAAGATCTGACTGCCGAATGATGGAATTGCACTATGTATATCTGGATTATTTACTCCATGGATATATTATGAGGTCTTATAAATTTTATAACACTTCTGATCATTCTATAGCTGCAACATAGAAATTAAAATAATGCAACAAAAAAGTGAGGTTATGCATTTATCTTCCATTCTTATTTCCTCCCTCCCTTATTTCCATCAGACTGGATATTGAACAATAAACAACATTTTAAGTATACGTTAAGATACCAAAAGCAAAATCTAATCAAAAATAGCCATTTTCCTTTGATACACCAAAAAAGTGAGGTTATGTTGTAAAGATCCGACTGCCGAATGATGGAATTGCACTATGTATATCTGGATTATTTACTCCATGGATATATTATGAGGTCTTATAAATTTTATAACACTTCTGATCATTCTATAACTGCAACATAGAAATTAAAATAATGCAACAAAAAAGTGAGGTTATGCATTTATCTTCCATTCTTATTTCCTCCCTCCCTTATTTCCATCAGACTGGATATTGAACAATAAACAACATTTTAAGTACACGTTAAGATACCAAAAGCAAAATCTAATCAAAAATAGCCATTTTCCTTTGATACACCAAAAAAGTGAGGTTATGTTGTAAAGATCTGACTGCCGAATGATGGAATTGCACTATGTATATCTGGATTATTTACTCCATGGATATATTATGAGGTCTTATAAATTTTATAACACTTCTGATCATTCTATAGCTGCAACATAGAAATTAAAATAATGCAACAAAAAAGTGAGGTTATGCATTTATCTTCCATTCTTATTTCCTCCCTCCCTTATTTCCATCAGACTGGATATTGAACAATAAACAACATTTTAAGTACACATTAAGATACCAAAAGCAAAATCTAATCGAAAATAGCCATTTTCCTTTGATACACCAAAAAAGTGAGGTTATATCTTCACGAATCTTCACATCTACTCACCTCGTGTTTCTTCGCCGACCAATAGCTCGCCTTTGCGAAGGTAATCTTACAGGAGATCCTCCCGTTGGTGATGAGCAACTCGCCGTACTGATCGACCCACCGCTGGCTGCTGAAGAGGTTATGTACGCAAGTCGTCACCTTATTCCAAGAGTACAGATCCCCAGTTCTCGGCAGCAGCACGTGAACCTTCCCCATCGGCTGGAACTCCATACTTTTCCCCCAGAACTTGGTCTTAATCCTAGCCTCCTGCCAGAACGTGAAATTCCTACTTTCGGCGTGACAAGCGGAGATCGGCGGATGATGAGAAACCTGCTCCGAGATAAATCTGAACCCCTTGTCCTCGCGAATACACTCGTAAGTCTCCCCAAGCAACGGATTGAACGGTTTATTCCCAGCGCGCGTTAGAGAGTTCGCGTAAGCGCTAACGGCAAACGCCGCAATGTGGACCATCCGTTCGTAAGGATCCCCTATTTCTGCAGCTTTATCTAAAAGTTCAGAGTATTCGAGGTCCTCGCAGAGACGCTGCAGCATGTTTAGAGGTTCGTTTAGAGCGACAGGCATGCTAATCTGGGATAAATCCTTGCCGATGTTCTTGCAGAGGAGGTTCCAAAGGGAGAGGCCTTCCGTGTCGGGTCTGGGGGCCGGGAGTTCCGTCCTACGACCTGTTAAACCAGAGTAGTTCGAGCCTGGAAGTGGAAGGTAAAGATTTGACGTGTTTTTAAAACATGTTGTCATGAATATGAACATGTAGACCTCCACCTTAACACAACCCAACTTCACAGTGATAAACCAAAAATTCGAGGAGGGAACACGGAAATAGGGTGAAAGAAAGAGAGGGAGAGTGATAGGGGGAGAGGGGGTAAACACTTACGTTTAACGAAAAAACTGGAGGATGATTTTGGGAAGGATTTACGCTTAGCGAAAGGCGGAATGTAGGATGAGGTGTGGCCGACCATTCTGCTCCGGAGCTGAGAAGCTAAATGACATCGGCCCAAGGTCAGTACACCGTTAACCGGAGCATAATCGGTGGTCCCACGTCGGGACGACGATTACCTTCGATCTCGGACAGGCAGTTCGTCGGGTTGAACTCGGCGCCCAGGTCCGACTCGCTGCTGATGCTGCCCTCGCCGCTGCTCAGAGAGCCCGCCTCGCTGCTGCTATCCGAGCCCCGCGTCCTGATCTCCGCCTCCAAGTCCTCAACGCCCTGGGCTTCGTCCGCAGCGTCGCTACTCGCCCACACTTTGACCGTCGACTCGATCGTGATTTCCTCCGCGTCGAAGAACTCGCTGCCGCTCATGCACGACGAGCTATAGCTGTGCGAGTTGTTGAACGGGCGATGCTGAAAGTAGACAACGTTGGAATGTTTAGTAGGTAGCACTCATATGTGCTTTTTAATACATTTTGGTATGTTATTTTATATATTTTCACGATTATTTTTATTCCGATTTATTGTGTAATACTTGACAATCAATTAAAATCTTAAATATAATCGATAACTTACGTTGTTTTGGTCAATTTATGATGTACCTATTGAAATTTGTTGTCCGATTGTCCGTAATAGTTATTTCGACAAATATACATAAGGTTAACGCTTATCCTTATATAAAAATCGACAGAACGTCACTGTCGATGTTACAACCTATTCTACATTCGTACGGCGTTCAAGAGAAAAATACATTCTCCTTTACACTTTGAGATGATACACATAATTTGACAATTTTGACAAGCACAAAGATGACAGATGCCACAATGAGTAATGACAACTATACCACACCAAGAAGCCACATTTACACTACAAATTCTTTGTAACGTAGGCAACTATAGTCGCAAGCATGTATAAAGATTCACATATTCCCAAACCAACAAAAAAAGATGCAAAAACTGGGAAGAATGAGGAAACTTACGGTTTCGGATACGGGATCCATCAGCGATATATCTGTCAAATCGGACACGTCGTGAACCTTGGACAGGCGGTTCTTCAGATCTGCGTTCTGCTGCAGCGCCTTCTGCAGGCTGGTTTTCAGGCCGGCCACGACGGCTGGGCTGACGCTCATCGACATGTTCTGAACGGTCGACTCCATCTCGATGGCCGCCTTCAAACGGTCGCGTTCTGTGCCTAGGCTGGTAGCGACGCCCCGTAACGTTGTCATAACTGTTAAAAGAAATTTAATAAATATTAAACAAGAAATTATAATTTATAAATAATAAAAAACCTTTAAAGGTTTATTATACGGGCCACCCCAGATATTTTCACCCTATATTTCACCACATTTTTATCAAATATCGTTTTTTTTTATTGATCATAATTACTGAACATAATATATTTAATAATAAATAATAAAGAATAAAATAATAAAAAATTCTTACCGTTTTTTGCTAAGATGATGAAATCGCCCCGATTCTGGTGATCGGGTGCGCCGCACGACATCCTATCGCTGCAATAATTCTCGTTGGGCAAGCTGAGCGACTGCGTGCCGGCGTTCGCATTCGAGGTGTTCGCGTTGTTAATACTGGCTCCGGCAACGGGGAAAGATGGCGCTGTTGTCGAATTATTCTGCAATATACATTTTCTACAATTTTTTTTCTATTGTCTAAGACATTATCTTAGGTCTTATATTATGTAATATGTAGACGGGAAGTCGGGAAAGAGGGAACGATACCACGGGATGGTTGAGTCAACTTATTTAGTTGACAGGATGTCGATTGCTAACTTACCGATAGAGGGGAGATATTGTCAACGTTATCTATCACCATGGATTTATTGAACGACATCGTTAGGTCAACGCTTCCCCCTTTCGCCGATTTTTTCTTCTTCAGACCAAACTTTTTCCCCTTCTTTACGTTCGGAGACATACCCTCACCGAGGGACTAGAAAATTTACACACAGACTATAGACGATATCAGTGTAGGTGGCGCTAGTAGTCAAATGGGCGGGGACGTTGGTTTTACAACGTAACCTCACAATTTTTAAATTTTTGTATTCTATTATTCAAATTCCTCTTATAATTTTCGATATTCCATTTTGTTTGTTATAAATAATGGAAAAATTAAACAAAAAACCTAATAATTACACAAAAAAAACTTACTTCGGTTTCCCCATAACCGCAAAATGTGACAGGCGTCTCGATGCTCTCCATAAACCGCTTCAGCTGCGCCAAATTAACCTCGACGAGGGCCAAATCCCTCTGGATCTGATCGACTATGCCCCCGGAATCATGCAACCACGTCGCAAGGCGCATACTACCGATCGGTTTGATGCCCCTCGTCAAGCTCCCATCCCTACTTACAATCTCCGGAGTTAACGGCAACTCTAAATAAAAAAAAAATTATAATACAACCTCCGAAAAAAAAATTCAAGAAAAGCTTATTACTTCTTTCATCGGTGTTTGAGGTTATATATCCTTTTCCGTAAGACAAGACGTGTTGCCTGTACAATCGGTGCAAGGTCAACTGTTGCACCCAAGCGGAAAAAGTCTCTTCGGTTTTCGCCTTGAGATGGTAGATGAATTCTTCGGCGTCGATGTCGAGGCGACGTCTCTTCACCTTGCTCGAGATGACGGACAGGCCTATGTCCACGGAACCGTGAAGTTTGCCCTTGCTGATCTCCGAGGGGCCCTTCCCGTAGACGAGAATGCCCTCGTCGAGCACGAAGTACCTCTGTAACATTCAACGGTCTGCCTTTACGGATAAAATATGGAAAACGAGTTCGGTGATGTAATTTTTGACCAAACGTGGTTTTTGGCTACAAAATATTATCTCATAACTTTTTTATTATACACCCTGTATACAGTATATTAATATATACAGTGTAACAAAAAAAAATTGTCCAAATTAAGATTTTACCTACAAAAACATTGGTCAAATTTTTTGAAACATGTTTTTATAGATTTAAATTATATAGCATGATTTTGTTGAGTTACAAAAAATCGTCCATACTATAGGTTCAACACTTTTTTATAGTCATTAAATAATTCTATCAAAATCAATAATTCTGGCAAATAAATTTCGAAATTATTCAAAATACTACAGAAAGGTAAAAACCACAAAGAATTTTCTTTAAAAAAAGTTATTCCATACCAACATTCAATTTTTTAGATGAGCTGTATTTTTATGGATATAAATGACATTGCATAATATTCACCTAGTTTTTTTTTATGAGTAACAACAAATGACTCATAATTGAATTCACAGTTGATCAGCTGAACGTAATTGACAATTTTGTGCCAGTCATTAAGTGATTTACGATGTAATAAAAGTAATATATTCTCCATAAAAAAAAAAAAATGGCTACATCAAAAGCAGTAAAATAATAATTGGTTAGTCATTTTCTTTTTAGGAATCGAATAATTTATGCAATATTTGTGAGCCATTCCAGATGCATTTGACCTGAAAAATATCTTAAAATAAAATAAGGTAAACAAACACCTACTTATTTCTGAATCACCTAATACATCCAGAGAAAATAAACAGATTAATCACCTCCATAAATATTTCATTTTGTTTGGTCAACTGTTACTATAGCAACTAAAAGTGGAGTATCTTCCAAAACAATAATATTTTCAAGAGGCAGAGACAACAATAGAAGACAGTTTGAAAAAAAAAAAATGCAACAAACCACATATTTTAAAAAGTCAATGAATTTTACATAATTTCCTTCAAGTTTTATTAATAATACAAGTAAAAAAGTTATCAAATATCACCTTAGACAAAAGGTTAATACAAAAATAATAATAATGCAGAATGACATCAGAAATATATCATGAATAAATAAGTAGTTCTATTTCCATAATATACGACAGCTTGAATAAAATTTCCTTTTATAATTTTTTTTAAGTAAACGTAAAGCTTATAAATTTTAAACCGTGGAGTTGTGTAGTGTGATAAGTTACATTATTTTACACAATTACTAAAATAAAAATGACACAGGAACACATAAACAATGGTGCATATCTTGTAGAACGCATAGCAATGTTATCAATGCAAAGCAACACGGTTGCTATTCGTTATCACATGAATGACATAAATGTAGACTCTGTAAAAAACAATGCATAACATAACTAATTTATTCCTAACATTGACCTCTATCAAAACACAAAAAAAAATGTACAATATTACATCAATTGTGATTCACGTTAAGTATGATATCATCACATATTTTAAGAATCTATATATACACACCTGCAGTGATTTAGTAAAAAAAAATATCTTTTGAGTAACTTTGTGTTATTTTTTGCGACAATAAAAATACATTTCCAGGAAAAATATAATTCGAAGATAGGTAAGATCTATTAAATTCACATCAACACAGAAATTACTACTGAAAAATATATATTTTCCATTAAAGCAGTTCAACAAGAAATAATTACAACAATTTATAAATAAGTACTATGAATAATGAACGCATTTTTAGACTTTTCAGTTATTTTACGATAACTAACTCCAATATTAGATTACGCATTATTTGCTCAAAACACAGTGATTTACATAAATAACAAAATCCTCTTTAATCATACGCTTGTTTTATCACTAAGTACACACATAAAAAATTACCTAACACTACGGAAGTACTGACTTTTAGGTCACAGGTCAAGAATTTATCAAGTTCTTGACCCAAATAATCTTAATTAAATCAATAATATTTAATTATTCACCAAATATTTCATACCAAACTAATTCACGTCGGATTTTCTCAAAAAAACATAACCGCATATGTCATCGTGACAGATCAACATAACCTCAATCATCACCTGACAGTTCAACATAACCTTCAATTCCCATGATTAAATTACCTTTTCAGACTATAAAATAATCATTAAAAACGAGATTTTCTTACCTTATGCCATCCTTTTAGGGGCCACTTCCGTTTCTTATGTAAATACCCGCTATACTTTGGCGGTTTCTTCTCGCATTTCTGCCCGTCTTTCAGCCCCTCCATTATTTCCCATTCGGAGCTCCTGCGGTGCGTTTTCTTACGACTGGGCGGTTTAGGCGCTTGCTGTTGCGGTTGTTCGGTGTTCGCGCTTTCCGCGCTCAGGCTGTTCGTGTCGGCGCTGGCTTCCGAATCGCTCGTGTTAACGACGACGTTGCTCTTGAGTTTTCCGATTTTACTCGACATGGGGCTCTTCTTCTTCTCCATCTTGAAGTAGCGTAGCAGTGCGATCTTAATCTTATATTGTCATCGTACGTTCATTGTATAGTTATCCTGAAAGCGGTTCGAATATAACTGAATCGGATGATTGGAAATAATTGCACTAGGAAAACCTTCAAATATAATTGCAGGTGGAGGAATAACACCCATATTTATTACTAGATTATTTATAAGTACTTGTCATTGCAGGAAATGAGTATAATTAGAGATGAATAGGGAGATTGATGTTTTATCGGGGTATATTACAGTATTACAGAGGATTTAGTAAAAAAAAAACACTGCGGCAAAATTTAACGATTACTTACATAATACGTCGTGGTTACGTTAAAATTTATACGTATATAAAGTGCACATTCTAGTGCTAGATGAGCTGTAACATCCCAGGAGAAACACAAAACTGCGGAACGAAATTTTCGCTATACGGCAAAACACCAAATACAAATATAACTTACGTCACTCTGACGGGACGCTGTCAAAAGTGTTTATATCTGTCAGAACGTACGGCGCGAAGTTAGCAGCGGACGGTTTGAAAAGTGGGTGTCTCTGACCGAGGTCGAATTCCTACAACAAAATATTGATTATTTATAAAAATAATACACGTAACGCGCACTTTCCATCGGTGTTCGCACGCTACAACATTTATTTCATTCGCTATTTATAACCACGCAACAGTTTCACGCCTTTATTCTCCCATTTCGCCTTTTATTCTCCCATTTCGTTCTTCCAGTTATCCGATACAAAATTATATCATAAATACGAGAATTTGAACAGTTTTTAATTGAAACATGTGTTAAATTAATAATTATTCTATTTGGTCAAAAAAAGTGATCGTTTTTCTTGGCCTGAAATCAAATAAAATTATTTCGAGATTTTTTTTTTTGGAAAGGTAGAGTCAAGGAACGTACAAACTAAGGCGATACCGCTTTCGGTCAATCAGTCAGTATTTTAGTCCCAACAAAACTAAGCTAAATGTCATGTCTGTTGCACTGAGTTCCAGAAATAATTATTCCCAAAGTTGGCATAAAATCTAACATAAAAATATCGAAGATTTTGCTTATTATTGAACCAATCAAAAACCATACAAAATCGCGTTGGTCTGTGCATGCCTTGATATTGATATGCCGGCCACGGAGTAGTGGGAGGTCATTTTAGTTCGTCAAGTCGGGCAGAGACGGCGCTAGTTGCTAACTCAGGTTGAATTGATGTTTTCATGTAATCACATGATAATCGAAAAGTAAATATTTACGTGATAGTTGGTGAGATCACTGCATCGGAGTGATGATTTTTTCGGCGATAACGATCTCGCAAAGATTGTGATATTGTTTGAAATCGATTGGAAATGATCCTTGGCGTTATATTTATTTAAAAGTATGGGAGTGAACAGCAGCAAGAGGCTAGCAGCCAAGTGTTCGTTCCTATCGAAAGATGAACAGATCATAGTTAGCAGTTCCTTCAAGTATGCCAGTAAAAATTCCGAGAAAATCAAAGAAGATGAACTTACGGTATATTTTTTTTTAATTCATTCTTACGTAGGTAAGAATTATTTATTTTGTAGAAACTATGGGGTACTCAAATGGACGCAAGATTATCTCAATACATCAATAATTACCTCTTCGGGAAGGCCGAATCTCGATTGCAAACCGTCGAATTGGAAAAGTTTGCGGAATTATTCGTTTTCTGCACGCGGGGGACCGTCGACGAAAAATTGAAAGTGCTCCTCGTCTCTCTCGGTAAAGATAGCGACACCAACGTCGATGTGTCTTACGTCTTAGTCAAAGAGGTATGATTTATAACCCATTTTATCTATATTATTTATATCCAATAAATTTAATTGATCTCTGCGTTAAATACGAATTTTCTATTGTTAAAAAGTATTATGAATCATTCAATTACCCTAATTTGTATTATTAATTCTTTTCACGTATTTGTACTTGATAATAAGGCCAAGGCCATTGTCAAAAGACAAGTATTAAATTTTAATGTAATTGTTCATGAAATAATTGGGGGGTAAAGGTTAAAATATTGGCCAATAGAGGGAGTTGCTATTCATTTTTTTTATGTACAGTCTGTTTAGGAAGTATGAATACTCAAATGTTCATTCTATCCGCCTGAACGGGCGAATGTAGATGGCGCTTTTTACCCCAAATTGTTAAATTTAAATTTCTACCACCAGAGTGGAGACTCTTACGAGGCGGATAGAATTGTATAAGACCCAATGAAATAATAACAACCCAACCCAAGGAAATATAACACATAAAAAAGCAACATAACCTCAAAAAAAATCTCTTTCCCACAGTACGTGGAAAGTATCGTCTCGTCGTACATGCGTATCCAAAAGCTAACCAACACGAAGCAATTCAAGAGTTGGCAATCGCGAGGTTGCTTTATCTCGCCGCAGAACGTGCAACGTCTCGCGGAATGCCTAACTCACGAGTTGGCGACCGGCGACCAGATCAACCGCAAGGCGTTGGAGAGTTGGTTGCAGGGTTCGACGTTGCTCGGTCAACTTCTCATCTTCGTGTTTAAGCATCTCTATAGCATCTCGCACAGGGAGAAACTGGTCGGCGGGCAGGAAAAAAGTCCCGGGGGTCATGCGGGCGACGACGTGCCTCCCGACATGTCGTCCGAGAAGGAACGTAGTCTGGTGCCGACGTGCAAAGGGCTCGATCTGATTCCGTCGTATCCGAGCATCCTCGATATGAATCAGATCGTGTTTATTAATGCGCACCTGCCGCAGCAGTACCAACTCGAGTGGCGGTTTTTGTTTTCGTCGGAGATCCACGGGGAATCGTTTTCGACGTTGATAGGTTAGTGGTTGATTATCTGTTATGTTGTTGGAATTGTTTGAGGTTGTTTTTTTTTTTTCAATAACAGGTAGAATCGTGAATCAAGGTCCTTCCGTGCTCATCGTGGAAGACTCGAACGGGTACATGTTCGGCGGTTTCGCACCCGCAAACTGGAGTCTGGGGCCAAATTTCTACGGAGACGACAGCAGCTTCCTGTTCACGTTAGTGCCCAAAATGAGGGTCTTCCCCTCGACGGGTTATAATCAACACTTCCAATACTTGAATCTACACCAACAAACCATGCCCAACGGTTTGGTGCGTTTCATTCGTTAATTTTATTTTATCGTATATAGTATATTAAATAAACGAAAGTGTGCCATGACTCTGGTGTGCAATGATTTAATTTTTTCTTAAATTTATGTTGGCAATACGCTTTAGGAATTGACATATAACCGTCAGACAGAAATGTCAGAAAATTTAAGTAACAAAACTGGTCATATTTAACCTCTAAAACTTGGATGTTGATTTTGAAGTTTAACTGTCAAATTGCGGCTAATCAAACCTACAATGTTTTCCATGGCGCACTAGACTGTCATCTTGGATGACAGTTGTTATCCTTAGCAATCTAACCTATATAACAATTGCTTTCGCATGATTGTTATACATTTTTTTTTAAATGAATTAATTTCACTGAAAAAAAATTATTTCTTAGGCGATGGGTGGCCAACACGGCTACTGCGGGATGTGGTTTGACGAGGACTACGGCGTGGGGCACACGAGTGAGTCCTGCACCACATACTCCGGTTACTATCAGATGTCTCACACGAAAAACTTCACGTACCGGCACATGGAGGTGTGGGGCCTCGGCATGCCGCCCCCGACGCCTCAGGAGCGCGGGGAACGCGTCGGGATGAGCGTCCTCGACGGTAACGTCGAGAGCAAGGCTATGCTGAAGATGGCCGGCCGACAGATGCACAGCGAAGGCTACCGAGAACCGAAATCGCCAAATTAGATCTTCGACGCATAAAAATTTTGAAAACGCAAAAAATTTAATAGAACGCAAAGTCTCTCGTGCCAAAATTACGGCACCTCGTGAATTATCGAAGAAAAATTGTAGATTTTGAGGTTAGGATTTTTTATATCGTCGCTAGGTGGCGCTGCGCTAGAGGAGGTTATGTTGAGGCATTTTGTTTTGGATGTTGACATTCCTATTTTTTTTTTTTTTAAGTGAAAAGCCGTTGTGGAGTTTTTATTATTGTAATCTAGTCATTTAGGTCAACTGTCTATGTAAGCTGGTAACTTTGAACACGATTTTGTGATTGTATATAAAGCACAAGAATATTTTTCTATGTATTCAGGTTTGTATTTTCTCTAAACTAAAAAGAAATCTTTTTTTTGGCACATATTGTTATTATAATTATTGAACTTCAACTCTTAAGCTAAACAAAAATTATTTATTACATTTCTAGTCAAAATAAAATGACGTTATTTATTACTATTGTGGGTTTATGGTCTTGTTGCAACTTTGTTGTAATTTTACACAATTTTTTTTTTATTGTAGACAATTCTATATGGGTTAAAATATTAGGTAGGCATGAAGAAAATTATAGTTATTTGTAGTGTGTATAAAATAAAATAAATAATATTGAACAAAATGTCCGATGCACAATTTTCTATTTCTACATGTATTCGCTTGTCATCATATAAGCTTGCAATCACTGAAGATGTTACTTTGTAATGACAATTTTAACTTGGATAAGGCCACCTCCGGGTATGATTTCAACATGGCGGTGGCCTAAGTTAAAATTTACTCAACGGTGCCTCTGTTCCTGTTTAATTGCTGTTTTAAGTGGTGATCAATTTGTGTCATACACCGTATGTTGTTTTACTCGTGAATTTACGTATATGTTTAATAAAGTTGCTAATAATTGTTATATTTGGTGTTTTATTGAATGTGTTTGATCAAAATGGCCTACATGAGTTAACACTAATGTTGATTTCGTTTGGTTTGCTGTTCTCCAGTAGCATGGTTCAAGGTTTAGCGAAATTTATACGTATTAGCGACAAATTCCGATGGAACTGTGACATTTTACTTCCTAAGAGCGAAGTTCCACTGGGATCTTGAAAAATACACTTTATTCAGAAGTGCTAGGGATGGCGTATGGATCGCAGGCACTTTTGCAGCATTATATCTTCTCCATAAGTTATTAGGCCTACATGAGTTAACACTAATGTTGATTTCGTTTGGTTTGTTGTTCTCCAGTAGCATGGTTCAAGATTTAGCGAATTTAGATTGGCATATTTACTTAGGTAAGTTATAATTTGTATAATTACACACCCTGTATACAGCATACAGGTTGTGTAGAGAAAACATAACACCGATCAATTTTAGCTGCTGTATTGAGATGTACTTCCGGTGTGATTGGTCCAATGTGTCGATCATTTATCTCAAAGTCCGTTTTGAAAGACGAAATGGGTAAAATATTTTCTGTGGCTATCATGTTGGAGACTTTAGCAGTGGCTGTGGGTTCTCCCATCTATAGTATGGTTTATAATGCAACCATATCGACAAATCCTGGTGCCTTCAACTTCGTGACAGCCGGAATTTTGGTCGTACAACTGATTTTAACATTGTAAGTTTTATCGTATACCCCCTGTATACTGCGCAGTACCGTATACAGGGTGTATATGACAAAAGTATGAATTTTGACGGTTCTCAACAGTTCTCAATTCTCATTAATAATTTTATTTGTTTTAGAATCGCTTTAGCGATGAAAAAGAGATATTTGGATGGGGCAACACCTTATGAGTTGGTGATCAATGAATAAAATATTTTGTAGTATATCTACAAGGTGTGTATGGGTGTGTCAATTATTGGGAGAATAGAAGTCCCATGCTATGCTGTGATCAAAACAGGCATCTCTTCTGTCAAAAATCAATGTAAAGTTTGGTTAAACACGTTTGCTCTTGTGCGTGAATGTTGTATTACATGTTATAGTTAACACAAATATAAGCATCAAATCAGTTCGTCATTCTTTGTCCATAAATGTATCGAAATGATCCAATCACTAATAAACCAATTGACAAATTGCTCCATTAGTCATACTAAGAATATTTAGATCATCTAGATAAGGTACCAAATCGACAGAATCATGTCGTTATCGTCATGTAGATACAAATCACTTACATGCATAATTTCTGACCAACATTCTAGCTCTATCTACAATTTATAGATTCTAGCACAAAGTTAATTCTTATACCAGCACACCAGCACAAAGTCCTTATTCCAGCACAAAGTTTTTAGCTTTATTTAACTCAAAAACGAAACATCATTACCAAAAAATGAGAAACAACAAGATTTACGCAACTACAAACAATCCAGCCAACAAACAAGCAAAGTTTTATGCGTCACTAAAACCTCTGTTCTACCTAACGAAATTGCTTGGCGTCATGCCGTTGACGTTGACAACCGAAAACGGCGATGTTAACCTAACTGTCAAAAAATCTGACGTTTACTACCTCATGGCGTGTTTATTATCCTATTCGTCGTTGTACATCTACAATTTGTACAGAATTTACGTACAAACGAACGACAGAAACTTTCAGATCATGTCGAAAAGTATAATTTTAGTAAAATCGGCGATTTTGACAGTTGTTATTTTGGTCGTCGTGACAAGTTCGTTCACCTTCAGGCACAAGCTAGTAGATTCGCTTACGATGTTATCGAACATCGACAAGCAAATGCGAAGGTTAGGTATACATATCAACTCGGTAAAAATCGCAAAAGCGATCAAAATCTTATCGACGGTTTTGATTTTTTCCGTTTTGATTAGAACGGTGGTACTCCTGGCTACGTTAGATGTGGACCTCCTACAACAAATCTCCGTTTTTCTGGCGACATTCTTACAATCCCTACCGAAATTCGGATTTATAGCAGCGTTAATAATGCTTATAGCAAGATTCGCTCGCATCAACAGAGAAATCGAGAGCTGTCTATTGGGGAAAGCCCCGTATAAACGCGACAAGATGGCGGAGAATCTGTACGCCCTCTGTCGGTTGCATTATAAACTGTGCAGCGTTGCGCGAACTGTCAACACGGCGTTCGCGTTTCAATTGTTGTTCTCGGTCACGGCCACGCTTTCCGATGTCTTGTACGATTCTTATTATTTGTACGTCGTTGTAGATAAAGGTTATGAATGGACGACCGTTTGGAATTTCGCTTGTCCAGTTGCTTGGTTACTGGACGAGATTTTCGAGTTGTATTTGTTCGTTTATGCAAGTAGTACGACTTGTGAACACGTAAGTTTGACTTAAATGTCTAATTTGATGGTCTCCGACGTTTTTTGCATCTTTTTTTTAAGGCTAACAATACACCTATCCTACTGCACGATTTACGGAATAAAATCGACATACCGGAAATAGAACAGCATGTAAGTCTGTAGCAATCGCAATTTAACCAACAACAAATCCAAAAACAACTTTTTCTACTTTGCATTCACAATGCACACATTGTAACACTGTTTTCGGTGTTACAATTAGCAAATTGTAACACCGTTTTTAGTAATTTTTTTTTCTAAGATTGGTGACATTGATATCAAACGCATGTCAAACGAAAATACACATAACCCCAAAAGTAAGCACAAACTGATTTTTTAGAATCGCACAAACTGTGAAGTATGTATATTTTTATACATATTTAAACATGCGTGTTGCATCCTAGGTTTCGTACTACTAGTATATGATGGTATATAATAATTATCAATAATTACTTTTTTAAAGATATTTGAATTTAAGTGACAGATGACAGTGTTACCAACGGTTGCACCCATAAATACTCTAGATTGGAATTTTACCTAATATACTTTTAAATTTTTATAAAATTAATGACGCAAAGTAGAAAAAATAGTATATTACACTCGTTTTATACGACATATTGGCGCATTCGTTCATTTGGGTAACTTTTTTCTAAGATTGGTGACATTGATATCAAATGCATGTCAAACGAAAATACACATAACCACAAAAGTAAGCACAAACTGATTTTTTAGAATCGCACAAACTGCGAAGTATGTATATTTTTATACATATTTAAACATGCGTGTTGCATCCTAGGTTTCGTACTACTAGTATATGATGATATATAATAATTATCAATAATTACTTTTTCACAGATATTTGAATTTAAGTGACAGATGACAGTGTTACCAACGGTTGCACCCATAAATACTCTAGATTGGAATTTTACCTAATATACTTCTAAATTTTTATAAAATTAATGACGCAAAGTAGAAAAAATAGTATATTACACTCGTTTTATACGACATATTGGCGCATTCGTTCATTTGGGTAACTTTTTTCTAAGATTGGTGACATTGATATCAAATGCATGTCAAACGAAAATACACATAACCACAAAAGTAAGCACAAACTGATTTTTTAGAATCGCACAAACTGCGAAGTATGTATATTTTTATACATATTTAAACATGCGTGTTGCATCCTAGGTTTCGTACTACTAGTATATGATGATATATAATAATTATCAATAATTACTTTTTCACAGATATTTGAATTTAAGTGACAGATGACAGTGTTACCAACGGTTGCACCCATAAATACTCTAGATTGGAATTTTACCTAATATACTTTTAAATTTTTATAAAATTAATGACGCAAAGTAGAAAAAATAGTATATTACACTCGTTTTATACGACATATTGGCGCATTCGTTCATTTGGGTAACTTTTTTCTAAGATTGGTGACATTGATATCAAATGCATGTCAAACGAAAATACACATAACCACAAAAGTAAGCACAAACTGATTTTTTAGAATCGCACAAACTGCGAAGTATGTATATTTTTATACATATTTAAACATGCGTGTTGCATCCTAGGTTTCGTACTACTAGTATATGATGATATATAATAATTATCAATAATTACTTTTTCACAGATATTTGAATTTAAGTGACAGATGACAGTGTTACCAACGGTTGCACCCATAAATACTCTAGATTGGAATTTTACCTAATATACTTCTAAATTTTTATAAAATTAATGACGCAAAGTAGAAAAAATAGTATATTACACTCGTTTTATACGACATATTGGCGCATTCGTTCATTTGGGTAACTTTTTTCTAAGATTGGTGACATTGATATCAAATGCATGTCAAACGAAAATACACATAACCACAAAAGTAAGCACAAACTGATTTTTTAGAATCGCACAAACTGCGAAGTATGTATATTTTTATACATATTTAAACATGCGTGTTGCATCCTAGGTTTCGTACTACTAGTATATGATGATATATAATAATTATCAATAATTACTTTTTCACAAATATTTGAATTTAAGTGACAGATGACAGTGTTACCAACGGTTGCACCCATAAATACTCTAGATTGGAATTTTACCTAATATACTTTTAAATTTTTATAAAATTAATGACGCAAAGTAGAAAAAATAGTATATTACACTCGTTTTATACGACATATTGGCGCATTCGTTCATTTGGGTAACTTTTTTCTAAGATTGGTGACATTGATATCAAATGCATGTCAAACGAAAATACACATAACCACAAAAGTAAGCACAAACTGATTTTTTAGAATCGCACAAACTGCGAAGTATGTATATTTTTATACATATTTAAACATGCGTGTTGCATCCTAGGTTTCGTACTACTAGTATATGATGATATATAATAATTATCAATAATTACTTTTTCACAGATATTTGAATTTAAGTGACAGATGACAGTGTTACCAACGGTTGCACCCATAAATACTCTAGATTGGAATTTTACCTAATATACTTCTAAATTTTTATAAAATTAATGACGCAAAGTAGAAAAAATAGTATATTACACTCGTTTTATACGACATATTGGCGCATTCGTTCATTTGGGTAACTTTTTTCTAAGATTGGTGACATTGATATCAAATGCATGTCAAACGAAAATACACATAACCACAAAAGTAAGCACAAACTGATTTTTTAGAATCGCACAAACTGCGAAGTATGTATATTTTTATACATATTTAAACATGCGTGTTGCATCCTAGGTTTCGTACTACTAGTATATGATGGTATATAATAATTATCAATAATTACTTTTTTAAAGATATTTGAATTTAAGTGACAGATGACAATGTTACCAACGGTTGCACCCATAAATACTCTAGATTGGAATTTTACCTAATATACTTCTAAATTTTTATAAAATTAATGACGCAAAGTAGAAAAAATAGTATATTACACTCGTTTTATACGACATATTGGCGCATTCGTTCATTTGGGTAACTTTTTTCTAAGATTGGTGACATTGATATCAAATGCATGTCAAACGAAAATACACATAACCACAAAAGTAAGCACAAACTGATTTTTTAGAATCGCACAAACTGCGAAGTATGTATATTTTTATACATATTTAAACATGCGTGTTGCATCCTAGGTTTCGTACTACTAGAATATGATGATATATAATAATTATCAATAATTACTTTTTTAAAGATATTTGAATTTAAGTGACAGATGACAGTGTTACCAACGGTTGCACCCATAAATACTCTAGATTGGAATTTTACCTAATATACTTCTAAATTTTTATAAAATTAATGACGCAAAGTAGAAAAAATAGTATATTACACTCGTTTTATACGACATATTGGCGCATTCGTTCATTTGGGTAACTTTTTTCTAAGATTGGTGACATTGATATCAAATGCATGTCAAACGAAAATACACATAACCACAAAAGTAAGCACAAACTGATTTTTTAGAATCGCACAAACTGCGAAGTATGTATATTTTTATACATATTTAAACATGCGTGTTGCATCCTAGGTTTCGTACTACTAGTATATGATGATATATAATAATTATCAATAATTACTTTTTCACAAATATTTGAATTTAAGTGACAGATGACAGTGTTACCAACGGTTGCACCCATAAATACTCTAGATTGGAATTTTACCTAATATACTTCTAAATTTTTATAAAATTAATGACGCAAAGTAGAAAAAATAGTATATTACACTCGTTTTATACGACATATTGGCGCATTCGTTCATTTGGGTAACTTTTTTCTAAGATTGGTGACATTGATATCAAATGCATGTCAAACGAAAATACACATAACCACAAAAGTAAGCACAAACTGATTTTTTAGAATCGCACAAACTGCGAAGTATGTATATTTTTATACATATTTAAACATGCGTGTTGCATCCTAGGTTTCGTACTACTAGTATATGATGATATATAATAATTATCAATAATTACTTTTTCACAGATATTTGAATTTAAGTGACAGATGACAGTGTTACCAACGGTTGCACCCATAAATACTCTAGATTGGAATTTTACCTAATATACTTCTAAATTTTTATAAAATTAATGACGCAAAGTAGAAAAAATAGTATATTACACTCGTTTTATACGACATATTGGCGCATTCGTTCATTTGGGTAACTTTTTTCTAAGATTGGTGACATTGATATCAAATGCATGTCAAACGAAAATACACATAACCACAAAAGTAAGCACAAACTGATTTTTTAGAATCGCACAAACTGCGAAGTATGTATATTTTTATACATATTTAAACATGCGTGTTGCATCCTAGGTTTCGTACTACTAGTATATGATGATATATAATAATTATCAATAATTACTTTTTCACAGATATTTGAATTTAAGTGACAGATGACAGTGTTACCAACGGTTGCACCCATAAATACTCTAGATTGGAATTTTACCTAATATACTTCTAAATTTTTATAAAATTAATGACGCAAAGTAGAAAAAATAGTATATTACACTCGTTTTATACGACATATTGGCGCATTCGTTCATTTGGGTAACTTTTTTCTAAGATTGGTGACATTGATATCAAATGCATGTCAAACGAAAATACACATAACCACAAAAGTAAGCACAAACTGATTTTTTAGAATCGCACAAACTGCGAAGTATGTATATTTTTATACATATTTAAACATGCGTGTTGCATCCTAGGTTTCGTACTACTAGTATATGATGATATATAATAATTATCAATAATTACTTTTTCACAGATATTTGAATTTAAGTGACAGATGACAGTGTTACCAACGGTTGCACCCATAAATACTCTAGATTGGAATTTTACCTAATATACTTCTAAATTTTTATAAAATTAATGACGCAAAGTAGAAAAAATAGTATATTACACTCGTTTTATACGACATATTGGCGCATTCGTTCATTTGGGTAACTTTTTTCTAAGATTGGTGACATTGATATCAAATGCATGTCAAACGAAAATACACATAACCACAAAAGTAAGCACAAACTGATTTTTTAGAATCGCACAAACTGCGAAGTATGTATATTTTTATACATATTTAAACATGCGTGTTGCATCCTAGGTTTCGTACTACTAGTATATGATGGTATATAATAATTATCAATAATTACTTTTTTAAAGATATTTGAATTTAAGTGACAGATGACAATGTTACCAACGGTTGCACCCATAAATACTCTAGATTGGAATTTTACCTAATATACTTCTAAATTTTTATAAAATTAATGACGCAAAGTAGAAAAAATAGTATATTACACTCGTTTTATACGACATATTGGCGCATTCGTTCATTTGGGTAACTTTTTTCTAAGATTGGTGACATTGATATCAAATGCATGTCAAACGAAAATACACATAACCACAAAAGTAAGCACAAACTGATTTTTTAGAATCGCACAAACTGCGAAGTATGTATATTTTTATACATATTTAAACATGCGTGTTGCATCCTAGGTTTCGTACTACTAGAATATGATGATATATAATAATTATCAATAATTACTTTTTTAAAGATATTTGAATTTAAGTGACAGATGACAGTGTTACCAACGGTTGCACCCATAAATACTCTAGATTGGAATTTTACCTAATATACTTCTAAATTTTTATAAAATTAATGACGCAAAGTAGAAAAAATAGTATATTACACTCGTTTTATAAGACATATTGGCGCATTCGTTCATTTGGGTAACATTTTTCTAAGATTGGTGACATTGATATCAAATGCATGTCAAACGAAAATACACATAACCACAAAAGTAAGCACAAACTGCGAAGTATGTATATTTTTATACATATTTAAACATGCGTATTGCATCCTAGGTTTCGTACTACTAGTATATGATGGCATATAATAATTATCAATAATTTCTTTTTCACAGATATTTGAATTTAAGTGACAGATGACAGTGTTACCAACGGTTGCACCCATAAATACTCTAGATTGGAATTTTACCTAATATACTTTTAAATTTTTATAAAATTAATGACGCAAAGTAGAAAAAATAGTATATTACACTCGTTTTATAAGACATATTGGCGCATTCGTTCCAAAACAACTCATGCGTCAATTTGACGTCTTATAAAACTTGTATAATAATATACTATTTCAGATTCAGATGTACTCATTACAACTACTTCACCAGAAAATCGAATTTTCAGTTTTGGGATTCTTCACAGTGGACTACTCGCTCCTGTACTCGGTATATTGACTTTGTAGATTACAGGGTGTATACGAAATAAGTGCATCTTCTTCCAAAAATAAATTTGGTCATATCTCTTGTGTTTTTTGTGGTTACAATTCGTGCAGTTATCTGGTATACACCCTGTATATCCTAGATAACGTAGTGTGGATCATGAATATCATGATTAATGATTTGTTTACAGATTGCAGGTGCCGTGACAACGTATCTCGTTATTTTTATACAATTTGATCAGTCGCAGACAAAGGCAGCAAGCGGCAATTTGCTCGCTTCGAAAAATATTAGTCAAGGTCGTTGAAAAACAGCTGATGAGCGCGTCTCGTTCTAAATAATGAGAGTGCGGTTCATTTTGAACGATAAAACCTTTGTAGAACTTTACATGAGTTTACAGTTTGCGTTGTTTTTCGTCGTTAGATAGACGTATTCTGTTAATCAATTTATCGCTGTTTTATAACCTCAATTTCTATGGATGTACGAATATAGGAAATGCGAATGATCTTTTGTTTATGTACTTATTTAGTTTGGTATTTAGTACTCAATTAGTAGTGAGAACAGCTGTGTTGTGAATAATTTTGTTTTAACAAAGGCAAAACGCGTTGTTGTGATTACTAGGAGGTTTTTAAGTTTTTAAGTAAGTATTTTGTAAGTATAATTTTTTTTAAAATATTTTTTTAAAAATAAAGTGACACCAAATTTATATATTTTTTAAAAGGAACTAGTATATTAGAAATTTCTGACGTTTCACTTAATCGACACTTTTGAAACTTTTTAATAGTATTATACTCCATCTTAACTTTCAATATAAAATATCTGCAGCTCAACTGCCACTTCCGGTCACCGGAAGTCGACATCAACTTTGTTATTTCAAATGGAATACCATATTTTTTATGCCAAATTTGAATTCTGCGTATGAAATTGTATCGATTTTTATCAGGGTTCCCTATACCCAAATGTCACCGTTTTTTAGTTATTTTGATTTTTCTATAATTTTTATTGTTTTTTTTTTTTGGGTGTTGAATATCTTGGTTAATACACTCTAAGGGTGTACATATCATTAGAAAGATGTCTATTTTTTACCCTAATATCATGTACAGGGTGTTCAAAATGTAAAAAATCCATTTTGACATTTTAAAAAGCAAAATATTCCTTTTTTCATAAACCTTCTAATAATTTATTGTGTATACAGTTCTTAATATCAGATAAAATCGATTTAATAATAAATTGATATAGCTAGCACATAATGTACTTCGTATTATGCGATAGTATTATGAAAAAATGATTTGTTTAATTATCATTATCAACCATGTGCTCGAATAAGGAAATGATTCAAACTACATAGTTGTTTATTTGGCACTCGTCACTCGTCTAATATAGATTTTGCAAACAATGTTCGATAGGCTATTATTAAATGATTCAATTTTGTTATCGTGAATGATTTATAACAGTTTTGTTTGTGTATGTATTTTAAAAAATTTTTTTTAGATGACCACTGACGTTCTGACTGTTGTGATAACATTTTAATATAAAAATTACTAGTCGAAAAGTACAAAACTGTGATATTTTTCCCTAAAAATTATTACTAATCAATCTTATACACCATGGATGAAATAGGAAGACCAAAATTTACACTCCACGCGGAAATCCCGATGTTTTTATCCTTCTTTTCCATTATGATGACAGGTAGGTAACACGAAACATGCCATACCATCAAAGAATCTTCAATAATTACCTCTTGTAGCTTCGATATCAAGTAATTTTATGATTTATCGAACCTGTTATGTAACACTGGGTTACAACGAAACAGATTGTGCCGAATTGGGCTCAAAGAATGCATCAAACGCCACGAATGAATTAGAACAAATTGTCGAGCCGTACGCTAATTTGATCTCCATGAGTGTTAGCATGCCTGCACAGTTTTTCCCTGCGTTTTTATGTTTATTCGTGGGACCTTGGTCGGATAATAATGGAAGGAAGCCAGTTTTAGTTTCATCTGCACTAGGTAAATATTGTTTATCTCTACCTATACTAATTACGAACTTTCAAGTGTAGGGCGCGTTCAGCGGAATCGCCCATTTTCGCCGACATTTGCGATCGAGTAGCTGCAAAATTGGGCTTTTCGATATTACTTTTGACGCTCGAATTGAAAAAAGGACACAATTCCGCGTGGACTGCGCGATATATTGTAAATTAAATGCGTCAATTTTGAAAAAATATCACGTTTTTGCACCTCTTCGGGCGAAGGCGAACCTCGAGAAAATGTCACGTGACGTCTAGAAATTCCGACAAGCGGATCGATGAACGTCAAAAATTTACATTTTTTATCCGTTCCTGCCGACCTTATAAAAGCCGCTCGCTCTCATGTCTTACGATAAGATCCCTCTAAATACCCTTCGCAAAGAGTTTTGAGCAAAAAAACGGCCTTAAAAACAATTTTCGATCCAAAAAATCGATTTTTGTCGACCCGTGTTTTGCTGCTATTGCCACAGTAACGTCAAACCCGAAACGCCCCCTGCCGGACATTCGTAACAACAGTAACAGATAGCAGATAACCTAAAATGTATCCTAAAATATCCATATTGCGAATGTGGACAGGTGGGAAGCCTTAACCACATATTTCTAGAATGCCCAATAACTAAAATCGAAAATTTTGACTTATACACAGAGCTAGTGTTATTACTAAAGCAAAGAGAGACAGCAATGACAAAAGTTTACATACGACTTGAAAAGGGCCAGAAAAGACTTTACCAATGCACTAAAAACTAATTTTTTTATTTTAATGGACGTTATTCGTTGCCATTCTTCTTGCAGCTTCTCTTTTAGAGTTGCAGCAGTAGTAATGGCATGTTGTCTTATATTACGCTCCAAATAGCAGCAGTAAGCTGCTTTTACCTGTTCCTTAATTCCCGAAATCGTTGCAATGGATTCAGGGGACCCCAAAACGCGTATTTCCGTTGAAATTACCGCTTACCACACGAGCATGGTGCATGAAAATTATAATTGCCACTTTATTTTTAGGTTTAACATTGGGAGCAATATCTCACGTTATTATAGCAGCCATCACTTGGCTGTCACCATGGTACACAGTTATACCATCGATAGCAAGTGTCATTTTCGGGGGATTTTCTCCATTCCTCATGCTGTTGCTGTGTTATGTCACTGATGTCTCCACACCTGAAAATAGAGGCTTTAGGTAAACAACAAATAAGTAGTGTAGCCAATACAGCAAGAGAAGAAACACATTTATTTCTAAACATGATCAGAAGGCCATTATCTTTCATAGTAACTGTCAGACAAACAGAAATATGCAGAAAAAATGGAAGAATCTTAATTGTTGAAAATCTCCAAGTGATTTTGTTCTTTTGTAGAATTGGAATCATAGAAGCTTGTATGGCGTTGGGTTCCCTATTAGGCACCCTATCCAGTTCGTTTATATTCACCGCCATAGGTTACGTGGGTGTTTTTGGTATAGCAGCTCTTTGCAACGCTGTAAATTTATTCTATATCTACTTATTTTTACCTGAAACTGTAGTTAGAAGCCCTGATGCGGTAAATAATCAAAAAACACATAAAACACTATTATTAATCAATTAAAATCACATATTTCCAGAGCACGAATAGTATAGTATCGTATAAAAACGTCAGAGACATGTTCAGAACATTATTCAAGCAGCGTCTACACCACATGCGTTCGATAATGTTGATCACACTGTTATTGATGGTTTTATACGTATTAGCGACAAATTCCGATGGAACTGTGACATTTTACTTCCTAAGAGCGAAGTTCCACTGGGATCTTGAAAAATACACTTTATTCAGAAGTGCTAGGGATGGCGTATGGATCGCAGGCACTTTTGCGGCATTATATCTTCTCCATAAGTTATTAGGCCTACATGAGTTAACACTAATGTTGATTTCGTTTGGTTTGCTGTTCTCCAGTAGCATGGTTCAAGGTTTAGCGAATTTAGATTGGCATATTTACTTAGGTAAGTTATAATTTGTATAATTACACACCCTGTATACAGCATACAGGTTGTGTAGAGAAAACATAACACCGATCAATTTCAGCTGCTGTATTGAGATGTACTTCCGGTGTGGTTGGTCCAATGTGTCGGTCATTTATCTCAAAATCCGTTTTGAAAGACGAAATGGGGAAAATATTTTCTGTGGCTATCATGTTGGAGACTTTAGCAGTGGCTGTGGGTTCTCCCATCTATAGTATGGTTTATAACGCAACCATATCGACAAATCCTGGTGCCTTCAACTTCGTGACAGCCGGAATTTTGGTCGTACAACTGATTTTAACATTGTAAGTTTTGTCGTATACCACCTGTATACTGCGCAGTACCGTATACAGGGTGTATATGACAAAAGTATGAATTTTGACGGTTCTCAACAGTTCTCAATTCCCATTAATAATTTTATTTGTTTTAGAATCGCTTTAGCGATGAAGAAGCGATATTTGGATGGAGCAACACCTTACGAGTTGGTGATCAATGAATAAAATATTTTATAGTACATATACCTACAAGGTGTTTATAAAGCAACGGATAACCTACACTCTTCGTAAAATTTCTAGTCGAAAATCTTAATAAATTTGACACTTACCCATACAAAAATGTCGTGTAGCATTACTAATAAACAAACTAGTGAATTCTAGTCGAGAAACTTATATAAAAAAACAAATTTATATACATAGAAACATTGTGATACAAATAATATAGACACACCGTTTTAAATTTTATAATTTATTTCTAAGAATAATGATTAAATAAAGCTTACTTTCATAATTTATTTACGTATTATTTGATTACCTAGCAAATTATATGAATATCAGATATGAGAACACGCCACAATTTTCTAAATTACCCATTTCTGTGATTGCATGATACATTATTTTAATATCCACACGCATTCTGTCAAATAACGATTGAAATGACAAGTAACAATAGAAAAATCCTCTCGACAAAGATTTATCCGTCAATAAAACCCCTATACTACCTAGCAAAATCCTTAGGGGTAATGCCTCTGAAGTTAGCGATGGAAAACGGCGAACTTAACCTACAAAGTGGTCCAACCGACGTCAATTACCTCATAGGTTATCTAATGGTTTACACAATACTATCAGGGTATTGCTTATACTCAGTTCGCATAGACGATATAAACTATGTTATAATTTCGAAAACTTTTGTATTAACCGAGTCAGCAATGTTGCTGGTTTTGATTTTCGTGGTTGTAATCACCACGTATGTATTCAGGAACCTACTGATAACAGGAATTCAATTAATAATCGATATAGATATCGAAATGAAAGCCATCGGTATACTGGCAAAACCAAGAAAATCCACGAAAAACGTCAAAATGGTTTTGACAGTTATGATGACATCTGTCATCGTGCGATCTTCACTCATGATGGCGACGATCAAAGTCGATTTCCTCCAACAAACGACGCTCTTCATAGCGACTTTCATCAAATCCTTGTCGAAATATGGTTTTATTGGAATCATAATCCCCGTTTTGATCAGGTTTTGTAATATCAACAAAGAAATTGAACGTTTTTCGACGAAATCTAACAAAAGCAAGATGGCGGCTGATCTGACCGCCCTCTGCAGGTTACATTTGAAACTGTGCAACGTTGCTAGGATACTCAATACCGTTTTTGCGTTTCAATTATTGACATCCGTTGCTGTTTCTCTGTCGAATATTTTGTTTCAGTCATTTTACTTGTACGTCGCTTTGGTTAAAAAAATCGAGCTTATTAATATTTGGATGATTGCTTGTCCCGTTGCTTGGCTTCTTGACGAGTCAATCGAGATATATTATGTGATTTACGCGTGTTGTCGGACGTGTGATTATGTAAGCTGTATTGGAAGTGTTGCAAACATTGTTTTATTATTTTCAAATTTCAGGCAAACAATACTCCTGTTCTCCTGCATGACTTAAGAACTAAAATATACAACTCAGAACTAGATAAAAAGGTAAATATACACCCTGTATACTGTACACTACCGCATACAGGGTGTATAAATCAAAAATATAAATCAGAAAAATATGGTCGTACACAAATTTTTCAGATATACACGTATTCTATTACAATGTTACACCAGAAATTGCAATTTTCAGCGTTGGAAATGATCCACATAGACTACAGCCTGATCTATTCGGTAATCTGTTTAATTATCTGACCTGCAGAGTGCAGAAATAAAAGAAATAATTACATTTTGTATCAGATTGCAGGTGCAGTTGTCACATATTTGGTTATTTTTATACAATACGAACAGAACACCGTGAACACACCACTATAATAAACGTAACCACAAACCAATCATTAAATTCTCTCCTTCCACGCTTGATTTAATCAAGGCTTTCATGGTTTGGTACGGTATAGTCCGTTCTATTATAAAAATAAACTACGTTGGTTAGAGTTGTGTAGTCCTGTAGTCCTTAATTTATTCTGTTGACGTAACGTTTTATAGGACGTACTAGTCAACCTTGCTATCTATCGTGTTGTGTCGGAAATTTTGTAATGTAAAACTGTATAACAATTTGTGGCTTTTAAAAGAGAAATTAATTGTACAATGCCAATCTTTTGGAGGTTCTAAATAGTTGTAGATGTTTTAGTGTAGAATTAGACAGTCTGTAAGTATCTTAAGATAAGTGTTCTTTATTTGAATTTGTTGAGTGGAAATTTGTTGTATTTGCGTGACGATTGTGTGAATTAATGTTAGAATAGAGTGTTTGTTTATTTAGTGTAGATCTATTGTTTCATAGTGATGCTATATCACTAGAAGTGATGTTTTATGTGTTCGTTTAACGTGTTCATTATTATTCTTTGTATTGTTTATGAAATTTAATTAATTTTGAGTTTCATAAACGTAGGTAATACTTTATATTACATATTTTGATAGTGCGACAGCAGATAATAAAATATTTAGATTGTTAATGACTCAGTTTGATATGCTTACCAAAACCCTGTGGTTACTAATTCGGGGTTTTTTATAGTTTTTATCAGTCAACATTTAAAAATTGTTGGAGTGACATCTAATCTTTGTGGTGGACATTTGTGACAGGTCTAAGATACATTTTACATTTATTATTATTATTTATGAAATATATTACGAATCAACAAGTTTTTTTTGGGTTATTTTATCAAGTTAAGTTATAAAGACATTCTGTGCATTAAAATATGGGAAGTGATCAAAGAAGATGTTGTAAAAATTCACCAAATAAGTTTCGTTTTTGACACAGAAGAAATTTCGCCTGTTTGAAGGAACTTGCCTGATTTGATTTGATTTCGTGATTGAATTGATTGTCTGATTGATTGGAGAGTCTGAAATCACTCTGTCAAATCAGACAAGTCGTGAAGATTCACCATTTGAAGTTTTAGGAACACCTCACCTTATAAACCAGTGCGAACTGAATGATTTGGTTAAAGACTTAGATTTATCAAAAGAAAAAGACAAGTTATTGGGTTCTAGGCTACAGGAGTGGAATCTTTTCGCACGAGGTGTAACAGTGTCTTTATTTACAAAGCGTAACGAGCCTTTTAAAGTATATTTTAAAATGGAAGGATCTTTACGTGTACGTCACGATGTTGAGGGTCTTATGAACGAGTTTGATATTCCCCACGATCCTTCTGAATGATGGCTTTTTATCGATTCGTCAAAATATAGCTTGAAAGCAGTACTTTTGCATGTTCTTTGAATTTATATAATTTGTTTATAAGATAAAATAATTTATTTTGTCATTATTGAATACGTCATTCATGATCTATGATATCAAAATATGATAAATCTATACCACAAATTATTAGAAGTGCAACAGTCCAATTTATTTTTAGATCGGCCCAATGCTGTGATTATAATAACACTGTGCATAATTGCTAGATAAATCGGAAACAATGCCGCAAATCGACCGAACAAAGCTTACACTGCACGCCGAAATCCCAATTTTGCTCATTTTCTACGCCATGATGGTTTCCGGTAAGTCAAAATACTCCACAACCTCAAAAAAAAAACTACACTCGACATTTATCATCAAGCATTTGATATTTATCTTCAAAAATTCGATAATTATCTTCAAAAATTCGATAATTATTTTCAAAAATTCGATAATTATCTTCAAAAATTCGATAATTATCTTCAAAAATTCGATAATTATCTTCAAAAATTCGATAATTATCTTCAAAAATTCGATAATTATCTTCAAAAATTCGATAATTATCTTCAAAAATTCGATAATTATCTTCAAAAATTCGATAATTATCTTCAAAAATTCGATAATTATCTTCAAAAATTCGATAATTATCTTCAAAAACGTCCGTTTTCAGACGCTGTAAACACGAATTTTCTGATCTACCGCACGTGTTACGTCACCCTGGGCTACAATCAATCCGACTGCGCCAAACTAGGTTCGAGAAATACGTCAAACGCGACGCACGACTTGGAAAAGACGGTCGAACCGTACGCGAACTTGATCAGTATGGTTCTTACCTGGCCCGCGCAGATTTTCCCGGCAATCCTGTGCTTATTTGTCGGGCCATGGTCTGATAATAATGGAAGAAAACCGGTATTAATTTCTGCGGCAACAGGTAAGCGGTAACATTGCTTCCTAAACGTCAAAGTGACAGAAACAAGGTTATTCGTAAGTGTTACCATGGTGATACACTGGTTACTAAGGGTGACGCGCAAACAAAATGGCGGCGTCTAGCGAACTTAACCTATCCAACAGCTGTCAATAGTTTTGTACTTTTATTTTAGGTTTTACAATAGCAACGGCGTGTCAGGTGTTCATAGCGCTGATCCCACACCTGTCCCCTTGGTACGCCGCTATTCCATCGATGTTAAATGTCATTTTTGGCGGTTTTGCACCTTTAATTATGTTGTTGTTGTGTCACATCACAGATGTCACCACTGAATCGAATAGAGGCTTTAGGCAAGTAATAAAATTGCATAATTCACCTCAACGAGCGAAAGAGTCGCCGCTTCGGGATAATTTTCATAATTTATACGGTGTGGTATAGGATTTTGAGTATAATTTCGCCGGTATTTAAATTTAAAAGATGAAAAAAAGGTTATGTCCATCCATGCTTTAACCTGTCAGATAAACGTCAAGTTTTAAACAAACGTCAAGTGTCAAATTTCCAAATTCCAACATGGGAATTCAAAGTTTGAAAGTTAAATGTGGATTTTCATGCGAAAATATGTTTCTTTAGAAACAAATTTACAGGATTTCTTTATACAGAAATATATGGAAACGAGAACGTATTTGGTGATGGTTACCTTCACTCTTTTGGTGATGGCCTCAGGTCTTATAATACTCGTGTATCTTTCATGATTTGTTCTCGTCCAGGATTGGCGTGTTCGAAGGTATGTTGGCGCTGGGGTCCCTTTTGGGCACCATAAGCAGCTCGTTTATTTTCGAGGCCGTTGGATACGCGGGAGTGTACGGAATCTCATCGACATGCAACTTTTTAGCACTTCTATACATTGCTTATTTCATGCCAGAGACGATATTTAGGAATAATGCTATGGTAAGTCATCACATATATTTATTGGTTATGATTTCAAGAAGAGTACATACGCTAGCGTCATAATACAATGATTATTTAGAGATATATTGCGCATTTCCGACGCCATATTGCTTACGTTATGTGGTAAGTAGCTGTCATGTAAATGTCAAACTTTTGTGGTTTGACAGTTGTGACGCAAAAAAAAGAAACTAATGTCCGATTGCACCACTTTTCCTTAACTACTAAACGTAGCTTAATGCATTGCACGTGAACTTAGCAACGGTTAATCTTGAATCCAATCTATGGGACCTACCTTGCACACGATGTCTTCGTCCCTGTAAGCTGCCTTTCCTACGGGGTCCTCCTCCACGTTACTTGTCCTCCGACCTCGCACATTTACGGCTGCCATTGAACACTGCACTCTTATACCTTAAGCGCGCACTACTAAAAAGTATCTTTGGCACTACACACGAAAAAAAAAGTGTTACATACTTACTCTTTTTCGTCGCTCAAAATTGTCACTCGACAAGTTGTTGATTGCACAGTTGTTTAACAATAATGTAATAATAAACACAAACTTATTGCGCTGACCGATGATAAACAAGATATCTATTGCTATTATAATTATTAGTATTATCAAAATATATGGTTAGATGTTCACATTCCACCACCTAACTCTTAGAACGTGTGTCGCTAACTGAGCCAAATAACCGAAGATATAATTCGTCACCAACACCGTATGAAGTACACAAAAAAACTCACCTGCAGACCGACCGGTATTCCATAAAAACTTACAGAGCGCACAAAATATTACACATCACGTATTAGAAACTTTTTATTTCTCGATGGAAGTCACGGTTCTTTCGTGTAAATATACCACCACCACTATCAGCTACTACTATCTAAAACATAACCTCACATATTAATATGTGTATCTGCGCAACATGTTCTGCGCAACTTTGCCAGCAACAACCGGCTGTACTCTTCTTGTCCAAAATAATCTTACATTTTCTCTAATCAAACACAATTTCTCGCAGATAAATAATGATATATTAAGTCTGAAGAATGTCCAAGACATGTGTAGGGCTTTAGTAAGAAGGAGAGCACATTACATCCGACCGATATTGCTGTTAACGATGGCTGTTATGATTCTATACGTCCTAACCTCAAACGCTGACAGTTCGGTGATGTTCTTCTACGTCCGCGAGAAATTCTACTGGGACTTAAGGAAGTTTACGCTATTTACCAGCGCCAAGAATGCTATTTTCATATTGGGTACCGTCATTGGGTTATTGCTACTTCACAAATGGTTAAAATTTCACGAGACAACCATGTGGCTGGTCGGGTTTTCGTTGCTATGCACGAGCGCCATAATGCAAGGTTTGGCCGAATTCGATTGGGAGATTTATATAGGTAATCTAACCTCAATTTTTATTAGGTTATGTATTTTGATTTGTTGTTTTTTTTTATTAATATTTCAGCGGCTGGTGTTCGTTGCATCTCTGGAATCATCGGCCCTATGTGTAGATCGTTTATATCGAAATGTATTTCGGAAGATGAGACGGGGAAAATATTTTCGATTGGTATTACGCTGGAAACCATGTCTATAGTGATTGGGGCGCCGGTTTTTAGTTTAATTTACAACGAAACTATTTCTACGTTTCCCGGGGCGTTCAATTTTGTCACTGCGGGGCTGTTGGTTGTAGCTATTGTTTTGACGCTGTAAGTAATTTTGAGGTTATGTGCTTTCGGAGTTAACGTGGCGTAACGTCAGGTTGATTGTGAACATTGCTTTAAATGCCTGTAAAGTGAAAGTTTTACCTTGGATGTTACTTAACGATAATTTTTTGTTTGTTTCAGAACTGTGATAACATTGAAGAATAAGTCCTTGAATAGGAATAATTACCAATTATTAGTTAATGAATGTATGTGAGCGTAGACAAAGAATTTGTTAGTTGTGATTATATTTATATTATTTTATACACCTACTACTTATAAAGGATAAAAATAAAATGTTATTTTTAATGTAGTAGAGTTTGGGAGATTGGAACGCATTCATGAAATGTGTTTTGATAAAGGAATTGAATAAAACAGATTTGTACGTCTGTAGTAATTCATCGCTGAAAAGATAATTATTGTTGAAAACTTAATCGAAGTTAGGGAAGCTCATGCTGCTAAATAATAATAAAATTCCTGAAATCTCGAACGTATCCGAGCGTGTTAGGTTATGTTTGACCTTGTTTACATACTGTGACAGCCGGAATTCGATTTTTTGTATGAAGAACAGGTCTTATACTTTCAACAGGTGTGTAAAGTCATCAAAACAGCCAATTCTTTTGTCATGAATATCGCTAACGCTAATCGTTAACGCTAAAACGAACCCAAGGAATTTCTATTTAAAAATCTTTCAATGTATGACATTTAATAGTAACACCTACCAAAACGGCAATTCTGCAAACATTTTACTCCATTAATTCTAACGTCCAACATTATTACAAAAGTCACTACAATTTTATTGTCATTGGGAAACATTGGGACTAAATAATAATAAAATTTCTGAAATCTCGAACGTATCCGAGCGTGTTAGGTTATATTTGACCCTGTTTACATACTGTGACAGCCGGAATTCGAATTTTTGTATGAAGAACAGGTCTTATACTTTCAACAGGTGTGTAAAGTCATAAAAACAGCCAATTCTTTTGTCATGAATATCGCTAACGCTAATCGTTAACGCTAAACCGAACCCAAAGAGTTTCTATTTAAAAATCTTTCAATGTATGACATTTAATAGTAACACCTACCAAAACGGCAATTCTGCAAACATTTTACTCCATTAATTCTAACGTCCAACATTATTACAAAAGTCACTACAATTTTATTGTCATTGGGAAACATTGGGACTAAATAATAATAAAATTTCTGAAATCTCGAACGTATCCGAGCGTGTTAGGTTATATTTGACCCTGTTTACATACTGTGACAGCCGAAATTCGAATTTTTGTATGAAGAACAGGTCTTATACTTTCAACAGGTGTGTAAAGTCATAAAAACAGCCAATTCTTTTGTCATGAATATCGCTAACGCTAATCGTTAACGCTAAACCGAACCCAAAGAGTTTCTATTTAAAAATCTTTCAATGTATGACATTTAATAGTAACACCTACCAAAACGGCAATTCTGCAAACATTTTACTCCATTAATTCTAACGTCCAACATTATTACAAAAGTCACTACAATTTTATTGTCATTGGGAAACATTGGGACTAAATAATAATAAAATTCCTGAAATCTCGAACGTATCCGAGCGTGTTAGGTTATGTTTGACCCTGTTTACATACTGTGACAGCCGGAATTCGAATTTTTGTACGAAGAACAGGTCTTATACTTTCAATAGGTGTGTAAAGTCATCAAAACAACCATTTCTTTTGTCATGAATATCGCTAACGCTAATCGTTAACGCTAAACCGAACCCAAAGAGTTTCTATTTAAAAATCTTTCAATGTATGACATTTAATAGTAACACCTACCAAAACGGCAATTCTACAAACATTTTACTCCATTAATTCTAACGTCCAACATAATTACAAAAGTCACTTCAATTACAATTTTATTATCATTGGGAACATTGGGACATTATATTTCGCAATTTCCAGTAGTTCGAATTTCAAAATGTGTAAAAGAAAATGATTTTTCCGTTTTAAAACCTCTCTTGTGGCGTTGTTGTGGTACGGAAGAGTAGTAACATTCTATACGATGACCGACGTGTGATAGAAAGCGATAGGGTTAAGACGGAATATTTTTATTGTATTTTCGTACACAACACAATAAGGAAGCAACTGTTTATCCTCGTACAAACTATAGACAAATATGAAGGATACAGAAGGGTACAATGACTCGATCTTTATTACAAACATCGTTAATAATAATAATTAATAATAATAATAAATACCATCGTACCTACTACAAAATACATTTAGAAATTATTTATATACAAGGTGCACGTGTATTTAACATCGTTATTACTTACGATAAATAGATTTGTATACATAATAATAATGATATATTGCTATTATCTATAGTAATCCATACAAAAATTAATAACTATCACTAAGAACTAGAAATTAAGGCCTAAATATAGATAATAATCCTTTACATACATAAAAATAAGGAGATAAATAATTTGTACAAGTTTTGAAGACAAAATCAATCATAAGAAGAAACAGTGATATGGAGAAGAAGTCTTACGATATTTACAATTTTTTTTTTGCGGAGATGAGCGTAACACTATTTCGCTACCACAGTGACCTCTAGCATTAAACACTAAACATCCTACGTACTCAAATAACAACTCTCTATTCTAGTACTCCTAATACGCTCGATAAAAAAATAAAGTACAATCAAAGTCTTGGACGTGTTCCAGCGTTGTATCAAGATTATTTCGCACGCATCAAAATACTGCTTCGATACACAAATTACTTCATCGATTTCATCATCGTACATAACTAACGGAAACTACAAGAAAATACTTACAAGGAATCAATACAAAACTAAATCCTACCCTTCCGCCGCACTCAGTATATCTTCGGAGCGGAACGGTCGTTGATCACTTTCGCTCGTTTCAGGGTCGCCCCACGCTTTATCTGATCCATCAGAGATTCATGGCAAATTTTCGGATCCGACTGTTGAATTACAAAAAAATCAGTTTAATATTTGATAATTTATAGGTTATGTAAAACCGGGAACAATAAACGCCCACTAACAATTTAGAGGTTATTTAAGTATAATCTGTCAAAATCAAGACTATTCTTGTACAAATTAAACCTTTTCTTACTCTGTCATCTAAGTTTTAGAGGTTACAGTTGCCCAATTTGTTGTTTTCGTTAGTAAAATATTCTGACGTTTCTATCTGACGTTTTAAACGTCATTTTCTAAAGCATATAGCCAACATAAATTTAAACAAAAAAATTAAATCGTGGTAAATCGTTTTTTATTAAAATACTCACCACTGTTTTACTGTTGATTATCTGCCGTATCTTGTTGACGCGGATTTGCTGCGGGGCCGTATTGCTTCCGATGTGCTGCTGCGCCAGTTTGGCGTTCAGTGAGTCGAGGAAAGTCTGTCCCGGCCCCCGTTGCACAGCGTTCTGATTCTGCGCTGGTATTGTCATGCCGGGGCCCAAATCCTCCGAGTGACGTCTCGAAGAACGGGGGCTCAAATTCGGGGCAAGTTTTGCACTCAACGCTGCTATAAAATTAGGACCCACTCCACCGGGGCCTAAAACAATAATAAACACATAAAAAAACACGACATACGTTCTGTCATTATCGTTTTAGAGGTTAGAGTGGACCAGTTTTATTGTTTCTGTTACTTAAATTTTTTGACATTTCTGTTTGACGTTTTAAACGTCATTTTCTAAAGCGTATAGCCAACATAAACATAACAAAAAAATTAAATATCAATCAATATATACTAAACGTGATCGCCATCTTTGATTGACCGCGTTCGGCAGAAAACGTTCGTTTTTGTGATAGTTAAACAAATTAAACATACCTTCTACGCTTTTTCTCTCCGCGCTTTGAGACCTCAAGTTAAGCCTGCGCACAGCGCTGGGACTCCCCGGGATCACCTGCGACGGTTGCGCGTAAATTACGCCGCCCGATTGCGACACATACGACAACTTGTTCTTGCCGCCGCCCTGGAACGAGCTGAGGATGGGACTCTGCTGCGGGAGGTTCGGATTGCTGCCGTAGATGTTCTGTGGCGCTGCGCGTCGGACGGCGTTCGGACTGGCCGGTGTATGCTTGAGTTCGGTAAGGGCTTTGACGGTTTCCGCGACGTTCACGCCGACGGCGGGGCCCTTCGGGGCGGCAGTGTTGTTCGTTGGCTCGAGTAGGAACGCCGGTGGCGGCGGGAGATTCTCCAGACTACCGACCGGCGTCAGGGGGCGGTTCGTGTTCGTTATGGACGAAGTGCGACGGATTGGTGGCGGCGGTTTTGCCGTTTGAACTGAGCTGCGACGCAGCAGTGTGTTCCGCATTGTGCCGGAGTACAGTGCTAGAATTATGTCGTTTTTAGGATATATTTAGTGTTCTGGTCTGATGAATTATGTTTAGGTTAGGTAAACTTATAATACCCGGTGGGGGTTGAAAATGACATGTCTAAATGGCAATTTTAAAATAAAAATGGTAGTACAAAAACCACAAGATACTGAAATACATGCAGTTTCTAATCGCATGCAGATTCTAGCAGTGCACTCGAGGTTTATCGAACATAACCTCAATATCTTAGTAATTTCATCGTTGCCGCTTCCCAAATTCAAATCTGCCACTTAAAAAGTATCCGGAACGCCTGTACAGGGACGAAAGAAAACCAGAAAACAATCTATACACCTTACCTGTCATCGAGAGGGGCCTTCTTCGTACCGTCAGCAAATTGTCGCCGCCACCTTTGCGGGGCAAGGTGCAATAACTGCTTGCGGTGTCAATCTGCGCATCTACGCAATAAACAAAAGAAAACACACCAATCAGCAAACAAAAAAGCATGCATAAGCAGTCTACGACACTACCAGGTCACCAACGCATACAATAACAAGCAGCGCCATCTATCGTCGAACTTACCTTCTTGTTGGCCGTCATCGGCTGTGAAGGTGGTCTGACTCCCGTAACCACTGGACGACTCCAAAGAGCTCTCGCTGGTGCTGCCATCTCGTTCACCTTCGGGACCCTGCTTATCGGAATAGTGAGTAATTATGTGAGGTTATGTGCGGTTTGTGGTGAGTCACCTTTTCCGTGGGGGTGGCCGCTTGCGTCGTGAACTCGCTCGGCGGCGGCGGCAAGTTTAACTCCTGCGCCTTGCTCGCGGCCATGCTTGCTAGCTCATGCATATTTACGTATGTCGGTTGTGGCATCGCTGCAAGAAAATGTTCACTGTGTGAGTTTACGTGTGCTTTTCTTTCGGGTGAAGTTTTGGTATGCGACACACTATTGGGGGGTTAAAGGCTGGTTCATTCACCTAACCATAAAGTTCTGTGTATTGCGATCTGTCAAATACGTCAAATTTTGTTGCCCTATCACAACTTGTACACTAAAAATGGGGTAACAAGCCCAGCTTATCTGTTAGATCGCTATTCAAGACTTTATGTAGTGAACAGACATTTGACATTGACATTGACACCTGTCAAAAATGACATATGGGTTTGACATTGACATATGTCAACAAAGACATATGACCTTGACATTGACATCTGTCAAAAATGATATAAGAGTTTGACATTGACACCTATCAAAAATGACATGACTTTGACATATGTCAACAAAGACATGATTTTGACATTGACATCTGTCAAAAATGATATAAGAGTTTGACATTGACACCTATCAAAAATGACATGACTTTGACATTGACATATGTCAACAAAGACATGATTTTGACATTGACATCTGTCAAAAATGATATAAGAGTTTGACATTGACACCTATCAAAAATGACATGACTTTGACATTGACATATGTCAACAAAGACATGATTTTGACATTGACATCTGTCAAAAATGATATAAGAGTTTGACATTGACACCTATCAAAAATGACATGACTTTGACATTGACATATGTCAACAAAGACATGACTTTGACATTAACATCTGTCAAAAATGACAAATGACTTTGACATTGACATCTGTCAAAAATGACATATGACTTTGACATTGACATCTGTCAATGAAGTAGTGAAGTTTAAATCACCTCAGCGTCTGTCAATGAGATTTTAGGTTATGTTTTGTTGTTGCACCAAGCGAAAAAATAATAGAAATATTACCTTTGGTTATGTGTGGCGGCAAGGAACTGGGCTTGACTAACTTATGGGGGTCGACATTAGGGGGTAGGACGCGTACAGAGCCCGCGACGGGTTTGACGGGGTGGCCCCCTGTCGGACGTTCCAGGGATGAGCACCTGGTTGGAAGTGGGGGCTTTGCGAGGGCCGACTTGGAGCCGGGCGCAGGCCCCCTAAGCGACACCGTGCTATCTACGGGCGTGCTGCTCGCCACCGGACTTGTCGGCTGCGACAAGCTGTGTTCGGGAGCTTGGAATGTATACACGGTTAGTGCCGGTCTCTGGTGGCCCTTTTCGTAAGCTAGAACGTATAAAAAGATGTACATCTATGTGCACTACGACTACGACTCGACATAAAAAACACGAGAGAAAATGTGAGAAAACTGAGAAAAAAAAATGGAACGGAAGCTACCATGCAAAGTACGAATTAAAATTATGTTACTTAATTACTGGTTACTAGATTAAGCGGTGACATGCTGATGCTATGATAGATGTTCATCTTTTTAAATGTTTAACTGCTACGGGTTACGATGCAAATTAGGTAATTTTTAGGTTAGGTTAGACTGCATTACAACATAGTAGAGATGGTTCAATAACTCTACTAAGTTTCAAGAACTCTACGTAATCTAAATCATTGTCAACACTAGACACATACCTGATGATATGGTGTGGGGTCGATCGCTGATGATGGCGCTAGCTGCGCGTTCAAATTGTACCGTTTCTTGGAGGTTAGGCCATGTGGAGGTCGTGTTTGGAAGTTGTGTGTTGGGGAACGGCGTGCACGGCGTGCTAGAGCTGCTGCTGTGGTTGCTATGCTCCGACATGTTAGACACCTAACGAAAAAAACACAAATTAAAAAACATAACCTCAAAAAAAATTTTTGAGATTTTTTTTTGAGATTTACCTGTGCAATACTTAGGGAAGAGGGTGGTCTGGGGTACAGGGTGTCTTGCGACGTAAAGCCGGAATCCTGGCTCATAACTGAGGTGTAACGTAGGGTTCCAGAGCGACTAACAGGCTACTCAAACGGAAAAGAAACAAAAAGAAAAATAAATAAACTAAACAGAAAAATAAATAAAATAAATACCTAGACTAAAAATAAAATAAAATGCGTAAAAATTTGAGGAGGAAGAAATAGAAAAGAGAACGTAATAAGGTGGGGTACATTCTAATTTTAGGGCGTTTTGGTAATATTTCTGTTTTGGAATACTGTTTGGAATATTCTTGCGTTTCTGTACATTCTAGGTTAGGTTATTCAGTGCGGTATTTGCGAATTACAAACATATCGTGAACCCACTTTCCGTTCGTAAATGTTTTGAGTTGCTGTTCCTGTTGAACATGGCGTGTTGCCTAAACATTACAACTCCATTCATTTGACCATTAATAAAATTCAAAACTGCGAGTTCTAGCCCGCTTGCACAAGTTACAAACTTTCAATAGGTTAATTTGGCGGCAAATTTGAATTACTTTCATAGCTATAAAAAATGCGGCACAATTTTTCAAATAAGAAAATAGAATAGACAAAAAACCTCCATAAATAACTACGTCCACACAAAAGAAACAAATAATTAACAAAAAATAAAACTACAACAAAAAATAATTTATGTAGATACAACGAAAGAATGTACCTGTGATAAGGATCGATGCCAGTGTGGATGTGACGGCGAATGGTGACTTTTGGAGCTCCCAGAGGAGGAGCTGTTTAGAGAGCTTATAGAACACATGGAGGATTTCCTGGAGCCCAAGCTGCTCGGAGACGAAGGTGGCGTTTGGAATGACCAGCCGCTGTCAGAACTCTTCAAATCGGCGATGACCTGCTCAGATGCTGGAGGAAGGGTTTTCGGATCTGCAGTATGCTTGTCCAACTGCTGGACCACTTCTTGGACACGCGACAACTCGGACAACATAGCAATTTCCTCGTCCTAAAAAAATTGCAAGGTTTGAATTTTGCTTCCCGTTATCAGGTCTGTTTCTGGGGTTAGAACTTTAGGAATTAAAACGTACCACGACAGGTTTGAGGAATTCGACAAAAGTGCAGAAACGGTTGCGTTCTTCCAGTAAGGCAGCCCTGACAGCTTGCTTTTCGGTCTCCTCCAAGAAGTGTCTTCGCTCGTTGACATCTTGTAAGCCGTATTCTAACCTTTTCTGTAGATCGCCGCCAGCGCCCTTCCGCATCTTCTTCTGCAGTCTGAGCGTGTCCGTTGATCGCTTTTTCAGTTCTGATCTGGCTTTTTTGTAGTCTTTCGCGTGTTCCTTGTCCAGTGTCAATACGGTCTTCTTCCAGTCTTCGAGTTTCTCTTGTAGCGGCACAACTAGGCAGTCCATTATAGCGCTAGAAGTTTCAAAAATTATAAATTCATAACAACCTGTCAGTGATGTCAAAGTCTTTTTTGACAGATGTCAATGTCAAAGTCGTTTTTGACAGATGTCAATGTCAAAGTCATACGTCATTTTTGACAAATGTCAATGGCAAAGTTATATGTCACTTTTGACAGATGTTAATGTCAAACTCATGTCATTTTTGACAGATGTCAATGTCAAAGTCATACGTCACTTTTAACAGACATCAATGTCACATGTCATGTGTTAGTTTTGACAGATGTCAATGTTATGTCATTTTAGACAGATGTCAGTCATGTCATGTTGACAGATGTCAATGTCAAAGTCATATCATTTTTGACAGATGTCAATGGCATGTCATGTTTGAAAGATGTAAATGTCAAAGTCATTTTTGACAGATGTCAATGTCATATGTCAAGTGTCATTTTTGACAGATGTCAATGTCAACGTCATATTTCATTTTTGACAGATGTCAATGGCATGTCATGTTTGAAAGATGTAAATGTCAAAGTCATTTTTGACAGATGTCAATGTCATGTCATTTTTGACAGATGTCAATGGCATGTCATGTTTGAAAGATGTAAATGTCAAAGTCATTTTTGACAGATGTCAATGTCATATGTCATGTGTCATTTTTGACAGATGTCAATGGCATGTCATGTTTGAAAGATGTAAATATCAAAGTCATTTTTGACAGATGTCAATGTCAAAGTCATATTTCATTTTTGACAGATGTCAATGGCATGTCATGTTTGAAAGATGTAAATGTCAAAGTCATTTTTGACAGATGTCAATGTCATATGTCATGTGTCATTTTTGACAGATGTCAATGTTATATGTCATTTTAGACAGATGTCAGTCATGACATGTTGACAGATGTCAATGTCAAAGTCATATATCATTTTTGACAGATGTCAATGTCAAAGTCATATTTCATTTTTGACAGATGTCAATGGCATGTCATGTTTGAAAGATGTAAATGTCAAAGTCATTTTTGATAGATGTCAATGGCATGTCATGTTTGAAAGATGTAAATGTCAAAGTCATTTCTGACAGATGTCAATGTCATGTCATTTTTGACAGATGTCAATGTCAGTCATATGTCAAAAATTACATATGACTTTAACATTAACAGATGCTCCAGAGTCCCCATTGTATCACTAAAGAACAAAATTGGTTTCCAAAAACAATTCCTTATACTATATTCTTAGGTTAGAATTTAATTTTGAGGTTACAATCTGGCCTTTGACGACATAATACTCAAAATAAAATGTTGTTTTCGTGAAAATTCAAGATTTAATAAGTTTGATCGATCTTCTGTATAGGTAGATGCAATTGTTGCTTTCTATAGGCATTTTAACGATTGCACTTGTGTAATTCTTATGCAACGATTGTCTCTATTGTGTGGAATAATGTTGCGAAAATCTTTAGAATGCCATCGTAAAATACAATTTAATAGAAAAGATATGCTGGCAAGATTACGGTTTCTATTTTATATCACTTCAACTTATGTCTGTGTAAACACTTTCAATTGCCAATGTCAATTATACTCACGGGATTATTGACAGATTAAGGGATTTTTATTATTATACTGTCTAGTCGACAAAAAAAAACTGGAAAGATGCCAATGGAATATAATACTATACAAAAAATTTAATTATTTCTGAGGTTACAGTGTTGTAGCGAGTTGTTTAGTATTTTGTTTATTATTGTGTTTACTTCTTTAACAATGTACGACCTGTGTTTACGATTATTCCCATATTATGCCTCAAAAATCCCTTTCTTCTTCAATATTTAAGCCGCTAAAACAGTGATGGGCGGTTTGATTCACTACAGTCTACACGAATCCGTTCTGCACCATCTGCGTCCTATTTATTATTGCGAGAGTTGTTTATTTGTATTGCAGACGGGAGGGTTACACTTTGTACAGCAGCAACTTTGATCTACCGACCGCATGGTTCCATATGTGCACTCTTCTCCAACTATAAGACTAAACCTTAGACCATCTGAGCAAAACCTGAGAAAAAATCTAACTTCAAAAAAAAAAACTGGATGGATAATTCTCTGTCACGATCGTGCTCGGATTCTAAATTCCGCACGTGACGTATGGAATGCATGTGGTTTGCATATTTCCGCCGGGTTTAGTTTACATCTCGGTAGACCTAGTAGCAAGTCAGTTCGTCGTAAAAGTGTTAAAATAAAAACGCGAGCCAGCCGCGACATATGGACCTGCTGGCTGCCACAGCAGCAGGGATATAGAACACCGGTCACAAGAGTTTATACTTGCAATATGTCGGCAAGAGCTTGATCTATTTCATCCGCATGCAAGACCTTGGGGCAGTGTTTGTTACATAATGCATTGCAATCTTGCATATGTATCATAGGTTGACAAAAGACATCGGGTCTTGTTTGTTATTAAAACTCGAGCTTTGACATAGAATACCAAGCAGTTTCGTGTCTATCTTATAAAATTTAAGTCGAAAAAACAATGCTGGCTTAAATTTTTGTCAAACAGAATATAATTTGGTTTGTGTAGCTAATTTCTTAATAATACACTGCTTGTTTTGATATGTATGTGTACATTACTATCATGGTGCAAGATATATCGCAAACATGTGTCAATACAAAAAAAATGCTCTTATGGGGTTAATCTTTGATCCAATGCATGCAAGTTTGGAATGGGACGAAGAATAAATCTGTTATCTTGCTGTGTTGATAAGGAATAAACAGGAAAACACCAATTCCCATATTTTAATGCACAGAATGTGAACGTATGCACAGAAGGTTAATTCAAGCTAAATATATGACTTCAAATAAAATGGATCTTAGACCTGTTAGAACACTTTGATGACTTGATCAATGAAAAGTGATGATAGGCCAAAAAATATGTGATCCCTGTTCTGGTTGTATTAGGACTGTAGTTCCCTTGTGTAATAATAATAATAATAACTAATAAATAATTCACAAAACTAAGATTTCAATAATTACCTTGTAAATGTCTTCATTTTGACTTCGACAGCTTTGTGTCTGAGGCATATTCTGGTCAGTGCAGTTCCTATTTCTCTGGTCGCACCTGAAAAGAACAAGAGATCATAAGAAATTTTGTTGACAAAGAACAAAAGAAACAGTATTTTGCATTTTGTTATTATTACTTCCAAATTTTGTTTGTCCAAAGTTGGGCAACTTTTTAACGATTATAGATAATATTCGTCCGATATAAACAAATCAATTTGACGCAGCGTGATTTCATTATTACTGTGCTATAATTTCAAAAGGGGAATAGGTCGAACCCATGATTCGTTATTAAAATGTCAAGGATGTTGAATCGGGATTGCGATGAATATTTATGCGCCCATTATGTCATTCTATCTCGTTAATCTCGATCAGTTAACCCAAGAAGAGAATTGCACGCTGAATTACGACTTATCCAAACCAACATAACCCTCGGTTCACTTCAGACACATTACACTCATTAATATGTGAACATTGTGACAATAAAGCAAACAATAAAGTTTCTATAAGGTTTATTTTAAGTACCAAATTTCAGCCCGATCCTTTGTTCGGTTTGCATGCTAAGTTGTGATAAAAAAAAGGCATCTCTTATGTCAAAAATCAAGGAAAGTTTGGCCAAAGAGTTTCTGTACAAATATCTCAACTAATAACAATAATTCATATTGTAAATTATTGTCTGTAATGTCATTTAGACACGCAATTTCAAATTTCCTGGCAATTCTTGTTAAACGTGTTCGCTTCCTGCATTCGCCGCACTTATAAAAGCAAATAACATCGGAAACAATCGCATTCTCCAGTCGCGATCGCCAAGCAAAAAGACATTATAACTGTATCGCTGCATCCAAAGAAAATTACTGAAAACGTCGAGTCATTATTTTAAAACCACAAACCGAGCAAGAACAAGAAAAAACACAAAAGAAATCGACCATCTAGATGTTGCAGAAATTGTGTATTATAGTGCGTTTCGCGAGTATCGAGAATTACTCATCGACATCGGTGAGTCATACTCGATACTCCTGAAACGCACTTTATTACCATTTTACAGTTTATTTCGTATTTCTTTCTTATTATTATTGTTCTTTCTAGTGCATCATTCGCTTGGTTCTTTCAATTTGGTTGTCGTAAATTATTATGATGGAAGCTTGTGGAAAAAGCGTTGGTTTCTGCCAAAAGGGGGCGTGATTGAGCACGTTTGCGAGGGCATATTAGTACCCTGCAGCACCAAATAACAGTCGGTGTCGAAGCCAATAGCAGATGCTATCTAAATCGCAATGATTTATCGTTGCTGCGTGTTTCAATAAATTCTTAACCACTGACAGATACCAGACATTGCATATACCGGTATCTGTTTGACAAAAAAATGGCCAACAAAACACTTTTTAACCTAATGTACTTCAGAAATAGTTTAGCAGAACAATTTAGTTTCCAACGTTTTTTCTTATAAAAAAAAAGATATAAAACTTCAATGGGATGGTAAAAGTATTGCCGCGGAGCCGGAGTAAGGGTAGCTTCATCCCCTATCTGCGAATCAGCTGATGGAAAGGTTGAGGAGCGGAATAAGCAGTTTTGCATAACATTGTGATGCAAAACTACCCCCTGTCCGGCTATTCCGGACGTAATTCTTTTAGAACGGGCCAGAAGGGTTGCTTTTGTGGGGGCAAGGATTCTGCGGTTTGGGGTGCGAGACGAGAGAGGAGTGTTGAGAGGTTAGGCTTTACGAGGGTCATTACTTTCAAGCATCCTTATTCAGATGATAAAGAGAGGGTATTCTTAAAAAAATATATATATAAATATAAGTTCAAAGTTTGAAAAATCAACCAAAGATTGCCAACGTTATTGCAGATCTAAACATTTAATAAAAACAACGTTGACGGTCTGATGTGTCGCCACGGTTAAAGGTCGTGTCCTCCCAAAGGTTACGCAACAGCCGAGGGAGCCCTAATTATCCTGCTCCTTTTTCATCGTTTGATTGTCTTTTTACAGGGTTCGAAGGTAAATGCCTAGCCGTGAACTTAGAAGCGGAAATGGCGCTTTTAGAAGCACTAGGACAAGACACAATGCCACTGATTTTATGCGATCGACGACTCCGGTCGTAATGCCGTTCAGTGTCAATTATTGTTCAAACACAGATGGCAGCAGTGAGGCAATTAAGATCGATGGACAGCTGCCTCTCCTTTGACTACACGTTAGAGACGAATGTGTACGTATGTACTTAACTGTACATTTCGAGGTCTGTTATGTGCGATATTGAGTAAGGCTTCTTCTAGCTAGAAGAATACAAAGCAATAATAACTCTTGAGGTAGCCATAGATATATGTACTTAGGAAAAAATCATCAAGGAATTTTATAGGGGATTTTCTCTATCGAAGAGTGCCACACACGTTTGGAAATTCCTCAAGGCTTGACTGTTCGGATCAAGCCTTGAGGAAACACCGCTCGTGTATGGGGGTCTTTAGTACTCTAGTAAGTCTAGCATACACAAAAAAGGAACAAAAAAAAATCTTGCGCAAAAATTTACAGGCCGTTTCGCCGTAAAATTTATAATTCTTTGGAGTGGAGGTTTCCAAATGTGGACATGGAGGTGTAGAGTGGCTGTTCTGGGCTAATGAACGAAAGCTCGTGCTTTCGTCGAGTTGTTTTGTTTCTCGTATGCGACGACGCGTGGTCTAGTGGAAAAGCAAAGGGGTAATTCCGAGCAACCCCTCTAGCGTTGGTATTTTTTCTTTATGGAGCTGTGAAAGTAGGCATCCAGCTGGTGGATGATGGGGCGATGATTGCTTTTTTTCGCGTCGGTTGCAACGCTGCGAGGTCGTCAAGTATCAAAGGAAACAATGGCACCAGATCAGCGCGTAAGATCAGTGCAATTTTACCACATCTTTGTCAGCAAGATCGTGGATTTTGATGATATTTCGTACAGTTATGCCACGGTCACACTAGGCTGTTTTATTAGCCGCTAGTTGCTGGCGCTGCTAACAGCAACAGCAGCCAGCGACTATTTTATGGTCACATTACGCTGTTTACCAACAAAAGTACTGCTGGTGGCTACTACCAGCAAACCTCTGTTCAAACTACAAGGTCAACTATTTCTGGTGCTTTTTATATGTCACCAAATTTCAAAAATACACAATTTGCAAGTGAAATATTTATATTAATGTATAAAAAATATAGATCACTGCGATGAATGGCACCCAATGTTTGGCCTATGGCTTTTTTAATTGTGTGGGATACTGATTTAGCCCCATGCTTGTTACAAGTAATTTATCATTACGAATCACCGATTAATAAGAATTAACACCATAATTCATCACCAGAATAAGGCGTTTATCATAAAAAATTTGCAATTAACGCCGAATTCCAGCAGCAACAATATTATCAGTATCTCCAGCCGAGAACGATTGAGTCACATCAAAAATTGGACAATACACCGTCGCGACAGGAAACAAAATATTATTAATCTACCTATACTAATTACGAACTTTCAAGTGTAGGGCGCGTTCAGCGGAATCGCCCATTTTCGCCGACATTTGCGATCGAGTAGCTGCAAAATTGGGCTTTTCGATATTACTTTTGACGCTCGAATTGAAAAAAGGACACAATTCCGCGTGGACTGCGCGATATTTTGTAAATTAAATGCGACAATTTTGAAAAAAATCACGTTTTTGCACCTCTTCGGGTGAAGGCGAACCTCGAGAAAATGTCACGTGACGTCTAGAAATTCCGACAAGCGGATCGATGAACGTCAAAAATTTACATTTTTTATCCGTTCCTGCCGACCTTATAAAAGCCGCTCGCTCTCATGTCTTACGATAAGATCCCTCTAAATACCCTTCGCAAAGAGTTTTGAGCAAAAAAAACGGCCTTAAAAACAATTTTCGATCCAAAAAATCGATTTTTGTCGACCCGTGTTTTGCTGCTTTTACCACAGTAACGTCAAACCCGAAACGCCCCCTGCCGGACATTCGTAACAACAGTAACAGATAGCAGATAACCTAAAATGTATCCTAAAATGTCCATATTGCGAATGTGGACAGGTGGGAAGCCTTAACCACATATTTCTAGAATGCCCAATAACTAAAGTCGAAAATTTTGACATATACACAGAGCTAGTTATTATTACTAATAATAAATAACAGCGTTCCTATTTGTTACTCGCACGTGCGTTACAGTTATGTATGTAACTTGACACTTTTTCTGCAGATGATTGCCTTTGCAGCAACGCAGTACTCGATCCAATGTCATGGCTAGAAAAGCCATATCTCACGTCATTACGATATTATGCGACATTTCCAGCGAATTGATTATGAGGCGCCAAAACGATAGCGTTATCTCGATAAAATGATGCTGTGAGTCACATGTTAGCTGATACTGAATTAAATAAACATTGCAGAGTGCAAAAACAACATAAACAGTATTCTTGAAACAATCGTTGTTCTGTAGAGGTATTTTCAGGAATTTTAGGTAGAGTGTTACAAAAAGTCAAGCACAGATGACTCTTTTACATCTCTAGTTGCATAATGCACCTCCTTAAGGTATATAAGGTACGACACCGTCGATAATCTAAAAATTAAAAATTTAATCGTTTAACTTCTTGTAAGACATCGTTCCTTGTAACAATGTCTTTGTGGTTATTGATGGGATAGCAGGGAACTTTTTTAGATCCAGAAAACGTACGCAATATCGTCAGGATGCCAGCTGCCTGCCCACCAGCTGCTGCAATCCGTGCATGTTATTTACAAGATGCTGTAACTGCGCCTTCTACACTTTCTGTCTGTGCTTTATGTAATCTAAGCTATACACACGACGTTGGTGTTGGTGACAGACAATGCTACTCTCTGTGTTTAGGGAAAAAATGCACGAAAAAATAAGTCAGCGGCTGTTCAAACTGGTGGTGATAAGTATTGTCGGTTTTTGGTTGTTTGGAAGAAATAACATTGCTGCTCTGTAGAGACAAAAGGTTGCTCAAATACAGCCAGGACATCATGTGCTGTTTTAGATGACGCGCTGGTAATTAAATCAATGTTTTGCTAAACCGTTCGATACTTTTTGTGGACAAAACTCTGGGCTATACTACTTGAATAGTTCTATAGATTGACGTATGTTTCATTAAGAAATTCGAGCAACAAAGTTGTGGATATCTTTTATGTTCGTCTCCCGACCGGCCCATTGCATATTAGGTGCACATCAGGGTCATTTAAAGGGTGTTATCGAGTGAGCATAACTCTAAACATACCAAGATGGCTAGCTCTATTAATTACCTACAATTTGACGTATGACTCAAAGTTATGCAAGAACATTTACAGAAGTTATTAATGTTTTTATCAGTGTGGCAGTGGCTTCTTTGTTATGCAGTAGGTCTACATTATGATCATTTAAGGTGTGTTATCGAGTGAGCATAACTTCGAGCTTTCGGGGGTAGCTACCTCTATAAATTACCTACAATTTGACGTATGAATCAAAGTTATGCAAGAATATTTACAAAAGTTATTAATTATTTTATCTGTTTGCCGTCATATTCCTTGTTATGGGGTAGGTCAATATCATTATCATTTAAGGGGTGTTATTGAGTGGGCAAAACTCCGACCTTTTTAGGGTAGTTACCCCTATTAATTACCTACAATTTGACGTATGACTCAAAGTTATGTAAGAACATTTACAGATGTTATTAATGTTTTTATCAGTGTGGCAGTGGCTTCTTTGTTATGCAGTAGGTCCACATTATGATCATTTAAGGTGTGTTATCGAGTGAGCATAACTTCGAGCTTTCGGGGGTAGCTACCTCTATTAATTACCTACAATTTGACGTATGACTCAAAGTTATGCAAGAACATTTACAGATGTTATTAATGTTTTTATCAGTGTGGCAGTGGCTTCTTTGTTATGTAGTAGGTCCACATTATGATCATTTAATGTGTGTTATCGAGTGAGCATAACTTCGAGCTTTCGGGGGTAGCTACCTCTATTAATTACCTACAATTTGACGTATGACTCAAAGTTATGCAAGAACATTTACAGATGTTATTAATGTTTTTATCAGTGTGGCAGTGGCTTCTTTGTTATGCAGTAGGACCACATTATGATCATTTAAGGTGTGTTATCGAGTGAGCATAACTTCGAGCTTTCGGGGGTAGCTACCTCTATTAATTACCTACAATTTGACGTATGACTCAAAGTTATGCAAGAACATTTACAGATGTTATTAATGTTTTTATCAGTGTGGCAGTGGCTTCTTTGTTATGTAGTAGGTCCACATTATGATCATTTAATGTGTGTTATCGAGTGAGCATAACTTCGAGCTTTCGGGGGTAGCTACCTCTATTAATTACCTACAATTTGACGTATGACTCAAAGTTATGCAAGAACATTTACAGAAGTTATTAATGTTTTTATCAGTGTGGCAGGGGCTTCTTTGTTATGCAGTAGGTCCACATTATGATCATTTAAGGTGTGTTATCGAGTGAGCATAACTTCGAACTTTCGGGGGTAGCTACCTCTATTAATTACCTACAATTTGACGTATGAATCAAAGTTATGCATGAATATTTACAAAAGTTATTAATTATTTTATCCGTCTGCCGTCGTATTCCTTGTTATGGGGTAGGTCAACATTATTATCATTTAAGGGGTGTTATTGAGTGGGCAAAACTCCGACCTTTTTTGGGTAGTTACCCCTATTAATTACCTACAATTTGACGTATGACTCAAAGTTATGCACGAACATTTACAGATGTTATTAATGTTTTTATCAGTGTGGCAGTGGCTTCTTTGTTATGCAGTAGGTCTACATTATGATCATTTAATGTGTGTTATCGAGTGAGCATAACTTCGAGCTTTCGGGGGTAGCTACCTCTATTAATTACCTACAATTTGACGTATGACTCAAAGTTATGCAAAAACATTTACAGATGTTATTAATGTTTTTATCAGTGTGGCAGTGGCTTCTTTGTTATGCAGTAGGTCTACATTATGATCATTTAATGTGTATTATCGAGTGAGCATAACTTCGAGCTTTCGGGGGTAGCTACCTCTATTAATTACCTACAATTTGATGTATGAATCAAAGTTATGCATGAATATTTACAAAAGTTATTAATTATTTTATCTGTCTACCGTCGTATTCCTTGTTATGGGGTAGGTCAACATCATTATCATTTAAGGGGTGTTATTGAGTGGGCAAAACTCCGATTTTTTTTCAGGGTAGTTACCCTTATTATTACCTACAATTTGACGCACTAATCAAAGTTATGCATCAACTTTCGCAATTGTTATAAACATTTATATAATCCACTTGATAAGTCGCACACCAATTTACCGGTTTACTTATGTAAGAGGGGTTGTTACCATAAGGGTAGTCTCGTATTGATACCATTACTAGATGCAGAATTTCATGCAGATTCCGAATTTGTTATCCCCGATGTTCTACGGTATCGGCGGATGGCGTTATTTGCAATTCTTTTTGAGGACGCCATGAGCTGTTGAGCAAAAAAATTGATTTCATTACCAGCGCATTAAATCAATTTTTTTTGCTAAACCGTTCGATATTTTTTGTGCGCGGGCAAAACTCTGAGGTATACTACTTGAATAGTTCTACCGATTGACATATGTTTCATTAAGAATTAATTCGAACAAAAAAAGTTATGGATATCTTCTCCCCGGTAATTACGTCAGCAATTTTGCATTGGGATAGCACACAGCCAAAATGCATTAATTATATTATTTCGTCTTCTATCTTTAGTATTTAAAGACGATATATCGATGCGGCCACTTGACGCGATGCGCCTAATGTATGCCACTTTAACGCGAGCTCTCGAGACTAGATGGACCATTAAATTTAATGGAGGGCAATAAATTGATTATTGGACACAATGTTGATCAATTTGCTCCTTGCCCAACGCCTGTATGATACCACGTCGGGCTAAAATTAGAATTATATTTTCGAGTTTAACTTTTGCATCCATAGAAGAAAAAAATCCGAGGTGGCCTCCACCCAACTTTCCAACTAACTCATCGACACATAGAAAAGTCACTATATGTTGTTTTTGACGTCAGATAAATACTCTTGACCGTTTATGACAGTTTCCTGTATATGCCCCGACCAGTTTTTCAATTCACTGCCATTCCTAGCAATCTTCGACCATCAATTTATACGATTACTGCCTAGCGGGATGTTAGTGCGCGATTTTGTCGAGTTTACTATACCTGTCCTGTCAACAAGCCGTTTTTAAACATTATCGGACATATTTCATATCTGGCGGAAGAGAAATATTTATAAGTAGAGTCAAGAGATGATGGCTTCTGGTGGCGATGGGTTTTTGAAAGAATAAATATGAATTGAAAAAATATACAAATGGATTTCTGGGAAATAAAGGAAGTAAATGGCGCACTACGTTTATATATATGTAGGTTCAATGTGCGAATATTTAACATACATACATCTTTATAGAGAAGACCAAAGTTTATGGTCGCGAGAACAAAAGAAATGCGTACTTTGAATGCTATAGAATTAATGGCGTAGAAAATAACTGTACCAGGAATCGAGAAGTAACGGTTTTACTAGGATGTAAAACATTGATGTTAAATTAAAATAACGTGACTCTAATAGTGCGTTAGTTAATTTAGAGGAATTTTGTTCATAAACTTATAAGGTGCATTATAAATTATGGGGTATAAGTATGGAGAAAATTATCGATGGTTATTTTAATACATATACAGCGACTTTAAAAAACTGAGAAAACTGCAACCAAATCAGTTAACAAATTACATAAATTCAAAGAATATGCAAAAGTACTGCTTTCAAGTTATATTTTGATAAAACGATAAAATCCACCATTCAGAAGGATCGTGGGGAATATCAAACTCGTTCATAAGACCCTCAACATCGTGACATACACGTAAAGATCCTTCCATTTTAAAATATGCTTTAAAAGGCTCGTTACTCTTTGTAAAGGAAGACACTGGCACACCTCCTGCGAAAAGATACAATTCCTTTAGCCTAGAACCTAATAACTCGTCTTTTTCTTTTATAAACCTAAGTCTTCAACCAAATCATTCAGTTACCACTGGTTTATAAGGTGAGGTGTTCCTAAAACTTCAAATGGTGCATCTTCACGACTTGTCTGATTTGACAGAGTGATTTCAGACACTGTCAAATCAGGCAAGTTTACGATAAAATCCACCATTCAGAAGGATCGTGGGGAATATCAAACTCGTTCATAAGACCCTCAACATTCGTGACATACACGTAAAGATCCTTCCATTTTAAAATATGCTTTAAAAGGCTCGTTACTCTTTGTAAAGGAAGACACTGGCACACCTCCTGCGAAAAGATACAATTCCTTTAGCCTAGAACCTAATAACTCGTCTTTTTCTTTGATAAACCTAAGTCTTCAACCAAATCATTCAGTTACCACTGGTTTATAAGGTGAGGTGTTCCTAAAACTTCAAATGGTGCATCTTCACGACTTGCCTGATTTGACAGAGTGATTTCAGACTCTCAAATCAATCAGGCAATCAAATCAGGCAAGTTTCTTCAAACAGGCGAAATACAGCATATATTAGGTGTTCATGGGTTTTCCAGATCTCAAATTCTTCTGTTCTGGTTGTAGGACATTTGTTCCCTTGTGTAATAAGAATAATATCATTTAAATCGTTTATTTCAATACACGAAACTTAGAGAAAACGTCCTTTCTATTTCCTGTCAAAGACAGACAAAAATATTAGTTCAATATGGACTATTTTACAAACAATTTTAACAATTCTTTCGTCTATCGATTGTCGCTAATGTTGTGTAACAACGTCCAACCCACAAAATACGATATACATTCATGAAAAACACACATACATATGTAAGATTAGCCAGTTAAACGACTCATGAAATATGTATCGTAGAAAGTCAATTACCAACGCAAGTATCGGCCTTAATCACATATTTATATGATCTTCATTACCATCAAACGAATTCAACCCAAACTAAAAACCCAGTTACTTAAAATCAACTTAAATTATGCGGACAACTTATAAATATGCCACCAAATATGCCAATAATCGATCAAACAAACCAGCGAAGCATAGATTCTCTCTCGACAGGCTACTGAAAAAATGCGTGGGTGCTTTATTTAATGTGCAGCCGTTTGTTGCGAACGGTTTGAGAGGCTCGTAATCGATGGATATGATTAAATTATATACGGATTGCTAAACAACGGTGACAGTTTTGCGTGTCCCGAATACGCCCCGTTACATTTCTTACACCCTAGTGGCGGAATTTCAAATTAGGTACACCACACTCGCCATGGAGAACTGAACACTTCATTTGGTACTTACTTTCTCCACGCAATGACATGACAAACGATGCAGCAATTTTGAGACAATACCTAATAGATACACATACTCTTATCTAATAGATATACTCTTATCTAATAGATATAATATCCTTTTTCAAGCGCTACCTTACCATGGTCCGCGGACCCCCAAAAAACTTTTATTTCCGCCCTTGAAAATAGTTGGGAAAGACTGATTTAATGATATAAACGAGTTTGGACACTCGCAGGTGCTAAACTTGCCGAGGAAGTTGATTGGTGTTTGTCCAAAAGATTGTTTCAGCCTCTTGAGGAAATTTCTGCCGGTGTACAACCCTTTGGACATTCATTGGTGCAGTATTTGCTTTAAAAAAATTGAGTTTGCCCGATAAGTTTGATTGGTGTTTGTCCAAAATCTTTCTTCAGCCTCTTGAGGAACTTTTTAATGACTTAAATGAATTTGGACACTCGCAGGTGCTAAACTTGCCGAGGAAGTTGATTGGTGTTTGTCCGAAAGGTTGCTTCAGCCTGTTGAGGAAATTTCTTCTGGTGTACAACCCTTTGGACATTCATTGGTGCAGTATTTGCTTTAAAAAATTGAGTTTGCCCGATAAGTTTGATTGGTGTTTGTCCAAAATCTTTCTTCAGCCTCTTGAGGAATTTTTTAATGATTTAAATGAATTTGGACACTCGCAGGTGCTAAACTTGCCGAGGAAGTTGATTGGTTTTTGTCCAAAAGATTGTTTCAGCCTCTTGAGGAAATTTCTGCCGGTGTATAACCCTTTGGACATTCATTGGTGCAGTATTTGCTTTAAAAAAATTGAGTTTGCCCGATAAGTTTGATTGGTGTTTGTCCAAAATCTTTCTTCAGCCTCCTGAGGAATTTTTTAATGACTTAAATGAATTTGGACACTCGCAGGTGCTAAACTTGCCGAGGAAGTTGATTGGTGTTTGTCCAAAAGATTGTTTCAGCCTCTTGAGGAAATTTCTGCCGGTGTATAACCCTTTGGACATTCATTGGTGCAGTATTTTCTTTAAAAAAATTGAGTTTGCCCGATAAGTTTGATTGGTGTTTGTCCAAAATCTTTCTTCAGCCTCTTGAGGAATTTTTTAATGATTTAAATGAATTTGGACACTCGCAGGTGCTAAACTTGCCGAGGAAGTTGATTGGTTTTTGTCCAAAAGATTGTTTCAGCCTCTTGAGGAAATTTCTGCCGGTGTATAACCCTTTGGACATTCATTGGTGCAGTATTTTCTTTAAAAAAATTGAGTTTGCCCGATAAGTTTGATTGGTGTTTGTCCAAAATCTTTCTTCAGCCTCTTGAGGAATTTTTTAATGATTTAAATGAATTTGGACACACGCAGGTGCTAAACTTGCCGAGGAAGTTGATTGGTGTTTGTCCAAAAGATTGTTTCAGCCTCTTGAGGAAATTTTTGCCGGTGTATAACCCTTTGGACATTCATTGGTGCAGTATTTGCTTTAAAAAATTGAGTTTGCCCGATAAGTTTGATTGGTGTTTGTCCAAAATCTTTCTTCAGCCTCTTGAGGAATTTTTTAATGACTTAAATGAATTTGGACACTCGCAGGTGCTAAACTTGCCGAGGAAGTTGATTGGTGTTTGTCCAAAAGATTGTTTCAGCCTCTTGAGGAAATTTTTGCCGGTGTATAACCCTTTGGACATTCATTGGTGCAGTATTTGCTTTAAAAAATTGAGTTTGCCCGATAAGTTTGATTGGTGTTTGTCCAAAATCTTTCTTCAGCCTCTTGAGGAATTTTTTAATGATTTAAATGAATTTGGACACTCGCAGGTGCTAAACTTGCCGAGGAAGTTGATTTGTGTTTGTCCAAAAGATTGTTTCAGCCTCTTGAGGAAATTTCTGCCGGTGTATAACCGTTTGGACATTCATTGGTGCAGTATTTTCTTTAAAAAAAATTGAGTTTGCCCGATAAATTTGATTGGTGTTTGTCCAAAATCTTTCTTCAGCCTCTTGAGGAATTTTTTAATTACTTAAATGAATTTGGACACTCGCAGGTGCTAAACTTGCCGAGGAAGTTGATTGGTTTTTGTCCAAAAGATTGTTTCAGCCTCTTGAGGAAATTTCTGCCGGTGTATAACCCTTTGGACATTCATTGGTGCAGTATTTGCTTTAAAAAAGTTGAGTTTGCCCGATAAGTTTGATTGGTGTTTGTCCAAAATCTTTCTTCAGCCTCTTGAGGAATTCTTTAATGACTTAAATGAATTTGGACACTCGCAGGTGCTAAACTTGCTGAGGAAGTTGATTGGTGTTTGGCCAAAAGATTGTTTCAGCCTCTTGAGGAAATTTCTGCCGGTATATAACCCTTTGGACATTCATTGGTGCAGTATTTGCTTTAAAAAAATTGAGTTTGCCCGATAAGTTTGATTGGTGTTTGTCCAAGATCTTTCTTCAGCCTCTTGAGGAATTTTTTAATGACTTAAATGAATTTGGACACTCGCAGGTGCTAAACTTGCCGAGGAAGTGGATTGGTGTTTGTCCAAAAGATTGTTTCAGCCTCTTGAGGAAATTTCTGCCGATGTATAACCCTTTGGACATTCATTGGTGCAGTATTTGCTTTAAAAAAATTGAGTTTGCCCGATAAGTTTGATTGGTGTTTGTCCAAAATCTTTCTCCAGGCTCTTGAGGATTTTTTTAATGACTTAAATGAATTTGGACACTTGCAGGTGCTAAACTTGCCGAGGAAGTTGATTGGTGTTTGTCCAAAAGGTTGCTTCAGCCTCTTGAGGAAATTTCTGCCGGTGTATAACCCTTTGGACACTCATTGGCGCAGTATTTGCTTTAAAAAAATTGAGTTTGCCCGATAAGTTTGATTGGTGTTTGTCCAAAATTTTCTTCAGCCTCTTGAGGAATTTTTTAATGACTTAAATGAATTTGGACACTCGCAGGTGCTAAACTTGCCGAGGAAGTTGATTGGCGTTTGGCCAAAAGATTTTTAGATGCCCGTAGTGAGCCAACCAAATATTAAATAATAATTTCAATTTGGGTTTCGTGTCTTAGTGATGTATTTTCTGGTTATTTTCAAGTCGTATTTTTGTGAATAATTCGTTAACGTTACATTGCAGCTAGTTGGTTTTTTTTGTACTAGGTATGCAAATATACCTAACCCAGTTTGTTTCCTACAGATCCTTCAGTACTGATAACGCTAATATATAGGTACTCGATTGCAGATTACAAAACAACAACACTCGCCACAATTTTCATAACAGCTTCAAATATTCAAGGCGGTAGTTAAAACAATCAAGAGGACTCATTTTTGCTTGGGATAATATTGAGCAAAACGTCTGATAAGCATCAAATGGACTTGTCAATCCAACTCAGTCTCAATCCAACAAAAAAAAACGAATAATTTCGTTGATGAAACGGGTTTCCTTTGCTTTGCTATATTTAGGTAACGATGTACATACATACATACATACATGTCCTGGGTCAAAATTTTATCGCTTACGAAATACGAAAATAACTCAGACCACGTGTTACGTAACGAAAAACATGACATCTTGGGTAACAGGGTCTGTGACAGTGTCTTGTCGTGCGTGTGCGGACGCCCCCTTTCGTCTGTTATAATAAACAGATTAATGTAATGAGATAAGGTTTATGGAAACATCGATCTCTATTGGCGGAGATTGCAATTTTTCGTCGTTGAAAGTAAATGAGCGTATTTTGCTATCGCTGGCTGGTCTATTTTAAATGATGGATCATGTTCTGTATTAGTTGTGACAGGATATTGATATGACAATCTAAATACTAACTGGTTTCTGTTTAGGAATGAGATTATGGGTATTTTATCTATTTGCTTAAAATGTTTAGACACTTTAGAGTCTTTAGACAGATCTATACAACAGAAATTTAAGATAATACATAGTGATTTATTCTTAACCTTAAGTAATGAACAGAATATCTTTGAGTGAAGAATATCACTTGTTTCTATATCCGCAGAAAGATCATTTGGTTGGTTCAAGTAAAATATAAAATTCTCAGAGTAAGAATATGATTTTCTTGATGTTCCAAGTATTACGTTTTCTTGTTTTAAGATGAAGGAACTGCTTGAAAGGAATTATGTCTGTTTTAAGACATACGTACGTATACTTTTGGGTTAAGAAACTGTTCCTACGTTGAAGAATGTATATTTTTCACCCAATTGATGTAAAACGAACGTCTTACTCTTTTTATATGTAGAAGAATAACATTTTCTTTGTCAGAGCAAAATATACTCAACATAAACATACTAAACTCTTAAACCGGAAGAATAACTAGCCGTTGAAATAACTATAACATATTATACTGAAATTCTTATTACAATAAAATATTATTTGGATAGCAAGAATATCCTCTTCATGCTCTTCTTGATATCCAAGAACAGAGTTCTCTCTGTGTAGGCTATTCCACTACAATCCTGGTTTTTCTCATAATCCTCGTAAGTCACTCACGAAATAAAACACCTTTTACTTTTTTTATAGAAGAATAACCTTTTCTTCGCCAAAGAAAAATATACTGAACATAAAAATAAACTAAATTCTTAAAAATTGTTTGTATAGAAAAAAATCTTCTCCTCTCTCTCTGTGTAGAATATCCAGAGCAATTTAATAAATAGAGACTATTTTGTAGTAAAACCAAATGAAATATTCAAACATCCAATCTAAAATTAGCAAACTGTGAGCTATAAACGGCATCAACATGCAACTATGTATATCAAAGTGAACATAATATTCAATAAAAACATTCATATTTTGCAGCTTACAACGTCCAGTTTGGCTAGAAATTTTAGCTACTCCTATAACTTGAATGTTAGTCTACCTATACTAATTACGAACTTTCAAGTGTAGGGCGCGTTCAGCGGAATCGCCCATTTTCGCCGACATTTGCGAACGAGTAGCTGCAAAATTGGGCTTTTCGATATTACTTTTGACGCTCGAATTGAAAAAAGGACACAATTCCGCGTGGACTGCGCGATATTTTGTAAATTAAATGCGTCAATTTTGAAAAAAAAATCACGTTTTTGCACCTCTTCGGGTGAAGGCGAACCTCGAGAAAATGTCACGTGACGTCTAGAAATTCCGACAAGCGGATCGATGAACGTCAAAAATTTACATTTTTTATCCGTTCTTGCCGACCTTATAAAAGCCGCTCGCTCTCATGTCTTACGATAAGATCCCTCTAAATACCCTTCGCAAAGAGTTTTGAGCAAAAAAAACGGCCTTAAAAACAATTTTCGATCCAAAAAATCGATTTTTGTCGACCCGTGTTTTGCTGCTATTACCACAGTAACGTCAAACCCGAAACGCCCCCTGCCGGACATTCGTAACAACAGTAACAGATAGCAGATAACCTAAAATGTATCCAAAAATGTCCATATTGCGAATGTGGACAGGTGGGAAGCCTTACCCACATATTTCTAGAATGCCCAATAACTAAAATCGAAAATTTTGGTATATACACAGAGCTAGTACTTAATACTAAAATTAAGTTGACACAGAAGATTACTATTAATTATAATAAAATCATTATAGAAAAAAAAAAAAACAAAACAAAATTTCCCTCATGACAAAACAACAACAAAAAATAAATAAATTACGTAAATCCGCGATTACAGTATAACCACAATTTGTCAACGTGACAATTAGTGTCAGTGGCGTACATAAAACACATCAATAATTCTTATATATACATGTGGCTTGATAAACTAGGTTGTATGGCTACTCAGATGTATAGCTTGTCCAATTGTCAAAAAATCGAGTTGTTTCTTTGAGATTGTATCAAGGAAAGTCCACACATGTCGCGTTTTGGTCCGTCACAGAGAGGGAGTACGGTCTGCCTGCCGGATTTCGTGGGGCTTGTCCGAATTTTAGTGGGTATATAATGGGACATTGAGACAATTAGAAGTCAGTTCACTACTTAAGTGTGTAGAGTAGTCTCATTGTTTCATTTTTAGTCTCAGTATATACGAAGTGTTGCGTGACATCATGGTCTTCAAGGTAATAAATAATTTTATCTTATATTTATATTATATAGTATTTATTGTATCGTATTTTCAATTTCTAATGAGTTAATTTGATTGGTAATTATCGGAAGATTATAATTACAAAATTACGGGGGTCATCTAGTAGATTGCTAATTACTGTATCTAGTTAGCAAAATTAGATATTGCTGAAGCGATATGGCAATTAATATTATCGATATTACCAAATTAATTATCAAACTTCTTTGGCTTTTTGAATTTTGAATACCTATGTACGATTTTTTTTAACAATGTATTAAATAATGCATTAAAAGCACATTGTATTGTTATTATATCACCACCAAGTACCAAGTAAAATCGTCACTAAAATTTTACCCCGTACCACTTACAGGTCGTCTCGCTTTTGTCGATATATGCCGCTCTTGGGTGGGCGGCACCCCCTGCTTATAGCATTCACAGCACGCCCCTGGCCGTGGCGCACGCCACCCCCGTCGCTGTCAATGCCGATTACGACCCCCATCCCCAATATAGCTATGGATACCAGATTAAGGTAAGCGAAAGAAAAAGAAATTTATCTTTAAAACAATTTTACACAATAAACATAATATTCAAATATTTGAATTTGGTCACTGTGTATATTTTGTTGCTATTATTAGTAATGGTGATATTAGATGTTTATTATATTAGGTACATCTTTTATATGTGAAATTGTGAGCAAGTCTGTTGCATAGTGATCGATAACGTATTTCCTGGTTTGAAGAGTGTTATCATAATAACTTCTGTCATATTTGTATAGTATATAAAGGATATCTGTTCTTGACGAAGGGTGACATCGAAAATATTTATTCAATGAATTAAAGCTGGTAAATATACGTCTGAAAGATACTGACTACACAGAGGGAAAAATTTATTCGATACTACACGAATATCTTTGAGTGAAGAATATCACTTGTTCCTCAGAGTAAGAATATGATTTTCTTGATGTTCCAAGTATTACGTTTTCTTGTTTTAAGTATGAAGGAACTGCTCGAAAGGAATTACGTCTGTTTTAAGCGATACGTACGTATAGTTTTGGGTCAAGAAACTGTTTGTTCGTTGAAGCATGTATATTTTTCACCCAACAAAATATTGTTGTAAAACGAACGAAAATATGTAGAAGAATAACATTTTCTTTATCAGAGCAAAATATACTCAACATACAAACATATTAAACTCTTAAACCGGAAGAATAACTAGCCGTTGAAATAACTATAACATATACTGAAATTCTTATTACAATAAAATATTATTTGGATACGAAAAATATCCTATGAACAATTTTTCTTGATATCCAAGAATAGAGTACACGTAGTAACTTTGTTGCAGGATGACATCACCGGAGACGAGAAGGAGCAACATGAAACTCGTGACGGTGATGTAGTCCAAGGAAGCTACAGCGTAGTCGACCCAGACGGTACCAAAAGGACAGTGGAATACACAGCTGATCCTGTGCATGGTTTCAACGCCGTTGTCCACAAAGAAGCGGTCAAATCAGTTCACGTAGCTCACGCACCAGTCATCAGCCACGGACCTGTCATCAGCCATGCCCCAGTCATCAACCATGCTCCTGTTTACAGCCACCAACCAATCATCAGTCATCAACCAATCATCAGTCATCAACCAGTCATCAGCCACCAACCAATCATCAGTCACCAACCAGTCATTAGTCATCAACCAGTCATCACTCACGAGCCTGTCGTCAGCCATGTTCCTGTTGTTCATCATGCTCCAGTAACGTACAATGTTCAGGCTCCTTTGGATTTGACACATGGTCACTCTACCACTGTCTTGCACCATTAGTTTGATGGATACTGAGGTACACAGTGCTTATATTATATATTATATGATTTCGTATGTAAATAAGAGATGATGATGATTGTTGAATAAAATTGCATATCTAGAAATTTCAATAACTAATTCCTAGGGATTGCTATAGTCCAAGAACCGAAGTGATGTCTTACGAAAGTGGTAAAATCGTAGTTGAATTTTACTAATTGATAACTTTTGTAATTCTAGTCCGATTTTATTGATTCTTTTGGCGGTTTGTAAGGTAATTCTTTGCGATTCCAACGCATATCTAGAAATTTCAATAACTAATTCCTAGGGATTACTATAGTCCAAGAACCGAAGTGATGTCTTACGAAAGTGGTAAAATCGTAGTTGAACTTTACTAATCGATAACTTTTGTAATTCTAGTCCGATTTTATTGATTCTTTTGGCGGTTTGTAAAGTAATTCTTTGCGATTTCAACGCATATCTAGAAATTTCAATAACTAATTCCTAGGGATTGCTATAGTCCAAGAACCGAAGTGATGTCTTACGAAAGTGGTAAAATCGTAGTTGAACTTTACTAATTGATAACTTTTGTAATTCTAGTCCGATTTTATTGATTCTTTTGTCGGTTTGTAAAGTAATTCTTTGCGATTCCAACGCATATCTAGAAGTTCAATAACTAATTCCTACGGATTGCTATAGCCCGAAAACCGAATTGATGTCTTACGAAAGTGGTAAAATCGTAGTTGAACTTTACTAATCGATAACTTTTGTAATTCTAGTCCGATTTTATTGATTCTTTTGTCGGTTTGTAAAGTAATTCTTTGCGATTCCAACGCATATCTAGAAATTTCAATAACTAATTCCTAGGGATTGCTATAGTCCAAGAACCGGTGATGTCTTACGAAAGTGGTAAAATCGTAGTTGAACTTTACTAATTGATAACTTTTGTAATTCTAGTCCGATTTTATTGATTCTTTTGGCGGTTTGTAAAGTAATTCTTTGCGATTCCAACGCATATCTAGAAATTTCAATAACTAATTCCTAGGGATTGCTATAGTCCAAGAACCGAAGTGATGTCTTACGAAAGTGGTAAAATCGTAGTTGAACTTTACTAATTGATAACTTTTGTAATTCTAGTCCGATTTTATTGATTCTTTTGACGGTTTGTAAAGTAATTCTTTGCGATTCCAACGCATATCTAGAAATTTCAATAACTAATTCCTACGGATTGCTATAGTCCAAGAACCGAATTAATGTCTTACGAAAGTGGTAAAATCGTAGTTGAACTTTCTGTTGGAAGCAGATTTCTGTTGGAAGCAGAATTTGGACTTTTGCACGGCTAGATTGTCAATTTCTACCGAAGCAAATGGTACTCTCTCTTTCCTTTGGTAGATTTTTTTTTTGCGGGGACTAATCTAGAGGAGTCTATATTTCATCGTTTCAACTTCAACACATCCTCGGTAATCTCATAATTAACTCGTCGGTTAACTAAAAAACGATAATAGATGTGATTACCTTGAAGACGAGCTACTATTTTTACCGATTTTCTTAACGCAGGATATCAATACGCTAAGTTAATGTCGTTGGATTAAAGTTATGTGCGCTGGGTGTCTTAAGTTAAAATTAGAGAGGAGTAGTCTAAAAATAAAGATCTTTAATTTCCTGTTAGGAAGCGTATTGTGTAGGCTGAGTGTTTTATACAGTTTTCTTATCGAATAGCCGTTATTTTTTATTGTGGTTGCGGTTTTGTTGGTGGTGTAGATAAAATGCATTGTTACTGTGCGGTTCTTATTATATTAGAAAGTAAAAATAACGTGAATAAGTATATTTTACTGCAAAACTTCTATAGTATTACTTATCAAGAAAAAAGATCGCCTTTTCCACACTTTTTCCTTGATATTCTGGTAAAACTTTGCACCATTTGTCATCGGTTATTATTACAACGGCTCATTAATTTCAAACTAACCGTTGTTTTTGCGAAGACTGGCCAAAACAACTGCCAGTTCTCGACGTTCTTGTTTTGTAAGGTATCTTCTTCGTGTTTCTTTTTTGTTCTTTTTTTGCCTCTGGAGATCGCGTATACCATAACCGCCACCATCGATTGACCCATTTTAGTGTGCACTTGTTCAGAGGTTGTTGCACCCTATGTCACGACCGCACAGTTGGCCCCACTGCAGAGTGTTAAGAACGATGCAGAACCAGGGTATCATTACTACCACTACATGGACAAAACTAATTTGCCACGCTCGTTTTTTATGATGATATAGTATTAGATAATACGAGTATCAAAGAAAACATATTACTTAATCTAAAGAGAGAATTTTTATATTAAAAATTGACAATCTAGCCGTGCAAAAGTCCAAATTCTACTGTCAACAGAAATCTTGGAATTTCTGTATGTTTGGTTACAGAGATCCCACGGATCCCGCCGATTATGACAAAAAAAGGATTTGGTACTTAGAGCTAACAAGTAGAGGCTGCCAAACTTCGTTTATTGCTACTAGAATTATTTACTTACGTAAGCTGCCTTCGTGGGTGCATAAATTGTATATGATTGCCTGTGTCGTTTGTTTTGTTAAGTTTTGTCGTAATGAGAGATCGATGTATCTCCAAAGCGAGCGTCAAAGTTCAAGAAAGCGTACAATACGATATTATACGAGCTACTAAAAAAAAATTCTACCAGTGCTACAGTTTGATAGAAAAAAAGAAATCAGAATGCTATCAAGCTCTCAAGAAATATTGCCAAGAATGTTCGTATCCTAATGGACAATTACCCAGAAGCTACAAAAAAAAAACCGTTGCCAAAATAATTCTGTTGGCTCACAGAATCAAAACAATAAATAGAGACCACCATTTGAACATCGCACAGAATGCAGTACAATAATACATAGAATGCAGCGTGCAACTCACCTCTGGCACTGGTGGCGGCGTCGGCGATCTTTTGGAAGGCTTCCAAGTAGGCCGTTACGGCCAAGATCGCAGCCCTGCAAAATTTAACATTGTCAGACAGCTTTCCCAACGGAATACAGATGCGACATTGGCGCACTACAAATTCTCGAGTGTCACAACAAATACAAAACTTAACACTGACCGATTTGCCCCACAAGTTTTATTTTACCACGTATTATACATCACATGTTTTAAAAAACGGTTTTAACAACGTTTTAGAACGTTTTATAAACGTTTTAGAAACGTTTTATAAACGTTTTATAAACGTTTTAGAAACGTTTTAGAAACGTTTTATAAACGTTTTATAAACGTTTTATAAACGTTTTATAAACGTTTTATAAACGTTTTAGAAACGTTTTAGAAACGTTTTAGAAACGTTTTAGAAACGTTTTAGAAACGTTTTAGAAACGTTTTAGAAACGTTTTAGAAACGTTTTATAAACGTTTTATAAACGTTTTAGAAACGTTTTATAAACGTTTTATAAACGTTTTATAAACGTTTTATAAACGTTTTAGAAACGTTTTAGAAACGTTTTATAAACGTTTTATAAACGTTTTAGAAACGTATTAGAAACGTTTTATAAATGTTTTAGAAACCAAAAACGTTTTGAGGGTTTTTTCACACGATTTGCATGTGGATGTTTATCCAGATCATTAAAATACTTGATTATAATACTTACTTTAGGGTAGAGTGTAGTTTTGTTGCCTTCGCTATCAAGTCCTCCCACAAAGGCATGCCGATCTGAAACAAATACGGAGTTTAATAATTACAAATCGTACAATTTACCCATCAATTTTGGATTTTGTATTGGTGATTCGTAAATACTTTATTTTAATAACGGGAAGGTGGTTAAGAATCCAATAAATCTGTCAAAGTTGGACAGCCGGCGTTACAAGGAAGTCTCGAGAGGTAAAGTCGTGAAGGCGAAGTGTTTCGCTCGTTCTCCGCTAGAGGGGATTAGTGGCGGACAGTGAGAGTTTCTGTAAGCTGTGAGATTTGCTCATCTGGGCTTTGTTTTCCGGTAGAGCTGTGAGAAAAGTTAACTAAACTGGCGGGACGATGCAATTTTCCGCACGAACGCTTTCGGTGTCGGATGCTTGAGGGTACAAGAAAAAACGAAGGAGATAAGAGTGGTCAGAAAGGTAGGTCTACACGGAGAGAACTCTATTCTTGGATATCTATGTTAATATTTCTACAACTGATTATTAATCTGTGCTTTTTGCAAAAAGAATTAAAAAATAACGGTCCAAAGCCCCGAAAACAATTAATAAATGATATAAAAACAAAGAAAATAAAAGAAACATTATTTGAATATCACGAAATTGCATCAAAACCACAAATTTATGCGCTTCTACGTTTTATAAACTGCAAACAATACAGGTCAATGATCTGTTTGAATCATTAGACCATTTTTTGCGTGACTAATGCGCTTCATTTTTTATTTATACGTTCTGAATTTACATACAGTATAGCTGTACATTCGTCATATATCCTTAAAGACGAATAAATAAAGACAATAATGATTATATGGCACTTTTTCTTCGTTGTATATCGGTACTTTTTCAAAATTAATATTATTATTATTATTATTATTATTATTATTATTATTATTATTATTATTATTATTATTATTATTATTATTATTATTATTATTATTATTATTATTTTATATTATTTGACAATAAAGCTTCGTTTTGTACTAACATATATCAAAAAATTATCTAAAATCTTTCGATTTTACATCAATTCAATTGTTTTCTTCCTTCGTACGTGTGTGTTTTTTTGTGTGTGAAGAAAACACATCCTTAATAACGTTACTCAAGGCGGTCGTCGCGTTTATGTGGCGAATATTGTCGACAAGCAGCAGTAACCTGGCGGTCATTTCTCTGCAATATATCAGGTCGCGCAACCGTTATTATCGAGCTCTGTCGCGTTTTCCAGAACCGTTCATGTCCCCTCTTACTATATACTTAGTCGACAACTTAAGATCACTGATCATTTCGATGACATAAACCTCCATACTGCACGTACACCTGTCACAATAAAATCAATTATTTGAGAGAGACATCAAACAAAATTTGTAGAAGAAAAACCAACATATTGTTTTTAAAATATTGTTATCAGGTTCTTATAGTTTGACAGGTTCCAATTTAAAAATAAAACACCAAATTCCAATTTCTTGTTTTTCTTTTATTTTTCACCACTTCCAAATGCAGGTTTCACCACTTCCACAGATGACAGGTGTCTATACTTAACGAGACGGGAAATAGTGGGCAGATGTAAAACCCAACCCAACTCCAAATACGATAGTTACCAACAACATAACGTCAATTATATCCATACGTTCTTATTCCTATATATACAGTGCGGATGTAAAGTCTGGAACACGTAAGTCAAAACTATATAGATATTTTGAAACTGGAATTTTGTTCTTGCACGCCACTTTGTAATAGGTTTTGACCCCTTCAAGAGTTTTTGTCAGAAATAAAACCTTTAGAAGATATGTTAGGTGTTCCAGAAATTTTGTTCGGCATGGTATATTTTATATATCACCTTATGTATATAAAGTGACCGGCGGATTTTTATACAGTGCAAAAATGGTCGCGAACACTTCCTAGAACGCCTACCATGATTGCCAACAGACCCACAGACGGTTCTTGGGTCGTTCTTGCGTATATACTGTAGCATGAAGAGATGTTACTTACAACAACAAAAATATTTCGTTGGACGAAAAATATATATGCTACAACGAAAAAACAGTTTCTTAATCCAAGATTCTTACTCTGAGAGATACATAGAAAGTTGTGCAATTACTTTACAGATGGCGCCAACAGTTTCTCGTGTCTTTTGCCACATATCACCGCTATATAAGTTTGACGATATTGAGTGTTCGTATATTGTTTGTTTACATCTATGCATAAGTGTTTGATATCATGGGCGACTTACAAGGATTATGAGGAAAACCAGGATTATAGTGGAATACCCTACACAAAGAGAACTCTATTCTTGGATATCAAGAAGAGCATGAAGAGGATATTCTTGCTATCCAAATAATATTTTCTTGTAATAAGAATTTCAGTATATGTTATAGTTATTTCAACGGCTTGTTATTCTTCCGGTTTAAGATTAGTATGCTTATGTTGTGTATATTTTGCTCTGACGAAGAAAATGTCATTCTTCTACATATAACAAGAGCAAGACGTTCGTTTTACATCCACAATATTTTGTTGGGTAAAAAATATACATGCTTCAACGAACAAACAATTTCTTGACCCAAAAGTATACGTACGTATCGCTTAAAACAGACGTAATTCCTTTCAAGCAGTTCCTTCATACTTAAAACAAGAAAACGTAATACTTGGAACATCAAGGAAATCATATTCTTACTTTGAGAATTTTATATTTTACTTGAACCATTAATAATAAAATAAACACTAATAAACATTGTAATTCGTCTAAAAATTGCTTAACCATGATACTTGTGAGTACATATTAATCAAAATTCTGAGCATTGCTATATTATAATCAGTAAGCACGAGTATTATTTTTGTTTCAATGAATTTGTAGGTACTTATTGTGTTAGTAGCGTAGCAAAAATGTACATCGTTATTGGCATAGCAGATAATAACGGATAATGTGTTTTTATCTCACTTTTAAATGCTTTTATTGTGAAAGTTCGATTGATAATAGCGAATTCCGTGGAAACTCCGTTAGATACAGTTAGTGTGCACACGTAGCAAGATAATGTTTGTTCAGATTTTTATTTTTTTTATTGTTGTGCTGTGCATCGATGATTTTAACATCAAATTTACTGTTATTTTAAAATAAGCAATTACAAGAATTAATTACAAAGAACTATGCATGGAAATTGCTATGGAATAAGCACTCTAAGAACCTTTTCATACACACAGAGGAACACATTTATTCGATACAACACGAATTTCTTTGAGTGAAGAATATCACTTGTTTCTATATCCGATCATTTGGTTGGTTCAAGTAAAATATAAAATTCTCAAAGTAAGAATATGATTTTCTTGATGTTCCAAGTATTACGTTTTCTTGTTTTAAGTATGAAGGAACTGCTTGAAAGGAATTACGTCTGTTTTAAGCGATACGTACGTATACTTTTGGATCTACTCTTTTTATATGTAGAAGAATATCATTTTCTTGGTCAGAGCAAAATATACTCAACATAAACATACGAAACTCTTAAACCGGAAGAATAACTAGCCGTTGAAATAACTATAACATATTATACTGAAATTCTTATTACAATAAAATATTATTTGGATAGCAAGAATATCCTCTTCATGCTCTTCTTGATATCCAAGAATAGAGTTCTCTCTGTGTAGGCTATTCCACTACAGTCCTGGTTTTTCTCATAATTCTCGTAAGTCACTCACGAAATAAAACACTTTTTACTCTTTTTATAGAAGAATAACCTTTTCTTCGTCAAAGAAAAATATACTGAACATAAAAATAAACTAAATTCTTAAAAATTGTTTGTATAGAAAAAAATCTCCTCCTCTCTCCCTGTGTAGAATATCCAGAGCAATTTAATAAATAGAGACTATTTTGTAGTAAAACCAAATGAAATATTCAAACATCCAATCTAAAATTAGCAAACTGTGAGCTATAAACGGCATCAACATGCAACTATGTATATCAAAGTGAACATAATATTCAATAAAAACATTCATATTTTGCAACTTACAACGTCCAGTTTGGCTAGGAATTTTGGCTACTCCTATAACTTGAATGTTAGTAATACTAAAATTAAGTTAAATAACTATAACATATACTGAAACTCTTATTACAATAAAATATTATTTGTATAACAAAAATATCCTCTTCATGTTACACTATATACGCAAGAATGTACGGTTACCGGACGGACATCACTGTGTGAAGAGGTCCTAAAAACTGGTGTTGTAAGCTTCATTAGTGAAACATAAGCAAACGTATATAAACAGGAACTACTGACGTCACATCCAAAGATATAAATACCTACTCTATACAGTCACTAATCTTTAGGGTGTTAGAAAACCCCCCTAGGGAAAAGAGTCAGACCCATTAGCCAACAAAGCAAACATTGTCAACATGTGATTCACACATCTTCCGGTTTAAAAACGTACTTAGGAATACCCCCAAACCAAAACTGGGCTTTCAATCATTCCGCATTGTGAAATTCGTGCATTTTTTAAGGTCAGAGCAGTAAAACTGACTCGTAAAAAATCAAGATGAGCAGCAGACGCTACTAGGTAGCATAAATATTGATAATTTTGGTTATGGCCGAAATGTGTAACGGATATTTTATATCATCGCCATAATAAGATCAGTGAACTGTCCTATAATGTACCAGGAAATGACACGGATGTTATAATTAAATAAGAAAATAAATTTTGTATATGGGATGAGAATATCCCAAAAAGTTTACGTCATGTGACCCAGTTTTTTTTTTTTTACTATATCCGATGAGATTCTCGGTGATTTTTAAACAACATAAATATAAATTGTGTATATCTGGAGATAAGGATTTTAGCGATAAAAAAAACATAAATATTGCCTGATCGGAAAAGTTATTTTGATCTTAATATTGTTATCATGACATTATGTGCATTAAAATTAAAATATGGTAAGTAATTAAAGTAGATGATTGCTATTTTTGCACGATAAGCGTCTCCGGATATTCGAAGAAGGTTAACCATAAAATAAAATATCCAAATTTGCCATCAGCATCGCGATCTATCCCCCATGGAGAGAACCATCCTCTCCCAAGTGCGCCATCCACTTCATCATCTTCGATCTTTGACACAGAACAAATTTCGCCTGTTTGAAAAAACTTGCATGATTTGATTTGATTTCCTGATTGAATTGATTGTCTGATTGATTTGAGAGTCTGAAATCACTCTGTCAAATCAGGCCAGTCGTGCAGATTCACCATTTGATATTTTAGGAAGACCTCACCTTATAAACCAGTGCGAACTGCATGATTTGGTTAAAGACTTAGGTTTATTAAAAGAAAAAGCCGAGTTATTGTATTCTAGGCTACAGGAATGGAATCTTTTCGCAGGAGGTGTGACAGTGTCTTCCTTTACAAAGAGTAACGAGCCTTTTAAAGCATATTTTAAAATGGAAGGATCTTTACGTGTATGTCACGATGTTGAGGGTCTTATGAACGAGTTTGATATTCCCCACGATCCTTCTGAATGGTGGATTTTATCGTAAACTTGCCTGATTTGATAGTGTCTGAAATCACTCTGTCAAATCAGGCAAGTCGTGCAGATTCACCATTTGATATTTTAGGAACACCTCACCTTATAAACCAGTGCGAACTGCATGATTTGGTTAAAGATTTAGGTTTATCAAAAGAAAAGGCCGAGTTATTGGGTTCTAAGCTACAGGAATGGAATCTTTTCGCACGAGGTGTGCCAGTGTCTTCCTTTACAAAGAGTAACGAGCCTTTTAAAGCATATTTTAAAATGGAAGGATCTTTACGTGTATGTCACGATGTTGAGGGTCTTATGAACGAGTTTGATATTCCCCACGATCCTTCTGAATGGTGGATTTTATCGTAAACTTGCCTGATTTGACAGTGTCTGAAATCACTCTGTCAAATCAGGCAAGTCGTGCAGATTCACCATTTGATATTTTAGGAACACCTCACCTTATAAACCAGTGCGAACTGCATGATTTGGTTAAAGATTTAGGTTTATCAAAAGAAAAGGCCGAGTTATTGGGTTCTAAGCTACAGGAATGGAATCTTTTCGCACGAGGTGTGCCAGTGTCTTCCTTTACAAAGAGTAACGAGCCTTTTAAAGCATATTTTAAAATGGAAGGATCTTTACGTGTATGTCACGATGTTGAGGGTCTTATGAACGAGTTTGATATTCCCCACGATCCTTCTGAATGGTGGATTTTATCGTTTCATCAAAATATAGCTTGAAAGCAGTAGATTTGCATATTCTTTGAATTTATATAATTTTTTAAATGATTTTGGTGCAGTTTTCTCTCGTAATACTTGGAACATCAAGAAAATCACATTCTTACTCTGAAAATTTTCTATTTTACTTGAAGCAACTCTATAAAAAACATAAACTTTAATTTCGTTAAATTTACATACAATAAAATCCTTCAAAGTTTATAAAAATTATTGGAGATAAAATTCTGCGACCAATTCATTCAAGCATTCGCACTAAATCACCCTAAAACTGTCCCTCCTTTCCCCTCATAACTATCACAGCAAAGAACAAGATAAATCACCATCGCAACTCGTTTCCTGTAACAAGGCCTCACCATTGCTGCAAGACCCGCTTTCTGCGCGGTGCAGTCTCGACGCGGCGAATTGTGCCGTGGCCGTCGAACCGTAAACTCGCAGTCGACCAAGAGAACCGTCAAAATCGCTTCACGCTTTTTCGCAATCCACACACAACACACATAAAATATAACCAAGATCGGGACGGTCCGTACTTTGAAAATATTCGTCCCCCGAGCGAGATTCACTCGGTCGGAGCTCTTGGAGCGTATGGGTTGGGCGAGCGAATGATTTGTAAGTATAAACCCGGGGGGTCTATTCACTAAACATACCCTCGAAGAGTTGTGCGTCTCTTTTTGGGGTAAATTGAAATCGGTTGATTAAAATGAGTGTATGAGGTGGAATGTTTTGAAAGTATAGACCGGGTTGTGTTGTGTGGAGTAAAGAAAGACCGTAATATATGCCGGGATCGAGATGACGACCGCCCGAGATGTTTTAATTGGTTTTATTAGACTCCGGCTTGCCGAGATGTACATAATTCGTTAGTTAGGCTTAAAGTTTCTATTTTTTTTTTGCTTTCAATTTCGAAGTATGTATGGGTAAGTGTCAGGTATTGGGAGGATATAAGTACCATGATCTACTGTGATCAAAACATGCATCTTTTCTGTCAAAAATCAATGTAAAATTTGGGCAAACACGTTTACTCTTGTGCGTGAATGTAGTGTTACATATAGTTCGAACAAATATTAGAATTTCTGTACAAATATCTCAAGATTAAATGACCACTATTATTATCGAGTTCTTCTAGCAAGGTTTGCGATAAATAACGAAAGACTTGATTGCAAAACTAACGTCAATAATGACTGGCTAACGGACGCCATAGATGATACGTGCCAACCAACGCCACAATGGAAAGTTTGCATAAATTTAAAGTGAATGATTACGTTATGGATAGCAATTGTGGAGAATGCAATTAGCGAATGCTCTAATTATGGTCACGTCCTACAAATATGCTCATATATACGCCAGTTTCGTACCACTTAATAAGGTGTTTCACTTTTTCTTTTAGGATTTCACTCGCACGCGCTGAAATGGATAAAATAATAGAGACATAAGTATGGTCATGGGTCTGCGATTACATACGATTTAGAACTGCAGATCTGGAAAACCCACCGACACCTAATATATGCTGTATTTCCTGTTAGATTGGACTTTTAAAGTGGATGAAAGGGAAGCAAAAGAAAATACCGTTTGCAGTTCCCATGTTGAGCCTTCCAATCGTCTAGATGATTGCTATTTTTGCACGATAAGACCACTATCACCCATGGAGAGAACCATCCTCTCTCAAGTGCGTCATCCACTTCATCATCTTCGATTTTTGACACAGAAGAAATTTCGCCTGTTTGAAGGAACTTGCCTGATTTGATTTGATTACCTGATTGATTTGAGAGTCTGAAATCACTCTGTCAAATCAGGCAAGTCGTGAAGATTCACCATTTGAAGTTTTGCAAACACCTCGCCTTATAAACCAGTGTGAACTGAATGATTTGGTTAAATACTTAGATTTATCAAAAGAAAAGGCCGAGTTATTGGGTTCTAAGCTACAGGAATGGAATCTTTTCGCACGAGGTGTAACAGTGTCTTCCTTTACAAAGAGTAACGAGCCTTTTAAAGCATATTTTAAAATGGAAGGATCTTTACGTGTATGTCACGATGTTGAGGATCGTATGAACGAGTTTGATATTCCCCAGGATCCTTCTGAATGGTGGCTTTTTATCGATTCATCAAAATACAGCTTGAAATCTACTAAAAAATCTAAGGCCTGCTTTTTCCGCATTTCTATCATGACATAAGTCATAATGCATATATTCATAACAAATCCTAGAAATGATATTTCTCCACCGCAATGAATAAGTATAATAGTGATTTGATATGCAAAAACTCATCACAAAAAGTGCCACAAATGATGTGGTTAATAATTACAAGAAATTTTCTCGTCATTGTGTCGAATGGCGTGCCACCACTTTTACACGAGCCTCCATTATGACGGATCGACTCTTTAAACGCGTTGATAGCCGCTTCCTGTTTTGAACAATTGTCCGAACATCACGAAGAAAGACTCCGACTGCATACCAAATACAATGCAGTTGAATTTAAAATATTTTTAGCCACTTTGACATTCTTACTTCATAACGACAGGAATGTTAAACGTTTGTTTACTTACACATGCAATACAGAACGTGATCATTGCGGTTATGCACCTAATTACATGATACTTTTGTTATATACACCCTGTATGTGTCATTGAACAATATACAGGTTGTATATGAAGAGAGTTTTTTATAGATTTTTGTAACGAAATGCATCAAAGCAGATAATTTTGTACTGTTATTATTTAGATGTTGTATCGTCCTAGTTATCCAGTCGATTTAACATGCTAATTTAATTGGTTAGAAACGTAAATAACTCAATTAATTTTTAGAATGGATGCAACGAGGCTTTGAATCGAAATTAATTTATAAAGAAACGGGAAATTTAGAGTAAAATTTGCATATTATTCTGATTTCTGAGTGTCGGGATGTTCTTCTTTGCATTACATCGCTTCAACAGCTTGTAATGTCTTAATTTAAAAATAAAATTGGCCAATGCATTAAAAAACATACCGTTATGGATACTAGTTTGGGTTCTAGTGCTCCTATTTCTTTGAAATTTAGCTGTTTTTATGATCTAAAGGACGGTCGTCACTTCCGGTTCTAAAGGAAGTAGATAAGTCACAAAAAGAGAGTTCACCAATTTTGTTACAATATAATTTCTTTACTTCTTTACATAAAACTGACATAAAAAGGAGCAAAACTAGAACTGATTTGGCTAGACAATGTTTAGAATAAAAGAACCATAAAAATTGATCTAAATATCGAAAAATAATAGTATATTATTATACAAGTTTTATAAGACGTCAAATTGGCGCATGAGTTGAACGAATGCGCCAATATGTCTTATAAAACGAGTGTAATATACTATTTTTTCTACTTTGCGTCATTAATTTTATAAAAATTTAGAAGTATATTAGGTAAAATTCCAATCTAGAGTATTTATGGGTGCAACCGTTGGTAACACTGCCATCTGTCACTTAAATTCAAATATCTGTGAAAAAGTAATTATTGATAATTATTATATACCATCATATACTAGTAGTACGAAACCTAGGATGCAACACGCATGTTTAAATATGTATAAAAATATACATACTTCGCAGTTTGTGCGATTCTAAAAAATCAGTTTGTGCTTACTTTTGTGGTTATGTGTATTTTCGTTTGACGTGCATTTGATATCAATGTCACCAATCATAGAAAAAAGTTACTAAAAACGGTGTTACAATTTGCTAATTGTAACACCGAAAACAGTGTTACAATGTGTGTATTGTGAATGCAAAGTAGAAAATAGTATATTATTATTTTTTTTAAGACGTCAAATTGGCGCATGAGTTGTTTGGGGCACGAGGAGCGCCAGCGACGAGTGCCCAAATGAACGAATGCGCCAATATGTCTTATAAAACGAGTGTAATATACCATTTTTTCTACTTTGCGTCATTAATTTTATAAAAATTTAGAAGTATATTAGGTAAAATTCCAATCTAGAGTATTTATGGGTGCAACCGTTGGTAACACTGTCATCTGTCACTTAAATTCAAATATCTGTGAAAAAGTAATTATTGATAATTATTATATACCATCATATACTAGTAGTACGAAACCTAGGATGCAACACGCATGTTTAAATATGTATAAAAATATACATACTTCGCAGTTTGTGCAATTCTAAAAAATCAGTTTGTGCTTACTTTTGTGGTTATGTGTATTTTCGTTTGACATGCATTTGATATCAATGTCACCAATCTTAGAAAAAAGTTACCCAAATGAACGAATGCGCCAATATGTCTTATAAAACGAGTGTAATATACTATTTTTTCTACTTTGCGTCATTAATTTTATAAAAATTTAGAAGTATATTAGGTAAAATTCCAATCTAGAGTATTTATGGGTGCAACCGTTGGTAACACTGTCATCTGTCACTTAAATTCAAATATCTGTGAAAAAGTAATTATTGATAATTATTATATACCATCATATACTAGTAGTACGAAACCTAGGATGCAACACGCATGTTTAAATATGTATAAAAATATACATACTTCGCAGTTTGTGCAATTCTAAAAAATCAGTTTGTGCTTACTTTTGTGGTTATGTGTATTTTCGTTTGACATGCATTTGATATCAATGTCACCAATCTTAGAAAAAAGTTACCCAAATGAACGAATGCGCCAATATGTCTTATAAAACGAGTGTAATATACTATTTTTTCTACTTTGCGTCATTAATTTTATAAAAATTTAGAAGTATATTAGGTAAAATTCCAATCTAGAGTATTTATGGGTGCAACCGTTGGTAACACTGTCATCTGTCACTTAAATTCAAATATCTGTGAAAAAGTAATTATTGATAATTATTATATACCATCATATACTAGTAGTACGAAACCTAGGATGCAACACGCATGTTTAAATATGTATAAAAATATACATACTTCGCAGTTTGTGCAATTCTAAAAAATCAGTTTGTGCTTACTTTTGTGGTTATGTGTATTTTCGTTTGACATGCATTTGATATCAATGTCACCAATCTTAGAAAAAAGTTACCCAAATGAACGAATGCGCCAATATGTCTTATAAAACGTGTGTAATATACTATTTTTTCTACTTTGCGTCATTAATTTTATAAAAATTTAGAAGTATATTAGGTAAAATTCCAATCTAGAGTATTTATAGGTGCAACCGTTGGTAACACTGTCATCTGTCACTTAAATTCAAATATCTGTGAAAAAGTAATTATTGATAATTATTATATACCATCATATACTAGTAGTACGAAACCTAGGATGCAACACGCATGTTTAAATATGTATAAAAATATACATACTTCGCAGTTTGTGCAATTCTAAAAAATCAGTTTGTGCTTACTTTTGTGGTTATGTGTATTTTCGTTTGACATGCATTTGATATCAATGTCACCAATCTTAGAAAAAAGTTACCCAAATGAACGAATGCGCCAATATGTCTTATAAAACGAGTGTAATATACTATTTTTTCTACTTTGCGTCATTAATTTTATAAAAATTTAGAAGTATATTAGGTAAAATTCCAATCTAGAGTATTTATGGGTGCAACCGTTGGTAACACTGTCATCTGTCACTTAAATTCAAATATCTGTGAAAAAGTAATTATTGATAATTATTATATACCATCATATACTAGTAGTACGAAACCTAGGATGCAACACGCATGTTTAAATATGTATAAAAATATACATACTTCGCAGTTTGTGCAATTCTAAAAAATCAGTTTGTGCTTACTTTTGTGGTTATGTGTATTTTCGTTTGACATGCATTTGATATCAATGTCACCAATCTTAGAAAAAAGTTACCCAAATGAACGAATGCGCCAATATGTCTTATAAAACGTGTGTAATATACTATTTTTTCTACTTTGCGTCATTAATTTTATAAAAATTTAGAAGTATATTAGGTAAAATTCCAATCTAGAGTATTTATGGGTGCAACCGTTGGTAACACTGCCATCTGTCACTTAAATTCAAATATCTGTGAAAAAGTAATTATTGATAATTATTATATACCATCATATACTAGTAGTACGAAACCTAGGATGCAACACGCATGTTTAAATATGTATAAAAATATACATACTTCGCAGTTTGTGCGATTCTAAAAAATCAGTTTGTGCTTACTTTTGTGGTTATGTGTATTTTCGTTTGACATGCATTTAATATCAATGTCACCAATCTTAGAAAAAAGTTACTAAAAACGGTGTTACAATTTTCTAATTGTAACACCGAAAACAGTGTTACAATGTGTGCATTGTGAATGCAAAGTAGAAAAAAAATATTACATAAATACGAGTTAAGTTAAATATTAGCTGATTCCCAAATGTTATTTCCAATCTTTTTTTCACTGAATGTATAACTTTTATAAGCTCCTTGACCGTTGTTTACATTGTGAATAACGCGTATATAACTTCACGTTGCAGAAGCAAATCTATTCTCGGAACTTCGTCCTCTCAAACAGAAATTATAAACTACCTAATTCTGTACTCGACGTTTGTTTTATTGTCTAGAATGTGTTATAAATAAACGGCAAAGTAGTGTACGCGTAAAACGCGTTGAAAATCGGACACTGAGCGCAACATTTGCTCTTCAGAAGCGGGATTATCGAATCCACGAAACCTATACATCATCAAATCGGTCAATACCCTTTTATTCGAATGCTTCTAAAACCGATTTGGTTGTTTTGTGTTTTATGTGTTTTGTCGGCTGAATTTCTTGTGGTGTTTTGACGTCTTAAGAATGGTATATAGATTGGGTAATTAATCATGAAAATTAGAGCTGTCTGCCTTTCCTACTTTGGTCAGGGGAATTTTTTAAATGTCGACTTTATGTTGGAACTAAAATGCACAATATATAATGTTTTATTTAGTAAAGAATACTGTTTTAAATAGTAAAGAACAACAGCAAAAAAATCGGCCGAACAAAACTAAGATCTACATAAATGAAAACCAGATGTCTAGTGAGGCAGTACGGTGACCGGTCTTACATAACTGTCACAGTGTTTTTTTCTTCTTTCTCCACGGATGAAGTCAACATATCGTAATTCTGCGATAGCAACCTTGACATATGACAAGAAAATATAAATAAAAACACGGAACCATACAAGTCCTCGCCTAGTGAACGTTCGATTAGGCAATAAAAAAATCATAATTTATAACATGTTATTTCATACACATCGCCCGAAGATATAAGAATTTCAATTTCGCAATCAATTTTCTATATAGGGGCGTTTGTTAAATTAACTCGCGGGTGGTAAAGTGGAAAAATCAACCCTCTAAAGTAGGGAGAGTAACCCTCACCTTCATATCTTGTATTATCTGCTGAAATAGACCACCGAGGGCCCCGGCTTCGCGTTCCATAGGAACTTCCATGTCTTCGACTTCGTATCGAATCGATAAATCCAAAAAAACACGAAGAAACACTCTACAAAATCGTCACTCAATCACAAAAACCAAAGTACCGATCATATTGTATACAACACAATCGCGAATGTCACTGTTTGATCTCCTCAGTGAAATTCTGGGTGAGATTCCCGCTAATACTCGTCCCTATGCACCGTAAGGGCACTATTCACGCATTACGAAACCGATTCTACACGTGTCCTGTTAACATTTATACAGAAACATCGTTATTTTCACTGATGAACCGCGCCAAACAACAAACACATCCACCATTACCGTAAACTGGTGCTCTGTTTTCGTGCATAGAGAACGTATCCCCCACTTTCCGTGCGCTCCGATTACACGCGACATCTCGCGGCGGCTACGTCTACTTACACGCTGAAATCAATAACGCGGGAGATGAAAGCCTGACGATAAATTTTAATGATATTATTATTATTTTACCGCTGGGTGACTGCGACGTTGTGAATTTGTAATTATAATGCTTATTTATAATACAAACATAGAGAAAATTAGAATTTGCTACATATATTCTTCATTAGAAATGTTTAGCTAAATCGTATAGGCAACCCAACTGACGTTGATGTCGGTAATGCAGTTCGGAATCTGCCTTAATATACAGTGTGTATATGAGAAAGTAGTTTTGTCCATCTCATCTCAGTAGATTTATTTTGTCGATCTTAGTTTTTTTAATCCCTGTTTTCGTATAAAAGAAAATCACCAGATAAATTTATAAAACACTTTATTCTTCAATTAACAATCCTAAGAACTATAGATAGTATTCTGCTTAATCAATATCCGAGCATTTTCAGCGTGTCCCAATTTTAATTCGATATACAAAACTAACATAATAATATGCGCTGGAACTTTATAATTTTTGCTCCTCGAGTGCCAGACTTGTTTCAAAAGCAGCAACGCCTGGTCTAGTTGACCACGAATTGCCATGACAACAGCCATATTGTATTGCATGGTCGCAATCGCACTAGCTGTCGTATTCGGAAACCATTCTAAAGTAAAACAAAAATTGGTTATGTTAGCTATAGACTTTAGAAACTGACATATAAAACGTCAGACAGAAACGTCAGAAAATCTAACCTCTAAAACTTGTTAACTGTCAAATTTCAGAGTAGCCAACCTAAAATATTTTCCATGGCACACTAGACCTTTTTCTTTATTGGACATAATACAATTTAAACTGAATAAACTCAAACTTACTAAACGGTGGACTTGTCTTCAATTTAATTTCATCGTCGTCAGCATCAGGGGGCAACTCATGCGACAAGTCTTTAATCAATTCCGGGCTTAAATGTTCCATCGCATCAGTTAATTTATCGAGCAAAACCAAAGCTTCCGCTGCGTATAGATGCCCCAAAAACCTGCAAAAACGTAAGAAATAACCTCAAATTTTTTAGGTTAGGTTCCCCTTACATGTGAATAGGGGATTTCCTGGGTTGTTGTAATAAATTCTCAGCGTGTTCCAGCGCTAGAATGTAATCTCCGATGCACAGCGCTACGTAAGCGCTAGCGATTAAAATAGAATTTCGTAGAGAGATTAAATCGTCGGGACACAAGGAATTTGACGGCGCGGGGCCTGGACTTGGTGGTGGGGCTGGCGGTGTCACCCCCGGGATTAATAATAAAGGTACCGGAGCAGCCGTATCCGACGGTAACAGAAGTTGTGCGTTACGTAAACAGAGAATAGCAAATTCTAAAGTGGGGACTGGAACGGCATACGACTGACTTTCAGTGCTAAAAAACAATTGTTACTTGTCAAAGATGACTAGAAATAACTTGTAAGTTGACAACTGTAACTTGAAACAAAAAAATTCTAACCTATATTTTTTATCTTTTGACAGATTCGTGTTCAAGACGATTTTACGGTTAGGTCCGTGTCCGACGGACATGACAACGTAATCGTCTCGTTTCCTATTCAGGTCGAAGTCGACCTCGTTACTCTCCTTATGCACCAAAATGCAACACTCGGCTAGCCGTAACCATAACCTAGAATTTCTATGATACCGTCTGACAGCGACGATGAGGCATTCGAACGCTTGCAGAGGTTTTCCCGCGTAGAGTAAGGCAACCCCGAGGTTGTGCATGATCTCGTGGTATTTCGTTCCCCCTAAAGTATGCAGCTGCTTGTCACCTGAAAAAATTTTTTTGAGGTTAAGAATATTTGTTGTGGTTATGATTTTTTTTAGAGGTTAAGAATTTTTTTATGATTAATTTTAAGGTTATGATTTTTTTGAGGTTATGATTTTTTGTTTAAGGTTAAGAATTTTTGTTGAGGTTAGGAGACGTACATGTGTCTTTTGGTGTGATGGCGATGTCTTCCTTTAAAGCAGTTTGGAAGTAGTGACAGGCGAGGTTAGGTTTGCCCATGGCGTGGTGCAGCACCCCTAGATTGTTGTAGAAGATTATTGTGGATGATTCGCCGCATTCGCTATGAAATGAAAGAAAAAATGTCGAATTTCAGTAAAAATGTATTAAAATGTTGATTTGTTCATTTATAAGTCAATAGAAAATAGAAAAAGAAACAAAAAATAAGTTGAAAAAGTATACATGGCACAAATTATATGCAGTACATTAAAAACATGACGTTATTATTACAGCTTTAATCACTTTGAAAACGTCACCATCAGGACACATTTGGATACATTGGGGTTAAAATTGCCTTCTGTATTTTTACGTTCACGGAAATTGCCTGATAAAAAAATCCGCTGGAAATGCACTGTAAATTTTTCAAAAGAACTCTACTGATTATATTATTGGCGTTTTACTGACTTCCGCTAAATGTTTTTTTTTTAGTCGTTACAAAGAACTGCAAAAGAACAATGGGTTCATTGTTTGCTTCATGTCTTATATTGGATGAAACAATATAGTTTATGAAGAATTATGTAGAGTAGTTTCAAACTAAGAAGAGCACAGTTGTATATGCAACCAATCATACCCAGTGTATGGTTTATAAATTGTCTGCGTATATTTGGTTGCATATACAACTGTGCTCTTCTTAGTTTGAAACATCTATACATAGTATCTCTTCTCAGAAGAAATACATTTCCACCAACTATAATCATAAATAATCGTAATTATGTTCTTTTGTTTATTTGTACAGTCAGTGATTCTTGTTTTTTAATAGCCATCGCTATATTTGAACTACATTCTCATGAACTATATTCTCTATTTGAACAAAAAAAAAGTTATTTGTGATACTAGTGCGAAAAAAAGGTATTTTTTCTACTTTGCATTCACAATGCACACAATTGTAACACTGTTTTCGGTGTTACAATTAGCAAATTGTAACACCGTTTTTAGTAACTTTTTTTCTAAGATTGGTGACATTGATATCAAATGCATGTCAAACGAAAATACACATAACCACAAAAGTAAGCACAAACTGATTTTTTAGAATCGCACAAACTGCGAATTATGTATATTTTTATACATATTTAAACATGCGTGTTGCATCCTAGGTTTCGTACTACTAGTATATGATGGTATGTAATAATTATCAATAATTATTTTTTCACAGATATTTGAATTTAAGTGACAGATGACAGTGTTACCAACGGTTGCACCCATAAATACTCTAGATTGGAATTTTACCTAATATACTTCTAAATTTTTATAAAATTAATGACGCAAAGTAGAAAAAATAGTATATTACACTCGTTTTATAAGACATATTGGCGCATTCGTTCATTTGGGGCACTCGTCGCTGGTGCTCCTCGTGCCCCAAACAACTCATGCGCCAATTTGACGTCTTATAAAACTTGTATAATAATATACTATTGTGATACTAGTGCGAAAAAAAGGTATTTTATTTTGTGAACTATGTACATAAAACAACTTTTGTACAAGCATTATACAAGTTTTTATACATGCATTCCAGCATACTAACAGAACTTGAAAAGCTGTGTTTTCTGGCGTTAAAATGCATATTTTGCAGTGCATTTGTCTTAATGTACATGTTTTGTTGTTCAACTACATATACTGGAGCTTATCTATCCAAATTCGGTGTGCAAAGGCATATTTTGGGGGGGGGGGGGGGGCGAAAAATCACAACCCACTTGTAATACATGTCAACGTGCAAAATGGGGAAATTTTAACACATTTGTGTGAGGTTCTGTTTTTTTTTACAGCAAAGATTGTAGACAGTATGTAGTAAGACTGCTCGCTAGTGGAAAAAATAAAAGTAGAATAACAGATTCTTGACGATTTCAAACCTATTTAGTGTTTTTGGGGTTTCTAAATTACACTTACTTGTATTTTAGGGCATCAACGGGCACACTGCTCAGTATCTTCATACTTTCCTGATAGTTCCCCACCATATATTCATAATTTGCCAATAGGAGCAAATACTCCAAACTCTGTCAACACAAAAAACCAATTACATTAACACCATTAACTAAATTAGGACATAACAGTTAAGCACTGACAATAAAACTACACAATCCAATACATAATACATCAACCAATAACTCTTATTAACCAATAACTCATTTATATAGAAAATTACATTACCAAGATTACATAAAAGTGGATTTTTAGTACCAATACACAAACCGTAGGCAACAAGATGTCGAAGATAACGTTTTACAAGTCAATTAAACCGCTATTACTGACCAGCAAATGTTTCGGTTTGATTTGTTTTAAGTCAGTCGATAATAACTACAAACAATCGAAAATCAACATAGGGCGAAACGCTTTTTTGATTATCGCCTATCTAACTTTAACAGCGGATTCTTTACATCGAAGATTAACAGTTAAAACACCCTTATTGACCCTAACGACGGATTTAATGCAAGTTGTGACGGCCACAATACAAACAGTGGCGTCCTGGGGGGCTTGCGCTATCCTGCAAAGGAAATTCATCTCTCTGTTGAACAGAATTTCGAATTTGGACAAGAAATTCTGGATTTTGGGCGTCCATATTTACTATGACTCAGTATATAAGGCCATCATACGTAGATTATTGTCCCATTTCTCCTTTGGTTTATTCTGCATAGCGACACAAGTGATCGCCTTCGAATACGCATGGATGGCAAAACTCACCGGCTTCAATATCTGCTATTATTTCCCGGTTTTTATAAATCTATCGGTAGTACAACAGATCTACACATATAACGACCTGTTAAAATACAGATTTGAGATTTTAAACGATCATTTAATCGCTTTGCGAAACACCGGTGACTACAGAGCGACCACAGTCGCCCAAATCAGTCTAACAAAACCGCTGAGTTCGAAATTAAGCATTTTGAGAACCGTCTGTCCGATCCATCACGAGCTGACGAAGATCGCGAAGCTGATCAATCGAATTTTTGGGGTGATGTTACTCATGTCGTTCGGTGTCGGCTTTGTGACGATCATAGTGTGCCTGTACGACGCTAGCCAGCAGCTGCAGGTCTTCACTTGGGACCGCTTGAAGCCCCTATGCGGGGCCATTGCTATGTGTGCGACGTATGTCGTCGATTGTTTGTTGCTCTGCCATAGCTGTCATTCGACTGTAGATGTGGTTTGTATCTGTCAGACGGGGATGGTTATGCAACCCAATGTGCATGATGATTTGGTTGCATAAGCATCTGTTTAAATAATTTTTTTCGATTTAAAAAAAACAACATATAATTTATAAAACATTTACAACTGTAAATGATCATTTTTCAGGCACACAAATCTGGAAGACTACTGCACCAAATCGAGAGCGATGACATGGACGTCAAGGACCAAATAGAGATGTTCTCGCTGCAAATAGTGAATGAAAAGCTTGAATACACGGCTGCAGGGTTTTTTACAGTGAACTACAGCCTGCTGTTCTCGGTAATCAAAATAAAATCAACAAGAAAAATACTAAATTGTATTTTCAATGAAAAAAAAAAAAAAAGTCTTGTGCGCTATGGAAAGTATCATAGGTTGGCTACTCTGAAATTTGACAATCAACATTCAAGTCTACCCATGCTAGGGTTTTGTTGTTGTTTTTATTGGCTACTCTAAAATTTGACAGTTAACAAGTTTTAGAGGTTAGATTTTCTAACATTTCTCTCTGACATTTCATATGTCAATTCCTAAAGTTTATAGCCAACATAAATTTAAGAAAAATATTAAAGCATGGTACACTAGACTTTTGTTATCAAACATCCTATATTTAGTATTTCTTGTTATTTTTTCTTTGTGTTATTTTTCATTCCATTTCAGATCATAGGAGGTAAAAAAAAAACACTAAATCATAGGTTGGCTACTCTGAAATTTGACAATTAACATTGAAGTCTACCCATGCTAGGGTTTTGTTGTTGTTTTTATTGGCTACTCTAAAATTTGACAGTTAACAAGTTTTAGAGGTTAGATTTTCTAACATTTCTCTCTGACATTTCATATGTCAATTCCTAAAGTTTATAGCCAACATAAATTTAAGAAAAATATTAAAGCATGGTACACTAGACTTTTGTTATCAAACATCCTATATTTAGTATTTCTTGTTATTTTTTCTTTGTGTTATATTTCATTCCATTTCAGATTATAGGAAGCAAAAAAAAAACACTAAATCATAGGTTGGCTACTCTGAAATTTGACAATTAACATTGAAGTCTACCCATGCTAGGGTTTTGTTGTTGTTTTTATTGGCTACTCTAAAATTTGACAGTTAACAAGTTTTAGAGGTTAGATTTTCTAACATTTCTCTCTGACATTTCATATGTCAATTCCTAAAGTTTATAGCCAACATAAATTTAAGAAAAATATTAAAGCATGGTACACTAGACTTTTGTTATCAAACATCCTATATTTAGTATTTCTTGTTATTTTTTCTTTGTGTTATATTTCATTCCATTTCAGATCATAGGAGGCAAAAAAAACACTAAATCATAGGTTGGCTACTCTGAAATTTGACAATTAACATTGAAGTCTACCCATGCTAGGGTTTTGTTGTTGTTTTTATTGGCTACTCTAAAATTTGACAGTTAACAAGTTTTAGAGGTTAGATTTTCTAACATATCTCTCTGACATTTTATATGTCAATTCCTAAAGTTTATAGCCTACATAAATTTAAGAAAAATATTAAATCATGCCACACTAGACTTTTGCTATCGAACATATGTACTATATTTAGTGTTTTTTGTTATTCTTCTTTGTTATATTGCATTCAATTTCAGATAATAGGAGGCATCACCACATACTTGATTATTTTAATCCAATTCTCAGCGACTCCAAGCTCGTTAACCGAAGAACAACAATAATTATAATAAAAATTAAACCCACCGTTTTCCCTTGATTGCCGAATTCCTGGATTTCTTTTTTCGCTAACCGCATCGAGTGATTCATCAAGTAGCACCTGGCACGGTACTTCACAAGCTTCTTCAAGAAATTTTCCAACGCCGGTGTTAACGGAACTGTCTATAACCACAAAATCACAATTCGAACAAATAAAAAATAAATATTGTTACCTTCGCTTTTTCTTTTGGTTCGTCTTTGTCCCCTATCCGCATGTGCTTGGGCAACATTTTAATATTGGAATTATTACCGTGAACGCACTGATTTTGGAGGTATGTTATAAAACTTAACGCTTTCTCTGGTTGTCTTATGCATAACTGTAATTCAATCATCAATAGGCCAACTTGTTTTGCTAAAACATCATCTGCAATTTCAAAGAAAGTACATTTTAATATAGGATACACACTCTGGTGGTAGGAATTTGAATTAAACAATTTGGGGTAAATAGCGCCATCTACAATAGCTTGTTCAGGCGAATTTCAAAGAAGGTGGCGACATCTATGAGGTAACTTCCTTCAAAAGCATTATAAACATAACCCCTAAATCAACATATAAATCACCATACAGTATTAACACATCACTACATTATAATGGTTTAATCCATCACTACAATCTAACAGAATTTGTTACTTTTTCAAACCTACTCTAAAGTTGGTGCAAATACAGGAAAAATTTACTTGAAACTGACCCATTGGTTCGATGAACTTGTAGACCCTGTCGATAATGCGTAGTGATGCGGAATATTGTCTCTGGTGGAATAATAGAACAGCCTGGTTATAATGTAGCGAGCAGTGATCGACGTCATCCAATTTATCGATTTTTAAGCCAAACTGTAACGGTAAAACAATACGTCACGATAATTTAGGCTATATAGAATTTAGTTAATGCGCTATGCAATGTAAAGACAAACCTTGTTGAATATGTTAGTCAGATTCTTTTGAAATTGTTCCAATCGTTTAAAGTCGCCTTTGCAATACTCAACGACGCATTTATTGTGCGCGACCTTAAAATCGTAATCGAGTCGGTCTTCCAATTTGTTTATATTCTGCAGAGAAACTCCGTAATTACTCCTACAATAGAAATCATACCCATATATTAAACATCGACAGAATTGAAAGACTGAGAAAGAATGATAGAATTTTAACCAACGGTTAACATACTTATTGTATTCGTTTAAGGCATTTTGCGCTAGTTCTTTCTCCTGTGGTGTAACTGTATCTATGGACTTCTCGTTGTCTTCTTTCTCCATTTTGAAAATGATTTAAATTTCTGATACCTATTTGCGGTTTACGTATTTGTTTGTTGTTTTGAGAGTTTGAGGTTAGGTATTGTGTAAGCGAGGTATGCAACCGAATGTGCTTCGTTGCGGAACGGGAATCTACCTTATCAACGTCACCGAGGGATCCATGATGTTACAAACAGCGCTTCTAAAAATGTTGCTTTGGTCATAAACCTGTGGTTGGGTTTTTTTAATTAAATTCTGTGCTGTTATATAACCATATCCAGTCAGAACATAACTAAACATAAGGAAAAATTATACATAAGGAGACGTGTCGATTTTGGCGGAACAATTCCTATCTTTTAGTTAAAAAAGAACTTGCTAAAGTGTCGAATGTTGAAATTTTTAACTTTAAAGAATTTAATTCAATACAATTTTCTGTATCAGGTGTATCAATAATACACCTGTCTTGGGTCAGGAATGTTTTTCTACAACCATTTGCAATAAAATAGCAGGGAGTCTCAATAATAAACTTATCTTAGACCAGGAATGTTATATTTTATGATTAGAATGAATTTAATTCGTAAAAACCAGATGCAATAAAACAACACCTAGTCCAAATAATAAGTAAACTTGTCTTAGGTCAGGAATATTGTATTTTATGACTAGAAAGAATTTAATTCGCAAAAACCAGATGCAATAAATCAGCAGGTGGTCTCAATAGTACATACACTTGTCTTAGGTCAGGAATGTTGTATTTTATGACTAGAAAGAATTTAATTCGCCAAAAAAATAGACGCAATAAAACAGCAGGTGGTCCCAATAATAAAAGAATTAGTCATAGGTCAAGAATGTTGTATTTTATGACTAGAAAGAATTTAATTCGCAAAAACCAGAAGCAATAAAACAGCAGGTAGTCCCAATAATAAATAAAGTTGTCTTAGGTCAGGCATGTTATATTTTACAACTGCTAGAGCCACTTGGTCCCAAAGAAAAACATATATTTGGTATAAAAATTTATTGCTACATATAAACTCTGTATAATAGGCAAACTATGTTTGAATTATACAATGGATAGAATACTTATATCGATAACATACACAATCTAAATGCTAAAAGAACAACTAACTTTTTCTCTGAAAGAAAAAAAAAACAAATAACTCGGTGGCGTAAGTATAAATAAGAAAAAAGTGCACTTCTTGTCATCGCCCTCTAAGGGCAAGCATTCGTTACAATCGGTTACATCGTAAATATTGTATTAAACAGATTTTGTCGATTGATCGTCACATTTAATACAAATTTATCTGCTGAACAATTCAAATCACCGCACATTTTGATTCTCTTTTACAATATATAGTTTCCTTTCAATTTATATATCATAAATACACTATTAAGGTTCTATATACTTTTTTTCGAAATGGGAGTGGGGGACAGGGATATATTTTACTTTAATTCGGTGATATATAACAATACTATAAAAGGGTTTTCTTTAAAATGCTAAAATGTTACATAGTCGATAGAAGAAATGATATTTTGTTTATTTCTAAGGATGTTTTATTCTTATTTCTTCGTTCTCTTTGATAATTAAGCCTGTCCGTTGGTGATGTTTCCATTGGTAAGAGCAGCGTTTCCATTCAGGATCGGAGTGATGTTGCCATTTGGTGTTGCAATTCCGTTCAAGGTCAACTTTGTTGGTGTACTTGCAGGGCTTACGATAGTATACACTTCTCCAGTCACTGGATTTCTCTCTACAAAAAAAATAAATAAGAAAGATTTAAAGTTTGATGGTCACTGGTTATATTAAAATTAATAATAAAAATTCAAAGATTGCAGATTTTTGTACATCTATTAGTATATTATTATACAAGTTTTATAAGACGTCAAATTGGTGCATGAGTTGTTTCATCCCCAAATGAACGAATGCGCCAATATGTCTTATAAAACGAGTGTAATATACTATTTTTTCTACTTTGCGTCATTAATTTTATAAAAATTTAGAAGTATATTAGGTAAAATTCCAATCTAGAGTATTTATGGGTGCAACCGTTGGTAACACTGTCATCTGTCACTTAAATTCAAATATCTGTGAAAAAGTAATTATTGATAATTATTATATACCATCATATACTAGTAGTACGAAACCTAGGATGCAACACGCATGTTTAAATATGTATAAAAATAAACATACTTCGCAGTTTGTGCGATTCTAAAAAATCAGTTTGTGCTTACTTTTGTGGTTATGTGTATTTTCGTTTGACATGCATTTGATATCAATGTCACCAATCTTAGAAAAAAGTTACTAAAAACGGTGTTACAATTTGCTAATTGTAACACCGAAAACAGTGTTACAATGTGTGCATTGTGAATGCAAAGTAGAAAAAATTTCGTCTGACATCAGGGGACAAAAATGATTTTTGTAAAAACGCGCCAAATTTGAAAACCATCTACAATCTTTGAATCATTCAAATCCACTTTAGACTGTCAAGTCAAGTGAGTAACCAACAAACTGTCACAGCAAACCACACTAAAATCATAAAATCATTGCAAATATTTCAGCGTGCAAAAAACGGAAATAAAAAAAAAAACAGGAAATGGGTTTTATGTGCTCTAGCATTTTATGCAGAGTGGTTAATTATTAATCCATATCTAAACTGATTATCCAAATTGATAACCAGGTTTGTTCGAGCAGTGAAACAATGACAGATTTGTGTCATCTAAATAAACTAATAACGAACTAGCTCGTGACAGTTGCTCGAACAAAGCTACGCAGTCTAAAGTGATTTTTTCCTTGATTAGGGATTAAAAAACGGACAAAAAAAGCTCTTACGTTTTACCACTCCTTTACCTGTCGAGACGCGGGGGCTTTTCTTGTCTGGTCTACAGTCCCAAGAAACGACCCCGTCACCAGTTACAGGGTTCCTCGGTGAAGTATCTAAAAAAAATACAAAAAAATCCCTTAAAAAATATTTTTTGTAGGTTATATAAGCATTTTTTGCACTATTTCTTATATACGCTCAAAGATGGCGCTACCACTAGGAATGTAATATGGGTTGCCTAGGTCTAGTGCTTTTTTTTTCTTTTTCTACCTATACTAATTACGAACTTTCAAGTGTAGGGCGCGTTCAGCGGAATCGCCCATTTTCGCCGACATTTGCGATCGAGTAGCTGCAAAATTGGGCTTTTCGATATTACTTTTGACGCTCGAATTGAAAAAAGGACACAATTCCGCGTGGACTGCGCGATATATTGTAAATTAAATGCGTCAATTTTGAAAAAGAATCACGTTTTTGCACCTCTTCGGGTGAAGGCGAACCTCGAGAAAATGTCACGTGACGTCTAGAAATTCCGACAAGCGGATCGATGAACGTCAAAAATTTACATTTTTTATCCGTTCCTGCCGACCTTATAAAAGCCGCTCGCTCTCATGTCTTACGATAAGATCCCTCTAAATACCCTTCGCAAAGAGTTTTGAGCAAAAAAACGACCTTAAAAACAATTTTCGATCCAAAAAATCGATTTTTGTCGACCCGTGTTTTGCTGCTATTACCACAGTAACGTCAAACCCGAAACGCCCCCTGCCGGACATTCGTAACAACAGTAACAGATAACAGATAACCTAAAATGTATCCTAAAATGTCCATATTGCGAATGTGGACAGGTGGGAAGCCTTAACCACATATTTCTAGAATGCCCAATAACTAAAATCGAAAATGTTGACTTATATACAGAGCTAGTTTCAAATACTAATTCTTGAAGGTGGTAGAATATAAGATGGTGTTACAAACCTGATTTTGGTAGAGAGGTCTTCCTAGGTGGTGTCGCTGAATCAGGGCTGCCGAATAGCCTATTGAACGAACTGTCATGATGGGTTGACCTTCTGGGCGTCGAGTTGCCATTTACGTGATTGTTGGACGTTGGGGAGCAGAGGACATTGAAAATGTCGCTCGGGGGGTTGCGTACTCTGGAAGAATAAAGAAAACGAGGTATAAAATTTATTCGAAATTTATTTGAAATTTATGCAGAAAGTAGGCAAAAAATCGATAAGTTTTACGTCAACCATGAAGTATTTGCTGTATAGGTTAGTATGTATGTATTCCACGCAAGAAAATGCTTAAATTAGCTATTTATGATGCTTGTGTGCGACAAGAGCGATTTTATTTCGTTAACCGAGCAACCAAACCTACAAAAAATGGCGCAGAACACTGCAAAACCTGGTTTGTTTTCTTTAGAAAACTGCAGAGTTATTTCTGCAATAACAGGAATGTTGCGTTGGTGTGGACGAACCATAATAGCAAAGATATATAATAACTTATTTCTAGCAAAAACTAGTACGGATTTTTTTGTTTTTAAGCCACCATTCAGAAGGATCGTGGGGAATTGAAAGATATCTGGCTTATCCTGTCAAATTAAACCAGACTTTCTCTGCTAGAACAAGCCTAATACAAAACTCTGACAAATATTTGCTCAAGATCACATTATTGTTGTCTAAGTTGTTTATTGGTGTTATTACGCATGCATAACATATTTGCAAACGCCTTCTTACGAATGACGTAACCTTCAAGCATCTAATCTGTCTGGTATTGTTTTCTAGTTATTCTTGCGATTCTAAATTGCTGCATTGTCTCATCGTTACACATCAATTTACGTGATTATCCCATGCAAATTCTGTAATTTAGATAGCAAATTACAATTTAATACGCATGTTCCGGCTGTTGTTATATACAGGGTGTAACAGATTAACCTGTATACAATCAAACCTGTATATTATTGCAACTTTCTTTCGGCTTTATTATTTTATTTTAGCTACGCATCTCTCAGAAATAATTTCTCCCTATTAAATATAGAGTAGGTTACTTAGAGCGAAATAAGGAGTCGTGTCACTTTTACTGCATTTATACAGCCAACAGAGACAAAACGACGTTTTACTTTTCGTCCTAATAAGGAATCAGATCCTGACAACTTTCAATTATACAATCCTCGATCCTTATTCACAGCTAATTGGACTTAATCTGCCTCGTAAATTATAATATAAATTCTACTGCGAATCAATTATGCACATTAGAGGTGATGATAAAAAATTGGTATGGTGTGAATAGGTTATTATTAATAATTACCGGTTATTATTAATAATAGCCAAGTGGGGAGGTTAAAGTGAAGAATTTATCACATGAATCGGCTATTATTAATAATTTCCAGCATGTTGTGGTCAATGTGATATATTTCAGTTCGATATTGCATTAAGGTGATGCTACAATATAATAGAGCCTCAGATTTGAAATTCTGTTAGTATCTACATAATCGCCACACAACGAATCTATTCACTGGGTTTTCAGTGTTGGGCCTTTAGTGACGTTAGGCCTGACTAACTTATTTAGTTATTACTCATGACTAAAATAAGGAAGATTATCAAAACGAGACTAAAAAATGCCAATCCACACTAATTGCATGCACGAGTGTGTAACTCTTTGGGTCATGCTTATTTGCGCAATTCTTAAAAGCAAAGTCAGTAATAAATTAGAAACTCGGTTTGTATTATTTTACCAGTGCAAACGTACGTAGTGGTTCTGCATTTTGCAATTCGTGGCAAAAAAAATATTTTTATTTGTAACTTTATTATCTTTTTAATACAAAACTTTAAAAAATGTTTTATATTTAATTTTGAATACAAAAGTCCTTCTAGACCTTTATTTTCTGTGGTAGTACAACAATGACACCATTTATATCAGTGTTTCCCAACGTGGGGCGTACGCCCCACTGGGGGGCAATATGATTGTTGAGGGGGGCAATTGAAATATAGAAAAATTTTGAAAAAACAAAAAACCTACCTTAAAGTCTCTTTGTACCGTTCATACTGCAACCGTTAATCATATCCTTGAGGCTAATTATTAAATATCCCTACACAATTCTAAATCTGAAAAAAAAAACACAATAGGGAAAAATTTAATTAAGCCATCAATATTTGTAAAAACGTTTTTAGAAAAATATGTCAAAGATGTGATAGCTATGCCACTTAAGATACATTGTTGAGGAACATTTTGTTGAAGGTATGTTATTCTGTAAATTAGAAAGCATCACAACCTCCGGAGATATTCTCCATAAGCAAAAAAATTACTTCAATGTCTTTAATATTCCAATACAGAACATAACATCCTGTACTGCAGACTGTGCTCCTAACATGATGGACAAGAAAAGCGGCTGTTTAAAGATAAGAATCCAGAAATGCTTCTTGTGCATTGTCTAATATAGCTCCATAGGGAAAACTTGGTAACCAAAAATGTTTGTCCAGTTTTCAATGAAGATTAAATTCGGTTATAAAATATGTCAATTGTATCAAACCTAATGCCGAATGTGACATTTCAAGTTAATTTGTGAAGTACAAAATAATTCATACTTTTTATAACTAAATTTAATACTTCATTGAACAAATATTTTTGGCTACCAAGTTTTCCCTGTGGATTACACAATGCACAAGAAGCATTTCTGGATTTTCATCTTTAAACAGCCACTTTTCTTGTCCATCATGTTAGGAGCACAATTGGCAGCACAAGATGTTATGTTCTGTATTGGAATATTATCGACATAATTAATAACATAGTTTTTTAGCTTAGAAAAAATATCTCTGGAGGTCGTGGTGCTTTCTTATGATTTACAGAATAAGATTTCCTCAAAAAAATGTTCCTTATTAATGTACCTTACATAAGTTATCAACAAGGCCTCAGTGCCTCTCACTCTTGCTCATTTTAACCATTCTTTTTCTGACCGTGTTGTTACTAAGGGGCACAGCTTTCACATCTTTGTCATCTTTTTCTAAAACCGTTTTTACAAATGTTGATATTGACAGTTTAATTAAATGTTCCCCTATTTTGTGCTTTTTCCAGATTTAGCAATGAGCATGAATATTTGATAACTAGACTCAAGGGTACGATTAACACTTGCAGTGACAATTTCAGTTTTAGAGTAAATGTTTAACTTTGTGTTGTTATAATAAAATATGGCAGATTTGTGTTGTATTAGTTTTTAAGTGAATGTTTATTTCTATTTTGTTATAATAGAATATGTAGCAAATTTTGTTTCTGCTAAAATGCTTAGTATTTATTTCAATAATCAAATAAATTATTGTTTTATGTTATTATTTTTATACCCCCAATGGCGCAAGCTTTTCATTACGTCACAGAGAGGAAATTAGTCAAAGTTTGTTGGGAAGAATGTGTACCAATGACGAAATGAGAAACGTACACCTTTCCGAGTAAGGTTCATTTCCAACTCCGTTATTGGTATAAAAAAAGACCATATGAAGTGGGGCATGAGATTTTTAGACCAGCTTCGGTGGGGCATAGCTCAAAAAAGGTTGGGAAACACTGATTTATATTGTCAAAATAAAACGAAATAAAGTTTGTAACAATAGGACGTCATCTTCTTTTGTTTTTTTTTGTATTTTTTGTTGGGGATAAACACTTTTATAATAAATATATCTGTGAGATATTAGATATACTTAGGGTAGGTATAGGTAATGGACATACTAATGTAGGGAAGATTGAGGCAAGTTGTTACCATGTTTAATCTTTTATTTATAAAATTATTGTCAAACACCAAAAGTAAAAATACCGTGAACCATACAAAAATGTTTGAATCATTTGTGCGGTGCAATTTATGTAAAAACATCGATGTAAACTAGTCTAGTTCTTGCATGTACATATTTGCATGAAAATACAATATTGAAAAAATTATTATTAAATGCGCAACATTTCAAGATAATTAGGATTTGAGAATTTACTTAATAAATTGTAATTGTACATTTACAAAAAACTACCCACATGCATTAAATATAAAAATGGGTGTTATTGATAATAAAATGGTTAACTTTTTTGAACACTCTGTATAAACTGTTCTTTTTTATGTTTTCGTCATTGAGTCGCACTTGGGTGTATACCAAATATCAGTATCAATTATATCCAGTAGTTTCTAAAGTACAAGGGAGACAAAAAAAAGCATTCTGTATTATCAATGTTTTGTATTATTCGTAATTTTGGTCATTGGGGTAGCCGTACTGATGATTTGCGTCGAGTAAATAAATGTAATAGCTTACATAGTAATCAAAATAACTTAGCTAACTTCTTTGAAGACTGTATACAAAAGATCTTTTGTAAAAAGTAACATTTTTATCACTTTTGCCGTGCCCGTTAGGAAATTATTAATAATAGCCGGTCCATGTGATTATTTAAGTGTTTCTAATCACATTGACCAAATGATGCGGTTATTATTAATAATATTATAAATAATAACGACCAATATTACATTTCCATTCTTTATCAACAGAAAACAGTACCGTCACATCCGGTGTTTTGGCATTCTTATCAAAACACAAATGTTGTAATCTGCGTTTTAGTTTAGACCAGACATTGAAAATAACGCAATAAAAATTATTATTCAGTTTAATAAGAATACAGTGTATAAAACAACTATACACTGTATAAAAGTGTCAAATATAAACCAAAAACTGCACGAAAGGCTTAAAAATCTGTAATAGAACCAGTAAATAAATAACCGGAAAAGTTATGAGGAAAAAGACAATCAAGAATGTTGCTAAACATGATATATATAGGATATAAATAATTACGTGCAGGTAACGACAGGAAGGATCTGTTCCTGTCCTTCTTTGCCGGTAATGTAGGTGTCACGGTCTCTTTACCGAGCAAATTGCGTCTCCACCGCATGCTCTGACAAATTTGTCCCCAAAGAAAAGCAAAACAGACTCAGAAGGCTTTAGTCTTAATATAAATGGTCGGCCAATGCGATCGTATCTGAGCTTAGGTTTGAATTTATAATGAAGCTGGTATAACTCGCATAATACAACGTGAAATACGAGCTCATCGTGCAATCCAACTTGCCACTTCGTAATGTGTTGAGATACAATCGCTTCAAATGGATTTTATGAATGTAGATTGCGTTTTTGTATGAAGATTTTTTGTTATTAAAACCTCCAGTGCTCTAAGACGTGTTAAATTTATTACCAACACCAAAATGACACGTACTGTTACATTTTTAAGTACAATCCCAATTTAGAATGATTAATTCCTTTGCTCCACAAACTCTAGATTCTAGATTTTAGTTTTAATATTCACGTGATGCTCTAGTGCACGAAAAACCTAACCTAAACCCGTCGAAATTTTCGTAATATTTCAAAAAATAACCGAGATATCGCTAGTTTTAGTCTCGATCTAGTGTGCCATGACCAAGATTAAAAATGACAAATTTCGAGATAACTCGAAAACGGAGAGAGATAGGTAGGCCGTGTTTGGGCTCAAATGACAGGAAATTTAACGCCCTTTCATCAAGAAACAATATAAGTTATAGTATTTCCTTTTTTTCGTTGCTATTTTCTAATAATAGACGAAAAAAGCTCTTATTGATAATTCTCTCATTATTCAAAAAAATTATACGGTGCGGTTAAGGTGGTGCAACCGCTAACTGTAAAATTTACATTTCTAAGTACAATCCTAATTTAGAATGATTAATTTCTTTGCTCCACAAACTCTAGATTCTAGATTTTAGTTTTAATATTCACGTGATGCTCTAGTGCACGAAAAACCTAACTTAAAACCGTCGAAATTTTCGTAATATCTCAAAAAATAACCGAGATATCGCTAGTTTTAGTTTCGATCTAGTGTGCCATGACCAAGATTAAAAATGACAAATTTCGAGATAACTCGAAAACGGAGAGAGATAGTTAGGCCGTGTTTGGGCTCAAATGACAGGAAATTTAACGCCCTTTCATCAAGAGACAATATAAGTTATAGTATTTCCTTATTTTCGTTGCTATTTTCTAATAATAGACGAAAAAAGCTCTTATTGATAATTCTCTCATCGTTCAAAAAAATTATACGGTGCGGTTGAGGTTGTGCAACCGCTAACTGTAAAATTTACATTTTAAAGTACAATCCTAATTTAGAATGATTAATTTCTTTGCTCCACAAACTCTAGATTCTAGATTTTAGATTTAATATTCACGTGATGCTCTAGTGCACGAAAAACCTAACCTAAACCCGTCGAAATTTTCGTAATATCTCAAAAAATAACCGAGATATCGCTAGTTTTAGTTTCGATCTAGTGTGCCATGACCAAGATTAAAAATGACAAATTTTGGGATAACTCGAAAACGGAGAGAGATAGGTAGGCCGTGTTTGGGCTCAAATGACAGGAAATTTAACGCCCTTTCATCAAGAGACAATATAAGTTATAGTATTTCCTTTTTTTCGTTGCTATTTTCTAATAACAGACGAAAAAAGCTCTTATTGATAATTCTCTCATTATTCAAAAAAATTATACGGTGCGGTTGAGGTTGTGCAACCGCTAACTGTAAAATTTACATTTTAAAGTACAATCCTAATTTAGAATGATTAATTTCTTTGCTCCACAAACTCTAGATTTTAGATTTTAGTTTTAATATTCACGTGATGCTCTAGTGCACGTAAAACCTAACCTAAACCCGTCGAAATTTTCGTAATATTTCAAAAAATAACCGAGATATCGCTAGTTTTAGTTTCGATCTAGTGTGCCATGACCAAGATTAAAAATGACAAATTTCGAGATAACTCGAAAACGGAGTGAGATAGTTAGGCCGTGTTTGGGCTCAAATGACAGGAAATTTAACGCCCTTTCATCAAGAGACAATATAAGTTATAGTATTTCCTTTTTTTCGTTGCTATTTTCTAATAATAGACGAAAAAAGCTCTTATTGATAATTCTCTCATTATTCAAAAAAATTATACGGTACGGTTGAGGTTGTGCAACCGCTAACTGTAAAATTTACATTTTAAAGTACAATCCTAATTTAGAATGATTAATTTCTTTGCTCCACAAACTCTAGATTCTAGATTTTAGATTTAATATTCACGTGATGCTCTAGTGCACGAAAAACCTAACCTAAACCCGTCGAAATTTTCGTAATATCTCAAAAAATAACCGAGATATCGCTAGTTTTAGTTTCGATCTAGTGTGCCATGACCAAGATTAAAAATGACAAATTTTGGGATAACTCGAAAACGGAGAGAGATAGGTAGGCCGTGTTTGGGCTCAAATGACAGGAAATTTAACGCCCTTTCATCAAGAGACAATATAAGTTATAGTATTTCCTTTTTTTCGTTGCTATTTTCTAATAACAGACGAAAAAAGCTCTTATTGATAATTCTCTCATTATTCAAAAAAATTATACGGTGCGGTTGAGGTTGTGCAACCGCTAACTGTAAAATTTACATTTTAAAGTACAATCCTAATTTAGAATGATTAATTTCTTTGCTCCACAAACTCTAGATTTTAGATTTTAGTTTTAATATTCACGTGATGCTCTAGTGCACGTAAAACCTAACCTAAACCCGTCGAAATTTTCGTAATATTTCAAAAAATAACCGAGATATCGCTAGTTTTAGTTTCGATCTAGTGTGCCATGACCAAGATTAAAAATGACAAATTTCGAGATAACTCGAAAACGGAGTGAGATAGTTAGGCCGTGTTTGGGCTCAAATGACAGGAAATTTAACGCCCTTTCATCAAGAGACAATATAAGTTATAGTATTTCTTTTTTTTCGTTGCTATTTTCTAATAATAGACGAAAAAAGCTCTTATTGATAATTCTCTCATTATTCAAAAAAATTATACGGTACGGTTGAGGTTGTGCAACCGCTAACTGTAAAATTTACATTTTAAAGTACAATCCTAATTTAGAATGATTAATTTCTTTGCTCCACAAACTCTAGATTTTAGATTTTAGTTTTAATATTCACGTGATGCTCTAGTGCACGTAAAACCTAACCTAAACCCGTCGAAATTTTCGTAATATTTCAAAAAATAACCGAGATATCGCTAGTTTTAGTTTCGATCTAGTGTGCCATGACCAAGATTAAAAATGACAAATTTCGAGATAACTCGAAAACGGAGTGAGATAGTTAGGCCGTGTTTGGGCTCAAATGACAGGAAATTTAACGCCCTTTCATCAAGAGACAATATAAGTTATAGTATTTCCTTTTTTTCGTTGCTATTTTCTAATAATAGACGAAAAAAGCTCTTATTGATAATTCTCTCATTATTCAAAAAAATTATACGGTACGGTTGAGGTTGTGCAACCGCTAACTGTTAAATTTTGAAAGTAATAATCGACGATTTTGCTTGATCATACCGTTAATGCGTTCATGCAGAAATGTTTCTTTTCACGGTTTGGTAAATTCGTAGACTCTAATAACAGGGAAGTAATTATCGACCGAGAAATTGATAGTTCGGTAGCATAGAAAAATCTCGAATGTAGAGGATTTTTTCTTTGTAATCCACGATATGCTTATCGCTATAATTAAGCATAAATTATATAATAATATAAGATTATACGATTTATTGAAGGGTTTGCTAGACTTACAGGAAGTGGTTAAACAGCTGACAATTGGTTTTATTGATTTATTTTTTTCTACTTACCGGTTATTAAAATAAACAATGCTCAATTTTGGTAATACCGTTACCGACAAGGTCAACAAAGTCAGCGCATGAATCGATTGAAATGTCCTTTTTCTTGTCTTGTAACGACAAACCAATAAACACTTTGCATGTTACAGACTGACATAAGATCGAAAACACTTATAATGAATGACAAATTACCGCACATCGAAAGACAAACAAAAACCTAACCTAAATCAGTCGGACTTTTCCAGATATCTAGACAAATAGCCGAGATATCGCCGGTTTTAGTTTCGATCTAGTGTGCCATGACTGAAATCGGAAATAACAAATTTGGGGATAACTCGTAAACGGTAAGAGATAAGTAGGCCTTGTTTGGACTCAAATAACACGAAATTTAACCCTCTCCCAGCAACGATATTTTGAAAAATTTGTAATCTCCCCCCACCCAAAAATACAAAGTTGTGTTCATGTGGAGATTTTTCTATTCGGTACAAAGAACACGAAAAACTTAATTGAAATCAATCGAAATTTTCGAAATATCGCTTAAAATATCCGAGCTATCGCTGCTTATAGTGTCGATCTAGTGTGCCATGACTGAAATCGGAAATAACAAATTTGGGGATAACTCGTAAACGGTAAGAGATAAGTAGGCCTTGTTTGGACTCAAATAACACGAAATTTAACCCTCTCCCAGCAACGATATTTTGAAAAATTTGTAATCTCCCCCCCACCCAAAAATACAAAGTTGTGTTCATGTGGAGATTTTTCTATTCGGTACAAAGAACACGAAAAACTTAATTGAAATCAATCAAAATTTTCGAAATATCGCTTAAAATATCCGAGATATCGCTAGTTATAGTGTCGATCTAGTGTGCCATGACTGAAATCGGAAATAACACATTTGGGGATAACTCGTAAACGGTAAGAGATAAGTAGGCCTTGTTTGGACTCAAATAACACGAAATTTAACCCTCTCCCAGCAACGATATTTTGAAAAATTTGTAATCTCCCCCCACCCAAAAATACAAAGTTGTGTTCATGTGGAGATTTTTCTATTCGGTACAAAGAACACGAAAAACTTAATTGAAATCAATCGAAATTTTCGAAATATCGCTTAAAATATCCGAGATATCGCTGGTTATAGTGTCGCTCTAGAGTGCCATGACTGAAATCGGAAATAACAAATTTGGGGATAACTCGTAAACGGTAAGAGATAAGTAGGCCTTGTTTGGACTCAAATAACACGAAATTTAACCCTCTCCCAGCAACGATATTTTGAAAAATTTGTAATCTCCCCCCACCCAAAAATACAAAGTTGTGTTCATGTGGAGATTTTTCTATTCGGTACAAAGAACACGAAAAACTTAATTGAAATCAATCGAAATTTTCGAAATATCGCTTAAAATATCCGAGATATCGCTAGTTATAGTGTCGATCTAGTGTACCATGACTGAAATCGGAAATAACAAATTTCGGGATAACTCGTGAACGGTAAGAGATAAATAGGCCTTGTTTGGACTCAAATAACACGAAATTTAACCCTCTCCCAGCAACGATATTTTGAAAAAATTTGTAATCGCCCCCCACCCAAAAATACAAAGTTGTGTTCATGTGGAGATTTTTCTATTCGGTACAAAGAACACGAAAAACTTAATTGAAATCAATCGAAATTTTCGAAATATCGCTTAAAATATCCGAGATATCGCTAGTTATAGTGTCGATCTAGTGTGCCATGACTGAAATCGGAAATAACAAATTTGGGGATAACTCGTAAACGGTAAGAGATAAGTAGGCCTTGTTTGGACTCAAATAACACGAAATTTAACCCTCTCCCAGCAACGATATTTTGAAAAATTTGTAATCTCCCCCCACCCAAAAATACAAAGTTGTGTTCATGTGGAGATTTTTCTATTCGGTACAAAGAACACGAAAAACTTAATTGAAATCAATCGAAATTTTCGAAATATCGCTTAAAATATCCGAGATATCGCTAGTTATAGTGTCGATCTAGTGTGCCATGACTGAAATCGGAAATAACAAATTTGGGGATAACTCGTGAACGGTAAGAGATAAGTAGGCCTTGTTTGGACTCAAATAACACGAAATTTAACCCTCTCCCAGCAACGATATTTTGAAAAATTTGTAATCTCCCCCCACCCAAAAATACAAAGTTGTGTTCATGTGGAGATTTTTCTATTCGGTACAAAGAACACGAAAAACTTAATTGAAATCAATCGAAATTTTCGAAATATCGCTTAAAATATCCGAGATATCGCTAGTTATAGTGTCGATCTAGTGTGCCATGACTGAAATCGGAAATAACAAATATGGAGATAACTTGTAAACGAAAAGAGATAAGTAGGCCGTGTTTGGGCTCAAATAACTCGAAATTTAACCTTTTTTTTGTATCTTAGAAAATATTTAAAAAAATCTGCACTGCTTTCTAAACTTTTCACTTATACTTAAATAGATACCTATTAAATAGATATTTAGTATCTTACACTAAATCCAATTAGAATTTCTTTATATATAAATAGATACTTAACAGTCTTAACACATACATACATAGATCCTCGGTGGTCTGATTCATTATACATGCAAATATTGTAGGTGTGAGCTACAAATAAGAGCGAACGATTAGAAGCAAAATAGTATTCACAATCATTTTACGCCCACATGGTTAAGGTTTATGTCGAAAGATAAACATGAATGAGGATGAACCTCTTTTGCTATGCATAACAATGCAAACCGTAGGCTCAGTTGACAATGATGAAAATACATATGTACATCCAGAATAAGGCGGTATTTACGTTGTCATTCGCTTTTATTCCTTCGAAAAAATGCTTTCGTACACTAGGACTGCATAAATATGCATTTCACGCTTTGGGAATGTTTTCCCTACATTTCTTTTAGCGAAAAACGATTTCTTTTAATTGCTATTAAAGCACTACAAAGAAACCCGTAACAAAACATTAATTACTTCGAACTGCTTCGCTTTTAGAGTTTCTAAATACGGAAAAACACCTCGAGAGACAGTTAAAATACGGTTTTAGAGAAAAAGAACACTCGCAATGTCACGTAGTCGAACATACCAACAAAACGGGAAAATGGAGGGTCTCAAAAATTACTGTACCATTAAAAAAAAGTATGTGGACGCGAGGTGAGGTTATGTGCGTTCACGTCAGGCCCGTATGTTTACCTGAGCGTGTCACCATGACGACCGAGTGATAAATAAGGAAAAAATAACGAGCGCACGTTGTAAAAATGACTTGGAAAGTGGCGCTGTGGTAAAATAACGAGTCGACCCACATAAAATTCGTAGAAAGGTCTCGGAATTGATGAGAAGAAGTGAGGAATGAAAACAAGTCGGGTCTAATGCGTTTCCAATGCGAGTCATTTGAAATGGAAATTTCTTTCTATTCGCTGATGCAGGCCGTCGAGCGAGTTGCGCGCACGGATTTGTTCGATTTATTGTAATTTTATGTTTGGATCTGACACGACGGAACGTTCCTCTCAGTTTATAATTTCCTGCGCCAAGTCGTGCGAAATGTAGACGACAGCCGCAAATTGAATGCTTTTCTATTCTAACCGCGAAATGGGTTTTACTTTCAATGGAAATTGAATGTACTCATTAAAAAGAGAACGAAAAACTGTAATGAAAACCGTCGGAATTTTTTAAATATCTCAAGGAACAACCGAGATATCGCTAGTTTTAATTTCGATCTAGAGTGCCATGAGCGAAATCAGAAATGACAAATTTGAAGATAACTCGAGAGCGGGAAGAGACAACTAGGCCGAGTTTGGGCTCAAATCACACGAAATTCAACCCTCTTTCTCTCTGTAATGCCTTTAAAATAATCCCCAATTCCACCTCAAAGAAAAAAAAATTGAACGGCGTATAGCTTTTTCTTACATGATTCAATAAAAAGAGAACAAAAAACTGGATAAAAATCCGTCAGAATTTTTTAAATATCTCAAAGAACAACCGAGATATCGCTAGTTTTAAGTTCGATCTAGAGTGCCAGGAGCGAAATCAGAAATGACAAATTTGAAGATAACTCGAGAACGGAAAGAGACAACTAGGCCGAGTTTGGGCTCAAATCACACGAAATTCAACCCTCTTTCTCTCTGTAATGCCTTTAAAATAATCCTCAATTCCACCTCAAAGAAAAAAAATTGAACGGCGTATAGCTTTTTCTTACATGATTCAATAAAAAGAGAACAAAAAACTGAATAAAAATCCGTCAGAATTTTTTAAATATCTCAAAGAACAACCGAGATATCGCTAGTTTTAATTTCGATCTAGAGTGCCATGAGCGAAATCAGAAATGACAAATTTGAAGATAACTCGAGAACGGAAAGAGACAACTAGGCCGAGTTTGGGCTCAAATCACACGAAATTCAACTCTCTTTCTCTCTGTAATGCCTTTAAAATAATCTCCAATTCCACCTCAAATTAAAAAAAATTGAACGGCGTATAGCTTTTTCTTACATGATTCAATAAAAAGAGAACAAAAAACTGAATAAAAATCCGTCAGAATTTTTTAAATATCTCAAAGAATAACCGAGATATCGCTAGTTTTAATTTCGATCTAGAGTGCCAGGAGCGAAATCAGAAATGACAAATTTGAAGATAACTCGAGAATGGTAAGAGATAACTAGGCAGAGTTTGGGCTCAAATCACACGAAATTCAACCCTCTTTCTCTCTGTAATGCCTTTAAAATAATCCCCAATTCCACCTCAAAGAAAAAAAAATTGAACGGCATATAGCTTTTTCTTACATGATTCAATAAAAAGAGAACAAAAAACTGAATAAAAATCCGTCAGAATTTTTTAAATATCTCAAAGAATAACCGAGATATCGCTAGTTTTAATTTTGATCTAGAGTGCCATGAGCGAAATCAGAAATGACAAATTTGAAGATAACTCGAGAACGGGAAGAGATAACCAGGTCGAGTTTGGGCTCAAATGACACGAAATTCAACCCTATTTTTTCCTGTAATGACTTTAAAATAATCCCCAATTCCACCTCAAAGAAAAAAAAATGAAACAGAGTATAACTTCTTAAATAATTCAATAAAGAGCAAACGAAAAACTGAAATAAAATACGTCGGAATTTTTTAAATATCTCAAAGAACAACCAAGATATCGTTAGTTTTAAGTTCGATCTAGAGTGCCATGAGAGAAATCGGAAATGACAAATTTGAAGATAACTCGAGAACGGAAAGAGACAACTAGGCCGAGTTTGGGCTCAAATCACACGAAATTCAACCCTCTTTCTCTCTGTAATGCCTTTAAAATAATCCCCAATTCCACCTCAAACAAAAAAAAAATTGAAGAAAGTATAGCGTTTTCTTACATGATTCAATAAAAAGAGAACGAAAAACTGAAATAAAAACCGTCGGAATTTTTAAAATATCTTAAAGAATAACCGAGTTATCGCTAGTTTTAGTTTCGATCTATGCCATGACGGAAATCGGAAATGTCAAATTTGAAGATAACTCGAGAATGGTAAGAGATAACTAGGTCGTGTTTGGGCTCAAATAACAGTAAATTTAACCCTCTTCCTCGATCCGATAAAAATTTTAAAACTTCTTTAACAAAAAAAAAAAACAACAACAAAAAATAAATAAGTTGCTTGTTTAATAATTCAGTATACTTCAGTATAAATCTCAGTCATATTTCGAAAGGTGATAGATAGCGTTTCCTTTTCAGACACAAATGTCACCCGCATCACAAAATTAATTTATGTTAACCGTAGGTTTGGCCACGCCATTTTTCTCATTCATCCAAGGCATCCTATTGTTTCGTGGCATTTCATAGACACCTAGGTTGTAATTTGTGCAGAGCAGGTAATTGCATCGCTCTAGAAAATGATGTACAGGTATGATTGCCAGGATATGCGAGTTCATGACCCCTTAATAGCGCACACGCCACCCTACACCATAGAAAAATTTATCGAACACTAACTAAACTTCTCGTCGTTGATTCAAGGTGTTATATCTACAGAGTTACGATGGAATAAAACAGAAACTTGACGTTATTTACCCAAAGAAGTATTTGATAAGTTATACAGTAGTACACGTGGCAAAAAAACCTTGGAAAAAAGATTTCTTTATCCTTTACGGATAATCAATCAATCTTGCGTGATAACCTACAAAAGAATGGCTTATAAAGTATGATTTACGAGTGTGATATAACGTGACGTCTAAATCGATAAAATACGGAGACATCTCTGGATATTTTTTGGCAATATTGCGTGTTCCCGATCGTTTAGTATGTATAGTAGAAGATATATTTTAAACCGCGCCGTCTCGCGACCGTTTTCAATGTCATGACACCAAGTGATATCCGTAAATTCCATACAATTCCAGGTGATGGGGTCTCGCGTTCTTGTAAATAATTCTAAAATTGGATTGGTTCTATATTTAAATTGGTAGGGTGAAGGTTGTTTTAGAAGTCTTTCAGATAAAAACGATGAAATTCATCGTAGTTTTAAAAATAAAACCTGTACTGTGCAGTATACTATAAAAGTATAGGATTAATACTGCCTCAAAGGGAAAAGAAATGTATGTAAAGAGGGTGATATGCAAATGTTCGCATACCGAAAAAACAATCGATACTATCGCTCAAAAAAGAAGAAGAAGAATGCGGTTAGTACCACCGGGTAGGAAGTACAACGGCAATAACTCTCAAAGATAATTGCCAACGATCGAAATGGATTCACGAAAACTGCCGCCATTTGGTCAATGACCCGCCGTCTGCTGCTGGAAACCCAACAAAATGCCTATTTCTCGAATTTCTATTATTCCAACGAGACGATACGCGAAATGATTGACCGCGACTGGATTTTTAGGGTCTTCCTTCCACCTGATATCGGATGACATACCTCAGGATTAAGTAGAATCATGTATACCCATATTATAATTACAAAATCGCATAAAATAATAGCAATTTTGTAAAGAAAACAGTGATTTTTAAGATTTTGCGTAAGAAAATAAACAGTTATCGTATAGGCAACCAAATGAGCGTAAGAATTGACACTTACCGGCTGAGATGACATTACCAAACGTCAATTTTTATAGGTTATGTCGAAGAATTTGTCTATCATTGCTTAAAAAAAATCATCAAAAATTTATACCCATATTATAATTACAAAATCGCGTAAAATAATAGTAATTTTGTAAAGAATACAATCATTTTTAAGATGTTGCGTAAGAAAATAAACAGTTATCCTATAGGCAACCAAATGAGCGTCAGAATTGACACTTACCGGCTGAGATGACATTACCAAACGTCAATTTTTATAGGTTATGTCGAAGAATTTATCTATCATTGCTTAAAAAAATCATCAAAAATTTATACCCATATTATAATTACAAAATCGCGTAAAATAATAGTAATTTTGTAAAGAATACAATCATTTTTAAGATGTTGCGTAAGAAAATAAACAGTTATCCTATAGGCAACCAAATGAGCGTAAGAATTGACACTTACCGGCTGAGATGACATTACCAAACGTCAATTTTTATAGGTTATGTCGAAGAATTTGTCTATCATTGCTTAAAAAAATCATCAAAAATGTATACCCATATTATAATTACAAAATCGCGTAAAATAATAGTAATTTTGTAAAGAATACAATCATTTTTAAGATGTTGCGTAAGAAAATAAACAGTTATCCTATAGGCAACCAAATGAGCGTCAGAATTGACACTTACCGGCTGAGATGACATTACCAAACGTCAATTTTTATAGGTTATGTCGAAGAATTTATCTATCATTGCTTAAAAAAATCATCAAAAATTTATACCCATATTATAATTACAAAATCGCGTAAAATAATAGTAATTTTGTAAAGAATACAATCATTTTTAAGATGTTGCGTAAGAAAATAAACAGTTATCCTATAGGCAACCAAATGAGCGTAAGAATTGACACTTACCGGCTGAGATGACATTACCAAACGTCAATTTTTATAGGTTATGTCGAAGAATTTGTCTATCATTGCTTAAAAAAATCATCAAAAATGTATACCCATATTATAATTACAAAATCGCGTAAAATAATAGTAATTTTGTAAAGAATACAATCATTTTTAAGATGTTGCGTAAGAAAATAAACAGTTATCCTATAGGCAACCAAATGAGCGTAAGAATTGACACTTACCGGCTGAGATGACATTACCAAACGTCAATTTTTATAGGTTATGTCGAAGAATTTGTCTATCATTGCTTAAAAAAATCATCAAAAATTTATACCCATATTATAATTACAAAATCGCGTAAAATAATAGTAATTTTGTAAAGAATACAATCATTTTTAAGATGTTGCGTAAGAAAATAAACAGTTATCCTATAGGCAACCAAATGAGCGAAGAATTGACACTTACCGGCTGAGATGACATTACCAAACGTCAATTTTTATAGGTTATGTCGAAGAATTTGTCTATCATTGCTTAAAAAAATCATCAAAAATGTATACCCATATTATAATTACAAAATCGCGTAAAATAATAGTAATTTTGTAAAGAATACAATCATTTTTAAGATGTTGCGTAAGAAAATAAACAGTTATCCTATAGGCAACCAAATGAGCGTAAGAATTGACACTTACCGGCTGAGATGACATTACCAAACGTCAATTTTTATAGGTTATGTCGAAGAATTTGTCTATCATTGCTTAAAAAAATCATCAAAAATTTATACCCATATTATAATTACAAAATCGCGTAAAATAATAGTAATTTTGTAAAGAATACAATCATTTTTAAGATGTTGCGTAAGAAAATAAACAGTTATCCTATAGGCAACCAAATGAGCGAAGAATTGACACTTACCGGCTGAGATGACATTACCAAACGTCAATTTTTATAGGTTATGTCGAAGAATTTGTCTATCATTGCTTAAAAAAATCATCAAAAATTTATACCCATATTATAATTACAAAATCGTGTAAAATAATAGTAATTTTGTAAAGACTACAATCATTTTTAAGATGTTGCGTAAGAAAATAAACAATTATCGTATAGGCAACCAAATGAGCGTAAGAATTGACACTTACTGGCTGAGATGACATTACCAAATGTCAATTTTTATAGGTTATGTCGAAGAATTTGTCTATCATTGCTTAAAAAAATCATCAAAAATGTATACCCATATTATAATTACAAAATCGCGTAAAATAATAGTAATTTTGTAAAGAATACAATGATTTTTACGATGTTACGTAAGAAAATAAACAGTTACCGTATAGGCAACAAAATGACCGTACGAATTGACACTTACCGGCTGAGATGACATTACCAAACGTCAATTTTTATAGGTTATGTCGAAGAAATCGTCTATAATTGCTTAAAAAAAATCATCAAAATCCATTACAAATTTCAAAAGTCATTCGCAATTTATCACATCGTTAGGTGGGATGTACCCTTTTGTCTAGCCACAGTCAACAACCTTGTTAATTAAGCTAGCTGCTCGCTCGATTATATTCATAGAAAAAGTGCAAATTCATTTTCCTATCCGCATTTATCTCGAGCTTTACCGTAACGTTCTGGTGTGCTGGTCTCCAGTAACAAGGATCTTAACAGTAAAGATCGATGGCGAGGCGAAATTACGTTCTTTTTTACACGCCAAGCGAAATGATACCGAATTAACGCGAAATTATATAGTTAATGTTAAATTAGCCGGCTATAATGCTCGCGTTCGCTGGGATTTGCGTTATAATTTACAGAAATTTCATATTCGCGATATACTATGACGGTATGAATCGCTAAATAATTACTGTAATACAGAGTTTGGTTGTTTTATTGTTTTAAGTTTATTTAGTTATCGCATGAGGATTCAATTTTAAGAGGAAATGATCGGGCTAGCGCCATCTGGAGGCGAATTATGTATTATGTTGTATGAAGGGGGCATATTTTTGAGCCTTCGCTATAACTAAGTCACTCGCATTACGTGTTCTTGAGAACGAACGGTTGATTCTCATCACTAGCTATCGAGTCCCATTACTTTATCTTAAGAGAGTCTCATCTCCATTCATGGGTGAATAGAGAAGGCAACATAAATCAATAAACAAATCGCCGAAATTAACAACGTAAATCACAGGGACTAAAGACAATGGGAGGCTTAGATCAGCCGTTTCGGATCGCTGGATTCACCACGCCTTTGCCCTTGAGTTGGGCCATAAAGTATGACTATAGAGTAGACAGTGTGGGCTTTGCTTTCTTCCATTCTCCATATCTTGTGGGCCAGTAAGGAATCTTTGCAAGTTTAACTTAGCAACAGCGAACAAGAGAGCATTTTGTATTTGCAGCTCAGAATTTATTTCAGACACCAACTGTTCAGCTTACTTTTAAAACTTTGCGTTTTAAGTAAGTTTTAAATAATTGTCAGAAAAATTAAAATAACTCAAAGACGAAAAGCACCAGGTATAAACAATCCCAATCAAAGTTAACAAGTTTTGCATGTAGAATCAGAATATGCAATAAAAAATATACCGTTACATTTAAAATAACAAAGTTGAGGTCTACTTCCGGTCAGACCGGAAGTAGCGGCCATCTCGAAAATATTTTATATAGAAAGATCGGTACGAAAGACCTGTACAGTCTGAATTTTAAGGCCGTAGGAGAGTTCTAGAACTCAAAAAAGTTGTAATGAACCACTCGAGTGACATATCCTGTATACACAGGTGACCCATTGTAAAGAAACTATGCCGCCGAGTCAGGTGGTTATGTACAAAAAAAAAACACAAATGAGGATCGTGCGTGATCGCAAACCGGAAACGCGGAAGTGGGTCCCTTCCCTTCCCTTTTCCGTGATACGAAGAATTTCGATGACTAAATTATGTCTACTTGACTACACAAAAAAAGTCAACCTTAAAATTTGACAAAGTTTGACGTGTAATAACTTTTGTAATCTTTGATGGATTTTGGTGATTCTTTCAGGAAATTAAAGCCAATTTAGTTATCAATGTAATGGTAGTTGTTTCATTTCGATATGTTAATTTCCAAATAAGATACAGTGTGTTAAATAAAACCTTGTAAATTTAGGCTTCCATAACTCGAATTATGATTTTTTTTCTACAGGATACTACAGGAAGATTGCCAGTACTTTTAAATAACATAGCTATCATCCTTCTTTATATTATCCCATTTCAATATTTAATTACACACATATTCCAATGATTTACAAGACATTTGTCAAGTTATCTCGCCAGATATTGTTCAAAATCCAATTCCCAAAGATGCGATCTAAAGGTATTGTACACAAATTCGAAAAAATTCATCACGTGGACAAAAGCAACTATTAGCATACAGAGAAAAAACGATTTGATGGCAGATACATACACATAATGTAACATTTATCGATTTGTAAGGTTGTTGCCCTTACAGAAGTATACCTTATACATACCCTAATAATATGAATAATATATCGCGGAGAAAATGCACGAGCGGTTCTCAGCTTACAGCAAACATCAAACTAACAATGCAGCACGTAACCCTAGACAGATTGATGATGATTCAGAACGCAACAGATAAATTAATTAAATTCGTATACCTTACCATAGAGACGTGACATGCAATTACTCAAGCTTTCATTAAGTGGCACACCTACGCGAGTAACAATCGAAAACAATGATGTATTCGCACTCTACTAAGTCGCTTACATATTGAAATTGTGAGAGACACCATTATTTCACTCATATAATGTTTAAAATGTCTTTAAAACGAACGTATGCAACAAATGTTATACAAAAAGCTTCTTAGATTGTTTGGAGGTGTACAAAAGCGGTTAAAAACCTTAGGATTGGCTCAATTTTACGTAGAAATGGACAACCGTGGTATCTTAAAAATTAGCAGTGTCATTATTAGTGAGAGATTGGTTTAAATTGGTCTTAATCAAGGATGATAATGGGTGCATTGTCCTATGGCTTAATTTCTATGTCTTGCCTTTGTTTTGGGGCGCTGTGTCATCGTGAGGAATTGTTGTGGAACTCACCTGCAAAAAAAAGAGAATAGAAGTTAATAACGCAGAAATATAATGGTTGTGTTTGAAGATAAAGATTTGTGATAATAATTTAGCAATTATTCTGTTGTTTGGAAGAAAAAAAAGCAAAAATGTGGTATTGACAGCTTAACATTCCCATGGCTGGTTTCTAACTAATAATGCACTTTTCGAATAAATTATACGGCGCAATAGACCTATTCAGTTAAAAAATTCCTTGCGAAACAATAGAATAAGTAACATTGAAAGTACCAGCATAATTATTGCATTCGACACCTTAGGCAGTCTTATGTTAATTTATTAGCAAACGCATTCTCTACATCCAATCCAACCTTACTGTTTAATCTCTATAGGAAAGACCAAAAAAAAAATAAAATGTTGGGATTACTATTACCTATTCTTGCTGATAGTTTTGTCCAAAAGCGATACTCTTTTAATAAAAAATATTTGTTTTTGAATGTGTTTTATCTATATATACTAAACGTGGAAGCCATCTTGGTGTCTACCTATACTAATTACGAACTTTCAAGTGTAGGGCGCGTTCAGCGGAATCGCCCATTTTCGCCGACATTTGCTATCGAGTAGCTGCAAAATTGGGCTTTTCGATATTACTTTTGACGCTCGAATTGAAAAAAGGACACAATTCCGCGTGGACTGCGCGATATTTTGTAAATTAAATGCGTCAATTTTGAAAAAAAAATCACGTTTTTGCACCTCTTCGGGTGAAGGCGAACCTCGAGAAAATGTCACGTGACGTCTAGAAATTCCGACAAGCGGATCGATGAACGTCAAAAATTTACATTTTTTATCCGTTCCTGCCGACCTTATAAAAGCCGCTCGCTCTCATGTCTTACGATAAGATCCCTCTAAATACCCTTCGCAAAGAGTTTTGAGCAAAAAAACGGCCTTAAAAACAATTTTCGATCCAAAAAATCGATTTTTGTCGACCCGTGTTTTGCTGCTATTACCACAGTAACGTCAAACCCGAAACGCCCCCTGCCGGACATTCGTAACAACAGTAACAGATAGCAGATAACCTAAAATGTATCCTAAAATGTCCATATTGCGAATGTGGACAGGTGGGAAGCTTTAACCACATATTTCTAGAATGCCCAATAACTAAAGTCGAAAATTTTGAGATATATACACAGAGCTAGTAGTACTACTATTTAGAAATAAAATCTCATCAAATTCTACCAACTCTTTCTATTTTTGTCCAACATTTGTCTTGGGTCGATGCACTGTGTGACGTACTGGATCGTTTTTTGTGATAATCTGACAACCGGAAGTGGCAAATGTTACATGTTTTTGCTAAGGGAATCAACGGATTTTGACCAAAGTGATACCAGCTAATCTTCCAGAGACGCTCCACAGTTAACTTAGTTTGGTTAGTCTGCAGAACGGAAAAGACGAATTTGAGACTCATCCATGGTTTGCAGAGCATTCAGTGTGACAACGGCGTGCAAGTCGCCTTCCATTGTTTTTGTTAAGTCTACTGTGGTCACCATGCCCTGCCGTAAAACCGTGAAACCGGATGGTAACACTGTACCATGTGACTCATGGAAGTCATGGCGTAAGAAAATACCAATACCCAGAGTACAGTCATCAAGAATATATATTAAAACGTTCCTCTTATATAAATAAGTTATATTGCCATTAATACTGTCATCTTATAAGAAATAAATACGGAAAACTACCTAATACCCTTGAGGACAAGACGTACTGTACAATAACACACTGTATAATAATGACGTAACGGTTGAACAGATTCCTGCAACCACTGTTCAACCGTAGACATTAACACCTTGTACAGTAATTGCCTTTCATCCGAAGTACTGGATTTCTTGTTTTATTTTTTGCTACAGTTAAACAACTTAACGCCATCTTGCGTTCTTCCACGGTACTCGTCCGTACTCAAGCCCCGATGATCAACTGTTACCAGTCGTTATGGACCTTCGCCAATAGTATAAAACACCAGGGGGCGTGCTAATACGGTTTCGTGAATTTGAACAAAAACGACCATTACAATTTGCAAAACTAAAAACTAAACTGGATTTTGCTGGTTCTTACATCAGCCAATTAAAAACAAATTCTTTGACATCCTCATTTAGCTAATATTAAGCTTGATATTATTATTAATATATTGAAGAATTCGTTTAAGTTCGCAGACAGAACGAGAATTCGCTTCAATGGTCTGTCTGCCCACGTTGTGAAATGCCTCTGTAGATAAATAAACAACCAACAACAATGGGCGGCCCCCAATCGAGAAAAATGACGGACGCCGCTGGTACGGGCAGGGCCGGTCTGGTCCAGACGAGGATTCAGCGTCTGCATATTGTACCGTTAAATTTATTGCCAATGATTACAGCCCATGATGCGTGTGTGTGTGCCAGACGGGTTATGTTAAGAATAATCCATATTACACAGAGGGAAAGTATTAAGTTTTCTTGTTTTAAGTATGAAGGAACTGCTTGAAAGGAATTACGTCTGTTTTAAGCGATACGTACGTATTTAAGCGATACGTACGTATACTTTTGGGTCAAGGAACTGTTTGTTCGTTGAAGCATGTATATTTTTCACCCAATTGATGTAAAACGAACGTCTTACTCTTTTTATATGTAGAAGAATAACATTTTCTTCGTCAGAGAACATAAACATACTAAAGTCTTAAACCGGAAGCATAACTAGCCGTTGAAATATCTACATATATTGAAATCCTTATTACAATAAAACATTATTTTGGATGGCAAAAATATCCACTATATACGCAAGAACCATTTTTCTTGATATTCAAGAATATAGTTCTTTCTCTCTGTGTAGGATATTCCACTACAATCCTGGTTTTCCTCATAATCCTTGTAAGTCACCCATGAAATAAAACACTTATACATAGAGGTAAACAAACATTATATGAACATTGAATATCGTCGAAGTTATATAGCGGTGATATGTGGCAAAAGACGCGAGAAACTGTTAGCGCCATCTGTAAAGTAATTGCACAACTTTCTATGTATCTCTCAGAGTAAAAATCTTGGGTCAAGAATCTGTTTGTTTGTTGAAGCATGTATATTTTTCACCCAATTGATGTAAAACGAACGTCTTACTCTTTTTATATGTAGAAGAATAACATTTTCTTCGTCAGAGAACATAAACATACTAAAGTCTTAAACCGGAAGAATAACTAGCCGTTGAAATATCTACATATATTGAAATCCTTATTACAATAAAACATTATTTTGGATGGCAAAAATATCCACTATATACGCAAGAACCATTTTTCTTGATATCCAAGAATAGAGTTCTTTCTCTCTGTGTAGGATATTCCACTACAATCCTGGGTTTCCTCATAATCCTTGTAAGTCACCCATGAAATAAAACACTTATGCATAGATGTAAACAAACATTATACGAACACTGAATATCGTCGAAGTTATATAGCGGTGATATGTGGCAAAAGACGCGAGAAAATGTTAACGCCATCTGTAAAGTAATAGCACAAGTTTCTATGTATCTCTCAGAGTAAGAATCTTGGGTCAAGAATCTGTTTGTTCGTTGAAGCATGTATATTTTTCACCCAACAAAATATTGTTGTTGTTGTAAAACGAAAGTCTTACTCTTTTCATATATAGAACTAGAAGAATAACATTTTCTTCGTCAGAGCAAATTATACTCAACAAAAACATACTAAACTCTTAAACCGGAAGGATAACTATCCGTTGAAATAACTACATATATTGAAATCCTTATTACAATAAAACATTATTTTGGATGGCAAAAATATCCACTATATACGCAAGAACCATTTTTCTTGATATCCAAGAATAGAGTTCTTTCTCTCTGTGTAGGATATTCCACAACAATCCTGGTTTTCCTCATAATCCTTGTAAATCACCCATGAAATAAAACACTTATGCATAGAGGTAAACAAACATTATATGAACACTGAATATCGTCGAAGTTATATAGCGGTGATATGTGGCAAAAGACGCGAGAAACTGTTAACGCCATCTGTAAAGTAATAGCACAAGTTTCTATGTATCTCTCAGAGTAAGAATCTTGGGTCAAGAAACTGTTTGTTCGTCGAAGCATAACTTTTTCTTCGTCAGAGAAAAATATACTTAAACATACTAAATACTTAAACCGTAAGAATAAGTAAGAGCTGAAACAACTATATTGCAGATCTCTTCAGTTAACAGTCTTAATAACAAGTAACAAATCTTAAGAACAAGTAACAAGTCTTAAGAACAAGTAACATCTAATTCTAAGGCGAAACGGTGCATTCCCTGACATTATTAAACTAAATGACGGTAATTTACGATATCAAAACAGACATCGGAGCAGAAACATCTTGGGAACTTCAACCTCTCGGGCCACATTACGATGATTATAATCAACATGGGGCACGTAGTAGCGAAATAATGATGCACCGTATGTAATGTACTTTTCCAAAGCACGTTTTATAAAACGTTTATTGCTTAGATTAATAGTTTGCAGTGAGTACGTGTCCTACTACAGATTTTCTACTACACGCAGAGAGAACTCTATTCTTGGATATCAAGAAAAATTATTCTTGTGTATATAGTGTAGCATGAAGAGGATTTTTTTACTATCCAAATAATCTACCTATACTAATTACGAACTTTCAAGTGTAGGGCGCGTTCAGCGGAATCGCCCATTTTCGCCGACATTTGCGATCGAGTAGCTGCATAATTGGGCTTTTCGATATTACTTTTGACGCTCGAATTGAAAAAAGGACACAATTCCGCGTGGACTGCGCGATATTTTGTAAATTAAAAGCGTCAATTTTGAAAAAAATCACGTTTTTGCACCTCTTTGGGTGAAGGCGAACCTCGAGAAAATGTCACGTGACGTCTAGAAATTCCGACAAGCGGATCGATGAACGTCAAAAATTTACATTTTTTATCCGTTCCTGCCGACCTTATAAAAGCCGCTCGCTCTCATATCTTACGATAAGATCCCTCTAAATACCCTTCGCAAAGAGTTTTGAGCAAAAAAGCAGCCTTAAAAACAATTTTCGATCCAAAAAATCGATTTTTGTCGACCCGTGTTTTGCTGCTATTACCACAGTAACGTCAAACCCGAAACGCCCCCTGCCGGACATTCGTAACAACAGTAACAGATAGCAGATAACCTAAAATGTATCCTAAAATGTCCATATTGCGAATGTGGACAGGTGGGAAGCCTTAACCACATATTTCTAGAATGCCCAATAACTAAAATCGAAAATTTTGACATATACACAGAGCTATTATTTTATTCTAAATAAGAATTTCAATATATGTATTTATTTCAACGGCTAGTTATTCTTCTACATATAAAAAGAGTAAGACGTTCGTTTTACATCAGTTGGGTGAAAAATATACATGCTTCGACGAACAAACAGTTTCTTGACCCAAAAGTATACGTACGTATCGCTTAAAACAGACGTAATTCTTTTCAAGCAGTTCCTTCATACTTAAAACAAGAAAACGTAACACTTGGAACATCAAGAAAATCATATTCTTACTCAGAGAAACAAGTGATATTCTCCACTCAAAGATATTCGTGTTGTATCGAATAAATGTTTCCCTCTGTGTAGAAAGTTCGATCGAACACACCATAACCGACATGGATAAGTAAGTTTCTCAAACGCCATAGAAAAATGCGTTTAAAATGTGGGCACATAATTTCATAGGAATTCAAGACAATTACCAGCGCACTGACAACACAGGCGTGCCAACGTTAAATCGCCTATCCACTGTCAGTCACGCACCTAAGTACAAGAAGGCAATGATTTTATTATTATTATTAGTATTATTAACTAGCTCTGTGTATATGTCAAAATTTTCGATTTTAGTTATTGGACATTTTAGAAATATGTGGTTAAGGCTTCCCACCTGTCCACATTCGCAATATGGACATTTTAGGATACATTTTAGGTTATCTGCTATCTGTTACTGTTGTTACGAATGTCCGGCAGGGGGCGTTTCGGGTTTGACGTTACTATGGTAATAGCAGCAAAACACGGGCCGACAAAAATCGATTTTTTGGATCGAAAATTGTTTTTAAGGCCGTTTTTTTGCTTAAAACTCTTTGCGAAGGGTATTTAGAGGGATCTTATCGTAAGACATGAGAGCGAGCGGCTTTTATAAGGTCGACAGGAACGGATAAAAAATGTAAATTTTTGACGTTCATCGATCCGCTTGTCGGAATTTCTAGACGTCACGTGACATTTTCTCGAGGTTCGCCTTCACCCGAAGAGGTGCAAAAACGTGATTTTTTTTCAAAATTGACGCATTTAATTTACAAAATATCGCGCAGTCCACGCGGAATTGTGTCCTTTTTTCAATTCGAGCGTCAAAAGTAATATCGAAAAGCCCAATTTTGCAGCTACTCGATCGCAAATGTCGGCCAAAATGGGCGATTCCGTTGAACGCGCCCTACACTTGAAAGTTCGTAATTAGTATAGGTAGATAGACAAGAAGAAGAATTATGAAGAAATCTGACGTTCCACAGTGGTAGATTTCTTAAACTGTCAATAATTTCATCAATTTCACCCAAGCTCTTCTTAACTGTTAATTTTTTCTTTAATAATAATAATAATAATAATAATAAAGTGGGACGTATTAATTATCGATTCTGACAGGTGATTTGCATTGTAACTGTACCGCCGAAACCGATTTATTGCAAGGCAACAATTAGTACAATAGAATGTAAAATTCTCCTCGATCGATCTGTCAAAGAGGTGTTACTTTTTCACGCCAGACGGCGCTCGCCCCGCCGGTTTCGTTCCAAATCGCAGCCGGAACAGTTTATAGATTAAATAATTAACATAGCGGTATATATTTTATTATATGGACGCCCGAAATAACAATAATGAACGCCGTAATCTGTTAATAGCCAATAAGGAAGTTGTAAGGCTATTCTGATCTGTTTTATGTGCGCTGTTATTTACGACGAGATTAGAACTTTAATTACAAATGCACGAACACAATATTTAGGCATGCACTGTTACAGTACTCGTAAGAACAATATTTTGTAGAGTAGTGTTGTTAAAAATTGAGATTAGACATCAACATATCTACCTATACTAATTACGAACTTTCAAGTGTAAGGCGCGTTCAGCGGAATCGCCCATTTTCGCCGACATTTGCGATCGAGTAGCTGAAAATTGGGCTTTTCGATATTACTTTTGACGCTCGAATTGAAAAAAGGACACAATTCCGCGCGGACTGCGCGATATATTGTAAATTAAATGCGTCAATTTTGAAAAAAAATCACGTTTTTGCACCTCTTCGGGTGAAGGCGAACCTCGAGAAAATGTCACGTGACGTCTAGAAATTCCGACAAGCGGATCGATGAACGTCAAAAATTTACATTTTTTATCCGTTCCTGCCGACCTTATAAAAGCCGCTCGCTCTCATGTCTTACGATAAGATCCCTCTAAATACCCTTCGCAAAGAGTTTTGAGCAAAAAAAACGGCCTTAAAAACAATTTTCGATCCAAAAAATCGATTTTTGTCGACCCGTGTTTTGCTGCTATTACCACAGTAACGTCAAACCCGAAACGCCCCCTGCCGGACATTCGTAACAACAGTAACAGATAGCAGATAACCTAAAATGTATCCTAAAATGTCCATATTGCGAATGTGGACAGGTGGGAAGCCTTAACCACATATTTCTAGAATGCCCAATAACTAAAATCGAAAAATTTGACTTATACACAGAGCTAGTGAGATACTTATTCACCAAACTGTGTCAAAGTCATAATAATTGCTGTTTATATATTCCAGCATGCCTTATCGAATAAAATACGACTTCCGCATGTATAATATTAAATATTAATACGCGACAAGCCGAGAAATGCAAATCTGCAACGCCTATCTTGTATATCGTATCGCTATCCATAATTTACGTTGATAAATCCACTCACATATATCTGGCACAAATTCTAAACGTAAATGGGAATCGCGCTGTCAAATCTAAACAAATCCCATACAGACCCGGACATGTTTAGTACAATTTATGACAATTTATTAGTAAACAAAATTTCTCGATCGCTCCTTTTCTGGCAACAAATCTTTCACTTTATCCTAATAACCACTTTGGTTCCATCGTTTATCACCATCTTTAAGCTCTGATGTCGGTTATTAGTACTTGAAATGTATACAAACACGCTTTGAGCCTTTTGCGGAAGGCTATTTTTGTGCCCTCAGTTTCAAGAAGTGTGCCAAGCGAGGCAATTAAATGTTTACTGGTTCGAAAAACATGTGGTGCACTATGCGTTTGCTCTGACATAAGGAAGTCGTCACATATGGCCAACTGTGCACTGTCAAAAACATATAAACACGCTTAAAAGGCCATGTTGCTCGCAAACATGAAATGAAACTAAAATAAGCGAAATTTAACTGTCTGGAAACAATGTCCGTCAAAAATCGTACTCGTCAATCGGTGAAAATGAATGACGGTATAAAAATTCTTTCTATGCAAGTACCGGAAAAGTACAACAGCGTTTAAAAGAACGGACACCGCCATTTGTATCGTTTTACACACGATTAACCGCGCTCAAACTGTAACGGAAAGAGTGCCACTCGTACATCCGCCTATTCCACAATAAATCGACACAAAAGGACCGATATATGAGGAAGAATGAAATAATCACGTATTACGGAGTTATCCTATGACTTCCTTGCAATTTCCAACCTAAGATTTCGATTTTATTCGATGAAAACCGTAAAAAATAAAATTATAACCTCACTTTTTTCGAACTGTCAAATTTGACGTTTGGATTTTTTGTGTAAGTAGATTTTTTCCCGTAGTTTAAAACAAAGAATTTATGTAATAACAATTCTACCAGTTGCATTGTCATTATGATTAATGAAGTTAGCTACAGAATGCGTATACCTAGATGGCGGTTTTATCTACCTATACTAATTGCGAACTTTCAAGTGTAGGGCGCGTTCAGCGGAATCGCCCATTTTGGCCGACATTTGCGATCGAGTAGCTGCAAAATTGGGCTTTTCGATATTACTTTTGACGCTCGAATTGAAAAAAGGACACAATTCCGCGTGGACTGCGCGATATTTTGTAAATTAAATGCGTCAATTTTGAAAAAAAAATCACGTTTTTGCACCTCTTCGGGTGAAGGCGAACCTCGAGAAAATGTCACGTGACGTCTAGAAATTCCGACAAGCGGATCGATGAACGTCAAAAATTTACATTTTTTATCCGTTCCTGCCGACCTTATAAAAGCCGCTCGCTCTCATGTCTTACGATAAGATCCCTCTAAATACCCTTCGCAAAGAGTTTTGAGCAAAAAAACGGCCTTAAAAACAATTTTCGATCCAAAAAATCGATTTTTGTCGACCCGTGTTTTGCTGCTATTACCACAGTAACGTCAAACCCGAAACGCCCCCTGCCGGACATTCGTAACAACAGTAACAGATAGCAGATAACCTAAAATGTATCCTAAAATGTCCATATTGCTAATGTGGACAGGTGGGAAGCCTTAACCACGTATTTCTAGAATGCCCAATAACTAAAATCGAAAATTTTGACTTATACACAGAGCTAGTCAATTACTATGCTAAAGACACGATGTGAAATATTATCAATTAATTTTGTAATTTCTTGTTGGCGACCTTAATTGACGTTGAGATATTGTGTCTTTGTTAGATCTCTTGCCGATGGATAATGCTAAGGTAGTTGTTGCTGTTGAGTAATGTGGGATATTTATGAATGTGTTATTGAGGAAATGGTATATAAGTGCTGGTTAATTGCGAATTACATTACTAATCGATTGGTCTCTAACCTAAATGCAAATTAGTTAAGCGTATAATAAGTCTTTAGTACCGGATATATTGGTTTAGAGAAATTACTAGATAAAACTACATATTAAAGATTATAAATTATTGAACCGCAAGCAAATCTTTGATAATTTTTGTAATCTTTGACAGATTCTTATGATTTTTTCAACAAATTAAGTCAAAATGAGTTGTAATATCACTATATAATAATCGTAGGTCACTTTACAACAAATATTCTGTCTGGAATAGGAAACCTGCCAACTAATCAACAACACCCACTCATATAACTACGCAATTAAACGAATAAATATTTCATCACGTTTTCAAATGAAGTTTAGAATATTCATCGAGAATTTATGGTGTAGGTAGTTTACATCGCGTCCAATTTATAATAAAAACGTTCAAATGACTTCTCTTACTCACAATAATTCATTATGAACGTTATCGTAGGTGTTCCAATGAATTTGTATTAGGTACAATATTATCCCAAAAACCAAATACAAAAATGTCAAACTTACAGTTAAATTTGACAGTTAAACGTCAAATTTTGACGTTTGACGAAAAAGTAAGGTTATAATTATAACAGTTTTAGTAAAATTTAAACAAAAAACAACAAACTTTCAAAATATTGAGGTTATAATTTCGTCAATCTTTGACAGTTCGAAAAAAGTAAGGTTATCTACGTTTTGGTAAAATTTAACATCACGCTATGAAATTTCGAAACATAGACGTTATATTTTCGATTTCAAATAAATTTATTGAACATTTTTGTACATTATTTCCAAAAAACTTAAACGTCATCCTTGACAGTTCGAAAAAAGTGAGGTTATAATTTCGTTTTTCCACTGTCGGTGAACCTTATTAAGGTGACTTTTTGCACAATAGAAAACCAACTTCATGCTGGTTGATTTCCAACGTCGACTCTCCCTGACCGCTGTCATTTTTTCGTGACTTTCAAACCGCAAAATTACACCGAAATCGGCGGTTAAGTTTCCGTAGGAATGCGCTGAGTCGGCGAGCGGGCAAAAAGCGGAAAAGAAGCGGAAAATTAGTGAAAGTTCTCCTCCGTTTGCTGCAGCATTTTCGTGTTAATGCGCTATGGTCATGTAGAAGCATGTTTATCGTGAAGAAATAAACGAGATAAATGTTAAATGATCCGAGGAGTTGACTGTTTCGTTTATAAATACCGGATAAAGTGAACTTGGCATTCGATCATGACATTGCTACAGGGAGAAGTTGGCAATGATTCGGTTTCATTGACCAGCAGCGCACTGTGCGGTGACATTTCGTATTATTTATACTCCGAGCAAAAAAAGATATTGACAAATTTAAATCAGCAATAACTTTTGCAATCCTTGATGGATTTTGATGATTCTTTCAGTAAATTATAGAGAAATTCTTCGAAATTTTACCTCGATGTTGTAATTTTGACTATAATTATTTCTACAACTCGTTTTATTGGTGTAACTTACACCATGTTTTGGTAAGCGATGACCAATATTTCATAAATTATCTGTGCAGATGGCGTTAGTGTCCCCTACGGATAAATATCGATTTTTTTTGTCCCAATTCCCATTGACAGATAGGAAACTCTTTCGCTCTAGAGTTTTTATGCGACACTTTAATGTCACCGACTTGATTGAGTGACGGAGAATTTAGAAAGCCGCGGATAATAAAATGTAACGCGACAATTTGACAGATCGATATCGGTCGGTAATAGAGATTTCTTTTCGCCGCCCGATGTGGATAATGGAAGAAATTCACGCTCTTTTCTAGACCGACTTCCAGACGGTTCATTATGAGGGACAGGATAATTGATTTTTTTCTGCCAGTCGGTCAATCCTTTCTGTCACCATATAAATCCGATTCAGTTCAGTTTATTAGACGATCCTGATAGGTTTATATATCCGCAATTCCGCGGGATGTATAAACTTTATGTCTCACTGACGAATAATGACAAGTTTATTACTTTATGCCAAACATCTATTTCATGCTCTTGGTACATAAAATAACTATTATGTGATTTCGACGAAACAAAATTTGTGAAACGTCAAATTTTGACATTTCGAAAAAATTGAGGTTATAATTTCGCTTTTCATCGAATTTACTGAATAGTTTTAGCTGATAAAACATTCTGATAAAATTTAAACGTCAAACTTTGACAGTTCTTCAAAAGTGGTTTGGTTTTTAACAAATTTAGCGAATAGTTTTAGCAGTTAAGATTGATTTACAAGAAATTGAAATCAATGTAAAATTAAAACGTCAAACTTTGACAGTTCGAAAAAATTGAGGTTATAACTTCGGTTTTCAAAGAATTTAATGCTTAGTTTTATATGATAACATGGTTTTTGAAAATTAAAACGTTCCGGTAAAACTAAAACGTCAAACTTTGACAGTTCGATAAAACTGAGGTTATAATTTCGCTTTTCAATGAATTTAGTGAATAGTTTTAGCTGATAAAAGGTTCTGATAAAATTTAAACGTCAAACTTTGACAGTTCTTCAAAAGTGGTTTGGTTTTTAACAAATTTAGCGAATAGTTTTAGCAGTTAAGATTGATTTAAAAGAAATTGAAATCAATGTAAAATTAAAACGTCAAACTTTGACAGTTCGAAAAATTTGAGGTTATAACTTCGGTTTTCAAAGAATTTAATGCTTAGTTTTATATGATAACATGGTTTTTGAAAATTAAAACGTTCCGGTAAAACTAAAACGTCAAACTTTGACAGTTCGATAAAACTGAGGTTATAATTTCGCTTTTCAATGAATTTAGTGAATAGTTTTAGCTGATAAAAGGTTCTGATAAAATTTAAACGTCAAACTTTGACAGTTCTTCAAAAGTGGTTTGGGTTTTAACAAATTTAGCGAATAGTTTTAGCAGTTAAGATTGATTTACAAGAAATTGAAATCAATGTAAAATTAAAACGTCAAACTTTGACAGTTCGAAAAAATTGAGGTTATAACTTCGGTTTTCAAAGAATTTAATGCTTAGTTTTATATGATAACATGGTTTTTGAAAATTAAAACGTTCCGGTAAAACTAAAACGTCAAACTTTGACAGTTCTTCAAAAGTGGTTTGGGTTTTAACAAATTTAGCGAATAGTTTTAGCAGTTAAGATTGATTTACAAGAAATTGAAATCAATGTAAAATTAAAACGTCAAACTTTGACAGTTCGAAAAAATTGAGGTTATAACTTCGGTTTTCAAAGAATTTAATGCTTAGTTTTATATGATAACATGGTTTTTGAAAATTAAAACGTTCCGGTAAAACTAAAACGTCAAACTTTGACAGTTCTTCAAAAGTGGTTTGGGTTTTAACAAATTTAGCGAATAGTTTTAGCAGTTAAGATTGATTTACAAGAAATTGAAATCAATGTAAAATTAAAACGTCAAACTTTGACAGTTCGAAAAAATTGAGGTTATAACTTCGGTTTTCAAAGAATTTAATGCTTAGTTTTATATGATAACATGGTTTTTGAAAATTAAAACGTTCCGATAAAACTAAAACGTCAAACTTTGACAGTTCGATAAAACTGAGGTTATAATTTCGCTTTTCGACGAATTTAGTGAATAATTTTAGCTGATAAAACGTTCTGATAAAATTTAAACGTCAAACTTTGACAGTTCTTCAAAAGTGGTTTGGTTTTTAACAAATTTAGCGAATAGTTTTAGCAGTTAAGATTGATTTACAAGAAATTGAAATCAATGTAAAATTAAAACGTCAAACTTTGACAGTTCGAAAAAATTGAGGTTATAACTTCGGTTTTCAAAGAATTTAATGCTTAGTTTTATATGATAACATGGTTTTTGAAAATTAAAACGTTCCGATAAAACTAAAACGTCAAACTTTGACAGTTCGATAAAACTGAGGTTATAATTTCGCTTTTCGACGAATTTAGTGAATAATTTTAGCTGATAAAACGTTCTGATAAAATTTAAACGTCAAACTTTGACAGTTCTTCAAAAGTGGTTTGGTTTTTAACAAATTTAGCGAATAGTTTTAGCAGTTAAGATTGATTTACAAGAAATTGAAACCAATGTAAAATTAAAACGTCAAACTTTGACAGTTCGAAAAAATTGAGGTTATAACTTCGGTTTTCAAAGAATTTAATGCTTAGTTTTATATGATAACATGGTTTTTGAAAATTAAAACGTTCCGATAAAACTAAAACGTCAAACTTTGACAGTTCGATAAAACTGAGGTTATAATTTCGCTTTTCGACGAATTTAGTGAATAGTTTTAGCTGATAAAACGTTCTGATAAAATTTAAACGTCAAACTTTGACAGTTCTTCAAAAGTGGTTTGGTTTTTAACAAATTTAGCGAATAGTTTTAGCAGTTAAGATTGATTTACAAGAAATTGAAATCAATGTAAAATTAAAACGTCAAACTTTGACAGTTCGAAAAAATTGAGGTTATAACTTCGGTTTTCAAGGAATTTCGTGTATAGTTTTATGTGACAACATGGTTTTTGAAAATTAAAACGTTCCGGTAAAACTAAAACGTTAAACTTTGACAGTTTGATAAAACTGAGGTTATAATTTCGCTTTTCGAGGAATTTAGTGAATAGTTTTAGCTGATAAAACGTTCTGATAAAATTTAAACGTCAAACTTTGACAGTTCTTCAAAAGTGGTTTGGTTTTTAACAAATTTAGCGAATAGTTTTAGCAGTTAAGATTGATTTACAAGAAATTGAAATCAATGTAAAATTAAAACGTCAAACTTTGACAGTTCGAAAAAATTGAGGTTATAACTTCGGTTTTCAAAGAATTTAATGCTTAGTTTTATATGATAACATGGTTTTTGAAAATTAAAACGTTCCGATAAAACTAAAACGTCAAACTTTGACAGTTCGATAAAACTGAGGTTATAATTTCGCTTTTCGACGAATTTAGTGAATAGTTTTAGCTGATAAAACGTTCTGATAAAATTTAAACGTCAAACTTTGACAGTTCTTCAAAAGTGGTTTGGTTTTTAACAAATTTAGCGAATAGTTTTAGCAGTTAAGATTGATTTACAAGAAATTGAAATCAATGTAAAATTAAAACGTCAAACTTTGACAGTTCGAAAAAATTGAGGTTATAACTTCGGTTTTCAAAGAATTTAATGCTTAGTTTTATATGATAACATGGTTTTTGAAAATTAAAACGTTCCGATAAAACTAAAACGTCAAACTTTGACAGTTCGATAAAACTGAGGTTATAATTTCGCTTTTCGACGAATTTAGTGAATAGTTTTAGCTGATAAAACGTTCTGATAAAATTTAAACGTCAAACTTTGACAGTTCTTCAAAAGTGGTTTGGTTTTTAACAAATTTAGCGAATAGTTTTAGCAGTTAAGATTGATTTACAAGAAATTGAAATCAATGTAAAATTAAAACGTCAAACTTTGACAGTTCGAAAAAATTGAGGTTATAACTTCGGTTTTCAAGGAATTTCGTGTATAGTTTTATGTGACAACATGGTTTTTGAAAATTAAAACGTTCCGGTAAAACTAAAACGTTAAACTTTGACAGTTTGATAAAACTGAGGTTATAATTTCGCTTTTCGAGGAATTTAGTGAATAGTTTTAGCTGATAAAACGTTCTGATAAAATTTAAACGTCAAACTTTGACAGTTCTTCAAAAGTGGTTTGGTTTTTAACAAATTTAGCGAATAGTTTTAGCAGTTAAGATTGATTTACAAGAAATTGAAATCAATGTAAAATTAAAACGTCAAACTTTGACAGTTCGAAAAAATTGAGGTTATAACTTCGGTTTTCAAAGAATTTAATGCTTAGTTTTATATGATAACATGGTTTTTGAAAATTAAAACGTTCCGATAAAACTAAAACGTCAAACTTTGACAGTTCGATAAAACTGAGGTTATAATTTCGCTTTTCGACGAATTTAGTGAATAATTTTAGCTGATAAAACGTTCTGATAAAATTTAAACGTCAAACTTTGACAGTTCTTCAAAAGTGGTTTGGTTTTTAACAAATTTAGCGAATAGTTTTAGCAGTTAAGATTGATTTACAAGAAATTGAAACCAATGTAAAATTAAAACGTCAAACTTTGACAGTTCGAAAAAATTGAGGTTATAACTTCGGTTTTCAAAGAATTTAATGCTTAGTTTTATATGATAACATGGTTTTTGAAAATTAAAACGTTCCGATAAAACTAAAACGTCAAACTTTGACAGTTCGATAAAACTGAGGTTATAATTTCGCTTTTCGACGAATTTAGTGAATAGTTTTAGCTGATAAAACGTTCTGATAAAATTTAAACGTCAAACTTTGACAGTTCTTCAAAAGTGGTTTGGTTTTTAACAAATTTAGCGAATAGTTTTAGCAGTTAAGATTGATTTACAAGAAATTGAAATCAATGTAAAATTAAAACGTCAAACTTTGACAGTTCGAAAAAATTGAGGTTATAACTTCGGTTTTCAAGGAATTTCGTGTATAGTTTTATGTGACAACATGGTTTTTGAAAATTAAAACGTTCCGGTAAAACTAAAACGTTAAACTTTGACAGTTTGATAAAACTGAGGTTATAATTTCGCTTTTCGAGGAATTTAGTGAATAGTTTTAGCTGATAAAACGTTCTGATAAAATTTAAACGTCAAACTTTGACAGTTCTTCAAAAGTGGTTTGGTTTTTAACAAATTTAGCGAATAGTTTTAGCAGTTAAGATTGATTTACAAGAAATTGAAATCAATGTAAAATTAAAACGTCAAACTTTGACAGTTCGAAAAAATTGAGGTTATAACTTCGGTTTTCAAAGAATTTAATGCTTAGTTTTATATGATAACATGGTTTTTGAAAATTAAAACGTTCCGATAAAACTAAAACGTCAAACTTTGACAGTTCGATAAAACTGAGGTTATAATTTCGCTTTTCGACGAATTTAGTGAATAGTTTTAGCTGATAAAACGTTCTGATAAAATTTAAACGTCAAACTTTGACAGTTCTTCAAAAGTGGTTTGGTTTTTAACAAATTTAGCGAATAGTTTTAGCAGTTAAGATTGATTTACAAGAAATTGAAATCAATGTAAAATTAAAACGTCAAACTTTGACAGTTCGAAAAAATTGAGGTTATAACTTCGGTTTTCAAAGAATTTAATGCTTAGTTTTATATGATAACATGGTTTTTGAAAATTAAAACGTTCCGATAAAACTAAAACGTCAAACTTTGACAGTTCGATAAAACTGAGGTTATAATTTCGCTTTTCGACGAATTTAGTGAATAGTTTTAGCTGATAAAACGTTCTGATAAAATTTAAACGTCAAACTTTGACAGTTCTTCAAAAGTGGTTTGGTTTTTAACAAATTTAGCGAATAGTTTTAGCAGTTAAGATTGATTTACAAGAAATTGAAATCAATGTAAAATTAAAACGTCAAACTTTGACAGTTCGAAAAAATTGAGGTTATAACTTCGGTTTTCAAGGAATTTCGTGTATAGTTTTATGTGACAACATGGTTTTTGAAAATTAAAACGTTCCGGTAAAACTAAAACGTTAAACTTTGACAGTTTGATAAAACTGAGGTTATAATTTCGCTTTTCGAGGAATTTAGTGAATAGTTTTAGCTGATAAAACGTTCTGATAAAATTTAAACGTCAAACTTTGACAGTTCTTCAAAAGTGGTTTGGTTTTTAACAAATTTAGCGAATAGTTTTAGCAGTTAAGATTGATTTACAAGAAATTGAAATCAATGTAAAATTAAAACGTCAAACTTTGACAGTTCGAAAAAATTGAGGTTATAACTTCGGTTTTCAAAGAATTTAATGCTTAGTCTTATATGATAACATGGTTTTTGAAAATTAAAACGTTCCGGTAAAATTAAAACGTCAAACTTTGACAGTTCGATAAAACTGAGGTTATAATTTCGCTTTTCATCGAATTTACTGAATAGTTTTAGCTGATAAAACATTCTGATAAAATTTAAACGTCAAACTTTGACAGTTCTTCAAAAGTGGTTTGGTTTTTAACAAATTTAGCGAATAGTTTTAGCAGTTAAGATTGATTTACAAGAAATTGAAATCAATGTAAAATTAAAACGTCAAACTTTGACAGTTCGAAAAATTCGATATTTGTGACTGAATTCTAGATGTTAAATTGTCGGAATTCAGAAATATTGCACATCCAAACTGATAATTTTTTGATTCACGCAACAATGACAAAATATCACCAACGATAACATAATATTACAATTTAAATTACTTCCTAAACATTCCAAATTGACAGTCATTAAAATAATCGAACTCATTTCATACCGTTTATCGAGGAATTCTATAAATTTGCAAATGAGCGGAAATTGCGCATGTTATACCTTTGGAAAGCGATCTAAAACAGCATTTACAGTAAGAAATTGCCTGAAATTGAATTCTAGCAATTAGTTAAAGTGCATAGACTTCATTATTAGTTGAGACGAGTAACACTTTCGAGTTTTATGTATGCAAATGGACGATTTGTTTTCTGCTGTTAATTGAGGTGTGAATTATTAAATTATAATTATATAGGTAATAATTATACATGGTATAACAAGTAGAACATTAAATATGATCATACACAAATAAAAAATATCTAAACCCCCATAATTTCGTTAGCGCATGTTAGTGCCCTAATCAATACTCTGTTCTCAAATTTCACCATCCACAACACAATAATTCAAGTAAAATTTACCAACAAAAATCCTCTTTACACATACAGATTTCAATCTTAAAAACTCTATACCAAAATTTCATTCAAAACTGCAAAGATAACCTAAAATTTGACACTTACCTCTTTTTGCTGTAGCCGACTTTGTCTAGCTCGATGTGTCTGTATGCAGCGTAGGTGGCCATGATCACTAAATAGAACTCGGTGAACTTTTACGAGAAAAATGAAGACTTTTTCAGTTATATCTCGGGAGATTAGATAGGCTGTGCAAGGTGTGCGTTCAGGAAAAATCTATACTCGGCGCTCTAGTCCTGCTCACTGCGATCTGTACAGCTGACTGTCGGGCCGGCGACCTCAGCGTGCCTTTTATAGCCTGCCGGTGTGCAGTCGTCTGTGCATGCGAGCTTTTTTTCAAGGCGTACGCACACCTCATGCATCATTGTGGAGAGTTTCCCTGATTTTCATGGGTTTTGGATCGTGTATTATTGCGTGTTTTAGGTAGATTACCTAATATTTTGATTGTGGTTGTTTTTTTGGGGTGTGGGGTGAAATTAGGTGCGGTTGAAGTGACGATCATTTTGGTGATTCGACAATATTGATTACCGGAGCAAATTTATGAACACAAATATATTGACAAACATTTTTCAAAAGTTTATAACTACAAAAATAGACAAAGCGACAAAATTGAGGTTATGAATTTGGTTTGCAAGGTGTTTAGTGAACAATTTTAGGCGATGAAACATTGTGGTAAAATTAAAATGTCAAAATTTGACAGATTTGTATGAAAAATGAGGTTAGAGATTCGTTTTCGAGGAATTTAGATTAGTTGTAGGTGATAAAACGTTGTCAAATTGAAACGTCAAACTTTGACAGTTTGACAAAAGTGGGGTTATAAATTTGCTTTCCAACGAATTTACTGAAGAATTTTAGGTGATAAAACGTTCTGGTAAAATTTTGACGTTTCAATTTTACTTTGACAGTTCTAACAAAGTGGTTTGATTTTTAACAAATGTAGTGATTAGCTTTGGTGATAATTTTTTGTAAAATTGAAACGTCAAAGTCTGACAGTTTGAAAAAATTGGGGTTATAACTTCAGATTTCGAGACATAATAGAGATTAGTTTTAGGCGATAAAACTGTAAAATTGAAACGTCAAACTTTGACAGTTTGACAGAAGTAGGGTTATAATTTGGCTTTCCAACGAATTTACTGAATAGTTTTAGGCGATAAAAGGTTCTGGTAAAATTGAAACGTCAAACTTTGACAGTTCTTAAAAACTGGTTTGATTTTTAACAATTTTCTGATTATTCTTAACAATTTACTGATTATTTTTAACAATTTTGTAATTAGTTTTGGTGATAAACGTTTTTGGTAAAATTAAAACGTCAAACTTTGAGAATTAAAAAAAATGAGGTTATAACTTTAACGGTTTTTAAGAAATTTAGTGAATAGTTTTAACTGACAAAACGTTGTCCTATTGAAACGTTAAACTTTGACAATTTGACAAAAGTGGGGTTATAATTTTGCTTTCCAACGAATTTACTGAATAGTTTTAGGTGATAAAAGGTTCTGATAAAATTTTGACGTTTCAATTTTACTTTGACAGTTCTAACAAAGTGGTTTGATTTTTAACAAATGTAGTGATTAGTTTTGGTGATATTTTTTTTGTAACATTGAAACGTCAAAGTCTGACAGTTTGAAAAAATTGGGGTTATAACTTCAGATTTCGAGACATAATAGAGATTAGTTTTAGGTGATAAAACTGTAAAATTGAAACGTCAAACTTTGACAGTTTGACAAAAGTGGGGTTATAAATTTGCTTTCCAACGAATTGACTGAAGAGTTTTAGGTGATAAAACGTTCTGGTAAAATTTTGACGTTTCAATTTTACTTTGACAGTTCTAACAAAGTGGTTTGATTTTTAACAAATGTAGTGATTAGTTTTGGTGATAATTTTTTGTAAAATTGAAACGTCAAAGTCTGACAGTTTGAAAAAAATTGGGTTATAACTTCGGATTTCGAGACATAATAGAGATTAGTTTTAGGTGATAAAACTGTAAAATTGGAACGTCAAACTTTGACAGTTTGACAGAAGTAGGGTTATAATTTTGCTTTCCAACGAATTTACTGAATAGTTTTAGGTGATAAAAGGTTCTGGTAAAATTGAAACGTCAAACTTTGACAGTTCTTAAAAACTGGTTTGATTTTTAACAATTTTCTGATTATTCTTAATAATTTACTGATTATTTTTAACAATTTTGTAATTAGTTTTGGTGATAAACGTTTTTGGTAAAATTAAAACGTCAAACTTTGACAGTTAAAAAAATGAGGTTATAACTTCGTTTTTTAAGGAATTTAGTGAATAGTTTTAACTGACAAAACGTTGTCCTATTGAAACGTTAAACTTCGACAATTTGACAAAAGTGGGGTAATAAATTTGCTTTCCAGCGAATTTACTGAAGAGTTTTAGGTGATAAAACGTTCTGGTAAAATTTTGACGTTTAAATTTTACTTTGACAGTTCTAACAAAGTGGTTTGATTTTTTTAACAAATGTAGTGATTAGTTTTGGTGATAATTTTTTGTAAAATTGAAACGTCAAAGTCTGACAGTTCGAAAAAATTGGGGTTATAACTTCAGATTTCGAGACATAATAGAGATTAGTTTTAGGCGATAAAACTGTAAAATTGAAACGTCAAACTTTGACAGTTTGACAGAAGTAGGGTTATAATTTTGCTTTCCAACGAATTTACTGAATAGTTTTAGGTGATAAAAGGTTCTGGTAAAATTGAAACGTCAAACTTTGACAGTTCTTAAAAACTGGTTTGATTTTTAACAATTTTCTGATTATTCTTAACAATTTACTGATAATTTTTAACAATTTTGTAATTAGTTTTGGTGATAAACGTTTTTGGTAAAATTAAAACGTCAAACTTTGAGAGTTAAAAAAATGAGGTTATAACTTTAACGGTTTTTAAGGAATTTAGTGAATAGTTTTAACTGACAAAACGTTGTCCTATTGAAACGTTAAACTTTGACAATTTAACAAAAGTGGGGTAATAAATTTGCTTTCCAGCGAATTTACTGAAGAGTTTTAGGTGATAAAACGTTCTGGTAAAATTTTGACGTTTCAATTTTACTTTGACAGTTCTAACAAAGTGGTTTGATTTTTAACAAATGTAGTGATTAGTGGTGATAATTTTTAGTTAGATGTGGTGATAATTTTTTGTAAAATTGAAACGTCAAAGTCTGACAGTTCGAAAAAAAATGGGGTTATAACTTCGGATTTCGAGACATAATAGAGATTACTTTTAGGTGATAAAACTGTAAAATTGAAACGTCAAACTTTGACAGTTTGACAGAAGTAGGATTATAATTTAGCTTTGCAATAAAATCACGTTTTAGGTGATAAAACATTCTGATAAAATTGAAACGTCAAACTTTGGCAGATCGAGAAAATTGAGGTTATAAACATCAAACTTTGACAATTTCACACAGTTTTGTTGTGATTAGACAATATTCATTGCTGGAGCAATTTTTGATCTGCCATAACTTTTGTAATCTCTGATGAATTTTGATTAGTTCTTCGGCAAACTATAACCAAAATCTTCAAAATTTGACCTATCTGTTTTAATTCCAAAAATAATCATTCTAAACCTCATTTTATCTTCCCCATCATCCACCACGTTCCATCTCCAATCATCATCGGATCAGTAAAGATACCATCTTTATTGCTGCGTCAACCTTACATACTGATTACAATAAAACATCCTCTTCATGCAACAACTCAATTACCGTTCCATAAAAAAGAAACCGTCTCTCCCATAAAATAAACATGAGATATTTACGTAGATATATGTAAGTAGTCATGTATATACCTATGTGTAGTCGACCACCGCTGCTTGTTGTAAATCATCTGAATGTCTACGTACATTACACCACTTAGGAGAGCGAGTCATGGACCCATCATTACTCGCAGGCAGACCCTGGAATAGTAATAATTCTGTTTTGGTCGATTGAGTACAGGTATTGGTTGCTATGTGGATGCAACATCGCGATTTGGTTTGAAAAAATTAGCAGTAATCGTCTATAGATGCATTATTAACAACGTACTGTAAGAAGAAGACCTTTACATAGTCTTGCGTCAACAAAAACATCGAGATATTTTCGGTTTAATTAACAACACAACAGACTTATCAGAGCATACTCCCCGATTTCAATAAATAATATATTTTGTTCAACAGGGTCTAAATTTCCGCACGAGTTGTCTTATAATGCAGTTGGGCATCAGCAGTAACATAAAATCCCACAAGTTAGAACTTTCAAGAGCCAATTACATTTCAAATGCAGATACCCGAATCGGAAACGATTATTACACTCAAGATTATTATCTGGTATGAAAATTATGCCGTCCATCGGATCGCGTCTTACCAGCGAAACCAATATTTCTTCTATCTGGTTAGCAGGAAAGTAGCAAGCAAGGAATAAGTCGATTCGACACGGTTTGTAGTTTATACCGCAGCAATTTTAATCGCGTCTTTATGGTTGCGTTCGATTTTGAACAACCGACTAGAACAGTTCTTCTCGTTTCTTTTCTTCATTCTGTTCGGTCGCTGTGTTTGCAGTGAATGTAATAATCGATAATAAGAAGTATACGAAGTTTCAGAAGCAGCTTCTTATACAGAAGAAGGCAACAAGCAGTACAGAGCAGTATTCTCAAGATATTTAATAATTTAATATTTTAATATAATAATTTACTCATAATTTTTAACAAAAATAAAGGTTATAACTTTGGATTTCAAGGAATTTAGTGATTAGTTTTAACTGTCAAAACGTTGTCAAATTGAAACGTCAAACTTTGACAGTTTGACAAAAGTGGGGTTATAATTTTACTTTCCGACGAATTTACTGAATAGTTTTTAGGTGATAAAAAGTTCTGGTAAAATTGAAACGTCAAACTTTGACAGTTGTTAAAAAGCGTTTTGATTTTGAACAATTTACTGATTGTTTTTAACAATTTTGTGACTAGTTTTGGTGGTAAAAGTTTCTGGTAAAATTAAAACGTCAAACTCTTACAGTTCGAAAAATTGAGGTTATAACTTCGGTTTTCAAGGAATTTAGTGATTAGTTTTAGGGGATAAAACGTTGTCAAATTGAAATGTTAAACTTTGATAAAATTGGGGTTATAATTTTGCTTTCCAACGAATTTACTGAATATTTTTAGGCGATAAAATATTCTGGTAAAATTGAAACGTCAAACTTTGACAGTTCGAAAAAATTGAGGTTATAACTTCGGATTTCGAGACTACAGACTAGTTGTAGGTGATAAAACTGTAAAATTGAAACGTCAAACTTTGACAGTTCGACAGTAGTGGGGTATAATTTAGTTTTGCAGCAAAATCCCTGAAACATTTTAGGACTTTAGGTTATAAAATATTCTGGTAAAATTGAAACGTCAAACTTTGACAGTTCGAAATATTGAGGTTATAACTTCGGATTTCGAGACTACAGACTAGTTTTAGGTGATAAAACTGTAAAATTGAAACGTCAAACTTTGACAGTTCGAAAAAATTGAGGTTATAACTTCGGATTTCGAGACTACAGACTAGTTTTAGGTGATAAAACTGTAAAATTGAAACGTCAAACTTTGACAGTTCGAAAAAATTGAGGTTATAACTTCGGATTTCGAGACTACAGACTAGTTTTAGGTGATAAAACTGTAAAATTGAAACGTCAAACTTTGACAGTTCGAAAAAATTGAGGTTATAACTTCGGATTTCGAGACTACAAACTAGTTTTAGGTGATAAAACTGTAAAATTGAAACGTCAAACTTTGACAGTTCGAAAAAATTGAGGTTATAACTTCGGATTTCGAGACTACAGACTAGTTTTAGGTGATAAAACTGTAAAATTGGAATGTCAAACTTTGACAGTTCGAAAAAATTGAGGTTATAACTTCGGATTTCGAGACTACAGACTAGTTTTAGGTGATAAAACTGTAAAATTGAAACGTCAAACTTTGATAGTTCGAAAAAATTGGGGTTATAATTTCGGATTTCGAGACTACAGATTACTTTTAGGTGATAAAACCGTAAAACTGAAACGTCAAACTTTGACAGTTCGAAAAAATTGAGGTTATAACTTCGGATTTCGAGACTACAGACTAGTTTTAGGTGATAAAACTGTAAAATTGAAACGTCAAATTTTGACAGTTCGACAGAAGTGGGGTATAATTTAGTTTTGCTGCAAAATCACTGAAACATTTTAGGACTTTAGGTTATAAAATATTCTGGTAAAATTAAAACGTCAAACTTTGACAGTTGGAAAAAATTTTAGGACTTTAGGTTATAAAATATTCTGGTAAAATTGAAACGTCAAACTTTGACAGTTCGACAGAAGTGGGGTATAATTTAGTTTTGCAGCAAAATCACTGAAACATTTTAGGACTTTAGGTTATAAAATATTCTGGTAAAATTAAAACGTCAAACTTTGACAGTTCGAAAAAATTTTAGGACTTTAGGTTATAAAATATTCTGGTAAAATTGAAACGTCAAACTTTGACAGTTCGAAAAAATTGAGGTTATAACTTCGGATTTCGAGACTACAGACTAGTTTTAGGTGATAAAACTGTAAAATTGAAACGTCAAACTTTGACAGTTCGAAAAAATTGAGGTTATAACTTCGGATTTCGAGACTACAGACTAGTTTTAGGTGATAAAACGGTAAAATTGAAACGTCAAACTTTGACAGTTCGACAAAAGCGAGGTTATAATTTAGTTTTGCAACAAAATCACTGAAACGTTTTAGCTGATGGGTGGCTTTTTATTGATTCATCAAAATACAGCTTGAAAGCAGTACTTCTGCGTATTCTTTGAATTTGTACAATTTCTTAACTGATTTTGTTGCAGTCCTTTTAACTAATTAAAGATTAAACACCCCGTAGAAGAAATATCGAAACCGGAAGGCGCGAACTTCCATATGTTTCCTCCGCAGAAGTGGGCACATAATTTATGAACCAGTTCTTCGTCTTCAATTGTTGTACGCGCGATTTTTATTGTAATTGGTTCAGGTCAGTGCTTCCAGGTCTCTCACTTCTTCGCGCATTTCTTCGTCTGCTCGATGCAGACGGGGCCCACACTTCCAAACCATCCCATCACCGAACGTATATGTTTAGTTCTAGACAGACTCCGAACGAGCGAGCCTGACCATCGCTCACTTTGAAAGTACACACCTCAGCGTGTTCTGCAAGCCAAGGCATCAACTTCTTTGTTTCTAACTGCATCCACCATGCAAGTATGAAGATAGGTGAACACTTCAAATTACTCAGAATTGCAAGCGGTCTCGGGAGTCCGTATACTTAGTGGTTAAAGTGTTTACCGAATAGTAATTGCCTGTGTATGTTGCTGAATAACAGTACCACTATATTCCAGCTTCTTTACGCAACAGCGGTCGTCTGCAAATTGATTTTAACTCAAACTGTATGTGTATACTCATGGAAGAAGGTTTTACAGCTTATTTTACCTCAAGAACCAAGAAACAATTACACGAACTACACTTAATAATAACAGCTATTATCACAGGCAAGATGAGAGCGAACTTGCAGCTGAAAAAATCGAGTTTATGTCCTGGACTCTCAAAATTATTGCTACCAGAATTGCGGAGAATTTGATTTTTTTCGATTTTCGTTACGACATGCCACCCCAAATTTCTTACAATATTTTTTCCGCAGATTATGGATTGTCTTCTCTAGACACCGTTTCCCAATTGATAAGCTTATAAACTAGTTTACCCATTCAAAAAAAGAAATCTCGATTGAGGATTGCATCGAAATATAATGACATTTCTTCACGAGCTGCTCCATTTTCCGCGTCACGCGATAAACAACGAAATAACGACCATTTCCAATGGACGATTCGTCACGGATATATAGAGCGATTATTTCATCGACTGGTTCACATAAACTTCATACAAAGTCTGACCGTTTGGCAACCGTATACGGGCGCCTCTCTGGTAGCATTTCTATGACATATAGAGTACAAAATCCAATCAATTTCCGCGGTTATGGTGCATTGTTTGCAAAAGTTCCCTCGTCGCAATCGCGAACAGGAACGGTGAAAACACAATTTTCCCCAATGCGGAAAAATAACGATGATTTCAACGCAATTATACCACGCTATGATGTTCCTTCTACAGTTGGAATTATGATTTGTTTCTAATGCAACAATGGAAATGTTAGTGAGGTTATGCAAGATTATCATAAAAGTAGGAAAGCCTAGAGGTAAAGGTAATAATGCGGTCATAATTGTTGATTATGGTTGATCATCTTCGTAGACAATTGCTTGTGTGATTACAGGAAAGATTTTTATGCGTATTTCAAACTTATAAACCCAGTAGAAGCATGGTTATTTATCGTTTATTGCGTTCACCTTTCAACCAATCAACTTGACGATTTATTTCATACAAAATTCCGCTGAAGAGAATGCTAATAATATAATTAATGGTTAATTTAATGGTTTTACTAGTGTGCTATTCGCTGCTGGTTCCTAACAGCATAGTGTGAACCGTCAGCACTGATGTTTTACCAATTGGCTACTGAGTTTAGCAGCAGCTAGCCCACCAGCGCTTGTTTAACTTTTACAGCAACCAGCATGGATGTTAACTCAGGAAATTATGTACTTTTGAAATGTGTTTTATAAATATTATGGCGAGGTAATATTCTCCCAATGTATAAAGAGGTTTGAGTGTCAACTCTGACTAAAGAGAGCAGATAATTTCGAGCCTAAGTAGGTAATAACAGCATTATTTGAGATGAAATTGTCCATAATGCAACATCCTAAGAACGACTGCACTTCATGGTAAAATATAATTACTTTCCCTATCCTCTAAGCCCATGCATATATCAAACGTGCAACATGTTTACTTATAATTAAACGAAACTGACAGATTTTCTATTTATAATCGCTATGTAGGTAACAGAACCGCCTCAAATGAAAGAACGATGAAAAGTGTTTAGAAAATCTTCACTCGGCATCAGCCACGTCGTGGTGCAGATGTTCATTTCCTCTCATCTTCGCGCATTCTACACATGTTACGCCTGCATTCTCCGCATGCATAGATCCCTAATGGAAAACCACTAAAGATTGATAGAGATAATACCTCATTAGATAGATTAATCTTTCGATCGGTAATTTTTCCGGTAAACCCAGGTAAACTGTGCTCTCGCATACGGCTAAAATCACGATTTCGAATCAATTACACATTGCTAGACGATGAAATGACCGCTAATTGCCTAGGCTATCTCTTCTGGGCCGATTGGTTTCCTTTCAAAGTAAGCGATCACGTATCTTGAGCTTAGACACGATATGATTGATTTTCGCGCAGATTATGGTGATATCGATCATTCTATGGGTAAAGTATACGTTAGGTTTTAACCAATGAACCTCATAGGTTCATTGATTCATTGGTTATTACCTCTACATGATGAGAGAAGTCTTGATAGATGGCCAAGTTCAACTAGTTGAGAGTCACCAAAACCTTCAGTAATTATAATATTTTAATAATTTTAATCCACAAGTTGCTTTCAATAAGTAGATATAACATGGGTAAAAAAATTCTCTGCAACTTCCAAGGTCTAGCCGGAAGTTAAATATCTCCCGAAATAATTTAGATACACAACTGCTGCTTTTACTCATGTAATCTACAATGTTTCCTGTATAATATACGTAAAAATCAACAATGTATCTCGACTCGTAAAGAAGTTATTGGAGACTAAAAAATAGAAAAACATATATTGTAAAATGAAATATATAACTGACCTATTCGGTTCTCCTCTAACAATAATGTTATTTCAGACCATACAATATAATATTATTATGCTAGGAAACAATTTTAGGAAAGGTATTGAATATTGTATTATGCGTTTACAAAAATGTACGCAGGCACAGCCACATCTGGCATGGTCGAAGTCGAACCAGCGAACAAAAAATTGGTTTCGTGCAACGTATAGGCCGAGTGGAAAGATCTTAGAGAAAAGATCATAGATTTAAGACCAAAATGTAGGATGTTTAGCACATTGACAAAAGAATCATAAAAGATTCACAAGTATGTACCAAAATAAGAGATCAATTGTCACCAAACTAACAATAATTATACCTGAGTATCTAATAAACAATACAAAGACAGCAGAAGTAAAAAAAACCACAAAAGATCTTAGAGAAAAGACCATAGATTTAAGACCAAAATGTACGAAGTTTAGCACATTGACAAAACTTCATAAAAGATTCATAAGTACCAAAATAAGAGATTAATTGTCACCAAACTAACAATAATTATACCTGAGTATCTAATAAACAATACAAAGACAGCAGAAGTAAAAAAACACAAAAGATCTTAGAGAAAAGACCATAGATTTAAGACCAAAATGTACGAAGTTTAGCACATTGACAAAACTTCATAAAAGATTCAAAGTACCAAAATAAGAGATCAATTGTCACCAAACTAACAATAATTATACCTGAGTATCTAATAAACAATACAAAGACAGCAGAAGTAAAAAAAAACACAAAAGATCTTAGAGAAAAGACCACAGATTTAAGACCAAAATGTACGAAGTTTAGCACATTGACAAAACTTCATAAAAGATTCATAAGTACCAAAATAAGAGATCAATTGTCACCAAACTAACAATAATTATACCTGAGTATCTAATACATAATACAAAGACAGCAGAAGTAATAAAACACCAAAGATCTTAGAGAAAAGACCATAGATTTAAGACCAAAATGTACGAAGTTTAGCACATTGACAAAACTTCATAAAAGATTCACAAGTACCAAAATAAGAGATCAATTGTCAGCAAACTAACAATAATTATACCTGAGTATCTAATAAACAATACAAAGGCAGCAGAAGTAAAAAAAAACCACAAAAGATCTTAGAGAAAAGACCATAGATTTAAGACCAAAATGTAGGAAGTTTAGCACATTGACAAAAGAATCATAAAAAATTCACAAGTACCAAAATAAGAGATCAATTGTCAGCAAACTAACAATAATTATACCTGAGTATCTAATAAACAATACAAAGGCAGCAGAAGTAAAAAAAACACAAAAGATCTTAGAGAAAAGACCATAGATTTAAGACCAAAATGTACGAAGTTTAGCACATTGACAAAACTTCATAAAAGATTTATAAGTACCAAAATAAGAGATCAATTGTCACCAAACTAACAATAATTATACCTGAATATCTAATACATAATACAAAGACAGCAGAAGTAATAAAACACCAAAGATCTTAGAGAAAAGACCATAGATTTAAGACCAAAATGTACGAAGTCTAGCACATTGACAAAACTTCATAAAAGATTCATAAGTACCAAAATAAGAGATCAATTGTCACCAAACTAACAATAATTATACCTGAGTATCTAATACATAATACAAAGACACCAGAAGTAATAAAACACCAAAGATCTTAGAGAAAAGACCATAGATTTAAGACCAAAATGTACGAAGTTTAGCACATTGACAAAACTTCATAAAAGATTCATAAGTACCAAAATAAGAGATCCATTGTCACCAAACTAACAATAATTATACCTGAGTATCTAATAAACAATACAATGGCAGCAGAAGTAAAAAAACACAAATGATCTTAGAGAAAAGACCATAGTATTTTACCCATGAAAAAAGCACTTACAAACGACGACTAGGACATGTTTTTGTCTCTCAAGCCAGCAGACGATAGAAAATAAGATATTTTCGAACAAGCCAAAAATCTTTGCTCTAGTATACGTTTGTAAAGATTTTCAAACAACAAACAATGATAGCTTCAGATTTCTGAAGAACTTGTGTAAAATTTTGAGTCTGGTGAGAGGAGCAAAAGATTTTCCATCATCAATGGAATTCTTTCTTATAATTACAGCTCTGAATTCAATATTTTTAATATTATTTTTCTTGACTCATAAATTGACAAATAAATTGAACTATGTATCATCTTTATTTCTAGAGTACATAATTGCTAATGAGACGTGTTTGTCCATCTCAAAATGGAGCAGACCATTGAAAGAAACGTAACAGCTTATAAAGTGAATTCCACTGTCAAGTCTGCAATGTAATTATTAACAACGTGGTTCTACCTATTCAGGATTTATTTTTTTTTCTCACGTTTTTCAGCTTGTACGTTGTAAACAATAATTACGTGGTAATGCATTTTTTTTTCAGGACATGTGGATACCATTTCAACACTTATCTTATAATTAAACTCTTCTAATTTATATTGTAGCACACCGCAAAGTAGGTATATATATATCTCTTTTATAGTTCTTAATTGCAAAGCAGTACGTCTTTACTTCTACAGATATCTAATCATCTCATACCTAGTTATGACATTTGTATTTACATTTGTAAGTATGTACTTTCAGAATAAGTCTTAGAAACTACAAATTCTGAAAACTAATTGAATCTGACCTGATATAAACAGAAACATATTGATTTACAAATCGAATTTGTCCAATGACAGATTGAAATATATTTAAGGTAAATAATTCGTTGCAATAGATGCCTCATACATGTATAATAAAGTATGAATTGAAGATGTATAAGCGTACTTTCGTATATGGCATTCCGTTGTTTTTATTAAATATGTATGTATGTAGGATATGTCTGTAATGGAACATGTTTTCTCTTTGAAAATTCTTTAGATCTTTTCACACACACTCACATACACGTGGTCGTTCTTGGATCTAGGTTTTGATTATCACTTTGCATGACCCTCACTATCACTATTTACCTCAAATCGCCTACTTTTAAACATCATTTAAAATGTGTGTGGTGTTCTCTTCTGTCTGTTTTGAGCATACTACATGCCTTAACAATAAATATAATAAAAAATACCTCTGCTATACATTGCAATACATTCACAGACGTTCAAACAACACACTAATTTAATTGATTTTTCTCGGTACGCCATATCTGATTGCATCTTTGTTTACTAATCAAAACACAATCTAGACGAAAACACGATTAATTATTAACACGCGAAACAGATGAAAGAAATAGCGAGGTAGATTTCTTCGTTTGGCCTTTGATTGTATCCAAGTTGTAAAGAAGGTAGATATGACAGCTCTTTTACTAGTCTGCTTATTCAAGAGGCTCCTTGCACTTTCTATACAGATTTTCCACGACGAAATGCGTATTATCCAGAGCTTTATGATTACCCACTTTCACTCGATTTTTATTATTTCTTCTTTGGTTATTTGTATGACATCTTTGGATGTTTTTAGGTCTGGTGTGGCGTTGAGCCACACTTTGTATTTGTAGCAGTGCAATAAGCAAGTTTTGACTCACATAAAAATGTAGTATAGTAAACGAAAGTAAAAAGTTTGATACAAGAAAAGAAATCAGACAGAAATCCTGACAAATCAGGATATCCACAGCATCCAGTCATAATTACCACCCATCTATAACAACACAAAGTGAATAAGTGAAGCCAAAGCCAGCAGATGAGAGAGAGACTGAGCAAGCAAGCATTTTAGTATTTTATATCCAGGAAGGCAACAATTTTCGATTTTTCGAACGTACTCAAGTCATCGCCTTCCACTCTTCTATTACCATACAATTAAGCGGTAGCAGCACGTCCAGCAACCGTTATCGCATCAGCCCAGCACGGTAATTAGTTCTTTTGGGCCGTTTTTTGTACGCTTTGTTGGCGTTTGAAACGCAAATTACGCCGTTTATTTGCCTTGTTTACCCATTGGATCCGTGGAAGTCTGGATTTATCTATCACTATGCAAGTAGCGAACGTATAGAAAAGTGAAAATTGCATTATGGTCATGTTATAGGAGAGGATATGGCCAACCGTAATGGCTTCCTGATGCCAGCCCTAATTTGGTATGACGGCGGTAATAATGCGCATAAAGAGTTGGCTTCTGTTAGATTGGGTTTGATACATATGGATGTTTATAATTATTAAATTGACGCCTATGGTGTTGTTTGTGATTATTTCTTACTTTAATCCTTGAAATAAACACTTCCATGAAATAAACACTTATACATAGATATAAACAAACAATATACGAACACTCAATATCGTCGAACTTATATAGCGGTGATATGTCTGCAAAAGACGCGAGAAACTGTTAGCGCCATCTGGAAAGTAATTGCACAACTTTCTATGCATCTCTCAGAGTAAGAATCTTGGGTCAAGAAACTGTTTTTTCGTTGAAGCATATATTTTTCGTCCAACGAAATATTTTTGTGGCTGTAAGACGAACGTCTACGTTTTTTTTATAGAAGAATACCTTTTTCTTCGTCAGACAAAAATATACTTAAAATTTTTTTCTTTTTAAATTAATTCCTGTTTATATTGCTCACTGATTCCATTGAATAATCACTGACTGCTCATTTGACAGGTAAATAGGAACCTAATCATTGAATATAGACGATCAGATAATTTCCCACAGCATGTTTGTGGTTGAAAATTGAGACGTTGGACTCAATGAACAACTCAAGTCCTAGTACCCAACCAACTACCTATTCAGTAGTCAAGAATCGTACAAAAATGGCACTGATATAATCACCAATACTCTCGTTGCGTCCAAGATTGTCGCAGAAACCGCTTTCCCGCTGTTCTAATTTCTATCTAATTATCTAAATTAGATAGATAGTGCGTACTCAGTAACGATAAATGTATTTCTACTACTTGTAACTACTAAAGAGTTAAACAGTTTACGAAGAACAGTCGCATAAGAATTTAGAAAAGGATTCTAAACAACGAGTTTATATTCATTTAATTGTATGGCAGTTCTGCGTAGCGTATATATTTTCTAATGTGGCGACATCTATGTAGGTCTGAGAAATGTGGGCATTTTTTAACTGTGGCAAAAGAGCGTTTCTAACCTCAAATTCGCGGTCTATATGAACACAAAGCGGTCGCACTTGTAAATATTTAGCGAGGGGAGAGAAAGCTCATTGAGTTTCGTGCTCTTCTGAACTAGATTTTATAGCAATAATTCTCGAATTTTGTGCGGATAAGTCATGTTTTTCATCGGCTGTGCTACTGAGGTTTGCTGGTAGTAGCCACTAGAGGTACTTTTGTTGGTAAACAGCGTAATGTAACCACAAAATAGCCGCTGCTTGCTGTCGCTGCTAGCAACATCAACTTTCTGTCTAAGCAAAAAAATATCCAACATCCTTCCCAGCCGAGAAATCTGTCCAGGAAGATAGAAAGGATCTCATAGATCACAACACGATCGAAAGGTACAAATTAATTGGAAATTCATTTCCAGTAAACCGTCTCCAGGTTCCGATTGGTAGGTACGTACATTGTCGCGGCAAATCGTGGCGTTAACTTTCATAAAAGGCGCATTTATTTCCTCGCTCTCGTGATCGGCAAACATGCCACGTCGTTGTTCGTTGTTCGTCGCGTCGTAGAAACGCAAAATCGACCAATTTAGTGCTCATTATGCGGACTAATTTATGCTCGGATTGTAAGAGACGATGAAATATCGAGACGCTTTGCAATAGGACGAGAACCACCCTAATAATAACGACCTAGGAATATCAATGACACGCTTTAATGGTTCACGGTTCGATAGGCATCGTCTCACATTCACCGAGCCTATGTTTTCTGCGTACCAGAGATTCTAAAACAGTGATTTCCAAACTTATTTGGTCCACCAAAACTACGATATAAGCATAAAATAGATCTGAGGTAATGCAAGAAAAAGTTGGGAATCACTGCTTTGTTATAGGTAGAATCCGTAAGTGACTATTTATAGAGCAGTTTATGAATGTATAGATCTATACTATAGTCTATACTTCTATACTATCGTCTATAGTCTATACTATAGACCAGTGTTTCCCAACCTGTGGTCCACGGACCTCTGGGAGTCCGTTGGTCTATCCCAGGGGTCCGCGGATAAAACGCAACAGATAATAGACCTATGGAGTAGCAATACTACTCCACAAACTACTTGAACAAATTTAGCACCTACGAATGTCCAAACTCATCTACGTTATTAAAAATTTCCTCAAGAGGCTTAAGAAAGATTTTTAGACAAACACTAATCAAAGTTATCAAGCAAACTCAACTCTTTGAATGAAATATTGCACCAATGAATGTCCAAAGGGCTATACACCAGAAGAAATTTCCTCAACAGACTGAAGCAACCTTTTGGACAAACATCAATCAACAAATTTTGTACCTACGAGTGTCCAAACTCATCTAAGTCATTAAAAAATTCCTCAAGAGGCTGAAGGAAGCTTTTGGACAAACACCAATCAAACTTATCGGGAAAACTCAACTTTTTAAAGCAAATACTGCACCAATGAGGGGTTGTACACCAGAAGAAATTTCCTCAAGAGGCTGAAGCAACCTTTTGGACAAACATCAATCAACAAATTTTGCACCTACGAGTGTCCAAACTCATCTAAGTCATTAAAAAATTCCTCAAGAGTCTGAAGAAAGCTTTTGGACAAACACCAATCAAACTTATCGAGAAAACTCAATTTTTTAAAGCAAATACTGCACCAATGAGGGGTTGTACACCAGAAGAAATTTCCTCAAGAGGCTGAAGCAACCTTTTGGACAAACATCAATCAACAAATTTTGCACCTACGAGTGTCCAAACTCATCTAAGTCATTAAAAAATTCCTCAAGAGTCTGAAGGAAGCTTTTGGACAAACACCAATCAAACTTATCGAGAAAACTCAATTTTTTAAAGCAAATACTGCACCAATGAGGGGTTGTACACCAGAAGAAATTTCCTCAAGAGGCTGAAGCAATCTTTTGGACAAACACCAATCAACTTCCTCGGCAAATTTAGCACCTACGAGTGCCCAAACTCATCCAAGTCATTAAAAAATTCCTCAAGAGTCTGAAGGAAGCTTTTGGACAAACACCAATCAAACTTATCGAGAAAACTCAATTTTTTAAAGCAAATACTGCACCAATGAGGGGTTGTACACCAGAAGAAATTTCCTCAAGAGGCTGAAGCAATCTTTTGGACAAACACCAATCAACTTCCTCGGCAAATTTAGCACCTACGAGTGCCCAAACTCATCCAAGTCATTAAAAAATTCCTCAAGAGTCTGAAGGAAGCTTTTGGACAAACACCAATCAAACTTATCGAGAAAACTCAATTTTTTAAAGCAAATACTGCACCAATGAGGGGTTGTACACCAGAAGAAATTTCCTCAAGAGGCTGAAGCAATCTTTTGGACAAACACCAATCAACTTCCTCGGCAAATTTAGCACCTACGAGTGCCCAAACTCATACAAGTCATTAAAAAATTCCTCAAGAGTCTGAAGGAAGCTTTTGGACAAACACCAATCAAACTTATCGAGAAAACTCAATTTTTTAAAGCAAATACTGCACCAATGAGGGGTTGTACACCAGAAGAAATTTCCTCAAGAGGCTGAAGCAATCTTTTGGACAAACACCAATCAACTTCCTCGGCAAATTTAGCACCTACGAGTGCCCAAACTCATCCAAGTCATTAAAAAATTCCTCAAGAGTCTGAAGGAAGCTTTTGGCCAAACACCAATCAAACTTATCGAGAAAACTCAATTTTTTAAAGCAAATACTGCACCAATGAGGGGTTGTACACCAGAAGAAATTTCCTCAAGAGGCTGAAGCAATCTTTTGGACAAACACCAATCAACTTCCACGGCAAATTTAGCACCTACGAGTGCCCAAACTCATCCAAGTCATTAAAAAATTCCTCAAGAGTCTGAAGGAAGCTTTTGGACAAACACCAATCAAACTTATCGAGAAAACTCAATTTTTTAAAGCAAATACTGCACCAATGAGGGGTTGTACACCAGAAGAAATTTCCTCAAGAGGCTGAAGCAATCTTTTGGACAAACACCAATCAACTTCCTCGGCAAATTTAGCACCTACGAGTGCCCAAACTCATCCAAGTCATTAAAAAATTCCTCAAGAGTCTGAAGGAAGCTTTTGGACAAACACCAATCAAACTTATCGAGAAAACTCAATTTTTTAAAGCAAATACTGCACCAATGATGGGTTGTACACCAGAAGAAATTTCCTCAAGAGGCTGAAGCAATCTTTTGGACAAACACCAATCAACTTCCTCGGCAAATTTAGCAACTACGAGTGTCCAAACTCGTTCATATCATTAAATCAGCCTTCCCCAACTTTTTTCAAGGGCGGAAATAAAAGTTTTTTGGGGGACCGCGGACCATGGTAAGGTGGCGCTAGGGGTCCGTCCTTGAGAACGGTTGGGAAACACTGCTATAGACTATATAAGATAGCGAGACGTTGTCGTGTTTCTACAGGATGTTTTGTGCGAAATTGTCGTTGTCTTTATGTAATTTGTACAGATAGCAGACTAACAGGTCGTGAATGGAGCAAGATAACACCGTCGATGGTGTTTTTAGCCTTAGACATGGCTATAAGCGACACTTCGATCGACCTATTATAGCAGTGTGTATGATTCTAGCTATACCGATTATACCAAGAAGTACTACTTTTATTTACATACGAAATGTTTAGTTTAGATTTGTAGAACTTGCAGTAATTTTTTAACTTTAAATTTTTTCTTCCCATTGTGGTTTAGGGCTTTTTTTGAATGATCACATGCAATATTTTGATATTCGTCGCGAAAAAAGGATCAAATACAAATTTGAACTTTAACAACGTTTTTGTTTAGACAAATTTGGACAAATATACCCAAAATAACAAATTAGCTCCATATCAATTAACAAAAAAACTAAGACAACAATATATTGTTAATTAATTTAGGTGTTTCGAATTTATACCACAAGAAAATCATGTTCTCGACCGACAAATCGATAATACATTTTCGAATTAATCGTCACCCATTAAACAAACAATTATGTGGCATTTAACTGATCATATAACATCAACAAAACGACGACTCTCTAAATCTTTAAAACAAACAATCAACCAGCCATAAACCGGCCATAAAAAGCCATAACGAACGAAGTATGTTAATATACCAATCGAAGCCATCCTACTTAACATTTCACAGGAGGAGCAGAAGAGATTTTCTCGAATAAATAATCATGCCTTCCGCCAGATGGAGCTATATCGGTTTCCTCATTAGCATAAACGGTGGCAGACTCCTCAACCTATACTCGAATCAATCGCAAGAAGTAGCAGCAACCGTGGAGTGAGTGAGGTAATAGCTATCTCGTTTCTTCTGGATGTCTCTGGAGAGCTGTTATGGAAGAAACAAAGACAGAAAGAAAGAAATTACGACGAGGATGGTAAAAGTCTTTCGTACAAGCCTGATGATGAATTTTAAATGGGGTGTTTATTATGCGAGACGTAATCAAGTTGTGAACGCAGTTCATTAGCTTATGCAGAGTGCGTAGGCATTCTGCGAACTGGAAAGCGATATAAGATGGTTGGAAAAATGCACACCACGGGAATGATTTTACAGTTCTTCCTCGTCTTGGAATGTTAAAAGGATTGAGCAACAATTAATCAAGTCAAATCACTGCAATGTATCGCGTATTTTTGCTGAAAACCTGATTTTTTCTGATGAAAGTTACAATGAGGCAATGAGTCAGAAAGTAAAAATGCGTCCATTCGCTATACACTAAACATAAACACAACCAATAACTAACCACACAACAACACTAATCAAATTTTCAACACAATCTCGACAACAATCGAATCTTATTAACATCAACAATGAAATGGTAATAACATGACCGGCAATCTAGTTCAGAAAAAACGAAGTAGACAATTTCTAGCGCTCGGATGCTCCATATTTCCCTTTCCTCGGTCATTTCTTAATTACAGTACAAGAAATGCACATTAGCGAGTCTGTATAGAAATCGTGAAAGTATATATAGACTGTCAATAATAATGATGATGATAATGCTTGGAGAATATGTACGACAAAACCTTTCTCCGTCTCGGGGGAATTCTTGAACGTCCAGGGTTAGAAAGAATGCCTCCGAAAGCGCTCAAACGTGGAAATCGACCGAAAAAATGCGCGAGAACAATTAATTTACGATCAAAACAATTAATTTACGAGCAAGTATCACTGAAGTGTGTAAATGACTAAACTGCCTACGCAAGGTTTTGTATAAGTAAGAGGTAGATGTGGGATGGAATAAACTTGATGGTTTTACGATAGGTTCATGTTTTAAGATCTACATACATACACAGAAACATTTGGATGCACTTTTCGTTTATTTTTATAATAGGCATGTCCAATTTATCACATAATCTACAAGCTTGTTGCAATAAATAGGTCTAACATGGGTAAAAAAAGCTCTGAAACTTGAAAATGGTGTATCAGTGAGATTAGGTTGAGATCTAAAGTGTTATTAAACAGAACCAACGACAAAAAATCCATGTATTGAATTTCTATTTCAAGCTAGTTCTTTTCTTTTCACAGTTGCGATTACTTCTTGAAACTTGAGCTTGTGCTTTACGCTTTGCTGGAGACGTTATATTACCTTAAAGTCAAGGTTTCAAGTCCACAATTTTTAGCAAACATCTACATTGTCTACTGCCTCTAATTAAAGTAACTTAATGTGTGCCCTTTTGCGCCAAATAAGGTATCCAATAAGGTCAATAACTGTGTAAGGTCGTCGTGACATTTTTGTCATAGGTAACGGATCTTACTGTTATGAATATACGGGTACCGTAAAACGTGTTTGTTTTAATTATAATGGCGAATGTAAGAACGTTGTTTAGGGTCCACATGCACCCATGAATTATTCAACAGCAAAATTAGTACCTATACCTGTGATAATAAACACGTTCTTCGACCAAATGTATGCACAGCTGTTTTTGATGAGTACCTTCTTGTTAATTCAGTACTCTAGCTAGAAAATTCTCTATTTGATTTATGTTACTCAAAATAGTAAAGTCAAGATGGAAACATATCGGTATTATGAGGTGTCAATGACAACTTGAATCTGCACCTTTTGCCTACAGAAAATATTTGTTACTTTTGTTAAATCTACAATTTATTTTTTTTTCTGTAGTCAATAAAGATTATTACTATTATTTATTATTATTATTATTATATTTAAAGTCACTGGAAGAAGAGCTGGTATCAGTTTGGTCAAAATCAGTCATATGCCTAAGAAAATTACGATAATATAAACTAGATACAACAAAAAGACCTTTTAAAACAGCGCATAATTAATGCTTATTTTAAGTAATAAAACCCATCTAAATTAAGTTTATTTCAGTTGCCGTTGCAGCTCCATCTTCACATCAATTATTAACTGGTACCAGCCTACACTTTCTGACATTTTTGCTGCAGTTTTGAGCATGTTTTAAGCCGTAAATTTGATAGGCGTGTCGATGTGGAGAAACCGTCTATTAAAATGCAATGAGCTGCGGCAAAATTATTTCTACTTATTGTGAACCGTTTTCTCTAAATAATAATTACATTTTGCTAAATTAGAAATTAAATTGGCAATAATTTATGTGCTAAGACGACGATTTATTTATATTTATAAAGCGGCACGACTAATTACGGCTATATATTTTTGTAACTACCTTTAATGGTGTATACGCGAACCATGTAGGTTAGTGTCATTTTATGATGTCAACAACTAACTGCTAAACGTAGACTTTACAACGGCTAATTGGGTAATTAACGTGCGAAGGTACAAGTTAATTTTTCTCGCACCGAATGCGTGTCATCTTATTAGAAATTGAAAGTTAGTTATTAGTTTCTGCGCAGAGGGAAACATTTATTTGATACAACACGAATGTCTTTGAGTGAAGAATATCACTTGTTTCTATATCCACAGAATATGATTTTCTTGATGGTCCAAGTATTACGTTTTCTTGTTTTAAGTATAAAGAAACTACTTGAAAGGAATTACGTCTGTTTTAAGCGATACCTACGTATACTTTTGGGTCAAGAAACTATTCGTTGAAGAATGTATATTTTTCACCCAATTGATGTAAAACGAACGTCTTACTCTTTTTATATGTAGAAGAATAACATTTTCTTCGTCAGAGCAAAATATACTCAACATAAACTAGCCGTTAATTTAAGGATTATCAATAATTATCCGAAAAAAAATCACCAAAATCCATCAATTATTACAGAAGTTACTCGATATATAAACTTGTCCAGTTCATGCCCACACTGTGACGTAAACCACAGTCGTCAAAACCTTGTATAAACCAAAGAGACATCCTGAGAAAGTCATCAATCAGTCCAGTCGATGGTATCGATATTTCGTAGGCCAAGTGCCATTCGTAAATCCCAGCTACCTCTCATATGTCTTCACGCCGATCAAATAACAATTCATCAGCAGGGAATTCCATAAATACTGCCTTCTATCCAGACCAGATCTCGCAAGCTATAAGTATTGATTGTCGGCAATAAAGACGAGTTACGTCTATGGTACTGTGATATCAATATATCGTATAGAGTGGGATGGAAGTCGTCAATGAGTTCGACACAAATTAAAAGCTGTTCTAAAAGTTATTTTGTTAACAAAACTTTGATTAATGAAATGAATAAGTACATAAATGTCTTTTGTAAACAATTTTCTGTAAGTAACCGCGTACTCTGCATGTGAAGAACGAAGACTAACGTGTTAGATAGACATCTGACTATAACGGATTTGAGTTGGAAAGTGAGAGTTGCTGGCGTTCTTTGTGGCAATGTTTGCGTTGCTTGTTGTTGTTCCTGAAACATTGTTGTGGGCTCACGAGCTGAGAAGATGGGTGAGATACTGTGGAGTTGCGAAACGGACAACGCAGAACCAGCTCTGGATGAAGCTGTTTGTTGGAGGAAATGTTTGCATGGTAAATTCTAGGTACTGTTTAACAATTCAAATTAGTTATCACTGATAACTAGAGTGCGGATTCTAAGGAGTTAGTTTGGACTGTTTTACTGTAAGGAGCTTAAATGCCATAGGGGTCTCAACAAACTAGTGCTTTTTAACAACTTAGGGTAGTTCTCTGTGGTTTTAACTGTAGATTAAGTTTTAATCTTTGATGGAGAATGCACTTTTGAGCGTTGAGCGTTGTACAAGTGTCCTTAACGTCAAACGAGTAATTGTTTACAAACAAGAAGTTCTATACATAAGTCTGTTATAAAAACATTGTCTGGATTCTCTTTTTATATGACCAAACTTATGATTTTCTGTTGGTGTTAAGCTTCTTATCTACAAAATGATAGTAAATCTTTGATAATGTATTTAAATTTTGTGCATTTTGAGACCACTACACTTTAACATGATACGAAAAGTGTACGTCAACAATTTATGTAAGTAAAAGCATAGCGAATTTCTCTCCTTACATAAGAAACTGCAATAAAACAGACTCGATAAAAACTGTAATCCAATTAAATTCTAATTAAAATCTCATTGAAATTTAGATTGGACTGCTCTGGAGCCAACAAGATGGAAGTAAAAGCTTACTTATTTATTGAAGCATAAATAAAAAATAGCAACTTACAGCATGTTTTTTTTTTAAATAACTGTTGAAGCAGCAAGAACTGTTGCTAAAAGATTGCTATTGAAAATAAGCCCATCATATTTTCTTCGCTAGAAACAGAACGAAACAATTTCGTGGGATATTCCCGACGAAATTTCGTGCCTATCACCCAGAAGAGATGTATAACCATCCCAGGATGTCACCATTCTCAATCTTACGTTTCCACCATTGATACGCATCGCAAAAATACCACAGTAATTACCAATTAAACTCTGGCTGGATGGCGCATGATGTCGACCGGAGAATTTTCTAGCGGCAATAGTTCGTACTTTCACCGGTAGGGTGACCGGCGTTCGGTCAAAATTAAAACGGTCTCAGAACAATGGGCCTTCCTCTCGTCTTTCACTGAATTAACGACGTTTATTAGACTCATAAATTGGGCCTTTAACCTGACAGTTTAATGGACTCCAAGACTGGACAACAAGCTCCAGTCGATAGTGCTTATAATATACAGCTATGCGCGATATTTTGTTGTTGGTATACGGCGGCGGGAAAATTAGAGCACAACCTTCTTTGAGAATTGAACGGAGATAGTTTTAGTTTAGTAGAATTTGCGCGGAAGTTAATTTGAAATTTGTACTAGATTAGGTATAGCGGGCAATCGTGAAATAACAGTTCTGGACAAATGAGTGTTGGAAATGTCGGTAATTACGTGTATCCTGAAAACATACATTTCTGCAGACGTGCCAACGTTAAATAAGTTTGCCCGAATTTCATTTATAATACAAATAAGACATTATAAGAGGCATCTATTACCTGCTCTTGGCTCTTGGCTTTGCTCTGTCTGCTCTTGGAAAACGTCAAAGTTTTGTGACTCTCCCGATCTGATCTAGATCAATCTGATTCTCCCTTCCTAATCTACAAGAAGAGATGTATAAACACTTATTTTATAAAAAAAAACCATACAGATTAAACAAATCATACTTATCTACTGCAAATTACTTGCGAACACTATCATCATCATCACTCTATCACACTTAACTTCGGTTGACGATATTCCCTCAATACAGAATTCCCCATTTGAGGGTCCCATTTGATCAATCTGATTCTCCCTTCCTAATCTACAAGAAGAGATGTATAAACACTTATTTTATAAAAAAAAAACCATACAGTTTAAACAAATCATACTTATCTACGGCAAATTACTTGCGAACACTATCATCATCATCACTCTATCACACTTAACTTCGGTTGACGATATTCCCTCAATACAGAATTCCCCATTTGAGGGTCCCATTTGATCAATCTGATTCTCCCTTCCTAATCTACAAGAAGAGATGTATAAACACTTATTTTATAAAAAAAAACCATACAGATTAAACAAATCATACTTATCTACTGCAAATTACTTGCGAACACTATCATCATCATCACTCTATCACACTTAACTTCGGTTGACGATATTCCCTCAATACAGAATTCCCCATTTGAGGGTCCCATTTGATCAATCTGATTCTCCCTTCCTAATCTACAAGAAGAGATGTATAAACACTTATTTTATAAAAAAAAAACCATACAGTTTAAACAAATCATACTTATCTACTGCAAATTACTTGCGAACACTATCATCATCATCACTCTATCACACTTAACTTCGGTTGACGATATTCCCTCAATACAGAATTCCCCATTTGAGGGTCCCATTTGATCAATCTGATTCTCCCTTCCTAATCTACAAGAAGAGATGTATAAACACTTATTTTATAAAAAAAAAACCATACAGTTTAAACAAATCATACTTATCTACTGCAAATTACTTGCGAACACTATCATCATCATCACTCTATCACACTTAACTTCGGTTGACGATATTCCCTCAATACAGAATTCCCCATTTGAGGCTCCCATTTGATCAATCTGATTCTCCCTTCCTAATCTACAAGAAGAGATGTATAAACACTTATTTTATAAAAAAAAAACCATACAGATTAAACAAATCATACTTATCTACTGCAAATTACTTGCGAACACTATCATCATCATCACTCTATCACACTTAACTTCGGTTGACGATATTCCCTCAATACAGAATTCCCCATTTGAGGCTCCCATTTGATCAATCTGATTCTCCCTTCCTAATCTACAAGAAGAGATGTATAAACACTTATTTTATAAAAAAAACATACAGATTAAACTAATCATACTTATCTACTGCAAATTACTTGCGAACACTATCATCATCATCCCTCTATCACACTTAACTTCGGTTGACGATATTCCCTCAATACAGAATTCCCCATTTGAGGGTCGTAACAAAAACCGAAAAAAAACGACGCGTATATAAAAATTGCTTAGATCCTACCTTGGAGTGTCTTCTTGCCTCCATCGCTGGATGTCATCTTATGGGACCTACCTTGCACACGATGTCTTCGTCCTTGTAAGCTGCCTCTCCATCGGGGTCCTCCTCCACGTCACTTGTCCTCCATCCTCGCACATTTTTGGCTGCCATTGAACACTGCACTCGTAAGCTTAAGCGTGCACTACTAAGAAGTCTTTGGCACTACACTAAAAAAAAAAAATCGCGCACTAATAGATGTACAAGCCCCAAGAGTCATTTCACTGCATTACACTGTAATATGTTTAAAAAAAAATGTATTGTTTGCCATGAAAAATATTGTAGGTTGGCTACTATACACTGCTATAGTAAAATTTGACAATTAAGTTAGTTTTGTTGTTCTTTTCGTTGATTAAATTTTCTGATGATTCTGTTTGATGTTTTATATGTTAATTCCTAGAGGGTACAGCCAACATAATTTTAAAAAAGATTAGGTAAATCATTAGGGATAACAGACCTTTTTATTACAGAACATACTATATAATCAAAGAAATACAAATAGTCCCCAAAGCTGCGAAAAGTCGCATATTTAGTACAAAAAAGCTTCCGTACGATATCTATATAGGAATAGCGGATTATTCCACAAGCGCTGGTGGGCTGGCTGCTGCTAAACTCACTCGCCAACTGGTAAAACAGTGAGTGGTCACACTGTTAGCAGCCAGTAGCAAATAGCACGCAAGTAAAACAGCCTAGTGTGGCCATAGGATAACAGATGCGTTCCATCTGTGCAAGAAGTACTTAACTCCATCTATATTTCGATACAATCTTCCCAAGTCAAAGTGCTAATGTAGATGTCACTCCAATAGATTTTATAAGTCGTAATTACACAGATTATCCTGATAAATTTCGAACCAAATACCATCTCCAGAACGGTTCTAATAATTTCAAACTCTACCATATAATAATAGATACATCGTTTTTCTTTTGTGGTCGCGATTTAGCACGTCTATCTATAGCGTTCAGGTCGATACGGCCGCGCCATTGTCCGTTGACATTTCCGTTGCATAACGCGCGTTATTTTCGATTATTTCGGGTGCATCGCACCAACTTGACACACATACACTTCCTGGTGTCCGAAAATATCCAGCGACCCGCTGTCTGCCGAGATATTGGGCAATTTTACGAGACGAAATGGGTGAGGATGCGTTCGTTTTGTATATCTGGTTCGTTTTATGTGGGCACTTTCTATTTTAACGTAATAAATTTTAGTTTTAATCGATTATGCGCAGGTTTTATTGAAATTCTTTGGTATAATGACTCGGATAAACTTGTCATGATTATTAACGTTTTTACGATATGTTAGTCCTTAAAGTTTTATGTCACCAACAACATCCACGTTTTTGTTAAGACATAGGTTATTAAAAATGTCTTTACCTTTCTTTCTTCAAACCATATTCTTGTCTTATTCTTGGTTCTGATAACTATTTTACGACGAATTTAGAATCTGCGCAATGTCATTGTGAGAGCACAGCATAGCCATCAATAATTCTGCGTCTTATAATGAAACGACAATTGAATCAATGTCAAGGACAGGATGTTTATCAACCGAACAGCTACGTACAAAACTGATCTTTAGGTGGCGACGACAAGGCAAATCTATTGCGGATGCAATGGAATTTATGTCATTGCACGGTTAAGTGTTCACCAATAATAATTGCAACAACATATTTAAGCAATTTTCTCGGTACAGTTTTTGCCATCGACCTTGTTCGCTGTGGTACAGTAGCCGTTGAATGATCAACATTACAACAACAATAAGCAGGTCTATATTAAGAATGGAATATCATTCTTAATATAGACCTGCGTAGTAATAAGTAATATGTCATTATGCACAAGGGAAGGTAAAAAACTTTGACTAGTCACTCCAATTCAAGATACAAAGCGAAAAGGTGAAACAGAAACAATGTTGTTGCTATAGCAGTAGCAATTACTGTATAAAACGAACAGGATGGAAGCGGAAAGTTGCGCGTAGCATTCCATTAAGTAGCCGTTGAATGATCAACATTACAACAACAATAATATGCCATTCTTAATATAGACCTGCGTAGTAATAAGCAATATGTCATTATGCACAAGGGAAGGTAAGAAATTTTGACTAGTCACTCCAATTCAAGATACAAAGCGAAAAGGTGAAACAGAAACAATGTTGTTGCTATAGCAGTAGCAATTACTGCATAAAACGAACAGGATGGAAGCGGAAAGTTGCGCGTAGCATTCCATTAAGTAGCCGTTGAATGATCAACATTACAACAACAATAATATGCCATTCTTAATATAGACCTGCGTAGTAATAAGTAATATGTCATTATGCACAAGGGAAGGTAAAAAACTTTGACTAGTCACTCCAATTCAAGATACAAAGCGAAAAGGTGAAACAGAAACAATGTTGTTGCTATAGCAGTAGCAATTACTGTATAAAACGAACAGGATGGAAGCGGAAGTTGCGCGTAGCATTCCATTAAGTAGCCGTTGAATGATCAACATTACAACAACAATAATATGCCATTCTTAATATAGACCTGCGTAGTAATAAGTAATATGTCATTATGCACAAGGGAAGGTAAAAAACTTTGACTAGTCACTCCAATTCAAGATACAAAGCGAAAAGGTGAAACAGAAACAATGTTGTTGCTATAGCAGTAGCAATTACTGTATAAAACGAACAGGATGGAAGCGGAAAGTTGCGCGTAGCATTCCATTAAGTAGCCGTTGAATGATCAACATTACAACAACAATAATATGCCATTCTTAATATAGACCTGCGTAGTAATAAGTAATATGTCATTATGCACAAGGGAAGGTAAAAAACTTTGACTAGTCACTCCAATTCAAGATACAAAGCGAAAAGGTGAAACAGAAACAATGTTGTTGCTACAGCAGTAGCAATTACTGCATAAAACGAACAGGATGGAAGCGGAAAGTTGCGCGTAGCATTCCATTAAGTAGGGTTTTACTATCAAATGGCAATTTAGCGTCTGATGCATTTTTCGACCGGAGTCCCACGGCGAATGTATCAATAATTTGCATCATTAACCCGTTCTGCTATTCCCAATGGACTATACGTATCTTGGGTACTTAATTGCCGCAGCTGTGTGTTCCTGTTCATAGATTTATCTCGAGTCTGCCATGGACCAGCGATCGCGGATTGTCCTTTTTTCGCTTTGAGAAAATTAACATCGATATTAATGAGAACGTTTTGTTTACGAGAATTAAATAACTTCACCAACACTGGCAGTGTAATCCAGCTTAATGTATATTGCTGTCCCCCCAAAAAAAATGAGAACTACTGTAGGAAAAAGTAGAACAATGTCCATTTTAAAATGTCCATAACAATTAGTTGTTCTAGAACTTTAAAAAGACCTATACACAACATAGATCCAGTAACCCAGATTATTATACAGCAATTACTGCACTCTATGGTCGAACAACAGATGTAGAGCTCTATTCAGTAAACGTGACAGTAAAAATTTATAAACGTATGCAGAAATCGATAAATTTTATCCACACAACTGCTACGTTCATATTTCACGCGTTATAATAAATTAATTGATAATAATGGTGGTGCTTATTTAAAATCTCTATTTAATGAGCGTCAATGGTGTGTAGTTATGTGTAGAAAGGATGCCAGTACTATACATATCAGACTGTCTTCCGGTAAATGTTGCTATACAATAAGGATACCATAAACTTGAATTCGTCTGGTGAATTTCTCTCCCAGAAATAGGTATTACTTGTCCGGTAAGTGGCCATAAAATACCTGGACATGGCTTATTGAGTAAAATTCTTTTATTGAAGTAAGTACTTCGTTCATAAAATGGCAGTTTTACTTTACGACTAGTAACGTAGAAGGAACGTATTGTAATCGACGGAAGAAAACTTGAGATTTCAGCGGAAATACGCGTTTTGGGGCCTCCTGAATCGATTGCAATGATTTCTGGAAAATGCCTGTATGCTTTCAAGCTGTATTATGATGAATCAATAAAAAGCCACCATTCAGAAGGATCGTGGGGAATATCAAACTCGTTCATAAGACCCTCAACATCGTGACATACACGTACAGATCCTTCCATTTTAAAATATGCTTTAGAAGGCTCGCTACACCTTGTAAATGAAGACACTGTCACACCTTCCATTCCTATAGCCTAGAACCCAATAACTCGGCTTTTTCTTTTGATAAACCTAAATCTTTAACCAAATCATTTAGTTCGCACTGGTTTATAAGGTGAGGTGTTCCTAAAACTTCAAATGGTGAATCTTCACGACTTGCCTGATTTGACAGAGTGATTTCAGACTCTCAAATCAATCAGACAATCAAATCAAATCAGGCAATCAAATCAAATCAGGCAAGTTTCTCCAAACACCCGAAATATCTTCTGCGTCAAAAATCGAAGATGATGAAGTGGATGGCCCACTTGGGAGAGGATGGTTCTCTCCATGGGGGATAAGTCGCGATGCTGATGGCAAATTTGGATATTTTATTTTATGCTTATCCTTCTTTGAATATCCGGAGACGCTTATCGTGCAAAAATAGCAATCATCTGCATAATTGGAAGGATCTCGCCACAACATGGGAACTGCAAATGGCATTTTTCTTTGCTTCCCTTTCATCCACTTTAAAAGTCCGATCTAACAGGAAATACAGCATATATTAGGTGTCCATGGCTTTTCCAGATCTCCATTTCAAAATCGAAAATGGCAGCAGTAAGCTGCTTTTACCTCTACCGTATAGGTGTTGTGTTATTATTGTTTCATTCAATCACAACAACATATGTTACGTATAAATTTAATTTTAGATCACTTATCATCCATTTTAACGATTGAATCGTGTAAGAAAATCATCCACCTGTTCTAATAACCATTATAATTATATATCAGGTGCAGACAACCTCCTTAAAAGTTCAGTTAAACGAATAAAAAGAGCTCCAACTTACAGTTTAAAATCAATTAAAGCCAAAAACGGTAAACTGTTTTTATACATTCTCATCCACATACTTAACAAATATTCGGTCGAGATAGAAATGATGTTCGTTATGGCAGTAGTCAGTTGAGTAGAGTTAATTTCGAAAATAAATTAGGGAGGGAGAATGAATATACTTCATATAACTGTGAGCCTGTGAGCAATGCAAATAATTTGTTTAACATGACGCTCTACTTAGCACATACCCAGCCAGTCGTTCAGCGAAACGGTACATATTTTGTGAATATCTATATGGCAAGAAAGAATTATAAAGTTAATTTTATTAAAAAAAAAAATATATATAATCAACTTTTTGAAAGTCATCCTGTATATTATGATATACCGTATACAGGGTGTATACGAGAAAACTCATTTTACCAATATAATTATTCGTCTTTGAACTATAGAGATTATTAAGCGGGCCTTAATTAGGATCGGCTTAACAGTAATTGATACTTTATCGGAGCTGTAAAAATTAACGAAGCAATTAAAAATATTATTAGCGTGGATGGATTGTTATGGTCCCGTATTCGTAACAGTAAAGTATTGTTACGTGTAGTAGTAATAGTAAAAAATAAACTAGGCATATACAAAGACGCAGTCTTCATTTGCCTGACACAATAAAAATTATAAACCGTATCAGAGCAATGTGCTATTGCTTGAAGTGATTCTTCTTATATCTTCTTGGCAATTAGTAACAAGCCAGATTTAAAGTCTAGAACTACCCGTTAATTGTTCCACACTTATAGGACTTTCTTCATTGTCCGATGATGGTGGTGTATTTCGATTCAATAAGACTCTTGTCTCTACCTCTAAGGTCTCTTTTCTTCTGTACGTTTTCTTCTGCTGTTGCGACTCTCCACTTCTTCAGCCTAATACGCTTTTCTCTTGCATCACACTCCTTTATACTTTTTATCAGTCCCAGTTCTTTTTTCTTATGATATCGTTCTCGGTCTTTTCTCCTTTTTGACTCTAAATCAGACATTTTCATCCAAAATTTTCCTTAATCTTTTTTCATGTTGACAGACGAGATGTCTGTTTTGATCATAGCAAATTGTCATCATGCTTGATTAACTCGAAAGGAATTACCTTTTAACTCTTTTGGATGTTTTTTTGTACACGTACACCCAATAAGCCAAAACGTTTAAAATAGTAGCGTTTAAGAAAAACGGTAAGAACGCATTATCCAATTGCTCAAAGTGAAATTTTGCGCGCGAGAATTTTACCTATGTGTCTGCATTTTAGATCGTAAGATAGGAGAGATAGAGACACAAACGGAAGAGACTTAATTGCGAAATGAAGAAATGAACACGACACGAACGACAAGCACATGTTGACGTGATAGAAAGTTATAACAATTAGCCGGAGTTGTCATGGCGTCGAAAAGAAAGACACAATTACGGATTGCAATGCTTCTTGCAGCGCTTAAACATTGCTACATTGACACGGAAATATAAACGGATATGTCTTGTTTTATCTAAATGTTGTATCTATGTTTACAAGATAACATATTTGCAGAATTTGCTTATGTTAGAGAATTTTTATTACACAAGGAATAAATAATTCTGTGCAATTCAGCCTCTAAATTTCAAATTCTGAAGTGCTTTTTAAACAATTCAAACTATGTACTTTACAATCAGGTTAATATAAAATAAAATATTCATAAGTTAAAATTTTAACTGATGATGTTTGCTTATGCAACCAAAATTACAGGTAATTCCTACAAGTAAATGGTAAAGTGTGGTACATACATTACAGTGTACTTCCCCTCTCAGTATTGAAATTTCTAATGTAGGCAGGGATAGTGGCGAACGCTTTTACCGACCGCAGTTCAGCTTTACGCCAAGAGATGGCGCCTAATGTACAAAAACTACGAACAGAATTAAATCATGCAAATTTGCATGAAAATTCTTTAGGAAAAATAAAGAAAGAATCAAAATAGAGATCTTAAAATATCCCCACATTATATCATTGGTAAATTTGAAGAAAAAAAAATTACACAAAAACGGGAAAATTTAATTCAGACCGCGGAAGTCTCCAATCTAAATATACCTGATTTATGTTTGATACAATCCGATGTGGCACATAGCCTGTGGGTAGGTTCTGATGTATTCTTGTTAATATACCTTTCTTATTATAAAATATCTGATTTATGATTTCTAAATTTCCGGGACAAAACCACGTTAATGACGATAAAGTTGTCAATATTTTGCACTCTGTTGCAAGAGGCATCTTCAGGACGTAGCAGTAAGAGAGCTACGACGAGAAGAGAAGGGAAGAGATTCTCTTCGTAGCTCTCTTACTGTGATGTCCAGAAGATGCCTGTTGTAACATATGTGGAAAACTTTGACAACTTTATCGTCATTGACGCGCTGAAAATCTAGAACTTGATAATTCGGATCGCGGAATTCTCCAATCTAAATATACCTGATTTGTGTTTGAAGTAATACGATGTGGCACATAGCCTGTGGGTAGATTCTGATGTACTCTTGTTAATATACCTTTCTTATTATAAAATATCTCATTTATGATTTCTAAATTTCCGGGACAAAACCACGTTAATGACGATAAAGTTATCAACATTTCGCACTCTGTTGCAAGAGGTATCTTCAGGACGTAGCAGTAAGAGAGCTACGGCGAGAAGAGAAGGGAAGAGATTCTCTTCGTAGCCCTCTTACTGTGATGTCCTGAAGATGCCTGTTGTAACATGTGTGGAAAACTTTGACAACTTTATCGTCATTGACGCGCTGAAAATCTAGAACTTGATAATTCGGATCGCGGAATTCTCCAATCTAAATATACCTGATTTGTGTTTGAAGTAATACGATGTGGCACATAGCCTGTGGGTAGGTTCTGATGTATTCTTGTTAATATACCTTTCTTATTATAAAATATCTGATTTATGATTTCTAAATTTCCGGGACAAAACCACGTTAATGACGATAAAGTTGTCAATATTTTGCACTCTGTTGCAAGAGGCATCTTCAGGACGTAGCAGTAAGAGAGCTACGACGAGATGAGAAGGGAAGAGATTCTCTTCGTAGCTCTCTTACTGTGATGTCCTGAAGATGCCTGTTGTAACATGTGTGGAAAACTTTGACGACTTTATCATCATTGACGCGCTGAAAATCTAGAACTTGATAATTCGGATCGCGGAATTCTCCAATCTAAATATACCTGATTTGTGTTTGAAGTAATACGATGTGGCACATAGCCTGTGGGTAGGTTCTGATGTACTCTTGTTAATATACCTTTCTTATTATAAAATATCTGATTTATGATTTCTAAATTTCCGGGACAAAACCACGTTAATGACGATAAAGTTGTCAACGTTTCGCACTCTGTTGCAAGAGGTATCTTCAGGACGTAGCAGTAAGAGAGCTACGACGAGAAGAGAAGGGAAGAGATTCTCTTCGTAGCTCTCTTACTGTGATGTCCTGAAGATGCCTGTTGTAACATGTGTGGAAAACTTTGACAACTTTATCGTCATTGACGCGCTGAAAATCTAGAACTTGATAATTCGGATCGCGGAATTCTTCAATCTAAATATACCTGATTTGTGTTTGAAGTAATACGATGTGGCACATATCCTGTGGGTAGGTTCTGATGTACGCTTGTTAATATACCTTTCTTATTATAAAATATCTGATTTATGATTTCTAAATTTCCGGGACAAAACCACGTTAATGACGATAAAGTTGTCAATATTTTGCACTCTGTTGCAAGAGGCATCTTCAGGACGTAGCAGTAGGAGAGCTACGACGAGATGAGAAGGGAAGAGATTCTCTTCGTAGCTCTCTTACTGTGATGTCCTGAAGATGCCTGTTGTAACATGTGTGGAAAACTTTGACAACTTTATCGTCATTGACGCGCTGAAAATTTAGAACTTGATAATTCGGATCGCGGGATTCTCCAATCTAAATATACCTGATTTGTGTTTGAAGTAATACGATGTGGCACATATCCTGTGGGTAGGTTCTGATGTACGCTTGTTAATATACCTTTCTTATTATAAAATATCTGATTTATGATTTCTAAATTTCCGGGACAGAACCACGTTAATGACGATAAAGTTGTCAACGTTTCGCACTCTGTTGCAAGAGGCATCTTCAGGACGTAGCAGTAGGAGAGCTACGACGAGATGAGAAGGGAAGAGATTCTCTTCGTAGCTCTCTTACTGTGATGTCCTGAAGATGCCTGTTGTAACATGAGTGGAAAACTTTGACAACTTTATCGTCATTGACGCGCTGAAAATCTAGAACTTGATAATTCGGATCGCGGAATTCTTCAATCTAAATATACCTGATTTGTGTTTGAAGTAATACGATGTGGCACATAGCCTGTGGGTAGGTTCTGATGTACGCTTGTTAATATACCTTTCTTATTATAAAATATCTGATTTATGATTTCTAAATTTCCGGGACAAAACCACGTTAATGACGATAAAGTTGTCAACGTTTCGCACTCTGTTGCAAGAGGTATCTTCAGGACGTAGCAGTAAGAGAGCTACGACGAGAAGAGAAGGGAAGAGATTCTCTTCGTAGTTCTCTTACTGTGATGTCCTGAAGATGCCTGTTGTAACATGTGTGGAAAACTTTGACAACTTTATCGTCATTGACGCGCTGAAAATCTAGAACTTGATAATTCGGATCGCGGAATTCTTCAATCTAAATATACCTGATTTGTGTTTGAAGTAATACGATGTGGCACATAGCCTGTGGGTAGGTTCTGATGTACGCTTGTTAATATACCTTTCTTATTATAAAATATCTGATTTATGATTTCTAAATTTCCGGGACAAAACCACGTTAATGACGATAAAGTTGTCAACGTTTCGCACTCTGTTGCAAGAGGTATCTTCAGGACGTAGCAGTAAGAGAGCTACGACGAGAAGAGAAGGGAAGAGATTCTCTTCGTAGTTCTCTTACTGTTACGTCCTGAAGATGCCTCTTGCAACATGTCTGCAAAACTTTGACAACTTTATCGTCATTAAAAACATTAATTAGGCGTATCATTAACACAGAATCAAATTTTTATGTCCCATTTCCAAGACAACTGCACGAAAAAGTTTAGAACGAGTGTATTACGATTTAAGATTTATGTATGTGAACTAGGTCAATTATAGCAGATAAAAGCGAACAATAAACTTGATTTTTCTTGCTGTGCACTCCTAACTGATCCAAATGTAACATTATTAGAACACCTAGAGAGAGCATTTATGTTATACAGGGTTTCCAATTATGATGTGTCATGTTATATGTCATAAGACTCATAAGTCTGCCCCATTACACACCCGTTGTGTTTTAATTTATAGCATTACGTAATTCATGAGTGGGTTATAGCGAATAAAATAATGTTATTATTGTTTGTTATCTGTAATCTGTAATCTTTTCACTTAAACAGTTATTACTTGTATGTATATTTTGTGTAATGTGAAAGTTTACATCAGAGTTTTATCAGTGTTGGTGTTGTTGGTATTATTATGATTATTATTGTTAATAATAATAATAATAATAATAATAATTATTAGAGAACGGTGACATAACGGATTGAGTTTAAGAATTTAGATAGATAATGCGTCCTGTTTTCTATTACGTAAAACATATTGTTCCAACGCATACTTTTGACGATGGCATTTAGTCTTTGAAATTTCTCTTTTTATCTGTTTATAGTATAATTGAGACATTCTTAGTGTTGCTAGTTTTATCACACGTAACTTTGTTGTATTGTCTTTGTATAGATTAGTTAGAGTGGTATATAAAGATTGCAAATCAGATTGTTTATTTTTTAGGTAACGTTCTTGAAGAAGATGTGCTCAAATCAGTTGTGGAAATAATTATTTTGGATATTGTATTACCTAGAAAGAATTTTGAAGAATTTATTTACAATTTGAGGAAAGACTGATCAAAATCTACAAAAGCTTACAGAAATTATTCAGAAGATAATACCTTAAAAGCTCACGCAACACAACGGATGCAAAAATTACTATCATTAAATAACTATAATTAATAATAATGTAACACAGTCGACGAAATGGCTAGCCTGGCTTATTAAGTAACACCACCAACAGGTTATTATACAGTAGGTTACCATTAATTTCAATCAATTATAGCCTAGCCTGCCAAACCTCAAGGCACCAACTTTGGACCACTCCTATTTATTCATTTTTACCTACATCAAACTGTTATATGTAGTAGGTAATCGTTGTAAGAATATCTGGTACGAAGTTCTTGCTTTCATCTCTCAACGAATTATTAAATACATTATTTTTTTTTTTTTTTTAGAAAATATTTGTCAGATATGTTCAGCTGTTCTAAAATGCCATTTTTTTTTAAATGCTCTAATAGATTTATTTGTGTATGGAAGTAATTATGCGCATTCCTGATGAGAGTGATGGGTAAAGGGGCATTCAATTCGCCACAGTTTCGTGAAATTTGGTTGGACGGCGTAGACTGTCTGGCGCCACCAATGACAACGTCTCGCAACAGTATCGAACCGCGGGCAATTGCTACTGTTGCGTCGGGACGCCTCTATTGGTAACGGCCTATCACGACCTTGTAACAGAGTTGCGCATTCCATCACCTAAAGATTGGAATATAAAACTTTTTTATTACAAAACAAAATCATATTAGAGTTTTTTTACAATAAATCTGAGTACACCGCAGGATGGTATGGGCGATCACCACATAAAACTGACATGTACTAAACCCAAATTTTCTCAACGTTTCCTAAAAAAAAAAACAGGGTTGGAAATTAACACCAAACTTCAATTGATACGAACAAGTTTATTCACATACAATACAATTACAAATCAGAAAACAATAAATACATTCGCTAAAACAAAACACAGATACAACAATATCAAACGTCATAATAAAAATACATCCAACCAATCCCTACATCCACTTAGTGATGGTAGTAGGCTGGAGCTGCGTACTTGGCAACAGCTGGGTAGGCAGCGACAGCTGGAGCATGGTAAGCTGGGGCAGCGTACGCCACTGGAGCGACAGTCTTAACAGCAACATGACCTGCCTCCTTATGGACGACAGCGTTAAAACCATTGTGAGCATCAGCGGTGTACTCAACCACACGTTTGCTTCCGTCAGCTTCGATCAAAGAGTAACTTCCATGGACGGCATCACCACGTCTGGACTCGGTTTGGGTCTTGGAGTCGCCAGTGTGTGGGTCGTTGACGGAGTATCCGAAATCGTAGACAGCTGGGCCAACTGGTTCGGCCTGTTTGTACACTGGAGCTGCGTATTTAGCCACAGCTGGAGCAGCGTAGGTGGAGTAAGTTGGAGCGGAGTAGGTTGAGTAAGCTGGAGCAGCGTAGGTGGCTACTTTAGCGACGGCTGGAGCAGCGTATGTGGAGTAAGCTGGGGCTGAGTATGCGGAGTAGGTTGGAGCTGAGTATGTGGAGTAGGCTGGAGCGGCGTAAGTGGCTACTTTAGCTACTGGGGCGGCGTACGCGTAGGGAGAAGCTACTTTAGCTACAGGGGAGGAGGAGTATGCGTAGGAGACGGATGGAGCTGAGCTGTAGTGAGCTACTGGAGCTGCGGCGTATCCCAATGGGACTCCAGCGTTGGCGACAGCCAAGAGGGCGGCGAAAGCGACGAACTAAAAAGGGAGACGGGTTATGGTTAACGTCATAGTGGACACTTGCGGAATGCCTAGTTGTACTTACTTTGAAAGCCATGATATGTTTGTTGTTTGACAAATTCTTTGACTGTGCTGATCCGAATGTTGGTGATCGCTTTTATAGTGGTGTCTGGTGAATTCTCTCAAGGTGTGGTACCTTGAGCAGAGTTGGAGGACCGGGCCATACCGTACCAATTGTCCTTTCACTGTCTACACTCTACAGCGCGCAGTATGAGAAAAATAAACATTTTTTTTCTTTGGAATAGGATAAGTCCACATTATGATCTTCTAAAATGGTGTTATCCTTATTAATTACGTTCAACTTGACGTACGAATCAAAGTTATACATAAACTTTAGCAGTTGTTATAAACATTGACAGAAGAAGTGGTATTTAGAATCTAATAAATCATTTTTTCGACAACGCATATCTAGGAAACTAGCCTATAGATTTTTATAATCCTTTTTTTTTTTGTTTAATTAAGGGCGTCCAGAATTGCCAATAAACACATATTCGCCGAACTTTTTCATCTAATTTATTTATATCATGAATTAATTTATCATTTTATTAATTAATGTAAGAGGAGTTGGTGCCATAGTGTCCAGTGTCTTGATGATACCATTATTAGATGCAGAATTTCATGTGGACTAAGAATTTGTTATCCCCGATGTTCTACACAGAGGAAAAAATTTATCCGATACAACACGAATATAATTTATCGACAGATGCTTTTAAATGGGGGAAGTTCGATTTTTCAAGAAGACACATTGTTAAGGAATGGTTGCTTTACTATACTTCACGACAATTAACTCACCACCTCAAAGCCCCGACTTTAATGTTATCAAGGACGTTTGGAGTAGATTTTGGAGCGTATAATATCAGACAACATGCCATTATTAGTGCTCCAACTCTAATAAAGAAGCTGCAAGAGGAATGGTAACGAATAACGTCCATTGAAATAGAAAATTTAGTTGCTGCAAAACCCAGACGCTTGTAGGCTGTTTATAGATGCCCGTAGTGGGCCAACCAAATATTAAATAATAATTTTGACAAGTTTTTATTCCCTTAGTGAAGGCTTTTCTGGTCATTTTCAAGTCGTATGTAGACTTTTATCATCACCATATGACAGGACTAATTGGCGGTCTAATTTGTACTGATAGCAAAAAAAAACTAAACAGATTTTTTCTACCACTTTATTGGGTTTGGTTGCAATCACTCACCACTTAAATATTACGTTCGACATCATGTATTTAACAATAATTTAATTGCGGCAAATGCAAACTCTTTGGCTGTTACAAAATCCTCCCTTCTTCTTCTTGTATAGGCAGTGAAGAGCGCACGCAGCATGGTTTAGAGTTGAACCCTTGTAAGATCCACTAAGCACGTCACAAGTAAATCTCTTTTCAAATCCAGATGAAGCTAATATAAAAAAAAATTGTCAGTTGATTAGTTATATCAACGAAATACATACCTTCTTGGCCTTCTTGAGCTTCAACTTCTTCTGTTTCCTCTGTAGGAGCTGAGATGGTAAAAGCCACAAGGGTTGCCATTAGAACAAAAAGGAAGAAAGAACTTGGCCATCATGATTTCTGTCCACACTTATGGTTTATTGCTTTTCTGTATATGCACTAAATTTGCACTGAATTTGAACTTTTTTATTTCTATTTATACTAAAGGTCCGTGGAAATATGGAATATGATTAATTGATTTTATAATTAATAGATTATGTGACAGTTAGGTACTCGGTAAGTATTGTTCTAAATAGGAAGAAATTATGCACGCATGCAATAATTTAGAATGATTTTTACGGTTTTGTTTGCTATGTCATAAATCAACGCTGAAATAATTGATTTTGTGCGGATTATATGGACCTTTTTACGCCGACTAATTTAGTACATACAAATTTTTTAAATAGTAGTAGTGTAGTAGTTTTTATTGCCTTAGTGAAGTCTTTTCTGGCCATTTTCAAGTCGTATGTAGACTTTTGTGTGTGTGTGTGTGTTCTTCGATCACAATAAAACTTGTGATGTCAACTAACAAATTAATCCATCATTCTATCCAAACTAGATCTGTAACACTGTCACATAACACCTCGAACCATTTTGCAATCGCAAACGCAATTTGCAATTGGAATACGAAGAAAGCGAATGAGTATATTCGCAGTACAGGCGCGACTGCGCCATTTATCCTCGATTGACAGATTGAATTTAATAACTCATGACTAATGACTGTAACCAATAATTTATGCGGTGTCTCCTCTCGGCCCCGCAAGACAGTGCGTGGTTTTGTCGAGCGCGCGTCCACACTGACCCGCATTTTATACATTACACATCCAATTCAGTCTCGTTTATGTTGCTCGGACTTTTTTACGTAACGCAATGTTCAATAGCACCTGCATTATTATTTTTTTTCTCGGGGCTTTACAAAAGGCGTTCTCGTTGCGCAAGTTTGTGTTATGATTCTCTGAACTTTTTGGTGTACCTACACGGTGGTACAAAAAAAATTCTTATCTTGAATCAATAAAATTGTTTAATATTCAGCCAAGCTGCCATATTCGTACGAATACTTATTTGTAATAAATTTAATGCTTATAGCCTTTAAAAGGCTACGAAATATTGAAAACTCCAATAAAATTTGTACGTCAAGTACCACAAACATCCAGCGTAACAAATTTCCCAACAGAATGTTTTGAATTGAATAGTTATTCATTTCTCTGGTGAAGTGGGCACGCCCGATGTGTGCCGGCCGGCGTGCGGACTTCGATGACATAATATAATTGAATAAAAATCGAAAGTGTTCAGAGAGACGGCCTTCAGACGAGTGCAAGAGCTTGTCTGTGGATATGTGGATCAGTCTGCTGGTTGTGGACTTCAGTATGAAGACGGAGAAAGATTCGCGGTCACTTGTGAAAGGGCCAACGCCTTAACTCTACCGATCATTAGCTAACACTTCTATTATGTATACCGTACGATTTTAAGAAGGACATTATTGTAATCGACAAAAAATAAATTTAGAGATTTCAGCAGAAATACGCATTTTGAGGTCCCCTAACTAAAGTTTAAGTAATAGCAGCACTAATTTTTTGGGGTATTAGCGGACGAAATGGATTATTTTTTTTTGCAGCAATTTTCACATCAATGGGATGAATGGTTTAGGACAGTGTTTCCCAACGTGGGGCGTACGCCCCACTGGGGGGCAATATGATTGTTGAGGGGGGCAATTGGAATATAGAAAAATTTTGAAAAAAAATCTAATTTAAAGTCTCTTTGTACCGTTCATACTGCAACCGTTAATCATATCCTTGAGGCTAATTATTAAATATCTTACAATTCTAAATCTGAAAAAAAAACACACAATAGGGAAAAATTTAATTAAGCCATCAATATTTGTAAAAACGTTTTTAGAAAAATATGTCAAAGATGTGATAGCTATGCCACTTAAGATACATTGTTGAGGAACATTTTGTTGAAGGTATGTTATTCTATAAATTAGAAAGCATCACAACCTCCGGAGATATTCTTCATAAGCAAAAAAATTACTTCAATGTCTTTAATATTCCAATACAGAACATAACATCCTATACTGCAGACTGTGCTCCTAACATGATGGACAAGAAAAGCGGCTGTTTAAAGATAAGAATCCAGAAATGTTTCTTGTGCATTGTCTAATATAGCTCCATAGGGAAAACTTGGTAACCAAAAATGTTTGTTCAGTTCTCAATGAAGATTAAATTCGGTTATAAAATATGTCAATTGTATCAAAGCTAATGCCGAATGTGACATTTCAAGTTAATTTGTGAAGTACAAAATAATTCATACTTTTTATAACTAAATTTAATACTTCATTGAACAAATATTTTTGGCTACCAAGTTTTCCCTGTGGATTACACAATGCACAAGAAGCATTTCTGGATTTTCATCTTTAAACAGCCACTTTTCTTGCCCATCATGTTAGGAGCACGATTGGCAGCACAAGATGTTGCTGATGTTCTGTATTGGAATATTATCGACATAATTAATAACATAGTTTTTTAGCTTAGAAAAAATATCTCTGGAGGTCGTGGTGCTTTCTTATGATTTGTAGAATAACATTTCCTCAAAAAAATGTTCCTTATTAATGTACCTTACATAAGTTATCAACAAGGCCTCAGTGCTTCTCACTCTTGCTCATTTTAACCATTCTTTTTCTGACACATCTTTGTCATCTTTTTCTAAAACCGTTTTTACAAATGTTGATATTGACAGTTTAATTAAATGTTCCCCTATTTTGTGCTTTTTCCAGATTTAGCAATGAGCACGAATATTTGATAACTAGACTCAAGGGTACGATTAACACTTGCAGTGACAATTTCAGTTTTAGAGTAAATGTTTAACTTTGTGTTGTTATAATAAAATATGGCAGATTTGTGTTGTATTAGTTTTTAAGTGAATGTTTATTTCTATTTTGTTATAATAGAATATGTAGCAAATTCTGTTTCTGCTAAAATGCTTAGTATTTATTTCAATAATCAAATAAATTATTGTTTTATGTTATTACTTTTATACCCCCAATGGCGCAAGTTTTTCATTACGTCACAGAGAGGAAATTAGTCAAAGTTTGTTGGGCAGAATGTGTACCAATGACGAAATGAGAAACGTACACCGTTCCGAGTAAGGTTCATTTCCAACTCTGTATAGGAATAAAAAAAGACAATATGAAGTGGGGCATGAGATTTTTAGACCAGCTTCGGTGGGGCATAGCTCAAAAAAGGTTGGGAAACACTGGTTTAGGAGTTGGAATGAATGGTAGAGGAAATAAACAGTTAATTTAAAAAGTCAAGTTAATTTCTTAATGTTTTATTCCACACACACACACTCAAAGAGCATTTCGTCTCGATTACTTAACACAAGGCAAGGCATTAAAATCCAAGACGTAGCTTTGAGAAAATTGCCCCACTGTGTAATATATAGACCACTGATTGAGCACTAATTAATCAGTCGACAACATATTACGTAATCTAATATCTAGATCTGCACAAAATACACCAAGAACTAAATGTAACAACACTATAAGGATTATGTGTCCCCGATGTATGGTCATACAGGTTTGACATCCGCAGTGTGTCGGCGTGGTAACCAAATGAGGTAAAGAGGTCACAGGCAACCTCACAAATGCTACCACGATGCATTTACACTCTCAATTTTCTTTCGTTTTAATGAAAAAATTGCACAAACTTAATGTATCCACAGTATCGACATTCCACACCTATCAAATAAAGTGGAACTTGAAATCTATATTGAAATCTTTAATGTGATTATAATGATTATTTATAATCGCGAATAAGCGTCTTAAAGTGTATTACTTTTTGGGATAATCGATTTGGTGTTATGGGTTATTGCAAAACTGGACCAGGTGCCATTTGAGCAACTGATTTTTTAGAAATGTCAGTATGTGTGTGAACACGATAGCGCCTAAACGGTACAACTGATCGGACTGAAACTTGGTATAATTATTGAGATTTAGTTTGGTGACTAGCTCTGTGTATATGTCAAAATTTTCGATTTTAGTTATTGGGCATTCTAGAAATATGTGGTTAAGGCTTCCCACCTGTCCACATTCGCAATATGGACATTTTAGGATACATTTTAGGTTATCTGCTATCTGTTACTGTTGTTACGAATGTCCGGCAGGGGGCGTTTCGGGTTTGACGCTACTGTGGTAATAGCAGCAAAACACGGGTCGACAAAAATCGATTTTTTGGATCGAAAATTGTTTTTAAGGCCGTTTTTTTGCACAAAACTCTTTGCGAAGGGTATTTAGAGGGATCTTATCGTAAGACATGAGAGCGAGCGGCTTTTATAAGGTCGGCAGGAACGGATAAAAAATGTAAATTTTTGACGTTCATCGATCCGCTTGTCGGAATTTCTAGACGTCACGTGACATTTTCTCGAGGTTCGCCTTCACCCGAAGAGGTGCAAAAACGTGATTTTTTTTCAAAATTGACGCATTTAATTTACAATATATCGCGCAGTCCACGCGGAATTGTGTCCTTTTTTCAATTCGAGCGTCAAAAGTAATATCGAAAAGCCCAATTTTGCAGCTACTCGATCGCAAATGTCGGCGAAAATGGGCGATTCCGCTGAACGCGCCCTACACTTGAAAGTTCGTAATTAGTATAGGTAGAAGATAGATAGGTAGACAATCTGATATGCACTACGTCAACCTGGTAGTCGGAAAGTTGGGTGGGACCACCCCAGATGTCAATCAATGTAAATTAATTTTTTGAAAACAACAACAGACCGATTTGTTTGTAAATATAGCCGAGCCTTGACCTGAAACAATCAAAAGCAACGCGTGATCATGGTCACGCAATATCGCATGTGTTCCCTAAGGCTAAGGCTAAAATTTCGATATTTAATAGTAGATATATTTAGACACTACTGATAATCTATTTCCCAGCGGCAAGAACACTACTGAAATAGGCGGAAACTGACGAAATCCAATGTCGTTTCCAAATGTAGAGTATTAAACAAGTAGGTTAAAAATTGCTGAATTTTACTAAGTACTATATTGAGAGAATTGTTAAAACGAGAAAAAATGTATACTAAAAGTTCACTTGTATCTTAAACTAAGAAATCGTGACAAAGAATGTCAAGAATGTCGTCGAAACGATCATTCTTCGTCACTTAACTCTAGAATGTTAAATAACCAGATCTGCACATATAGATTATTACACAGAGTTTGTAAAGAACGTTACTTGAACATTTTATTACGTCATAAAGGTTACCTAGATCGCCTATAGATGTCGAGCCATTCGCATTTTAGTTTTCCCATCCGCCTCAACGAACGAAAGAATCGTCGCCCTGGTGGTAGAAATTTGAATTAAACAATTCGGGGTAAATAGCCAATGAAATGCGCCATTCCCCTGAACAAGCGAGAGACGCACTCTGGGGGTAAAAGTTTGAATTAAACAACTCGGGGTAAAAAGCGCCATCTACAATCCACTTAGAATCTATACTAGCTCTGTGTATATGTCAAAATTTTCGATTTTAGTTATTGGGCATTCTAAAAATATGTGGTTAAGGCTTCCCACCTGTCCGCATTCGCAATATGGACATTTTAGGATACATTTTAGGTTATCTGTTACTGTTGTTACAAATGTCCGGCAGGGGGCGTTTCGGGTTTGACGTTACTGTGGTAATAGCAGCAAAACACGGGTCGACAAAAATCGATTTTTTGGATCGAAAATTGTTTTTAAGGCCGTTTTTTTGCTCAAAACTCTTTGCGAAGGGTATTTAGAGGGATCTTATCGTAAGACATGAGAGCGAGCGGCTTTTATAAGGTCGGCAGGAACGGATAAAAAATGTAAATTTTTGACGTTCATCAATCCGCTTGTCGGAATTTCTAGACGTCACGTGACATTTTCTCGAGGTTCGCTTTCACCCGAAGAGGTGCAAAAACGTGATTTTTTTTCGAAATTGACGCATTTCATTTACAAAATATCGCGCAGTCCACGCGGAATTGTGTCCTTTTTTCAATTCGAGCGTCAAAAGTAATATCGAAAAACCCAATTTTGCAGCTACTCGATGGCAAATGTCTGCGAAAATGGGCGATTCCGCTGAACGCGCCCTACACTTGAAAGTTCGTAATTAGTATAGGTAGATTAGTTATCTACGCCATCGCGCGTTTCTAAGCAACGTCAACGGTGGACGTCAAATCGACTATAGGTAAAACTGTCAAAAATAGCAAACTTTTACGCTGCCCTAAAAGCTTAAAAAACAACTCTCGGGACCGTGTTTTTCGACGTTTAGCACAACTGGACTTTTCCAAAGATAATCCAATCAAGAAATTAACCAAAAATGCAAAATTTAGCGAGATCCGAGCACTTTTCGTACCGGTGTACAGCTCGAGTGTGAGCACGCGCGCATAGCCACAAACGGAGTAGATAGAAATACGCGGCTTCGCCCGGCTTCCAACCAAAATAAAACATAAAATCCTACCTTATTAGTCCGGAAGCCTCTCCTCACTGTTCACTTTTATCACTAGCAAGATATAATACGCAATATTTCCACAGGTCTGATAGAAATTTGGCTGAATAAAGTGCGGTAATCGACCGTTCTTTGGTAAACGTATCAGATGACATTTTCGGCATATACAGTGTCGGTCAATTCCAGCCGCCGCATCAGTTTTGTGCGAGTGCGAGAGAGAACGTTTGAAACACATCCCCACCAATGCAGGCACCGCGCTAGCACGGCCTCGTGGTTGGTTCATGTCGCTTGGTGGGGGCATGCAGTGACCGCCTTTATATTGGTTTCTTGCTCTCTCTTATGGGCTATACGGCGTCTGAAACTGGCCGACACTGTATGTACATAACCTCACATAACCTTCACAAAGAAGCGGGTGGATTAAACTCGATATGAATGATTTTACTGCTAAAATGGTTGGTTTGATCTTAGCATCATGTCAAATCCATGCAGATAATGTCATCCATACGTTTCATGCCAAAGAACGGGTTAAACTTACTTACGATTACCAAACTGATCACTGCTGAATCTCAACTGCAAAATTTAACTGGATAAACCGTGAAAATACTACGATCACCTTGTCTTTTGTCTATAAACACAATAAACACTATATCTTAACGTTAGAATTTTGCAGGTTGATGCGCGATTTTCTGGATATGTGGTGGTTTGAAAACCGCTTTTCGAAGCGGTAACAAGCCACGTACACACTCGGACATTTTCAAGACCAGTTTACACTAGAGAAAAGTTATTTTAATATTTTATTGGTGATTTAATTTGGGTAATGTTTGATGACTGGATTAAATATTGATAAATATTGACGATCTCTGACGAAGAAAATGTTATCTTCTACATATAAAAAGAGTAAGACGTTCGTTTTACACCAACAACAATGTTTTGTTGGGTGAAAAATACACATGCTTCAACGAATAGACAGTTTCTTGACCCAAAAGTATACGTACGTATCGCTTAAAACAGACGTAATTCCTTTCTAGCAGGTCCTTCATACTTAAAACAAGAAAACGTAATACTTGGAACATCAAAAAAATCATATTCTTACTACGAGAATTTTATATTTTACTTGAACCAACCAAATGATCTTTCTGCGGATATAGAAACAAGTTTTATTCTCTGCTCTATCAATGTACAAACATAGGACTGTTTCCAAAAAGATGTTAAGTAAAAAATTATCATGATTAAAAATATAATAGCGTCAGCGTGCATAATAGAACCCATTCAGAAAACGCGTACGCGGTGCGTTCTTGAGTACACCGGTGACAGTGAAAGGACAATTGGTACGATATGGCCCGGGCTACCGACCACACCTCGCTCGGATCCATCGAGAACCACTATAAAAGCGAACACAAACGCTGCAATCAACATAGTCAACCAAATTGTAACACGAGAAACATCATGGCTTTCAAAGTAAGTACAACCAGGCATTCCACAAGTGTCCACTATGATGTTAACCATAACCCTTCTCCCTTTTTAGTTCGTCGCTTTCGCCGCCCTCTTGGCTGTCGCCAACGCTGGAGTCCCATTGGGATACGCCGCAGCTCCAGTAGCTCACTACAGCTCAGCTCCATCCGTCTCCTACGCATACTCCTCCTCCCCTGTAGCTAAAGTAGCTTCTCCCTACGCGTACGCCGCTCCAGTAGCTAAAGTAGCCACTTACGCTGCTCCAGCCTACTCCACATACTCAGCTCCTGCCTACTCCGCATACTCAGCCCCAGCTTACTCCACATACGCTGCTCCAGCCGTCGCTAAAGTAGCCACCTACGCTGCTCCAGCTTACTCAACCTACTCCGCTCCAACTTACTCCACCTACGCTGCTCCAGCTGTGGCTAAATACGCAGCTCCAGTGTACAAACAGGCCGAACCAGTTGGCCCAGCTGTCTACGATTTCGGATACTCCGTCAACGACCCACACACTGGTGACTCCAAGACCCAAACCGAGTCCAGACGTGGTGATGTCGTCCATGGAAGTTACTCTTTGATTGAAGCTGACGGAAGCAAACGTGTGGTTGAGTACACCGCTGATGCCCACAATGGTTTCAACGCTGTCGTCCATAAGGAGCCAGGCCATGTTGCTGTTAAGGCTGTCGCTCCAGTGGCGTACGCTGCCCCAGCTTATCATGCTCCAGCTGTCGCTGCCTACCCAGCTGTTGCCAAGTACGCAGCTCCAGCCTACTACCATCACTAAGTGGATGTAGGGCTTGGTTGGATGTATTTTAACTATGACGTTTGATATTGTTGTATTTATGTTTTGTTTTAGCGAATGTATTTATTGTTTTATGATTTGCAATTGTATGTAAATATACTTGTACGTATCAATTGAAATGTCGTGTTTGTTTAGACTTTTTATCTTTTGAGGAAGATTGAGAAAAGTTAGGAGTGTTCTAGAATCAATTTTACCATTACAAAAACTGACTTCTCACAAATCCAAGGAGAATTTAGATTAACGATACCTGATTTGTGTGACATGTGTCTGAATTTTGCAGTAACGAAAACATAAATCTCAAACCTGAATACAGATTTCATGTCAGTGAAGTCAGATTTTGCATAATATGCTTAAGTCCAATAAAAAATAAAACAATATTGTCTAAAATCCATTATTACTTTGGTAATTTAAATAATCTATATACCAACATTACCACCACAGACTAAGACGTGGAAAATACAACAACATTTTTCACCCACGATAGCAGAATCAAATTTACAACCAACTATTTCTCCTGGCTGACTTACAACAAAATAATGACCATAATATTATTATTGTGAGATTTAGGTTGGTATTTAACACATGCAAAGACAAAATAATGAGTCATTTTCTTGTGTATTTAGTGAAATTTATCTTTATATAGTGTCTTGCCATTATTGACATCTGGTACAACGTTGCTTATAATAATGTAATTGCAATGTATCTTCAGTTAGAACACACTTATGGTGACAGTTCTTCGCAGCAGTACGTGGATGTCCTTGCAAACACGTATGAACGCAGAACTATCTCATACAGAAAAGAAAAACAGCCGTTTGCAATTCCCATGTTGTGGCGAGAGCCTTCCAATCATGCAGATGAGTGCTATTTTTGCACGAAAAGCGTCTCCGGATGTTCGAAGAAGGATAAGCATAAAATAAAACATCCAAATTTGCCTTCAGCATCGCGACCTATCCCCCATGGAGAGAACCATCCTCTCCCAAGCGCGCCATCCACTTCATCATCTTCGATTTTTGACACAGAAGAAATTTCGCCTGCTTGAAGTAACTTACCTGATTGGACAGAGTGTTTGAAATCACTCTGCCAAATCAGGCAAGTCGTGAAGATTCACCATTTGAAGGTTTAGGAACACCTCACCTTATAAACCTTATAAACCTCACCTTATAAACAAACTGAATGATTTGGTTAAAGACTTAGGTTTATCAAACGAAAAAATCGAGTTATTGAGTTCCAGGCTACAGGAATGGAATCTTGTCGTACGAGGTGTGACAGTGTCTTCATTTGCAAAGCGTATCAAGGCTTTTACAGCATATTTTACAGTTTGAAAGCAGTACTTTTGCATATTCTTTGAATTTTCCCAAACAAAAACACACACAAATTGGTATATAAAAATCATTTATTTACTTATTCGATTAAAGATACACAGTGCAAACATATGTACAGTGGCAAAACTACCTAATTGAGCTCATATAACCGCCCATACGGCACAAAAAACAACATTACCTAACCTAAAAACCTAATGGTAATACGAATTGCCATACTTCGCGACAACAGGCTGAGCATAACTGATTCCAACTGGAGCAGAATGAGCAGCATATGTAGCCACTGGTGCAGAATGAGCGTAGGTAGCCACTGGTGCAGAATGAGCGTAGCTAGCCACTGGTGCAGAATGAGCGTAGCCAGCCACTGGTGCAGTATAGGCAACCTTAGCTACAGGAGCAGCAGCGTAACTCACAGGACTAGAATAAACAGGAGTGGCCACTTTGGCAGCATAGCCATGTTGTGGAGAATAAACAGCTGGATGACCTAGAGGCTCCTTGCGAACGACAGCGTTGAAACCATTGTGTGGATCAGCTGTGTAGTCAACAGTACGCTTGGTACCATCAGGGTCTACCACGGAATAGCTTCCTTGGACGACATCTCCACGTCTGGATTCGTGTTGAGACTTGGAATCGCCAGTATGTGGGTCGTTGACACCATATTCGAAGTCATAAGCAGCTGGAGCACCTTCGTAGACATCAGCGTGTGGAGCATAAGGGGCTACCTTGGCAATTGGAGCAGCGTAGGTCTGCACTGGAGTGTAGGAGTGGACTGGAGAAGCAGCATAAGTCTGTACTGGGGCTGAATAAGCTTGTACTGGAACTGAGTAAGCTACTTTAGCTACTGGAGCATAGGACGCAGCGTAGGAATGGACTGGAGAAGCAGCGTAAGTCTGTACTGGGGCTGAATAAGCTTGTACTGGAGCTGAGTAAGCTACTTTAGCTACTGGAGCATAGGACGCAGCGTAGGAATGGACTGGAGAAGCAGCGTAAGTCTGTACTGGTGCTGAATAATGCTGTACTGGAGCTGAATAAGCCAATTTAGCTACTGGAGCATAGGAACCACTGTAGGAATGAACTGGAGTGGCAGCATATTGTGTGTACCCAATTGGAGAATGAGCAGCATAGGTGGAGACTGGTCTGTGGACAGTTGAAGAGGAGTAGGATACTGGCGAGGCATATGCTGCTACTTTGGCAACAGCTGGAGCAGCGTACGTCGTGTAAGCTGGAGCTGCATAGCCTAGGGGTTCCCCGGCCCTGGCTACGGCCAACAGGGCTGCCAATCCTAATAACTAAGAACAAAAAAAAAATATATCAGAAAAACTTGAAAAAACCTCTTTGAAACTTGAAATATTGATATGAATCACACGAAAATATACTGCTGATTAATTTAAGCTTGGAATTCAAGATCCTTCATTCACTCAAATTAGATTTTAGTACAGTATAAGCCACACTTACCTTGAACATGTTTACTGTAAGACTTGTTGTCTTCTTGTGGTACCTGATCTGTACCGTTTCTTAGTTTTTATAGTAAAATCTGGTGGTAGAGGCGTGGTGGGACGCTCTGGGCCAAACCACGCCAACTTTGGGGACCTTTCACCTGTGTACCTCTTCGTTCGGCAGTGGAGACCTGCTTTTTTCAGATACCCCGCGAAGAAATGCAATCAACTTGACCAAATGCAGTGCGTCAGATGCACTCATTGTTTTTTTCGGTGGACCAACACTTGTTTTGCAATTTTATACGCAGAGATTAATTCTGCTCCAGTTTAGAGGCGTATGGAGTTACATTTTTGCGACGTTTGGTCACTGGATGTTGCGAATTCTTTATCGCTTCGTGCGTGGAAAACGAGAGTATTTCTTGAGGTATAAAGTGGTTTTTAGTTTGTTTTTTATGAAATTCTGAATTGTATATCTTATTTATTTAAAATTACATATATTTTATTCTTAATATGAATTTTAGTGTATCTCAAACAGAGTACTTATGACATTTAGTAAAATATGTTGATTGCGATGCACGTTGTGATTAGATACCTCATTTTATTTTGATGGTTTGTTGACCTGTTGCAACCGATGTACGTCTCTAATGTTGGTATTTGATTGAAGTATGTTTTGGGAGTGGGAATTAATGATGTCTATTTATAGTGTTAAAATGTCCACGGTTATGTTTGATATTAATTTTATCGAAAATGCGTGTTAATATGCCGTTACGTAAGTGATATTCAGGTTAATTTGTTTTAGTTTTTATATTACATATGGAAAATAATGGTCGTAACTTTGCAGTGTCTTAGAATTGTGGTAAGGCTTCTCTTTTATCGACTAAAATATACGTAACCTACAGCCTTGAGCATCTGTCTTCTAACAAAGTATGCAGAAAGTTTGTTGTTTCCAACAATCAAATGAGTTGTAGAAATAAATTCATTTGCTTCCCTTTCATTCACTTTAAAAGCCCGATCTAACAGGAAATGCAGTTTTCAGATCTCCAATTCTAAAACCAAAATAGCAGCAGTAAGCTGCTTTTAGTTTATTACAAAAGACACTTGCCATATTATGTGACCCACATAAGACATTTACCACATACTCAATTTCGCCAAATCACTCTCAATGATAAATACGAACAATGTCTCGGACCGTAGACGCATTATTCACATCTCCAATTGTGCTGTCAAGTTCAAGTCTCAATTGAATGCGTCGCGACTGCTCAAGAAGCACAGAGAACTGCATCAATCAATACGAGCTAAACAGATAATGATAATAATCTGCCAATTGAAAGACGTTCGCTTGCGAAGAAGTGTTTATGCCTCATGGTATTATATAACCTGCAGAATATGTGTCTGCAGACCGGTCCGCGTGGACGAGATGACCTAGAACGAGATGCCATGCGAACTGAAGAAGTCGACCAACCTCATCAGTCAGCGGTGGTGCAACTTCTTGGGTGTGGAGGTCTGTGATTACCAAAATTTCTTCTGGAATGTATTGGTTTTATTGGTAGGGTTAATTGCGTATTTCTTGTGTTAAATATCTTCTTGACCAACATAAATAAAATTCTCAATCATGGCAAATACAATGCGATCCTGTTCGATTGGGCGAAGAAACGTCGGATCTGTGTGAAGCGCCCCCATGGAGGGGTGCTCGATTTGTGCCCCAACGGTGCGACGCAATTGTTTTAATCTCGACGTGCGTTTCACTCTACAATCAAATATCACTGTTGTCGGACAATTGACTAACAAAAGCGTCGGTTTGCAGCGAAGCTACTACGTATTATTCGAGGCTTAAAGCTCCATTATTATTATTATAGACTTTTTTATGAAATGGAACAATGGACCAGTGGGAGGCAATACTGTACACACATGGCCATTAAGTCTTTCGGCTGCGCCATTATGTGTAAAGCTTTATTTAAAACTGAAAAGGTATGATCGTAGGGCGCACACGCTCTTGACTGTTTAGTCGTTGGTTAAAGAAATCAAAAGGAACTTACAAAAATAATTGCATTTTAAGGTTGTATTTCCGGTCGGTTAATATGATACCCTCTTACTTGCTGCTTGCTGTGTGTTAGAGATGCTTTCTTTGCTTATTCGCCGTCGTAATGGTGTATAACCGTGTTTTTTTTTTTTAACCCCTGTGCAGAAAGAATCAGTACAAAGTTTTTAATTCAGATTCTTTTGCTAGTAATTAAAAGTATTGCTTTCAAGTATGGAAACCTCGCTGTTTGAAGATATTAAATTTCAGATTTATGAATAAAAAAAAGAAAATAAATCGTGTTATACAGAAAAATAATGTTGATATCACTCGATGTTGATGGTGTTTGAAGTAATACGATGTGGCACATAGCCTGTGGGTAGGTTCTGATGTACGCTTGTTAATATACCTTTCTTATTATAAAATATCTGATTTATGATTTCTAAATTTCCGGGACAAAACCACGTTAATGACGATAATGTTGTCAACATTTCGCACTCTGTTGCAAGAGGTATCTTCAGGACGTAGCAGTATGAGAGCTACGACGAGAAGAGAAGGGAAGAGATTCTCTTCGTGGCTCTCTTACTGTGATGTCCTGAAAATGCCTGTTGTAACATGTGTGGAAAACTTTGACAACTTTATCGTCATTGACGCGCTGAAAATGTAGAACTTGATAATTCGGATCGCGGAATTCTCCAATCTAAATATACCTGATTTGTGTTTGAAGTAATACGATGTGGCACATAGCCTGTGGGTAGGTTCTGATGTACTCTTGTTAATATACCTTTCTTATTATAAAATATCTGATTTATGATTTCTAAATTTCCGGGACAAAACCACGTTAATGACGATAATGTTGTCAACATTTCGCACTCTGTTGCAAGAGGTATCTTCAGGACGTAGCAGTAAGAGAGTTACGGCGAGAAGAGAAGGGAAGAGATTCTCTTCGTAGCTCTCTTACTGTGATGTCCTGAAGATGCCTGTTGTAACATGTGTGGAAAACTTTGACAACTTTATCGTCATTGACGCGCTGAAAATCTAGAACTTGATAATTCGGATCGCGGAATTCTCCAATCTAAATATACCTGATTTGTGTTTGAAGTAATACGATGTGGCACATAGCCTGTGGGTAGGTTCTGATGTACTCTTGTTAATATACCTTTCTTATTATAAAATATCTGATTTATGATTTCTAAATTTCCGGGACAAAACCACGTTAATGACGATAAAGTTGTCAACGTTTCGCACTCTGTTGCAAGAGGTATCTTCAGGACGTAGCAGTAAGAGAGCTACGACGAGAGGAGAAGGGAAGAGATTCTCTTCGTAGCTCTCTTACTGTTACGTCCTGAATATGCCTCTTGCAACATGTCTGCAAAACTTTGACAACTTTATCGTCATTTACGCGCTGAAAATCTAGAACTTGATAATTCGGATCGCGGAATTCTCCAATCTAAATATACCTGATTTGTGTTTGAAGTAATACGATGTGGCACATAGCCTGTGGGTAGGTTCTGATGTACTCTTGTTAATATACCTTTCTTATTATAAAATATCTGATTTATGATTTCTAAATTTCCGGGACAAAACCACGTTAATGACGATAATGTTGTCAACATTTCGCACTCTGTTGCAAGAGGTATCTTCAGGACGTAGCAGTAAGAGAGCTACGACGAGAGGAGAAGGGAAGAGATTCTCTTCGTAGCTCTCTTACTGTTACGTCCTGAATATGCCTCTTGCAACATGTCTGCAAAACTTTGACAATTTTATCGTCATTTACGCGCTGAAAATCTAGAACTTGATAATTCGGATCGCGGAATTCTCCAATCTAAATATACCTGATTTGTGTTTGAAGTAATACGATGTGGCACATAGCCTGTGGGTAGGTTCTGATGTACTCTTGTTAATATACCTTTCTTATTATAAAATATCTGAGTTATGATTTCTAAATTTCCGGGACAAAACCACGTTAATGACGATAATGTTGTCAACATTTCGCACTCTGTTGCAAGAGGTATCTTCAGGACGTAGCAGTAAGAGAGCTACGACGAGAAGAGAAGGGAAGAGATTCTCTTCGTAGCTCTCTTACTGTGATGTCCTGAAGATGCCTGTTGTAACATGTGTGGAAAACTTTGACAACTTTATCGTCATTGACGCGCTGAAAATCTAGAACTTGATAATTCGGATCGCGGAATTCTCCAATCTAAATATACCTGATTTGTGTTTGAAGTAATACGATGTGGCACATAGCCTGTGGGTAGGTTCTGATGTACTCTTGTTAATATACCTTTCTTATTATAAAATATCTGATTTATGATTTCTAAATTTCCGGGACAAAACCACGTTAATGACGATAATGTTGTCAACATTTCGCACTCTGTTGCAAGAGGTATCTTCAGGACGTAGCAGTAAGAGAGCTACGACGAGAAGAGAAGGGAAGAGATTCTCTTCGTAGCTCTCTTACTGTTACGTCCTGAATATGCCTCTTGCAACATGTCTGCAAAACTTTGACAATTTTATCGTCATTTACGCGCTGAAAATCTAGAACTTGATAATTCGGATCGCGGAATTCTCCAATCTAAATATACCTGATTTGTGTTTGAAGTAATACGATGTGGCACATAGCCTGTGGGTAGGTTCTGATGTACTCTTGTTAATATACCTTTCTTATTATAAAATATCTGAGTTATGATTTCTAAATTTCCGGGACAAAACCACGTTAATGACGATAATGTTGTCAACATTTCGCACTCTGTTGCAAGAGGTATCTTCAGGACGTAGCAGTAAGAGAGCTACGGCGAGAAGAGAAGGGAAGAGATTCTCTTCGTAGCTCTCTTACTGTGATGTCCTGAAGATGCCTGTTGTAACATGTGTGGAAAACTTTGACAACTTTATCGTCATTGACGCGCTGAAAATCTAGAACTTGATAATTCGGATCGCGGAATTCTCCAATCTAAATATACCTGATTTGTGTTTGAAGTAATACGATGTGGCACATAGCCTGTGGGTAGGTTCTGATGTACTCTTGTTAATATACCTTTCTTATTATAAAATATCTGATTTATGTTTTCTAAATTTCCGGGACAAAACCACGTTAATGACGATAAAGTTATCAACATTTCGCACTCTGTTGCAAGAGGTATCTTCAGGACGTAGCAGTAAGAGAGCTACGGCGAGAAGAGAAGGGAAGAGATTCTCTTCGTAGCTCTCTTACTGTGATGTCCTGAAGATGCCTGTTGTAACATGTGTGGAAAACTTTGACAACTTTATCGTCATTGACGCGCTGAAAATCTAGAACTTGATAATTCGGATCGCGGAATTCTCCAATCTAAATATACCTGATTTGTGTTTGAAGTAATACGATGTGGCACATAGCCTGTGGGTAGGTTCTGATGTACTCTTGTTAATATACCTTTCTTATTATAAAATATCTGATTTATGATTTCTAAATTTCCGGGAGAGAACCACGTTAATGTCGATAAAGTTGTCAACATTTCGCACTCTGTTGCAAGACGTATCTTCAGGACGAAGCAGTAAGAGAGCTACGACGAGAAGAGAAGGGAAAAGATTCTCTTCGTAGCTCTCTTACTGTGATGTCCTGAAGATGCCTGTTGTAACATGTGTGGAAAACTTTGACAACTTTATCGTCATTGACGCGCTGAAAATCTAGAACTTGATAATTCGGATCGCGGAATTCTCCAATCTAAATATACCTGATTTGTGTTTGAAGTAATACGATGTGGCACATAGCCTGTGGGTAGGTTCTGATGTACTCTTGTTAATATACCTTTCTTATTATAAAATATCTGATTTATGATTTCTAAATTTCCGGGACAAAACCACGTTAATGACGATAAAGTTGTCAACGTTTCGCACTCTGTTGCAAGAGGTATCTTCAGGACGTAGCAGTAAGAGAGCTACGAGGAGAAGAGAAGGGAAGAGATTCTCTTCGTAGCTCTCTTACTGTGATGTCCTGAAGATGCCTGTTGTAACATGTGTGGAAAACTTTGACAACTTTATCGTCATTGACGCGCCAAATAACCAAATAACGTTTGTATCACAAATCGAGTATGTTAAAAACATTAATTAGGCGTAGAAAGAGTTAAGTGAAGTACTCATTTTGAAATTTTATATAAAGTTTGTCACTTTCCTCGGAACTAAATATTTGGTTTACAACTCTTCAATTGTCGATAAAACATTAAATATTCACGCGCCGAATAGAATCTAATTAGAATTGTCATATCTAGGTTAAGTAAGCTTACGAAAAACTAGAAAATGGTTCTTAATCTCCAAATATGCGGCGATCGTTTGAAATGTCGATCAAGTTCAGAACTGGTGGCCTTTAAAATTATGTATACGTAATGTGTATCTTTCTTTCGAAACTGAACTTGTACCGATTCGCGACAATTATTTTTAATGTAACACGATATTGACACACAAAGAGCACTTTTCCACAGTAGTGTAGAGCATTGCGAAATAATTACAACGAACGGTGCAAATGCCAATATGGATTGCATGGGCGATATTAAAAAACATTATGAAATTTACTACTTTTATTTTGATAGATTCTGATATTTATCGTTCTGTACTAGGTATTTGCGATGCATTTAGCATAATTCCAAGATATTCACCATTTATTTGACTAGGTATAGTACAGAAATAACTTAAGTAATGGTGGTGAAAAAAAGTGGGTAGTACCGTTATATTTTTATATTATATTTTATATTTTTGTTGTTGTCTACCTATACTAATTACGAACTTTCAAGTGTAGGGCGCGTTCAGCGGAATCGCCCATTTTCGCCGACATTTGCGATCGAGTATCTGCAAAATTGGGCTTTTCGATATTACTTTTGACGCTCGAATTGAAAAAAGGACACAATTCCGCGTGGACTGCGCGATATTTTATAAATTAAATGCGTCAATTTTGAAAAAAAATCACGATTTTGCACCACTTCGGGTGAAGGCGAACCTCGAGAAAATGTCACGTGACGTCTAGAAATTCCGACAAGCGGATCGATGAACGTCAAAAATTTACATTTTTTTATCCGTTCCTGCCGACCTTATAAAAGCCGCTCGCTCTCATGTCTTACGATAAGATCCCTCTAAATACCCTTCGCAAAGAGTTTTGAGCAAAAAAACGGCCTTAAAAACAATTTTCGATCCAAAAAATCGATTTTTGTCGACCCGTGTTTTGCTGCTATTACCACAGTAACGTCAAACCCGAAACGCCCCCTGCCGGACATTCGTAACAACAGTAACAGATAGCAGATAACCTAAAATGTATCCTAAAATGTCCATATTGCGAATGTGGACAGGTGGGAAGCCTTAACCACATATTTCTAGAATGCCCAATAACTAAAATCGAAAATTTTGACATATACACAGAGCTAGTCTATCTACCTATATTAATTACGAACTTTCAAGTGTAGGGCGCGTACAGCGGAATCGCCCATTTTCGCCGACATTTGCGATCGAGTAGCTGCAAAATTGGGCTTTTCGATATTACTTTTGACGCTCGAATTGAAAAAAGGACACAATTCCGCGTGGACTGCGCGATATTTTGTAAATTAAATGCGTCAATTTTGAAAAAAAAATCACGTTTTTGCACCTCTTCGGGTGTAGGCGAACCTCGAGAAAATGTCACGTGACGTCTAGATATTCCGACAAGCGGATCGATGAACGTCAAAAATTTACATTTTTTATCCGTTCCTGTCGACCTTATAAAAGCCGCTCGCTCTCATGTCTTACGATAAGATCCCTCTAAATACCCTTCGCAAAGAGTTTTGAGCAAAAAAACGGCCTTAAAAACAATTTTCGATCCAAAAAATCGATTTTTGTCGACCCGTGTTTTGCTGCTATCACCACAGTAACGTCAAACCCGAAACGCCCCCTGCCGGACATTCGTAACAACAGTAACAGATAGCAGATAACCTAAAATGTATCCTAAAATGTCCATATTGCGAATGTGGACAGGTGGGAAGCCTTAACCACATATTTCTAGAATGCCCAATAACTAAATTTTGACATATACACAGAGCTAGTTTTTTACTAACTACCAGTTATGTCAACGCTTCTATTCCTACGAAACAAAACCAACAGATTGCAGAACGGATTAATTTTTATCCCTCCCACAATATTGTGTATTATGTCGGAAATCTGCCCCCATTTCAGCAGTACATAAATCCCACACCGCTTTACGGGCCTATTAAAAAATACCTATATACAGGGTGAATCATTTAGTCGATACCAGATTCTAAACATCTTGCCTGGCTATTTTATTATTATAAGCAGATTAAATTCTATAAAGGGCTGAATGAATTAAGAGAAAATAAGTCATTCTAAGCTATATTTATTTTGGGTTTTTTACCTCAAGGGCTATCTTTATTTCAAATAAAACCATATTTATTTCTACTTTACGGAAATTATGGAAAATTGGTGTACAAGAATCGTTTTTATCAGTGAAAACTATTAACTATAAAAATTTTTATGTCTTATCCAAACTTGATACTTTATTCCCTCATATCAAAGTCATAAAACTTATCATTATACATCAGTAGGACGTCAAAAAAAATACCGACCACTCAGAACGATCCACCCTGTATATACAGAGTTATCTACATCTGAAAATATGTAGTAGGAGACGTGTGAAATTTGAATAACGTCATGCCGTGTGCAGAAAGAGTGAGCTTTTTTTCGTTTTCGTGTTTTTTTTTTTTTTTTTTCAGGTCCGGTCCGAGTATTTCCGGTGTCCACTAGTCAATGTCGCCAACAGATGGCGGTCCAGTAATAACCCTTGCGATGCTGGCGCCGCGCTGCGGTCAGCACCGGCAGTTCGTTATAGCGAAACACGTTTCCATGTCACGTGGTCCGGCAGCGGCGTCGGCGGCGGCGGTCAACCAGCGGGGGTGTTTTTTATTACCTTTTTCTTTGACGGTACGGGGCCATACTTTTATTGTTTTCCATTTTTCACCGAACGGATTTTTTTTACAATGCCGAGCCAGGGTCGTAACTCAGATACCGCAAGCTATCAAAATCAGGATGCTAAAATATGTGGTTTAACGATATCTGATATTGATAACAGTCCACTAGTTTTGAATCTTGACAAGCCTCAGAAGCGGCGTTTCTCGCAAACATCTAAATCCGAATAACCGCAACCAGTAAAGCAGCACAAAAGCGCCCGGAGTTGCATACACGTAGCGACTCCGGGCGTTTTCCTCGACTGCCGACAAGCACATTACTCTCGCTTGGCGGACTTCACAAATTACATTTTGCGCGTTCCCTACGATTCCTCTTCCGTTCGCTGTCTCCAGCTACCGGATCCGCTCGCGGAGAGTTTAATTTAAATGCTTTTTTCTTTGTACAATAAAACGAGAGTTAGAAGTAAGACTAGCTCTGTGTATATGTCAAAATTTTCGACTTTAGTTATTGGGCATTCTAGAAATATGTGGTTAAGGCTTCCCACCTGTCCACATTCGCAATATGGACATTTTAGGATACATTTTAGGTTATCTGCTATCTGTTACTGTTGTTACGAATGTCCGGCAGGGGGCGTTTCGGGTTTGACGTTACTGTGGTAATAGCAGCAAAACACGGGTCGACAAAAATCGATTTTTTTTGGATCGAAAATTGTTTTTAAGGCCGTTTTTTTGCTCAAAACTTTTTGTGAAGGGTATTTAGAGGGATCTTATCGTAAGACATGAGAGCGAGCGGCTTTTATAAGGTCGGCAGGAACGGATAAAAAATGTAAATTTTTGACGTTCATCGATCCGCTTGTCGGAATTTCTAGACGTCACGTGACATTTTCTCGAGGTTTGCCTTCACCCGAAGAGGTGCAAAAACGTGATTTTTTTTCAAAATTGACGCATTTAATTTACAAAATATCGCGCAGTCCACGCGGAATTGTGTCCTTTTTTAAATTCGAGCGTCAAAAGTAATATCGAAAAGCCCAATTTTGCAACTACTCGATCGCAAATGTCGACGAAAATGGGCGATTCCGCTGAACGCGCCCTACACTTGAAAATTCGTAATTAGTATAGGTAGATAGACGAAGTTAGAATGTCGTTTGCGGTCTGAACCGCTAGATGTCGCGTCGAGCGAAAATTATCCTAGTCTTTGGTAACGCTTGTTTTATCTGTCAGATGCAGTTCTAAAGAAAAAATTGTACGCTAGTTATCTCTGGACACACTCTAATATGCAAAGCGAAGGAAGGAAATTATAGAAACATAGACCAACAAAGAAACGTAAAACATACATAAAAGAACCAACCTTTCTCCGAAAGAATCTACATCTGTACATACACCACAATAACGACACGCATCCTTGCACCCAAACATGTTGCGCAAACCAGGAGAAACCGATATCCATATTTTATACTATCAACCCCTTTTCTCTTCGACCCCACAATTCTTGCACGCACAATCACACACGTACCAGACCGCGTTCAACCTTTATTCAGTTCTTTATTCAAATCGTACAAACGCCCGCCACAAATAATAAAATATTGTGAGAAGGTACAGTACAATACAACAGAATTGAGATATGATCGACAGTGCGTACTGGCCCACGAATTAAAGAGCAAATAAAGAGCGGTAACCAGGATTGCAATTATGATTAAATAGATCTCCAGTCATGCGAAAAATACGTACACAAAAACCAACCCTTTTCGGTCATTATGATCATCATCATTATTAATATTCATAAGTAGGATGTGTTTGCGGTGTTATTCAACTAGAGATATAATACAACGTAATATACAAAGGCAGGTACAACATAATATAGTTTATCAGTGGATCAGATCGTCAACACACGCTCCTGTGAGAAAAATGATCTGTTATCTGTTGGGGTGGAAAGAATAGGGTGTAATAATAAGACCTGAGCTGCGGATGGACGTGGATAATGCCGACGAAGAAGAAAAAGAAACAAGTTGTCTCTTATTACGTTTAATATGGTGCGTGTTTATGTTTGTTTTCGCTGGGAGACATGAAGCCGTGTCTAGTGTAGATTTTTGCTTTGATAAGCATGATCTTGGTTATAGGAGTGCTTTTGTATCACTTAGAGATTACCATCGATACATGTTACCTGCGTTTTGTGGGTGGAAATGCCTGTAAGGTGTTTAGTTTTGGATGAATTCACACGATGTGTAAGAATGCGTCCACACAGAGACAACAAGAATATGTATAGTAATATATAATCTAAATAAATAATTTAAAAAAATAACAAAGCCATGAACTCAATTTTTGACACCTGTTTTTGAAATTTCACCTGTTTCATCACTCTGTCAAATGAGGCAAGTCGTGAAGATCCACCATTTGAAGTTTTAGCAACACCTCACCTTATAAACCAGTGCGAACTGAATGATTTGGTTAAAGACTTAGGTTTATCAAACGAAAAAGACGAGAAAGACGTGGAAAATACAATAACATTTTTCACCCACGATAGCAGAATCAAATTTACAACCAACTATTTCTCCTGGCTGACTTACAACAAAGTAATGACCATAATATTATTATTGTGAGATTTAGGTTGGTATTTAACACATGCAAAGACAAAATAATGAGTCATTTTCTTGTGTATTTACTGAAATTTATCTCTATATAGTGTCTTGCCATTATTGACATCTGGTACAACGTTGCTTATAATAATGTAATTGCAATGTATCTTCAGAACACACTTATGGTGACAGTTCTTCGCAGCAGTACGTGGATCTCCTTGCAAACACGTATGAACGCAGAACTATTTCATACAGAAAAGAAAAACAGCCGTTTGTAGTTCCCATATTGTGGCGAGAGCCTTTCAATCATGCAGATGAGTGCTATTTTTGCACGATAAGCGTCTCCGGATGTTCGAAGAAGGATAAGCATAAAATAAAACATCCAAATTTGCCTTCAACATCGCGACCTATCCCCCATGGAGAGAACCATCCTCTCCAATGTGCGCCATCCACTTCATCATCTTCGATTTTTGACACAGAAGAAATTTCGCCTGTTTGAAGAAACTTACCTGATTGGACAGAGTGTCTGAAATCACTCTGCCAAATCAGGGAAGTCGTGAAGATTCACCATTTGCAGTTTTAGCAACACTTCACCTTATAAACCAGTGCGAACTGAATGATTTGGTTAAAGACTTAGGTTTATCAAACGAAAATGTCGAGTTATTGGGTTCTAGGCTACAGGAATGGAATCTTGTCGTACGAGGTGTGACAGTGTCTTCATTTGCGAAGCGTATCGAGGCTTTTACAGCATATTTTACAGCTTGAAAGCTGTACTTTTGCATATTCTTTGAATTTTCCCAAACAAAAACACACACAAATTGGTATATAAAAATCATTTATTTACTTATTCGATTAAAGATACACAGTGCAAACATATGTACAGTGGCAAAACTACCTAATGGAGCTCATATAACCGCCCATATGGCACCAAAAACAACATTACCTAACCTAAAAACCTAATGGTAATACGAATTGCCATACTTCGCGACAACAGGCTGAGCATAACTGATTCCAACTGCAGCAGAATGAGCAGCATATGTAGCCACTGGTGCAGCATGAGCGTAGGTAGCCACTGGTGCAGAATGAGCGTAGCTAGCCACTGGTGCAGTATAGGCAACCTTAGCTACAGGAGCAGCAGCGTAACTCACAGGACTAGAATAAGCAGGAGTGGCCACTTTGGTAGCATAGCCATGTTGTGGAGAATATACAGATGGATGACCTAGAGGTTCCTTGCGAACGACAGCGTTGAAACCATTGTGTGGATCAGCTGTGTAGCCAAAAGTACGCTTGGTACCATCAGGGTCTACCACGGAATAGCTTCCTTGGACGACATCTCCACGTCTGGATTCGTGTTGAGACTTGGAATCGCCAGTATGTGGGTCGTTGACACCATATTCGAAGTCATAAGCAGCTGGAGCACTTTCGTAGACATCAGCGTGTGGAGCATAAGGGGCTACCTTGGCAATTGGAGCAGCGTAGGCCTGCACTGGAGTGTAGGAGTGGACTGGAGAAGCAGCATAAGTCTGTACTGGGGCTGAATAAGCTTGTACTGGAGCTGAGTAAGCTACTTTCGCTACTGGAGCATAGGACGCAGCGTAGGAATGGACTGGAGAAGCAGCGTAAGTCTGTACTGGGGCTGAATAAGCTTGTACTGGAGCTGAGTAAGCTACTTTAGCTACTGGAGCATAGGACGCAGCGGAGGAATGGACTGGAGAAGCAGCGTAAGTCTGTACTGGGGCTGAATAAGCTTGTACTGGAGCTGAGTAAGCTACTTTAGCTGCTGGAGCATAGGAAGCAGTGTAGGAGTGGACTGGAGAAGCAGCATAAGTCTGTACTGGGGCTGAATAAGCTTAGGTTTATCAAGAGAACTTCATTAATAAAACTCAGATATTGAATTTTAAACTTCGCAAAATATCAACATCTAGGGCAAAAATGAGAAGTAATTGTGTAAAAATTATTCTAAAATGTAATGGATTCTGGGCTGACGTGGAGGATCCTGATGGAGCGGCATCTTGCTGGGATTGAAGACATCATGTGCAAAGTAGGTCCCATGGATGACATCCACCGTTTGGAGCCGTAGAAGACACGATAAGGTAGGATCTAAGCAATTTCTATTTCCAATGAGGCGTTTTCGGTTTCTCTGACGACTGTCAAAACAGAATTCTTTAGAGAGAAAATATCGTTAAGAAAATCAGTTAACAAATTATATAAATTCAAAGAATATGCAAAAGTACTGCTTTCAAACTATATTTTTGATGAATCAATAAAAAGTCACTATTCAGAAGGATCGTGGGGAATATCAAACTCGTTCATAAGACCCTCAACATCGTGACATACACGTAAAGATCCTTCCATTTTAAAATATGCTTTAAAAGGCTCGTTACTCTTTGTAAATGAAGACACTGTCACACTTCGAGCAAAAAGATTCCATTCCTGTAGCCTATAATCCAATAACTCGACCATTTCTTTCGATAAACCTAAGTCTTCAACCAAATCATTCAGTTACCACTGGTTTATAAGGTGAGGTGTTCCTAAAACTTCAAATGGTGCATCTTCACGACTTGCCTGATTTGACAGAGTGATTTCAGACTCTCAAATCAATCAGACAATCAAATCAAATCAGGCAAGTTTCTTCAAACAGGCGAAATTTCTTCTGTGTCAAAAATAGAAGATGATGAAGTGGATGGCGCACTTGGGAGAGGATGGTTCTCTCCATGGGGGATAGGTCGCGATGCTGATGGCAAATTTTCATATTTTATTTTATGCTTATCCTTCTTCGAATATCCAGAGACGCTTATCGTGCAAAAATAGCAATCATCTACATGAATGGAAGGCTCTCGCCACAACATGAGACCACCAAACGGCATTTTCTTTTGCTTCCCTTTCATCCACTTTAAAAGTCCGATCTAACAGCGAAATACAGCATATATTAGCTGTTCATGGGTTTTCCAGATCTCCAATTCTAAATCCTAAATAGCAGCGGTGAGCTGCAACAATTATTTACGTCTCCAAAAACTTCGACCAGATTATGATTCAAAACACGAGAGGGAAGATTCAGCATTAGAACGAGATAGCTCAATTCAGATTGGAAGTGATTATATACAAGTTTTCAAGCGATATTTTTCAATTTGAGAATTTAATTATCGGAAGCAATGGCGGTGTCGTCGGGGGCGTCGCGAGGGGGCGCCACGATCGGAACGCCGCCAACACCACCACCACCGCCGCCCGCCTGCCTCCAAGACGATCCGACGGGCGAGAAAGAGAGAATACTAATAGTATTTCAATTAAGTTTAAGAAGTTCCAAAGAGTGTCTGTCTGCTAGTGACAGCCGCGGCCAAGATATCACTTCCAATTTTATATATAGATATCTACCTACCCCGTTATATTCAATAAAGTCTCAACACCATCGGCAACCCTTATATATAAATGGGTTCGAGTCGATAACGCCCCTAACAGGACCGTATTTTCGCACCACTTTCAATAGCGAAGCAATATTGACGGTATACTATCATATAGCGAGAAATCTATTGAATGTTATTGGAAATGCTAGAAATATGTACGTTTTTTTTTTGTAAAAAAATTGATTTTTATTATAAAACAACATAGTTTTTTGTGTCAAAAAGTCGTGATGCCAAAAATGAAATTATAAAATAGGTATATATTAATATAATTCGTATAAAATGATTTTTGTTGTTGTTGTTTTGGGATTCTTTAGTTTCTGTGCGCTGGAATACGGTCCTGTGCGGAGCAGACGGTCCGGAAATCTGTACTAAGCGGTTTTCAATTGCCAGCCGGATATGGAAATGTCGCACAAAAATAATTGGTTCCTAATATCGAATACAAAGGGCATCGTGGTCGTTTGCTAACATTCTTGCGGGTATAATGCTTCGTTTATACAATCGCTCTGTACACCCCTGCATAAAGCCAAAAGCACCAGCGATTATGAACTTTACAGTTTCGTATAGTTATACAGTGTGTTCCCAAATTAACCTAACTATGTGTGAAAAAAATTCAGCTCTTCGCAAGTGTCTGTATGCTCGTGCTCGATCACCTCATTTCTACCACGAATTCCTCTAGAACTACCCGTTTATTGTTCCACACTTATATGACTTTCTTCATTGTCCGATGATGGTGGTATATTTCGCTTGAATAAGACTCTTGTCTCTACCTCTAAGCTCTGTTTTCTTCTGCTGTTGCGACTCTCTTGAAGCCTTTTTTCTTGCATCACACTCCTTTATACTTCACTCCTTCATACTACTATCAGACCCAGTTCTTTTTTCTTATGATATCGTTCTCGGTCTTTTCTCCGTTTTTACTCTAAATCAGCTCCAGACATTTTCTTCCAAAATTTGCTATTTTGCAGTTTATTTCTGCGCAGTCTAGTTTTTGTGCAAATTTTTAGTTTTAAGTTAAAAAGAAAGAAGAGGTGCCTGTTTTGATCACAACATAGCATGGGACTTATATTCTCCCAATACCTGACATTTACCCATAGACTCTTTGTATAAATGTTTGTGTACTAATATTTGTGTGAACTACATGTAACACTACATTCATGCACAAGAGTAAACGTGTTTGGCCAAACTTTACATTGATTTTTGACAGTACAGATGCCTGTTTTGATCACAGCATAGCATGGGACTTATATTCTCCCAATACCTGACATTTACCCATAGACTCTTTGTATAAATGTTTGTGTACTAATATTTGTGTGAACTACATGTAACACTACATTCATGCACAAGAGTAAACGTGTTCGGCCAAACTTTACATTGATTTTTGACAGTACAGATGCCTGTTTTGATCACAGCATAGCATGGGACTTATATTCTCCCAATACCTGACATTTACCCATAGACTCTTTGTATAAATGTTTGTGTACTAATATTTGTGTGAACTACATGTAACACTACATTCATGCACAAGAGTAAACGTGTTTGGCCAAACTTTACATTGATTTTTGACAGTACAGATGCCTGTTTTGATCACAGCATAGCATGGGACTTATATTCTCCCAATACCTGACATTTACCCATAGACTCTTTGTATAAATGTTTGTGTACTAATATTTGTGTGAACTACATGTAACACTACATTCATGCACAAGAGTAAACGTGTTCGGCCAAACTTTACATTGATTTTTGACAGTACAGATGCCTGTTTTGATCACAGCATAGCATGGGACTTATATTCTCCCAATACCTGACATTTACCCATAGACTCTTTGTATAAATGTTTGTGTACTAATATTTGTGTGAACTACATGTAACACTACATTCATGCACAAGAGTAAACGTGTTCGGCCAAACTTTACATTGATTTTTGACAGTACAGATGCCTGTTTTGATCACAGCATAGCATGGGACTTATATTCTCCCAATACCTGACATTTACCCATAGACTCTTTGTATAAATGTTTGTGTACTAATATTTGTGTGAACTACATGTAACACTACATTCATGCACAAGAGTAAACGTGTTTGGCCAAACTTTACATTGATTTTTGACAGTACAGATGCCTGTTTTGATCACAGCATAGCATGGGACTTATATTCTCCCAATACCTGACATTTACCCATAGACTCTTTGTATAAATGTTTGTGTACTAATATTTGTGTGAACTACATGTAACACTACATTCATGCACAAGAGTAAACGTGTTCGGCCAAACTTTACATTGATTTTTGACAGTACAGATGCCTGTTTTGATCACAGCATAGCATGGGACTTATATTCTCCCAATACCTGACATTTACCCATAGACTCTTTGTATAAATGTTTGTGTACTAATATTTGTGTGAACTACATGTAACACTACATTCATGCACAAGAGTAAACGTGTTTGGCCAAACTTTACATTGATTTTTGACAGTACAGATGCCTGTTTTGATCACAGCATAGCATGGGACTTATATTCTCCCAATACCTGACATTTACCCATAGACTCTTTGTATAAATGTTTGTGTACTAATATTTGTGTGAACTACATGTAACACTACATTCATGCACAAGAGTAAACGTGTTCGGCCAAACTTTACATTGATTTTTGACAGTACAGATGCCTGTTTTGATCACAGCATAGCATGGGACTTATATTCTCCCAATACCTGACATTTACCCATAGACTCTTTGTATAAATGTTTGTGTACTAATATTTGTGTGAACTACATGTAACACTACATTCATGCACAAGAGTAAACGTGTTCGGCCAAACTTTACATTGATTTTTGACAGTACAGATGCCTGTTTTGATCACAGCATAGCATGGGACTTATATTCTCCCAATACCTGACATTTACCCATAGACTCTTTGTATAAATGTTTGTGTACTAATATTTGTGTGAACTACATGTAACACTACATTCATGCACAAGAGTAAACGTGTTCGGCCAAACTTTACATTGATTTTTGACAGTACAGATGCCTGTTTTGATCACAGCATAGCATGGGACTTATATTCTCCCAATACCTGACATTTACCCATAGACTCTTTGTATAAATGTTTGTGTACTAATATTTGTGTGAACTACATGTAACACTACATTCATGCACAAGAGTAAACGTGTTTGGCCAAACTTTACATTGGTTTTTGACAGTACAGATGCCTGTTTTGATCACAGCATAGGATGGGACTTATATTCTCCCAATACCTGACATTTACCCATAGACTCTTTGTATAAATGTTTGTGTACTAATATTTGTGTGAACTACATGTAACACTACATTCATGCACAAGAGTAAACGTGTTTGGCCAAACTTTACATTGATTTTTGACAGTACAGATGTTTGTGTACTAATATTTGTGTGAACTACATGTAACACTACATTCATGCACAAGAGTAAACGTGTTTGGCCAAACTTTACATTTTTATCCTCCCAATACCTGACACTCCGCATTTGCGAAAAACATCGAGTGGTGGCTTTTAAATGAACCATGTGCACGCAGATAGTTATCTCATTAGGTACGCCATGACTCCTCTTGGCAAACGTAACCTTACCGGATTACGACACAACAAGCGCTCGCCACTCGCAAAACTATAACGCATAATACCCGGTAATTCGAGAGCTCATTTCCCACGCAATTCATCCCGAACAAAACCCCTATAATAGCCGAAGAGAATGCAAGAATACAAAACAAGAAAAAATACAGTTGTGAACGAATCCAAATCTCGATTGCGACAGCCATTCATACGTTATTTAGAAATCCTCCAGAGGAACCTGATACAACCCCAGGGGGATGATGTTTTCCATCCATCTTTACCTGAGTCTTCAGCAGTATAAGAATTATAGGACGTCCATTCGAATATATACGTTACGTCTTCAGCATAGGCTTGAGTATAAGACGTAGCGATTGTTTACCAATGCACGCACTGTACTCTTCTTTTATTTCTTCGGTGGTTTGTTTTGTTAACTGTATTCGGGGTGGGGGACAATTAAATACAATAATGAGTTGAATGAGACCACGTGTTGGGCTGTTCTAAAGAAAGGTTATTTAATACTCTTTACGTCTGTTAGTTTGGCAGACGTTTTGACAGTGAATGGTCTTCTAGAGTCTGTATTATTGAGGTTTGATCTGCAAATTAAGTATAATGTTACGGGGTTAATTCATCGTCAACGGTTATTGGTTACATCCTTTTAAAGCTATGCTAGACAATAGAAATCCGATATGATTTGCGATTGTTTCGAATAGCTGTGACGCCTGTGACATTTTGGGGTTTTATTGAGTTATTTGGATGTTCAAAGATTGTGGTACTGATTGACGGGATAATTTTGGGGTCAGTTCAGGCAGTTTAAGGTTGTAGCAGTAACCGATTAGATCATTATCTGATCCTATGTGACCTAAATTGTATTTTTACTTCCCAACTTGTACCCTACAAGAATGTATATTTTTCACCCAACAAAATATTGTTGTTGTTGTAAAACGAACGTCTTACTCTTTTTATATATTGACGAATAACATTTTCTTTGTCAGACCAAAATATACTCAATATAAACATATTAAACCGGAAGAATAACTAGCCGTTGGCATATTGAAATTATTATTACAATAAAATATTATTTGGATAGCAAAAATATCCTCTTCATGCTACACTATATACGCAAGAATAATTTGCACACCTGCTGTTTATAGAATTAATTGTTGACCCAATTCAAAGATAAAATTGTCCCATCGAATTTTCTATCTATCTACCTATACTAATTACGAACTTTCAAGTGTAGGGTGCGTTCAGCGGAATCGCCCATTTTTGCCGACATTTGCGATCGAGTAGCTGCAAAATTGGGCTTTTCGATATTACTTTTGACGCTCGAATTGAAAAAAGGACACAATTCCGCGTGGACTGCGCGATATTTTGTAAATTAAATGCGTCAATTTTGAAAAACAAAATCACGTTTTTGCACCTCTTCGGGTGAAGGCGAACCTCGAGAAAATGTCACGTGACGTCTAGAAATTCCGACAAGCGGATCGATGAACGTCAAAAATTTACATTTTTTATCCGTTCCTGCCGACCTTATAAAAGCCGCTCGCTCTCATGTCTTACGATAAGATCCCTCTAAATACCCTTCGCAAAGAGTTTTGAGCAAAAAAACGGCCTTAAAAACAATTTTCGATCCAAAAAATCGATTTTTGTCGACCCGTGTTTTGCTGCTATTACCACAGTAACGTCAAACCCGAAACGCCCCCTGCCGGACATTCGTAACAACAGTAACAGATAGCAGATAACCTAAAATGTATCCTAAAATGTCCATATTGCGAATGTGGACAGGTGGGAAGCTTTAACCACATATTTCTAGAATGCCCAATAACTAAAATCGAAAATTTTGACATATACACAGAGCTAGTATTACATACTAATTCAAGTAGAAACTGTCAACTTAACCTATACAAAAACGGTCACAAAAACTCTCTAAACCTAATAACGATATCATCCATTACAAATGATATGTTATGAGTTATGACAAACTTACAGTTGACATTTTTTCTAGCGTGCAAATCCGTCATTGTATCCGCAGATTCCTTTACCGTACAGAGCGGAAATACGGCAAAGACGCGATGTAAAATCGCTCATCCACGAGATTTTATTATAAGCGGGACTGTGGACTGTCCGCATAGTTGTGTCCGCAGATGTCCTCTTTATAAAAATCTGTTCGAAATAGCGAGCGAGACGAGATATAGTAAGCGAGGGTGCGATGGGGTGGTAAACCAACCCCTTCCGGTGGTGTGGTTTCTCGGTCGCTTAGGTCGCTCACAGTCCGTAATTTATTCTAATAGCATCTTCAATTATTACGGAATTGGAATATTTGCGCGCGAATATTTAAATACAAATGACATTTTTAAAGTGGGACCTAGCAGCGGGCGGCAATAAAAAAGTCGTCGCAGTATGACATAAAGAATACGCCGCGGAATACTTACATTATCTGGAAGGGTGGTCGTCGTACACGCCTTCTTACCACGAAGAATTCAATGCAGGACCGTACCACAAAAAAAATGCGAAAAAATACAAATATTATGGTAGGTTTATATCGAATTTTTTTTACGCATTTCTAGGAGACTAGTCTGTAAATTTTTATAATTCTTATTTTGTTTAATTAAGGGCGTCCAGAATTAACAATAAACATATATTTGCCAAACTTTTCGTATAAAGAAACCTTGTTCATGTGAAAGACAAAATTCAAAACCAATTATAAGATTTTCTGTAATTAAAGAAAGTTTTTAAAATACAGTCTTATGAATATAGTATGCTCCAAGTACGGTCCTGTATTTCGTCTGAAAGGTTATAGTAAGATATATAAATGATATAAGACTGGTCCGGCAATAAAACGCAGCCAGAAATGTGAACAATTTGCAACACCCTTTCTGCTTTCTGCCCTTTCCGTAGACAATTCGGTGAAGGGGTGGCTAACCCTGTGCACGTCCGTTACACGCATTTTTTATTTACTGCCGTCGCCACGCTTTATTTTATTCTCTACGACGCGACATAGCGCAATATTGTACTTAGTAGCAAACTAGCCCTGTGTATATGTCAAAATTTTCGATTTTAGTTATTGGACATTCTAGAAATATGTGGTTAAGGCTTCCCACCTGTCCACATTCGCAATATGGACATTTTAGGATACATTTTAGGTTATCTGCTATCTGTTACTGTTGTTACGAATGTCCGGCAGGGGGCGTTTCGGGTTTGACGTTACTGTGGTAATAGCAGCAAAACACGGGTCGACAAAAATCGATTTTTTGGATCGAAAATTGTTTTTAAGGCCGTTTTTTTGCTCAAAACTCTTTGCGAAGGGTATTTAGAGGGATCTTATCGTAAGACATGAGAGCGAGCGGCTTTTATAAGGTCGGCAGGAACGGATAAAAAATGCAAATTTTTGACGTTCATCGATCCGCTTGTCGGAATTTCTAGAAGTCATGTGACATTTTCTCGAGGTTCGCCTTCACCCGAAGAGGTGCAAAATCGTGATTTTTTTTCAAAATTGACGCATTTAATTTACAAAATATCGCGCAGTCCACGCGGAATTGTGTCCTTTTTTCAATTCGAGCGTCAAAAGTAATATCGAAAAGCCCAATTTTGCAGCTACTCGATCGCAAATGTCGACGAAAATGGGCGATTCCGCTGAACGCGCCCTACACTTGAAAGTTCATAATTAGTATAGGTAGATAGCTCTGTGTATAAGTCAAAATTTTCGAATTTAGTTATTGGGCATTCTAGAAATATGTGGTTACCTGTCCACATTGGCAATATGGACATTTTAGGATACATTTTAGGTTATCTACTATCTGTTACTGTTGTTACGAATGTCCGGCAGGGGGCGTTTCGGGTTTGACGTTACTGTGATAATAGCAGCAAAACACGGGTCGACAAAAATCGATTTTTTGGATCGAAAATTGTTTTTAACGCCGTTTTTTTGCTCAAAACTCTTTGCGAAGGGTATTTAGAGGGATCTTATCGTAAGACATGAGAGCGAGCGGCTTTTATAAGGTCGGCAGGAACGGATAAAATATGTAAATTTTTGACGTTTATCGATCCGCTTGTCGGAATTTCTAGACGTCACGTGACATTTTCTCGAGGTTCGCCTTCACCCGAAGAGGTGCAAAAACGTGATTTTTTTTCAAAATTGACGCATTTAATTTACAAAATATCGCGCAGTCCACGCGGAATTGTGTTCTTTTTTCAATTCGAGCGTCAAAAGTAATATCGAAAAGCCCAATTTTGCAGATACTCGATCGCATATGTCGGCGAAAATGGGCGATTCCGCTGAACGCGCCCTACACTTGAAAGTTCGTAATTAGTATAGGTAGATAGATAGACAGTAAAAACTACACTGCAAAGTATATACTAAACGCTCTTGTCGAATGTCGTCCTATCTCGGAGTTTTCAGGTTAAGTTTCCAAATAAATATCACTTATCTACCCGCCTTTGGGACACTTCTATTCCCACTTTTAGTTTCGCTCGTCCGCGACAGAGGGCCGCTCGCGGATGATTCTTTTAAAACAGTTTTCGAAACTTTACGTCCCGAACAATCAAGATCTGTAATAGACGGTTTCTCTTAATAGCGTCGCTCGTAAAATATTGGAATTGAAACCGCCCCATCGCCCAACCCCACATAAGAAACCAGCGAGAAGAATACTGGGAAAATAAACTTTCGAGCGGCAGCTTTTAACGCGAAATTTATGACAGTTTTGGGACAAACGCTCGCTTGATTGGGACGGAGGAGTGCATTGCTGGGGTTGGGGAATTTCAGGGGGTGTGCCGCCTGTACCACCCCCATGGACACCCGCCCCATCGAGGAGCTTTGTTAATCACCGCAAACAATAACTGAATGCCGCATGAAGTGGCATGTATGGTTTTCATTGACGAATTGTCAAGTTTATGTCAACTCAATGCGATCAGATACCCATTGGTCAAACGCATGTGACGTGCCTGTACATTCACGTACAGATTATGATGATGATGATGACGAACAAGCAGACAGATCACACGCTGGTGCATTTGACACGATATTAGAGCCATTACTGTCCCATCTATGGACTACAATTAGATATCAACTTTCGATTGGACGGTTTTGTAGACAAAAGTTTGACCAGCAAAAGTAAGTGTCAAGATAAGAAAAAATTCATCTATATTTAATATTTGTGTGAACTACATGTAACACTACATTCACGCACAAGAGTAAACGTGTTTGGCCAAACTTTACATTGATTTTTGACAGTACAGATGCCTGTTTTGATCACAGCATAGCATGGGACTTATATTCTCCCAATACCTGACATTTACCCATAGACTCTTTGTATAAATGTTTGTGTACTAATATTTGTGTGAACTACATGTAACACTACATTCATGCACAAGAGTAAACGTGTTTGGCCAAACTTTACATTGATTTTTGACAGTACAGATGCCTGTTTTGATCACAGCATAGCATGGGACTTATATTCTCCCAATACCTGACATTTACCCATAGACTCTTTGTATAAATGTTTGTGTACTAATATTTGTGTGAACTACATGTAACACTACATTCATGCACAAGAGTAAACGTGTTTGGTCAAACTGTACATTGATTTTTGACAGAAGAGATGTCTGCATCAGTCTGCATAGAAACATTAAAAAAAGTAACGTTTTAGAGTTGTTTTTTCAATAGATATCTTCAAAACCAACAAAAGTTTCCATACTTGTCCACTCATCATCATACCACCTCTAAAGAAAGAACAGTTATTATTTTAAGACAGTAAAGGCGACCTCAAATATTTGCCTAGGGTAAACGTGTTTGAAAGGCGGCGTTTGGTAAAAAAAATAACAAAAATAACAGTCGATAGAGGACTCTGCGGCTGCTGTTTGCACAGAACACCCAAAGAACAGAGGCCGTACCGGTCAACTACTAATGGCTAGACAAACAGAAATTAAATTACCTAATGTTCGTTATGTTCGTTACATAAAATTTTTATTTAACTTTTTATAACAATAAACCTTAACAATCAATTATTTAGTTTCCTGACAGCTAAACCAACAGCATGTTCGACACAGACCTGCTCATTTTTCTTAAAATAGTACACCAGTGCGCCCAAAGGTATTATCAATATGGCATTGATGATTACTATTGCAAGCAAAGTTCGTTCTTTAAAAGTCCATTGCCTGAGGTTACTCAAGGACTTGTATCCTGCGTATCTGGCCGAGGAAGGCCCTGGTTGATTGTCCATGTCTCTTCGTAATGGATGTTCCACTGAAAAACGTGGTAGCAGCATGTGTAAGCATAGAAAAGTTACAAGAAAAATTCTTGTACATGAATTTAAGGGATGTTCTTACCATTGGATGCGCTTTTGTCCAAAGCCCAGTGAGGCATCTTTACTCGGGTGTTCTTCGATGCTTGTAGAAGAAGATGGTTTCGGGGAAAAGTGACGTATCAGAATGTGACGTTTTAGATTTTGTTGATTACCTAAGTTACCTATATTTTGACGTAGTTCCTAGACATATTTTTGTACGTTATGACTTGCGTTGACTTGATCATGTTATGACTATTTCTCACTGTCTTTCGAGGGGTTGATTTTTTAAAACCGTATCCGTAAGTCTGGTATTGAAACAGCGATTCAAGAAGATCCATTTCAAGTGGTCGTCCGCTCGCCGCAGTAAAACGTTTCCCATTTTACAAATCTTTTGCTATAGGTTAGCCTTTAGACTCTTTCGATTAGAGTTGAGGCTTCGAGTGGCCCGGGGGGCACCTTTTATGTAGAGAAGATGGCCTGCGCTCGTATCCCATCCACGTTCTCATTGTCGACGTGGTCATGATCTGGCCATTGAAGTACCCACTCCACCTACGAACTTTCGCCAAAGAAAAACCTATACACTGGCACAACGCAAGACGAGTGTCTCGTTAAAAACCGCCACTGCCACACATATATAAGCGAGCTTCGTGATGTTTAGATATCATGCAACCTTATTCAGTATATAGATGTGGGGAAGGTATAACTTTGTGAGTTCTTATTCAATGGATAAATGGTAGCGGAGAATTCGGGTTGTTTTGTTATTGTATTTGTGGAGAATTGAGGATGATGGGCTTTTGATGTGTGGTTGGAATGTTTTGCGCCGATGGGAATAAGAAATCAAGCATTTGAAGAGGATTTTGTTGATAGAGTGGGATCAAAGTAAAAACTATTGTGTTTGTTTGAAGTGACTGATTGCCAAAGAATGTAATATTATGTCAGAAAGTTTGACAGGAATACAAACAGACGTTAGAGCACACATAGAGAAAACTAGCTCTGTGTATATGTCAAAATTTTCGATTTTAGTTATTGGGCATTCTAGAAATATGTGGTTAAGGCTTCCCACATGTCCACATTCGCAATATGGACATTTTAGGATACATTTTAGGTTATCTGCTATCTGTTACTGTTGTTACGAATGTCCGGCAGGGGGCGTTTTGGGTTTGACGTTACTGTGGTAATAGCAGCAAAACACGGGTCGACAAAAATCGATTTTTTGGATCGAAAATTGTTTTTAAGGCCGTTTTTTTGCTCAAAACTCTTTGCGAAGGGTATTTAGAGGGATCTTATCGTAAAACATGAGAGCGAGCGGCTTTTATAAGGTCGGCAGAAACGGATAAAAAATGTAAATTTTTGACGTTCATCGATCCGCTTGTCGGAATTTCTAGACGTCACGTGACATTTTCTCGAGGTTCGCCTTCACCCGAAGTGGTGCAAAAACGTGATTTTTTTTACAAAATTGACGCACTTAATTTACAATATATCGCGCAGTCCACGCGGAATTGTGTCCTTTTTTCAATTCGAGCGTCAAAAGTAATATCGAAAAGCCCAATTTTGCAGCTACTCGATCGCAAATGTCGGCGAAAATGGGCGATTCCGCTGTACGCGCCCTACACTTGAAAGTTCGTAATTAATATAGGTAGATAGACTAGCTCTGTGTATATGTCAAAATTTTCGATTTTAGTTATTGGGCATTCTAGAAATATGTGGTTAAGGCTTCCCACCTGTACACATTCGCAATATGGACATTTTAGGATACATTTTAGGTTATGTGCTATCTGTTACTGTTGTTACGAATGTCCGGCAGGGGGCGTTTCGGGTTTGACGTTACTGTGGTAATAGCAGCAAAACACGGGTCGACAAAAATCGATTTTTTGGATCGAAAATTGTTTTTAAGGCCGTTTTTTTGCTCAAAACTCTTTGCGAAGGGTATTTAGAGGGATCTTATCGTAAAACATGAGAGCGAGCGGCTTTTATAAGGTCGGCAGGAACGGATAAAAAATGTAAATTTTTGACGTTCATCGATCCGCTTGTCGGAATTTCTAGACGTCACGTGACATTTTCTCGAGGTTCGCCTTCACCCGAAGAGGTGCAAAAACGTGATTTTTTTTTTCAAAATTGACGCATTTAATTTACAAAATATCGCGCAGTCCACGCGGAATTGTGTCCTTTTTTCAATTCGAGCGTCAAAAGTAATATCGAAAAGCCCAATTTTGCAGCTACTCGATCGCAAATGTCGGCGAAAATGGGCGATTCCGCTGAACGCGCCCTACACTTGAAAGTTCGTAATTAGTATAGGTAGATAAGGCTCTGTTCAAGACAAATTACTTTGGATCAAAACAACGGTCGATTTCTATATCCACGAAGTAACTATCCACTTCAGCCAAGACAAAATTTTCTCAGTAGAAGCGGGTTGAGTGCTTTATTCAAAATAAATTTAGTTGCAATGAGTAAATTATTAAGTCACACCAAACAGTCATCAACTACAAAGGACTAGATGTAGTTTTGAATGAAACTTTGTTGTATACTTCAAATATTTAAACATTTTGACCAAAGTAATATTGTTTTATTTCAACCATTGGATGGATTAAAGAGAATAATAATTATCAGAATAAGTAATTGATTGTTTTGCTTGGAAAAACAAAAAAAAATGATAATAAATAAATAAAATGACACGCTAAGCTCAACACATATAAGACCGATAATAAGTATAGCGGTTTTGGGGTTGGACTTCACTCCTCGTACAAATTAATCTTAATTTATTCATAAAACACCGACACAAGTACATATTCGGGATTAACCCTTCGCGACCAGTGGCGTCCGTCGAGGATTAAGCTAGCAGAGTAGTGCTGGTCTACTCTTCCATCCAACAATAAATTGTACTCATTGTTGTGGTAATCTGCAATGCATGTGTGTGTGTGTGCATGATGTCCCCAATCAAGACACCCTCGCGGTTACAATTAGCCTAGAGGAGCCACCAGCAGCGTCATCTCGCTAAACCCATACCTAATTGTAAACTAACCGTCAAACGCAGGAGTTTAAATCCCGACGGCAATCCGGGACCTCTGATGTGGCGAGAATATAAACTGTCGATGGGGGTGTGATTTTAGTCGTGGGCAACACGTCGAAGCTGTTTCCGATTTAAATCCCGACGATTGTCAGCGGCGTAGAGAAGTGTGAGAAATTTTTAATACGATTTTAATTCGTACGTGTTGGTTTAAAACGCTTGCAAGTGACAAGTTCGTCTTGTTTTGTCCTTTTTTTTAATTTAACTGAGTCGCACACTGCTAGGGGTTGTTAAAGGGCGTTATATTATAGTCACTACTATCAGTAGATCAAGCATTTTCACAGAGAGTCTCAGTAAAACGCATGTGAATTGTGACACATGTAATTTTCATGTTCCTTCCTACTTATGACCAAATCTAAAATGTGCCTATTTTATTCCTTACTTAATTTGCTAGTATACGATAACAGGTAAACCCCATGTACCGTTAGAGTTTAATAATAAGGGATGTTAAATGTCGATGACTACTCACATTATCATATCAAATAGCAAACGTATGCTTATCGGCTTCTCTGCACACAAAACACTACTATTGTTTCCTGTATTATCCAACTGGAGCACTCGACTAGCATATGTAGGTAGTTATTCTGCCTGCAAACCCTCGTCTACTACCCTAAACGGTTAATTGTTTCCGGACAAAACAAAACAATGAGTCGATTGTCTGCTGCTGCAGCTTATGTCGACCAGATAATCGTTGAAAATCAAATCTGACGCCCTTATTGATTTCCCAACTGAAGCCTCGACGCATGTTGATTAGGGGGGTAGTTATTCGGGGGGGTAGTTATCCAGGGGGTAATTGTCCAAAGGGTAGTTGTCCACAGGGTCGTTTTTAACTTTTTCCTGCCAGTTCTTTGTATACGTGCGGTTGATTAGTCTTACAAATGTAATTTAATTAAAATGAGAACTGTAATTGTGTGAGATTGCATGTCAAGTCCAGGCCACTTCAGAAGTTACACCACTTCACGGGACGGCCAGCCACCCTTGAAAGAAACCAAGGGGGTTGCTTTGTTGTAAACATCGATAACATTGATTTTGTTTTGTTGGGGTGTTTTGTTGGCTACTATACCCGTCAACTTAGTTATGAAAAATCTAAAATGGCCCCCCAAAAAAACTATTTTGCCATTCTGTTATCTACCTATACTAATTACGAACTTTCAAGTGTAGGGCGCGTTCAGCGGAATCGCACATTTTCGCCGACATTTGCGATCGACTAGCTGCAAAATTGGGCTTTTCGATATTACTTTTGACGCTCGAATTGAAAAAAGGACACAATTCCGCGTGGACTGCGCGATATTTTGTAAATTAAATGCGTCAATTTTGAAAAAAAATCACGTTTTTGCACCTCTTCGGGTGAAGGCGAACCTCGAGAAAATGTCACGTGACGTCTAGAAATTCCGACAAGCGGATCGATGAACGTCAAAAATTTACATTTTTTATCCGTTCCTGCCGACCTTATAAAAGCCGCTCGCTCTCATGTCTTACGATAAGATCCCTCTAAATACCCTTCGCAAAGAGTTTTGAGCAAAAAAACGGCCTTAAAAACAATTTTTGATCCAAAAAATCGATTTTTGTCGACCCGTGTTTTGCTGCTATTACCACAGTAACGTCCCACCCGAAACGCCCCCTGCCGGACATTCGTAACAACAGTAACAGATAGCAGATAACCTAAAATGTATCCTAAAATGTCCATATTGCGAATGTGGACAGGTGGGAAGCCTTAACCACATATTTCTAGAATGCCCAATAACTAAAATCGAAAATTTTGACATATACACAGAGCTAGTTTCATTCTAACACGCGTGATCGGTCCGACAAGTTCTGTCGCGTATGTCGAAAACAACACCAGAAATCGCTTAGTCATTTGCAGCTCTCCTGGTTTTTAATATAGTCCTATCATTGTACCTCATAATATCGTTATTTTTCCATCTTGATTCACTTACCTGAGCCTATATACTTCCACTGTGGATTATAAACAATAACTACCAGAAAATAAAACAAAATTTCTTTCGTAATTTCATTATTATTTTTACTACAATTATTATTATTATCATTATAATATATTTATTTGAACTCGTATACACAATAACAATATTACATATCTATTATATTTATAGTTACCTATATTTATAATATCCTCTACAAATCTACACATCATCACTACAACTCTATTATAATATTCTTAAGTTTAGTAATATTCAATTACACAACAATCTCATGTTTACTTGTCAAGAATACACAATATACACAATATTTACAAGGTAACTCTACAAATAATCTTTGTGATACATACAACACTTTTTATCATACTCCTCATAACTCACACTATTCAACAAACCATACCAAAAGAAAAATTGTGACCAAAAATACCAGTTTGACTAAGAAATAATCAACTATAACTTTGTAAAAAAATCTTGCATACAAACACGGTGACTAAACGTCACTGTTTTGACTAAGAAGTGAATAAAAGCGACCGCGAACTAAAATTAAATTAATTTCGTGTGCAGACAACCGTGTGATCCCCAGAGGGCAGCACAAATCAATCGGCAACCAGGGTTAGAGAGGAGGGCACAAGCCACTGTTTAGTGTTTACAATATAATTTATTCGGGATCTGCTGGCTACAGACGTACAATAGGTTCTCCCCTAATAACTGGCTTCATGTATTCATTCATTCAATTTGAAAACACACCGACAGAGGGAGAGAGAGAGAGAGAGATGTATACATAGGACAGACATTGGATGTCGTACACTGTTTGAAATCAAATACCTCACTCTACACAGGACTTGATTCACATGTAGTATTTTGACGTAATTAAATTTTGATGCGACTGTTGAAACGGAAACACAATTCGCGCCGTATTGTCCGCTACGGGGCGCTGTAATTAAATTTGTTATTATATTCTCCTGATGCGCGCGCGAGAGGTGATATTTGATACTGATATAGTGATATTTTACTGTATTATTATTAGTTATTATTATTATTATTATTATTATTATATCAAACGGTTGTGTTTTTATTATTAAGGTTATGATTTGTGCTAATGTCAAAAGGAAGAAAGTATTAGTGTTTTTGTTTAGGTTATGTTGTTGGTGTTTGACAGTTAGGTGGCAGCCCTGCGTGAGACTAGTGTTGGTATTTGTTGACGTTTGCTCGTGACGTATAAATGGCAAAAAACTAGAGCCCATACTACATACCTAACCTAAAATCTGCCAAAAAAACGAAACCTCAACGTCGCAAAATGATAGATATATCACAGATATTCAGAAATAAACTTTACTCAATTTACAATAACCTCACGAAACAACATCTACAGAACTCCAAATCAAGTAAAACGGCCTCAATAAAACTTTAGCTATTCCGAATAAGACGTTTTATCGGACCCAGTATTAGACCCAGGCGAAGAAGCTGTTGTCTTCTCCGAAGGATACAGATCATGGTGTGGAGGTATCATAGGTATATGATAATCATTCGGTGGCCTAATAACAGTCGAGAAATACCCAGTCCCAGCATAAGGAGCTGATAAAAACCTCCTAGAAGGACTATATCTATGATACGAAGCTGGCGGCCCCAGTGGGCTAAACGCTGAGGGAGTTGCCACGTCATCATGTCCACCACTGACCATCATCTCCATGGCTTGAAGCACGTCACCTTTGCACCTCTGCAAGATCCCCTCAACATCCGATCTTCGTCTTCCTGGGAACACCCTTAACAAGACATCCACGGGAGATCTTTGGTATTGGGGTTGGAAGGGGTGAAACTGCGGGAAAGGAGGGTAGTGGAGCATCGGTGGTATTTGCTGTTGAGCCTCCGGGGAGGAGCTTTTCTTTAGGGAGAGGTTCTCTGGTGCTTCTGTTTCGTTTTCGTCTTCGACGTCGAGATCGGGGTCTGGTGACGTCACCGGGTCTGGAGATGGGGTTTTTATGGGGATTTGTGAAGGGTTTGGGGATGTTTGGCGTGGCCGTTTTGCTTCTTCGTGGTCTGAATCGGAATCGTCTAGTTGGCAGTCCTCGCTGGAGCGTCGATGACGTTTGATATCTGGAACAAGAGGTACTCGTACACTTTTGGGGTTTCGATTAGTTTTGTCCTTATGCTTCTAGAATTAATTCAGTTTCTTACAATTCTACACAATGATTATATAGATAATTATCTACTATTGTCACGAGTCCCTGGTGTGATTTGACTTTTAAAATAGTTTTTGTTCGTATCCGGAAAATAAGTAATTTGATACTTATTGGGCTTTATTTTGGGTTAATACTAATAATTTAGGTATTTATGCTGATTATGGATGGTAACCTTTAAAAAAAAACGTACGTTTGAATATTGGGTAGCAGATCAAATTACGTTTATATGGGAAAAAGCTGTGAATTGCAACGCCGTTCATTGATTACTTTATTTGACAGTTAACTGACAGAGTGAGGGAATTTGTCGATGGAGGTAGGGGAGTGTTAATTTATGTGCATATCTAAGTATAGGTTTACCGGATTGCTATGAATTTTGGGAAGTTATATAATTAATTCGTAAAGATTAGGAACCGAATATTTGAAAGAGGAACATACATTTTTTCTTTGGATAGAATTTAAATCTTGTAGATTTAGTTTGTGCATAACTCGATAAATAGTAATGGGTTGAAATCCTCCAGCAATCTTCTTTATACATTGTATTGAAAAAATTGTCACATTCGATCAAAAAATGCCTCAGTTGTGGAAGATAAAGGATAAGTTCTAATGGTTTCAGAAAAAAACAATCAGAATAATGACCAAACCTGTAATTTTACCAAATTTACAAAATTAAGTGCTCACACTCGAGTAGCAATTAAGGACGGAACGACTGTGGTAAAATGACTGTTCGAGGGTCGTTTAAGTATATCATCTTCCCCACCGTGGAGACTAGGGAGGCGGGTGCGGTGGTTAGAAGCTGAAGGGCTGTTTGACGATTAAAAGACCGCAGAACCGAGCGTCGGTTCATTTAAGCCGCAAATGATACTTGCGGAATTCGCAATAAGGCTGGAATGCGACGCTTGTAAATATGAGTAACCATTTAATATAATGGGTTATTGAGATGAGCCGTCGTTGTTCCCGCCGTCGCTCCCGCCACCGCGGGCCTAGCCGCCGTTCACGACTTTCTAACGGCCTCAATAACGGAAAATTTCTCGCTATTATCAACGCCTATTCGGCTGAGGAGGAGGTATACGATACGGTTATTGTGATGGCGTTGATATAAGAAAAGAATTTGGCTTTTTTTCTGTTTTTCTGGTCTTCTGCAGCTGAGTTATTCAAAGTTGCGACTTTGAAATCACCAAGCTGAACAATATTAACAATACAAATCGTTGTTGTTGTTGTTGATGTTTCTTTTGGAAGAATTCTTGGGGAGGGTTGTTGTGCAAGTAGGGTTGTTGTGCAAGTAAGTATGATGTTCTAATGTCCCATTGATTTACTGCACTATTATAGACAGTAAATCAAAGAGCAGTGCGTTCAGAATTGAAAAGACTTTATTATAATGTATAGAGGCAATGTAACATGTTACTCTACAACTTGCTGCTGCTTTTTTATTGGGTCAGCAAAATGGATACACAAAATTTCTCTGTGTGGGAGACAGTCGTGCAAAAAATGAACATTGGGCTAGGAAAAACTGGCCGTCGAGAATAAATATGACCGTAGGAAAAGCTAACATCGTTCATGAACCATTTATAAGTCGAGAACAAATAATTCTTCCAGGACTACATATCGAATTTGGGCTTATTAAACAGTTTGTGAAAGCTTTATATAAGAATGATGTTTGTTCCAAATATATTTGTTAAAACGGCCTCAATAAAACTTTAGCTATTCCGAATAAGACGTTTTATCAGACCCAGTATTAGACCCAGGCGAAGAAGCTGTTGTCTTCTCCGAAGGATACAGATCATGGTGTGGAGGTATCATAGGTATATGATAATCATTCGGTGGCCTAATAACAGTCGAGAAATACCCAGTCCCAGCATAAGGAGCTGATAAAAATCTCCTAGAAGGACTATATCTATGATACGAAGCTGGCGGCCCCAGTGGGCTAAACGCTGAGGGAGTTGCCACGTCATCATGTCCACCACTGACCATAATCTCCATGGCTTGAAGCACATCACCTTTGCACCTCTGCAAGATGCCCTCAACATCCGATCTTCGTCTCGAACGAAAGCTAACATCGTTCATGAACCATTTATAAGTCGAGAACAAATAATTCTTCCATCACTACATATCGAATTTGGGCTTATTATACAGTTTGTGAAGCTTTATATAAGAATGATGTTTGTTCCAAATATATTTGTTAAAACGGCCTCAATAAAACTTTAGCTATTCCGAATAAGACGTTTTATCAGACCCAGTATTAGACCCAGGCGAAGAAGCTGTTGTCTTCTCCGAAGGATACAGATCATGGTGTGGAGGTATCATAGGTATATGATAATCATTCGGTGGCCTAATAACAGTCGAGAAATACCCAGTCCCAGCATAAGGAGCTGATAAAAATCTCCTAGAAGGACTATATCTATGATACGAAGCTGGCGGCCCCAGTGGGCTAAACGCTGAGGGAGTTGCCACGTCATCATGTCCACCACTGACCATCATCTCCATAGCTTGAAGCACATCACCTTTGCACCTCTGCAAGATGCCCTCAACATCCGATCTTCGTCTCGAACGAAAGCTAACATCGTTCATGAACCATTTATAAGTCGAGAACAAATAATTCTTCCACGACTACATATCGAATTTGGGCTTATTAAACAGTTTGTGAAAGCTTTATATAAGAATGATGTTTGTTCCAAATATATTTGTTAAAACGGCCTCAATAAAACTTTAGCTATTCCGAATAAGACGTTTTATCAGACCCAGTATTAGACCCAGGCGAAGAAGCTGTTGTCTTCCCCGAAGGATACAGATCATGGTGTGGAGGTATCATAGGTATATGACAATCATTCGGTGGCCTAATAACAGTCGAGAAATACCCAGTCCCAGCATAAGGAGCTGATAAAAATCTCCTAGAAGGACTATATCTATGATACGAAGCTGGCGGCCCCAGTGGGCTAAACGCTGAGGGAGTTGCCACGTCATCATGTCCACCACTGACCATCATCTCCATGGCTTGAAGCACATCACCTTTGCACCTCTGCAAGATGCCCTCAACATCCGATCTTCGTCTCGAACGAAAGCTAACATCGTTCATGAACCATTTATAAGTCGAGAACAAATAATTCTTCCACGACTACATATCGAATTTGGGCTTATTAAACAGTTTGTGAAGCTTTATATAAGAATGATGTTTGTTCCAAATATATTTGTTAATCATATCCTGGCCTCATCAATACAGGAAAATTAGAAGCCAGTATCTTTGATGGACCACAAATTACATGACTTTTGGTTAAACTGGAAGCATGGACAAGCATTGTATCAAAGTTTGAAAAACTAATTAATATGAGTACCAAGTTACATTATTTTCATAGTCATTTAGATAAATTTTCCTACAATCTGAGCGATTACAATGAAGAACAAAAGCAAAGGTTTCAGCAGTATATCAAGATAACGGAGGAAAGATATGAAGGCCGATGGTATTGCCATATCATAGCAGACTACTGCTGAACCTTAGAAAGGGACTGTCCTGATCAAAAATACAATAGAAAACCACACACAAAACGTTTTCTTAATTTAAATTTGTGGTTCCTTAATTCTTTCAGAATATAGCAGAAACTTCTGCCGAAATTTGCTCTGCTCTGCGCGAAGTTGTATCTGGTGGCTGAAGGCCTGAAAGGACTGTTAACTTGTCTCCGACAGAGGCTCATATATCCACAGGCGTACAGTGTAAGACAATGCGCCGCGACGCCCGCCAGATTCGAATACAATGGGTGCGACACCCGTTCGTCTCAAAATTTATTACCCCCAAGTATTGTTATACTTAACACAATTATGAGCGCGCCGCACACACCTAAAACCCATCTATCCATCGCATCCGGGCCGGCTATATGCGTCCGATATCTGTATTCTGTTTAATTCAATGGTGAGAGAGATCATAACCACCGTTGAATATACACCGCCATTGTGTGACGTCCCGCGGCTTTTGGGGGTGTACACTCGATCGTAAATTTTACGTAGATAACCGTGTTTCGAACAGTTGATAATTATTTAAACTTTATCGTCCTTGGGTGTGTGTTTTATGTTTGTGATTCTTTCAACCTAACAAAGTTTACTTCATGGGATGATATACAGTGTCGGCCAGTTCCAGACGCCGTATACCCCATGAGTGAGAGCAAGAAAGCAATATAAAGGTGGTCACTGCATGCCCCCACCAAGCGGTGCCTGAATTGGTGGGGATGTGTGTCAAACGTTCTCTCTCGCACTCGCACAAAGCTGATGCGGCGGCTCGAACTGGCCGACACTGTATAGATGTTTCTAAGAAGAGCGCAGTTGTGTAGCCAACCAAATATACACGGGTCATCTATAAACCATACATACACTGGGAAGAATTGGTTGCATATGTCACGGTGGTCGTCTTAGTTTCTACCACGAAAATGTGCGCATTCAGCGAACTCAACGGATGCGTTTTGAACAAAACTGTGTTCCGTATTTAATTCAAATCTTGCGTAAATTTTGGAACACCCCCTTTACTACTGAAGTGGTCTGCATTAACAATATAATTTTTCCGCGGAGTTTTTTCTCTGAAGTGTCTGAAAACTGGGGGGCGGTCAGTCACACAACCGCGGAAATTTTATTTCCGTTATTTCAGCCCGCTTTGAAAGACTGTTCAACACTCGAGTGTTCGCCCGGCCGCGAAATGATTTACCGTGGTCACTGTATACCCGCGAGGCGGCGGTAGCGGGCGGGGGTGCTCCGCAAGCGCCCTCTTCACCCGCAAAACCGGAAACAAAAAACTGACCGAACGGTCTCTACCGGAAAACTCGCGAATTAACTCGGTAGTATACAATCTTTTATCCTCGACAGTATAAAAGAGTTGTTAATTCGTTTTGCGTCGTTTTTTGAACGAGAGAGAGAGCGCGCGCGCCCTCTAGTGAGTCTAGTGGATGCGTTTGGCTATTCGTTTAATGAACAGTTTTACGTTCGCGACCGAAAAAGAGCCGCTTTCGGCGTGTTCTGTTATTTATTCCGGTTAATTGCCCGCGGTTTTTCTCGCTTTGAGCGCCCTCTACACGTGCGGATTTTCCGTTGTAAACTAGTTTCGCTCTTTTTCTGTGTTTTACCGGCGTACGTTTTGCACCCTTTGACTTAAAACGAACCTTTTGATGCTTTTTTGAAAGGCGGAAATTGATATTCTTTGAGTTTTTGATAAGTAAAAAAATAGAAATTACTAATTAGGGACTAACTATAGGGAGTTTTATGCATTTTTTCCAAAAAAAAAAAAACCACCATTCAGAAGGATCGTGGGGAATATCAAACTCGTACATAAGACCCTCAACATCGTGACATACACATACAAAATAGTATATTATTATACAAGTTTTATAAGACGTCAAATTGGCGGATGAGTTGAACGAATGCGCCAATATGTCTTATAAAACGAGTGTAATATACTATTTTTTCTACTTTGCGTCATTAATTTTATAAAAATTTAGAAGTATATTAGGTAAAAGTCCAATCTAGAGTATTTATGGGTGCAACCGTTGGTAACACTGTCATCTGTCACTTAAATTCAAATATCTGTGAAAAAGTAATTATTGATAATTATTATATACCATCATATACTAGTAGTACGAAACCTAGGATGCAACACGCATGTTTAAATATGTATAAAAATATACAAACTTCGCAGTTTGTGCGATTCTAAAAAATCAGTTTGTGCTTACTTTTGTGGTTATGTGTATTTTCGTTTGACATGCATTTGATATCAATGTCACCAATCCTAGAAAAAAGTTACTAAAAACGGTATTTTCGTTTGACATGCATTTGATATCAATGTCACCAATCTTAGAAGAAAGTTACTAAAAACGGTGTTACAATTTGCTTGCTAATTGTAACACCGAAAACAGTGTTACAATGTGTGCATGTGTGAATGCAAAGTAGAAAATAGTATATTATTATACAAGTTTTATAAGACGTCAAATTGGCGCATGTGTTGTTTGGGGCACGAAAAGCGCCAGCGACGAGTGCCCCAAATGAACGAATGCGCCAATATGTCTTATAAAACGAGTGTAATATACTATTTTTTCTACTTTACGTCATTAATTTTATAAAAATTTAGAAGTATATTAGGTAAAATTCCAATCTAGAGTATTTATGGGTGCAACCGTTGGTAACACTGTCATCTGTCACTTAAATTCAAATATCTGTGAAAAAGTAATTATTGATAATTATTATATACCATCATATACTAGTAGTACGAAACCTAGGATGCAACACGCATGTTTAAATATGTATAAAAATATACATACTTCGCAGTTTGCGCGATTCTCAAAAATCAGTTTGTGCTTACTTTTGTGGTTATGTGTATTTTCGTTTGACATGCATTTGATATCAATGTCACCAATCTTAGAAAAAAGTTACCCAAATGAACGAATGCGCCAATATGTCTTTTAAAACGAGTGTAATATACTATTTTTTCTACTTTGCGTCATTAATTTTATAAAAATTTAGAAGTATATTAGGTAAAATTCCAATCTAGAGTATTTATGGGTGCAACCGTTGGTAACACTGTCATCTGTCACTTAATTTCAAATATCTGTGAAAAAGTAATTATTGATAATTATTATATACCATCATATACTAGTAGTACGAAACCTAGGATGCAACACGCATGTTTAAATATGTATAAAAATATACATACTTCGCAGTTTGTGCGATTCTAAAAAATCAGTTTGTGCTTATTTTTGTGGTTATGTGTATTTTCGTTTGACATGCATTTGATATCAATGTCACCAATCTTAGAAAAAAATTACTAAAAACGGTGTTACAATTTGCTAATTGTAACACCGAAAACAGTGTTACAATGTGTGCATTGTGAATGCAAAGTAGAAAAAAATATTTTTTAATACATTCTATCACCCCATAAACTAAATCAAACAAATAATAGTAAAAATGTCCAAAAAAATATGTAAAATTGATACCCTAAACATACAATTTCGTTTCGGCAGGTATACAGGATCGGGGTTGTGAGGGATGGGGTGGAAATACATGCTCGTGTTCTGGAAGACAGAGTAAATTTGTTTAGTTTTAAGTAGCAGTGTTGCGTCAGGTTACAGCTAGGTGTTACATTACCCCCGTGCCGAGCCAATAAAGTCCTGATGCCGTATGCCATTTCGAAAAGAATCTTCTCCTCTAGTGTTCGCTTTTCACAAACTTTGTATACAAAGAGACAGGGAAAAAGGACGCGACGAGTTTTTCAGCTAATAGATTGCTGAGGTCCTGTTACAAAGACTTGCGACTGTCTATTGTTTCTTTACAAGGATCATAGGGTATCTGTTCAGGATTATACTGAATTATATGATATATTTTTTATGTTTCTTCAATATTAAACAACATAAGAGACTAAGTAAGACGTGAGTGCAGCAGCATAGCAGCCCTGCATTTGTGTATAACATAAATTCACCATGGTTGAAGGTGAAACGGTTTATCGAAAGACAGGAAGGTGCAGTCCTTAATATGCAAATGGCTTTCGTTACTGTTTTTTTGGAGTCACTAAACTTTGTATTGTTCCCCACCAAGTTTACCCCTATTATATCAAGAAATTGAGTGAAAATTAACAACAGTACAAGCATCACTGCCAATTATTGCACCAGTGCTTTTGTCGGTCTGCCAAAATTTCAACCACACACCAATAAGAAAGTGGATAATTCATATTTTTGCGATATTGTGATATTTAAGTGCGATATTTAAAATAACAAGGTAATTAATTTCTTTATCGATGGTACTATTATTACTTATTACTATTAATTTTTTTCTCTCTGCGTAGAAAACATGGGAGATTGGTAACTTTTATAACAACTTTTTAACTTTAATAGTATCAAAAATATAGTTTTCCAGAACTATGAAAAAAAATTTTTTTCTACTTTGCATTCACAATGCACACATTGTAACACTGTTTTCGGTGTTACAATTAGCAAATTGTAACACAGTTTTTAGTAACTTTTTTCTAAGATTGGTGACATTGATATCAAATGCATGTCAAACGAAAATACACATAACCACAAAAGTAAGCACAAACTGATTTTTTAGAATCGCACAAACTGCGAAGTATGTATATTTTTATACATATTTAAACATGCGTGTTGCATCCTAGGTTTCGTACTACTAGTATGTGATGGTATATAATAATTATCAATAATTACTTTTTCACAGATATTTGAATTTAAGTGACAGATGACAGTGTTACCAACGGTTGCACCCATAAATACTCTAGATTGGAATTTTACCTAATATACTTCTAAATTTTTATAAAATTAATGACGCAAAGTAGAAAAAATAGTATATTACACTCGTTTTATAAGACATATTGGGGCATTCGTTCAACTCATGCGCCAATTTGACGTCTTATAAAACTTGTATAATAATATACTATTTTCTTTAGATATGGGATGATTTTCTTTTTTGTATGTGTGTCCCTGATATAATTTTATATACTATCGCCATCAAGGATTGCAAATAAAAATGCAGTGTTGCTTAGCAGTCGACACATTAACATACAAAGCGCATATTGTTCACTTGGAACATTAATAGAACCTTGATTGTTATTCTATTTATTTATTCGCTTATTAAAGTTAAAGTTCAAAAGTATTACTTTTGCAAACGCATAGACATTTGCATACAAAGCTGACAATCGCACAATTATTGCCAGTTGTGATCACCAACACTAAAAAAAAACTGTGTAATATCCCATAATTGTTTATTTTAATACCTTTAATTAAGAATTTCTTATTAACCAGTTATTTTTTGATATTGCATTGGTTATTTCTTGTGTAGTAAAACCAGGGCTTTAAACTAGAACTTAACAAAAAAAAGTCCCTAAATCTTATTAAACGCTAACCAAAGACATGAAATACCAACCTCTTGGTCGCAAAATCCCCCTAAGTGGGGGATAACTGTTAACCTCTGAGCAATCATTTATACAGAGGTGAGGGTGGATTTTTAACCCCTTTCCATCGAACAAACATCGACACAAAACCTTACTTAATCACTCTTTAAAAAACCGTTTATCCCCATCCGTTGTACCCCCCCCCTCGACCCGTGATCTTACAATAGATCTTAACAGCGCCCTCTACCGGCGGGGGTTTCTCCCGGTAGAGGGCGCTGTTTTAAATTGGCGCCTTAACGCTCCGACAATCTCCTATATTCTTCTATATTCAAAAATGTCTCTCCCCTTGTGTTAAAAGTCTGTAAAAAGAACGTTTTCCCCGGTTCTACACGTGTCGAACGCGTCACGCCATGTTTATCCGCTTTCTTCGCGGTGGCAGCACCGTCGCCGACTCGTACTGCCAACATAACGAGAACAAAACGCGCACACCAATTATTTCTGGCTGGCTTTCTTTTCCCGCGTCGGCGACATAATTTGAAAATAATTAGCGGAAAATCGAGATTGATTTTATATTGTGTAAGATTTGGAGCACAAGAAGTAATTAAATTTCCATCGGTTGAATTGCTTGAGTTGCTAAGAGAGAATTATTTTGCTTGTGGAAAATAATATCGACGACATTTTACTTTTCTTATTTTCGGTAAAATATATAGAAATGGCTTACTGGCTTTGACATCCCGAAGAAGAAATAAGGACCATTTGTGATATAGGTTTGTGATTAGGTTGAGTTTCTTGCAATAATTTCAAATAGAAATTCTCAAAGTTGTTTTGGGCAGAAACATAGCAAGTGTACTTCAAAACCAACAAAACTGATTTGTCAAAATCGATATTTGGTGATTCGTCTCGGATTTTTATGAGGGTATGCATGACTATACCTATGTATACATGACTATACCTATATACATAGTAGATCGTGTGCAGTTTTCGTGCTAATGGCTCTCGAAATGGCTACAGGGCTCGTTAGCGAGACCCCTAATCGTAAGGGCGCTCCACAGGCTCCTTATTTAAGCCGAATAAAATACACGACGGGTGAACCCTCAAGAAAATAATGCCTCGTACTTGAGGAAACCGCGTGGCTGGCGCGCACCAGTTTTCCAAACCTTACACCACTTATCCGACGGATAATTTTCTCTTAACTCTTCAACCAGCAAGAGAGTGAGTGTATAACATTGTGTTACTATTATATTGATACATATTCTAGGGCTTCCTTGTTATGTTTTTAAAATTAGTTAATTGTTTTTTTGATTATACAATTTTGACGTAACAGAGAATTCAATTAGAGAATTCGCGTTGCAGTCGACCTAAAAACGACTCCCCAAAAAAAAAAATAATCATTAGATTGTCAAATATTACATTAGCTGCGTATTAAAAATCGCGTTCTACCGGTTCGTATTTTTGTTGGACGACCAAAGAAGATTGTTTATTTAACCATTAACTATGGTAAATGTTGCACTAGAGGTCGCTAGTTCGCCTCTTCGTTAGTCCAAATAGACAGAGAAACTATTGTAATTATTGACACAAGCTCGAATCGTGCTTAATGGACATTCGATGACCGCCTTTGCTCACAATCTATTGTTTCAACTGGTACGAGGTACTTTAAGAAGGGGAAAACATGGAGAATGAAATGGACATAATCGAAACAATACGGACACTTGAGTGAGGAATGTGTGTGAGAAACTACAACCATAACAATAAAAGAATTGAAAAACCACAAATTTCAATTAAGAAATCATTTTGTGTGTGGTTTTCTTTTGTATTTTTGTTCAGGACAGTCTCTTTTTAAGGGCCAGCAGTAGTCTGCCATTATATGGCAATACCATCGGCCTTCATATCTTTCCTCCGTTATCTTGACGGTGGATATATGAACCTCTGTCGGAGACAAGTTAACAGTCCTTTCAGGCCTTCAGCCACCAGATACAACTTCGCGCAGAGCAGAGCAAATTTCGGCAGAAGTTTCTGCTATATTCTAAAAGAATTAAGGAACCACAAATTTAAATTAAGAAAACGTTTTGTGTGTGGTTTTCTTTTGTATTTTTGATCAGGACAGTCTCTTTTTAAGGGCCAGCGGTAGTCTGCCATTATATGGCAATACCATCGGCCTTAATATCTTTCCTCTGTTATCTTGATATACTACTGAAACCTTTGCTCTTGTTCTTCATTGTAATCACTCAGATTGTAGGAAAATTGATCTAAATGACTATGAAAATAATGTAACTTGGTACTCATATTAATTAGTTTTTCAAAATTTTGATACAATGCTTGTCCATGCTTCCAGTTTAACCAAAAGTCATGTAATTTGTGGTCCATCAAAGATACTGGCTTCTAATTTTCCTGTATTGATGAGGCCAGGATATGATTAACAAATATATTTGGAACAAACATCATTCTTATATAAAGCTTCTCGAACTGTTGAATAAGCCCAAATTCGATATGTAGTCGTGGAAGAATTATTTGTTCTCGACTTATAAATGGTTCATGAACGATGTTAGCTTTTCCTACGGTCATATTTTATTCTCAACGACCAGTTTTTCCTATTCCAATGTTCATTTTTTGCACGACTGTCCCACAGACAAAGAAAACAGGGCTAAATATCGCTCAGATTGTAGGAAAATTGATCTAAATGACTATGAAAATAATGTAACTTGGTACTCATATTAATTAGTTTTTCAAAATTTTGATACAATGCTTGTCCATGCTTCCAGTTTAACCAAAAGTCATGTAATTTGTGGTCCATCAAAGATACTGGTTTCTAATTTTCCTGTATTGATGAGGCCAGGATATAATTAACAAATATATTTGGAACAAACATCATTCTTATATAAAGCTTCACAAACTGTTTAATAAGCCCAAATTCGATATGTAGTCGTGGAAGAATTATTTGTTCTCGACTTATAAATGGTTCATGAACGATGTTAGCTTTTCCTACGGTCATATTTTATTCTCAACGACCAGTTTTTCCTATTCCAATGTTCATTTTTTGCACGACTGTCCCACAAACAAAGAAAACAGGGCTAAATATCGCTCAGATTGTAGGAAAATTGATCTAAATGACTATAAAAATAATGTAACTTGGTTCTCATATTAATTAGTTTTTCAAAATTTTGATACAATGCTTGTCCATGCTTTCAGTTTAACCAAAAGTCATGTAATTTGTGGTCCATCAAAGATACTGGCTTCTAATTTTCCTGTATTGATGAGGCCAGGATATGATTAACAAATATATTTGGAACACAGTATTCTTATATAAAGCTTCACAAACTGTTTAATAAGCCCAAATTCGATATGTAGTCGTGGAAGAATTATTTGTTCTCGACTTATAAATGGTTCATGAACGATGTTAGCTTTTCCTACGGTCATATTTATTCTCGACGGCCAGTTTTTCCTAGCCCAATGTTCATTTTTTGCACGACTGTCCCCCACACAAAGAAATTTTGTGTATCCATTTTGCTGACCCAATAAAAAAGCAGCAGCAAGTTGTAGAGTAACATGTTACATTGCCTCTATACATTATAATAAAGTCTTTTCAATTCTGAACGCACTGCTCTTTGATTTACTGCCTATTATAGTGCAGTAAATCAATGGGACCTTAGAACATCATACTTTTGCACAACAACCCTCCCCAAGAATTCTTCCAAAAGAAACACGATGAAATCACATCCAAACCCACAAAAAAATTACATCAAAAACATAGACCACCTACCTGGACTAGACGGAGCAGAATGTTCACCAGATACACCACCAGGGACACCAGCAGAAGCAGCAGACGCTTGAAAATTACTCCTTTGCACCATGTTCTGCGTAACCGCCAACTCAGCCGGTGGATTTTCAGAAGCCATCGTCGAAGGAGCAGGAAAAAGGATACCCAATTCTCTAGCTTCATTCTCCTCTTGGGCCTGCTGTCTCCTCAGAGCAACTTGAGCAGCCATGACCCTCTGCCTTTCAGCAATCAACGTGCATTTCGCACAAGCACAATCCCTCCATCTACAGTATCTCTTATGCCCTTTCAGCGCACTCACCACCCCGTGGTTTCTGCATCTTGCACACTTCGGCGTCCTCTGGTATCTTTCAGAAGCCCTTAGGAAGAAAGCTGGTGGTATTGCTCCGAGGACAGGATGTTGAGACATTAAGGCTGACATGTCTACACCATTACCCTGAAGGCTCATCTTCTTTAAGTGATGATGTAGCTATTCTAAGTGGAGATATAGATTCTCTGGTTGATGATTTACCTTCTCTGGTTGATGATGTGGCTATGATACATCAATGTTTACATCTGGGTGATGATCTAGTTGATGATGTAGGATCTGGTTGATGATGTAGCTATACCAATTGATGATGTAGCTATACCAATTGATGATCTAGCTATACCAATTGATGATGCGGCTATGTTACGTTGCTAGGACACCATGGAAGTCACGACAGGAGGTCGAACCACTCGTAGGAACGTGTAAAGTCGAACTAGCGAGATGGCCTGTAACATCCTCTGGTAACAGTTGGTTGCGTCTTCATCCGAAAATTGGTGACCGCGACTGTTGGCTGTTCTGGGTGGCAACATGGACCAATCGGAAGGTAGCCGCGAGTTATAGGCCACGCCCCGCGCCATGGGTACGCCCGCGGATCGTTCTCTCGCTCGAATATTTACTGTATTATGTTGTGAACAGGGGGCGAGGGGGCGCTGTTGTACACAATAGGGGTTAGAGAACGGGACCGACCGGTTTTTGGGTGGTTGCGGACTGTACGCGGTTCGGGGAGGTATTAGGAACGTCTCGGGGTTTGCGGTATGTCGCGGGGTTGCGCACTGCCTCGGGGGAAGAGGGGGGTGAGGTTAAATGCGCTTTACTCGGTGGTAAGTGTGTGCGGATGGGTTTTTTTTTTAATGGTTGTGGATTGTGTCTTTTTGGGGTTGATGGATGGTGTTGTGGGTTGTTGCATTTTATTTTGTGAGTAAGAGAAAATGATTTTTTAGAAAGGTGCAACTTCAGGTATAAAAAACGTCCATCGAAACGTTCATTTGTTTCCAGAATTCGAACAAGCGACAATGTCGAACGCAGCTGACAATTTAAATTACCATTTTCGTTTGCAAATATTAAAATAAATGCGAAAACATTATTAATTAATTGAACATGGGCGGCCGAACCGCCGCTACAATATATTTATTTAATTTATACGCATTGCGATTGAAATGTGCGCCACAGACTAGACAGACAGCGCAGTAAACGTTATTTTCCATGACCCCCGATATCTCGTTTCTCTCTTCAACTATCGTCTATTTCACTCTAAAAGCGTGAAACCGTGACATAGGGGGCGCTTGGGGCATGTTGGCGCCATATTTGAAATAAATCTTTCGAATTAATAAGCTAGTTAAAATTTAGATTAAAAAAAAATGTTTGTTATCGCAGTCTTAACTTCTTGCATATTATTATAAATAAAAAATATAAAGAAATTTATTATACATATTATATCAATGTAATATAACTGATTATAGCAAAACGACAATTTATATGACTGAATGCAGTTGCGGGATACAACAAAACATATAAATAAATAATTTTAGGCCACATAAATAATAAACATATATAAAACAATATTTTATTAAGACAATAAATTAAAATTTATTAGTCGAAAATAGAGGTTACACAAAAGTACATAAGGACGCACCTATCCAGATTCTTCGGCAAACAGAATAATTCCTCTTTATCGGGTTTTCCACAAATTATACCAAAACATTTTACTAATACGCAAATATTGAAATTTGACGCTTGTCATAAGTAGTGAAATGACATACTGATGACATATAATTTATAGATTTCTATGGGAACTCAGTCCATCAACCGAGCGCCCCCTGGTCAACGGTTTAACAAAAAAAACGATAAAGATGTCAATATACCGATTTAATTGGATGGAAAAAAGACAGAGGGATGTGCACTTATTGCTATCTAGGTGCGGTGTCTGTCTAGTCTGTGGTGTGCGCTATTGTGTTTCCGCCTCCGCTGCTGGCGCCCTCTGCTCGGCGGAATGAATAAATATTGTATAGCCGCGGACATTCGGTTCAAAATTCCGAATGAAAACCGTTGAAATTGAAATTGAGTCTCTGATTTTGAGCGCACAATGGACGAACATATCTGTTCTCACTGTGAAACATGGCCATTAAAAAGCAGAATCCCCCCCTCCTGGTCCAATAACAGTGACAATGGAAGCGCCGAGCGACAATAATAAATTATATTTTAAGTACCTGCGACAATGCAACAGAATTGAGAACGCTGTGTTCGAAAGAGAGATGAAACAATACATTTTATTTGGTGATATTTTTTATGGTTGATATCGAAAAATCCGGGGAAAAATGCGAAATTCCACCCAATTTTGCGACGAAACTATTGATATTGACAGTTCAGTAATCGTAATCAACTCAGAGGCATCAGTTCGGTTGGGTTGGCATCAGAATCTGCACGTCTGGGCTAGAGGGCAAGGGGTGAAGTGGTGTGGGAGAGGTACAGAGCACCTAGGCGGTAACCAGCAAGGAATATTCGGTCCCGAACTCCCTCCAGATTAATTGAATTGGACGAACAATGGCGCATGTCGGCGAACGTATATATCTAATGCATAGTCACAATTCCATTGTCGACGTCGAAGCAGGGACAATGCCCCGATATCGCATTGTAACTCGCAAACTTTAAATTAATTCACTGACACATGAATATCCTACACCTTCCTCTCGCGTTTCCTACGCTTCGCCCTTCTCTCTCACCCGCTAGATGTCTCTGTTCGCCGTTTGGAACCGTCGCCTTCGCCAATCCTGCACGCCCGCGTTTTCAGCGGGTGTACGTTACCAGAAACGTATTCGGTGGTCCTTTAGACATTCAAATTGAGGCAATTTCACGGTTTAGGTTCCGGCAACTGCTTCAGCTTTCGATTTATCACCGAAAATTGTATACTATAGACATACGAATTAGGTTAGTTTAAGAATAAGTAGTCATTTTTTTGGAGGGGCTCGTATTATGTATCTATATTCAGCGCAAAAGAATTTATTCAATCATCCACTAGATGGCGCTACCAACGACAGAATAATCCCATTTTTATTCCAATCATTATTCACTTACGACAAAATGACGACCTTAATATTGTGATCATGAGCTGCAGATTAGTCTTTAACACATACAAAGTCAAAATAATGAATCATTTTCGTGTGCATTTAGGGAATTTTATCGTTATATGTTGTCTTGTCAATTTTGACATCTGGTACAGAGTCGGTAACCCGTAGTAGCGTGATAGTTCTCCTAACCACCACAAGGTGACAGCACATCGTAGCCCAATTATTCTAGACATTTTTTCGCAAAACATGGCATTACTAAATTACTTTTTGTGCATCGACGGAATTTATTTCGCGTAAATGTTGGGTAGCACGCGATTGTACATGAATGTGTCAGGGCCTAGAAGTCATTTTTGTCCTCTTACTCCGATGTCAGACGTGTAAAAAGTCCGAATTATTAATAATGTTTAATCTATTTATATATACCAAAAACGTAATTATTTATAGCAAAAACGTAATTATTTATAGCTAAAACCCGAAATTCTTTACTTGACAATAACTTTATTGTTGCCAACCTACAATGTTTTCCATACTAGACCTTATTTTATCGAATATACAATACTTAGTATAAGCAAAAAAACAAATCACAACCTCCAGTATATACTAGTAATAAACGTGACATTAGAAGCTTTTTAACGATTTTTTTTCTCTTAAAGTTGAAGTCTACCCTCGATTAATACCTTCTGGTGACGCTAGTTAGGCGCTGATGTCACTAGATGATGTTAGAATCAAAACTTTTCCAACCAAACACTTTGCAAGTGGAATTTTTCTCTACTTACGCTAGATGACACCACCAAAGACATACAATTAAGTTTTTCAGATTTTACAACCACTCCTAGTTTACTTACGACACAATTATGGTCATAAGTGTTGTTAATCTGACTTTCCAATTAGTATTTAACACATTCGAAGACAAAATAATCAATTATTTTCAAGTGCTTTTAGGGAACTTTATCGTTAAATGTTGGCTTGTCATTTTTGACATTTGGTACAGTGTCGGTAACCCGTAGTTGCCTGATAGTTCTCCTAACCACCACAAGATGCCAGTACATCGTGGCGCAATTATTCTAGACATTTTTTCGCAAAACAAGGCGTTGTTAATTTTTTTTTGGTGCTCGATGGAATTTATTTTGACAAATTGTAACGTTACCATCGATATTCTTACTATTTTAATGGGGTCCTCTTTCTTTCATAAAATTCTATATCTACGTATTGAAAAGTTCTTCGTCGCCCTGCGGTTGTAATCGAGGGTGATATTGTGGAAATCGGTAGTATAAAGAAAAAATGTAAAAGAAAGTAAAAAAATATTTGACACTGCTTTGTTCATTGGCTTATTGTGTTGTTATACAGGCCATAATAACATCATACATTATTCAATAAATTAAAAATCAGTAATTCCATAATAAATTCGTTCGTAATATCTCTAATTATCACACAATATTTAGGACACACTCTTTTATTGTTAGAATACATACAAAATTATCACACAATACTAAGCCTAAGACACATTAACATATTAGTTTAACATCAGTTTAAGTTACCAAACACGTTGTTATAAAAATTAAATTGGAAATTTCAAATACACATACAAACAAACAATGACCTTACAGAGTCATTATAGAACAACCATTTGCAATGTAAAAGAAAATAGTCACGTAATTGTGCTTTTAATTACGTGACTATCTTTTTTTACCAACTCGTTTCGGCCATATTTACTACCTAAGCTAAACGTATTAAACTTCAAAGGTAAGTGGTCCAAAATTCACCATATATAATCCCATTGTAACACAGGAAAAGGAGAATCAACCCCCCCTGCGCTGCAAGGGCTATTATATACCCTCTGCTTCATATAAAGTGTATCATCGTCATAGCCAGTTATTCATCGAGTTAGGAGACCGCCCCAAAATCTGTTACTCACTTACATTGTACATAGGAGAACCCTTATTATAATCTAAGCCTGTATTTGATACACAGGCAGAGACGCAGGGTGATATGGTGTAGAGTTGCTGTCAACGTGTTTGAAACCTTCTGACGTGGATACTATTGTTAATTTGTATTATTGGGTAGATAGTGTATGTATGTATGTACAAGGGGCCATTTATGAGTGGCTGCTTTGCAATTTTGATGTGTGCTGGTTAATACGTTTATGATTACTGTTATTCCAATGGCCTGAGGGATGTATATGAATGTCATTATGTTTGGTTAAACCCTTTGCACGTTGTAGGGTTTTCTGTGAATTTATGAGAATATGGTAACCTATACAGATGTGAAAAATTTACATTAAATTTATTTATTAAAGTGTTAACCTGCTAAGTCCATATTACATATTACACAATTCGAAATTAGCAATAAAATAATTAAAAAACCACAAATTTAAATTAAGAAAACGTTTTATGTATGGTTTTCTATTGCATTTTGGTCAGAACAGTCCCTGTCTAAGGTCCAGCAGTAGACTGCCATTATATGGCAATACCATCGGCCTTCATATCTTTCCTCCGTTATCTTGATATACTGTTGAAACTGCTGCTCTTGTTCTTCATTGTAATCGCTCAGATTGTAAGAAAATGTATCTAAATGACTATGAAAATAATGTAACTTGGTACTCATATTAATTAGTTTTTCAAAATTTTGATACAATGCTTGTCCATGCTTCCAGTTTAACCAAAAGTCATGTAATTTGTGGTCCATCAAAGATACTGGCTTCTAATTTTCCTGTATTGATGAGGCCAGGATATGATTAACAAATATATTTGGAACAAACATCATTCTTATATAAAGCTTCACGAACTGTTTAATAAGCCCAAAGTCGATATGTAGTCGTGGAAGAATTATTTCGTTCTCGACTTATAAATGGTTCATGAACGATGTTAGCTTTTCCTACGGTCATATTTATTCTCGACGGCCAGTTTTTCCTAGCCCAATGTTCATTTTTTGCACGACTGTCCCACAGACAAAGAAAACAGGGCTAAATATCGCTCAGATTGTAGGAAAATTGATCTAAATGACTATAAAAATAATGTAACTTGGTACTCATATTAATTAGTTTTTCAAAATTTTGATACAATGCTTGTCCATGCTTCCAGTTTAATTAAAAGTCATGTAATTTGTGGTCCATCAAAGATACTGGCTTCTAATTTTCCTGTATTGATGAGGCCAGGATATGATTAGCAAATATATTTGGAACAAACATCATTCTTATATAAAGCTTCACGAACTGTTTAATAAGCCCAAAATCGATATGTAGTCGTGGAAGAATTATTTGTTCTCGACTTATAAATGGTTCATGAACGATGTTAGCTTTTCCTACGGTCATGTATGGTTTTCTATTGCATTCCAGCAGTAGTCTGCCATTATATGGCAATACCATCGGCCTTCATATCTTTCCTCCGTTATCTTGATATACTGTTGAAACCGTTGCTCTTGTTCTTCATTGTAATCGCTCAGATTGTAGGAAAATTTATCTAAATGACTATGAAAATAATGTAACTTGGTACTCATATTAATTAGTTTTTCAAAATTTTGGTACAATGCTTGTCCATGCTTCCAGTTTAACCAAAAGTCATGTAATTTGTGGTCCATCAAAGATACTGGCTTCTAATTTTCCTGTATTGATGAGGCCAGGATATGATTAGCAAATATATTTGGAACAAACATCATTCTTATATAAAGCTTCACGAACTGTTTAATAAGCCCAAAATCGATATGTAGTCGTGGAAGAATTATTTGTTCTCGACTTATAAATGGTTCATGAACGATGTTAGCTTTTCCTACGGTCATGTATGGTTTTCTATTGCATTCCAGCAGTAGTCTGCCATTATATGGCAATACCATCGGCCTTCATATCTTTCCTCCGTTATCTTGATATACTGTTGAAACCGTTGCTCTTGTTCTTCATTGTAATCGCTCAGATTGTAGGAAAATTTATCTAAATGACTATGAAAATAATGTAACTTGGTACTCATATTAATTAGTTTTTCAAAATTTTGATACAATGCTTGTCCATGCTTCCAGTTTAATTAAAAGTCATGTAATTTGTGGTCCATCAAAGATACTGGCTTCTAATTTTCCTGTATTGATGAGGCCAGGATATGATTAGCAAATATATTTGGAACAAACATCATTCTTATATAAAGCTTCACGAACTGTTTAATAAGCCCAAAATCGATATGTAGTCGTGGAAGAATTATTTGTTCTCGACTTATAAATGGTTCATGAACGATGTTAGCTTTTCCTACGGTCATGTATGGTTTTCTATTGCATTCCAGCAGTAGTCTGCCATTATATGGCAATACCATCGGCCTTCATATCTTTCCTCCGTTATCTTGATATACTGTTGAAACCGTTGCTCTTGTTCTTCATTGTAATCGCTCAGATTGTAGGAAAATTTATCTAAATGACTATGAAAATAATGTAACTTGGTACTCATATTAATTAGTTTTTCAAAATTTTGGTACAATGCTTGTCCATGCTTCCAGTTTAACCAAAAGTCATGTAATTTGTGGTCCATCAAAGATACTGGCTTCTAATTTTCCTGTATTGATGAGGCCAGGATATGATTAACAAATATATTTGGAACAAACATTATTCTTATATAAACCTTCACGAACTGTTTAATAAGCCCAAATTCGATATGTAGTCGTGGAAGAATTATTTGTTCTCGACTTATAAATGGTTCATGAACGATGTTAGCTTTTCCTACGGTCATGTATGGTTTTCTATTGCATTCCAGCAGTAGTCTGCCATTATATGGCAATACCATCGGCCTTCATATCTTTCCTCCGTTATCTTGATATACTGTTGAAACCGTTGCTCTTGTTCTTCATTGTAATCGCTCAGATTGTAGGAAAATTTATCTAAATGACTATGAAAATAATGTAACTTGGTACTCATATTAATTAGTTTTTCAAAATTTTGATACAATGCTTGTCCATGCTTCCAGTTTAATTAAAAGTCATGTAATTTGTGGTCCATCAAAGATACTGGCTTCTAATTTTCCTGTATTGATGAGGCCAGGATATGATTAACAAATATATTTGGAAAAAACATCATTCTTATATAAATCTTCACGAACTGTTTAATAAGCCCAAATTCGATATGTAGTCGTGGAAGAATTATTTGTTCTCGACTTATAAATAGTTCATGAACGATGTTAGCTTTTCCTACGGTCATATTTATTCTCGACGGCCAGTTTTTCCTAGCCCAATGTTCATTTTTTGCACGACTGTCCCACAGATAAAGAAAACAGGGATATTTAGTGGATCCATTTTGCTGACCCAATAAAAAAGCAGCAGCAAGTTGTAGAGTAACATGTTGTATATCAAAAAGTTGGTTCATAGATTGGTTTTGATAAATAAAGACTTGCTAGCCGCACAAGATGAACTGATGCCGCAGAAAAAAAAATTGTTGCCCTGTGTAATAAATTATACAATAGGAGAATCCTAATCATTAACAATATTAATTCTTCACCCTTAACTGTATAGCAACCCATCTCAATGATATTATCCGCGAAATTAAATCATACGACGCTGCTGACAGTCGCAATATATGGCAACTGACGCAGTAGTCACGTAATAAACTACGTGCTTTGAACCTTCAACGAAACCTACCCTATAATGCCCCTATAATACAATGAAAATCTATAATCCTTACTTAATTAAATTCCATTTCCGACGACCACCAGAGCTCACACCTACAGAAACCATTATCCCCTTCTTTTATTCAACATATAACCTTTCGCATTCCGCGTCTTCTCGCCCTCCAGCCACTCCACGACGCCCCGTCCGCCCTTCGCCGCCCTTAACTCGACTGTTCTCCGCGAGTAATTGTGCATAACAGCCGAAAGGAGTCTGCAGAAGTCCTGGCGACTTCTGATTTTGTTCTTGGTAAGAGTACGTGGTCACAATGGATCCACCCGCGCGAAATGACTTCACAAAACTTGAAATTCCGTGATGGTGGAAGGAGGAGGACGGAGGAAGAGGTAAGGGAGACCGTTATCGGGGTTCAAGTCTTCAGTGGACCGGTATTCTTAGACTGTGTCCTCGGGAATTACTCTCTGTGTCTTTTGTCGTAGTTAATTAAGTTCTCTTTAAGATTGCTAGAAGGAAAGATATGCTTGCTTGGTCGGTGAGTGTAATTTTGTCGTCTCCGTTTTGAGTTTGTTCGTTTTTTTTAGGGGTGATCTACAACTGTGATAAACTGAATAATTTTATGCCACAGTGGTCTGCTGTGGCCATCATAGAACCAAGAGTAGGCAAATAAAGAATTACAACGCTAAAAACTTTTCTTATTTTGTTGTATTTAATACTCAAAAATAGAAGGGAACTGTATTCAAAATACTGCTGTATTTTGAGTACAGAACGAGTACAAAACGACTGCGTATGCAACCAAAACTGCAAGATTGTTGGGTTGCATAAGCAGCCTATATATTGCGCTAATATTTCCAAATGAACGTCATCTTCAAGGTAATTATTGACTATTTTAGACCTGTTATGCCCTCAGAAAAAAATCCGCCGTGTCCCAAACGTGGATAATAGATATTTTACGTTCTGGAAAGGTTCAAGTATCACCTCGTATCAATCGATCTCGATATCGGCATGAATGTTGAATGGAAAACGCGTGGTATGCGAGGGTGGTTTACAATTTTCAATTGACAGTCGGGCAAAACGAGTACAAAACGACTGAGTATGCAACCAAAACTGCAAGATTGTTGGGTTGCATAAGCAGCCTACATATTGCACTAATATTTCCAAATCAATGTCATCTTCGGGGTAATTATTGACTATTTTAGACCTATTATGCCCTCAGAAAAAATCCGCCGTGTCCCAAACGTGGATAATAGACATTTTACGTTCTGGAAAGGTTCAAGTATCACCTCGTATCAATCGATCTCGATATCGGCATGAATGTTGAATGGAAAACGCGTGGTATGCGAGGGTGGTTTACAATTTTCAATTGACAGTCGGGCAAAACGAGTACAAAACGACTGCGTATGCAACCAAAACTGCAAGATTGTTGGGTTGCATAAGCAGCCTACATATTGCGCTAATATTTCCAAATCAATGTCATCTTCGAGGTAATTATTGACTATTTTAGACCTATTATGCCCTCAGAAAAAAATCCGCCGTGTCCCAAACGTGGATAATAGATATTTTACGTTCTGGAAAGGTTCAAGTATCACCTCGTATCAATCGATCTCGATATCGGCATGAATGTTGAATGGAAAACGCGTGGTATGCGAGGGTGGTTTACAATTTTCAATTGACAGTCGGGCAAAACGAGTACAAAACGACTGCGTATGCAACCAAAACTGCAAGATTGTTGGGTTGCATAAGCAGCCTACATATTGCGCTAATATTTCCAAATGAACGTCATCTTCGAGGTAATTATTGACTATTTTAGACCTGCTATGCCCTCAGAAAAAAATCCGCCGTGTCCCAAACGTGGATAATAGACATTTTACGTTCTGGAAAGGTTCAACTATCACCTCGTATCAATCGATCTCGATATCGGCATGAATGTTGAATGGAAAACGCGTGGTATGCGAGGGTGGTTTACAATTTTCAATTGACAGTCGGGCAAAACGAGTATGTACAAAACGACTGCGTATGCAACCAAAACTGCAAGATTGTTGGGTTGCATAAGCAGCCTACATATTGCGCTAATATTTCCAAATGAACGTCATCTTCGAGGTAATTATTGACTATTTTAGACCTGTTATGCCCTCAGAAAAAAGTCCGCCGTGTCCCAAACGTGGATAATAGACATTTTACGTTCTGGAAAGGTTCAAGTATCACCTCGTATCAATCGATCTCGATATCGGCATGAATGTTGAATGGAAAACGCGTGGTATGCGAGGGTGGTTTACAATTTTCAATTGACAGTCGGGCAAAACGAGTACAAAGCGACTGCGTATGCAACCAAAACTGCAAGTTTTTTGGGTTGCATAAGCAGCCTACATATTGCGCTAATATTTCCAAATCAATGTCATCTTCAAGGTAATTATTGACTATTTTAGACCTGTTATGCCCTCAGAAAAAATCCGCCGTGTCCCAAACGTGGATAATAGACATTTTACGTTCTGGAAAGGTTCAAGTATCACCTCGTATCAATCGATCTCGATATCGGCATGAATGTTGAATGGAAAACGCGTGGTATGCGAGGGTGGTTTACAATTTTCAATTGACAGTCGGGCGGTGGGGGGGGGTGGGGCGAAGTCCCGCAAGGAACATCTTCAGAATATTGCCGTATGAAAAGGTCCCCGAGAATCCCAAGAATTGCAACCGTGCGTCTTCTAGTCACACCGCACATATCCAATATCATCAAGTCACCGTTGCTCCTTGTTCGGGGGGTGACGACGCCACGCCACCGCCGGGGCGGCGATATAGGGGGCCTATCGGCGCGCAAATTAAATTCTGTTCTTAATTTTACAAATAATTTACATATCGATGGCGCAGTCGAGTACGCTCCGCCTCCACGCGTTCGCACAGCACTTCGAAATTGATCGTAGGACATACTAATGTGAATTGTATGGAAATTGGAAATTTCATAGCCAAAAATGTTTAAAACTTTTCTTATTTTGTTGTATTTAATACTCAAAAATAGAAGGGAACTGTATTCAAAATACAGCTTATAAGCTGTATTTTGAGTACAGAACGAGTACAAAACGACTGCGTATGCAACCAAAACTGCAAGATTGTTGGGTTGCATAAGCAGCCTACATATTGCACTAATATTTCCAAATGAACGTCATCTTCTGTTCTTAATTTTACAAATAATTTACATATCGATGGCGCAGTCGAGTACGCTCCGCCTCCACGCGTTCGCACAGCACTTCGAACAGCCCGTCTCGGGCGAAATTGATCGTAGGACATACTAATGTGAATTGTATGGAAATTGGAAATTTCGATAACGAAACTTGCGGCGAGAAGAGACGGCTCCGTACTTTGTTTATTAAATAACGACGTCGCAGGCGACGGCAGCGCCGTTCGAACGTGATTGGTGGGAATTTCTGTAATTACTTGTCCTGTCAGAACTCATGAATAATCTCAATTTTATATTCCAGAATGCATAATATTTATTAGCAATTCATTACTTCTTCTAATAAAATGTATGAACATTATGCTTTGAAACAAGTTGTATGATTCAATTCAAATAATTTGGATTGTTTGTGGGTTTAAGAAAAAAAAAGTGGAACATGTAGCGCCATCTATGTTTTAACGGTAGAAGGATTGGGAGTGGTTTGTTGGTTATCTACATCACCGTTAATAGGATGCTCAATATCAGCGTTGCTAGTGATTTGACAAAGCTAGCCAGTGACGTCAGCATCGCAATGATAGACAACCAACAAAACGGGAGTGCTGCCAATCGTAGCATAACCAGCAGGCGAATCAACAGAATAGAACAAGGATTGAATATAAGTGACACCCTCTAGAGTAGTTTCAAACTAAGAAGAGCACAGTTGTATATGCAACCAATCATACCCAGTGTATGGTTTATAAATTGCCTGTGTATATTTGGTTGCATATGCAACTGTGCTCTTCTTAGTTTGAAACATCTATACTTACCTATAACTTAACTTCTTCAACAATTTATTCGTCAAGAAACCATATCAAGAACACACATCAAGGCAAATTAGACAAAAACGCTACATCTATGCAGTTACATTTATTGTAGATATATTTTTATGCATATAACTATAAATTACAACAATACAAGCAAAAAATGTAAGTGTCACGTCGTCCCTTAGGCAACTCTCGAACGGATATTTTCCTTAAATCTACGCCAGAAAGTCACCTATTGGCCGACTACATACATAATTAATTTTATCGGATAAGCTAAAGCTGCCCCCTTGCTAAATCAACACAAGTTGTTATCAACGATACGACACACGAGGCATACACGTCTACGTCGAAACTATTGATAACAACTCAACGACGCGCTTACATATACGTAATGAATTACCACTACACCTAAAAAAGAAAGATTAATCATCGTCACGCCAATTTGTTACCGATTAGAAAAACCCTGCGTTAAATTAGTTAAAAAGACAAAAAATTAAGGAAAAAAATATAATCATCTAAAGAGAAAAGAATTTTTTTTATGAAATCTATTTGCCAACAAATTAGTTCCCCCCTCTCTCTGCTATTCAACGGGGCAGATGCCCACAAAATCCAAGACATGCTCTTGCATGATGCCACCATCGCCCCTCACAGGGATGGATATCGGCAGGGCAGGCAAAGTCCAAGGTTCAGCTCCACCCAAACCAAGGTCTAACATCAAATTTGCCGGTGGGTTACTACCAACCACGAAATGATCTTCCGTCAACGGCATAACATCTTTTAATAGTAACCTAAACAAACAAAACAAACCATATTATAAACCACAAGTTTCAAAATTTGTACAAAAACTGGATCAAATTGGGGATAATTTCAATTTCCATCCATAGATGTCACCTGAACTCTAGCAATTTTATACTATATTTCCAGGTTATGCTTTATTTGACTATTGCTTATGAAGTCTTTTATCTTTGATTCAAAAGACATTATTAAATCAGTTAAACTTTTAAAAAATTCCAAGTAGGCAATAACACTTGTGGGCTAGCAACCCTAACCTATATGAACCTTTATGACAGCTGTCATTAAGCATACACTTAACCTACAAATTTCTGATTTGTTTAAATCTGTTGCTAGTTTCGAAAAAGAATTCCTACAAAAACACCCAAAATCTGACAAATTTTAATTAAAGAAATGTCCGTCACTTACCAAGAGTTTTCGTCGGCGACGACGTGAACCTTCGGCACTGGGAAGCCGTTGAAGGGGCTTGCTACGGGAAGGGTGTAGGCCCCCATGTTCTCGAAGACGAGCCAATCGCCCAACTTGAGTTCCGGGAGCAGGACGTCGTCGAGGACTTGGTCCAGTCCGTCGCAGGTGGGGCCCCAGACGCTGCTGCGGTGCAGTTTTCCAACGGCATAGTCCTATAGACAAAGAAATAATCGTTGTTTGCGTTTCTCGAATAAAATAACTAGTTTTGTGGTTTTTAATAACCAATAAACAATTTTCTCATCAAATTTTCTTTATGATATTCAGAAAAACAAATATGATCCTTCAGACTTAGCAACATGACTTCTTGGAAATTTAAAATGGAATTTTTACAATTTAAATAATAAAAAGGTTGTTTGTATTGTAGAATTTTACGATATAATCAGTAAAAGATCACTATCTACATTCCAACTGTAAATTCCTAAAATTATTTGAATCAATTATAACCAAGAAATTAAAATTTCTAGATGATAATTTTATTTTGACAGGTACATTTGCATAGGTTATGTGTTTTGTTTGACAGTTACTATCAACAAATGAACATCTTACAAGCAGCTATTTCAACTTTTGACAGATATACATAACCTACAATCTTTTCTTTGTTTCACATCTACTAACTTTGAACTCTACTTTCAGCTATGATAACAGTTGCTGTCTTTACGCTAATCATCAATAAACTATTTTCTCATTGAATTTCACTTAAAAATTCAATATTTTTACAGAATTTACAGTAAATTTACTGTACAACCTGTAATTCTACATATAAAATGTACAATTACAGCAACAATCTTGTAATTTTACACACTTTCTTCCGTAAAATTGCAATTTTAATGTTTAGCCCTGTACTCAAACAAAAAAAACAAACATAACCTTACCTTTAATGGCTGCGCAGTGACGTGCTGGTGATCGTAAAGCACGCAATTGAAACTTCCGTAGACGCCATCATTGATGTAATACATATAGCTCGTCTCGATCTCTCCGGTGACTTGATTTTGCATTTCGACGCCTCTAATCGAATGAACGTTACACGTCAAAGTGTACGCGGAACTCACAAAGAATCTCCCGGGTTCCGCAATGACATTCACCGATGGATCAGGAAAGTAATCCTGAAGAGCCAAATTAACAATTTCGGCAATCTAAAAAAAAAAAAAAAAATTGAGGTTAAAAATTTTGAGGTTAGCTTTTCGTTTTGAGGTTAACCTTCTCGATGGAGGTGCCAAAATCGCCCGGATAGCCCCCGCCGATGTCCAGAAAGTCAAAGTTGAAGCCCATGCTGGCGGCCAAGTCAAAGACGTCCCTGGCACTGGCGATGGCCTTCCTGAAGACCGGGGGGTCCTTGCAGCCGGAACCGACGTGGAAGCTAACGCCCACGACATTGACGCCCAAATCTCTGGCGACTTCGAGAAGACGCGGGGCCTCGGTGATCGGATTGCAACCGAATTTCATGCCCAACGGGCACTGGGCAACGGTCGCGTCGCATCTTATGCGGATCACCATCCTAAAATTAACATCCTTAGGTTAAAATTTTAGTTTGACAGGTGTGTTTGTAGAGGTTATGTTTTTGTTTGACAGTTACTATGAGCAAAATAATTTTCAGTTTGCCTAGTATATCATTGAAAATATTGTAGGTTGGCTGCTCTGAAATTTGACAATTAAAAAAGTTTTAAAGGTTAGAGTTGATTAGTTTTATTACTTTCCTGAAATTTTATGTCAATTCCTATTTTTTGAACAAACAATATCTTAAAATGTAGGTGTTGCAACATTTGACAGAAATACATAACCTATTTTTTTCTAAGGTAAAATTTGCTGTTATTATTTTAAAAACATATATCCTAAAAAGTTGATCTTACCTGGCATTGGGGAATAGTTCCTTCACTTTGTAAAGCTCGGTCTCGTTGTCAAACGTCATCAGATCGATTTGAGTGGCCGCAGCGTGTCGGATGTGGCTCGCCGGCTTCGCGGGGTTAGCGAAGATTATGCGGTCGGGGTGGACGCCAAGACTGAGGACCTTGTTGATCTCGCCCTTCGACGCACAGTCGAAGCCGGTCCCCAAGGCGGCCAATACTTCCAGCACGGTTAGGCTATCGTTACATTTTACAGCTGTAAAAGAAAAAATAAATAAAATAATTACGCTGCAAAAAATATATAATCAGTAAACTAAAAAATTGTTTATGAGACAAATTGTGTAGAAAATATTTGACACATAACCAGAAGTTGTTCATTTGACAGGTAAAATGTTTTAGGTTATTTTACGTTTGACAGTTCTTATATATAAAATATTGAACAATGATATATAACCAAACATGCTCCTTAGGCAGATAAAATTCTTGGTTGTTTTATTTTTAGTTTGACAGTAAATAAGTATGAAATATTTGACACTTCATAACAAAAAAATTGTTTATTTGACAGCTAAATTTCTTGAGGTTATGCTTGTTTGACAGATATTGTGTTCAAGATAATGCATAACCAGAAATAATTTTTGACAGTTAAAACATCTGTGGTTCTTCCTTGTTTGACAACTATTGTGTACAAGATATGCGACAGTTAAACTTAATGAGGTTATATTTTGTTCAAAAGTATTTTGTATACAATATTTGTGTGAAATATTTGACGATACATAACCAAACAAGTTCATTAGACAGCTAAAATATGCTTGAGGTTGTTGTAAGTTTGACAACAAATGAAATATGTGACTATTCAAAAAAAAATTGTTTATTTGACAGCTAAATTTCTTGAGGTTATGCTTGTTTGACAGATATTGTGTTCACGATAATGCATAACCAGAAATAATTTTTGACAGTTAAAACATCTGTGGTTCTTCCTTGTTTGACAACTATTGTGTACAAGATATGCAACAGTTAAACTTAATGAGGTTATATTTTGTTCAAAAGTATTTTGTATACAATATTAGTGTGAAATATTTGACGATACATAACCAAACAGGTTCATTAGACAGCTAAAATATGCTTGAGGTTGTTGTAAGTTTGACAACAAATGAAATATGAGACTATTCAAAAAAAATGCTTATTTGACAGCTAAATTTCTTGAGGTTATTCTTGTTTGACAGATATTGTGTTCAAGATAATGCATAACCAGAAATAATTTTTGACAGTTAGAACTCCTGTGGTTCTTCCTTGTTTGACAACTATTGTGTACAAGATATGCAATAGCTAAACTTAATGAGGTTATATTTTGTTCAAAAGTATTTTGTATACAATATTTGTGTGAAATATTTGACGATACATAACCAAACAGGTTCATTAGACAGCTAAAATATGCTTGAGGTTGTTGTAAGTTTGACAACAAATGAAATATGTGACTATTCAAAAAAAAATTGTTTATTTGACAGCTAAATTTCTTGAGGTTATGCTTGTTTGACAGATATTGTGTTCAAGATAATGCATAACCAGAAATAATTTTTGACAGTTAGAACTCCTGTGGTTCTTCCTTGTTTGACAACTATTGTGTACAAGATATGTGACAGTTAAACTTAATGAGGTTATATTTTGTTCAACAAGTATTTTGTACAAAATATTTGTGTGAAATATTTGACGATACATAACCAAACAGGTTCATTAGACAGCTAAAATATGCTTGAGGTTGTTGTAAGTTTGACAACAAATGAAATATGTGACTATTCAAAAAAAAAATTGTTTATTTGACAGCTAAATTTCTTGAGGTTATTCTTGTTTGACAGATATTGTGTTCAAGATAATGCATAACCAGAAATAATTTTTGACAGTTAAAACTCCTGTGGTTCTTCCTTGTTTGACAACTATCCTTGTTTGACAACTATTGTACAACATATTTGACAGTTGAATTTATTGAGGTTATATTTTGTTTGACAACCTTATGTCATATAACCTAATATTCTTCATATGACAGCTAAGAGCTATTGTTTTTTTTTTTTGACATCTAGCACACAACTCAGCAAAAAATTATTTAATGACGCTTATTACCGTAGAATGGTTTGACGCGTGGCATAGCGGCCATCCAGACCTTGTGCTTGTGCACGATATCTCCAATATCGCACACATAGAACGCCTCCTCTTGTGCGGGATTGCTGGCAATCTCTTTGATGACGGACCAGACGTTGGTCTGTCCGTCCAAAACATGGACACGTTCATCGACGGCAGCGATCTTCATGTTTAGTGCTTCGGTTGGGTGATACGACAGAGAGATTGATTCGACGAAGGGTGGTGGAAAACTGCGGAGGGGGATGGTTTTCTGTTTTTTATTCTTCTTCTTCTCGTAGAATTATTTGTAGCGGTTATAGTGATAACTCGTTAGGTAAGCTAAGGTTCGTTAGTCGAAGTAAGCAAGGAGGCAGCCTGCGCTCACGGTGGCGCAGTTTGTGTGAACGGGGTGCGGGTGTCTCTCAGCTAGTCAGTGGGGGGAGCTAGCAGCACCAAGGCGGCTCTCCGTTCAGGTACAACTTCCAGTTGAACGGCAATCGTTCTGCGCTTACTTCGGGTGCAACTGTCGTTACAACACAACCCTGAAAGAAAAATTAAAAAAAAACATTACCAAACAACAAAACTAAGTAAACTTTACAATGATACATAACCAAACATTGTTCATTTGACAGCTAAAATTCTGAAGGTTTGACAATTATTGTGTAGTTTTAGTTTGACAGCTAGACTGTAAAATATTTGACAGCTATAATTATTTTTCTAAGCAGGTTAAGGTGATACTACCAAAACCCTATCTTATCAGTGTTTTATTATTAAATAAAAAAAAAAATAATAATCAAATAGTGGGATTGATAATTACATAATTTGTTATAGAAATGTATAACAAACTCGGTTTATAATGTGACCTTTCCCCCAAAAGTTAAACTAACATACTCTGTGCATCAGTCCATTCAAAAGTAAGAAAAAAATCGAAAGATAAGGAATAATTATACAGAGATTTGTCGTCAGACGGAATGCTGAGTGATCTTTAACACTATAGATAAAAATTGAACTGTGACATGTGCATCTAGCTAGCTCTTGGCTGATAAATTAGTGATAAAAGGGTCCAACAGCAAGACAGACAGCAGACTGATTAGTAGACACATAGATTACCGTACAGATTAAAGCAAGAAGCATACCATTGTATAGCTTTTTTTTGTACAAACTAGTAAAGTCGTAGTATATTAAATACGTGTATAGCGTAAAAAATGACTAACAATTTCATAATTAAGTACTCATGTCAAATTATTCACGACTTGGGCACGTGTTTTTATTACTATCATGTTTCACTTGACAGACGTTATAAGAGAAAATAAATAACTCCTTATAAAAGAGAATAAATAATTCCTGAATATCTAAAAAGTAATAATTATATTATTTCAACTATGTTTTATAAATACATAAAATATATTTATAAAACATCGTATCATTAGCAGTAATTGTGCAAATTGTTTGTGATAAATATAATAAATTAAAAATAATTGTCGGATTTTTCATGTTCAGGAGCAGTGATAAAAACACAAAGTCAAGTATTTTCTTCAAATAATGATTAAATGAATCTGTCTGTACATATTTGTTGCTAGGGATTATTTACAATAACACGTTGTAGTGTACATATTAACAATTTTAGAAGAAATAAAGGCTGGAAAACGACGAAAAAACCTGTAGAACCTATTAACACAAAAACCTCAAAAAACATAAAAATGGTACTTAGATGATTTTTTGATTTACAACTTTTCAATTGTGTATAATATATTGATCAAAAGAAATAATAACCCACTTGTTAAGAAGTAATACAAAAGCAGAAAAATGCAGATACAACAAAATACAGATATCAATACTTAAGCAAAAAAATAGAAAGTCAAGATTCAAAGTTCAAATAAATACCACAGGCAAGTAATTAGTTGCCACATTTAAAATAGTTTATACAAATATATTGTTGCATTTTAGTATACAATGTTGTTGCATTATATATGTAGTACTAATATTTTAATAAATTAGTTCTAAATACATACCAAGAAAGGTGTTAGTGCATTAAAATAACAATTTTGTGTGACTCATGAACAAAACTGTGGTATTGTTACTCACTCATTAATATACATAATATATACAGGTTCTAAAAATGTTAAGATGTTTTATTACTTTCCAACTAGTATCCTAGAAGGACAGGACACAAAAAAAATCGAAATTTTAACGAAAATAAGCATTTTGAGGCCCTATGAATCAATTGCAATGATTTTTGGAAAATGTACGTACATCTGTGAACACGATGTCGCCCAAACGGTAAAACGGATCTGGCTGAAATTTGGTATACATATTTAAAATTACCGGGGGACGAACTGGATCGTTTTTGGTGACAATCTGACAACCGGAAGTGGTAAATATTAGAAGCATTCTCTTAGTAATTGAACCGATTTTGACCAAACTGATACCAGCTCATCCTCATCGAAAATTCTGCCTAAAATTTCCCCAAAAAATCCATAAAGATCCATACAAAATATCAAAAGTTATCGAAGATGCAAAATTGTCAAAAGAATAATTTAAAAAAAGATCTACCTGGTGATGCCTAAAGCAAGATGACCCTTGCTGTATTTTGCATAAAATCATTCACGAAACACCGTTCACAGTTTAAACCGCACCGTGTGTACGACACACAGCGAAAAAAAAAGTCCCTTCTACAAGAAAAAAACAAAGTTTGGAACCAAAGTTCCAAACCTCTCACTCAAAAATACTTCAACACTAGTTTTAACACACAAAAAACTAAGGCAAGCTTCGCGCTTGTGCGACTGTCACACACTGTAATGACACGAGAACTAACACCAAGCAGATTATATATATGCTCTAATCATCTATCCTCATTAAAAGGCGAGAGTAGGGGACGCCGATAACAGTCATTATCTTTCGAATTAAGCTAAACGTGTACAGCGCCCCCCTCAAAAAAAAGAGGTTAGCACTAGATTTGGCCGCTCTGGGTGAACCAGAGTGATAGTAGCCCGAAAATTCAATCGGTTATTGTCAATGAACGATAGATAAGATAAAGGAGTTGATGCGGATTGGTCGGAATTGACTGAGATGTTGAGGAATGAACTAGAGTAGACTAAACTGGACAATGAAACAATGCACTGATGAAACATGGATGAAACCAAACATGTTTTCTTGATTCGAGTTGATATAAAGAGGAGTATTGAACACTTGGCTTGTTTGTTTGTGCAGATGGACATTATTTACGCCATGTTCTGCGAAACAAGATTGTTCTTTGCGGTTTAAAGTTCGCTATCTGTTTGTGTGTATTTAATGTGGAATAACAAGAAAAATAACTGGGGTAGAACTGACTGTTATACACCCTTAGATAGTGAATATTTTAGATCAGTGTTTCCCAACCTGTGGTCCGCGGACCTCTGGGAGTCCGTGGGTCTATCCCAGGGGGGCGCGGACAACATACAGCAGATAATAGACCTATGGAGTAGCAATAGTACTCCACCAACTACTACACCAAGTACTTTAAGTATACATAAAGTAAACATAAAGTACATTAAAAAAATCCTCAAGAGGCTGAAGGAAGCTTTTGGACAAACACCAATCAAACTTATCGGGCAAAGTGAATTTTTTAAAGCAAATACTGCACCAATGAATGTCCAAAGGGTTGTACAGCAGAAGAAATTTCCTCAACAGGCTGAAGCAACCTTTTGGACAAACACCAATCAACTTCCTCGGCAAATTTAGCACCTACGAGTGCCCAAACTCATCCAAGTCATTAAAAAATTCCTCAAGAGGCTGAAGGAAGCTTTTGGACAAACGCCAATCAAACTGATCGGGCAAACTCAATTTTTTAAAGCAAATACTGCCCCAATGAATGTCCAAAGGGTTGTACACCAGAAGAAATTTCCTCAACAGGCTGAAGCAACCTTTTGGACAAACACCAATCAACTTCCTCGGCAAATTTAGCACCTACGAGTGCCCAAACTCATCCAAGTCATTAAAAAATTCCTCAAGAGGCTGAAGGAAGCTTTTGGACAAACGTCAATCAAACTTATCGGGCAAATTCAATTTTTTAAAGCAAATACTGCACTAATGAATATCCAAAGGGTTATACACCAGACGAAATTTCCTCAACAGGCTGAAGCAACCTTTTGGACAAACACCAATCAACTTCCTCGGCAAATTTAGCACCTACGAGTGCCCAAACTCATCCAAGTCATTAAAAAATTCCTCAAGAGGCTGAAGGAAGCTTTTGGACAAACGTCAATCAAACTTATCCGGCAAATTCAATTTTTTAAAGCAAATACTGCACTAATGAATATCCAAAGGGTTATACACCAGACGAAATTTCCTCAACAGGCTGAAGCAACCCTTTGGACAAACACCAATCAACTTCCTCGGCAAATTTAGCACCTACGAGTGCCCAAACTCATCCAAGTCATTAAAAAATTCCTCAAGAGGCTGAAGGAAACTTTTGGACAAACACCAATCAAACTGATCGGGCAAATTCAATTTTTTAAAGCAAATACTGCACTAATGAATATCCAAAGGGTTATACACCAGAAGAAAATTCCTCAACAGGCTGAAGCAACCTTTTGGACAAACACCAATCAACTTCCTCGGCAAATTTAGCACCTACGAGTGCCCAAACTCATCCAAGTCATTAAAAAATTTCTCAAGAAGCTGAAGGAAACTTTTGGACAAACGTCAATCAAACTTATCGGGCAAAGTCAATTTTTTAAAGCAAATACTGCACCAATGAATGTCCAAAGGGTTATACACCGGAAGAAATTTCCTCAACAGGCTGAAGCAACCCTTGGGACAAACACCAATCAACATCCTCCGCAAATTTAGCACCTACGAGTGCCCAAACTCATCCAAGTCATTAAAAAATTCCTCAAGAGGCTGAAGGAAGCTTTTGGACAAACGCCAATCAAACTGATCGGGCAAACTCAATTTTTTAAAGCAAATACTGCCCCAATGAATGTCCAAAGGGTTGTACACCAGAAGAAATTTCCTCAACAGGCTGAAGCAACCTTTTGGACAAACACCAATCAACTTCCTCGGCAAATTTAGCACCTACGAGTGCCCAAACTCATCCAAGTCATTAAAAAATTCCTCAAGAGGCTGAAGGAAGCTTTTGGACAAACGCCAATCAAACTGATCGGGCAAACTCAATTTTTTAAAGCAAATACTGCCCCAATGAATGTCCAAAGGGTTGTACACCAGAAGAAATTTCCTCAACAGGCTGAAGCAACCTTTTGGACAAACACCAATCAACTTCCTCGGCAAATTTAGCACCTACGAGTGCCCAAACTCATCCAAGTCATTAAAAAATTCCTCAAGAGGCTGAAGGAAGCTTTTGGACAAACGCCAATCAAACTGATCGGGCAAACTCAATTTTTTAAAGCAAATACTGCCCCAATGAATGTCCAAAGGGTTGTACACCAGAAGAAATTTCCTCAACAGGCTGAAGCAACCTTTTGGACAAACACCAATCAACTTCCTCGGCAAATTTAGCACCTACGAGTGCCCAAACTCATCCAAGTCATTAAAAAATTCCTCAAGAGGCTGAAGGAAGCTTTTGGACAAACGTCAATCAAACTTATCGGGCAAAGTCAATTTTTTAAAGAAAATACTGCACCAATGAATGTCCAAAGGGTTATACACCAGAAGAAATTTCCTCAACAGGCTGAAGCAACTTTTTGGACAAACACCAATCAACATCCTCCGCAAATTTAGCACCAACGAGTGTTCAAACTATTCTAAGTCATTAAAAAATTCCTCAAGAGGCTGAAGGAAGCTTTTGGACAAACACCAATCAAACTTATCGGGCAAATTCAATTTTTTAAAGCAAATACTGCACTAATGAATGTCCAAAGGGTTATACATCAGAAGAAATTTCCTCAACAGGCTGAAGCAACCTTTTGGACAAACACCAATCAACTTCCTCGGCAAATTTAGCACCTACGAGTGCCCAAACTCATCCAAGTCATTAAAAAATTCCTCAAGAGGCTGAAGGAAGCTTTTGGACAAACACCAATCAAACTTATCGGGCAAATTCAATTTTTTAAAGCAAATACTGCACTAATGAATGTCCAAAGGGTTATACATCAGAAGAAATTTCCTCAACAGGCTGAAGCAACCTTTTGGACAAACACCAATCAACTTCCTCGGCAAATTTAGCACCTACGAGTGCCCAAACTCATCCAAGTCATTAAAAAATTCCTCAAGAGGCTGAAGGAAGCTTTTGGACAAACGTCAATCAAACTTATCGGGCAAAGTTAATTTTTTAAAGCAAATACTGCACCAATGAATGTCCAAAGGGTTATACACCGGAAGAAATTTCCTCAAGAGGCTGAAGCAATCTTTTGGACAAACACCAATCAACTTCTTCGACAAATTTAACACCTACGAATGTCCAAACTCGTTTATATCATTAAATCAGCCTTTTCCAACTTTTTTCAAGGGCGGAAATAAAAGTTCTTTGGGGGTTCGCCCCAAAAAAACGCTGCATTAGAAAATACGTACATCATACGTCAACAAAAACGTGTGCATCTCAAAACATCAACAAAATTAAACCAGTTTTATGTTTCTTTATCGATTCCATTCATGCATGTAACCAACAAGCTGATAATTAAAACAAGCAACATATAATGGCATATTCCACACATCAACATGTGTCACCATTACCAACAGAGCAAACACAAACAAACCAAACACACCAATAAACAAAATTAACACCCATTTCAACATATTGAAATAAAAACTGATTGGTATAATACAAATAAAACTCAGGAGCATTTCTTCACACAGTATTTATTGTCAAAACAATCGTCCAAACATCCTAACCTAAGAATAAACAAACAATAACTTAATTAGAATTAATAATCATTATTATTTCATCATCATTATTTTTGTAGGTTCTTCTGTATCTGTTCGAGCAACATCTCCATGCGATCCTTCATGATCGGTTGTCCTTTCTTCGTCCTTTTATTCAGCTTCTTAAATTTATTCAATCGCTCTTCCTTCTTCGCTTTTAACAATTCGGCCTTTTCCGCCTTCATTTTCAAGGCATCCTCTTTCTTTCTCAACTTTTCCTCTTTGATCCTTTCAAACTCCCTCTGGACCTTCAAATGCGCCTTTTTCTTCCTGGAGGATGAATTCTGCGGCTTACCAATCGTTTCCTCATTACTTCCTTCGAAAGTTTCGTTAAATTGAATACCAGTTTCGCTGGTGTCTTCAGTTTTGTCTTCTGTTCTGTCTTTTGTTGTGTCTCCTGTTGTGTATTCTGTTGTGTCTCCTGTCTTGTCTTCTGTTGTGTCTTCGGCGTCGTCTTCAGCTGATTCGTATATTTTCTTCACGTCAAACTTAGGTCTATCATCGATTTGTTTATAATATTCCCTCATAACTGCTTTCTTGCGTTTGTCTTCCCACTGCTGGACCTTGTATTTGTTGCTGTACCTTTGCAATCTCCATTTCTTCTTGTCGAATGGCCTCTTCTCCGCTTTTAAGGCTGTTGACGCTGCTAATGGTGCATTTTTGGCCTTCTTGAACGTTGCTGTGCTTTGTGTGCTACCACTGGTCCCTGGCCTCACAAAGAAGTCAGGTTTTTTGGTGTTATCTACTGATTTCTTGTCAGGTTTCGGTTTAAAAGTCTGTTTGGCACTGTTAAACTTCTTGTCATTGTTAAACTTCTTGTCATTGTGCGAAAACGGTTTCACTTTGTTTATAAACATCCCCTTACGCGGCGCCATATTTTTTTCTGATTTAGAATGCCTGAAATATAGCATTCGATGTATTCCCAAAACGCAAACATAAATAAAATAAAAAAAAAACAAGGCACGTCGTTTGAGCAAAGAAAAAATGGTCTAATTTAATTCTTAAGTAAACTAAATAGTTTAACTAAACTAGATAGTTGTTTATTGTGTCATTCGTAATGCTAATTGTTGTTGATTGTTGTTCATATCGGGTCAATGGTTAAAGTTTGAAAAGAAAGTGTGATGAACCATTTCTTATATCTTTGTATGACTTGGGTCGAAATATTCGGTGATAATGTGGGTCACGAGTGTCAAAACTAAAGTCCTTATATTATCAGTGGTCGGAGAACCAGTTCGGAATGAATTGACCCCGAAATTGTCTGGATTTAACCAAAGAATATCGGGGTTGTTCCATTTTTTTTGATCATTTTGATTTAGCAGTACTTGAAGAGGACATAAAACAAAAAAGAAAAACTGGGGACAGTAAAAAACCAAATAGACAATACTACTTTTTTGTACACATAAAATTATGGTGATTTCTTTTATTTGAAGTAGAGAAAATAGTATATTATTATACAAGTTTTATAAGACGTCAAATTGGCGCATGAGTTGAACGAATGCGCCAATGTCTTATAAAACGAGTGTAATATACTATTTTTTCTACTTTGCGTCATTAATTTTATAAAAATTTAGAAGTACATTAGGTAAAATTCCAATCTAGAGTATTTATGGGCGCAACCGTTGGTGACACTGTCATCTGTCACTTAAATTCAAATATCTGTGAAAAAGTAATTATTGATGATTATTATATACCATCATATACTAGTAGTACGAAACCTAGGATGCAACACGCATGTTTAAATATGTATAAAAATATACATACTTCGCAGTTTGTGCGATTCTAAAAAATCAGTTTGTGCTTACTTTTGTGGTTATGTGTATTTTCGTTTGACATGCATTTGATATCAATGTCACCAATCTTAGAAAAAAGTTACCCAAATGAACGAATGCGCCAATATGTCTTATAAAACGAGTGTAATATAGGTACTATTTTTTCTACTTTGCGTCATTAATTTTATAAAAATTTAGAAGTATATTAGGTAAAATTCCAATCTAGAGTATTTATGGGTGCAACCGTTGGTAACACTGTCATCTGTCACCTAAATTCAAAATCTGTGAAAAAGTAATTATTGATGATTATTATATACCATCATATACTAGTAGTACGAAACCTAGGATGCAACACGCATATTTAAATATGTATAAAAATATACATACTTCGCAGTTTGTGCGATTCTAAAAAATCAGTTTGTGCTTACTTTTGTGGTTATGTGTATTTTCGTTTGACATGCATTTGATATCAATGTCACCAATCTTAGAAAAAAGTTACCCAAATGAACGAATGCGCCAATATGTCTTATAAAACGAGTGTAATATAGGTACTATTTTTTCTACTTTGCGTCATTAATTTTATAAAAATTTAGAAGTATATTAGGTAAAATTCCAATCTAGAGTATTTATGGGTGCAACCGTTGGTAACACTGTCATCTGTCACTTAAATTCAAATATCTGTGAAAAAGTAATTATTGATGATTATTATATACCATCATATACTAGTAGTACGAAACCTAGGATGCAACACGCATATTTAAATATGTATAAAAATATACATACTTCGCAGTTTGTGCGATTCTAAAAAATCAGTTTGTGCTTACTTTTGTGGTTATGTGTATTTTCGTTTGACATGCATTTGATATCAATGTCACCAATCTTAGAAAAAAGTTACCCAAATGAACGAATGCGCCAATATGTCTTATAAAACGAGTGTAATATACTATTTTTTCTAATTTGCGTCATTAAATTTATAAAAATTTAGAAGTATATTAGGTAAAATTCCAATCTAGAGTATTTATGGGTGCAACCGTTGGTAACACTGTCATCTGTCACTTAAATTCAAATATCTGTGAAAAAGTAATTATTGATAATTATTATATACCATCATATACTAGTAGTACGAAACCTAGGATGCAACACGCATGTTTAAATATGTATAAAAATATACATACTTCGCAGTTTGTGCGATTCTAAAAAATCAGTTTGTGCTTACTTTTGTGGTTATGTGTATTTTCGTTTGACATGCATTTGATATCAATGTCACCAATCTTAGAAAAAAGTTACCCAAATGAACGAATGCGCCAATATGTCTTATAAAACGAGTGTAATATACTATTTTTTCTACTTTGCGTCATTAATTTTATAAAAATTTAGAAGTATATTAGGTAAAATTCCAATCTAGAGTATTTATGGGTGCAACCGTTGGTAACACTGTCATCTGTCACTTAAATTCAAATATCTGTGAAAAAGTAATTATTGATAATTATTATATAGCATCATATACTAGTAGTACAAAACCTAGGATGCAACACGCATGTTTAAATATGTATAAAAATATACATACTTCGCAGTTTGTGCGATTCTAAAAAATCAGTTTGTGCTTACTTTTGTGGTTATGTGTATTTTCGTTTGACATGCATTTGACATCAATGTCACCAATCTTAGAAAAAAGTTACTAAAAACGGTGTTACAATTTGCTAATTGTAACACCGAAAACAGTGTTACAATGTGTGCATTGCGAATGCAAAATAGAAAAATAATATTTTGATACACAAAACAGCATATTTTTGAAATAATCATATTTTACGTCTTTTATTTAGGATCTGTTAGCACAAATTCAGATAACTCTTGCAAAAACTAATAAATACCAGTTAACATTGCATTTTTGGCTGATCATACCGATTTATTATCAAAAATATGCATTTCCACAGATATACAGTGTGTTCAGGCTCCAGGAGAGTCCTCACCATTTGGGAAAACTTTTATTATCCATTTCTCTGAAAATTTTATTCTTTACGAAAGTTGGCGGTAGGAAATAGGAAGAGGGACAATCGAGTGGCCCCCACGTTCACCGGACTTACAACCCTTTGAATTCAATAAGGGAATTGTGCCCAATTATAACAATTACGTTGGTTTTAAGTTTACTTTGTTTAATTTCTTTGAAAATGTTAAAACCATTTCTACAGAAGATAAGAAAAATAAGTTTTTTGTTCGTATCAATAAAGATAACATTTTTAGGCGATAAAATAGTACAGCTAGATTCAAATTTCCTCAATAATAATAATAATAATAGAGCAAGCAGGTAAACGCCGACACAATATGTCGATATTGCAACATATGGTCACCCAAAATTACAAAAACCAAAATAACCAGCTACAGGTCATTTCGACCAACAAATCACCAAAAAACGACAGTTTTTTTCAAGGTTTTGTACAGCATTTTTCGAAAATTGCACAATACTACGTAAGAGCGATAACAACGTGTAACTTTACGATCAATAAAACTCGAAATTTATATCTTGATTGTTACCACATTGTTACCAAGGGCTTTACTATCAAGTATGTGATATTATTACGCATTGATATAGAGTTAAAAGCGTCAGACATGTTCCAGAATGTGTCGCCTGTATTATTTAACCAATAAGTCACTTGAGTCAGAATCACAAGCTGCGTAGTAATTAGATTTTTATAGTTTCTCGTTTGACACGTCATTACAAAACACGATTTTTATTAAACAAACGAATTTACGATAAGAAAACGTTTTATGTATGTACTTCCATTCTGATATTCGTATTCCTAGTTTTTAATGTGTAACAAGGTCAAGACCTTCTGTAAAACAGATACAGTAAGGTTTAGCAGACGCAAATACGCCAAAATTAGCAATTAATCGTGACAGGGTCGCGCAAACGTGCTAAAATATACGAACGATCTAAACATGGCTGCTGCTCACGGTGGATAATTCTAACCGTTTTTTTTTGTTGTTGCTCTTACCTTCCGATGCCACCCCTCGGGTTGGCAGGAATTTTTCGGCGGAATCTTGGTTTTTTGTGGATACTTCTGATTGAAAATCAGTGGTACTCTGTGTCAGACACTGTTCTTGGCGTGATTTTGTACCCTCGCGAACAAAACCATGCCGTTCACCATCACCGAGCACTGTTGAATGACAGGCGCGGGCAGCGCCACCGCCAGAGGATCACGTGCACTAGAAAATTTCACCGCTCCACTCGCCCATTTTGAGGGCCCGGCACACACACACGAGGCGCGAGCGAACGCGTTCTAATTGACAGTTCGTTATGCAACCAACTTGACGCCTGCCGTCTGTCAAAACGCCATTTGAAAGATGGCGCGACCGGTTTTGTTTATTTATTTAGTTTCCTCGGGCAGTCAGATCGTAAAAAAATGATTTTTTCGATACTTTCTACCATTATAATTATATTCTACGTGTTAAACTAAACTAGCTTTAGTTTAGTTGCTAGTTGTGGGCTCTTTATAATTGACCCTCACCAATAGAAAGGTTATGTTGACCTAGACTAAATCAACCAGCAAATAATACAAGGTCAATTAATTGTGGCCTTTTAATCTTATCGCAGTGATTTCACACTTGTTTATAAGAAGTCAACAACTTTGTGATAACCTATATTTATAACTAAACTTTTATGTTTGCTCGCAGTCGGTCAACTATGGCCAAATTTTGCGCGAACATTTCGTTCATTTTTACGGAATGTCCGTTTTTAGAACGTTATAATTTGGCGAAAAATGCCGGATTTAATGCAGTGGAATCCGGTTTTCCATATGGTTTGAAACCTGAAGACGTTGTAAGGGCAAAAAACGAATCTGGATTGCAACAAGTACTTTTCAATGTTTTTACAGGTGTATTTTTGTGTTTATGGTGTCGTTTTTTTTACGTTTTTTTGGTTTTAGGTGATGTGACAAAAGGCGAATTGGGTTTTGCCGCAATTCCTGGACAAGAAAATGAGTTTAGAGACAGCATAAAAACAACTGTCAGTTTGGCAAAGCAGTTGAATGTTCAAAAGTATATTGAATAGGAATATTTTTGAGCAGTTGTCAAGAACTAGTTTTTTAGATGACACAACCATTGTGGTTGCCATGGAGACACTTATCCTGTCAAATTAGATTCAAACTAGTTTTTTTCACTGTTTGAACAAACCTGTTACGTATAAAACACGATTTTCTTAATTTTAAAACTTCTAGAATACATGTGATGTCAGGAAAAGTTAACAATGCCACTAATATTAATGACGAAACTTACTGTAACAATCTAAAGTATGCAGCTGATATTTTCCAAGCAGAAAACATCTTGGGTGTTATCGAACCGATAAATAATTATTCGATACCTAATTATTACATGAATTCCTACGTAAAAGGTATACTTATTGTATAATTTACTGTAATCTTGTTGAAATATATCTTGAATTTTAGCTTTGAACGTTGTGAAGAAAATCAACAGTCCAAATTTGAAAATTATGCTCGATATTTTCCACATGCAACATATCTGTGGCAACATGTCGAATACAATCAGCGATTTGATCGATTACACGGGACACGTTCAGATAGCCCAAGTCCCCGGTCGGAACGAACCCGACACTGAAGGAGAAATTAATTATCGATACATACTGAAATTATTGAAGGAAAAAGGTTATAATGATTGGGTTGGTTTGGAATATAAACCAACCCAGACCAATTTTAAATGGATTAATGATTTTGGTTATTCTTTGTGACTTAAAAATGTGTTATAAATATATATATTTATTTATCACCGCTTTTGTTTAATTTTTTTCGTGTTTTATTTGAATTATGACGCATAATTTGGTTAGAATACTGACTAGCTCTGTGTATGTCAAATTTTTCGATTTTAGTTATTGGGCTTTCTAGAAATAAGTGGTTAAGGCTTCCCACCTGCCAACATTCGCAATATGGACATTTTAGGATACATTTTAGGTTATGTGCTATCTGTTACTGTTGTTACGAATGTCGGGCAGGGGGCGTTTCGGGTTTGACGTTACTGTGGTAATAGCAGCAAAACACGGGTCGACAAAAATCGATTTTTTGGATCGAAAATTGTTTTTAAGGCCGTTTTTTTGCGCTAAACTCTTTGCGAAGGGTATTTAGAGGGATCTTATCGTAAGACATGAGAGCGAGCGGCTTTTATAAGGTCGGCAGGAACGGATAAAAAATGTAAATTTTTGACGTTCATCGATCCGCTTGTCGGAATTTCTAGACGTCACGTGACATTTTCTCGAGGTTCGCCTTCACCCGAAGAGGTGCAAAAACGTGATTTTTTTTCAAAATTGACGCATTTAATTTACAATATATCGCGCAGTCCACGCGGAATTGTGTCCTTTTTTCAATTCGAGCGTCAAAAGTAATATCGAAAAACCCAATTTTGTAGCTACTCGATCGCAAATGTCGGCGAAAATGGGCGATTCCGCTGAACGCGCCCTACACTTGAAAGTTCGTAATTAGTATAGGTAGGTAGACAAGTGACAGAACAAGAATATGAAATACGGAAAGTTGTCATAGATGGCGCCTTTGAGCGAAGGCGCGCGCCATCTATCAAATAAATCAAATTTGATAGATGGCGCTTTAACTTATTTTTGCACAATGTTTTTAATCAAAAATATATCACAATAATCTTAATCTTGTGCAATTATCTTTGTTTAAAATCTTCAAAAATGTCCCAAAAACGTCACGTTGACAGTTACTTCTGTCACAGACATGTCATGGAGAAAAAAACTGGGTTAATTCTTTCACACATACAACTTTCGAGCGCTGTAATGAAGGAAGATGATAAAGAAACCACCAAATTGACGAGCCTAGTGTGTTTTGGACTATAAAAAAGTCTTGTTTGTTCGAAGTATCATTTTATCTGATGAATGTACTGTACGCCAGTAAGCTAACTAGTTTTTTGGAATGTAGTTTCGACCGATAACGATTAATTTGTCGTTTTAGTTCTTGCATTGACGCACATTTTTATCGAAAATAGATACGACTGTCACGTTTTGGACGCCATACCGCTAATTGATGGGTAAGTTGAGGTAATTAGAAGATATACTAATTGCTTATTAGTTTCGAGATTATGGATTTTTAATTGAATTTTGTTTTAAATTGATCCGTTGTTTTTTATACGTAGGCATAACGATTTGGCGAATAATATTTACGAAAAATTAAGGAATAATGTGTCAGCTTTGGATTTCGATAAAGATCTCAGTGACGATATTAAATTTGGGAAAAAGGAGTGTCCATATTGCTATACAGACATCCCTAGATTGAGGAAAGGAAAAGTTGGAGCCCAGGTAGCTTATTTTATAAAAAAAAAATTGTATTAAAAAGAAAAGCATACTTTTCTAGTTCTTTGCTGCATTTGTCCCATGCGACGCGCAATTTAAAGATTCAGTTTCTAGAACTATGGAGCAAATCGATGTTATAAAGCGTCTGATTCGAAAATATCCAAATGATCTACAATTTGCAAGTTCTGTAGCAGGTAAGTAAGCCAAATTATCAAACATTTTCCTGGGCGAAATGGAATATAAAATTAATAATGTATATTGCCACTATTTTGGTTGTAATTGCACAAATCAATCATCAAAAGCATAAAAGATTAATCCAATCTTAGGTATTTGGGATGCTTTCAACAATAGCAGAATAGGTTGTCTGATAGGTGTCGAAGGTGGACACGCTATCGACTCAAAAATGGGCGTCTTGCGGATGTACTACGATTTAGGCGTGAGATATATGACTTTGACTCATTCTTGCAGCACTCCATGGTATAGTATTTGTTTCTAATATATTACAGGAATCTGTCCCAAGCTCATGACTGGTTTTTAGGGCAGATAACTCTTGGGAACCTAAGCCAGTACGAAATCTAACTAAATACGGAGAAGTGAGTCACAATACACTCAATTTTGGTTGTTAAAATTCGCCTCAACGAGCGAAAGGGTCACGTTCGCTCGTTCAGGCGAATTGGGTCGTTCACGTTGAGTCAGCCAATCACAAGGCCTCAATTTTGACAGTTCTGATGATTTAGTCAAAATTTGTTTGTATTTTTTCTGGATATGAACGATCCTTTAAACATTTCGTGAAAATGTTATTATAATAGTTATTATTTTATCTTATAAATCTAATAAATCATTATTTTTCTGTTAAATGCTAACTGCTTCAGATAATAGTTAGGGAAATGAATAGAATAGGGATGCTGGTCGACTTATCCCATGTCACGCCTCAAGTTATGACTAGAGCCATGGAAGTAAGCAGGGCCCCTGTCATTTTTTCGCATTCCGCCGCCAAAACCTTGTGCCCACACAACAGAAACGTTCCCGATCACAATCTACGAATGCTGGCAAGTAAAAAAACTAGTCCAGGCAATGATTAATTGATTATTATACATTTCTTTGCATTTTTCATAAATTCTCGATATAGTTTTTCCATATACACCCTGTATACTATATGGTATTAAGTAAACAGGGTGAATATGAAATAACTTCAACAATAACAAGTTTCTGTGTATTTTAGTATACAATAAGTATACAGTATGTATAAGATAACAATCCTCAAAAGCAAAATACTTATTGCTATTGCCTGGACTACAAATCTGATAAATTAGTGAACTAATTTCTCTTTTCATTAGAAAGAAAACAACGGTATCATAATGGTCGTCTTCCACAATGAGTTCATCACAAATAACGTCATGAAAGCTTCAATATCGGACGTCGCTAGTAAGCGAAAAATAGAACACAACCAAATCAAACGATTACAGTTTATTTTCAGGGCATATAAACTATATCGTCGACCTAATAGGGGTCAGCCATGTTGGAATAGGAGCAGATTATGACGGAGTCCCATTGTAATTACCTCATCCATTGTAATTAGCTAATTTGACTGGAAAAGTGTCAAATTATTAGCTAATTACAATGGATACATAATATAACAACCGCCATCTATTATCTAGTAGTAGAACGAGCCGTCTAACAAAACGATTATGTGGCGCCATCTCTTATTTAATGGTAGAACTATTTGACTTTTTTTTCGTTTTTTACTGACAGCATGCCGAAAGGTTTGGATGACGTGTCAAAATATCCTGATCTTTTCGATTATCTGCAAGATCACAACCCGACAAGATGGACGTCGAAAAATTTGCGAAAATTGGCGGCGCTGAACTTTATGCGTGTGCTTAGAGCTGCTGAAAGAGTAAATTCCGACAAACAAAAATTCTCAGTACGCTAAAAATTCTCTTTCTTACAGATAAGGGATAGGCTGCGTTCAGAAGATCCGCGCGAAAATATCATAACAATCCATGATTTGAAAAGCATGGGGCCCCAATCAATTAAATGTCGATCCTGACCTGATTTTTATAGATTTTAAGACTGTATTTATGCTATAGCAAGTAGTCGTACACATTATCGGTGTATAAAGTATGAAAAAATATACATATACAATTTGAATCGATGTTTTTTTTTAATCTTCTGTTGGTATGCTTGTCGATTGGGCCGATAGATGTCGCTGGCTAATCAAAATATGATTCAAACTTACGTGTCAAATAATTTGGGATAAGCAAACAAATTCTGAATAATCTATAATTAGTGTAGTAAGCAGTTTTTAATCACACGGTTCCGAAAACGCGTAGAACGATGCTCAAAGCTGTAATTTTGATCGGTGGGCCCCAAAAAGGTAAAATAACCAAATATAACCTAGAAATTCCCAATAAAATTCTTCGTTTGCAGGCACTAGATTTCGTCCCTTATCTTTGGATATACCAAAACCTCTATTCCCAGTAGCTGGTCTTCCTCTTATTCAGCACCATATTGAAGCATGTCTTGCGGTGAAAAATCTACAAGAGATTTTGATAATTGGGTTTTACCCGCCCGCACAAATCGAGCCGTTTATAAACGACGTACAACACCAATACAGCATAACTATAAGGTAACACAAACTATTCACACCTAAAACTTAAAACACCTTATAATCATTAGATACTTGCAAGAATTTACTGCATTGGGTACGGCAGGGGGTTTGTACCATTTCCGCGACCAAATCCGCTTTGGTAACGTCGAGGGGTTCTTTGTTATGAACGGTGATGTCTGTGCTGACTTCCCTCTAGAAGAATTGTCAGAATTTCACAAAAGTAAAGGCGAAAATGTGTTGGTATGTTTAAAATGAATAATTGGTTGACGAAAAGTTGATTTGTGGTTATTTTAGGTGACTATAATGAGTACGGAAGCCACCAGGCAGCAGTCTTTGAATTACGGATGTTTGGTGACTGATAAAAACACTCAGGAGGTCATGCATTACGTCGAAAAGCCGAGTTCTTATGTGTCGACGTTGATAAGTTGCGGAATTTACTTCTTTTCGATGGATATATTCCAAGCGATTGGTGAAGCTTTCAATGCTAAAGCGCAAGAATATTATAGGTGAGTTGTATTAATGGAATGTTATTAAAAATAAACAATATTTGCATGCCTCTACGACTAATGGTTCAAAAACTGGAATTTTTCTACCTCAAAGAGCTAAAATTTTTTGGATAAAAATTTGTTCTTTGCGTTTTAATGTGGTCGTGCTTGTATATTGCACTGTGCTGATTTAAAAAATGGTGTTAGTTTTCTCAGAGCTCCTACTAAGTTTGCAAAAAATGCATAAAATAAATGTTCGCGGTTTTTCGCTTTTTATTTGAGAACGGTACATCATAGAGCAATGAGGTTTTCAAAAATGGATTCCTGGAATAATTTCCTATCCGGTACCGTTGGAATTATTTACGTCGCGCTATTAAATCGGACACAGTTTGCTCTTAAAGGAGAAAATGTTGTAAAATAGCTATTTTACCACTATTTTCAAACTTTGGAACGTCATAACTTCCAAACCTTTGAAGATAGACAAAATCCAATAGCACTGTTGGAATCAGCATGAAAATAGCATTAGGGACCATAACCATAAATGCATTGGAAATAGTTAACTTTTCTCAACTAGCCAAAATTTTGAATGATTGTTTATAATGTTTGGATATCTCTTTTTTTTGTTTTTTAAGAAATGGAAACGGACATAAAGCTGGTTATATGCAGTTGGAGCAAGATATTCTAGGGGCAATGGCTGGAACAGGAAAGATATTCACATATCAGGTAAGAATTTGCGGTTATAAATCACTAAAAAAGAATCATTATAATTACTAGTAGTTTTAAGCTAGAAATAATTATAAATAAATTATAATTATATGATTTTTTTTATTCAGAATGCAGTACTTTAAATTTGAAAAGAAAACATGTGCTCTGCATAACTTTGTTATCTGGCTAAAAAAATAATAAGTCATATACAGACTGTATATTGTTCTATAGAGTACACAGGGTGTATAAAAAAAATCTCAGACAGATTTCTTTTTAATGAATGTTTTAGTCGGTAAATTTTAGTTTTAATTGAACCAACATTCAATAATATACTCAATTAAACAATTCTACTAATTTCAAAGCCATCATTTCGCTGTAAGATGCCCAACTTATTATATCATGCACACTGTATACACTTGTGTGCAAAAATTACTAAGATCGAGTGTGCCACAATAAAATTTTCTCTTATTAACGATATTTCTTCAGAAAATATTACCATATTGCAAACCTTACCAAAAATTATTCCCTTTCAAAACACAAATTAAACATCAAATAAATATCTAATGTATTTATCCGAATAGGTGACCCGTTGGTGGTCACAACTGAAGACAGCGGGATCGGCCATCTACGCCAATCGCCACTACCTTGCACTGTACCGCAAGAAGCACCCCGAGAGACTGTGCTACACGGGACCGTCTGGGGACAAGAATGCCCCCTGCACCATCATATCTGACGTCTACATCCATCCAACAGCTTCCGTACATCCAACAGCAGTCGTAAGTTACCAATCACATTATATACCCATCCCAAAAAAAAAAAAAAAAATAGTGATGGGCCCCCACCCAACTTTTTGACTATCTAAACCTTCTACAATACTTTAATTTTGTGAAGCTACGTCATGTCACTGGCCACTGATTATTATTTACTTTGACAAGTGCCTGTTTTTTTTTTAATCATTTTACTGCAATGTTCTGGGAAAGAAACATTTCAAAGTATTATTTATGTTGTACAGTGTCAATTTAATAATTTAATTTCTTTTGTGCAATAGGTGGGGCCTAACGTAAGTATAGGGGCTGATGTCATCATCGGCCCAGGGGTACGAATACGCGAGAGCATAGTCCTGGCTAATGCGCACATCGAAGACCACAGTTTGGTGCTGCACAGCATAATCGGGCGAAATTCCAACATCGGAAAGTGGTCGAGGGTCGAAGGCACTCCGTCGGACCCCGACCCCAACAAACCATTCGCCAAGATGGAAAGCCCAGCCCTGTTTAACAGCGACGGCACATTGAATCCCTCAATAACAATTTTAGGTAAAAAATGTTACATACACACTGTATACTCCCTTGTAGAATATACAGGTTGTGTATGAAATAATTGATCAATGATAAATGTTTTTAGCGTAATTTTTTAACGTTTTTTTTTTTTTTTACGGATTCATTCTTGATTATAGGTGGTTACGTGACTGTAAAACCGGAAACAATTCTTCTGAACTCGATAGTCTTGCCGCATAAGGAGTTAACAAGGAGTTTCAAAAACGAGATCATACTTTAGACAATATTTTATTTTCAGGGCAAAATACAATGAATAATGTAACCAAATATATTTATCAATTTAATCTTTTGTTCATACTTTACTGTCTTGTTGATACATCTTATATTATTTTAATATTATTATTATTATTATATTTATATTAGTAATTGTTTTTGTATTTTCGTTTTTTAGTCTTCTTTATAACTGTCGCATTTCCTGTCTCATTTTTGTATTGCAAACGGTTGAAAATATGCCGCAAGAGGGGCCCCACGCTTAACTCTTTTTGAGCTTCTTAGCGGCTGTCTCCACTTGACCTTCGAGATCGGGGGCGATCGCATTTAGCAAGGGGTGCTTTGAGTAACTCCCGAATAAAATGTTGAGTAGCGCCACCCCATAACCCGTAGCACGTTCACCCTACAATAATACAAAGAATAAACACAATAATTAAACATCTACAATACAAAATTAACAGAATTTTAATAATTTTATAGAATGTATTGTAATGTTCCATTGTGATCGATATTACATCATCTACATCGCTATTATTTAACTGTACAAGTTCCCACAACAAAAAATAAATTCAAACTTCCCGCCAAATTTTGTAGTGTTTGGTGGAATTCTCCACAGATGGCGCCCTTCCCCAAACACAATAAAACTAAAAACTTACGCAATGAACCGGCGAAGCCATATCGACATGCACCCAAACGCCGGGATAATCGAACCCGAGGTGGCTGGCGATGAACAAGCCAGCGCAGGACGACTGGGCGTTGTTCCTGTCAGCCACGGAGTTCTTCATGTCGGCGACGGCGGACGCAAACTCGGAAAAGTGCAGTTCGGGACAGTACGGGATCGGGAAGACGAGATCGCCGGAGCTCTGGCCCGCCTTCATGGCGATATCTTCCCAGTCGCCGTTGTTGGTGAGGACGGCGGCGTGGTACTTGCCGGTGGCGACGCCTTGCGCTCCCGTCAACGTTGCCATGTCGAGGATGACGTTCGCCTTCAGATCTCTTTGAGCGTAGACGACGCCGTCGGCTAAGACCAGACGGCCCTCGGCGTCGGTGTTGTTGATTTCGACCGTGCGACCGGAGTAAAGTTTGTGGATGTCGTCCGGTCTAGAGCGGAAAATATCATTGTCAAAGTCGTATATTTTGCTTGAATGGAAATTTTTGTTCCCTTGTGTTATATTTGACTGATTTAGATTTTTTTTGCAACGCATTATAAACAATTTTGTAAACATTACAATGCCTTTTTGCAATTTCCAAATAATAATAATAATAATAATAATCAATAATAATCAAAATTTTTGTTCCCTTGTGTTATATTTGACTGATTTAGAAGATTTTTCTTTTTAACGTATTGTAAACAATTTTGTAAACATTACAATGCCTTTTTGCAATTTCCAAATAATAATAATAATAATTAATAATAATCAAAATTTTTGTTCCCTTGTGTTATATTTGACTGATTTAGAAGATTTTTCTTTTTAACGTATTGTAAACAATTTTGTAAACATTACAATGCCTTTTTGCAATTTCCAAATAATAATAATAATTAATAATAATCAAATTTTTTGTTCCCTTGTGTTATATTTGACTGATTTAGAAGATTTTTCTTTTTAACGTATTGTAAACAATTTTGTAAACATTACAATGCCTTTTTGCAATTTCCAAATAATAATAATAATTAATAATAATCAAAATTTTTGTTCCCTTGTGTTATATTTGACTGATTTAGAAGATTTTTCTTTTTAACGTATTGTAAACAATTTTGTAAACATTACAATGCCTTTTTGCAATTTCCAAATAATAATAATAATTAATAATAATCAAAATTTTTGTTCCCTTGTGTTATATTTGACTGATTTAGAAGATTTTTCTTTTTAACGTATTGTAAACAATTTTGTAAACATTACAATGCCTTTTTGCAATTTCCAAATAATAATAATAATTAATAATAATCAAAATTTTTGTTCCCTTGTGTTATATTTGACTGATTTAGAAGATTTTTCTTTTTAACGTATTGTAAACAATTTTGTAAACATTACAATGCCTTTTAGCAATTTCCAAATAATAATAATAATAATTAATAATAATCAAAATTTTTATTCCCTTGTGTTATATTTGACTGATTTAGAAGATTTTTCTTTTTAACGTATTGTAAACAATTTTGTAAACATTACAATGCCTTTTAGCAATTTCCAAATAATAATAATAATAATCAATAATAATCAAAATTTTTGTTCCCTTGTGTTATATTTGACTGATTTAGAAGATTTTTCTTTTTAACGTATTGTAAACAATTTTGTAAACATTACAATGCCTTTTTGCAATTTCCAAATAATAATAATAATTAATAATAATCAAATTTTTTGTTCCCTTGTGTTATATTTGACTGATTTAGAAGATTTTTCTTTTTAACGTATTGTAAACAATTTTGTAAACATTACAATGCCTTTTTGCAATTTCCAAATAATAATAATAATTAATAATAATCAAAATTTTTGTTCCCTTGTGTTATATTTGACTGATTTAGAAGATTTTTCTTTTTAACGTATTGTAAACAATTTTGTAAACATTACAATGCCTTTTTGCAATTTCCAAATAATAATAATAATTAATAATAATCAAAATTTTTGTTCCCTTGTGTTATATTTGACTGATTTAGAAGATTTTTCTTTTTAACGTATTGTAAACAATTTTGTAAACATTACAATGCCTTTTTGCAATTTCCAAATAATAATAATAATTAATAATAATCAAAATTTTTGTTCCCTTGTGTTATATTTGACTGATTTAGAAGATTTTTCTTTTTAACGTATTGTAAACAATTTTGTAAACATTACAATGCCTTTTAGCAATTTCCAAATAATAATAATAATAATTAATAATAATCAAAATTTTTATTCCCTTGTGTTATATTTGACTGATTTAGAAGATTTTTCTTTTTAACGTATTGTAAACAATTTTGTAAACATTACAATGCCTTTTTGCAATTTCCAAATAATAATAATAATTAATAATAATCAAAATTTTTGTTCCCTTGTGTTATATTTGACTGATTTAGAAGATTTTTCTTTTTAACGTATTGTAAACAATTTTGTAAACATTACAATGCCTTTTAGCAATTTCCAAATAATAATAATAATAATCAATAATAATCAAAATTTTTGTTCCCTTGTGTTATATTTGACTGATTTAGAAGATTTTTCTTTTTAACGTATTGTAAACAATTTTGTAAACATTACAATGCCTTTTAGCAATTTCCAAATAATAATAATAATAATCAATAATAATCAAAATTTTTGTTCCCTTGTGTTATATTTGACTGATTTAGAAGATTTTTCTTTTTAACGTATTGTAAACAATTTTGTAAACATTACAATGCCTTTTAGCAATTTCCAAATAATAATAATAATAATCAATAATAATCAAAATTTTTGTTCCCTTGTGTTATATTTGACTGATTTAGAAGATTTTTCTTTTTAACGTATTGTAAACAATTTTGTAAACATTACAATGCCTTTTAGCAATTTCCAAATAATAATAATAATAATCAATAATAATCAAAATTTTTGTTCCCTTGTGTTATATTTGACTGATTTAGAAGATTTTTCTTTTTAACGTATTGTAAACAATTTTGTAAACATTACAATGCCTTTTAGCAATTTCCAAATAATAATAATAATAATCAATAATAATCAAAATTTTTGTTCCCTTGTGTTATATTTGACTGATTTAGATTTTTCTTTTTAACGTATTGTAAACAATTTTGTAAACATTACAATGCCTTTTAGCAATTTCCAAATAATAATAATAATAATCAATAATAATCAAAATTTTTGTTCCCTTGTGTTATATTTGACTGATTTAGAAGATTTTTCTTTTTAACGTATTGTAAACAATTTTGTAAACATTACAATGCCTTTTAGCAATTTCCAAATAATAATAATAATAATCAATAATAATCAAAATTTTTGTTCCCTTGTGTTATATTTGACTGATTTAGAAGATTTTTTTTAACGTATTGTAAACAATTTTGTAAACATTACAATGCCTTTTTGCAATTTCCAAATAATAATTTTAAATAATAATAATAATATTTTCAAATAATAATAATAATATTTTCAAATAATAACAATTTCAAATAATAATAATAATAATTTCAAATAATAATAATAATAATTTCAAATAATAATAATAATAATAAACAACTTAATTACCTTGTTGCTTTGGCACTGACCGAATTCTCTGCCAAACAGAACACGGCGTGCAGATTCTGAGTGAATCCCGCCTTCACGGCCGCATAGAAAGCCCCCAAAATACCGGCGGCGCCCCCGCAGTCCCTCTTCATACCCGGCATCTGCGTCTAAACCAAAAACAAATCATTTATAAACATTTTTAAACTACATTTTCCACCAAAACAACCCACATACCTTTCCCTTGATACTGAGACCACCGGTATCGTAAACGATACCCTTCCCGACCCAAGCGATGGTATTTGTAGCCCCCGGCGGACAATAGCTAAGCACGGCGAGAGCCGGCGGTGACATCGCAGCTTTTCCAACGCCGTAAATGCCCCCGAAACCTTTCGCTTTCAGGTCTTCGCCGCGTATCACTTTAGGGGTTATGTCTAAAGATTTGGCTACATTATCGATTTCCTATAAGTGAAAAAAAAAAAAAAAATAATAATAAGTAAGTATTATATAAATCTGTTGTTTTTTTGTGTAATTTCTTACTTCCAATAAACCGCAGACGTCCATCTCGCTGCACGGGGCGTCGACGATCTTAGCGGCTAATCTTATGCCGTAGGCGGTGTCTTCAAGCGCTTGAATCTCTTGAGCGGTGAGTTCTGCTGAATCGTCTCCTTGAAAAAATGACAAACTTAGAAATTGAGACAATTTTTATGAAAAGTAAGCAAGTCGGTTAATCAAATGGCTTTAAAATGTTTAATTTCAAGGTCAAATGAAGTTTAGATTAGATGATGCAAAACAAAGTAAAGAATAAGCGTTATTATGTTTAAACTTTGAAAATTATGATATTACCTATTTCGCCATTGGCGACGATGAGAAATTCTACGGAAACAGTGACGACATCGGCGTAGCCAGGCGATGTCTTCCTGCTGTACAGCGGGAAAGCCCTAGCGACAGCGCAAGCACTCGCAAAAACGTCAGACTTCTCGCAGACAATCTGAAATTTTTATCTACTGTGAACACTTTCTGCTATCATTATAATATTTGTAATCACTTATATTATATTTGTAATCACTTACTTTTGTCAGGTTAAAGTGTTAACCTGCTAAGTCCATTTGGACTAATTTTACAAGAGAGCTAAAAAACTTAACATTATGGCTATCTTGTAACGTTATATTATGGTATTTTTTACGCTTTCACACTATATTATGGTATTTTTTTTGCTTTATTTGACTTGACAGATGAATAGAATTGTGTAAAATGCCTCATGCTTTGGAATGGTGCAAAATTTGTTGAAGATGGACTTAGCAGGTCAAGACGACGATTTGTAATTACTAAATTAAGCAGGATCTCCACAAATTAGAGCATTTTTTATGGTTTTTTTTTTATGAATATTTGTATTTTTAATGCTTTTTCTCAACTTTTAGAGATGGTTTTTTATCGGTCAAACAAAAATGCAATAAGTTTTATCAAAGAACATCAAACTGTGGTCAGCGCCAATTATTTGTCATTTTTTTTTTTTAAGAAAAACATAAAATTTTTCAACCACAACCTAAAAATGTTGCAGAATATGACCAACAGATGGCGTGTGATCTATTTTGGCCAATAAAAACACATCATTCTATTTGACTTTGCAAAGCAAGATATTGCTATTTTGTAGCAAATTTGCTATGTTTTAAAGCATTGTTTTTGTTTAGTTTCATACTGTAATACAATTAAAAACATAACAATCTTTCATAATAGAGATATTTTTAAACAAACAACATCAAGTTACATTTAATTGTCACTTTATCTACAACAGCAGCACTTGACCTCAATATATCTTATTTATTATTATTCTAAACATATTCAGTTATAGGAAATTATATAATTTTTTTATTCAATATATAAGAATCAATATCAAACACGTACAGAATCCTTATCAATATTTACGACAATCCTAGCAAACAAAGTAATAATTTCAACAAAATACTATCAAAATAAATACATTCTATAGATTAAAGTATATGATTATAAATCCATTCCTATAATCCAACCAATTAGCTCCTTCAATCGCAATATTGCACAACAATAATTCCCAACTTATACCGCAAATCAAAATTTCCCAAAAAAAAAAAAAAATACATAACTTACCACTATACTTTCATCAACGCCAACGCTACAACTATGAATGAGTCTTGTGATAGCGTGACACCTCGACGGGGTATTATGACGGCTGCACTTGACAGGAAGAGCCGCAACGGTCGCCAAATTTAAATACAGAGAACAGGTGTCGGTAGGCGTAGGATGTAGAGTCGAAACAGCCGTTTTAAAAGTCTGAAATTAAACGTATAAAAAATCGAATAAAATCGAAGAATGATAAATACGAACCTCGTCGGAAACTCTCGGCTCAAGTTTGGTCTTAACATCGTGAAACGTCAGCTGAGACAGGTGCTTAACCTGACCGATAATCAAGACCGGTTTCTGCTGCGGATCGGTCTTTGTTAGCTTACTGGAGAACACTAGTTTAGCACACATTGCGAAGAACTAGGAAAATCTAGGGTATATACCAAATTGTGTCTTTACTGAAAAAAAAATAAGACAAAAAAAGTTAAAAATAGGTCGTTTTGTTGTTGAGGTAGATAAAAAACGTGAAATAACCGCGAATTTTCAATGAAAGCGTGCCGGTAAACGGTTAAAATGCATTGCACGCGGTTATTTGCGGTTTTCTAGCTGAAAACATACATGCATTCACGTATTTTCACTGCTGAGAACGATAAAAAACCAACCAAGAACTGACTAAACTGCTAGCTCATTGTCGGCCGACTGGATACATTCGGATTTTGCGTCTGCTTATTCTACCACGTATTCCTTTCAAATTTTATCTTGATCGGAACAGCAGTCCTCAAACATATTTTTATCAAATCTCCCGGCAAGTATTTTGTAATCAGTTTATCTCATTAAAGTTAATAATTAAAGCTATTTCATACATAATAAACATATATTTTACTTCTAAGCATTCTACCTACTTCTTTCTAAGTACATTAAGCGCGAAACGTTATTTGAAAATATTTCATAAACGACCGCTGGTTTGCGATATTACGCAAATGAATTATTAATAACAGCCGGAAGGCATAATCAAAGTTCGGCCGAGCGAAATAATGTAAACAACGCTTCTTGATAAAATGCAAGAATTAATTTTTGTTGAAGAAACCTAAATTTATTTCGACTCAAGGTCTAAATGCATATGGTGGGTTATTCTATCGAACACAGGTTTTGTGACGTCACTATAGATTGACACTTCACACCTTTTCTTAGCTGTCAACTTGCGTCCCAGTGGATTTGATTCGTTTAGTTTTCAACCTTTCCAACATTATATATTCCCACCATCTACATTCGCGCGTTTAAACGAATCCTATAAACTTATTATCCCTATTTGGACAACCTCGCATGTATATGTACCTTGTCTAATTTTATCTTGATCAAAACAGCAGTCCTAAACAGATTTGAATCTTTTCTTCGTTACCAATAAATTATATCATAAAAACTAAATTATAGCGCTGATTTAATGCACCGTAAAGATAATTGATAATAACTATTTTCGTTTGTAAACTATATAAAGTGCAATTTGTTATCTAGAAATATTTCAAACTGGACCAAAACTGCTGTGTTTGAATTATTATTACGCAAATATATTAATGAATAACAACCGCGCGGTGTAAACAAAGTTAGTCAAGTAGTAATAACGAGAATAACGTAAACAATTCCTCCCGTTCAAGTGCAATAATTATTTTCCATTGATGAACTCCATCGCACAGCTTCGGTGTTTATATTGACAGGCGCAGTGGTCAGGTTAAAAATAAACATGGCTGTCTGTAGTTTTGTAAACTGTTTATTAATAATTTTCATCGCCACCATACGCACAAGTGAGTTAATTAATCCGAAAAATTGTCGACTTTCAGCACTACCGAAATCCCGAAATACAAAAGCGCACTTAACTATGTAACCTCAAAAAAATAATCGACTATGTTTACAGGTGAATCTGTTTACCCTGTCCTACCAGAACATCTACAAAATCATGACCCAATGGATGCACACGAACCTGGAGAACCTCCACCTTTCGACACCGACAATATGCTCGGATATACGGAGTTCCAACAGCCGGAAACTAACGGACATACAGATCCGAGACGGTTCAAATGCCACAGTTGCGAACCACCGGATTGTACGCATCCTTCGATATGTCACGACGCCATACAATGCTGGAAATCAAGAATAAGAGAGAATACAGGTAGGTCCATCAATTGTTTTTATATCGCCAAGGTTATGTTATATTTATACCCTATGTGCAAACTTAACCTAACTTTTGTTGTCGAACAACAAACTTGTATGATAAAATCGATGAATTTCAGGCGAGGACAGTGTAATGAGGGGCTGCACGACTGACGCCGATAACCTGCCGATATGCAAGACGCCGTCGTTTCCTGCGCAACATAAACGGCATACTTCGGGGCAGTACCATTTAATTTGCTGCGAGGGGGACTACTGTAATGCCGGGGAGTTTCCGATCTTGCCCCCGCTGACTGATGAATTGAATGTCTACTCGGAGCCTATATATGCGCTTCAGGTAGGTTTATTATAGATTTTATTGTTTGAAAAGAAAGTTACGAAAAATGGAAAATAAGATTCACTTTGAGAAGCTATAACTTCAAAAGTTGTGAACAAATCCCAATGGAAGATGATTTATTGGAAAGATCAACGTTTTTTCAACAGATCCATACCACATATCAATTCAGAAATATTTTCCTTCTTACAGTTTTTTACATTTGAAAAAACGTTCCATAAATTGACTAAAGATAGCAAACAAAGTGCACTTTGTCAAGCTGTAACTTCAAAAGTTGTGAACGTATCCCAATGGAAGTTGATTTATTGGAAAGATCAACGTTTTTTCAACAGATCCATACCACATATCAATTCAGAAATATTTTCCTTCTTACAGTTTTTTAAATTTGAAAAAAGTTCTATATCTTCACTAAAGATAGCAGACAATGTGCACTTTGGCAAGCTGTAACTTCAAAAATAATGAATGTATCCCGACAAAATTTGGTTTATTAGAAAGATCAATCTTTTCCCAGTAGATCTATACCACATATTAATTTAGAAATAATTTCCTTGTTACCCTTTTTTAGAGAAAGTTCCATATGTTGACTAAAAATGGCAAACAAGGTGCATTTTGTCAAGCTGTAACTTCAAAAGTTGTGAATGTATCCTGGTGAAAGTTGATTTATTGGAAAGATCAACGTTTTTCCAATAGATCCATACCACATATCAATTCAGAAATATTTTCCTTCTTACAGTTTTTTACATTTGAAAAAAGTTCCATAAATTGACTGAAGATAGCAGACTTTAGTGCACTTTGACAAGCTGTAACTTCAAAAATAGTGAATGTATCCTCGTGAAATTAGGTTTATTAGAAAGATCAACATTTTCCAAGTAGATCTATACCACATATCAATTCAGAAATATTTTCTTTCTTACAGTGTTTTACATTTGAAAAAAGTTCTATATCATGATCAGAGATAGTAAACAAGGTAATTTTGACAAGCTGTAACTTCAAAAATAGTGGATATATCCAGGTGGAAGTTGGTTCATTGGAAATATCAACATTTTCCCAGTAGATCTATACCACATATTAATTTAGAAACAATTTCCTTGTAACCCTTTCTTACTTTTAAAAAAGTTCCATATGTTGACTAAAGAAAGCAAACAAGGTGTACTTTGACAAGCTGTAACTTCAAAAGTTGTGAACGTATCCCAATGGAAGTTGATTTATTGGAAAGATCAACATTTTTTCAATAGATCCATAATTCATATCAATTCATAAATATTGTCCTTCTTACAGTTTTTTACATTTGAAAAAAGAGTTCCATATCTTGACTAAAGATAGCAGACAATTCGCACTTTGACAAGCTGTAACTTCAAAAATAATGAATGAATCCCAGTGGAAGTTGGTTTATTGAAAATATCAATATTTTCTCAGTAAATCTGTATCCAATATCAATTTAGAAATAGTTTTCATCTTAACGTTATTTACGTTTGAAAAAGTTACTTATGTTGACTAAAGACAGCAAACAATTTACACTTTAACAAGCTATACCTTCAAAACTTGTGAACGTATCCCGGTGTTAGTTGATTTATCGGAAAGATCAACATTTTTCCAATAGATCGAAACCTCATATCAGTTCAGCAATATTTTCCATCATACAGTTCTTATCGTTTGAAAAAATTACGTTAACTTTTTTTTAAACAGTCTATAATAAAAACAACTTTGTACATATTTTTTCTAATTTTTTGTTGTTGTTAGGTTGCTGCTGCAATTTTCGGCCCGATACTCATCATGTCCGTGCTCATCCTACTCGTGTTGTATCTCATGCGACGTCTGCACAAGCATCGCCTGAGGAACCAGAGTAAGTGCGACATGGACACCTACTACGGTGGGGAAGACCTACGGGCGACCGCAGCCGGCGACAGCACACTACGGGAGTACCTGCAGCACTCGCTCACCTCGGGCAGCGGCTCGGGGCTCCCGTTGCTCATCCAGAGGACGCTCGCGAGGCATATCTCTTTGGTCGAGTGCATCGGTAAGGGACGGTACGGGGAGGTGTGGCGCGGCATCTGGCACGGCGAAAGCATTGCCGTCAAGATCTTCTTCTCGAGGGACGAGGCCAGCTGGAATCGGGAGACCGAAATCTACAGGTAAAAATTTTACCTCAAAATATGGCTTGGATGTTTAACAAACTATATTCCTATAACTACAAGCTAATTTTTGAACATTTTATTCGAACAAAAGCTATTATTTTATGGTTAATAAAATGGAAAAGAATAATTATTTGTAATTATGTGACTCTTTCAGTACGATACTCCTGCGACACGAGAATATCCTCGGCTACATTGGATCTGACATGACGTCCCGCAACTCGTGCACTCAGCTTTGGTTGATAACTCACTATCACGCTCTGGGCAGCCTGTACGATCATCTGAACCGTACGAGCCTCACGCATCAGCAGATGCTCAGAATCTGCGTCTCAATAGCCAACGGCCTGGTGCATCTCCATTCCGAAATTTACGGCACACAGGTAATAAAATTAAAAAATAATAATATCCTTAACACGTTCAAAATATACAGAAATTTGACATCGTATTGATAAAAAAATTGAAACATAACCTATACTGTCATTTTGACATTTCCCTTGCAGTACGCTGTTTCATCGACAGATGGCGTAACTTTCGTTTGTTTGTTAAAATATAAAATGGCCAAAAAATTACATGAATAATAACGGATTTTACTATTTTTCGAGACTAAAATGTGCAAAATTTGACATCATATTGATAAAAAAATTGAAACATAACCTATACTGTCAGTTTGACGTTTCCCTTGTAGTACGCTAGATGGCGTGACTTTCGTTTGTTCGTTAAAATGTAAAATAGCCAAAAAATGACATGAACAGTAACAGATTTTAGTATTTTTCTAGACTAAAATGTGCAAAATTTGACATTGTATTGATAAAAAAGTTAAAACATAACCTATACTGTCACTTTGACGTTTCCCTTGCAGTACGCTATTTCATTGACAGATGACGTGACTTTTGTTTGTTTGTTATAATATAAAATGGCCAAAAAATGACACAAATAGTAACAGATTTTAGTATTTTTCTAGTCTAAAATGTGCAAAATTGACATTGTATCGATGAAAACGTTAAAACATAACCTATACTGTCACTTTGACATTTCCCTTTCAGTACACTGTTGTTTGTCTGACGAACATCACTTTTACTTATTTATATTAGAGGATATGACATTCTAAAAACATCTATTGTGAAAAAAAAAAGTTGTCAAAACCAAGTATTTTGAAAAACAGGACTGCAATACTAACAAATAAACATTAAAAACTCATAACATAACCTAAATAATTGTTGACGTTTGTATATAACCGTATTATTTATTATTTCTAGGGGAAACCAGCGATCGCTCATAGGGACATAAAATCGAAAAATATCCTCGTGAGACGGAACGGAACGTGCGTCATTGCGGATTTTGGATTAGCGGTGACACACGTGCAGGCCAACGATAGCCTCGATCTGGGTTCGAATCCTCGAGTGGGGACGAAACGATACATGAGTCCCGAAGTTTTAGATGAAACGTAAATGATTTTTTGTATTACGTCCCTTTTTTTGTAATTCTTTGTTGCTATGAGATGCACAGTTCCAACTGTCATTGTAATTTGTGGGAAGTATTAACAAAACTACTAGACACTACTTGAATTTTGTTACAATCAGTAATGATGTGTATTGAGAGAGAAAAAATCATAAAAACATACAACTGTATGACAGTATTGTTTTTCTGGTGGTCTATAGATCTCATAGAATAACGTCATTTTCAATAAAGAAACGATCTAGTGTGTAATGATTTAATTTTATATTGGCAAAATGTCAGAAAATTTAAAGGTTTTTAATGAAGTATTTTGTGTTTAAAGGATACGTATGGACTGTTTTGACTCATTCCGGAGAGCGGATATGTACGCCCTCGGTCTGGTCTTCTGGGAGGTGTGCAGACGCACGCTCAGCAACGGGATGGTCGAGGAGTACAAACCTCCGTTCTTCGACGTCGTGCCGAGCGATCCAAGCTTCGAGGACATGAGGAAGGTCGTCTGCGTCGATCAGCAACGACCGAATATACCCAACAGATGGGCCAGCGATCCCGTAAGTTTATATACACATCAATTATCCCAAAGTGCTTATTCTTTTCTATTCATGTCATTTTTTTATATTTTAACAAACGAACAAGTCACGCCATCTGTCAATGAAACAGTGTACTACAAGTGAAACGTCAAAATGACAGTATAGGTTATGTTTTAACATTTTTATCGATACTTTGTCAAATTTTGGACGTTTTAGTCTAGAAAAATGCTAACATACGTTACTATTTGTGTCATTTTTTGGTGTTTTTATATTTTAATAAACAAAAGTCACGCCATCTGTCAGTGAAATAGCGTATTGCAAGGGAAACGTCAAAATGACAGTATAGGTTGTGTTTTAACGTTTTTATCGATACTATGTCAAATTTTGCACATTTTAGTCTAGAAAAGTACTAAAATCCGTTACTATTCATGTCATTTTTGGACCATTTTATATTTTAACAAAGAAACGAAAGTCACGCCATCTGTCAACTGCAAGGGAAACGTCAAAATGACAGTATAGGTTATGATTTAACTTTTTTTATCAATACATTGTTAAATTTTGCATATTTTAGTTTAGAAAAATACTAAAATCTGTTACTATTTATGTCATTTTTTGGTGATTATAAATTTTAACAAACAAATGAAAGTCCATGAAATAGCGTACTGTAAGGGAAACGTCAATATCACAGTATAGGTTATGTTTCAATTTTTTTATCAATATGATGTCAAATTTCAAAATTACATTAATTTTTTGACTTTTTTATATTTTAACAAACAAACAAATGTCACATCATCTGTCAATGAAACAGCGTACTGCAAGGGAAACGTCAAAATGACAGTATAGGTTATGTTTTAACGTTTTTATCGATACGATGTCAAATTTTGCACATATTAGTCTAAAAAAATACTAAAATCCGTTACTATTCATGTTATTTTTTGCCATTTTATGTTTTCACAAACAAGTCAATGAAACAGAGAACTGCAAGGGAAACGTCAAAATGACAGTATAAGTTATGTTTTTTTCGTCGATACGATTTACACATTTCAATCTAGAAAACTACTAAAATTCGTTACTATGACATTTGTGACAGTTGTGTACAAGCATTGTCCTTTTTGTTTGCAGGTTCTTTGCGGAATGGGTAAGTTGATGCGTGAGTGTTGGCACCAGAATCCGAACGTCCGGTTGCCCGCGTTGCGTGTGAAGAAGACGCTTGTGAAATTAGGCGGCGTCGATTGCCTCAACCTGGAGGACATGGAAGTGTGCGTCTGATAGTTTGCAAACGGTGGAATATAGTTCTCACTAACTAATTTTTAATTAAGGACAATTCGGTTAGCGTTTAAGTGTACATAGGATCGCGGTAAAACAAAAGAAACGTCGTCGTCGAGTATGACAGATAAAAGTGCCAAAACTTTTTTTTGTTTCTTACTCAAATTTTTATTTTTGTATCGTTTATTTTTCTTTCTTTAGTTTTAACATTAGGAGTGCAGTATTAGCTTAAAGTTTTGATTCACCTTCCAATATCGATCAGTGCCATCTGTTGATTCTTGTTTTTAATTTAAAAAGACTGCTTTGTACATTGCGTTTTATGCTATTGATTATTATGTGCGTTTTATTAAACTTTACACTTTTATTTCTGCAAATTTCCGGGTTGAGCTTTAGTATTTTGTTTTTTCTTATTGTACAGTCGGAGAAAAATGAGAAAGTGCCTTAAATATATCACTTATGTAAATAGTGCTTATCGTGTTGTAAAGGTTCGATGTTTATGTGTTACGTTTTATTAAGTAGCTTCTTCAGACTATTATTTGTCGTAATTGTAAATTAAATTTACTGTTATAATGCCATATCGATCAAAGAGAAAGGAAGATACATCAAGACATCACTTTTAAACTGATTTGTATTATTTTGTAGGGTTTTAAATAGTGACATTTTACTTTGTTGACCAGTGCAATCAATTGTTTTATCGTATAGTACGGTTATGTTATATATTTATATATATATCAACTGTCGATGAATCATATAACTTTCCTTTGTTTATATTTACGACTATCTGATACATATATCGTCACTGCGTCTTATAATCACTAACATAGCACGTAGTTTATGTTGTACATTTCGTTTGGGCGCAGCGGATATCATATCAAACTTATTTTATCATATAAATATCACAACAGATCTTTAACGGTTATCCTTCCTCAAATTAGTAAGCCGTAAATATGTAACCTTTAAGTGTAATTTTAAATATTAGTTTGAACGATCATATCAAATTTATTTATCAAGGTGTGCTCGTGCAAAAAAACAACAAAAAAAAACATCTCGCTCGTTCGTTTTTCGTTAACGTCTACGTTGTGTATAGAGGACTTGTGCATTTATTTCACGTCTATGATAATTGTTATCGTTTCTCAATGTATGTATATATTATATACATCGTGTAATACGTGTTATATTAAGATTTGTGTACAAACAATAACGCCATTTGTTTCACTATATCGATGTGTTCAATATTTAATATTAAAAAAAAAAAAGAAAATCATTTATCGTGTACGGTAATTCTTACTCAAGGGTGTACTCTCGTTACTTATCGTGTGTCAAGCATTATTATCCACAATCGTATACACTGATTGTGTATTTATTTTTAAATTGTTAATTTTTCTAATAAGCAATACTGTTTAGGTTATGTATCTATTTAATTTTTATGAATAAAAAGGAATGAATTATATTGTATTTGTTTATTTTTTGCTCTGGTGGTTGTAGAGCACCCGAATTTGAACCAAACTAACCCCAAAGCGCCATCTACAGACAATTTCCATACCAGAAACTAAAATTTCGCCAATTTTCAAAAATAAACTTTTAAGCCACAAAAACACATATTTTTTTCGATTTAACAATTTACTGTAGTCTACAAAAATCACAACAACTAAAATCTCTTCAGCGCGGCTAATTTATTATTCCTCTTCATGCCCATTTTCCGTACTTTTAACCAATACTCCTTAGTATTTGGGTCTAGCTCGTCCAAGGTAGGAGCGGGCCCCGTTCTGAGACTCCACAGCCACTCGGGGTATTCGCTATCGGGCAGGAGTTTGATATCTTCGCCCGTTTTCAGAATGTTTGACCCGCAGACGTAATTGACTAGCTTTACAGGATCTTCCACTACTGGTAGGGCCTTCTTTTCCGCAATAGGTCCTAATTTACCCTTTTTCTTTTTCATTCCCGCTCCGAGCATGCTAACGGCTAAAAGTAAGTGAATGATAGAAGTTAGAAGCAAAATGTGAGGTTATGTTACGGTACCTCCGGTGTCTTTTTTAGCGTAGTTCTTCCTGTGGCATATTAAATTGCAAATTGGGGTTAGGAGCGGTCGCCTGATTTGAAAAATTGTGCTTGGGTTTAAGTAACTCATCGTTTTAGATTGATTTTTGTGTTTCGATGAGGCATAACCTTAAAATTAGGTAAATAGCTTGACGTTTGGCGAGTGGCGCCGCCTGGTGGGGATTGTTATCAACGGGAATTTAAAGGGCTCGACACACTGATGCGGTAACGGATTTAAGACGAGAATACGATCTCTGTGTTACTTGTTTCCACAATTTTTGTGAGGTTCCCTTGAAACTTTGAAGAGTGGCACTTTATGAAGGTAAGTAACATCTTGTGAAGCCTAGTGACATCCTATACCATGAGCGACGTGTGCAATCATATCATACTTCATTCTCATCTCATTCTCATTCATTCTCTCTGTGTCACTTGCTTCCACTTTGTGTTACTCAACTCCACTTTGTGTTACTTGACAATTTTTCTGAGATTGCTTTAAAACTTTGAAGAGTGGCACTTTATGAAGGTAAGTAACATCTTGTGAAGCCTAGTGACATCCTTCCTATACCATGAGCGACGTGTGCAATCATATCATACTTCTCTGTGTCACTTGCTTCCACTTTATGTTACTCGACTCCACTTTGTGTTACTTGACAATTTTTCTGAGGTTGCTTTGAAACTTTGAAGAGTGGCACTTTATGAAGGTAAGTAACATCTTGTGAAGCCTAGTAACATCCTATACCATGAGCGACGTGTGCAATCATATCATACTTTTCTGTGTCACTTGCTTCCACTTTGTGTTACTCAACTCCACTTTGTGTTACTTGACAATTTTTCTGAGGTTGCTTTGAAACTTTGAAGAGTGGCACTTTATGAAGGTAAGTAACATCTTGTGAAGCCTAGTGACATCCTATACCATGAGCGACGTGTGCAATCAGATCATACTTCTCTGTGTCACTTGCTTCCACTTTGTGTTACTCAACTCCACTTTGTGTTACTTGACAATTTTTCTGAGGTTGCTTTGAAACTTTGAAGAGTGGCACTTTATGAAGGTAAGTAACATCTTGTGAAGCCTAGTGACATCCTATACCATGAGCGACGTGTGCAATCAGATCATACTTCTCTGTGTCACTTGCTTCCACTTTGTGTTACTCAACTCCACTTTGTGTTACTTGACAATTTTTCTGAGGTTGCTTTGAAACTTTGAAGAGTGGCACTTTATGAAGGTAAGTAACATCTTGTGAAGCCTAGTGACATCCTATACCATGAGCGACGTGTGCAATCAGATCATACTTCTCTGTGTCACTTGCTTCCACTTTGTGTTACTCAACTCCACTTTGTGTTACTTGACAATTTTTCTGAGGTTGCTTTGAAACTTTGAAGAGTGGCACTTTATGAAGGTAAGTAACATCTTGTGAAGCCTAGTGACATCCTATACCATGAGCGACGTGTGCAATCATATCATACTTTTCTGTGTTACTTACTTCCACTTTGTGTTACTCGACTCTACGTTGTGTTACATGACAATTTTTTTCCTTTTATGAAGACAAGTAACATCTTATGAAGCCTAGTAACATTCTATATCACGACACCACACTTATGTGTGTCACTTAATTCCACTTTGTGTTACTCAACAATTTTTCGAGCCTGTTTAGAAAGATTACAAGGTCAGATAACATAAATAATAAAACATCAATTTTCAGAAAATATATATTTATGTTCTATTTAACCAATACAAAATATGTAGTTACGTGTATAAAAGTTACATAATACTGCATAAATAACAGCTATTACAACAAACAGTACAACAGTTTTCCAAATAAAGATTCGTTAAGACAAAATTTAAATACAAATCGCGTTCCATTCCGCCTGCTTGGGAACAAAAGGGGCGTTGTGGACAAAATGAATCTTCATCGTCGGTACAAACTTCAACTTCGTCACAAGCTAAAAAACAAAACATAAGACTATTAGAAATTGTCTAAAAAATCACAACATATGAATAAAAAAAAATATTATTTACGATACAAACCTTTGGCGTAATTAAGAAATACTGAGCGGTGTTCGGTCTCGATGTCGATTCCGTCAGCAGATCGAAGATTCTCCTTTCGTTGGTCTCGTCCATTCCCTGGTTTATCTCGTCGACGCACCTAAACGGCACCGGCGTCAGCTCTTGCAACGACAGCATGTATGTCGCCGTCGCCACGGCCTTCTCCCCTCCGCTCTGCGTGACACTGTTCAACTCTTGAAGCGGCTCCCCGTTACGATACGTCACCTTTATCGAGATGCCGTAGTTAGCATAATCTTTCGGGTTGTCACCTGAAATGAGTGTTTGTTGATAATTCAAATCAAATGAAATCAAAAGTTGGTTATGAAAAGTTAGTGTTTTGGGAGATACAATATTTTCATTGAAACGTTGTAAATTGAATATTAAACTTCGATAACTTGGGTATTATTTAAGCTATTGCGATGATTTATAAAAATTTTACTTACCGGTATAAATGCTAACCTCCCCGGCACACCCCATCCTCTCAAAAGCTTCCCCAAACCTGTCGTTAATCTGCCCGATAAGCTCCGTCAGGGGCTCCATATAAGCAGCCTCCAGCCTCTCAATTTTCTTACCCATTCCATCCGACTCGGCATTCGCCCTCATTATTTTCTCCTCCAACTCCACAATCTCCGCAACCCTCGTTTCGTACTCTTGTATCTCGTCGTCGTCGGCCGTCGTCAAACACTGCATCTTTCTGACCAGATGATCCTTCTCCTCCAACAGACCCGGCGCTTCGTCCGGCAATTTATCGTACATCTCTCGGAACGCGTTGAAACCGTCGTCTTCCGGCGTAAAACCGTCGGAGAGGGCTTTCGCCTTGTGCAGGGCGGTCTTCGCCTCTTTCGTGACGTTCGCGTAACGAGTCTTTAGATCCTCGACTAGGTTCTCGGCTTCTTCGCAAGCGCGTCTTATGTCGATGATTTTATTCTCGAGATAGGTGACGGTCCTGCGTTTTTGATCGATGTCGATCTCGGTTAGTTTTTTCAAGTGTACCTGGCTTGTGTAGTTCGTTAGATGGGTGTGGAGAGTTGGTTGGAGGGCAAGCATTCGCTCGATTACTTGCTGAAGAAAAAAAAAAAAAAACAGAGGCAAAATGTTTACTTGTCAAATTTCAAACCTACCAACTTAAATTAGTTCGCAAAAGCCGTTTCTTTTTGACAATACGTCTAATTTTAATTACAAATATAAAATGATAAATCAACGGATCGAAAAATTACCTGGATTTTGGTTTTTGCCTCGTCGTTGACGTCCTCTTCGGTGACGGAATCGGCACGGAGACGCTCCACGGTCTGGTTGACGACGCGGATCTTGCTGTCGATGTTAGCGATCAGATTAACCGACTGTTTTATGTCGCTGAGGATGCTTTTGGTATTGTTCGCTTGTTCGGTGACTTTTTCAATCTGAAATTGAGAATAACCGTCAGTCAGATTTATTTAAAAATTTCCAATCGTAGTAGAATTAGAAAGTACACATTTTGAAAATGTTTTAAACACAGAAATATGTGGCATGAACACAGAAATACACCATGATTGGTAATTTATTACTTGCATGAGTTGTAATACACCAACAAATAGTTAATAAGTTGTTTCTATCGCATGTTCAATAAAAAAGGGTTAGTTTGCATTGGAAAACGTTTAACTTAAGAAAAAAAGATTAAATCACGGTACATAGACCCTTTTTTATTGGATATACTATATTTTACGTACATTTTCCGTTACGCCAACGAGTTGTCCGTCCAACTGAGCGGAGGTGTTGCTGTTCTCCTCCAGCTGACTGCGAAGCACGGCAACCTGTCTCGTATCCACGGAAATCGACAAACTTCCGTCGCTGTGGACCTCGTTTTGCCGGGAACTCTTCTCGTTGTTGTATTTTGAGAAGGAAATCGAAAATCGATTTTTATCTGCACAGAAAAAAAGGTTATTTTAAGTTATTGTAGATGTTTCAAACCAAGGAGAGCACAGTTGTGTATGCAACCAAATATACGCGTATAATTGGTTGCATATGTCACTGTGCTCTACTTAGTTTAAAACTACTCTGTCATTTCTATTCAAGACTTTAAACCTTATTTATTTTATTTTGGTTTCTTCTATCACCGTTTTTCGACATTTTTATTAACAAATTATACGCAATTTTTAAAATATTCAATAGTTTTATTCGGTTATGGACTCACCGCTAAAGAAGCACCTGATAGCGCTGGGCACATCCTGGAAGCAAGCATTCGTCGTGTGATCGCCGATCGGGATCTGATGGATCTGGTAATTCTTGCAGAGGAACTTCATGATGGCTGTCGGTCCAGTCACCAATGTATTCAAATAAGCGTACAGACCGTACCGTCTGAGCTGCTCGACCGGAATTCGTGGCTGGTACGCGTGCAACGGTTCTTCTTCACGATCTTCGCAGTGTATGATGTTCACGCTGAACTTTTGCTGATCACGTAAAATTCTAATCAACATATTCATGTCTGCCTTCTCCGTGCAGAGAAAGGCCACTTTATCGCGGAACGCAATCACATTCTCGATGTAGACAGCGTGTTTTGGATCCATTACGTTAAGCTAACGTGCAGAAAAATACAATTATCAGATATTATATATAATATAAAATGTAGAGAGAAGAATCCAGAACGAAAAATCAAGAAAAAAAGAACTAAAAAAAGTTACCTCTAACATAAGTGGATCGTAAACTTTGCCAACAAAGTTCAATTGGTTCTCTTTGAGCCAGCAGACTGCCCTGTAGGCGTCATGATCCCTATTCTGAAGCCACGCAAGCCGTTGTTGCTTCACGTTCTCGATGCTCTGGATCTCGCGTTCGAACCTGTTCCGTTCGTAGATGTTCTCCCTCTTGGCCGTCTCCAAATCGCTCTTTTGCATCTCCAACTTCCTTATCAGATCCAGCCATTTCTTCAGCTGTTGATTGTGCGCCTCGACGGTAGACCGTAGTTTGTCACCTAACAATCACATAAAAGCTTGTTTTCAATATCAAGTCTTTTTGGGAAAATAAATAAATTAAAAAAAAAGGTTATGTCTGTCTGTCAGTTCTTTCCTTGGACAAATAGTGAGGTTATGTCTGTCTGTAAGTTCCTTTTTGTTGACAAATAGTGAGGTTATGTCTGTCTGTCAGTTCTTTCCTTGGACAAATAGTGAGGTTATGTCTTTATTTATATAGTTTAAAAATAAAAACATTACATTTTCATTGTAAAATTAAATTTTTTTTTTATAAATACTTAAAAATAATTCTATTTCCTTAAGTCTGTCTGTCAGATCTTTCCTTGGACAAATAGTGAGGTTATGTCTGTCTGTAAGTTCCTTTTTGTTGACAAATAGTGAGGTTATGTCTGTCTGTCAGTTCTTTCCTTGGACAAATAGTGAGGTTATGTCTTTATTTATATAGTTTAAAAATAAAAACATTACATTTTCATTGTAAAATTAAATTTTTTTTTTATAAATACTTAAAAATAATTCTATTTCCTTAAGTCTGTCTGTCAGATCTTTTCTTGGACAAATAGTAAAGTTATGTTGCAATGCGAATGTCACAGGCCATCCGACCACTAGCGACATGTGGATTGACGCGATCTATACATTGGTTATTAAATGAAAGGAAAAAATGCAAAGCTTACTTACCGCTGCCGTATTTTCGGTAAATTTCGTCCTTGTCCGACTGAAGGCAGTCCAACTTTTTGGCGTTGTTCCTGATCTCGGCTTCTCGCATCTTAACCTCCTCGAGACGACCCTTTGCGGTACGTTTGATGATCTCAATTTCTTCCGTTAAAGACGTATGATCCGCCGAACATCTCGTCAATTGTTGTTGGTATTTTTTAAGCGCAGCATTCTGTCGGATAGAGAAACCAACGATAAAGAGACTAAAGAAATTTATCTTCTTAAAGACTGTTAAGAATGAAATATCAAGATTCTAATTGGTTTAAAACAGGTTTTGGCAAAGTTAAGACCCCCATATCTGCTATCTGACTGATTACAAAGAAAAGTAATGATACAGTTACGTTTTAAATCCACATTTATTATTCTATAACAAAAAATAACTTGCTGCGATATAAACTGAACATTCAATTCTCATGTAAAAGTTATAAAACCCCCGATTTCTATTCTGTATCAGAGTTACTATTTCGGTTGCTAGGAAAGTGCAGTTGTTAAAGGTTAAGTTGCCAATTCTATATGTGTGAATTATTCAAACGTTACTATTTTTTTATTTTGACAAGAGTTGTCAGCAAAGTTGTTAAATTCCGACCTGCGGGTATCTTAATTTCTATTTTTTTTTTGCTTGAATGTGATTGAAATGGTTGTTGCAATCGGTATTACATTAGGGAAGTTTGGCTTGTCCATAAACCTAAAATACGATTATTTTGTTCTTGTATACAATCAAAATGGTAACAAATGAGTTTAGCATGCAAACCCTCTTTTAATACTTATAAAATCGTGTACTGATGAATATTTAATATATCTGGGCAGCAAATGATGAGAAATAGTAATACCTATACTTATTTCTTTAATAAGTCTGCTCAACTACCTGCTGGCTTACAGACAAAGAAATATCTTGTCCTATGCTGGTTTGGTACAGTAAATACATATATAAATTTACAAGAAACCTTTAGGTGGAGTGGAATTTTTGTTCTTTGGGTACTGCCTTGAACAAACTCTCCCATTTCTTTTATTAGATTTATCACAAGATCTTTCGACAGTCTGTACTGTTTCATAAAGAAGTCTAGAACTTCGAATGGTGAATAATCTTGTAAATTTCCTTAAAAAATACTTCTTTTTCTCCTACAGTTTTAAATGTAAAAATTTAGAAATATTTAATTGAAGTCATACTTAATTTTCACATCGTTAATTGCGTTTATTGCATTAAAATTCGATGCGATGACAAGTGGAAAATATTTGGGAACTATCAGATCCACAGTTGTTACTAAAACCAACCCAGTTACTAAATATTTTAAACACTCGATTACTAAAACGCACATACAGAATACCAAACATCCGAAAAGTTCTTATTCAGAAAACGTCACCGTCAGGTAACAACTATTGTAGTTGCTAACGTTAATAACTTTGATACAGAATCGTACAAATTAAGTATCCAACAAATTACTTACGGCTGTTTCCGCTTTATCCCCCAACTTCCTGATCGTAGCCCGCGTTGTGCTGATCAGCCTTTCCGTGGGTTCCGCCGAGTTTTTGTGCATCTTAAGTATTTCCTCAGCTTTTGTTTTGTCCTCCTTAATCTCGTCTCTTTTCAAGACAATCTCCTCGTACTCCCTCCAAGCCAATTTCCGATCTATATCTCTAATATAACCTTGCAGCTTTTTCTTCTTCTTAAATCCGGCGACTTTCCCTTCCAATCGATCATTAGCATCTTTTGCCTCTTGCAATTTCTGAATATCCTTCTCCAAGGCCCCTTTATGCTTATTAACATTCTCCGTAACCTCTATCAACTTCTTCTGTTTCTCATCCAAGTCACCTCGACACAATGCCAACTGTGTTTGTTTCAGCAATTGTTGTTTGTTCATCTTCGCAAATTCCTGCACACGATCCTGTGGTAAAAACTGACACAAGTTGTCAACTTGTATGTTAAATTTCTTCTTGCATTCGTTAATTTCCTTGAGAGATACCGGTTTTTTGTTAATCATCCAGACGTTTTTATCTTGCAGGTTAAATTGTCGTGTGATCATCACTTTTCCGGTGGTTGTTGACGGATCGAACAGGGTTATGTCTATTGTTGCTTGCTCGCAGTGGTGTTTTACGTATTCGCTGACTTTTGTGCCCCGTCCGACGTTCTTAGGGCTCCCGCCGAGGCCTAGGATTATTGCCGCTACCATTGTGGATTTGCCCGTGCCGTTGGGACCAATTACCATGTTTAAATGGGGACCGGGGATCAAATCGGCAGATGTGTATGTCCTAAAATTAGATTTGGTGTTGTAGAAATGGATTGAAGGTTAGGAAAATTACTTACACGAAGTTTTCAACGTGGACCAGGAGTATAATACCTGGTCGAAGCGGTTCTTCGACTTCCATATCGGTCATTGTGGACGCTCTTGTGGTTGATCAATCTTATCTAGTTTTATTTTTTCGTTGATGATGCAAATTTAATTTCAAACAGTTTGCATTTTGCACTGACATGGCGTGAAGTTAGCGTAATAACAAACCCCGCCAATGCGAGATTATGTCGGTTTTAACACCACATTGTTTAGAAAACAATTTCATTTAATTAATAATTATATAATGATAATAATAATCACTTATTTAATTATATTTGATCAAGTTACGAAGCGGAAGAGGAACTTTTAATAGTTACGGTTGCACTACTGGCAACTGACGCGCCATCTCCGTGCAATTTTTGTACCTAGTCGCGCTAAACCAACACTTGGCGGTAATTTTCAAATGTAGATGATTTTTCGTGTGTCAAATTTAATTACTTTTGCTTTTTTATCTAATAATAAGATTTATCTAATAATAAGCAGTGTTATTTATTTTGTTAGCCACAAAAACTACTTACTTTCACACTTTTCTAACTCTAATAAATTTGCCTTAGGTCAGGAATGTTGCATTTTATGACTAGAATGAACTTAATTTGCAAAAACCAGATGCAATGAAATAGTAGGTAGTCCCAATAATCAATAAACTTGTCTTAGGTGAAGAAATGTTGCATTTTCTAACTATAAAGACCTTATTTTGTACAAAAACAGATACAATAAAATAGCAGGTAGTCTGAATAATACACTTGTCTTAAGTCAGGAGTATTGTTTTCTCTATAAAAAAATTTAATTCCCAAAAAGCAACTGGAGTGAAATAGCAGTGTTAATGGCAAGGAAAACATCAAACGTCATTACACAGGCAACTTAACCGTCAACACGTCCTAACCTAAGAACGTCACCACAAACATTTTTGACAGTTGGGTTAGGTTGGGTCAAGATTCAAATGTACCTAACCTAGAAACCTCAAACGTCACTATACGCATACAACCCAACCGTCAACACGTCCTAACCTAGAAACGTCATCACAAACGTCACTTTTGACAGTTGGGACGCCGTCGGAATGTCACGATGCGTCATCGGCGTGTAAAATCCACCGAGAAAATTCTACCACCCATTTTCCACGTTTTCCCCTCCATCATAATCGGTGCGAAGCACATGAGCACAGTAAAACTCCTGGCACTGGTACTATGTTTCTTCACGTTCGCGATGGGCGGTTTCGAAGAAAAAGTCCTCCAACTGGAGAGGAAGAACCGCGTGGCAAGGACATGCGGAGATCCTCCGATAATTGCAGGAGCCGGCGTCGCAGGAGCCATGGGCGCAGGAGGAGCCGGCTTCGCAAATTCCATAAGACATATGGGACTCATGATAACCATCATTGCGGTCACTTTCGGTCTCCTACTATGTCTGATTTTCTTAGGTATTAGATTTGACGAATTCGTTATATACTATTTAGTACTCGGTTTTGTAACAAAAAAAAATTAAAACAAATTATTTACGGCCAATACTCATTAGGTATTATGAAGGGATTACTGGGCATCCTGTTCTTCCCAAAGATGGGAATGTGCGGAATGAACCTCTTGGTGGATTTACCCAGACCCATGAAGAGCTATCAAGAACCGGAATTAGCTGAGTATGCGGTGGTTTATGACGTAGCTGGATGGCCCATCCACCCACAAACTGGGAGGAGATCAGTTAGGCCATTGTCTAGGTAGGTTAGAAGTTATTAGCTTTGTTCAAGCAGCAGTAATGTATTGATATCGAATTAATTCGCCTCAACGAGCGAAAGAGTCGCCGCTCTGGTGGTGAAAGTATTAACTAGTGTCTTCAGGATAATTTTCATGATTTATATGGTGTGGTATAGGACTTTGAGTATAATTTTGCCAATATTTAAATCTAAAAGATGAACAACAAGAAGTAAGACCTATTGTTGCGTTCCACAATGCAATTCATATCACAGCGAGGGGTTGCCATTTCACATGTTTCCTAAAGGGAAAAGGTTACACAGTGAGTGGCGACGTGTACTAAAAATTGGCAAAAATGTCTAAAGACATATGCTAGTGTGTTCAAAGCATTTTCTAAAAGAAGATTTGTACACGAATAAATGAAGTTGAGTGTACAGTAAAGGAATCATATTGTTTTTAAGTTTGACATATTGCGGATCTAACCTCAAAATCAAACGTTTTTATTAAGAAATCCAGATACAGTCACATTTTCCTGCTGGAAATAACTTTTCTCCTTCCTCAAGGGGTTGTCCCTTGAGGGGTTGTCATGCGCCGACGTTAGCGCCTTCTACATTCGCCCATTCAGGCGAATTACAAATTTTAAAATTTGACGTTATTATATTGCCGACCTAACCTAATAAAATACTTTGACGTTTAGTATCAGTTGTCAAACTGTTTCGAATTGGAAGACGCGCCATCTATTAGCCCGTTCGGACACCCATCAAGCTCAAAGATGGCGTCCATATCGAAAACAAAAAACTGACTATCTTCTAAGTTATTTTTAATCCCGTTTCTCTTTTCTCTTTTCAAGAAATACGGAGTTCTGTATGAACGTTATATTCTTTGTGACATATCCTTTTATAATCCTGGTCACGTGCTGTTCCCAGTGTTGTTACAAGACGTACGATGAGGAAGGAACGGACACGAATGTGTACGAGAACGTGAACACCGTGGTGTTCTCAGAATATCCCACAAGCACGCACGACAGGAAACACAAGGTTGCCAAATGCGAAATAACCTAAAAATTTAAATTAAAATTTCACGAATTTTGTTCTTTGATAACTTTTGGAATTTTTGACGGATTTTGATGATTCTTTCGGCAAATTATAGGGAAATTCTTCGAGATAGTTCCTCGCTGTTGAAATTTTGATAATAATTATTGTTACATCTTATTTTATTAGTGTAATTCATATGGTATTTCAAATTTAGGCAAGAAAACATTACGTCGGTTATTCGGATGCAGTGAGTTGGGGAAATATTTTTTTCAAAGTTGCAAGGGCGATATAAAATCTCGAAGGTTTTGCCTATAATTTGTTGAAAGAACCATCAAAATCCATCAAAGATTATAAAAGTTATTAGCGATTAAAATTTAACAAGTTTTTGCTTCAATTTTTTTTGTATAAACACATTTTCTTTTCAGGCTACTAAATGTAGAGGGGGTTGTGGTCATGACGTATACAGGGACGACGATTCTGCAGAGGAACACGATACGAAGTACGTGATGGAACAGATGGGTCGCAGTTCCGACGGTCTAAGAAAATAGTTGAAGCTAAACAGTAAATACCCACTAATAGTAGTTATAATAACAGAACGGTAAAATAAAAGTGCCCGATTACGGTCCTAGATCTAGAGAGAGGATTATTTTTTTACATTATTAAGATTTATTAAGATTTACAGCTACCTTTTAAGTTTTTTTTTATTTTATATATTTATATTTTACATTAAGTGTATATTTTATTTATAATATATTGTGTCAATCAATAAATCTTCGATATTTTTGGTTAATTTTGTCCTATCTAATCGAATCACCCAGTATAACGGGGAACCTATTCACACCACCTTTATTCTAACATCGTTATCCGAGTTATCTATAGCGCTGGCGAACGACGATCGCTCAAACTCGTACGCAAGAATACGGTCCCCGTCTCGCAAAATCAATAGCGCGGCGAAGTTCCGCAATGCGGCGCGAGATGGCGCTACGGCCGCGTGCATGTTAGCGCGGCCAGGCATGCCGAGCGACACGGAACGGTCTCGGGGACGGCCGCGACACATTTAGCCGGTAAAAATTACTTGGTCAATGCCGCGGCTGGCGTTAGTTAGTGGTCGTTACCTCCAAATTTCACTTTGCCGGTCGTTATTTGGTGGTTAACCATCGTTGGATACGTCCTGGGAGACCTGCAACCCACCGCGACCAATGGCGGTTGTCAAATTCGCTCGGTTATAGGTTAGTTTTTGAGTTTTACGCGCGAAAAATAGCCTAATCTCCTCGCTGAGTGTTGTGTGATCGTAAAAAGCCCGCGTCCCGTTAGTTTTTTGGAAGGTTAAACTTGAGAAAAACAAACAAAAAGGTAGATATTGTAATTTTTTTGGTGGTGTGAGGTTTTTTGGTGTGAGGTTTGTTGAGTTTTTCTTTGATTTTTGGGAAGTGGGATGGCCAGTTTTGCCGCACAGGCAGCTCTGAGAGCGAAATGGACTTCGTTGGTGGAGGAGCATACGATAGAAGTACCAACTGAGGTTACGAGCAAAGTAACCAGCGTGGTTGGATGGCTGAAGCAGGTTAATGTTCACAAATAAATCTATCGATGTTTTTGCACAGAAATCGTTTCGCACGACGCGCACCGCTTTTTGTCGTATATGTTGCATGAGCGTTTATAATTTCGTTCTATAAATAAGTGATTTATTATAATATGGGGCTCGTAGATAAAAATATATAGTTTTTTATATAGTTCTTCTTGCACATGTTAGACGTTTATCATGCGTCCAATTCACACCGTGTGCATTTTTGCACGGGTGAGAAGTGTAGAGTTGAGTACACAAACAGCTGCTTACCCATCATTTATTTTAAACTTGATTTAATTTAAATCTCTTTAAATAGTATATTATTATATACAAGTTTTATAAGACGTCAAATTGGCGCATGAGTCGTCCCCAAATGAACGAATGCGCCAATATGTCTTATAAAACGAGTGTAATATACTATTTTTTCTACTTTGCGTCATTAATTTTATAAAAATTTAGAAGTATATTAGATAAAATTCCAATCTAGAGTATTTACGGGTGCAACCGTTGGTAACACTGTCATCTGTCACTTAAATTCAAATATCTGTGAAAAAGTAATTATTGATAATTATTATCTACCATCATATACTAGTAGTACGAAACCTAGGATGCAACACGCATGTTTAAATATGTATAAAAATATACATACTTCGCAGTTTGTGCGATTCTAAAAAATCAGTTTGTGCTTACTTTTGTGGTTATGTGTATTTTCGTTTGACATGCATTTGATATCAATGTGACCAATCTTAGAAAAAAGTTACTAAAAACGGTGTTACAATTTGCTAATTGTAACACCGAAAACAGTGTTACAATGTGTGCATTGTGAATGCAAAGTAGAAAAACGCGTATTTGTGCTGAAATCACAATTTTTTCCGTCGATTACTAGTCCGAAAGAAATAATTATAAATAATATTGTTACATTATCCCATTTCAGTTTTTATTTCATATACCAAAACTACAAATTAATCACGCGTTGTATTATATTATAGACTTGATTATGTTATTGCATTGTTATCGCAATGTCAAAACCACGGTTCATTTCTATGATACCATTGCAGGAATTGGTTGTGCTATTATATTTGCTAATGCTTATCGCTTTAACATGGTGTCGTGTTGTAAAGTCTTGAACTGTCTGTCTGGAAAGTTTTGCTATATTACCGAACGGTTATCGGCGTTATCGGAACGAATTTGTCATCAAATCGCACTTATTTTGGAGCAAAAAAAAATACTGTTCACCGAAATACACTAAGTACAACATAATACCGAATTAGGAAGATTATCATTATATTTTATGCTTTATACATTACGTTTTACCTATAACCCATAATCTGAATCACCTTGGGATAAAAATAGACAGCCCACCTTTTAATTACTAATGTATTTTTGATGAATTGTACCTTCGTCATAGTCGGATCGATTGATCATTTTTTCTTTCACGGAAATGAGTTTTCTTATGAATAGTACCCACAATGTATAAATAGTTAATATTAGGGTAAGTAAGGTTATTTATTAGTATACTAATTTACAGATCAATGGGATGAACGGTTTAGGCGATATTAGCTTTTATAGAAGCAGTTTGACAGAATTCGAAGCTTTCGTCGCTGTGTTGCAAATTGTCAGATTTTGACAAACGTCAGTGCCAATGACATGACATCACACTAAATGTCAGTGCACAGACTAGACAGACACCGCAGCTAGATAGCAATAAGTGCACATCGCTCTGTCTTTCTTCCATCCAATTAAATCGGTATATTGACATCTTTATCTTTTTTTGTGAAACCGTTGCCCAGGGGGCGCTCGGTTGATGGACAGAGTTCCCATAGAAATCTATAAATTATATCATCAGTATGTCACTTCACTACTTATGACAAGCGTCAAATTTCAATATTTGCGTATTAGTAAAATGTTTTGGTATAATTTGTGGAAAAACCGATAAAGAGAAATTATTCCGTTTGCCGAAGAATCTGGATAGGTGCGTACTTATGTATAGTTATGTACTTTTGTGTAACCTCTATTTTCGACTAATAAATTTTAATTTATTGTCTTAATAAAATATTGTTTTATATATGTTTATTATTTATGTGGCCTAAAATTATTTATTTATATGTTTTGTAGTATCCCGCAACTACATTCAGTTATATAAATTTTCGTTTTGCTATAATCAGTTATATTACATTGATATAATATGTGTAATAAATTCCTTTATATTTTTTATTTATAATAATATGCAAGAAGTTAAGACTGCGATAACAAACATTTTTTTAATCTAAATTTTAACTAGCTTATTAATTCGAAAGATTTATTTCAAATATGGCGCCAACGTGCCCCAAACGCCCCCTATGTCACGGTTTCATGCTTTTAGAGTGAAATAGACGATAGTTGAAGAGAGAAACGAGATATCGGGGGTCATGGAAAATAACGTTTACTGCGCTGTCTGTCTAGTCTGTGTGTCAGTGTGACAAATATTTTGTCACAGAGACTGACGTTGGGTAGGGTACAGAGTGGCTTTGGCTTCACAAAATTGAATAATTGCAAAAGTGTTCAGACAGTTCATTTTGCCAACGGTGTTGTCGGAAAGTTGGGTGAGGGCCACCCCAGATATTCAAAGTGAATCATTGAAATACATTTTCTATGTAGACTCACCTCATAAGTTGAGCAACATTACACACGTGAGTTCAGAGAAATTTTAATTGGCACCTGTCCGATTTACAACATGAATTATGTACGAAAATTATGAAATATTAATAATTAGTATTCATAGAACAGTTAGAAGCGAACTTTCTCTAAGCACTACATACACAGATTACTATAAAAAATCAATGCCCACACGTTACACACCTACCTACATTTTTTACAACGATTTCCCATCACTAGCAATAGAACAGATCTTAAAACTAAAGTAATTTCTATTGCAAATTTGTATACAACATATTTAAAGTCACTGGAGGATGAGTCCCTTAGAACCCTTAGAAGATGCATGTAACCTTTGCCACTTGCCCTTGTCAGATTGTCACCAGAAACAATCCAGTTCGTTCCCTGGCATTTCTAAACATGTAGAGTAGTTTCAAACTAAGAAGAGCACAGTTGTATATGCAACCAATCATACCCAGTGTATGGTTTATAAATTGTCTGCGTATATTTGGTTGCATATACAACTGTGCTCTTCTTAGTTTGAAACATCTATACGTAAAATTTCAACCCGATTCGTTGTACCGTTTGGACGCTATCGTGTTCACAGACATACACACATACACATACATTTTCCAGTAAAGATTCAGTCCTGGTTCTGTAAAGAAACAGTCCCGCAGCAACTTCCACCATTTCTGAACTTCTTTTCCTTTAAACGTATTAAAAAAATACTAGTTTATTAATATTCTTCTTGGGTAAATCGATTTTGAGCCACATAGCCAAACATTCTTATGAAAGTATATAGAACTCGGTTCATGCTACAGAAAAGCCACAGTAAACAGAATATTACGGAAAGATGGTGGGAGGAAATAGCCAGATCACTCAGGATCTCACTTTTTTAACTACAAGAACTGTTACGCCATTATTAGATGCCGAATTCTGTGTTAGTACCATAGATGATGGAGTTTATATGACAAGAATAGATGAAATTTATTAGAATCATTAGAAAGTTCATGAGGATCAATTGAATTTAAGAATTATTGGCCAAAGAATATCTGCACAACATATAAACACTCACTTCCATGAATATTACCAAATCATATACCTGATACATCCATGTCATGATGAGACCCTTGCATTATCCAATACCATTATGAGGCCATATCCAAGCCAAAATCTTCGTAATAAAATACTTACTATTAATTATAGATTGAGCAGATTTAGAAGAATGAAATATAGAATGTTCCTTTGCTATATTTGTCAGCTAATTTCATATAAAAACTGTTAGTTTTATTGTTGGCGTCACGACTGGCGAACCACAAAAATCACTGACGTGGGAATAGATATCTTCAATTTCAAATTGCAGTACTGTTAAATGTTAAATGTTTACCATAGATGATGGAGTTTATATGACAAGATTACATGAAATTTATTAGAATCATTAGAAAGTTCATTAGGATCAATTGAATTTAAGAATTATTGGCCAAAGAATAGCTGCACAACATATAAACACTCACTTCCATGAATATTACCAAATCATATACCTGATACATCCATGTCATGATGAGACCCTTGCATTATCCAATACCATTATGAGGCCATATCCAAGCCAAAATCTTCGTAATAAAAAACTTACTATTAATTATAGATTGAGCAGATTTAGAAGAACGAAATGTAGAATGTTCCTTTGGTATATTTGTCAGCTAATTTCATATAAAAACTGTTAGTTTTATTGTTGGCGTCACGACTGGCGAACCACAAAAGTCACTGACGTGGGAATAGATATCTTCAATTTCAAATTGCAGTACTGTTAACTGTTAAATGTTAAATGTTTACCATAGATGATGGAGTTTATATGACAAGATTACATGAAATTTATTAGAATCATTAAAAAGTTCATTAGGATCAATTGAATTTAAGAATTATTGGCCAAAGAATATCTGCACAACATATAAACACTCACTTCCATGAATATTACCAAATCATATACCTGATACATCCATGTCATGATGAGACCCTTGCATTATCCAATACCATTATGAGGCCATATCCAAGCCAAAATCTTCGTAATAAAAAACTTACTATTAATTATAGATTGAGCAGATTTAGAAGAATGAAATGTAGAATGTTCCTTTGGTATATTTGTCAGCTAATTTCATATAAAAACTGTTAGTTTTATTGTTGGCGTCACGACTGGCGAACCACAAAAGTCACTGACGTGGGAATAGATATCTTCAATTTCAAATTGCAGTACTGTTAACTGTTAAATGTTAAATGTTTACCATAGATGATGGAGTTTATATGACAAGATTACATGAAATTTATTAGAATCATTAAAAAGTTCATTAGGATCAATTGAATTTAAGAATTATTGGCCAAAGAATATCTGCACAACATATAAACACTCACTTCCATGAATATTACCAAATCATATACCTGATACATCCATGTCATGATGAGACCCTTGCATTATCCAATACCATTATGCGGCCATATCCAAGCCAAAATCTTCGTAATAAAAAACTTACTGTTAATTATAGATTGAGCAGATTTAGAAGAACGAAATGTAGAATGTTAACAAAGTTTACAACAAAATCTCACTTTTTTTCACATATTGCCACAAAATGAGTCCAGACAACAGCCTGTAGCTGGGCTGTTGTCTGGACCTTGCATGTTCACTATAATTTACATCAAAATCTCAACTAATAACTGTGTACATATAATATGTAGGTTGTACATATAATATGTAGGTTGTACATATACATACATACACACGTTATAGAAGCACAACACAAAAATTCAAAGGTCACATAACTTCTTATCACCACAGACTTATTACGTACACTTTTAGGACGAGATCAGTCAACTTTTTAGACCGTTAGAGCAGTCACCTCTGCCACTCTTGTTTAGCAGACATGTTTTCGAAATTGCTTTTTAGAAAAACCACCAGAAAACTTAGAAATTGGCAGCCATACTTGAAACTAAGAAAAGTTTGTTTTGTCTTATACAGGGTGTAACAGGTTTGAGTACACAAACATTGCGAGATAATCGATTTTGAACTACTGGCCATAAAATTCTTATAAAAACTATTCAATTTTTTATAATAACTGATATATCAAAGTCATAAGTGCTTTCTTCCTACTACTGGCTGTCAAATTTATTCCAAGGTATACAGGTTGTTATCACTAACTGTTCCAAAAGCATTTTCAACCCATTTTAATCGCTACAGTCTTTAATCACAAGCGGTACTCAAACAATATTGTCCATAACAGTTAGTCAGAACAAAACATCTAGCAAAATTAGTACGCTCAAACCTGTTACACCCTGTATATCTACTTAGATAACACCTTATTATTTTGTTATTCCATTTTATATAGTCTTTGATATAAATGTGTGACACCTTATACAGAACTACATATATTATAAATAATCACGAACCCAATTTGGAAACAGGAACTGAATAATCACCTAATGAATCATTAGACCATGTCCCCCAAAATGTAATATTGCGCCGTTGTTATAGTTATGTACTTACTTAAACAGTTTGAATAGGCAATCATTAGAACAAGTAGCTCATAGCCACATCGTAAGGTTAGTTTGAGCAGTGAAAAAATGTATTATGGTTCAAATGCATTATAAATAACAATGACAGATTTTATTTATGTCATCTAAAAAACCTAATAACGACCTAGTTGGTGACAGCTGCTCAAACAAAGCTATAGATGCGCCAAAATTGGCACCTAGCGGACGAAAAACGCACTACAAACTGACATTTCAAACCAACATAACCACAATATTCTTTTCCAATTACAGGCTTCATTAGAAGTGCGCGCGGCAGGACGAAGAGCTGTCAATACATTATCGGGGAACAACATGGGTGAAAATTTGGTGATTCTGCACTTCAATGACGTGTACAACGTGGAGCCTAGGGCTGGTAGGGAACCGGTAGGTGGCGCTGCGCGTTTCTGCACGGCCGTCAAGAGCTTCCAACACCTGAATCCTCTGGTGCTGTTCAGCGGCGATGCGTTTTCGCCGAGCATGTGTAAGTAAAGTGATGGTAGGGTCGTGCTGTAACCATGGATACAGAATTTGCGTGGCCCTTCGTGATTAGCATACCTGTGACGGTGCCAAAAACTCTTGAACTTTACCGGTCGCCTTGATTCCTTTGTTGCGGGAAATTGATCGGCCCTACCATTTTATTTTATAATACCCGATAAGCTGTGATGTAATCGCGCGCTTTTGTTTCGGAAGGTTATGCGGCGGTTTTGTGGTTACTAAATGGGCATATTGTATTATAAAAAATATTAAATTATATGATTTAAATAAAAAAAATATAAATTTTGACAAAAAAAAACAATATTAACGTCAAAAAGCATGTTTACCAGCCAATGTATACTACCAGCACAGATTATCTACCTATAGGCGGTCAACCCACACTAGTCTACCTATACTAATTACGAACGCGTTCAGCGGAATCGCCCATTTTCGCCGACATTTGCAATCGAGTAGCTGCAAAATTGGGCTTTTCGATATTACTTTTGACGCTCGAATTGAAAAAAGGACACAATTCCGCGTGGACTGCGCGATATTTTGTAAATTAAATGCGTCAATTTTGAAAAAAAATCACCTCTTTTCCACCTCTTCGGGTGAAGGCGAACCTTGAGAAAATGTCACGTGACGTCTAGAAATTCCGACAAGCGGATCGATGAACGTCAAAAATTTACATTTTTTATCTGTTCCTGCCGACCTTATAAAAGCCGCTCGCTCTCATGTCTTACGATAAGATCCCTCTAAATACCCTTCGCAAAGAGTTTTGAGCAAAAAAACGGCCTTAAAAACAATTTTCGATCCAAAAAATCGATTTTTGTCGACCCGTGTTTTGCTGCTATTACACAGTAACGTCAAACCCGAAACGCCCCCTGCCGGACATTCGTAACAACAGTAACAGAGAGCAGATAACGTAAAATGTATCCTAAAATGTCCATATTGCGAATGTGGACAGGTGGGAAGCCTTAACCACATATTTCTAGAATGCCCAATAACTAAAATCGAAAATTTTGACATATACACAGAGCTAGTATACATACTGACTACCAGTCATCATTACAGTTTGCCTGAACAAGCGAATGTAGGTGGCGCTTGCATATATGCGGACAGTGGTAATGTCAAAGTGCTTTTTTTGAGGTTGGATCAGCAATAATAACGTCAAATTTGCAGAAACATATCGATTTGATGGATCATCTATTTAAAAATGTTTCTAACCTACCCAACTCTAACCTCTAAAACGTCGATAATGTCATAAGTAAAAAGATGTTTAAATTGCCGGTAAGTTTTTTATTGAACATACGGTACTTTCCTTCTATGGCACTATAGTCGAAAATTCAAAACAATAGTAAAAACTTTAAAATAAAATATTTTATACATGAAACACTACTAGATATTTATCTGTTTCTTACTTTCTCTATCGTAAAAATATAAAATTGATAACTCACACTCTATTTTTGCAACTTGCCCTAGTTGGCATAAGTTCAAAAATTTAATACGGGAACATGAAAAACACCTGAATAATGTAGGTATTGTACATTCATTATAATTAATATAATACAGCACTCCAGTTGACCTAAAATTCTAAAATTTAGACTCTAAATGAAATACAGACAGACAAAATAACCTCACTTTTTGTGATACCTAATAAAGCTGTATATTGTATAAACATCACAAGTTGTTATATAGTTAAAGAGAAAGTCTGCCGTTAAAAAATAAAAGAAATGCAAAAAAAAAACAAATATAACCTCACTTTTTATTAGTAAAGAAGGATAAAAACTCTACTTTCGAAGTATGCGATTAAAAAATTAGACTGTATTCCGATAAACCCCGTTAGATTATCGTTAGGAATGACTAAGAACCCAACTTACGATGTTTGCTAGTAAAGAAATGACAAGAAATACCGAAAAAAGAACAAACATAACCTCACTTTTTGTTAAAATGTTCAAGTTAGCTATCTATATCCTTAAAAAACATTAGAATACCATTAGGGAGTTTCAAAAAGTCCACTTCCGATACTCGTGGGTGACCAAATCACGCGGAAATAAGTGTAAAACTCGAAAACATAACCTCACTTTTACAATTTTTTCGCAGTGAGCACGTTCACGAAGGGCGAACAGATGGTACCGGTACTCAACGACATCGGCACGCACTGCGCCGTCCTGGGCAACCACGATTTCGACCACGGCTTAGAAGTACTGTCCCAGTGGGTCGCGCAAACCCAATTCCCGTGGCTGATGTCCAACGTGTTGGATAACGAGACCGGACGACCGCTAGGCGAAGGCAGAATCACGCACGTCGTCCACTGGGCAGGCAAAAGAATCGGACTCATCGGCCTAGTCGAAAAAGAATGGCTAGACACATTGGCTACCATCAACCCAGAAGAGGTCACATTCCTCGATTTTGTAGAAGCCGGGCAAAAGTTAACAGCACAATTGAAACAAGAGGTAGTTAGCGTACAAAAGTGAGGTTATGTTATACATGCGTTGTGCGCAATGTGCAAAACTCTCATGCGCATGCGTGTTGTAACATAACCGGTAATCGTTAACATAACCTCACTCTGTCAATGTTTTCTTTACATTTTTTTTGTAAACTGAAAATATTTAGGTATGTATCTTTTGTTGTAGGGTTGTGATTACGTTATAGCTTTGACGCACATGAGGACGCCGAATGACATAAAGTTAGCTGAGAATTGCGATGAAATAGATCTGATATTAGGTGGACATGATCATGTCTATGAAATTAAAGAAGTGAATAATAAGTTTATAGTGAAGAGTGGTACAGATTTTCGGCAAATGAGTAAAATCGTGGTAAATTTTGAGAAGCCAGGTACCAATGGAAAGCCTATTGTCACTATAGAAGAAGTGAATATCACCAGTGCGATTGAGGAGGATCCAAATTTGAAGGAGAAGTTGGATAAGTACACAAGTAAGGTTATAATTACACACAATTACACAAATTTCCGACTTTCTGATACAACAAAAAAAATATTCAGAAGATCCATGTTCAAAGTTATTAATTTTTCATCTCAAATTACGTCTTATTTGTTTCTAGGTATAGTGGAAGGTAAAATGGATGAAATATTAGGTTGCTTCTCTGTACCACTAGATGGCAGGTTTTCAGCAATACGAACAGGAGAGTCCAATCTCGGAAACTGGGTAAGTTTTTTTTTTTTTTTGGAGTATACCATACGTCAACGATTTAGGAGGGGAAATCTCGATTTTTGAAACGTCACGAGTCCAACCAGCCATTTCTAACTAAATAACATTGTGTCAGGTCCCGAGTGTTATATTTTATAATTAGAAAGAATTTAATTCAATAAATCTGACTTTAAATTGAATAAAAAGTCAATAATAAATTTGTCTTGATGTTTTGCTCTGAATTCCTGGGATTTTCTACCTTACAGGTTTGTGACGTCATACTAGCCGCCACAGGAGCCGACCTAGTAGTTCTAAACTCTGGCACGCTAAGATCCGACCAAGTCCACCCAGCGGGCGACTTCACCATGCGGGACTTGGTGAACGTCATCCCCATGAGGGACCCCCTAACCGTGCTGACAATCTCAGGGAAGGTACTCCTCGAAGTCTTAGAGAACGGCGTGTCGATGTACCCCAAATTGGAAGGGAGATTTCCCCAAGTGGCAGGGATGAGTTTCGCGTTTGACCCTAGGAAAGCGCCCGGGCAACGGGTGGATCCGCAGTTCGTCAGGATCGGAGACGAATACCTACATTTCGACCAGACTTATCGGCTGGCCACCAAAAGCTACCTCAAGTCAGGCTGCGACGGTTATGTGATGTTGAGACACGCTGAGATCGAAATGGACGAAGATGTGTGTCCGGAGCTTGGTTTGGCCGTGCAAAATCACTTCCAGGCGATTAATATTCGACAGGGGAAGACGAAGAAGCATTCTAAACATAGGCAGTCTTTGGTTACGTTGTCGAGGAGGTATGTCTTAACACACCCTGTATACAAAGTTTACAAAGTTTAAAAAAATTATTAAAAATAATTAAAAAATTATAAGTATTTTTTACCCCTCAGTGGGTAATTACCCCCAGGTTGAGAACCACTGTTCCATAGCAACATACAGCTGTTACCGCAATAAAAAAAAACAGTGCTTTTCTGCAATTCTCTGTAATGATAATAATTGGGCTACGATGTGCTGCCACCTTGTGGTGGTTAGGAGAACTATCAGGCAACTACGGGTTACCGACACTGTACCAAATGTCAAAAATGACAAGCCAACATTTAACGATAAAGTTCCCTAAAAGCACCTGAAAATAATTGATTATTTTGTCTTCGAATGTGTTAAATACTAATTGGGAAGTCAGATTAACAACACTTATGACCATAATTGTGTCGTAAGTAAACTAGGAGTGGTTGTAAAATCTGAAAAACTTGATTGTACGTCTTTGGTGGTGTCATCTAGCGTAAGTAGAGAAAAATTCCACTTGCAAAGTGTTTGGTTGCAAAAGTTTTGATTCTAACATCATCTAGTGACATCAGCGCCTAACTAGCGTCACCAGAAGGTATTAATCGAGGGTAGACTTCAACTTTAAGAGAAAAAAAATCGTTAAAAAGCTTCTAATGTCACGTTTATTACTAGTATATACTGGAGGTTGTAATTTGTTTTTCTGCTTATACTAAGTATTGTATATTCAATAAAATAAGGTCTAGTATGCCATGGAAAACATTGTAGGTTGGCAACAATAAAAATTTGACAATTAAAGCATTTTTTACCCCTCAGTGGGTAATTACCCCCAGGTTGAGAACCACTGTTCTATAGCAACATACAGTTGTTACCGCAATCAGAAAACAGTGTTTTTCTGCAATTCTCTGTAATGATAATGTCTTATTGTTGTATTGTTTAGGCATAGTTTAGTGAAAATGCTGGACGGTAGCGAACTAGACGGGCCCCCGCCTCTGCGGAGGTCGAGCACGATCGAGACCAACCCACATCCCACGTCTAGGTTGACAAGGCGGGCCTCTCTCGACGACTTGGAACAGGAATCCTGTCAATTAACGCCCAAGATAGAACACCGCATTGTCATAATCACATCGGAAGAGGTACATTTCATAACCTCAACAAATTTGATAACCTAAACAAATTTGATAACCTAAACAAATTTTTATAACCCCAAAAAATTTTTCTAACCTCAAATTTTTTTTTAAGAAACGTCAAGAGTTAATACTGCAGCGTCAGAGGTGCGAACAAGACTCCGTCATTCCAGAGGTCGACGAGTGCTCACCGCAAAATTAACTAGGCAAAAAATTAAATAAACGAATAAAGCAAAAATGCACAAATACTCAGTTTTAGGTTTGTTTTTTTGTATTTAAAACGCAGTTTCGTAGTGTAAATATCATGATGCTCTTCCATGGCTGTAACTTTCTGTTTATATCGATCGTAGAACTCAAACCGTCAACTTTTAACGTGTAAAAATTTTCTTTATTTATTGTTACCGGCAAAAAAAGAACGTATTTTAAATGTAGGCTAGTTTTATTACTTTATAGTGTACTCGAATTTACAAAGATTTGCAATAATGGTGCGTTAACCAAGTTTTGAAAATCTGTCACTTTTGACAGTTTGAATTTAAAATAGAATAGAGGTTTCGGCGTAATAACTAGGGAAATTTTCAGCTGTGTAATTCAAGATTTCAAATGGGTTACGTTCAGAACAATCGATACGTGATTCCGTATAACCTACAGGTGTCTCAAATAACATAGATTCCAAAAATCCGACTGCATATACAGGTTGTTGTTTTAAAAAATTCTAACCCCTAAAACTTGCGGAATGACAGCAACTAAACTTAAAATAGTGTCACACCATTATGGAACATTCTGTATTCTTAAAAGTAATATATCTGTAAAAATCAGATTAATTCTTTTTTATCTACATTATTGGGACATCCTGTATTTTTGCAACTATATTTTGCAACTATATTGAGTTTGTAGATAGCAATTTTTTTTTTTTTAATAATAATATGTAGATGTGAAACATGCCAATTATGAAAAAAAGCCTTACTGTATTGTGCTTTCTGTCCAAAATGTTATCTCTGCAACGAAATAGAAGAAGAGATATGGACAAAAACGTTTTAATTGTAGAAGTCTACCTCCTGATATTAGCCACAAAAACATGGCACTTTATTATTTCAATTCGTGAGAAAAATAGGTCATGTTTTGGTTTTTATGTATAGGTTTTTGCTATAAATAATTACGTTTTTGGTATATATAAATACATTAAACATTATTAATAATTCGGACTTTTTACACGTCTATATTTTTGTCTGACATCGGGGTAAGAGGACAAAAATGACTTCTAGGCCCTGACACATTCATGTAAAATCGCGTGCTACCCAACATTTACGCGAAATAAATTCGGTCGATGCACAAAAAGTAATTTAGTAATGCCATGTTTCGCGAAAAAATGTCTAGAATAATTGGGCTACGATGTGCTGCCACCTTGTGGTGGTTAGGAGAACTATCAGGCAACTACGGGTTACCGACACTGTACCAAATGTCAAAAATGACAAGCCAACATTTAACGATAAAGTTCCCTAAAAGAACTTGAAAATAATTGATTATTATGTCTTCGAATGTGTTAAATACTAATTGGGAAGTCAGATTACCAACACTTATGACCATAATTGTGTCGTAAGTAAACTAGGAGTGGTTGTAAAATCTGAAAAACTTGATTGTATGTCTTTGGTGGTGTCATCTAGCGTAAGTAGAGAAAAATTCCACTTGCAAAGTGTTTGGTTGCAAAAGTTTTGATTCTAACATCATCTAGTGACATCAGCGCCTAACTAGCGTCACCAGAAGGTATTAATCGAGGGTAGACTTCAACTTTAAGAGAAAAAAATCGTTAAAAAGCTTCTAATGTCACGTTTATTACTAGTATATACTGGAGGTTGTGATTTGTTTTTCTGCTTATACTAAGTATTTTATATTCAATAAAATAAGGTCTAGTATGCCATGGAAAACATTGTAGGTTGGCAACAATAAAAATTTGACAATTAAAGTTGACCAGTTTCTTCCTAAAACATCGCATACTAGACCATTCTTTATCGACCATACTATAAATGTTATTATTAATGTTATTGTTACATAATTTCGAATTTGGATAAAACAAAATCCAAAACCAATGCATTGCGTTTTCATTGTAGATAACTCTGTAGCCCAGTGAAAAAATAAAAATTATTTTTTAACCACGTCTTTTCCTAACCGAGAATAAACAAACCCACACCATTTGTAAAATATTATTATATTGCTCGACTCGTAAATAAATATCTCAGATACATTAATAATTAAACTAAACCGCTAATTACAGTATAAAAATTAATAGTGCGATAGCAAATCGTTACCTAGAGGTCCGTCTTGGGGCCGAGGCCCAACGGAATCGCCTGCAGTTCCGACCGCAGGCACAGGAATTCCCCGCTGATGCACATCAAGCTCACGCACGCTATATTCAACGCCCACCAAGAAAACGTAGTCGGAAAACTGCCGTTGTAAAACCAACAAATCACCAAATGGAAACCGTACCACGTACAACTGAAATCCAAGCATTTTTTCGTTTGTTCCACGACAAACCACAACGCAGCAGCCCTAAAAAGACATTTAATAAGTTCAACAATTAAAAATAATCACCAAAAAACATACCCTAGTAACGCATTGAGTACAAACGCAACTATTACCATTCTACCACTGAAATCACGTATTTGTATCTCCTGGAATTCAAGGTTATAATAAATAAGTAGTTTAGTATGTTTAGGGACTCACGTGGTACTGGAAAATATGGTCTAACGTTCTTGTATCGCCGGCTATTGCTCCTAAAATGGTTAGAAGCACTCCAAGACTTGTGTATAATAATGTTTGCATGCATATTATCTGTGAGATCAACAACCAGGGGTCCCATTGCGTATACCTAAACGACCCCGTCAATTTTTTCATGTTTATCATGTTTTGTTCGTCGATTTTTCCCAACTTTGGGATGATTTTCTTCCTAAGAATTTAACACCATACTAGGTTATGTTATGGTTTGATAATTAACTCAATCTTCTACTTAAAAACATATGATTCGATTTACTGATTCATTTCGTGACGAACTTCGCTCTTGTTATGGTGCGGTGATTGTCGTAATATTGTGAAGTTAGGTAACCTAATTTAGGTGGAATAGACAGTAAATTAGCTAGACAAAATCCCAGTAATTACTGCTTTTTAATAAATAGTTGAACGTTAACAACTTCTGAAACTCTGTAACAAAAAATAGAATAAAAAATGCTTTGTTCGAAAATTACTTAGCAGGGAATAAGCGACATACTGGTTTGGAATGGAATTCCTCTTCCCCCTCTCTAAAAGTAGGTTTACATAAATGATCGTTTTCGTTCATCCATTTTTTGATAAGTTCAAAGCGCTCATTGAAAGATTTGTTCTACAATTATATTAGCGTTAGATAATTGCGACCAGTACGTTGAATAACGAGTAATATTTTGTAATGGTATAACTTGATTTAGACAACGGTATATTTCCTAGCCTCTGTAAACAATCTTCTGGTAGGGCTAGGTCAGGTCGTGACATCTATTATCGATCCATGCAAGCTACGACTGTTTATTTATTTTGAATTTCGCAACCGGTATTTATTTATTTCGCTGAAAATATGCAACTTATTAAAAGAATCTTAGGATAATTCATGAGTTTATTTGTTTATCTCGGATTTTGTCGCAAAATCGGAAATTTTGTACTGCGTAGAAGTGCGATAAACCGACGCGACTTCATAGCTTGCATACGCGTCGCAAGTTGTGGAAGGTCATTCATTCCATCAGGGAGTGTTTTGTCGTCGTATATCTGTCGTATCATACGGTGAATCGTGCTTACCGTGGCATATTTTGTGTGTAAAACGTCCACGTATCGTGCCAGATTGTTACTAAGTGTCGATAGTTTGTCGAAATAATGTCGAGTCCAAGTAAAAGTGAATGCGAATTGAAAGCGGGTCACCCGCCTGCAGGTATTGTTTGTTTTATTAGTCCATATGGTGTCGATTGTCAACAAAACTCCTAATGTTTATGTTTTTATTTGGTCCATAGTGAAAGCTGGTGGTATGAGAATCACCCAGCATAAAACCCACAAGGATTCGTCGAGTTTTTCAGAGGATATCACCGGATTAAAAGTATCCGGTAGTCCTCCTAAAGTAACAACGATTTCCGGTGCCATTCCAAAGGGAAACGCTGATTTCCCACCGGAGGCCGTCCAGAGCTTCCACAAAGAAAAACCACCAGCGATTCACTGCACTAAACCAATGGTCAACATCCAACAGCCAAGGAAATAGATTCATAAGTCAAAAATCGTTCTCATAACGGTTATACTTAATATATATATGAAAATAACGATTCATAACGTTCCTTTTTATTATTTTCGTGTTTTTTTTTTTTGGTTAATGGGATCTCCTGCAATAAACTCTCGTAAAGAGGTATTGATTTCAAGTTTGCATTTATTAAAATTTTGAATAAATATTACAAAATGTTATTTTATTCATTTTTTTCGTCCCCGTTCCAGACCGAATTCCATTTGGAATACTTTTTTTCTTTGTCTTTCTTGTCGAGGGGGCAAAGATGAGCCGCCGCTACGGTTTCTTTGAATTCGTCGTAGTTCCGAGACGTGTAAGAGGCACGTATTTTCGCATCGTTCCTGATCCAGTATAACTTGTCGTCTTTGATCGCTTTATTGAGCACTTCAAGTAGACTCTTATCGTCGAAATCTTTATTTAACTTTGACATTGTTGACAGATTTCATGCACTACTGGAATATGGATTGTTTTGTTTACTCAGTTGCTACGGTGATGTAACCGGTTGATAAGGCATTTTTACAGTGCCTGATGAGATATCAATTGCTGTGTGATGCATTTTACATACTTTGTAAACAAGTTTATCAGCACGAAAAAATCTGAGGATGTAGCATAACTTATAATACAGTGGAATATGAATTTGGGCATCTTGTATCCGCCTGAACGGACGAACGTAGATGGCGCTTTTTACCCGGAATTGTTTAATTCAAATTTCTACCACCAGAGTGGGACTCTTTCGCTCGTTGGTGCGAATAGCCAATAAAATGCGTCATTCGCCTGAACGAGCGGATGTAGATGGCGCTATTTATCACGACTGTGTTAATTCAAATTTCTACCATCAGAGCAGAGTAATTTTCTGCAAAAAATTCATGTTTCTACTGCAATTCAATTTTATTTTATCAAAATATAAATTAATATTAATTCCACAATCAATACCTATAGAAACAAAGACATTTAAAACTTAAGTTTAAGCACATAATCAAATCTAATCTAACGGAGCGACTTGGCAACCAAGTAGCCCCCGTCCAGACCAAACTTTCGGCAGTAACTGCGTAACAATATACCGTTCGGCGCGTTGCAATTTGACGGTGAGGTGGTGCCCCTCCGAGTGTCGAACGACGTTGCTAATGTCCACTATATTCTGAAAATTCGTCGAATTTATAGACCCAAATTCAATGATTAAATCATTAACCATAAGACCCTAAAATATGTATTATTATAATAACAATAATTAGATTTATTGAGGATGAAAAAAAAAATTTACGTACAGCAATATCAGCTGGTGATCCTTCTGTTACTGTAGTTATTTTAGCAAATGGGGTTTTGTGTTGTTCCCTGGAAGCGGCGGCTCTATCGGAAATATCGTCTGTTGAATTGTGGCCGTTCTGAGTGGTACTGTAATAGCCTTGCAAGCCACCTTCGATTTGTTTCATCAAAGCCTTATGGTCGTTTTGTAAACATATTATTCTATGCCTGGCGTGTCGCACTTGATAAATATCGATATTGTTCAAAGGAAATCCTGCTTCGTCTACTAAGGGATCGGTCATACCAACACCATTCTGTAAAGTATAAGAAAACAACGAAAAATTTGCAAACCCAGCTAAACTGATAGATGAAAATGTACGGTAAACAAACCTGGGTCAAAATAGAGGTTAGTTCTTTTATTTCACCCTCTATTTTATCCTTTTGCTCCATTAATTTCAACACTTCTTCCCGAATTGCTTGATTCATCGTGGTTGGTTTTCAAAATGACGAGCAACTTTCAAAATGTTGTTGTCATGTAATGACAAGCAAACATAACCTACAAAACAAATCACGCTTTGTCACTTCCTACGAATAATCTTCAAATTATGTATTAGTTTCTTCCCTGCGGATAATTTTAAATAAAAATTAACAAAATTAACTTTAAATTAACAAATTTATATAATTAATATGCGGTGAATTCCAAACAAATCTAGTAACTTTCTTGTTTGAATGTTTCCTATTGTTTGTTATGACACATGACAGCTGCCAGCAAGATAAACAATTCCGAATATTTTTTAAGTAAACTATAAAATGTCCGGAGATAAACCCGAAATGTAAATATACAAACAATATTATACTTAATAAACAAATAATTCAATAAATTTTAGAATCGAATATCCGTTTGATTCAAACGTAGCGGATCTTTTAGCTGACGGAACGTTAAAGTTATACCTTCCACCGTTAGTCGAAGCTAAAAAACAACTAGCAGAGCTCACGTAAGTTCTTGAGTCTATATATTATCTAAATAAGAATATATAAAATAACATCGATTGAAATTATAGTGAAAAGCAAATGATATTGGGTGAGCAAATCCACAATGAAAACTTGAAGCTTTCTTGGTCGCAAAACCAGGTGGAATTGCAAGAAATGTATGACAAAATGCGTATGTATTATGGCAAACTTGTAAACATTAAGAAGCAAATGAGGTCAATACATGAACGTACCTTGAAATTGAAGGTGAGCATCCTTGACATTATCGATACTGTAATTTGTATGCATTATACAAAACAAGTACTTGAATATGCAAATATTTAGAGTGAAAATACGTGTTACATGATTGGGTCAATGGTGTACTTTAGTTTCTTCACTGTAGATAATAAACTACATCTTTTTTGCTTTAGAAACGCGCAATACGGTTGCAACAGCACGTGGAAAAGGAGAATTACATCAAAAACCAACAAACAACGTAATAAACTTTTATAATAATCTTTATTTTTGTACATAGTATCTCCCTAGCTTAGAAATTAAATTAATAAAACAATCATATAGAAAACAAAAATAAATATATACAAAATTTGGACGTGTATTGCGCATTCTCCGCTATACAAAGGGAATTATTACAAAAGGAAATTATCGCACGGAATGCACGTTAATCGTCGGGATATACTGAGCTGTTAAGTTTATTCTTCTAAATAAATATATTTTTAACGTTTTATAAAATATCACTTGTGTTTTACTAAGTCGTTTTTGTACCTAAGATACGGAATTCTGTCCAGAAGAGCGTGCGTTATGCTGCCCGGAAGTCGTTGGTGTTTCAAAATCAATTCATTTATGGCATCCGCCACCTAAAATAAGGGAAAAAAACAACACTAATTGTTTTATAACATCCTAATGAAACCTGTACAGCAGACATTTCATATGCAACATAAAAACATCGAGTTACCTGAGCCTGCAGCTGTTCGGCAGTGACATTCGGATCATACTTAATAGGTTTTCCGACATGCGTGATCATCTTGACAGGAAAACCGCCGTAGATGGGCGCCATCGGGATACGCAGCGACGCGTAAATTTTCAGGAACAACCGTTTGCCGAAGCTCACGGTACGGAAGGCCTCTCGAACGTTCTCGGTAAACATCGGAATAATTGGCTAAAAGAAAGCGAAAAAAAGTACAATAGTGCAAAGTTGCAGTACAACAGTAACAGAATTGACATAACCTCAAATGTCACGGATATGTCAATGTCAAACTGACAGTTAAACAAAATGCTGTGATTTTTTGGGTTAACCTCAAATGTCAAAGTGACAGTCAAAACAAAATAGTCCGATTTTATTGATCAGATTCGCATAACCTCGACTGTAAATGTCAAAGTGACAGTCAAAACAAAAAACGCGATTTTATTGGTTAGATTCACATAACCTCAAAAGTCAACGTCAAAGTGGCAGTTAAAACAAAATACCGCGATTTTATTGGTTAGATTCACATAACCTCAAATGTCAAAGTGACAGTCAATGCAAAATGGCGTGATATTTTTGGTTAGATTCACATAACCCCAAAAGTCAATGTCAAAGTGGCAGTTAAAACAAAATACCGCCAGTTTATTGGTTAGATTCACATAACCTCAAAAGTCAACGTCAAAGTGGCAGTTAAAACAAAATACCGCGATTTTATTGGTTAGATTCACATAACCTCAAATGTCAAAGTGACAGTCAATGCAAAATGGCGTGATATGTTTGGTTAGATTCACATAACCCCAAATGTCAATGTCAAAGTGACAGTTAAAACAAAATACCGCCATTTTATTGGTTAGATTCACATAACCTCAAAAGTCAACGTCAAAGTGGCAGTTAAAACAAAATCCCGCGATTTTATTGGTTAGATTCACATAACCTCAAATGTCAAAGTGACAGTCAATGCAAAATGGCGTGATATTTTTGGTTAGATTCACATAACCCCAAATGTCAATGTCAAAGTGACAGTTAAAACAAAATCCCGCGATTTTATTGGTTAGATTCACATAACCTCAAATGTCAAAGTGACAGTCAATGCAAAATGGCGTGATATTTTTGGTTAGATTCACATAACCCCAAATGTCAATGTCAAAGTGACAGTTAAAACAAAATACCGCCATTTTATTGGTTAGATTCACATAACCTCAAATGTCAACGTCAAAGTGACAGCCAAAACATAACACCGCGATTTTATTGGTTACATTCACATAACCTCAAATGTCAAAGTAACAGTCAAGACAAAATGGCGTGATTTTATTGCTTAGATTCACATAACCTCATATGTCAATGTCAAAGTGACAGTCAAACAAAATAATTTGCAAAAATATATAAAAAAAAAACTTACAACTTTTGCATCGATGGCGACTTTTGCAAAGCCCAACCGTCGTTTCCACATCAAGTTGTAGTTGTGGCTGAACTGCGACTCGTAGACCCCTCCGGGGGCTATCGCCAGCAGGTTACCCTCCTTGAGTATGGCGGCGCAGCTCTGGACCGTCCCAGGTATGACGTGCATGCATTCGGCGATGATCGGAAAACCTAAGGACAGAAGATTTTGACGTTACATTTCTTTTTGAAGTTGCGCTCAGGTCTTTTTAAGGTTGAGCTCAGAATTTTTTTTGAGGTTAGGTTTAGACTTTTTGAGGTTACGTTTAGATTTTTTTTTGAGGTTAGATCTTACCTGGGATCTTGAAGAGGAAGTAATCGGCCACCGTGTGCACGAGCCTATTCTTAAATAGTAATACTTTTGTTAGGAAATAATACACATCCACCGGTATCGCCCCATGATAGTAGACGATCAGCCCCGCTTCGTTGCTGCTGATGTTTTCCATACCACGCACCTCATACCCTGGAAAAAGAAATAATTGATTATTCCGAAAGAATTTATTTCTTTATGTTCAATAATGTAAAAATGTAAGTGTAAAACATAATTTTTTAGTATTTTAATTTTTGGTAATAACTTAGTGACTGTAAACAACAAAACCGGTCTACTATAACCTCTAAAACTTGCAGAACGACATAAAGCGAAACGGCGCTTAAGCTTTGTTCGAGCAGCAATCACAAAAGTATTAAACATTTCCAGGACACAAGGAGAATGGTAAAGTCAAATTTTAAAATGACCCAGAAAAATAAGCCACATTATATTGTGCAGTAATTTGTATAACTGCAGTTTTATGTAACATACATAACTATTGTACTGAATGAACAGTATTACGCTTTGACCTCGAAGAAAACCGCACTTGAATAGTTGCGAACATTACTGAACATTAAAGAAGCAAACTGTGGCTGGCAGGATGTTTCGGTAGCATCCATAATTAAGAACCAAGGTAATTAAGCTGCACCATTCGTACGCTCAAGCGTCATTATGTGCGCATAAAGATCAAACAGAACAATGGATCCAGCAAACATTAATAATACAATCAAAATATGCACAGGCATAAGTTGATGTTGAAGTTGACAAAACAAAATTGAATCATGATAACATTAAAGAAACAAAAATGTCATACAGTCACAAATTTTTAATAGCATATAATATGAATTTTCATTAGATGTTTGTGTATAAATATTTCTAGGAAAAAAATCGACTACTTTGAAAGTTCAAAGCGTCAAATAAAAAACTTGTTTTACGTTGGGCGCGTTCAGCGTACTCAATAGTTGGGAGCAGCGGTTCCCTGAAGTTTGTGATGGCTACCTGTTGATTACTGTGCCCAACAAGATTTTAAATTGGAATAAGAATGTATGAAAAGAAGTTTATGGTGTCCAAAGTTGTGGATGATCAATAAACAGGTGCAAAAACAAGTATTTTTCTTTGATATGTTGGTTCACTGCATTTATACGTCAGTTGGAAGCATTGATCATCAGGGTTATTCAGCAAACACTCATCTGCTGGACAATAATCAAAACCATAACGCGTTTTGTTGACTAAACAACCGTTCAGTTTGCTGAACGCGCCCTATGACTTTTATTTAGATTAGGACTTTTTTAGGGAACAAACCATTAAACTTTATAGATTTGTTTGTCAAATTCTTTAGAATGCAACCGTTGTTCTAGAAGTATAGTCATAATATTGTACTATTATACTCGTAAGATAACCCTTGAAAAAATGGACAATTTTTTAGTCTTATATAATATTTTTTAAGCTAAATTTAATATCCCAATCGTACATTGTTGTCTACTAAAAAAGCACAAGGAAGCATTTTATTTGACAAATAAGTGTTTACAATAAGCACAGAAACAAAGGCAAATTAACATATAAAAACAAATGTACAGCTTGATGTTGCTCCAAGTTTACTAAATTAAATGATATAATATTTATACTAATTTACAAATCATTGGGATGATTTTTTTTGGCTAATAATAATATTCAAAGATCAAACTGTTATTATACCACCAAATAGGTGGTATGTCAAAATAATTTTGGGTGCCAAAGTATTTTAAATTGTCAAATTTTCCCAAAAACAAACGACCCAAGAAGCAGTGACAATATTACGATGTAATATTTTGAAATATACATCTCTAACAAAATAAAGTTATCCATCGATACAAACGATTTGAAAAATTCTGGCAAGTGCAAATATAACTATAATTTTTAACCATTCTATAATTAGCCGACCAACAAATCGTGCCAAAATATTGGAACATATAATTATTGTTACAGCTATCTTTTTCAGCACAAAATCAAACATTTAATTATGTAATATGATTCCCTTTGCAAAAACAAAACACAAAATTATCTATTACCAGCAGAACATTAATAAAAATAAATAAAGCACTTAGAAAATTGTGCTTATCACATATTTTTATCTCTACATCAATAATAACAGATAAATATAATAATTTTGGATCGCTTACCGTGCCATATCCAACCGTGAGCGTCCCAAAGAGCGGCAACGGCTTTTCTAGCGGCCCCCCATTTATCTCCCTGTCCGTAAATGGTTCGCACTCTGTTCCAATGCCACCGGTATACATACAAAATTAAGGCGGTCGTGTATAGCAGCACTACGATGACCAGAGGTAGAACGAATGTTATAATCAACGGTGTCAAGACCCAAGTTATCCATAATGTAAAATCGATGTCGATGTAATTCACTAAATCAAAAAATATCTCGTTAATCTCGCAGGGGATGAATTAGATTAAATACCTACCCAAAATGTCATAGACGACGTTTTTTAAACCCGATATGCACTCGTCCATTTTTATGCATAATTCTCGCGTGAAAATTCACTATTCTTCCATCCAGAAAACGCGAGATTTTTCACATAATTCCGCTAGCTATGATAAAACGGTTCTCTCTACCTCCACTTCGGCCAGCGCACGATATTTGAATGACAACATAGCGAATTTAGTTGACGTCGAATGTCATTGACAGCTGGAGATGTGGATCGAAAAATCCGAAAACCAAACGGTAATATTTACGCTTCATTACCATTTAAAACGCGTAACTACGAGTTACGAATAATTGAGTAATACGCGCCCCGCTTAAATTCAAGGATATCAAATTCTATTTTACACAAATTAGAAAGTAAAGAAATAAAGAAAAGCGCGTAGACCGTTTGAATTTTCAGCTGGTGAGGTGCTGTATGGTGGGAGATCTAGGGATTTTTGGCGCGCTGACGTTGCCCGTCCCGCGTACTGTCACAAAATCGTTCTAACCAGTAATTTGTGTTCCAAAATCGTTTATTACCTTTTTTATAAGTTTAATCGCAACGATTTTTGCCGGAATTTCGCTTTTTTCTTTGCGGGACTAGTCTCACAGTGAGTATAAGCACCTCTCCCTCAGTTTTAACACATTTTTCTGCCCAATCTCTTGGGGAAAAAGCGTTGCATGCGCCCAGTGATCACTACTTGTTTTGTTTATGTACCTTTACACCTTTTGTTGTGTTTAATATTACATTACATCTATTATCTTCATCGATAACAAGAATCTCCACGTTCCGGTACCTCGGGGTGTCGCTACAATCCATATATCCTTTTATCGTATTGTGAAATCAATGAATTGAACGGGGTATCACACCCTTTTGTACCCTGTTGTTATTATTGGCCGATTTTGTTATTTTTAAATGGAAGTCTCGTATTTTGCGGCCTCAATATGAAAGTAAAGTGTGTTTGGTAGGAATTAAGTAGGTAACAAGCGTAGATCACCGCCGATTGTTATCGTAAATGTAGTTGTAACGTGTTGGCCTGTGTGTAGGTGGCTGAGGTGTCATGGTTAACACCCGCCGCATGGAATCAACGGGCTCAGTCCAATTCAGCGGTCATCGCTACCACACACGGGTATGTGCCTTTGTTCTTGTACGCTGTGTCGACGCCACGTCGACCTAATCGCTCATTTACAATGATAGTAAACAAAAACATTACTCGTGTTTCGTTGATAATTGTGCATGCGTTTTGATACTTTGTGGCTTACGTTTTACAAGTTTGTTAGTAGTTTTATGGTTTAGCTTGAAAGGGAGAGTACAGGTTTTATAAAGGGTATTATTTTGTAATTATTTTAGTGCATAATTTGTGATAGTATCATATCAAATTTTACATGACACATTGAATTGCTTTATCAGAATATTAAACCACCTGTTAATTATTGATAGTTCTATAAAAAGAGCTATAATTTGCCATGGAAAATATTGTAGGTTGGCTATTGTCAAATTTGACAGTTAAACTGTCGTTACGCAAGCTTAGAGTTGACTTATAGACATAAAACAAACAAACAAAAAACTAAACTATGGCACACTAGAGCATCCTTTTTACTAGACATACAATATTTTACATACAAATTCCTTTTTTTTTTCTTTGTATTATTTTTTCTTCTATCATATCGATTACATCTACAAATAAAAACACCATTTTTCACGCTTGCACTCTTCTGAATCATGCCTAAATTACATATTAGAAAAAATAATATAATATATAATAGAAAAAACTTACTGTGTTTACTTATAACTTATAAAATTCGTACAGAGGACGGCAGATGGCGCTCCAGACTTAGGTTCGTCCAGCGTCAGCGAGTCGGACACCGAGGAAGAATCGCAGAGCGAGGAGGACTCGTCCAGCTCGCAGGCAAAGCCTAAGAACGTTCGTCTCACAAAATCGAAACCCCCATTGCCGAGGGCGGGTGGAAGATTCGACACCAACGATATCAAATTAACCTGTACGTTATTTCTTAAAAAAAATGTCGCATTTGAACCTATTTAAAAATTGCTTAGAAACAAAGAAAAAATAGTAAAAAAAATCAGAAATTTTTTCAAAAAATGACAAATAAATGACTTTTATCTGAAAAATAAGGGGAAAAAACACAAAATAGAAATGAAATTAAAACTGTCTATATTAGCATTGATCAAGCAAAATGCTTAAGAATCACAAAAAAATACAAATTTAATCTTGCATCTTAAGCTCACCACTCGAGGAAGGCCGAAGATAGAGACGCGAGGAAGTTGCCGTTGAAGGGTGGTCGTCTGGCCGTTTACTCGAGGAAATTGCACAACGACATGGACTCGTACAACCCGAACGACAGCGACGATGACAGCTACTCGCCGAGGAGCAGCGCAAGACGCCGCATCAAGAACGTCATGGGGCGCGTCGAGCGGAGAACGGCCTTGTCGCTGAGGCCCCTCACGGCCAAGTCTTACGTCGACAGGTCCCCCATGAGGTGCGTGTCGGACGACAGCGACCCAGTAGGTAAGAATACCATCGTTTTGTTTAATATTGAGAAAGTATGGTTATACTGTCAGTAAAGTGTGGTAATAGTGTATTTAAAATAAAGCTATGTAAGTATTTAGTGTCAGTACGGATGATGTCAATCCAGAGGTCGCTAGTAGTCAAATAGGTGGTGACCTTGGTATTGCAACATAACCTCACTATTTTTAAACTGGAACAACGATTAATTTCTTTTTCAAATACGTTTTGGGAAACAGGAAAACAAATGCCGTTATGCTCTGTATCCGAGTCCTATATCACGGGGTTGACTTGTACATTATACATTGGCAATACATTAAATTTATAATAAAAAACTCCAAATTTATTACTTAAAAACAACTTTCCATCCTTCCCACACATCTGTGAAATGTATTAGCCAAAACACCATGCTAAAACATGATCTACTGTACTCATAAATTGTAATAATAAAGTGCCATGTTTTTATGCCTTATATATCAGGGTGTAGATCTCTACGTTACCGGTGAATTCAAATCTACAGTTTGGCCATTTGATTATAGGTGTGAGACGGAGCACCAGACAACGTAAGGTTCGTTACACGAACTCTCGTTCTTGGATCACGGATGATCAGATGCCCAAGAAAGGCTATCCGAATGCAGAATATTCAGAAGAAGACAGCAGAGATGCCCAGGTAAATATTCAACTCTAATTTTTAAATCTTGAGTTTAATTGTCAAAGTTCAGACTTTGAAAATCACAGCTTTTATTATTGAACTTAAAGAAACATTACAGAACACTGTTTTTAACAGAAGTTTGAACAATTTTAATCTTTAATCTTAGGATCATCATTCTCCACCGCCAAGAAGAACCACACGTCACGAGATGAGCAGCATCCCGACGCGTCGTGAGATCAAGAAAAACACTCGCTATCTCCACGATTACGAGACGCCGGATTTGAGCACGAGCCGGAGGCGGTTGAGGAACGACGACGACGACGAGGTCAGGGGTAAATCTGAGCGGTCTTTGAGGAACCACCGTAGCAGCTACGACATGGACAAGGAGAAAGGGGGTCTGCGTTCGACGACGCGGCAAACCAGGAGCAGCAACATGAAGGAGGAGTCGAATAGCGAAGGCAGGGAGGAGGAAGAAGTGGAGAAAGGGGACGAGGAGGAGGACGGTCATGGGAAGGACGAGCACGAGGAGGACCAGAAAGAAGACGCCTCGGAGTCCGCCGTCGAGGAAAAAGAGGCAAAAGAGAATGGCGTCGCTCACGAGGAGAAGAAGAATGGGAAACCTGTGAAGAAAGAGGTGCAGAAGGATGACGTTAACGATAAAAGCACCAGTGAAGGTATGTGAAGTATGGATGTGCTGTATTTGACAGCTGTCACGTGATTTAACCTAAATAAAAGTGACATATCATGTCAAAGTTGACATTTGTTATAACCTGAATTTAACATCTGAAGAATGTCGATCATTTTGTTTAACCTAATAGTTTAAATGTCATAGTGACACTTGACATAACCTAAATTTGACAGATAACAATAGTCTTGTCAAAGTTGACATTTGTAATAACCTAAATTTGACATTTTTCAAGTGTCAGTCATTTTGTAATAACCTAGTAGTTAAAATGTCGTAGTGAGACTTGATATAACTTGAATTTGACATTTAACAAATGTGCAATTTTACAAATAACCTAATAGTAAAATAACCTAAATCATAACCATAATTTAATATTTCATAAATCAACCTAAATTTGACATTTTACCAGTGTCATGTCAAATTTGACATTTATCATAACCTAAATTTGACTTTTTACACGTGTCAGTCATTTTGCAATAACCTAATAGTTAAAATGTCATAGTGACACTTGACATAACTTAAATTTGACATTTTACAAGCGTCTAGTGAATAAACGGACTCACGGTTGGTGTTTTTGTAAATCATTCGTGTAGATAAACCGCAAGGGAGTAAGGAATCCTCGGAAAGCGATATGGTAGCACCGCGAGTCACCAGGAATAGACCGACGAGGATGATGGACAATTATTCGTCGCGCCTAAGGAATAATCGGAAAGTTATGGGTAAGTTTCACCGGTAGTTACAGATGAAATAATATGTAATACTATTAAATCATGGGGTAATCATATAACAAAATATTAGCACTAAGAAGGCAGACAAGAAGTATTGTTAAGATTTTTTTTCTTCCTCCTGAGTTACGTTATAAAATTTTGCTAAAATTCTTGTTGCTATTTTATATTACAGACAGTTCCAGTTCATCAGAGGAAGAGAGAGTGTACTCGTTGAGAGAAAGAGCACCGAAGCAGTCTACAGTAGTTAAAAGTAAGATTTATTTCCATTATTTTTTTTGAAGAAATATTGTCTGTATTATATGGTGTTTTCAGTAAAAAAAGGTCTAGTGTGCCATCATAGATCTTTTTTTCAGAAACCAACCAAAAATTATAAGTAACAGAAACAAAAAAACTGGTCAACTTTAACCTCTAAAACTTGGATAATGATATAAATTATAAAGCAATGGGGCTGAAAGTTTAATTGTCACATTTCAGACTAGCCAACCTACATTTTTTTTAATGGCACACTAGCCTTTTTTTATTGGACATACGATAATAATAATAATAATACTATCTCTTTGTAGTACGGGAAAGATCTCCTGCAACGACGAGGACAAACAAGCGAATATCGCGCAGGCATTTCCGCAGGAATCGTTCTCCGTCCTCCTCGGACAGTTCGGATTCCTCGGACAGACACCGCAATAAGTACAGGTACTTGGTGTAACCAGCTTCCATGATTTTATTATAACACGTGATAAAAAATGAGCAGTTATTACAGCTGCAGTCATTTTTTTTTTTTATATAATTGTCCAGTCAATCAGTTGAGATTGACTCTCAGGTAGTACCAACCTGTTCTACAAATATATAACTGCATTCTATTTTTTCAAATAATGTATCTTTTACAAAAAGCAGAACAAAAAGTGTTTTGGACAAATTAAACTTCTTAATTTTGTACTTTGGCACATGTAACATAAAAAAAATTGCAGCAAGAACCCGAAGAGCCCGCACTCGAAGAACGAGCAACCGCTGAAGTCGGGCGCCGGAGGCAGCAAGGTCATCCCCATAGGGCCGGAAACGCTCGACTCCAGCGTCAAATTTAGCAGCGTTGGGGGCCTCGACTCGCACATACAGTGCCTCAAGGAGATGGTGCTCCTTCCGATGATGTACCCGGAGGTGTTCAAGAAATTTCAGATTCAACCCCCCAGGGGCGTTCTGTTCCACGGTCCACCAGGTAATTTTCTTTTTTTGAGGTTACGTTTTTAATTTCTTCATATTTCAATATCAGTTTGTCTTATTTTGCGGTTAAATTTACAATTTATTTTTTTTTTTGAGGTTAAGTTTTATTGTTTGATTTTAGGCACTGGTAAAACTCTAATAGCGAGAGCGTTGGCCAACGAATGTTGTTTCGGTACTAGAAAGATATCGTTCTTCATGCGTAAGGGTGCGGATCTCCTGAGCAAGTGGATCGGCGAATCCGAGAAGCAGTTGAGGCTCCTGTTCGAACAAGCGGCGGAAATGAAGCCGTCGATAATATTCTTCGACGAGATTGACGGACTGGCGCCGATACGGTCGTCTAGGCAGGACCAGATTCACGCTAGCATCGTGTCCACTCTCCTGGCGTTGATGGACGGCCTTGACAATCGAGGAGATGTTATCGTGATTGGCGCCACAAACAGAATAGACGCTATCGATCCGGCCTTGAGAAGGCCCGGTAGATTCGACAGGGAACTGTTTTTCCCACTACCCGCCAGAGTGGTAAGTACTGCTATAAAAGCTACACAACAGTGTTGATTCAAAAAAATTTGAATTAGGCTGTAAAAGTTATATTTACGTTGTTTACTTTTTGTGCCAGCTGTTATAAAGTTGTTATAGGTTTATAACAGGTGTATGAAGTTATAATTCTATAAACTGCATCTACAGTAGGTGTTATAGAGTTGTGATAGGTTTATAACAGGTGTATGACGTTATAATTCTATAAACTGCATCTACAGTAGGTGTTATAAAGTTGTAATAAGTCTTTAGCTGTTAGCTAGTTCAATACAGATCCTGAAAGAAAATTTGGAATCCGTTATTGTTGTTTGTTCTTTAAAAATGTTGGTGGAGAAGTTCTAACCTCAAACTAAATTCTAAAACTCGCATCTACTGCAATTCTAATGTTAGTAGAAAGATTAGGACATGAAATTTATCATTATCCAACAGTTTATTTTATAAACTGCATCTACAGTAGGTGTTATAAAGTTGTAATCGGTCTATAACAGGTGTATAAAGTTATAGAAACAACCATGAAGGGGAATAATGCAATTCAAGGTGATAATGTTATGACAACTTGCGTTATCTAATTCAGTACAGATCCCGGGGGAATATTGGAATCCGTTATTGTTGTTTGTTCTTCAAAAATATTGGTGGAGAAATTCCAACCTCAAAACTAATTCTAAAATTCACATGAACTGCAATTCTATGTTAGTTGAAACATTAGGACATGAAATTTAGCACATACAAACAGTTTAAGCTTCAAATATATAAAATAAATAAAACTTTTGTTTATTTTGGCTGTTTTTTTTTCTCTCTATAACCTAACTTAAATCATCTATGTTTGCGATTATCATATTGAAAATGGGCAAAAATTAAGAGAATTATGAATTATGAAAAGAAATATGATAATAAAATGATGATGTAAACATTACTTATGTATTTAGGAACGAGAAGAGATTATTAGGGTTCATGTGTCAAAATGGGCGTCGAAACCAAGCGAGCAGATGATCTCGTACCTTGCGGAGAACTCGGTGGGTTATTGCGGTTCCGATTTGCGGGCCCTCTGCTCGGAAGCCGTGATTCAGAGCTTCCGTCGGACCTACCCGCAAGTGTACAACGCCGACCATAAGTTACTGCTCGATCCGGAACAGGTCAAGGTAAGAAGTTCGATAATTTGAGGTTATGTTAGTCAATAAATATGTTAGGGTTTAATCAGTAAGGTAAGGCTATAGGTTGCCTTTCTAATAATTGAGGCTATGTTAGAAAATAATAATTTATTCTTTCTCTAGGTGGAAAAAGTTGACTTTTTGCGGGCGAGATCTTACCTAATTCCCTCGTCGCACCGCAGCGGTCAGCGTCTGGGAAAGAAGCTGATCCCCGTTCTGCAATCGCTCCTGAAGGAGACCTTTGAAGAAGTGAATTTATTGTTATCGAAGACATTCCCGCATGGGGCCAACCCAAATTTAGCAAAGTAATCAAATTTCCAATTTTTAACCTCAAATCGAAGTTGTAATTAACCTCAAATCGACGTTTTATTTAACCTCAAATCATTGACATCCCTTCTGCAGAGTTAAGTTAGCCGCCGGTTTCCGTCCAGCGCAGTTTATCCTCACGGGGGACAGCCCCGATCACGGGCAAACTACGCATTTGGCCCCCGCTATCCTGCACGGCATGGAGCACATCCACGCCCACATCTTGGACCTGACGAGCCTCTATAAGGATAGCGTACGAGGACCGGAAGAAGCTTGCATTCAGGTATGATTTTTTTATAACCTAAAATTTGCCCGAAGAAAATTTCTAACCTCAAAATTACTTTATTATTTAGGTGTTCCACGAGGTTAGACGTAACGTTCCGAGCGTACTGTACATTCCTTGCATAGATCAGTGGTGGAATTTGGTCAGTGACGCCATGAAGACCATATTTATAGGACAGGTTTCCGGATTGGACCCGAATAGTCCAATTCTGATTCTTGCTACCGCTAATTCTGTTCACGATGACCTGCCAGAGGAGGTATGCTCTTCAAATACAAATTTTCCGTGTTTGAAAAATGGTAAAATTACAGGCTTTTTGCTGTAATTTTAACTTTGTCATTTTTTAACTTTGACATTTGTCATAACCTAAAATTTAACCTACAGTTTTAACTTCACATCGGTAAAATAAAACCTTGTGGTCTTTAGATTCAAGATATCTTCTCGTTGTACCGCAAGGAGGTGTTCCAGATCGGTACGCCGTCGGCGCAGGCCCGCCGGGGTTTCTTTAAACCGTTGATAGTTGACACGTGCCTGAAGTGCCCGCGGTCGCCTAGGACGAGGCCAAAGACGCCCCCCGAACTACCGAAGGCTCCCACACCTCCTCCCACTCCCATGACCGAGTCCCAGAAACGGAAGGTCTACGAAGTGGAAGAACACACACTCAGGGAGCTACGCATATTCTTGAGAGATATGTGCAAGAAACTTGCCAACAACAGACTGTAAGTATCGTATGTTTAATAAGGAAAAAGATCTGTAGTGTGCCATCATTCTATGCTATTCAACATAAATTAAAATAAAAGTTACATGTTCCTGTGATACTATTGTGTAAAGAAAAAGAAATTAATATTTTTCTGTAGGTTTTATATGTTTACGAAACCTGTGGATACAGAAGAAGTACCGGACTATCCGAATATAATCAAGCAGCCGATGGACCTCGAGACCATGATGACGAAGGTAGACTTCCACAGATACGAGTGCGCCAAAGACTTCCTGAACGATATAGAGCTGATCGTCCAGAACGCGCTAGAGTACAATCCCGCTAGGTAAGACTTAATATTAAAATTTTTCTTCCTGTATAAACCAATATTTTCTCTTATTTTCCCCCTAGAAAGACATACGCTTGCTTGTAAGAACCCTGCAATCCCCTGTTGTCCCCTATTTTGTCACATTGGTAAGGTTATGTAAAATATGTGGTGTTATTTTTTGTTGTTGCAGAACGTCAGCAGACAAACAGATCAGGCATAGGGCCTGCTCGTTACGCGATTATGCATACACTCTGATCAAGAATGAGATGGACAGCGACTTCGAGGATAAATGCCAGGACATCTCGACGAAACGGAAAGAACGCAAGGCCAGCGTCTCGCAGTACCTGCCCCCGTTCCTGCAGACGCAACCCCAACAAGGTAAATAATGTATTTTATCTACTCTTTTCTTTGTTTTTAATAGAATCAAAGCCGTATGAAATGTTTTCCAATGTCAAATTTAGGTTATAACAAATGTCATTTTTGACATTTGTTGAATGTCAAACTTAGGTTATGTCAAATGTCATCTAGACATATTAAATGTCAATATAATTTTATTTTTATTGTTTCTTTTCTTATTTAGAAAAGGAAATTATCAATGGCCTTGACCAGCAACAACCCAAAGAAGTGAGTCAGGTCACGTCGAACGGAACATCTTCCAGCACCCGTACCAGTCCGAACCGAAAGCGCAAGCTGTCAAGTTGGCAGCGTGGCATGCTCTGCAGCAAGAAGAAGAAGCGTAAAAGCACTCCGACGAACAACGACACGCAAGACGAACACGTAAGACGCAACCAAACACAAAAAGTCCCCGGTTTTTTCTATTAGTTTGTTTCTTCTCACAGAACGACGATAAATCGTCCGACGAATCCAAGGAGAACAACGCGGAGGCTGAAAACGTCGTTCCAGCTTCCACTACTTCTTCCGATAGGTTAAGCCCCGAGGACCACAGCAACGCCTCCTCGAGCAAATTAGTCGAAACCACAACCCCACTTACCGTTAATTGTGATACTACATCGAATATCAAGATGGATTCAGGGAGTCCGTTGCAGTAAGTAGAATTCTGTCAAAGTTTTTAGGTTAATTTTAGATTGTCAGGTTTAATTACAAATGTCAAAAAGACTTTGACATTTGTTATATGTCAAAATAACTTTAACATTTATCAAATGTCAAATTTGTGACATTTGTTACTACTTAGATGTCAAAATGACTGACATTTGTTAAATGTCAAATTTGTGACATTTGTTACTACCTAACCCAACTTTCTCTAGTATAACATAACATAACCAAACTTTTACCAAATGTGACATAACCAAACTTATTCTATCTTTTTGTGTTTGATCGCAGATCTCCGAATTCAAAACGCCGGCTTAGCGACTTAATGAGTCCGTCGGAGCTGCTGGAGGACACATTAGACTTTGACGATCTCGACCAGGCGCTGAACGAGTCTGGTATGGATTCCGTGCGGCAGATTGTCGAAGTGTCGGAGGAAAAATTAGTCGAAACGTTGGAGTATGCCGTTAAGGTGACTTCTGGGCAACCGTTGCAGTCGCTGCTCGATCTGTATTATCAACTGAGTAGGATCATCAAACAGTATTCGAGGACGTGTCACCGAAAAAAATTACCTAGCGTAAGTATTAATTTGAAGGGAGAAAGTTAGGTTATGGAAAATTTGACATTTGTCATAACCTAGCTTTTTTAATGGCAAATGCCAACTTTTTTTTTAATTTGTATATTTTATTTCGATATTTCTATTTCTAGGAACTTGAAGAAGAATTGAAGAGGTATGACAAGCAAGTAAGGAAGATACCACCGGATTTGTCTCAGAGAAAATCTGCGAAGCAATAATTTGCTAGGAGTCTCATATCGACTGACATTATTTTTATTTAAAATATTTTTTTCTTAGTTTAATTTTAAAGTGAATTTTATTCAGCGTAGGAAATAGCCGTTTGATGTGGATCATATTAGATAGCCAAAGATTGCAAGCAAACGAAAACCAACCAATCACTGCCAATTTGCGGAAGGCTGATTTTATTATTGTAGTATTTTGTATTGTTTCTTGTGTTTTTATTTTAGATTTTTCCCCCACCATTTTAATATTAGATCTATTATATTTACGACAGCAGTGATCATTACTTCTTTAATTGTGTACCGTGTTAGGCCGCTACGTGGGATATGTGGTTGTTACATTTTACAAGTGTTGTTAACGGATAATGTACGAATTACTTCTTTACCGGTATTTCCCCAATTTAAGATTAAAAGATGTTACTTTTTGAAAAATAAAGAAATGTATAGAACAGGTGTTTTTTTTTATGAACAACTTTCAGATTTTTGGAACAATAAAACAGTTTAATTTACAAAACAACAAAATGGTTTACCACCATTTTTTTTGAGAAAAATAATACATATAGACCAGCGGTGCCCAATCTTCTTGAGGCATTAGAATTAAAAAACCACAAATTTTATACAACAAGTATGTACTTCATAATCATAGTCTATCAAAATTGATTAGAAAAACTGATGTCCCAGAAAAAAAAGTAGAATTCATGACTTTTCACTGCTGCTGGAACAAACCTATTGTTTAGTTAGTTGCTAGGCTAGTCTGTGTGTGTTACTAGGTTACAAAAAAGCGTCACCGATTGTCACATATGTCATTGTGCCACGTGCATGTCGCCTAAAATTAAATGTCGAAGTTTACTGAGTAATCATCAGTATTCATTAACATCCATTTTCAAATCCATCAAAATTCTTACCGTTGAAAGAGTGGCGAAGGAGACAATGGCCGGCGCTAGGCGCAAACGCGACGTGGCTGTTGCCAGTAAACGCGGGCGACTCAGAGTGCGCCCGAACACGACGGACTTTTCGAAAATTGGCGGCCTCTCGAACCACATAAAACTACTCAGGGAAATTATCATCTTTCCGCTGCTGTACGGGGATTTGTACAAACACTTCAATGTGAAAGCGCCTAGAGGTGTTCTTTTCTTTGGACCACCAGGTATAACGGTTTTGTCATTTTTTTGAGCGTCTTAAAGAAGATGGTATTTTAGGTACTGGAAAGACTTTGGTAGCAGGAGCCTTAGCGACGGAGCTAAATCGAGAAGGGAATGGAAAAGTGACGTTTTACCAGAGGAAAGGGGCCGATATTCTGGATAAATGGGTTGGGGAATCCGAAAGGAAACTAAGGGATTTATTCAATCAGGTTTGGAGTTCACAAATCTTAAGATATAACGAAAACGAAGCAAAATTCCATGAGGAGTTGCACGTCTGAATTATTCGTTATTCTATGTTAGCACAGTAACACACAAGCATCAAAAATTATCATTAACAAAACAGTAAGTTAAGGAAAAGGCGTAGAGGCTGTAATAACATCTAATCATACCGTTAAACCAGTTTAAAAACCTATTTTTGATGTTTAGAATAAAAATTTAAGGTGGTTAGACGCTACCACAGAATAGAAAGTAACAGATATGAAACTTTATTCGGTATTTCTTGTCTAGGCCACTAAGACGAAACCTTCTGTGATATTCTTTGACGAACTCGATGGTTTGGCGCCTATAAGGTCGCAAAAGAACGACCAAATTCACAGCAGCATAGTCGCTACATTGCTGGCTCTGATGGACGGATTGGACAATATGCCAGGCGTGATAATTATCGGCGCTACCAATAGAATAGACGCAATTGATCCAGGTGTGTTATAAAATAAACCGAACGTTATTTTGGAGGTAAAAAAAACCTAATTTTACATGTTTTGACTTCAAATTCTTGCTCAAACATTCTCCTTTCTTGGAGAAAAAAGTCAAATACTACATTTTTCGAAAGGTGAAAGTGCCTCTTCGCATTTTGAAATATTAATTTTACAGCACTACGAAGACCAGGCCGATTCGACAGGGAACTGTATTTCCCACTCCCGTCCGTCACTGCCAGAAAGGAAATATTACAAGTAACAAAAACATAAAAACCTATTATTGATCTTATTCTGTAACACAAGTCACGTCACTTACATTAACTAGCACATTTGGTTGGTGTTGGCATGATTTTTGACGTTTGGTATCACCAAAAGTGAAACGTCAGGCTTACCAACCAACTTTGTTAGGGAATAAAGTGTCAGAATAACAGAAAAAAACTACAGAATAAGGTTAAACCCGTAGCTGATAGAATAAGTTGTAACATGATCTGTAGCTGATTCTTTTGAAGGTCCACACCTCAACATGGAAGCACAAGCCTTCTCAAGACTTCCTCTACCAGATGGCAGAGTTAACCTCGGGCTGCTGCGGATCGGACCTTCAGGCCCTCTGCGCTGAAGCCGTCCTCTGCAGTCTAAAACGTCAGTACCCGACCATTCACAAACCGAACATTGGCGGCAAAGTTAACGTTGATGTCGAAAGTATTTTGGTACGTTAAATAGTTGTGCCCTTACATGCCTAACATCATGGCTTTACATCTTGGCCTTACATAACCTCACATCATACAAACGTCATAACCCACGTTCACCAACCCCCGTCGACAAATTCCCCTATTTTCAAATTTAAGATGGAAAATGTTTACTTCTTGACCGCTTGGCTTTACATAACCTCACATCATACAAACGTCAAAACTCACGTTCACCAACCCCCGGCGACAAATTCCCTTATTTTCAAATTTAAGATGGAGAATGTTTACTTCTTGACCGCTTGGCTTTACATAACCTCACATCATACAAACGTCAGAACCCACGTTCACCAACCCCCGTTAACAAATTCCCCTATTTTCTAATTTAAGGTGGAGGATGTGGATTTCTTGAACGCTAGGATGAGTTTGGTGCCAACTTCGCAAAGATTGGGAGATTATAGGGTGAGGAAGTTGAGCCCTTTCATCCAGCCGTTGCTTCAACGCCAACTGGATAAGATCATCAAGTACATACACATCCTGCTGCCGCAGTTTACGAAGCCTTTTAAGAAGTGAGTCAACCCTTAAAAATAACCTCAAAATACAGAAACAAATCGCTTAGATTTCTCATAGGTAGCGAAAGGTACGCCGGGAGATTGGTGCTGAAAGGTGCGAATCAACAGGGACTGACTGTTCACATAGTTCCGGCGATTTTACAGACCCTTGAACACATTCCGTGCTACATGCTGGACATACCAGCGCTTTTTGAGGTAAACTGGTGATATCTGGTGAATTCTTGTGAATTCTTGTACCAACTTAACCATATTTTAGAGCAAAAAGTTACTAGGGAACGGAATGATTGTGAACGTATGAGAGAATACAGTCCCAGTATTATCTCACACGTGAATAGTGTCCCACTTATTTGATATTTTTTGTAATTTAGAGCAATATTAAGAATGCGAGACAGAACTTGCCGTCGATTTTGGTGTTATCGAGGGTGGATGACTGGTGGGATCTGATTGACACGAGCACGCAGCTTGGACTGACGGCCATGCTGGAGGATCTGCATGCTGGTCTTCCCCTGTTTTTGATTGCAACGTGCAGCGAAGAATTGCCGAACATGGTAATTTTTTTTTATTGGAATAAGTTATACTTTTCCTCACTCACTTGCCAAAGTCATACTTAGGAGAGCGTTTTAAATACAGGCTTTATATTGTGTCCACATAGTAGAATGTCATCATTTTGTTTGACGTGTGATTATTCGCAAAATACTAGAGCTATATTTGTTAAGTTTTCACGACTGGATCACAGATAGTTTGGGTTATAACACCTGGAAATTGCAACTCTCTACCTATCATACTTCCCTCAGGAAAACGTTTTAAACACATTTTTTAATAAACCTACATACATTAAAAATACAAAAAAAAGGAACAAATCTTTAGTTGCAGGATTACTTCTACAGCAACAGTAGCATCGTCATCCAAATGGACGATCCCACCATCGAGGAGCGAGAGAACTTCTTCGCACCGTTATTCTTCGGCAACGGCGAATACAGCGTCGCCAGGATCATGCGGAAGGAATACGAACCAAAAATCAAACGTAACCACCACCATTTCAACTAATCACCAAAAAATACACAAACCACCATCCTCTAACACCTTTAAATACTGCATTAGCAACTTTGAGACGTCACAATTCAAATTTAACGTCTTTATATTTCCGTTAAACAATCCATAAGGAAAATAAGCGGCATATGGCTTCATAATTTGTCCCAAAAAACGATAACTTATGAAAGATTTATTCCTGTTAAAGAAGAAATGAACGTGGCCAGTGAGATGGCGCTACCGTGCAAGAAGACGAGATGCACCAGGAAGAGGAAACTGGATGTTAGCGAACCCATCGGCAATAACGACCAGAACGGCCCTGAAGGTGAGTCTACTAGGAAGAAACGGGAAGAGGAGGACATGAGATGCCAGACGGCGCCTCCCAAGAGGCAGAAGAGGTCTTCCAGCGTGCCGAAGAAGCTCGACGCCAGACTTAGGGGCGGCGGCAAGCACAAGAACTACAGTTTGTTCGGGATGAGTTGCTGCAAGGCAGAGGAGAACATGAGGGCCGTTGGTAAGATAATAATCGATCGATGGAATTCTAGACAAGAAAATTGTGGAGTTCAAACAGAAATTGTCAAATGTCGTGTTCTGTGATTCTAGACGCAGTTTTTGACACAACTTCTGAGTTATATTATCTTCTAATCTAACCTAACATAAATGTAAAAAAAATCACGCTTACCAACCAACTATGTCCAGTTATTTCTTCCAGAAATCTCCCGGTATCCATCACAACCATCCACGACCGATATGGACAACAGATCGGTAACCACGGACCAGAATTCCTCCATGGACTCCATCCACTGTCCAGCGCAGCAGTACTTCACCGATGAAAACATAAGACAGGTTAACACGAGCCCAACGACGCTCGTCGATCTGATCAATTGTTCCAGTTTTTTGGACGATTCTGTCAGAGACCACCTGCGGCCGCGGTCTTCTGGAATGGACCTGATGACGTGGCACGACAACGTCAAGATGGAACCGAAGTCCGAGACGTCCATCAATCGCTACAACCCGTTCGACAACAGTTTCTACGTCTGCCATAATAGTAGCGACCCAATCATGGCGCACATCTACAGTTTATGGAAGAGAACCGCTCACGTGACTTCCGCGGATTTGCCCGTCGCGAAATTGGAGATGTTGTACGATATTATAACCGCCTGTATCGTTGTGAATAGGTATCGTTATAACGAATTAATTCCGGTGAGTTTTTCTGAGGGGTTATTAGTTTTGTCTTCGAGGAGCTGTCAAGTAATCTTACTGCGCGTATTCTACTGCGCACGCGCAGTATTCCTGCAAAGATAATTAAATTAGGGATTTGTTTTGTTTAACGTTTGTTGATCTGTGAGGTAGTGGGTTGGTAAGCCTGATTTTTGACGTTTGAGTACTTGTACTTGTAACAGAATGGAAATTTGCAGGTTAGGGTTAGCTGTCGTGATTTGTAGAGTGTTGATGATGGATTAATTTGGTTTTAAGTTGGGTTTCTTTTGTTTTGCAGGCGTTGGAGCAAACCCTGACGAAATTCGAGGATTCTGCCATGAACAATTGTATTTAATATTTTCGATACAAGTTTTGTATAATAAATTATGTTTGTCAATAATTTTCTTTTTATGTGTGTGTGTACTTTTGTTTACCTTTTGGACAAACACCAATCAACTTCCTCGGCAAATTTAGCACCTACGAGTGTCCAAACTCATCTAAGTCATTAAAAAATTCCTCAAGAGGCTGAAGGAAACTTTTGGACAAACACCAATCAAACTTATCGGGCAAACTCAATTTTTTAAAGCAAATACTGCACCAATGAATGTCCAAAGGGTTATACGCCGAAAGAAATTTCCTCAAGAGGCTGAAGCAATCTTTTGGACAAACACCAATCAAACTTATCGGGCAAACTCAATTTTTTAAAGCAAATACTGCACCACTGAATGTCCAAAGGGTTATACACCGGAAGAAATTTCCTCAAGAGGCTGAAGCAACCTTTTGGACAAACACCAATCAACTTCCTCGGCAAATTTAGCACCTACGAGTGTCCAAACTCATCTAAGTCATTAAAAAATTCCTCAAGAGGCTGAAGGAAACTTTTGGACAAACACCAATCAAACTTATCGGGCAAACTCAATTTTTTAAAGCAAATACTGCACTAATGAATGTCCAAAGGGTTATACGCCGAAAGAAATTTCCTCAAGAGGCTGAAGCAACCTTTTGGACAAACACCAATCAACTTTCTCGGCAAATTTAGCATCTGCGAGTGTCCAAACTCATCTAAGTCATTAAAAAATTCCTCAAGAGTCTGAAGGAAGCTTTTTGACAAACACCAATCAAACTTATCGGGCAAACTCAATTTTTTAAAGTAAATACTGCACCAATGAATGTCCAAAGGGTTATACGCCGGAAGAAATTTCCTCAAGAGGCTGAAGCAACCTTTTGGACAAACACCAATCAACTTCCTCGGCAAATTTAGCACCTACGAGTGTCCAAACTCATCTAAGTCATTAAAAAATTCCTCAAGAGTCTGAAGGAAGCTTTTAGACAAACACCAATCAAACTTATCGGGCAAACTCAATTTTTTAAAGCAAATACTGGACCAATGAATGTTCAAAGGGTTATACGCCGGAAGAAATTTCCTCAAGAGGCTGAAGCAATCTTTTGGACAAACACCAATCAACTTTCTCGGCAAATTTAGCACCTACGAGTGTCCAAACTCATCTAAGTCATTAAAAAATTCCTCAAGAGGAAACTTTTGGACAAACACCAATCAAACTTATCGGGCAAACTCAAATTTTTTAAAGCAAATACTGCACCACTGAATGTCCAAAGGGTTATACACCGGAAGAAATTTCCTCAAGAGGCTGAAGCAACCTTTTGGACAAACACCAATCAACTTCCTCGGCAAATTTAGCACCTACGAGTGTCCAAACTCATCTAAGTCATTAAAAAATTCCTCGAGAGGCTGAAGGAAGCTTTTAGACAAACACCAATCAAACTTATCGGGCAAACTCAATTTTTTAAAGCAAATACTGCACCAATGAATGTCCAAAGGGTTATACGCCGGAAGAAATTTCCTCAAGAGGCTGAAGCAACCTTTTGGACAAACACCTATCAACTTCCTCGGCAAATTTAGCACCTACGAGTGTCCAAACTCATCTAAGTCATTAAAAAATTCCTCAAGAGTCTGAAGGAAGCTTTTGGACAAACACCAATCAAACTTATCGGGCAAACTCAATTTTTTAAAGCAAATACTGCACCAATGAATGTCCAAAGGGTTATACATCGGAAGAAATTTCCTCAAGCGGCTGAAGCAATCTTTTGGACAAACACCAATCAACTTCTTCGACAAACAGGAAGGGCGGAAGTAAAAGTTTTTGGGGGTCCGTGGACTTGGGAAACGCTGTTCTAGAGGAATGCGTGGTAGAAATAAGGCGATCGAGCATAATTTTCAAGCCCAAAAGACAAATGTCCCGCAAGATTCCCATCTCGGACCATTGTTATGTCCCTCTCTTTCTGTCTCATGTCTCAACGATTGATAACAAATTAGTGTCCCGTATTTGGCGATGCGATAGAATAAGCAATGCCCTCTTCATTTATTCCAAACTTGCGTCCGCGACCAGACAACCGGTCTCCTGTGTTGTTAGCCTGTCATACGCGCAACACTGACTGGTAGCGTCATTCATTAATTTTTTCCAACCGCGGACATTATGTATGTATGTATGAGTGATATTCCATCTAAGCAGCGTGCATGCAGTTTTGATAGGGCTAAGATTGGGCAACCAGATTCCTTATGCAGACGGAGAACCCGCTAAATATCTAGCGGCCGATCTGGTAGTCATCTCAGAACCGTTGAAGGCATACCAGCTCTGACAAAAAAAGACGAGCGCTATGCGACTTGATTCGTATCTACTTTGACGCGCGGTTTTTTTGAATTGATTTTTTCTAGTTTCGGTATGTTTGTTGCTGTTTTTTGTTACAACACGTGAGATATTTGATAGAATATAATGATTATGTGGTCAGGGAGACATAGGTAAGTTAATTTTGTCGAAATTATTTAGCTGGATATTACCAACAAACTTTGAGTAAATTATTATTAATTGTTCCACAGGGTGTTTGAAACATATACCACCAAAATATTATGTAGAATCTCGAAGAATTTGGTTGTAATTTACTGAAAGTATAATCAAAATCCATTAGGGATTACCAAAATTATTCCAGACGTAAATTTGGGTTGGTTTGCAATTTGGGTGTTATCAAAAATACCCAATAATGCCATAATATCGTCCTATCAGGTCTGAAGATCTTAAGATCTCTCTGACAAAGAAATATTTTTTCTGCAATAAAAAAGTAGACGTTGGTCTTACAACAACAAAATATTTCGTTGGACGAGAAATGCTTCAACGAAAAAACAGTTTCTTGACCCAAGATTTTTACTCTGAGAGATACATAGAAAGTTGTGCAATTACTTCACAGATGGCGCTAACAGTTTCTCGCGTCTTTTGCCACATATCACCGCTATATAACTTCGACGGTATTGAGTGTTCGTATATTGTTTGTTTACATCTATGCATAAGTATTTTGTTTCATGGGTGCTTACAAGGATTATGAGGACAATCAGGATTGTAGTGGAATACCCTACACATAGAAAACTCTATTCTTGGATATCAAGAAAAATAGTTCTTGCGTATATAGTGGATATTTTTGCCAACCAAATAATATTTTATTGTAATAAGAACTTCAGTATATGTTATAGTTATTTCAACGGCTAGTTATTCTTTCGATTTAAGAGTTTAGTATGTTTATGTTGAGTATATTTTGCTCTGACGAAGAAAATGTTATTCTTCTACATATAAAAAGAGTAAGACGTTCGTTTTACACCAAGAACAACATTTTGTTGGGTAAAAAATATACTAAACAATTTCTTGAGCCAAAAGTATACGTAGGTATCGCTTAAAACAGTCGTAATTCCTTTCAAGCAGTTCCTTCATACTTAAAACAAGAAAACGTAATACTTGGAACATCAAGAAAATCATATTCTTATATTGAGAAACAAGTGATATTCTTCACTCAAAGATATTCGTGTTGTAACGAATAAATGTTTCCCTCTCTGTACGACAAACCAGAATGCATTAACCTAATTCCTATCAAAAAATAGGTCAAACAAAACCTTATATTGATTTATTATTATTGGTATTAGACATTAATTTAAAGACAGCATGTTTTCGTAATAGAACACCAATTCAATTTATATTTTATATACAGTGGCCGACAAAAGTACGACGTACGACCCCCATTTCTGCTATCTGACTAGTCCAAAAGGTAAATATGGTTTTAAAACAAAACTGCATCATTACTTTTCTTCGTAATGCTTTTGGACTAGTCAGATAGCAGAAATGGGGGTCGTAAGTACACTTTTGTCGGCCACTGTACAAATCTAATCCAATACATATATCTCCGATTTATCATCATAATATTACAGGCTCGTTATGATGGAAAAACGTGACCAGAGAAAATAAAAGGTGAACGATTAATTTTATAGGTTATTTATCTCTATCTCTACCTATACTAATTACGAACTTTCAACTGTAGGGCGCGTTCAGCGGAATCGCCCATTTTCGCCGACATTTGCGATCGAGTAGCTGCAAAATTGGGCTTTTCGATATTACTTTTGACGCTCGAATTGAAAAAAGGACACAATTCCGCGTGGACTGCGCGATATATTGTAAATTAAATGCGTCAATTTTGAAAAAAAATCACGTTTTTGCACCTCTTCGGGTGAAGGCGAACCTCGAGAAAATGTCACGTGACGTCTAGAAATTCCGACAAGCGGATCGATGAACGTCAAAAATTTACATTTTTTATCCGTTCCTGCCGACCTTATAAAAGCCGCTCGCTCTCATGTCTTACGATAAGATCCCTCTAAATACCCTTCGCAAAGAGTTTTGAGCAAAAAACCGACCTTAAAAACAATTTTCGATCCAAAAAATCGATTTTTGTCGACCCGTGTTTTGCTGCTATTACCACAGTAACGTCAAACCCGAAACGCCCCCTGCCGGACATTCGTAACAACAGTAACAGATAGCAGATAACCTAAAATATATCCTAAAATGTCCATATTGCGAATGTGGACAGGTGGGAAGCCTTAACCACATATTTCTAGAATGCCCAATAACTAAAATAAAAATTTTTGACTTATACACAGAGCTAGTTTAGATTCTATAGTCGAACATTGAATCGAGAGCATAGCTCCATTTGAAGATGATATCAATCTATGTTAATGACTTTTTAACTCTGTTCAAGGATAATAAATTATTCGTTAATGTTGTTTAGGTTTATTGTAAAAATATGCTAATAATTTTTGCGGACGCTATTTTGTTGTTTGATGAGAGTTCCCGATGAGAATTTTTATCGTTCTACCATATGACCAATCTGAATTTTCTATTAGCAACTCGAGTTTTATACACAGAGGGAAAAATTTATTTGATACAAGACGAATATCTTTGAGTGATAAATATCACTTGTTTCTATATCCGCAGAAAGATCATTTGGTTGGTTCAAGTAAAATACAAAATTCTCAGAGTAAGAATATGATTTCCTTGATGTTCCAAGTATTACGTTTTCTTGTTTTAAGTATGAAGGAACTGCTTGAAATGAATTACGTCTGTTTTAAGCGATACGTACGTATACTTTTGTGTCAAGAAACTGTTTGTTCCTTAAAGCATGTATATTTTTCATCCAATTGATGTAAAACGAACGTCTTACTCTTTTTATATGTAGAAGAATAACATTTTCTTCGTCAAAGCATTGAAACAACTATATTGAAATTCTTATTAGAATAAAATATTATTTGTACAGAAAAAAATGCTACACAATATACCCAAGAATAATTTTTCTTGATATCCAAGACTAGAGTTCTCTCTGTGTAGGTAGATATACTTACATGTTTGAATATCTCGACTATTTGTTTGGTTTCTCGCCATAAAAATTCTTAATCTGTTTGCTTGACTGCACACTACACACATAATAGAAACACTTGTTAGTTTAATGTTAATTTAAGACTTGATAATGCATGCAGATACGGTGTTGTGTATAATTTTCTAAACCGAAATCACAGTTAAAGATCTTTTCTTCTATAAATGCAATTTTTACAATGTTCAGCAAACCTTACAAAAAAAACTGACAGATGGCGTTGTTTGAGTACATACACCTGTCAAAATTTCAGAGTCGCCGCTCTGGTGTTGAAAGTATTAACTAGTCTTCGGGATAATTTTCATAATTTATACGGTGTGGTATAGGACTTTGAGTATAATTTTGCCGGTATTTAAATCTAAAAGGTGAAAAACAAGAAGCAGCAGAAGTAAGACCTATTGTTGCGTTCCACAATGCAATTCATATCACAGCGAGGGCTTGCCATTTCACGTGTTTCCTAAAGGGAAAAGGTTACACAGTGAGTGGCGACGTGTACTAAAAATTGGTGTGTGAACTAGTGTGTTCAAAGCATTTTCTAAAATAAGATTTGTACACGAATAAATCAAGTGGAGTGTACAGTAAAGTAATCATATCGTTTTTAAGTTTGACATATTGCGGATCTAACCTCAAAACAAAACGTTTTTATTAACAAATCCACATACAGCCGCATTTTCCTGCTGCAAATGACTTTTCTCCTTCTTCAATGGGTTGTCCCTGATAATATGTATACATATTTTTTCAATAAGGGTTCCGAAAATACTCGTCAGAGTAATTAAAGTCATACTTGACCATAGTTAATTTAAATTTTATCCCGACTCACGCACCGATGATAGCGCCCTCTACGTTCGCCCGTTCAGACGAATTTCTGTCTGACGTTTTGTACGTCAACTCTTAAAAGATGCTTTTTATTGAACAGACTATATAAACTAGCATCTTTTCTATAACGTAATTATCCAGTTCAGATATTTCTGCATGTTTTCGCGCTTCTTTCTATATAACAGGCTTTGAAAAACGAAAGTATTTGCTGTCACACAGAAAGAACTTTTTTTCTAATATCTCAAATGACACAAAAATAAATTTAATCCCCGTTTTATTCCAGGTTATGGCCAGAATTTGGACTCATACTGCTTATAATACAATTATCCAAATCGCGTAAGTTTTTTAATCTAAGAAAATCAACTCTAAATTTAGAATTACGAATGTCTGCTACTTTTTTTATGCAAAAAAAACAAGAAGACACTATTGCCACATTACAAACTAGACCTAAAAATAGCAAGTACACACACATATTAAAGAAAATTAACACCACCACTAAAATTACACTAACATCATACAGTAAGTCATGCTGCATTGATTTGTCACATAGTTCCTTACCCATAAGGTCAGAACATTTAACTCTGTATAGCGTCTAGCTCTGTATAATAATCATTCTGCTGAACTAAACTCTTACCATTCGTAATTGACATAACAGATCAGTAATGTAAACGTTAATGGTCATGTTATAAATCAAAATGACGGGCGTAACGTAATATACATATTACTTAAGAACATTCCTGTTACAGAAGATGAACCAAAACCGCCTTGTGCGAACTTCAGAATCGGCGACGACGACCTTCAAAATTTTGATTTTATACGACAATTTCAAATGGACGTTCTCCCGCCAAAATACGCGGGTGTTACTAGGGTCAGAGGGTCAAATAAAGTACAAATTGCGTATAGATTAGATAGAGATGCTGACCTCACAGTACCAACAAGGTAATAGTATATTATTATACAAGTTTAATAAGACGTCAAATTGGCGCATGTATGCGCCAGTATGTCTTATAAAACGAGTGTAATATACTATTTTTTCTACTTTGCGTCATTAATTTTATAAAAATTTAGAAGTATATTAGGTAAAGTTCCAATCTAGAGTATTTATGGGTGCAACCGTTGGTAACACTGTCATCTGTCACTTAAATTCAAATATCTGTGAAAAAATAATTATTGATAATTATTATATACCATCATATACTAGTAGTACGAAACCTAGGATGCAACACGCATGTTTAAATATGTATAAAAATATACATACTTCGCAGTTTGTGCGATTCTAAAAAATCAGTTTGTGCTTACTTTTGTGGTTATGTGTATTTTCGTTTGACATGCATTTGATATCAATGTCACCAATCTTAGAAAAAAGTTACTAAAAACGGTGTTACAATTTGCTAATTGTAACACCGAAAACAGTGTTACAATGTGTGCATTGTGAATGCAAAGTAGAAAAATAGCTTTTTCTACTTTGCGTCATTAATTTTATAAAAATTTAGAAGTATATTAGGTAAAATTCCAATCTAGAGTATTTATGGGTGCAACCGTTGGTAACACTGTCATCTGTCACTTAAATTCAAATATCTGTGAAAAAGTAATTATTGATAATTATTATATACCATCATATACTAGTAGTACGAAACCTAGGATGCAACACGCATGTTTAAATATGTATAAAAATATACATACTTCGCAGTTTGTGCGATTCTAAAAAATCAGTTTGTGCTTACTTTTGTGGTTATGTGTATTTTTGTTTGACATGCATTTGATATCAATGTCACCAATCTTAGAAAAAAGTTACTAAAAACGGTGTTACAATTTGGTAATTGTAACACCGAAAACAGTGTTACAATGTGTGCATTGTGAATGCAAACTAGAAAATAGTATATTATTATACAAGTTTTATAAGACGTCAAATTGGCGCATGAGTTGTTTGGGGCACGAGGAGCGCCAGGACGAGTGCCCCAAATGAACGAATGCGCCAATATGTCTTATAAAACGAGTGTAATATACTATTTTTTCTACTTTGCGTCATTAATTTTATAAAAATTTAGAAGTATATTAGGTAAAATTCCAATCTAGAGTATTTATGGGTGCAACCGTTGGTAACACTGTCATCTGTCACTTAAATTCAAATATCTGTGAAAAAGTAATTATTGATAATTATTATATACCATCATATACTAGTAGTACGAAACCTAGGATGCAACACGGATGTTTAAATATGTACAAAAATATACATACTTCGCAGTTTGTGCGATTCTAAAAAATCAGTTTGTGCTTACTTTTGTGGTTATGTGTATTTTCGTTTGACATGCATTTGATATCAATGTCACCAATCTTAGAAAAAGTTACTAAAAACGGTGTTACAATTTGCTAATTGTAACACCGAAAACAGTGTTACAATGTGTGCATTGTGAATGCAAAGTAGAAAAATAGCTTTTTCTACTTTGCGTCATTAATTTTATAAAAATTTAAAAGTATATTAGGTAAAATTCCAATCTAGAGTATTTATGGGTGCAACCGCTGGTAACACTGTCATCTGTCACTTAAATTCAAATATCTGTGAAAAAGTAATTATTGATAATTATTATATACCATCATATACTAGTAGTACGAAACCTAGGATGCAACACGGATGTTTAAATATGTATAAAAATATACATACTTCGCAGTTTGTGCGATTCTAAAAAATCAGTTTGTGCTTACTTTTGTGGTTATGTGTATTTTCGTTTGACATACATTTGATATCAATGTCACCAATCTTAGAAAAAAGTTACTAAAAACGGTGTTACAATTTGCTAATTGTAACACCGAAAACAGTGTTACAATGTGTGCATTGTGAATGCAAAGTAGAAAAATTTTAAAATAAAACTAAAAACAAGTGTGCGCCCAACGTGGGGCTCGAACCCACGACCCTGAGATTAAGAGTCTCATGCTCTACCGACTGAGCTAGCCGGGCTATTGCTCAAATTACCACTAACACCTCATACAAACCACAACTGACGAAAACCAATTTTATTTTTAGAAAAATCTTTCCGCAAGGTCTACCTGAACAATTCTCGTTTATTTGTACATTCCGCACGAGAAAACTGACAAAATCAACGTGGGATATACTGAGGATAACCGATATCGAAGGAAAACCGCATTTGACAGTAGCCATGAATCCCAGACGGCAATCTATTGAATTTTCGGTACCCCATCATTTAGGGGGTTTACAAACGGTTGTTTTCGATAACGTTAAGGTAATATATTAAGCGTTAATAATTATTTTATAAGGTTTTATGGTTGGCGGACGTCATAATTGAAAATATGGGGTGTTTTATGCAAGGTCCTGTGGCGCAACGGATAACGCGTCTGACTACGGATCAGAAGATTCCAGGTTCGAATCCTGGCAGGATCGCGACTTTTTTTTTTTTTTTGAAACTTTTTTGTAGTTTTTGGAGCATTTTTGGTTTATAAATGATTTTTGTTTTGCAGGTTTTTGATAAAAGATGGCATAAAATACATTTTGGGGTGTTTGAGGGTAAAATCACTCTGTATATTGACTGTCTGGAATCGTCTACTAAAATTTTGGAAGGACAAAAAGGACCTATCGACGCAAATGGGCAAACTTCGATTGCTAAAATTATTAATTCGAAACAAACCGTTCCGGTAAGTCAAAAAAGAAACTAAATAACAAAAATTTCAAATTTCAAAAAACAATACGTAATCCTGTACCTATATAAAATCTGTATATAGACGTAGGGAATAAATAATTAACACTACATCTTTTCGTTTTTTTTTATATTTTAGCGCACTATTGGGGTAAGTAGCTGCACAAATTAACACAAAATAATCTTTAAAACTAAATTAGTAACTAATAAAAAAATCAATACAGGTAAGATATTTTATGAATTTGCTTGGTCTGCATTAAAAAAATATTGATTTATTTTTAATTAATATCGATACATTTCAAATTGTAGATCGACTTACAATGGATGATGATAAATTGCGATCCTACAAGACCAGAACGAGAAAGATGCGGAGAATTGACGGTGGCGCCACCTACATTCTTGGTAAGTCTTAAGAAATAGAAATATTCTTATTGGGCGATTCTGATAACACAAGGGAACAAGGATCCTACAACCAGAGCAGGGATCACATATTTTTGTTGACCTAACATCACTTTGATCAAAGAAGATGCTGTAAAAATTCACCAAATAAGTTTTGTTATATATGCAGTTGTTAGGTAGTGACACATTTACAAAAAATTACGGAAGGGGTAAAAGCAGTTCACTGCTGCCTAATTTGGATTTAGAATTGGAGATCTGGAAAAGCCATGGACACCTAATATATGCTGCATTTCCTGTTAGATCGGACTTTTAAAGTGGATGAAAGGGAAGCAAACGAAAATTACGTTTGCAGATCCCATGTTGTGGCGAGAGCCTTCCAATCATGTAGATGATTGCTATTTTTGCCATCAGCATGGCGACCTATCCCCCATGGAGAGAACCATCCTCTCCCAAGTGCGCCATCCACCTCATCATCTTCGATTTTGTGACACAGAAGAAATATCGTCTGTTTGAATAAACTTTCCTGATTTGATTTGATTTCCTGATTGAATTGATTGTCTGATTGATTTGAGAGTCTGAAATCACTCTGTCAAATCAGGCAAGTCGTGAAGATTCACCATTTGAAGTTTTGGTAACACCTCACATCATAAACCAGTACGAACTGAATGATTTGGTTAAAGACTTAGGTTTATCAAAAGAAAAAGCCGAGTTATTGGGTTCTAGGCTACAGGAGTGGAATCTTTTCGCACGAGGTGTGACAGTGTCTTCATTTACAAAGCATAACGAGCCTTTTAAAGCATATTTTAAAATGGAAGGATCTTTACGTCTATTGAACGATGTTGAGGGTTTTATGAACGAGTTTGATATTCCACACGATCCTTGCGAATGGTGGCTTTTCATCGATTCATCAAAATACAGCTTGAAAGCACCATTTTTGCATATTCTTTGAATTTATATAATTAAATAAATAAATTTTGATGGGACGTCAAATTGTGTTACAAATATATCGATTACAAAGAAAAAATGAGTATTTGTCTAGAATTTTTGCTGATAGAACAATCAAAATCCCTCATAAAAAAAACCACAAAAGTTATTGGGCATCAAAATTTATCTGATTTTTAGGTGTGTCTATAAAAACTTTGGTATTGCCTTTTTATGATAACGAACCCATTTTTATTAGGAACCTAGTCCGCAAAAACAACCAGAAACCTGCAATGTCGTATGCCCAAGAGGAATGCCAGGTTACAATGGCACTGACGTAAGTACCATTTAACCTGTCTCACCCGGTATAATTGTGGTTTAATCAGAAGAATGTTCGAAATTTTCAATTTAAAACAAATAATTGAAATAATTTAAGAGAAATATTTGACATAATTGATAAATTGACATCTATCTAGTTGATCTATCCCATAGAATCTAGATTTTCATATACGTGTATAGGGTTTGCCTGGACGACCTGGTCTGGATGGACTTCCAGGACTCCAAGGACCTCAAGGATTACCAGGAGCAAATGGTTTTCCAGTAGGATACAAGTTTGTCTTGCTTCCAGCATGAATAGAAGCTTGCGTATCATTCATTACATTCTCAAAACGAAAAAATCGTTTTTTCCATAATAGTTTAATAACTTCACCATTTTTCTACTGACACAAGTAAACAAAGCGGCATGTTTCTCACTCAGTGATTAAAAAAAAACCTTCGTTGACATTGCTAAGCATCGTCCATATTTTACTACTAAATTCTTACCAAATTTTCATTAAAAAGCCATGTTTGCACACCATAACCTACCATGGTTGTTATCAACACATATTTCAGTCTTTAAATTACATTTGTAGGGTCCTCCAGGACTCACTGGCATGAAAGGAGAACAAGGATTAGTTGGATTTCCTGGTCAAAAGGGAGAAAAGGTGAATCTTAGAATATTTTAATCCTGAATTTGTTCGCAACAAAAAGGATATTTCAGGGTGATGCTGGTGAAAGAGGTCCTGCAGGAAGAGACGGATTTCCAGGACCACCAGGAACTGCAGCTTCTGGAGGTGGATACGGTTTACCAGGAGAACCAGTAAGTAATATACACTCCGCTCCAAAAAGAAGTTTATACAATAAGTTTAAAATTTTTTATTTACGATAATTTTTGTATTCTTTATAAATAGTTCATAGTTCTTTTTGGCCACATTATATAAGAATATTGTACCAAATGTGCATTTTTTTTGTATTTTTAAGTATTAAAATCGGTCAAGAATTAGGTAAAGTTTCTGCGACACCGCCTGTATACACGTAGTATTCGATATACATGGTGTAAATGAAATAACTAATTTTTATGTACATTTTACGTGAATTATAACAGATTTGAGCGCAGAAATTTTGAGAGATGAAAGGTCAATATCAAATTATCAACTTATTCTTTAAATAATCAAAAATTGAATAATTTTGTATAAGAATTTTATAATCAGTAGCTTAAAAACTATTATACATCAATGTTTGTACACTCAAACCTGTATATCTATATTATATTCTAGGGTAGACCAGGTATTCCAGGACAAGACGGGTCTCCAGGATTTCCTGGACAAAAGGGAGATAAAGGGGACACAGGACCAGCAGTAAGGACTCAATTAAATATTATTGTGCATTTTTTTTTAAATCATAATTATATCATGTATTTCTAGGGCCCAATTGGACCACCAGGTTTGCCTGGTATTTCAACAGGAGACAGCACAGGAATACAAGGACAAAAAGGAGAGAGAGGCGATATAGGACCTCAAGGTAAATAAAATATTTATACAGTACGTTTCAATAGTAACGAGAATGACTCACCGATTCCTGCTGTTATTGTAGACGTACGTTATAGATAATTTTTCTAAGTAAATGTCGAAATATAATATACTCCAACCTATGGTGAGTCATAGAATAATAAATTTTTTTATATTTTTGTAGGATTTCCAGGACCTGTAGGTCCCATAGGATTGACAGGTCCGCCTGGATTGACAGGCCAGACAGGATCGCCAGGCCTGCAAGGACCCCAAGGACCTCGCGGATACGACGGACTCCCAGGACCAAAAGGAGACCCCGGAAGTCCAGGTTTGTCAAAGCTATTTAAAGGAAAGTAAACTCAAATGTCTCAAATAAAAGATATGACGTCATCGGAGTGTTGGTAACCATTTTGGATCCGATTTTGACGCATTTAGAATTTTAAACTTTTGTTTTCAATTGGTTTTTATCATGTGACGTCATAGCACTTAGGCTGGACGAGGAATTCTTCCAAAGAATCTAGTATTGTTTCTTTGACAACTAAAAATAACCTATACATCTGAGATCTGACGTTTTAAATGTCAATTCCTTGTTGGTATTAACAATGGGGTTCTCGGGCAACCTTTTACTATAGTAACCTTGTAGGATTACCTGGATCTCCGGGTTTGCCGGCCGTGATCGACTCAGAGGATCGCGTCTCAATTCCAGGACTTCCTGGAGAAAGGGGAGAGCCAGGATATCCAGGAAATGACGGCCTTCCAGGCATTCAAGGACCACCAGGACGAGATGGAATCCCTGGAAAGGACGGACAACCAGTACGACATAATTTGTTAATCTTTAATTTTTTTTGTTAATCTTTAAAATAATACAGGGTTTGCCAGGGCTACAAGGTGAAATAGGTCCTATTGGACCGCAGGGGATTCCTGGTATCGCAGGATTGATTGGTCCTGCGGGGTCACCGGGTAAAAAAGGCGATAAAGGAGACGTTGGCAGTCCGGGATCTCAAGGACCTGTAGGTCCTAGAGGAATACCAGGAAATATGGTGATTAATAAGGATAATCATCATCCAAGAAATCTTAAAATAAAATTATTTTTTAGGGAGTTGCTGGAATTCCTGGATCTCCAGGACTTAATGGCGCTCCAGGATTGGATGGAAGGCCAGGACCTGCGGGTCCTCCTGGTCCTCCAGGATCCTACGACGGAGCTAGTAATCTCATAATCGATCACGGGCATTCGCCGGGGGTTAGCGGGCCCAGGGGATTCCCAGGACCTCCGGGAATTGTAAGATGATTAGTGTGAGTTGTAGGTTATGTTCTATTTGTGGATGTTTAGCCAGGAGAACGCGGCGCAGGTGGGGATCGAGGTCCGGAGGGTCCTAGTGGGATACCGGGAATGCCGGGAAAAGAAGGGCCACCGGGTTTGCCGGGACCGCCGGGGCAGAGGGGACAACCGGGAATGCCAGGACTTCCAGGATCAGAAGTAAGTAGTATGTACTTAGTTCATCTGGCGTTTCCGACAGCTTTTCGCTAGATACAGATAAGACGTCTGTTTTTTTTTTATTTTAAGTTAAGTTATACAGATATTCTGTGCATTAAAATATGGGAAGTGACCAAAGAAGATCTTGTAAAAATTCGCCAAATAAGATTTGTTACATGTGCGGTTGTTATGTAGTGACACATCTGAACAAAAATTACGGAAAAGGTAAAAGCCACAGACTAGACAGACACCGCAGCTAGATAGCAATAAGTGCACATCCCTCTGTCTTTCTTCCATCCAATTAAATCGGTATATTGACATCTTTATCGGTTTTTGTGAAACCGTTGCCCAGGGGGCGCTCGGTTGATGGACAGAGTTCCCATAGAATAAATTATATGTCATCAATATGTCATTTCACTACTTATGACAAGCGTCAAATTGCAATATTTGCGTATTTAGTAAAATGTTTTGGTATAATTTGTGGAAAAACCGATAAAGAGAAATTATTCTGTTTACCGAAGAATCTGGATAGGTGCGTACTTATGTATACTTATGTACTTATGTGTAACCTCTATTTTCGATTAATAAATTTTAATTTATTGTCTTAATAAAATATTGTTTTATATATGTTTATTATTTATGTGGCCTAAAATTATTTATTTATATGTTTTGTAGTATCCCGCAACTGCATTCAGTTATATAAATTTTCGTTTCGCTATAATCATATTACATTGATGTAATATGTGTAATAAATTCCTTTATATTTTTTATTTATAATAATATGCAAGAAGTTACGACTGCGATAACAAATATTTTTTAATCTAAATTTTAACTACCTTATTAATTCGAAAGATTTATTTCAAATATGGCGCTAACGTGCCCCAAGCGCCCCCTATATCACGGTTTCATGCTTTTAGAGTGAAATAGACGATAGATGAAGAGAGAAACGAGATATTGGGGGTCATGGTAAATAACGTTTACTGCGCTGTCTGTCTAGTCTGTGGTAAAAGCAGCTTACTGCTGCTATTTTGGATTTAGAACTGGAGATCTGGAAAATCCATGGTCACCTAATACCTGCTGTATTTCCTGTTAGAGCGGACTTTTAAAGTGAATGAAAGGGAAGCAAATGAAAATGCCGTTTGCAGTTCCCATGTTGTGACGCGAATTTTCTGGTTCCGTTGTGTAATAGGTTATGTTTTGTGTATAGGGGTAAGCCACGTAATAAATAATGTAACGCAAGCGTAAAATCCACTTACCTTAAATCTAATATCAGTAAACATACAGAACAGTCATTTTCCATCAATCAAATTCGCAAAAAACACACCGAAACACACAGTTTTGTATTACAGTTTTTGACAACACAGCTTATTCGCACAATACCTGCACCTGCACTAAAACGTTGGCGCATGCTTGTAAATCTTGTCGAAATTTACCGGAAAAATAGTCAAAAAGGCGGATCAAACCGGTTAATCATTTATCGGTAATGCAATCCATAGATCGGCCTAAAATTTGGTATACTTATTTAGAATTGCCAGGGAACGAACTGGATTGTTTTTGGTGACAATCTGACAAATCAGAAGTGGCAAATGTTACATGGTTTTGTTGGGGATTCATCCGATTTTGACCAAACTGATACCAAATCATCCTCGAGTGACCTTAAATATGTACAGTACAACTTCGATAGATCGGACACTCTCTAGTACGGACACTCCAGTAATCCAAACGCTCTTTTCAACCGGACATTTTAGAAATTTTACCTCCCTAGTTCGGACACAAAATATAATTTGCAGTTAAAACTAGGTAGAAAATACCAAAGTATTGTTTAACATTAATGTCTTACTGTAAAGCAACCGGATCACATAAATTGCCACTTAATATTAGCAATAGCGGCAAATCTAGAAGCTTTTAAATGCAGAATGAGCTCAATACCAGTTGTGTAAAAGTCTGATAAAGGACGGATGAGTAGAACATTGCTTACTGAATGTTTCGAAAAATATTTTAAGCCTGAGGTTAAGACATTTTTAACAGGGGTTAACAGACCCCAAAAAGCTCTAATGTCGATGCTGCCAACGCGTTTTCTTTGGGCATCAGGTGGTCTGCAGAAAACAATTTTCCCATGGAAATCCTGCTTCTCAGAAGGCCCAGAGAAAAATTTACTAATGTTGCTGTATCCAAAAGAATATAAACAAAGATTGACACATTTTTAAAAAATAACTGAAATCTTTTGCTTATTTTATCCATTTATGTTCAGAATTTAGTTTTTAATTTTATGTTTTGGTTATATGTGACCTCGGATGAGAAAAGGGACCTATCGTGCGAAAATAACGTGCAGCATAACGGTACATATCGGAAGAGACCTTACGTGCGAAAATATTGTGCAAGATAACGTAACGACAGGTCCCCTTTTGCGTCCGGGCTCACATATATTCAAATATTCCCGGTTGTTTTCATCTTCATCATAAAAAATGACCCTTCCCAACAAATGAAAAAAACCTCCAGTGATCCGGATACCTCAATAGTCCGGACATGGTCAGGAACGATATATGTCCGGATTAGCGAAGTTATACTGTATATAAATTTGCACAGCAGTGGGATGAACGATTTAGGCGCTGTAAGAGCTTATAGAAATAGTTTGACAGAATCCACAGCCTTCGTCCCTGTGTTGCAAATTGACAGATTTTGACAAACGTCAGTGCCACTGACATGACATGATATTAAAGTCAGCATGACAAATGTCATTTTGTCATAGAAACTGACATTAGGTAAGACATAAGGTAGAAAGGCATACATATAGCGTTAATAATCATGTTTAGGCTTATTTCTTCGTGTGCTGCACTCGTAAAGTCATCGTTGCTGTATGTATATGACTGGCTTTACTAAAAAGACTGTAATTATTAATTCATTCAACATTTTGTGTTTAAATTTTTTTTGATTTGTCCTCAAATCCTGTCATTTTGTCCCAATCAAATCAAATTCTGATACATATTAAAGGCTGGTTTTTCTATGCTGGTTTAAACCATGACCGAAGTTCAGTACTGTTTTTTACTGTCTATTAACCATGCAATCAATCTTCACTAATCTGACAGTTACCACAGTTACCAAGGAGTTTTGTAGAACTGGTAGAACTTAGCAATTTGTTCAGGAGAGAAAATTAAAAGGGAACCACATTGATAAAAAAAACATACCAAATTAAGGTGAACGGTCATTTATTGTAAAAAAAGTCACAATTAATCGATAACAAGGTTCCAGAAAAATTGTACAACACCTCGCATCGATTTCACACCGAAAATATAACCATTCATAATGGGATGTCAAAGTCTTTATTAGTTCGATCCATACACAATACAAAAGTCTTACAACATACATTACACGTACAATACTATACACTAAAACTATAAAATATTTATATAAATAAAAAAAAACTCATTAAAAAAAAGATAAAACCCCGGAAACATCACTTCTTATTCAGCACGGGCCCTTGAGCAATCAACTTCCTCACCAGCATCCCCTTCAACTTCGGGTGCAAACTAATCTTATCGTATTTTGCCCCCGAATATTTCACCCTAATCGCCTGATACTTGGACGTTTCCGCGTGCCCCAACAACGACGCCATCCTCACCACAACAGGCATTATCATCAAATACTCGTACGTCGAATAATGCACCAAAGAATCAGACCAAGCTTGAGCTGGGTCAGTCAATCCATTTAAAACACTCATTGACAGACACAAGGCAGCAGCACCTTGCATAGATGGCGCCACATGACACATATCATAATCCAGTAATGCCAACTCCAACAAATATTTCCCCAAAGTATGATGTTGAGGACAAACCTGAGCCACCTGACTAAACCTCCTCAAGAAATGCAAAGATAACGGTCGTCCCAACTCAAAATCTAACCTCCTCAATATATCCTGCTCCATATCCAATATTTCCCGTTTGCTGAACGTATTATCGCAGATAAAGACGAAATCCGATAAATCCGGAGAATAAATCTCCTCGTATTTCGTCGCAACGTAAAGAGCAGCAGTCCCGGCCAATTGTAAGGTCTCACGACCCACCCGCTTATTAACCTGTAAATATCGATCCAAAATTGCAACCGTCAAGTGTAAACTTTCGAGCAGGAGTTTGAAATTCGTGTGTACGTCGACGATCCAATTTATCAGCACCGAACGCATCTTCGACGACGATTTATGATCGGCTAAAAAGTGTTTTTCGATTTTGTATTTCGACTCTAACTTGCGTAGATACGAGAAAATGTCTTTGGCGTACTCGGAAACCATTAACGGGTCGTTGGATGTGTCGATATCGACGACTCGGCTTAGTTCTTTCGAGGAATAAGATTCGGTGGGTGCGGTTAGGGCTCGTTCTAATTTTTTCACTTTACCTGTTTCGGGTTTCTTGATTTCCGGCCGCCGCATCGTCATAACTGACGTTTGCTTCTTCAGAACAGCCGAGGGCTTCTGAACGGCCGCTTGTTGCGTCTGCAAAGCTTGCAGTTTGTTCCCGACCTCGCCCAGGGCGCTCCTCTGGACGAGGGGCCTCGCCGGCCGCAGGTCTGCTTTGATTTTCCTAGCGTTGTCATTCTCCCTGTCCGGAGCATGAATATCGATCCTCCTCATCGGCCTTGCCATCTAAATTAACGTGAAAAATATAAAAATCATTATTTTACAAAAAAAACTATATTTAAACGCATACAAAGTACCTAAAAGCATGCTTCTAAAACGGTTATTCATTTTTTTTCCGATCGAAATTCAAACGCAAGGGTCGGTTAGAAAAACAACCGTCCGGTTTTCCTGATTTATTCGATCAAAATCACCGCGAATTTACATCGCAAATGGGTTGATTAATTCCAGAATAGATTTAGTTTCTTACCTTGGTAAATTACTGTGTAAAACTGGTCTTAAAAATGCTTTAAAAATACTGTCTCTTTGACATGGATGGTTCCGTGCTTGCGAGGTATAACTTCGTTCACGGCCCGCTATTTTGTGTCTGTCTGCCTGCTCGAATCAGATGGTGAGGTTTGAATTTGCCGTTAGAGAAGGACGGAGCGAGAACGGCGGGCGCTGATTGGACGTGGCGCTCGGTCGGTATATAGAGTTGAGCGATCGGTAATTAAATCTCAACGGACGTTCCAGCGCGGGAAATTTGAATTGAATTTCCTGCAATTATAAATTAGATGATGAGTTAAATGTTTGTTTTTTGTGTTTAATTGGATCGTTTCGTTTGTTGTAGGGCAGGAGTTACTCGGAATCGGAGATAAGAGATATTTGTGGAGCTGTTTTACGAGGTATTTATTAAAATTATATTAAATTTATTAAAATTCATATTTATATTCTTCCTATGGATCTTCTTTATTCAGTTAATTTATTGTTTGTTTACAGATTAAACATAGAAAATGTTGTGTTTATGTATTATATAGATGTTTCAAACTAAGAAGAGCACAGTTGTATATGCAACCAAATATACACAGGCAATTTATAAACCATACACTGGGTATGATTGGTTGCCTATACAACTGTGCTCTTCTTAGTTTGAAACTACTCTACCAATATTTATGTATGAAATCTTTCTATACAGGTTGTATATACTAGTTAAAAATTACTGAAAATTGCTTTTTTTATTAGCGGCAGCAGTTTTTTACCAAATGATGAAAAGACATCAAATCAAAACATCTGGTCACCCAAATTATCCTGTCAAACTAATTTCAAACTAGTTTTTTTACGTTCTAAATGAGACTAAGAACAAAATTTGCTCAAAAAAATAGCTAAAATAATTCAAAAAACGCAATGAATGTCACAAAAATATTAAAATAATCATTTGAAACTTTATTTTCTCTAAAATAGAACACTTAAACACCTTGACATCGTCGTTAATGGGTCCACCAGGTCCTCCAGGAAGGTCAAAACCTGGCAGACCAGGTCCACCAGGTCTCCAGGGTGTTCCAGGTATTTTTTTCCCTTTCAGATAAACATTTTCTCACCCCGTAGCCGATGCACGAGTGTCCTGGGTACAGTTTTACCACCTCCAAATGTCTTATACATAAAAAACCTCTTCCATAACAGTATATATTTCAAAATCTAATCACTAAAACTTGCATGCAGAACAATTGGATACACTAACCGCTGGGTTGAGGGGTCCACCGGGTCCTCCAGGTCCTGCACGCACTGGTAGACCGGGGAAACATGGACCTCCAGGTATACCAGGTTAGAAATCCTTTATCTAACATCAATTAAAAGTAGTTTAGACACCTGGATCCAAAATACCCTGGTCCGTTTTCTTTAGGTGATCAAGGACCTCCAGGACTTCCAGGAGAGAGGGGATTTCCAGGTCTTCCGGGACCTTCAGGGCCCGCTGGTATAGTCGGCATGCCCGGAGAGAGGGGAGAAAAAGGTGATAGAGGTCCTGAAGGGATTGGTTTGGAAGGCCCTCCAGGTCCTAGGGGATTACCTGGAGCTCCTGGACCGGAAGGAGAGGGGTTACCAGGCAGGGCGGGCGATAGAGGGGAAGCAGGACGACCGGGTATATAGTTTTCTTGTTAAATTTGAGTAGGGAATTTTGTATTTGTTGTTTTAGGAAAACCTGGTGTTCGGGGATCTCCAGGGCCGCAGGGGGCGCCTGGTTATTGCGAATTTTGTAATTATCCTGCGGCTCAGTCGTATGAATATGCGTTGAGGGCTAGAGGAAACGAAAAAGGACCTTAGATAGCGCGAAAGTGATGCTGAAAATTACCAAACATTGCACTGCCAAAATAACTTACTAGAAGTATAGTTTTTAATGATGTATTTTTATTGATGTTTCCTACTTATCGCCTGATTTACTGATAATAATTGTAGTGTGCACTGTAGGTTTTATAAATTATTAATAAAGCTAAGAATATGCACAAGTATAATATGTTTATTGTTGGATATAGAATATGATGTATTGTATTCTAAAAGTTGCAGATCATGCAATGATTTCTGGAAAATGTGTGGATGTATGTATGTGGTGTATGTATTCAAATGTTACATGGATTTTCTTAGGGATTGATCAGATTTTAACCAAATTTTAGCTAGTTTAAGTTTATAGAAGCAGTCTGTCAGAATCTACAGCCTTCGTCGCTGTGATTGCAAATTGCCAGATTTTGTTAAAAGTCAGTGGCCACTGACATGACATGACATTAAATCTTATTCTATGACTGACGTTAGGTTGAGGTCCAGAGTGCCTGTGGCTTCACGAAATTGAATAATTGCAGAAGTGTTTAAGACACTAAATAAAAAATTTTTTTTAATTCAACATTATTTAATTTATTTATGAAATGAACAGTTAATTACTAGAATAACAGTAAGAATCATAACAAAAACACAATTTTCTGATGATAACTAAAACAAATTAACTCTGATAATAACTAAAACAACAGTAAGAATAATAACGAAAATACGATTTTATGATAATAACAATACGTTTAGGTATTAAAAGAAGAATTGGCTTGAGGTACTTTGTTGACTGTCTCCTCCAAAGTTAAAATAATTGAAGCCGTCAATACCGGCTTCTTCTTCACGCTCAAAACCACCCAGAGCAGATTCATTCAATCCTAAAAAAAATCATATTGCCAGAGAATTAATAAAAAAATTAAAAAAAAAAAAAAACTTGTGTTTCTATTAAACCATACCTTGCTGAGAAACATCAAGATCTGTTATTTCGTCGACGATCATGTGCGAAAGAGAAAACAATAATCAACATTTTGTATGTATATTGTTGTAAAATTTCATACTAACCCGATTCTACAAAATTGGCACTGAAATCCGATGACAAAAATCCTCTCCCGTGATCCATTCCGGAAGAGTCCAAGAAATTTTCAACGATAATTGATTCGTCCATTTTCTCTTGCCCTAAAAATGTTTTTACGATAAAAACAGAAATAGAAATTTGGTGTATTTTCCTGAAATACCTAGTTTGGTGGTCAATTCTGGTCAATTTTGTGAATTTTTGACGATTTTGGTCAGTTTTGAAGAATATTTGACAAGTTCAAACTATTGTTTTGACTTGTTGTGGATCATTTTAAATTGTGGGTCTTTTTGGAGATATTTTCCACAAAATTCTTGGGTATTTTAGATAATTTTGAACAATTTTAAAAAGTTTAGACAGTTGTAAAGATTTTATGCAAATTTTGGACACCTATCAGAATTTTTGGCAAGTCTGGATCATTTTAAATTGTGGCCCTTTTTCCCAACTGTCTATTTTATACAATTTTTTTGGCAATTTTAGAAAATTCGGTGTACTTTCCTGAAATATCGATGGTTAATTCTGGCCATAATTTTTGATAATTATGGTCAATTTTAAAGAATATTTGACAAGTTTAAACTATCATTTTGACTTGTGGATCATTTAAAAATAAAGTCTTTTTGGAGATACATATTGGTTTTTATTGTGGTCAATTTTAGTAAATTTTCCACAAAATTCTTGGCTATTTTAGATAATTTTGAACAATTTTAAAAAGTTTAGACAGTTGTAAAGATTTTATGCCAATTTTGGACACCTATGAGAATTTTTGGCAAGTCTGGATCATTTTAAATTGTGGCCCTTTTTCCCAACTGTCCATTTTATACAATTTTTTTGGCAATTTTAGAAAATTCGGTGTACTTTCCTGAAATATCGGTGGTTAATTCTGGCCATAATTTTTGATAATTATGGTCAATTTTAAAGAATATTTGACAAGTTTAAACTATCATTTTGACTTGTGGATCATTTAAAAAAAAAAGTCTTTTTGGAGATACATATTGGTTTTTATTGTGGTCAATTTTAGTAAATTTTCCACAAAATTCTTGGCTATTTTAGATAATTTTGAACAATTTTAAAAAGTTTAGACAGTTGTAAAGATTTTATGCCAATTTTGGACACCTATGAGGAATTTTTGGTAAGTCTGGATCATTTTAAATTGTGGCCCTTTTTCCCAACTGTCCATTTTATACAATTTTTTTGGCAATTTTAGAAAATTCGGTGTACTTTCCTGAAATATCGGTGGTTAATTCTGGCCATAATTTTTGATAATTATGGTCAATTTTAAAGAATATTTGACAAGTTTAAACTATCATTTTGACTTGTGGACCATTTAAAACAAAGTCTTTTTGGAGATATTGGTTTTTATTGTGGTCAATTTTAGTAAATTTTCCACAAAATTCTTGGCTATTTTAGATAATTTTGAACAATTTTAAATAGTTTAGACAGTTGTAAAGATTTTATGCCAATTTTGGACACCTATGAGAATTTTTGGCAAGTCTGGATCATTTTAAATTGTGGCCCTTTTTCCCAACTGTCCATTTTATACAATTTTTTTGGCAATTTTAGAAAATTCGGTGTACTTTCCTGAAATATCGGTGGTTAATTCTGGCCATAATTTTTGATAATTATGGTCAATTTTAAAGAATATTTGACAAGTTTAAACTATCATTTTGACTTGTGGATCATTTAAAAAAAAAAGTCTTTTTGGAGATATTGGTTTTTATTGTGGTCAATTTTAGTAAATTTTCCACAACATTTTTGGCTATTTTAGATAATTTTGAACAATTTTAAATAGTTTAGACAGTTGTAGACATTTTATACCAATTCTGGAGAACTAAGAAGAATTTTTGGCAAGTCTGGATCTGGGACCTTTCTCAATTGCCCATTTTCTACTATTTTTTTTTAGCAATTTTGGACAACTTTAACCTTTGGATCTTTCTGACCTCTTTTGGATTTTGTCACTCTTTGTAGCCCCAAAAAAAAGCATCAAAAACCGTTCATATGACCAGTATTTTTACAGTTAAACATTTACTAGACATTTAATACACATATAACTTTTACAATCACCTTGCATAGACCTTTTCAAATCCTGCCTTCGAGGAACCAAAAAGTTTCTCTGACCAGTCTCCTGTCTAGCACTCAACGTACCAACATTCGACTTAAAAAACGAATCCTTATTCCTCTCATTAAAACTATTCTGCCGTGAAATCGGTACATTTTCATCCGTCGCTTTATTCGTGGCCACCTTTTGTTGCGGCATGGCAAAGGACACCCTCTTCTGCACCTTGTTCTGCGGTTCACCGTCGCTCACCGGATTCGACGGTTTCACAACGGCGTCCGTAACGTTCACGTCCTGCAGAATTCTCACTTTCTTCGCGTTGGAATTTTCATTCGCCTGCACGGTGGTGGTCCGCTTAAGAAACGGTCGACTCTGAGTAACCGAACGCAAACTCGAGTTACTATCGGTTCTCTCTAACGGATTTTTCGACCCTTTGGTCATTTTTTTCTTTAGTTCGTTCAAAAGTTGTATTTCTAAAAAATATTTATTGGAATTTATTGGAGTAACTTTTTTTAAACACTGTAGAGTAGTTTTAAACTAAGTAGAGCACAGTGACATATGCAACCAATTATACGCGTATATTTGGTTGCATACACAATTGTGCTCTTCTTGGTTTGAAACTTCTATAAAAGTACTTACTTTGTCTGTCGTCTTGAGTTGCCGTGTCAACGTGATTTGTTGTTTCCGGCATAGATTTAAAATTTGACCAGACCGATGTATCTTTCGAACGACTTAAGATCTGATCAAAAGGATTTGCCTGTATCAAAATTATACATTTATTTGACTGCTTTCTTATATCTATGCTATAAGTAGAGCATAGTGACGTATGCAACCAATTATACCCAGTGTATGGTTTGCAATTTACCCGCGTATATTTGGTTGCATACACAACTGTGCTCTCCTTGGTTTGAAAGATCTATAGATGGTGCTATTTATCCTCACTTGTTGAGGCGAATGACTTACCCGAGTGTACTGCACGGTTGGTTGCGTAACAGACGACAAACCCTGATTTAATTTCTTGATCAAATCCGCTATGATAGCCTTTTTTTCGGCACTCTCCTCGTTTCTCTTGTACGTTGTCATAGCCTTAGCAAAACTGACAAATTGCGCGTTAAACAACTTGTGATTAATTTTCTTCTGCAAAGCGATCTTCTTTTCGTGTTCTTCGATCTTTTTCAACACCATTCTATTTTGTATTTCGAGACTTTTCTCTTCGTTTCGTTCGATTTGGTACTTTTTATATAACTCGCTGTCGTCTTCCATTGATTTTTTCATCAGCTCGTATTCTTTTTCGTAATCGGCGATGTTCTGTTCGTATTTCTTTTTCCACATCGCCTCGCTTTGCAGAACATGGCTTCGATAGTGAACCAAATTATCGGTGACGTTTTTTGCGACGGTCGATGATTTCATCAAGCTAGAAATTGATTGAAAAAATTTATTACCGTCGACAGTAAAATAACCAAATTACCTTTGCATTAGTTCAACACTTGCCGGAAGCTTGGTTTCCGTTCTCGATATCGATCTTTCCATGGATGCGATACGTTCCTTAAGAACGGCATTATCCTTGCAGAGTGCCTCATATTCAATTTTAGTGTCTGCGAATTATGTTATTAATTGAGGGGCTTATTATAATTTATATTGTAACTCACATTTTGCGACCAGGCCAAATTTCAGCTTCTTTTGCTCTAAGTCGCGAACGAGGTGAGTAATTGATGCAATACTTTCCGCGATCACTTCGTTTCCAATGGATTCTTGAGCCATTTTCGTAACAATTCGACAACAGTTTCAACAAACGCAGCAGCAACAACAAAATTCGACTGATTGTTGTATAAATACGATATTTTGAAATGTCGTATACGTCGCGCCATCTGACGGGGGAATACGGTAATAAAACGCGGAACATTCAAATTAGCGCTTAATAATATGACTATAATCTAATGTTTAAATAGAACTAATAATTTACGCTATGTAGAGAATATTCTATTTAATTGTCCCAGCCTGTATATAAAATTAAACAAGTTTAGTTCGCTGTGTACTTGTGACCATTGATTGCGGCCACGCTGTATATAAGAGTGTATCGTACATATTGATTTTAAATTTAGAATTTTGAACATATCGCTTCCGAAATATTGGCTGAATGCCGAGTTACTAGAATGAAATATTTTTTGGCAACTGATATAGCGTTTTACAAAGCTGTACGCAAAATACACATCTTGCTCCGGTAGTAATGTAGTATATATTGTAAATAAATCAATAAACGTGATTTTTGCACCAGTAACGGATTTGCCCGCTTCAAATACGTAGTGGCTAAGATCGTAGCACTTCTTAATTTTTTTTCGGGGGTAAATTAGGGATAATAGTATCAACAAATCACCCTTATTTTTCTCTACAACAACCACCTTATTGGACAGGTAGCAAAGAAAATGGCGAGCGCGCTGCACAGCTTCTTGCTGCTGCCCTGAAAATTTCCTTCAAAACGTAGTTTATATCATATTTTCATCACTTTAACTGCATTACGTTACAAATAAGTGAGTATAGTTTCACATAATGATATCTTTTAATTCATAATTTCGCTACAAACGACCAAACAAACCCAACTGATGCCTCTAAAATATCATAAACATTGATTATATTCTGTTATTGTATAAGCTGCGCTTGGCATACGTATATTTATAAACTCAAACTTATTGCTATAATTCATTTGACATCAATTTATCATGCGACCAAAACAAAACATTATCAATTAACCTAGTTTCTTCACTTTATCGTGTACAATTTATTATGTTCACGCTTACGTTGTGATAAATCTCTAATCTCTTGTAGGACATGCAGGGCCCTGAAAGTTTATCGGGCAGCTCCGACCACAGGCTGGCCCTTGTGCACGAAATGAGCGCTCACAATTACGATTTAATAAGATTCGCTTCGTACAGAACAGCGTCTAAGTTGCGATTTATACAAAAGAAAGTCAACCGTGAGTTTTTACTCATTTCTGTTTTGTTTTTACTCATTTGTTTTGTTTTTCATTCAAATTCAATTGTTTTTAGTGCACGCTTTGGATATTTGGAATGTTATAGAAGCATTTCGAGAGCAGGGCTTACACGCTTTGGAACCCAGTTCTGAATTAAGCGTTGCTAGGTTAGAGACGTTACTGTGTTCATTATATCATAGTTTAAACAAAAGAGCGCCTCCAACACAACAGGCACACGTCGACGTCTGTTCCAGCTTGTTGTTAAACTGGTTACTAGCAGCGTACGCAACTGTGTAAGTAATTTTACTCATTATATGCTTGTGGATTGTAATCTATGGATTATAACCATTTTATGCTTATCAAATAACATGTTAATGACAAATTATAACTCATGGTGGGGGATTTTAGTGAGTGACAGCTAGAACTGTCATAATACATAACAACACAAACTGACAGTTGTAGATGGCGCTATTTATCCCAAATTGTTTAATTCAAATTTCTACCACCAGAGTGGGACTCTTTTGCTCATTGAGGCGAATTGACAGCTATAAAACACCCAACTGTCAAATTGGGCTCTAAACTGTCATAATGAAACGTAATTTACTGATTATGGATGACAATATGTTGATTATTTGACAGTTTGGTGTTTTATTAATTTATAAAACACTGTCAAATCATACATCCTACATAATGGATTCTTATTTTTGACTCCTACACAAAATTAAAGGCGTTATAACCTGTTTTTAGTGTCCATAAATAAATTATTAATTTTTCTTTTAGCGATAACGTAGGTAAAATACGAGTTTTCTCCATAAAAGTGGCACTTGCGACGTTATGCGCCGGCAAGCTGATGGACAAATTACGATGTAAGTCCTTAAAAAAAAAAAAAATAAAAACAAAATTTTACAAAATTATTTATTTTTCAGATATTTTCTCGCAAATATCGGATAGCAACGGTCTTCTGCTGAACTGGAGGTTCAACGAATACCTTCAGGAGGTTTTGGCTCTCCCAGCGGCCGTCTACGAGTCTCCGACGTTCAATTTCACCGACACCTTAGCGACGTCAATTTTCAGCCCGAACGTTAAAATCACGGTTAACGATTTCTTGGATACCATGATGTCGGATCCCGGGCCACCAGCTCTTGTGTGGTTGCCGTTACTCCATAGGATAGCCGCTGTCGAAAATGGTAAACATCTTTTAGACCAATGACTAAATTCCATAAAAAGAAAATATAAACATTACATTCTTGATAGAAAATGTCAAGCATCTGTTTGGTTTTTTACTTTAAAAAATGTATTTACTGAAAAAGATGCATTTTTTAAAAATTTTAGTATAAATAGCACAGTAAACTTATTGTAACTCTTGTCAGTAGGCAACCAAACATGCACCAATGACTAAAATCCCGTAAAAGAGAATATAAACATTGCATTCTTGATTTTTAGTTGTCCATCCATGCCAGTGTGACTCCTGCCAACGAGAAAACTTCACCGGATTCCGATACAGATGTCAAAAATGCCCGCACTACACGCTATGTCAAGACTGCTTCTGGAGGGGACGAGTCTCGGGCCCCCACACATTAGATCACACCGTCAAAGAATATTCTTCATTTGTAAGTAAATCTGCATCTTCCGCTTCTAACCTCAAATTGATATTCTAACCTCAAATCGACATTCTAACCTCAAATTGATATTCTAACCTCAAATTGACATTCTAACCTCAAATTGATATTTTAACCTCAAATTGATATTCTAACCTCATTGATATTCTAACCGCAAATTGATATTCTAACCTCAAATTGATATTCTAACCTCAAATTGATATTCTAACCTCAAATTGATATTTTAACAACCTCAAATTGATATTTTAACAACCTCAAATTGATATTCTAACCTCAAATTGATATTTTAACAACCTAAAATTGATGTTCTAACCTCAAATTAATATTTTAATGACCTCAAATTGATATTCTAACCTCAAATTGATATTTTAATAATCTCAAATTGATGTTCTAACCTCAAATTGATAGTCTAACCTCAAATTGATATTCTAACCTCAAATTGATATTTTAACAACCTCAAATTGATATTCTAACCTCAAATTAATATTTTAATGACCTCAAATTGATATTCTAACCTCAATTTGATATTTTAACAACCTCAAATTGATATTCTAACCTCAAATTGATATTTTAACGACCTCAAATTGATACTCTAACCTCAAATTGATATTTTAACAACCTCAAATTGATATTCTAACCTCAAATTGATATTTTAACAACCTCAAATTGATATTCTAACCTCAAATTGATATTTTAACAACCTCAAATTGATATTCTAACCTCAAATTGATATTTTAACAACCCCAAATTGATATTCTAACCTCAAATTGCTATTCTAACCTCAAGTTTGATATTCTAACCTCAAATTGATATCCTAACCTCAAATCAATATTCTAACCTCAAATTGATATTCTAACCTCAAATTGATATTCTAACCTCAAATTGATATTCTAACCTCAAATTGATATTCCAACCTCAAATTGGCATTCTAACCTCAAATTGATTTTCAGAGCCCGAGCAAGACGATCGGCCAATCGTTGCGTAAATCGTTCAGGTGCGTTCCCGACAAGCAGAAAAACAATCTTCCGCGGTTTCCAGAGCAGCCGGAGAAACCGCTTAACCTCCAACACATAGTGTTTGTAGAAATTTCTAACCTAAAAGTGTGACGGTTTTGATGTTGTCTGTGGTTGCAGGCCTGCTTCTCCGTTGCCCTCCCACAACGGCTTCCCGGATGGTAATTTCTCGCATTTTGACGGGATGGGGAGTTTGGATAGTAGGTCGACTGTACGGAGGTAACCTCAAAAAAGAAATCGCAGTTAAAATTTAATTCTAACTTGATTTTCGTAGTTTGGACAGCGCTAGGGATGACGAACATAGGCTTATTGCGAGGTATGCCGCAAAGTTGGCGCAAGAGCAGAGATCGGGGATGGTAAATAATGTTTTTGAAAATTTCTCGTTTTTTTTTAAATTAGAGCATGATACTGTGCTTTACTTATTAAAGATTTAATAATTTAGCTGATTTCAGATTGTCTAGCTTTTCTTGATGTTTATGTTAATGTTAGGTTAATGTTTAACAATTATAAGTGTGCTTTTGCCGTTTGCTTATAGCATCGAGGGAGCCTTCGAAAAAATTCGCTATCTCCGGATACGGTGAGTTGCTTTTGTTTGCATTGTTTTAATGGGCTTTTGTCGTTACATTATTCTATAGTGTTTAGAATAAAAAGATATATTACATATTTTCAATACTTATATATGTCTGTGTATATTAAAAAAAAAAAAAGTCAAGATCATACAAAAAAACTGCAAACATACACTTCTTAACTTCTTGGGCCTTTTTACCTTGCAATATTTTAATGTACTATACTAGTTTCGACATTAGGACCTTAAAATTTAGTACATTAAAATATTGCAAAGAAACGAGGCCTTTCATTTTTTGAATACACCAATACTTTGCATTGTGGGCACATTAACCTAAATAATTTGGGTTTCAGGGAAGGGTTCCGTCTGAGGCCTGCCTTGGCATGGATTCAACTAGAGCCCAGCGTGAACTAATCAGCCAACTTGAGGCAAAAAATCGTGAAATAATGAGGGAAATTGCAAGACTCAGGTAACGTAAAGTAGAGAAATATTTGTGTACATATTTGTTTCTTGTGAATTGAGCTCTCCGTCAAGGTTGCAACCATCCATCCTAAAAACATTGTGTTAGTTAAAAGTTGTATTAGTATACACACACTGTATAAATGAAAAATTATTTAATCATTCTTTCTAATCAGACGACAGCAAGAGATCGAATCCAGTGGTCACGGCGTCGAAAATCCAGCCCTAATGAACGAACTAAGGGCACTCCGCATGCGAAAAGACGAACTTGAAACGCACCTCACGACGCTACAAGACTCCAGGCGACAGCTGATGATCCAACTCGAAGGACTCATGAAAATGCTTAAAGTAACTAATTTCATAGATATGATTCAAACTTAGTTCAGTACTACCACCTTTATGTGCGTAGAAAACATAATATAACCTTGAGTTCGCTCCACAGGCGTTTGAACACGGAAATAAACAAGAAAATGTTGTTTATTTGGTATATTTGGAAGCTTAAACTATTGGACAGTGCTAAATTTCTATCACTATGAACGTAGTATGCAACTTCACGGTATTCAACTAAGTTTACTACCAACCACCAAAAATCCCCTAATAACTAACACATAAATCACCGTAAACAGAATCACCAAGCGTCACCGAGGAGTACGCCAAACTCATCTCCGAGGAGCACAAAATCTCCGCCGATCCCCCCGGGTCCGGCTCCGTCCGCCCAGGGGGGCCCACGGAGCGCCCCGCAGACACCTCTCGGCATGCCTCCGACCTCTCAAGCGATGGGCAACGCTATGGGCCAAAACGATAGGAACCCTCATGGGGGGGGACACATGGGCATGAGCTCTGCAAATGGACCGACAGATCGAGAACACGGGGACAGGGGGGACCCCCTCATGGGTGTCGGAGGCGACGTTCGGAATGCGTTTGGCGGATCCACTTCAATGAATATGGGTAAAGAGAATTTTCTAGTGTGCTATGTAAATATTGTAGGTTGGTAACTCTGAAGTTTGACAGTTAAGGTTTAGAGGTTAAATTTTTGTTGTTTTTGTTACTTAGAGTGGGTATTTTATGATTAAGGGTAGTATATAATGCAAATATTTTGTTTTTAAGGTGGTAACAATGGAAATGGTACTCCTGGATCGGTCGGTAGATCCCTCCGTAACGATTTGCTGGTTGCGGCGGATTCCGTGACAAATGCTATGTCGACGTTAGTGCGAGAATTGAATTCAGGTATGGATAGATAGAGAACGAAAACACCCTGTATACGTAAAACATACCTATACATAAATATTAGCGAAACAAAATCAAAACTTGCCCTCGAAACCTACCGTTAAGTATTATTATTATTCTCGGTTTATATTATTGTTATTATTGCCGGTTTATTTCTGTTGATACGATGAACACACATGCATTTTTCTTACGTTAAGGTGAATTCTTTTATGGTGCCTAGTGAGTAGCGATACATTGTTTTGTCACGTTTTTCTTTTCTATTTATATTTTATATACATAACGTTTGCTTCTCGTAGTACATACTTCCTCTTATTATCTGTTTGTACCGTTTATTTTTATATATGAGTCAAGAAAAACCGCATCCTTCGAGTGTTTTTGTCTGTTTTACTATTTTTGTTTTGTGTAGCATGTGCTATGCTCATTTGTTTTTGTCAGACGGCATGCGGTACATGACAATTTCAAATACAGTACAATCAACAATTTTTTTTTGTTCGATCCTAGTTTTAATTATTACGTTTGGTGCTAAATTGCAATTTTTACTTATAGAATTTTTTTAAAACCCGTCCTTATTACGCTAAAAGCTTTTTGGATAGCTGAGCTGATGAAAATTTTAAATAGATGTACTTATTTATTACTAAGTGTAAATTTAACGTATATTTTTGTTCTTATTTTTATGTATTTTTTACGGTAATACTAAGCGTCCCAAAAAAACGGCTCACCTAAATATTTAATTAATATTATTAATACACAAATTTTGATATCTATAAAACTGCAAGAACCAACATTATGTTTGAGACACCTAACACAGATTATAAAATGAGTTGTACAAAAAATATTTTCAAAGAAAACAGCAAAATTTACTTATAATTCAAGTCTTTAAAAGATTACAAAAGTTGGGGGTCAAATTTAGTAAAATTTTTAGGTTAGCGTTTTTTTTCGTTGACCATTCGATTTGTTGCACATGATCATGCGACAGATTGTAACAAATTTGTTGTTTTTTTGTGGTTTCTATATTCCCAGATGTTTATTTATTTCACCTGTTAAATTGTGATTATTTTTTAAAATAAATTTTATTTTTAGATTATTCGCTTTTTTATTTCTTTCTTATTCTTTACGTCACACAAACTTAACATAACACAGATTATCAATTTACAAAAATAATTAAATTGGTTTATAGTTGAACTCATTCTAATCCAATTTAGTTGTTTTTGTAGTACAGTGCAACCTCGGTAATACAGATTACCGAGTTTACACTGTATATTCGCCAAAGAATGAGGGAACACTATTTATGTACATAAAATGCAACACAACTTTGTTTTATAAACTGTTTTTTTTTCTTCTGAATAGTTTAGGACTGCATATTATTCTTCCGGAGAGTTTTAGTTATCCGAAAAAAAAATATCCGAGTGACTCTGTTAGTGTAGTGTATGTGGAATGCTGCCTGTTGTATAATTGTTCTTGCAGAATCTGGTACTATTCCCGAGTCTTCAACTATTCGAAAACCATTGGGTGAGTATTTCTTGAGACCAGGAAGCAAAAATGTCAAATAAAGCGGTCAAACGTATATAGTTCCTTTATATTTTTGCTAACGCTTACAAAATAGATAATTTCAAAGGGAGAGTTGTAAATTTAAGGTTTGTGGACAAAAGAATCCGGTCACTTGGTATGTATAAAGATTTTTGTTGTAAATAGTTTTTATCGGGGGGTGAGATTTCAACTTTTATAACGCAATTTTGCCTAAAAGTCTCTCCAGACTAAATAATAAGATATCTTATGTAGTAAAGTTGTTAGAGAAAAAATAGAAAAATGTTATATAACACTAACAAATATTGTTACATAGTGGGGACGAATTGTTATATAACATCTTTTGTTGTACAGTCTGGACGCACCTTAAAGGTTTGACTGTCATCAAGGCTATCAAATATATATAAGAACGCATACTATATGTCCGGATTTTTATCCACGACTGTACTAATACCAAAAAGCCTTATACAGGTCATCAAAAAAACAATATTACGCTGTATGTATTCCAAAATGACTGCATTGCACTTCATAGCATCTTAGATCGGCAAGCATTTAACAAACTTAATATCGCATTTAACATTAAACACGTTTATTTTTAGTTTTTCTTGCTTATTTTAACCAGTAAACACAAAAACAACAAAAAAAAAAACTTCAAAACTACGACAAATACTAAATTTTATTTTCGTAGACTTTGAAGACGATGGTGAGGATGAATCCGACGGTGGGTGGCAGCAGGAACTGCAGCGTAGGTACGCTCAGGAGGCCAATTTCATGGCCGAACTACAAGCACGACATCCGACAAGCCCTCAAGAGAACCACCAAAATCATCATCAAAATCAAGGCTATCCGAGCCAAGGGTATCATCAAAATTACCCAGGTTACATGGGGCACAATTATGGTGGCGGTCAAACGCCACAAAATCACGGACCTTTCGGACCACAGGTATAAAGAAAAAACCCAACATCGCCACCATCTAGCGGCGATTTTCTATACTTAATTTTTGTTTTTCTGATGCCTAATGGGGATAATTATTTTCTAATTTAGGATAACGGTGGGCATTCTTCGGTAAAGACACCGAAAGATTCAAAGAATTTTAGCGAAGCGACTACGCCTCACGAGAGCAAATCCAAGGAGACGTTGGAGTGGGAGGAGGCTTTAAAAAATTGGGTCAACCGATAATTAAATCGTAGCCTAGTGTTTTTGTATGTAACGTCGTAGAATAAGTAACTTTTCGTTCGTATTTCTTTGCCTATACGAATATGAAGACTGTTACTAACTTCCACTTAAATTATTTAATGTTACATGATTGTTTTTGTTTTGTTATTATACTTATTATTATCAATATTATTATTATTATTATTATTGGTCTTATATAATCGTACCCTTGACCAAATTTAAGGTGATTTAAAATATATTATGCTAGTGTTTACGCTATTTTAATTTCCATTGCTATTGTATTACCACAGATTTTACCATTAAAATATTTTATTTATTGCACTGAGTGTATACTATTAGTAGTAAGTTTTACGTAGACAGTCAATTTGTGTACCTGAAAATTGCACTTGAAACTCCTCATATCGAAAAAAAAAAAAAATGTGTCTATTCAGCTCAATAAAGAATTAAAAGCAATATGTCAATTTTTTAAAAAGTTTTTAATGTTTTTGTGATAATATAACAGCAATGGTGACTTTTAATTTACTTCAAAAGATAATTTATGCATCATATCTAGTCGATAAATAAATGTAACTGACTATAAATAGAAAAAGTACTTATATATAAATATTATACATACATACATTTGCAATTTTACATACAAGCTTTCCTACAAATCTGCTTATCCTGTATAATGAGGTATACATAGAACAAATGTATACAAAAAGGCATTTATTCTAAATAAAAACTTAGATAGTGAAGTAATATTGTCGATTTTGCCATTGAGACAGTTTGACTATTATTTTACGTGTATTGTTTGTACATAAAACTTAGTTGCAGCAAGAATATCAACGGTATTTAGCGATTTAGTTATACGTAGACATCACCAAATATCTGTTAGTTAACGATAATGTCTATGTTTGTTAATGATAATGGTACTAAATATCAAATCAGCTTTAAACGATAACATGTAACCACTCATATAGATTCTAGCAAATCAAAATACATTATTGTGTAACCCGTTGTTGTTCATCCACACCTAATTAAGAACATATTCTCTCCAGAATACGGTTTAAAGGGTAGCGTAGTTTCGTCACCACCCTGTATATTGTATATAACAAAATCGAAGTAAACCAAATAGCCGTTTATTCCCAATTTCCTTTCGCAGGACCTATATTACGAAACAACAGTTCACAATGTACAATACAATTGTTAAATAGCTCATTTTCATTTGAAATATTATAACGTTGTTAACTATTTATATGTTATATTAGTCATTACATATTATACCACATGCATACATTACAATCGCTTTTTATTTACACCAATTTGAATAATTAAAAAAATCCCGCTTAATTCTAGTTCTAATCACAAAACGCAGAGGGCATGACGGTTGGTTACCAACCATTCTGCGTTGCCGACCAACAACACATGTCAAATTTCACTAAACGTGCTTTTTTACAGGTTATGTTTGCTATTTTGAGCGTTTTCGAGGTTAGTTTGTGAGAAAAATGGGTAAAAAGTCGCAACGGAATGAATGGATTCCAATTCAGATCGACGGTAGCGCTTGCAGCAATTTGGAAGGATTGATTGGAATAGAAGAATGTAAAGATTATGATTTAGGATCCGTATTAAAAGTAAGTAATTAAAATTAGTATTGTATTGAGACCTTGTTGAGACTTCCTTATTGAGTTTTATCAATGAATTTTAGAGCTCATATCGAAAGAAAACCCAGGAAAAGAAAAAAGAAACCACAAAGAAGCGCAAGAAGCAAAAGATTGACGAGAGTGACAAAGACGATGAAATTGAAGAATCCAAACAAGCAAAACCAGCAAAGAAACGTAAAAAACAAAAGATTGATGTGAGTGAAGTTGTAGAGAGTATTCCAGAAAGCAAGCAAACAGTCTCAAAGCTGTCAAAAACGTCAAAGAAACATAAGAAGCAAAAGATCGAAGAAAATACCGACATAACCCCCTCTAAATCAGGTAAAACGCAAAGTAAATCATCTAAAAAGGTTTCAAAAAGTCCCAAAAAGACTCAAACAGACAAAATAGAACCTAAAACGCAAGTAACGATTGATTTAAACACCGTCAAAGCATGGACTACGGTACCGTTACGAGAGGCCCTTCTCAAAGCGTTGGCTCTTCAAAATTTCACGGAACCCACGGAGATACAGTCTCTGACGTTACCGCCGGCTATTTTGGGACGACGGGACATCTTAGGAGCCGCGGAAACGGGTAGTGGGAAAACGCTGGCTTTTGGTTTGCCCATTTTAAACGGTATTTTGCACTTGAAAGAGAAGATGTTAGAAAATGATGATAAAGATGATAATCAAGTTGATGAAGATGATATTTTGGGTGATGAAGATGATCTTCCAGATGATGAAGATGAAAATTTGAGTGATGAAGATAAAAATTTGAGTGATGAAGATGAAAATGGCGTCATCAGTGATGATAATGATGAAATTGTTAATGATGATGATGTTATTAGTGATGAAGATGATATTGGTAGTAATGAAGATCTAACCAGTGATGAAGATGGAATTTTGAGTGATGAAGATGAACAGTTTGATGATGATGATGAAGAAAATGATGAATCTGCATCGGTTGATGAAGATGAACATTCGGAAGAATCTGATTTTGAAGAGAATGAAGAAATGGTGGATGATCTGAACGAAGATGGAATGGGTTGTGTGCGATCTGTCAACAATATTGCGCCAACTGTTAAGCCGAATAAGCCGTTGTATGCGCTTATTCTGACTCCGACGAGGGAGTTGGCGATTCAGATAAAGAATCATTTGGTGGCTGCAGCTAAATTCACAGGTATTTACATGATGAGGTATTTACATGATGAATATACGACTTATAGTCCAAAAAATACGGTACTTACTTATTTACATTGTCACTTGTCAGTTTTGGAACACAAATACGTTTTCAGTATAAAAAAAATTGATTTTTAGTTCTAAATTAGGTTCTTCTACGAAATAAAATACATTAAATCAGAAAAATAGAACTTTGCGTTATATTAACTTAAGTTATATCGCTGTAAACATAAAAAGTGACAAATCGATAGAAAAATCTTCTGCATTTTATTTGCAATTTTTTGTTATGTTCAATAACAACTCTGTCTACTGTGCCATGGTAAATGTTGTAGGTTGGCTTCTCTGAAATTTAACAATTACAGTAGTTTTAAAGTTTTTTTAAGTTTTTGCTTTATGTCATTATCCAAGTTTTAAAGGTTAGAGTTGATCAGTTTCCTTGTTCTTTTTGTTCCTTAATTTTTTTTTTCAATGTTTTATATGTCAATTCCTAAAGCGTACCGGGTCATCATAAATGAGAGTCGTCGGGTGTAAAACTTTGTTCCGGTAGTTTCGCACTAAACTTTATCCCAGTTATAGCGCCAAATGCTTGGAGCATTATTATTGGTCAAACTAGGTCTAACTTCACACTGTTTACCAAAAGTTGGGCCTAGTTGGACCAATAAAAACGCTCCAAGCATTTTAAATTCACTGGCGCTATAACTGGGACTAAAGTTTTGAGCGAAACTACCGGAACAAAGTATTGCACCCGGTGACTCTCATTTATGATGACCCGGTATTGCCAACACAAATTACAATTAATGGTACCAATGTTATTTCTTTAAAAACTATTTCTTTTGTAGATATAAGAATCGCCGTAGTTGTTGGTGGTATGTCCATAGAAAAGCAAGAACGCGTGCTGAGCAAGGGCCCCGAAATTGTCATCGCCACACCGGGGAGACTTTGGAATTTAATCGAAGAAGGGAATAATCATCTTTTAGGAATCGACAATATTAAGTAAGTTACAATATCAGTAATTTTTTTATCATAATAATTCGAATATTTTATCATAATCATTACAATTTAAATTATTCATATTGTTTTTCAAATTTTACTTTATTATTAGCTTTTCCTGAGCAGCTGTCAAGCACTAGTTTTTTTTAGATGACACAAATAATCTGCCCTTGCTATTTATAATCCAGTTTCCATTAAAACATATCTGGGTTATCCTGTCAAATTAATTTCACTGCTTGGACAAAAACTCAGTTTGACACTTCAGGATGCCCGGGGGTTTTTGCTAGCGCCATCTATAATTACTTGTTGATATATGACATATTATAAATGATGTCAACCCAGGTGTCGCTAGTAGTCAAATGGACGGCGACCTTGGGTTGGGTTGATAACATAACCTCACTGTTTTTAACAGATACCTCGCGATAGACGAGACCGATAGAATGATCGAACGGGGCCACTTCCAAGAGCTACACCACATCCTCGAGAAGATCAACATCGACAGACGCAAGCGAGAGCAACGCCAGAACTTTGTCTTCTCCGCCACATTAACCCTGATTCACGAGCTCCCCAAATATCTCCTCGTCAAGAAGAAGATGAACCGTCAACGGAGTAAAATCGGAGACCTCACCCCCGTTCAGAAACTCGAGAGGATCGTCGGCATACTTGGCATCACAAACCCCAAGGTTGTTGACATCACTAAAGGAAAGGGAACGTCCCATACGTTGACTGAGTCGAGGATCACCTGCGACATCGATGAGAAGGACTTTTACGTTTATTATTTCTTAAAGAGGCACGTCGGACGCACCTTAGTATTCTGCAATTCGATTGGATGCGTTAGAAGACTCGTGTCGCTGTTGTCGTTGCTCGATTGTAAGCCGTTGCCTTTGCACGCTTCTATGCAACAGCGGCAGAGGTTAAAGAATTTAGACAGGTGGGTAGATTTGTATTTTATTCTGTGATATAATATGTTCAATATTATATAGAAAAAAAGTTTAGTGTGGCCTGGAAAATATTGTAGGTTGGCTACTTTGAAATTTGCCAGGTGTATTTGTTTGTTATTTTGTTTTTAGACTTAAAAATAAGTTATCTTCTGTATTTATTATAGATTCAAAGCTGATGAAAACAGCCTTTTAATAGCGACAGACGTAGCAGCTAGGGGTTTAGATATTCCGTCTGTTCAACACGTCATTCACTACCAGACTCCTCGGACGAGTGAAAGCTACGTCCATCGTTCTGGAAGAACTGCAAGAGCAACCAAGGAAGGCTTAACGGTGTTGCTTGTGGAACCGGGGGAGCTCAAGAATTACTTTAAATTATGCCGAACGCTAGGAAAAAGTATTTTATATATTTGTTATATTTTATACTGTATTTTATATTATAATTTTTTTTTTATAGCTGAAGATATTCCGTTATTCCCTGTGCAAGAGACGATATTAAATTCCGTAAAGCAAAGGGTTAACTTAGCCAGAGAGTTAGACAAATTGGAATTGAGAGTGCGGAAGGCGAACTCAGAAAGTGGCTGGATGCAAAAAGCCGCAGAGGAGATGGATATGATCTTCGATGAAGAGTGAGTTACGTTCTAGCAAATTCTAACCTATTATTTTGACATGTGTATATACTACATTCTAAAGAAAGAAATCTAGTGTGCCATGATTTTATATAACCTTTAGGAATTGACAGAACTGTCAAATTTCAAACTGTCAAAGTATCCAACCTATAACATTTTATTATTTTATTTTATTTATTAAATTATTTAACGATTTTTTTTAGTGCTTGTAAATACGATAGTATCGAAGCGAAAAAACTGAAAAAAGTAGCAGACTTCAAGAGGCGAGAATTGGCCTCGTTGTTAACCGTACCGCTCTTCCCGAAAGATTTCAGTCTGCGCTACCCGATGAGCAAGGGGCAGCTGGACTTGACGGTTGCGTCCGGCGGAATTCAGACGTCGGAAACCGCCATCGACGTGATGAAGAATTCGATGGGAGACGGGAAGAAAACTAAGAAAGAACGCAGGGCCAAGCATCTGTTCACGTCGAGAATTACCACGGGTAATTCCGACGGGAACATAAAGTTGACCGTGGGCAACGGTAAGCAGAAGAAGCAGGGGCGTAACGGAAAATGGAATAACGGGCGAGCGAATAAGAAGTTTAAACGGTCTAGGAATTAGTGTTGTTTTTTTTTTTTAGTTTGTATTTTTTTTTAATTAAATAAATATTTTTTATAGTATTGTTTATATTAATTAAATATTAATATAAACAATACAATACAGTATTGTTTATATTAAATATTTATTTATAGTATTTTTTAGGTTTTTAAAAACATTTTGAGGGCTGAGAATATATTGCAAAATTAAATTTCCAACGTTTGTTAATAAAATAATTTATTGTTCAACAACATTACATTGTTCTTCAACTTTAACCTTTGGGGGTGGCTGAGTAGTGATTATATTCAACACATTCTCATAACCTGAATACCTAACATACTTTAAATCGATGATACTTCTAGTTTTTAGTACTCGCTGTACTTTCTTATTTTCCAGAGCTAATCGTAACGCTTCTTCATGAGGCATATCTTCCAAATCCTTCCTGGGACACTTAAAAATATCATTCTCGATCCCATTAACCTAAAAACCATTTTGAGGTTACACAAAGTCACGCAAAGTTACGTAAAAACTTTAGTAGAGCACAGTTGTATATGCAACAAAATATACGCGGGTCAATTTATAAACAATTGGCTGGATATAATTGGTTGCATATATTACAGTGCTCTTCTTAGTTTAAACCCACTCTAATGCAACATATTGAGGTTAGAGTAACGCATTGAAGTTAGAATTTTTAAAATACCTGAAACACTAGATCCAGTTTATAATCCGGATCAATCTCGGGCCATCTCTGCTCCAAGACCGGTTTATCCCATAGAATCTCGTCGGATTCACTTAACCTATTCTTCGCCGATAAAAATCCTTCCCATAGTTCGGAAGCAAAATGCGGGGCCATCGGCGCTAATAATATAATTTGGCAGGCGAGGGCGCGCTCGAAGTGAAGGCTTTTCGCAAATATATACGGAGAAACTTTCTATGAAAAAAAATTAAGTTAAATTAATTATTTTTTGTGTTATATCATTTATAACACGAAAAAATTTAATTAACAAAGAAATTGGATTAAATTAATATTAATACAGTATAACTTCGCTAATCCGGACATATATCGTTCCTGACTATATCCGGATCACTGGAGGTTTTTTTCTTTTGTTGGGAAGAGTCATTTTTTATGATGAAGATGAAAACTGGGAATATTTGAATATATGTGAGCCCGGACGCAAAAGGGGACCTGTCGTTACGTTATCTTGCACAATATTTTCGCACGTAAGGTCTCTTCCAATATGTACCGTTATGCTGCACGTTATTTTCGCACGATAGGTCCCTTTTCTCATCCGAGGTCACATATAACCAAAACATAAAATTAAAAACTAAATTCTGAACATAAATGGATAAAATAAGCAAAAGATTTCAGTTATTTTTTAAAAATGTGTCAATCTTTGTTTATATTCTTTTGGATACAGCTACATTAGTAAATTTTTCTCTGGGCCTTTTGAGAAGCAGGATTTCCATGGGAAAATTGTTTTCTGCAGACCACCTGATGCCCAAAGAAAACGCGTTGGCAGCATCGACATTAGAGCTTTTTGGGGCCTGTTAACCCCTGTTAAAAATGTCTTAACCTCAGGCTTAAAATATTTTTCGAAACATTCAGTAAGCAATGTTCTACTCATCCGTCCTTTATCAGACTTGTACACAACTGGTATTGAGCTCATTCTGCATTTAAAAGCTTCTAGATTTGCCGCTATTGCTAATATTAAGTGGTAATTTATGTGATCCGGTTGCTTTACAGTAAGACATTAATGTTAAACAATACTTTGGTATTTTCTACCTAGTTTTAACTGCAAATTATATTTTGTGTCCGAACTAGGGAGGTAAAATTTCTAAAATGTCCGGTTGACAAGAGTGTTCGGATTACTGGAGTGTCCGTACTAGAGAGTGTCCGATCTATCAAAGTTGTACTGTATGTATTTACTCGTAAACTATTTGTGAGTCCTTGCATCTTTGAAACAGCGACGCTCATCTGTTGCGATTGGCAATAGTTGAACGTAGCCCCTTTGACATAGAAATTCCTCGAGTCAAACATGTAGTCATCTTCTTTCTCGAATTGATTGTCGGGAATCGGTTTTGGGACTGTTTCCCGATGTTTCTTGAATTCGTTTATCGTTAACCATAATCTCCTTTGCCAATTTATAACCCCAGGAAATGCTGGAAATCGAAAAGAAAAAGGACAAATTTGTTTAATAAACAACGATGTTTCAAAATCTACTGTGACAGATAAATTGATTTTGTTGCCCCATTTTTAACGTTATTAACACAGAGATATGTTAGTGGCAGTGTGTAAAACGGGAATAAAAGAATCATGTGACGAGTTCTGTACACCATGATTAATAATCTATTACTTGAATGAGTTGTATTCTAACACACCACATAAAATCTGACATATCTAACACGTAACTATACAAGACTTTATGTGTAGGTGAATAAACCAGCGCTGAATGTGATGACTTAATAAATTAATAATAATTATTATTATTATAACCTTTAAAATTTGAGTTTAACTGTCAAATTTTAGAATAGCCAACCTACAATATTTTCCATGCCAAACTAGACCTTTTTTTATTGAACATACTATGGTAAAAGAACTTATCAAAACAATTACACATGAATTAAAGCAGTGAGACTGTTCTTATACTTACTATTCGAATTCCAATTTCTGTGCGACGTCGGAGCAACATCGGCCATGATAAGCAGTCTTGTCGTATCCACACCATATTCCCTAAACATATCCGTAGGATCGACACCATTATACTTTGATTTGCTCATTTTCTCCCACGATACGACCACCGCTTCGCCAGTTTCCTTCATAACAGCCTTATTTTTCTTTATATCTAAAACAGTAACTTAAGTTATGAGAAAATCCTAATAATTATATCTTCAGTGATATTTGACTTTTTAATTTTAATACTAAAATTTTTGAATTTTTTTTTTGAACAGACCTATAACGTTGACTTCGTCTTCTTTTACATATTTTCCACTACCTTTCAACCTGAAGGTACGTCCCATCACCATCCCCTGTACCAATAAACGTTTAAACGGTTCTTTAGAAGGCACCAACCCGACGGAATACAAGAAATGACTCACGAATCTTGCATAATACAAATGCAAAACAGCTGCAAAAAAAATAATTACCAACATTAAACCGCTTCTTCCACAAAATTTAAAACAATCGCAACACACCGTGTTCCTTCCCCCCTATATATAGATCAACAGGTGAATATTTCATCGCTTTTTCAACGTCAAACATCTCTTTATCATTTTTCGGATCAAGATACCTCAAATAGTACCAAGAACTATCGACAAAGGTATCCATGGTGTCCGTTTCCCTCAAGCCGGGGCCCTTGCATTTCGGACAAATGGTTTTCCTCCACTCGTCGCAGTTCGATAATGAGAAATTTAAGTTTGTCCCGGAGAGTTGCGGTAGAATGACGGGTAGGTCTTTTCGGGGTACGGGTTGCGGGCCGCATGTGTTGCAGTGGATTATTGGGATTGGGGAACCCCAGTATCGCTGACGCGAGATCAGCCAGTCTTTTAGTTTTGCGCTCGTTTGGTGACCGCCTCTGTTTAAAGTTTTTGCTGTGTTGGTGATTTCTGTTTTTTTAGATTCTGTTGTTGATTCGGGGTTGATTGGTTTGAAGTTTATGTTGTGTTTCGATGCAAATTCTGCGTCCTTTTCGTTTATGCCAGGGATTCCTTATACATAAATAATTATTATGGAATTTTGTTAGTAAGATAGAGTTGTTGACTGACGTTATTTATTTTGTTTTTATAGTTTACTTGGGTTTTGTTTAATCAATAAATTTTGATAAAGAAAATATGACCCTTTTTCTGAATTGAAATATTGTATAGAAAATGTTCATTCAATAAAGGGTAACATTTGTTACCTTCCATATTCAAATTTGAGAGATATTATTACAAACATCAAGATATTAAAGTTAAAAAAATACTTTTACTTAACATTTTTATATCATTCTGTTAAAATATTTAAGTGTTTAGTTTCATTGAAACCAGAAAATGTTTTCTGTTGAATAATTGTACAGTATGTTCAATAAAAAAAAAGATCTACTGTATCATGCTTTAATTTATTCTTAAATTTATGTTGGCTATACACTTTAGGAAATGACATTTAAAACGTCAAATAATTAACAAAAAAACAACAAAACTGGTCAATTATAACCTTTAAAATTTGAGTTTAATTGTCAAATTTTAGAATAGCCAACCTATATTATTTTCCATGGCACACAATTATATAGCAATTATAGTCAAAGATTTCATATTTCTATTACATATTTAAAATTGTAGAATACGAAATAATACAACAAATCAATTCTACATACCCAAATAAAACTCCGACTCAAACTTGAACCCATCGCAAACGTAAATCGGTAATTTCTCCCCATTTAAAAAATTCTCAGCATAAACATTCAGTCTCCTAACATCGCCAATCGTCTCCCCTCCAAAATTACCAAACAAATGACCGCTAGGTACAATTATAAACGCAGCATACTCCAAAAATTCCGGCTTATCCGTCCAAACACTAATATTCTCACTCTCCTCATTCGCACTCAATTTAAAATCGAAAACAACTCCATCACAGTCGCCAATCCAATGCCTCTGTAATTTTATAACATCCCGCCAATCTTGCAAAATATCATCATTCAACCCATCGAGGAGCTCCTTAGCGTACTTTGTCGTCTTTACAAACCACTGTTTCAGATATTTTTTCTCAACTTTGGCCCCCGATCTCCAAGCGTTACCGTTTTCATCAACTTGTTCGTCTGCTAAGACAGTTTTATCCACCGGATCCCAATTTACGAGAGATTTCCGTTGATATACTAAACCTGAGTCGTATAACTTCAAAAATAAATCTTGTGTCCAACGATAATAATCCGGACTGCAAGTTGCTATTTCACTTTGCCAATCAAAACTGCAACCTAATTGTTTTAATTGTTCTTTCATATGAGTTATATTGTACTTCGTCCATTCCTCTGGTGATACATTACGTTCTATAGCAGCATTCTCCGCCGGTAAACCAAAGGCATCCCAACCAATTGGGTGGATAACCTAAAATTTCATAACCTAAAAATATCTTCGTAATTCTTTGAGATGGAAAATACTTACGTTTTTACCGTTCATTCGTTGGAATCTAGCTACGGAATCGCTGATGGTGTACACCCTAACATGCCCCATGTGTAGGTGCCCCGAAGGGTACGGAAACATGGATAAAACGTAACATTTTTCTTTCTTCGGGTCATTTTCCGCGGGTTTATTAATTCTTTGGGACCAGCGCTCCTCTATTTTATGTTTAATATCAACTGTTAAGTCTTCGTGCTGCAATAATCAACAAATTAAAGAAAACATAACCTAAAATATAACCTCAAATGTCACCGGCGTACACATAAATTCAAAGAGCTGCAGCGCCTTAAGGTAATTAACGATTTATTGTAACGCTTGGATAAAATATTCTTTATAAGCATTTTAATTCTTATTTTTATAATAAGTGAATTCTAATTTGAAAATAAATAATAACAGGGAATCGTGCGCATGCGCTAAGTGGTTACGTACGGCGGGAAAATTTGAAATAAAACCCAAACTGATTAAAAAGTTACTTTATTAGTTACATAATGGGAGTTAATGGAAGAATTGCGATTCGAACAATGATCTTGGGATTGTATTTTCTTTGTAAAATCTCGTAACCGATATTTGCTTCATCATGGGCCTAAAATCGGTGTCGTCCTGTGAATTCAGGGACTGGATGATGGCTACAAGTATGTGAACGCTCGCGCATATCGCGCACGTCAATATAATTGATTCGAATACATTTAGAGCCATTCTAAAATGTAAAGAACGTTATTAATAAAAATATATTGCGGCATTCGCAAAATCCTTACATACCAAGAGTCCTGAATAGACTAAGATTCATCAAAGAAAATGTGGAGAAGGTTGACGTGCAAGAACTGAGCTGACATTTTTGAAAAAATCCGATTTTTTGAATGAGTGCTATTTTGACCGTCAATGTCAATTTGATCAGTCAGAGATCTGCATTATCGACACACTGAAAACGCCATCTGGACGATACTGAAGCTTGATGTGTATATTTTGTTGATTTAAAATTTAAATTGCGTAATTTTGGTTTGAGTAGTTAAGTATTTATTCTACACAAAAACGATTTTTTGTAGAATTTTGTATTTGCGTCTTCCTCTATAAAAAGAAATAGGTAGATCGGTATTGCTATGTGCATGAGAGTGATAGCAAATACAATTGTTATATAACGTTGGCAGCATTGGCGCGAGAAACGCGCTTCAAAAAGCCGGAAACCTTTCAAAAAGCAAGGAAGGTTAAAAACAGCCGTTATTGCTCACAACATCTCAAATCAGCGCTTCAAATCACAATCTACCGGCGAAATATTATATAAACACGTAATAACGAAGTTTAACGACAAAAAAATGGAGATTTCAGACGAAAATTTACGCACGTTGGGTGAATATTTGCAACAAACCTTAAGTCCCGACGTAAATATACGAAAACCAGGTAAAAAAAGCAAAGATTAACCCGAAATAACTCGAAAACTGTATAAAATCGTTTATTTTCCAGCTGAAAAGTTCTTAGAAGGTGTCGAGGTGAACCAAAACTATCCGATACTCCTCTTACACCTTGTCCACAAAGATGGGGTACAGATGGAGATACGAGTCGCTGGTGCTATTGCATTTAAAAACTACATCAAAAGGAACTGGAGCATCGAAGAGGATCAGCCCGATAGAATCCACGCCAGCGATAGGGCCGCCATAAAGAATTTAATCGTTACGTTAATGCTGAGCTCTCCGGAAATGATTCAGAAGCAGCTGAGCGACGCGATCAGCATCATCGGGAAGACGGATTTCCCCATGAAGTGGCCCGAGTTGATCACTCAGATGGTCGAGAAATTTTCCACAGGTGGGATGTCAAAGTAATTTTTAGGTTATACGATTGTGACAGATCTTTAATTTTAGGCGATTTTAACGTTATAAACGGAATTTTGAGGACCGGGCACTCGTTGTTTAAGAAATATAGATACGAGTTTAAGTCGAATGATCTGTGGACCGAGATTAAGTATGTTTTGGAAAAATTGGCGCAGCCTTTGACGGATTTATTATTGGTAAGTGTTTTGTGTTTTTGTGTGTAAATTTTTGTGATGCATTTTGTTTTAGGCGACTATGAATTTGGCCCAAGTTCATGCAAACGACGCTGCTGCTCTGAAAGTTATTTATGGGTCGTTGACGTTAATGTGTAAGGTTTTCTATTCGTTGAATTTCCAAGATTTGCCCGAGTTTTTCGAGGACAACATGAATACGTGGATGACAAGTTTTCATACTTTGCTGTCAGCTGACGTTAAGTTACTGAATACTTTGGTAAGTGGAATCGTTTATCCGCCAAAATATCTGATGACATTTGATTTTTAACATTATTTCTACTAGAGTGTAAACCTGGCTTCTTAGTGACAACTTAAACTTTCAAAAACTTACTAAATTGTCAATTGTCAATCATTTCAGTTCTGTGTCTTCAGTATCTTTTAGGTTGGCTGCTCTGAAATTTGACAGGTTTGACATTTTATATTGACATTTCTGTTTGACATTTTATATGTCAATTCCGAACACATATAGCCAACATAAATTTAAGAAAAAAATTAGATCATCGTTTTACTTTATTTTTTATACTTAGGACAATGAAGAGGCAGGCGTTATGGAGCAGTTAAAATCGCAAGTGTGCGATAACATCGCGCTCTACGCCCACAAATACGACGAGGAATTCCAGCCGTACCTGCCTCAGTTCGTGACCGACGTTTGGAGCCTTCTTGTGTCCACGGGTCTCGAACCAAAGTACGACCTTTTGGTGTCAAACGCTCTCCTATTCTTGTCGTCTGTCGCTGAGAGAAAACATTACCGTCACCTGTTCGAGGACGATAACGTTTTGAACAGCATCTGCGAGAAGGTCATCATACCGAATATAGAGTTTAGACGTAAGTAAAATACTGGGAAATTGTTGATTTTTCCTAGAAAATCCTGGAAAATTATTGTCACTAAAATTGTCAATTTTTATTTTATATAATTAAGTGTTTTATTAATTACATAATCAATTAATTTTTTATAGAATCTGATCAGGAACTTTTTGAGGACAATCCTGAGGAGTACACTAGAAGAGACATAGAGGGCTCTGACATAGATACCAGGCGGCGGGCCGCCTGTGATCTTGTCAGTACTTTGAGTCAGAATTTCGAAGAGAGGATTATGCAGATTTTTGGGCAATATTTACAGGTAGGGTTGTTTTCTTTTTTGTACAAATAAGTTGGCATTCGTTTTTTGTTTTCCCCTATTATCCCGTGCAAATAAAATAGCAGTTAATTCAATAAAATTTCCTATTTTTTATTCAAAGTTATGTCTGATGAAATAAAAAAGAATCTGTTATAATTTGCTTATCTCTAGTTCAAATCCAGAGTAATAAAATGGTAATAAAACATGCATAATCTCAAATGTCACTAATATTACGTTAATGTCAAACTGACATTTCGGTGTTATTGGTTAGATTGGTCTAAGCGCCATCTAGTGGTCATAAGATTTTCGTTCCTTGCTCAGAAAATTTCAATTTTTATCACTTACCAATCAAAGTTAACATTAGAAATTAACTTTTTAACATGTAAAACTAAAATGTAAAAATGTTACTGAAGAAATTCTAACCTTTAACTTAATTCTAAAACTCACTTCATCTGCTTGTTGAAAGAATAGAACATGAAATTTAGCACTTTTCAATAGTTTAACCTTTCAAATATATAAAATAAACTACATTTCGAATTAACAATCTTTATTTCCAACAGGTTATGATGCAAAAGTATGCTGAAAATCCGGCAGCCAACTGGCGCAGCAAAGATGCCGCCTTATACCTGGTGACGTCCCTCATAAGTCGAGGGCAGACGCAAAGGCACGGCGTCACTCAGACCAGCCAGCTAGTCTCCGTGCCGCAGTTCTTCCAGCAGCACATCGTCGCAGAATTAGAACGATCTGACGGTATGAAAAAAAAAAAAACTTGATTTTGGCAAAAAATAAGTAATTAAATATTAAAATTAAATATTATTAATATTAAATAATTAATTAATAAATAAGTAGTAATTAATTAATAAATAAGTAATTTTAACAGAATAAAAAATGTAATTTTAGCAAAATAAAGACATAATTTTAGCAAAATAAAAAACGTAACTTTAGGAAAATAAAAAACGTAATTTTGGCCAAATAGTCTCTAAAAACAAAAAATATTTTGCAGTAAACGACTTGCCGGTGTTGAAAGCCGATGCCATCAAGTACGTCATGACATTTAGATCGATCCTACCCAAGGAGATCGTCGTGAGTACGTTGCCGCAACTTGTGAAGCACGTGACGGCGGAAAGTGCGGTTATTCACACGTATGCCGCTTGCACGATCGAGAAGATTTTGGTTATGAAGGACGGTGAGAATAAGGCAATGTAAGATTATCGAATTTTATTTAGTTGTGAATAAATTTATGGTAATTTTTTATTTATTTATTTTTTTTTTTTAGAGTGCGGGCAAATGATTTTGCCCCGCTGGCGCGTGAAGCCCTAGCGAATCTGTTTGCGGCGTTGGATCGACCTGTTTCAGAGGAAAATGAATATGTCATGAAAGGTATGTAAAAAAAATTAATTGTTTTGTTTGTTCAATAAAAAAATTAAATGTTCGATAAAAAAAAAGGAGTGCAATGATTTAATTTTTTTTTTTATAATTTATGTTGGCTATACATTTTAGGAATTGATATATAAAATGTAAGAGAGAAATGTCAGAGAATTTAAGTAACGAAAACAACAACAAAACTGGTCAACTCTAACCTCAAGACATATTGACATAAAACAAATTTATGTTACATATAAAAAAAATTATTTTTTGTTTTTTTTTCTTGTACAGACTCATCTAAATTTTTAACCTGTTTGTTTGATTCATCAACAAAACTGATTGTTTATTTTTTTTTTGTTTTCTTACAGCAATAATGAGGATATTCTTCACCCTGCAAGATAAGGTAATCCCGTATTTGGGGGTGGCGTTGCCGAAGCTTACGGAGAAACTTCAGGCTGTATGCAAAAATCCCTCAAGGCCCCATTTCAATCATTACCTGTTTGAAACATTCTCCTTGGCTATAAGGTAATTTAGTAATAATTATCAGAAGAATTGTACAAGAGAACAAATTTTTTTTTTTTTTAAGAATTGTATGCTCCAATAACCCACCAGCAGTTTCCTCCTTTGAAGATGTGCTATTTCCAATTTTCCAAGCCATTCTGCAGCAAGATATCCAAGGTAAGTGATCGCAAGCACCGATAAATAACAGACACACGTTGTAGAGTCATCCGAAGCCTCAAAAATTCTTAATTTTAGCTACAATCTGGAAAATTCTGCCCAGTTTCAGGTTACTTTTTTTTAAGAATTGTTGCTAAATTCATCATTGTAACCTTTCTGTAGTTGATTATTATGTATATTACTTAACAAACTTTGTATTTTGATAATACACCGGTAACTTTTTTGTTAGAATTGTTACTATAATCGTTATTGCACGTTTTCTAGGGATGATTATTTTTTTATATATCACAACAAACATTATATTTTGATAATCTACAGACTATTTAGTCTTTCTAATCTTAATTTTTGCTTGCTATGACATTTATGTAAATCTTAATTAATAAAGAAAAAAAATTATTTTATTCTTGCAGAATTTATCCCGTACGTGTTTCAACTGTTATCGATGCTGATGGAGCTGACGCCTCCCGGTGCCGTTCCGGAGCCTTACATGCAACTTCTACCGCACCTGCTGGCCCCCGTTCTCTGGGAGCGCCCCGCCAACATAAGCCCACTGGTCAGGCTCCTCAGCGCCTTTGCTGCGCAAGCCGCACCCCAAATCGTAGCGCACGATAAATTGGTAAGTCCCAAATCACTCACCCTTAAGACACTTAACCTCAACATTCGACAGTTTGTTACAGTCAAAATAAAGTATTAAATCTACACTCTATTTTTATGGAGACATTTTTATCTTAGGTTTAACAAAAAAGACCATGGAAAATAGTGTAGGTTGGCTACTCTGAGATTTGACAAGCCTTTATGTCATTATCCAAGTTGTAGAGGTTAGAATTGACCAGTTTTGTTGTAGTTTCGATATTTTTTCTTGTTTTAAGCATGTAGTAAACCATACGTTTAAATTAAAAAACATTTTCAGAATGGATTTTTGGGTGTGTTCCAAAAACTGATCGCCTCGAAAGCGAACGACCACGAAGGGTTCCACTTACTGCAGAATATCATTCAGCACGTCCCGACGTACGTTTAAATTTTCGTCTAGTATTTGAAAGATTTATTTTTCGATAATTATTAATTATTTTAGGGAGGCTTTAGCACCGTTCCAGAAGCAGATATTCTTCTTATTGTTCCAAAGGTTGTCGTCCAGTAAAACGACAAAATACGTCATAAATCTCATAACGTTCTTCTGCCTTTACATGGTGAAGTATTCGCCGAGCGAATTAGTTAATACGATCGATGGAATTCAAGCGCAGTACGTTTTTCTTTCTTTGGTGGTTGTAAAAACCCACAAAATTGATACAAAACTTAAATTTTTAACGAATATGATTCTATTTTTTCTTTATTATCATTTAGGATGTTTGGAATGGTGCTAGAGAAGCTATTCATCACTGAATTGCAGAAAGTGTCCGGCCCAATCGAGAGAAAAACAGTTGCCTGCGGTATCACAAAACTCCTGTGTGAAAGCAAGGAAATGTACGGTGGAACTTACCAAAAATATTGGCCACAGTTGTTGCAGGTATGTCTTTTATCTTGTACATAATCAAAACAAAAACCCTAAAAACTCTTCCTATAAAATAGCAGGTAGTCTGAATAATGTTTATTTTAGGTAGGTATGTCATATTTTTTAACTAGAAAGAATTTATTTCCCCAATTTTAACCTTTCCTCATAACAGTAATTACATTCTTAAGTTTGGAATGGTTATATATGCTTTGCAAAATTCTAAAAGTGATAAATTTACTACTTCAGGCGTTACTTTGTTTCTTCGAGATGCCCGTGGACGAAAGCACGTTCCCGGACGATCATTTCGTGGAGATCGACGACACGCCATCGTTTCAAACCACAAGCGCAAAGCTGAACTTTGCAAAGAGTAACAAACCAGATCCGTTGCAAGCGATAGGTGAACCGAGGCAATTTTTGGCGCAAAGTTTAGGTTCGCTGAGCTCCTCTCAACCCGGGATGCTACCGGGGTTGATAAACGGCGTCAATCAGCAATCGTCGACCATACTGCAAGGTTACATGGCCAAATTCGGCGTCCAAATTGTTTAAAGTGATTTTTTTTCTTTTATATTGTGCTGTTGTATAATCGTAACGTTTAGAATTGATATTTTTGAGACTGCGTCGTTGTTTTTCGGATATTAAGTGCTGTTGGTTTTGTCGTATTGAACGTTTAGTGTCATGTAACGATATCCTATTTTATACTAATAAAGTTTTTAAAATGATTTTTGTTTTTTTTTTGTGCTATTCTTAATTAGAAAAACTACCATCAAAGCGTAGGCAACTATACTCAAAACATTTAAGAACATAAGCCCCGCTCTAACCACAAAAAACACTGTGACATTTGTTACTATGGGAGTTTCGTAGCGCCATCTACATTTGTTTATTCTAAACTTGAAATCAAAATGTGGACTGGCACATTTGACAACTAAAAACGCTGCACCTGCGTTTAATTGGTTGCCTACTACAACTCTGTTTGACATTTGGCGATTAAATTACTACGCTGATGTTATATTCTTGGTTTTATTCACAGTATCAAAACAATTTGAATGAATGACAAATCGTCGCGTTCCACATCTTCAACGTATTCGGCCAATCACAGGTCGTGTTTTTTTGGTTATCGACGCGCGATTAGTAGGTCACGGTGTTTAAAAAAGTCGGTAAGGTAGGTTGCTCGGACGGGGATCGATCGTAGCGGGCGCCATCTGGGCGCGGTGGGCATAGTGATCGGGAGAGCCCGTGCGTCGCGGTGCATTCTGGGCGGAGGAGAAGCTCCGATTTTTATTGAGATCGACCTTCATCTGTCAAGTGGCCGTGCAGCGAGTATTTCGAGTATTTCTCGGCGAGGAAACGTTCCCTATGTAGGTGAGACGGGCGCGTCGTTGCAGTGTTTGTGTTGTGCTCGGGTGCCCAAAACCCCGCTTATCAATGTTCACCGGGAATATTCGCGTGAAAATATGCGAGGCATCGGGCCTAAGGCCAACGGACCGACATAAGCGACACAATATGACGTTCGGTAAACCCGACGACCAATTGATTGACCCCTACGTTACCGTGGATGTGGACGAACTGCACGTTGCCAAGTCCACCACAAAACAGAAGACGTTCGACCCCGTTTGGAACGAGACTTTCGAACATGCCGTCGAAAACGCCAAACAGCTCATACTCACCGTGTTTCACGATGCATCCATACCTCCAGATGATTTTGTTGCTAATTGCAGCATCCCATTTGAAGACCTACTCGGCAGGGACAAGGATGAAGGCGATTTCTGGGTATGTTTTTATCTCAATTATGTCTATTCTCGCCTCCAAATCAAAAACGCTGTATCTACATTCAGATGTTTCCTATCAATTTTGTTTATGTCGCTATGCAACAATCATAAACTTTTGGTGCGTTTCAAACAATACATAACGTTAATTTGTTTGATAACAGTTTTATTTTAGTTAATAAATGAGTGTTTTATTTCATGCAGGTCAATTTGGAGCCAAAGGGTCGACTGCACGTCCGTATCGACTTGAAAACATCAAATGGTTAGTTTCTATTTGACAGAAGTCGAACACAAAAGCGTTTATCCCTTAACCGTTAAATTAAAAGAGTTAACTGTCTGTTGACAGTTATCTGTATGAAAAATTTTCCGTTTTAAGTATTGTTGACAAATTGAAGTATCTAAACACTTTTGCAAATTAACCAATCTTCTACTTATAAAAATGTAACGTAAAACAAAATAGGGGATAAATGTTGGTAAACGGTGTCCGACTTTTGCCTGAGAATCGCCAAATTTTCAGAATTCCACGGTGCAAAACCACGGGAGTTCAAGGAACGTCAGGGCTTCAACAGGCGGCGTGGGGCCATGCGTCGCCGTGTCCACCAGGTGAACGGACACAAGTTCATGGCGACATTCCTGAGACAGCCGACGTTCTGCTCCCACTGCAAGGAGTTCATATGGTAAGCTCAGAGAGACGTGAAATCGAGGGCATCAACGCAAAACCTTATAACCGATTTTTATTTTCAATTATTTGCCACAATATTGTCACAAATGGTAACTATCGTATAGGTTATGTAGTGTTTCCATGATTAGTTTGTTAGCTTTGTTGTTAATCAACAGTGCTGTGACAGGAAAACGTCAAAGTGACAGTATAGGTTATGTGTAGGACAAATGTTGTTTGTATTATGACAAATATGAACTATCATATAGGTTATGTATTGTTTTCATTGTTAATTAGTTAGCTAGAGTGCTTTCAAAAATGTACTGACCGGAAAACGTCAAAGTGACAGTATAGGTTATGTGTAGGACAAATGTTGTTTTTATTATGACAAATATGAACTATCATATAGGTTATGTATTGTTTTCATTGTTAATTAGTTAGCTAGAGTGCTTTCAAAAATGTACTGACAGGAAAACGTCAAAGTGACAGTATAGGTTATGTGTAGGACAAATGTTGTTTGTATTATGACAAATATGAACTATCATATAGGTTATGTATTGTTTTCATTGTTAATTAGTTAGCTAGAGTGCTTTCAAAAATGTACTGACAGGAAAACGTCAAAGTGACAGTATAGGTTATGTGTGGAGGGAAAAAAATGTGTCAGAAATACCAACAGTCGTATAGGTTATGTGTTGTTTTCATTATTACTTTGTTAGCTAGAGTGGTTTAAAAAATGCACTGATAGGAAAACGTCAAAGTGACAATATAGGTTATGTTTGGAACAAAGCAAAAAGAGTTGTATGTGAGTTGTATATCAAATATGAACACTCAAATAGGTTATGTATTGTTTTTATTGTTAGTTTATTAGCAAGAGTGCTTTCAAAAGTGCACTGATAGGAAAACGTGAAAGTGACAAAATAGGTTATGTATTAAAAAAAATATTTTTTGTTGGTTATGAGGTTTTGACGTTGACAAGCTCGAAATAGCGACGTGTCGATCACCGATTTCACTAACGTGGTGTCTGTTGACAGGGGTTTGGGGAAACAGGGCTATCAGTGTCAAGGTAACTACGCATGGTGATGCTTACGTTGGCATAAATACACGCAGAATAGCTCTCGCTGTTTCTCTATATATATATATATATAAATATATAGGTGGTTGTCTCTAGAGTACGGTTCGTTTGCCGAAGCTGCTGCATGAAACGAAAGATGTTAGAAACTCTTGTACAGAGCGAAAGGTGTTGCCGCTGACGCTGTGCCTATCTCTAATCGTTGGCCTCTTTTATTTTGGTTGTTTTATTTTCGCCGCACACGCACACACAGAAAAAACACGCACAATCCCAATGGCATGGCTGCTCTCTATCTCTCGCACAAAACGCTTTTTCTAGCCCGTAAGTTTTTACAAAGCCTCTTTTTTTAATTTTATTTTTATATTTTTAATTTTTACTCTTAACGATCGTTCATCGAATAACAAGGTGAATAATCGGGGTGCTTACGATTGATTTGGGCTTGCTTGACAAGCCCCAAAACTATTTGTTTGGCAAATATCTTGTTTTTGAGAAGGTATTAAGAAAACAGTACATTTTTAAACTATGCGGATACTTTTAAATTTATCACTAGGATAACCTTGAATGTGATTGGCTGGAAGTTAGCTTTTTTTACACATGATGTTATACAAACAATATTTGATATATTTGGACAACATTATAAATAGCATTGACAGATTATTTGTCTCATCTAAAAAACAAATTTTGAACTACTTCTTGAGGGCTGCTGGTACAAATCTAATGCATAACTGTCTTATGGCCTGTTTTCTGTACGACATTTACCTCACTGTTGTGGGTTAAGATAACTTGTTAATTGTGTTTCCCTGGCAATATGCTTTCTATTGGTTATCCAACATTACGCAAATGTTTTGTTAAATTTTGACAGGTGGAATTTTTGACAGCTAATGCAGTATTCCAGAAAAATCCAGAATTCATCAGCTAATCAACAAAACTTTAGAGTTACATATGTACTTGACTGTATCTAAGTCTTATTTTGCATGTTGAAAACATAGAATTTTTCATTTTAATTTGTCTATTAATGGTATTTGGTTTTGTTGTTTATATTTTTTATCAATTATTCAAACAAGGATGTTTATTTATTTGATAAAATATTCAATTTCTTCCTAATATTAACAATAAATTTGTTATAATTTGACGTTATCAGCTTGCGTAACCAGGAAGTTTGTATATTTGATAAGGAGTTTTGAATACTAGTCACTAGTATCTTGATCTATGTTTTTTTACTTGGAAAAAGAATCTATAACAACAGCTTCTTTTAAACAATTTCCTTTTAACTAAACATATAACTTGTTTATTTTATTTAGGACTGATTTATTTACCTACACATAAAGTCCTCTTTAGCTGTGTGTCCTCTATAAAGTCCTCTATAGCTGTGAAGTTGATTTTCTTGCCCCATGTTTTGCCATTAATTGTATGATTTGTATGATTGATTAGTAATCTATTACTTGAATGAGTTGTAACACACCAACAAAATTTGACCCAACTGGCACATAGCTATACGTGAGTTTTTGTGTAGGTGAATAAACCAGCCCTAATTTTGGTGAAAAAGAAACTCATTTGAGGACATTAATTACATAATTCTTAAGTGGCTATTAGATCTTGATAGATAGAGCAAAAAAAAAACAAATATAATGTTTATAGTTATACAGTTTTTCCAGATTTGGGTAATAAAATTATTGCTTAATAGCATGGATAAATAGTCTTGTCATCTAAATAATATGGGGTATAACTGACTAAATCGTAAGCATTCTGATATGCACCGACTCATATGGCTGTATATATACGCTGTACACATTGTACAGTCACCGCTGTAAATAATCTTCATCAAACTCTTCACGATCAGGTGTCGAGATACTTCTTCCTTTTCATCATTTATTTCTTTCTCTTTTCTTTATTTTTAATTTAATATTCATAAATGTCGCATTGTGATTCGATGTGGTTTCTCTATTAACGTCCCGACGTAACCAATCGTGGTGATCATTCTCATATTTTCGACAGTATGCACCTGCGTTGTACACAAGAGATGCCACCTGCTGGTCGTCACCAAGTGCCCCGGCATGAAGGATGAGGTACGCCACACACATTTAACCCTACTTGTCTATTAATTGGGTGGTGAAGTCGTTTAATTTTTTATTTATTTTTTTTTTAAAGAAAATTCATATTTTTTTGTTACGTGGTTCCAAATTGTATCTATCTCTGTACGTTCTCTCTTATATATTATTTTCTCTGCAAGTTTTCTAACGTTCTCCGCTTAACCTAACCAATTCACCACACGTCTTTTGTTTGTTTGGTCCTTTCGGGTGGTTGTTTTGCCATTGTACCGCATTTTTTTGTTTTTCCTCGTTTTTTTTTAAGAAAAAATTATGTTTAAAAGCGTTAAAATGGCATTACGCAACTAGTATGTGGTATGATTAACAAGAATTAACTTTCGAACGCTGAACTTTGCGTGGTTTGTGTTTTTTTTGTTTGTTTTGAGGGATTATCGTTTGTTTTGGTGTTCGAATTTTTGCAATTTACAGCAATGTCATGTGATCATGACGAATTGGTTGTGGGAAATTCTTTGATTTCTTGTAGCGGGGTTCTTGCAAAAAAAAATTCTTCATCAAAATCTTTAAGTTGATTTCGATCTAATATTTTAAAAAACCAACAGAAATTACCTACCGAAATAACCTCTTTGGTCTGTTGTCCCTCATCGGTACAGTCGAATGCGCAGAGTACCCGTTTCAACGTGAACGTGCCGCACCGTTTTGTCGTGCACAACTACAAGAGGTTCACGTTCTGCGACCACTGCGGCTCCCTGCTCTACGGCCTCATAAGGCAGGGCTTGCAGTGCGAGGCCTGTTCGCTGAACGTCCACAAACGATGTCAGAAGAACGTCGCCAACAATTGCGGCATCAACACCAAGCAGATGGCCGAGATCCTCAACCAGATCGGGGTGTCGCCCGACAAGCAGAACCCGCGACGTCCCAAATATGCAGCAGCAGACGGAGCTGCAGGAGACGACTCTCAAGGTATCTTGAAAATTTGAAAAAAAAAAGCGTGTGTTTATAAAGTTAATAATAGTAAACTTATTATTGTCGAACTTTAAAAAAGATAATTTGACAGTCCTGGATGTATGTGGGATTTGGTAGCGCCATCTATTGTATTTGTTTGTTGGTTTGATTTGAAAAAAAAAAAAATAATCCAGGTGTCGCTAGTTGTCAGCATAACCTCGCTATTTTTAACTTGAGTTGTTAGCAGGGTTGTTATGTTTTAAAACATTTGTTTTAAAACATTGTTTTAAAAATGTTTTAAAATAAAGTTTTTAAAACATGTTTTTTTTTCTACTATTACTGTTTATTTCCGAACTACATTCAATAGAATCATTCAGAGACTACCAGTGTTGTTTAAAGATAACAGTGTTAAAATCCTTTTAAAATAAATAATAGTAAATAATTGTTTTGTATCAAATCCAACTAACCACCCGTGAGGTATTCCCCTAACCGTCAGGGAATCCCATTACAACGCCAAATGGAACAGAGAACCTACTATCAACTCATGAGAGCCAACATTTGGAAAAGGATAGATTTTATATTAACCTTAAATCTCCATGAGTATCCCTTTATATTCGAAAACAATAATTTATTTTTTTCTAACACTTTACATTGAAAAGTAAAAACAAAAAAAACATGTTTTTTTTGAGGTGTTTTAAAACATTGTTTCATGTTTTAAAACACATTTTAACAAAAAAAAAAAACTGTTGTTTTTGTTTTAAATAAAAAAAAAACGTTTTTGTTAGGGTAGTTTTAAACTAAGTAGAGCACAGTGACATATGCAACCAATTATACCCAGTGTATGGTTTATAATTGACCCGCGTATATTCGGTTGCATACACAACTGTGCTCTCCTCTGTTTGAAACATCTATACTGTAAAGAACTTATTTCACTTATTATTATGCATCATTTAATTTCGTTTATTTTATTTATTTTTATTATTATTTTTCCCCCTTAAAGTCAGCATGAACGACTCGCTGAGGCTCTATCACGATAACGTTCCCCTCTTAAATCAAGGTAACGAGGCGGAAGCGCGTTCCTGCGACTCGACCACCGACCGCCTGGTCAAGATGGTCGAGGAGAAGCTTCCGAACAACAACGGGGGCGACTATCAACCGACGCCCGGCAAGATTGGCCTCGACGACTTCCACTTCATCAAGGTGCTGGGCAAGGGTTCCTTTGGGAAGGTCATGCTAGCCGAGAAGAAGGACACGGAGGAAGTCTACGCCGTTAAGGTGTTGAAGAAGGATGTGATCATCCAGGACGACGACGTCGACTGCACGATGACCGAGAAACGGATTCTTGCGTTGGCCGCGAAACATCCGTTTCTCACGGCGTTACATTCGTGCTTCCAGACAAAGGAGAGGCTGTTCTTCGTCATGGAGTATGTGAATGGAGGAGATTTGATGTTTCAGATACAGAGGGCGCGGAAGTTCGAGGAACCGCGTGCCAGGTTCTATGCGGCTGAGGTTACGCTCGCCCTGCAGTTTCTACATAGATACGGTGAGTTTAATCTTTTTGTTAAATTTCTGTTGGCTATACACTTTAGAAATTCACATATAAAACGTCAGAAACTTGTAGTATAGAAATACTAAGCATTAGCACTTCTGAATTTGGCGGGCCATTTGTATTGTAATTTTTTGTATTATTGTTTGCATTTTTTATAGGTTTCAAACAGGTAAAAAATATTAATACAATTGTTTTTGTGACAATCTGACAACCGGAAGTGAGAAATATTACCGGCATTCTGTATATTTTACTAATACGTTGTTCGTATAATTTTTAGGTGTCATATACCGAGACCTGAAACTCGACAACATCTTACTGGACGCGGAGGGCCATTGCAAGCTGGCCGACTTCGGTATGTGCAAGGAGGGCATCCTCGAGGGTCTGACGACGACCACTTTCTGCGGCACGCCCGACTATATAGCGCCGGAGATCCTCCAGGAGTTGGAGTACGGTGCGTCGGTGGATTGGTGGGCGTTGGGCGTCCTCATGTACGAGATGATGGCCGGGCAGCCGCCGTTTGAGGCGGACAACGAGGACGATTTGTTTGAGTCGATTCTGCACGACGACGTGCTGTATCCGGTGTGGCTGACCCGCGAGGCGGTCAGCATACTCAAGGGCTTCATGACGAAGAATCCTAGCAAGAGGTTGGGATGCGCGGTCGCTCACGGCGGGGAGGCCGCGATCAGGCAGCACGCCTTCTTCCGCGACATGGACTGGAACGCGTTGGAGCAGCGGAAGGTCCGGCCCCCGTTCAAACCCAAGATTGTGAGTACTTATTTATCTTTGTTAAGTTTGTATTTACCGGTAAATGTTAAATATTTAAACAAAAATCGGTTATCCGGTAAATTATCGATAATTTTCTCTAATTTTTCTCATTATTTGGTTTTTTCGTTGTTGCAGAAGAGTAAAAAGGATGCGTTGAACTTTGACGCGGAATTTACGAAGGAGGACCCGGTGTTGACGCCTGTGAATCCGGAGGTGGTCCGCACGATCAACCAGGAGGAGTTTAGGGGCTTCTCGTTTGTGAATCGAGATTACAACCCCGGCCGCTTCATAGCCGACTAACGGCTCGGGGGAGGAGAGACGAAGCGTCCCGCGGAGAGACGCGACGCACGGGCGCCCGGTCCCCGGTCTCCGGACGATCAGTGCAATACCAAAGACGCGCCGCCGCGCCGTTTGCCGTAGTCCGCAGGCGGTTTTCGCGAAGGCGCGCGCCCCCACCCCTCAAAAATTAAAAAAAAAAAAGAGAGAAGCGCGTTTCCACGAAACGTGCGTACTACTTACCTATACGTTGTTAAAACACTATACATAAAAAAGTAAAATTAATAAATAAAGTAATTTAAATGAAAAAATATTATATCACACTGTATACATAATACATATACATACGTACTATTACGATGTTTTAGTATAATATATATATTTATTGATGTGAGCTTAGTGGGCCCCCCCTTGCCCCTAGTGGATGTTAGGTCTGTGTTAGCACTAGCCACGCCCCTTCTAGTCTCACCACGCCGCTTGCCCTGTTTGTGCCAAACCATCCCGGCCATGCATTGATTGTTATGTTTATATCATGTTTGTACTAGCGAAATGTACCAGTCTGTTTGCTGTAAATGGTGTACCTACTATTTCCTTGATGATGTAATAATAACTAAATAAACATTATTTAATGTATGAAACTAAACTTGTTTTATTTTTTTTTGTACTTCTTTCATCCGTTAGGTAAGTACATGAATAAAACGTCTCGATTACTAATAAATTTTATTTGCAAAAACCAGATCCAATGCAATAGCAGGTGGTCCCAATAATCAATAAACTTGTCTTAGGTCAGGAATGTTGTATTTTATGACTAGAAAGAATTTAATTCGCAAAAACCAGATCCAATGCAATAGCAGGTGGTCCCAATAATCAATAAACTTGTCTTAGGTCAGGAATGTTGTATTTTATGACTAGAAAGAATTTAATTCGCAAAAACCAGATCCAATGCAATAGCAGGTGGTCCCAATAATCAATAAACTTGTCTTAGGTCAGGAATGTTGTATTTTATGACTAGAAAGAATTTAATTCGCAAAAACCAGATCCAATGCAATAACAGGTGGTCCCAATCATCAATAAACTTGTCTTAGGTCAGGAATGTTGTATTTTATGACTAGAAAGAATTTAATTCGCAAAAACCAGATCCAATGCAATAGCAGGTGGTCCCAATAATCAATAAACTTGTCTTAGGTCAGGAATGTTGTATTTTATGACTAGAAAGAATTTAATTCGCAAAAACCAGATCCAATGCAATAGCAGGTGGTCCCAATAATCAATAAACTTGTCTTAGGTCAGGAATGTTGTATTTTATGACTAGAAAGAATTTAATTCGCAAAAACCAGATCCAATGCAATAGCAGGTGGTCCCAATAATCAATAAACTTGTCTTAGGTCAGGAATGTTGTATTTTATGACTAGAAAGAATTTAATTCGCAAAAACCAGATCCAATGCAATAGCAGGTGGTCCCAATAATCAATAAACTTGTCTTAGGTCAGGAATGTTGTATTTTATGACTAGAAAGAATTTAATTCGCAAAAACCAGATCCAATGCAATAACAGGTGGTCCCAATCATCAATAAACTTGTCTTAGGTCAGGAATGTTGTATTTTATGACTAGAAAGAATTTAATTCGCAAAAACCAGATCCAATGCAATAGCAGGTGGTCCTAATAATCAATAAACTTGTCTTAGGTCAGGAATGTTGTATTTTATGACTAGAAAGAATTTAATTCGCAAAAACCAGATCCAATGCAATAGCAGGTGGTCCCAATAATCAATAAACTTGTCTTAGGTCAGGAATGTTGTATTTTATGACTAGAAAGAATTTAATTCGCAAAAACCAGATCCAATGCAATAGCAGGTGGTCCCAATAATCAATAAACTTGTCTTAGGTCAGGAATGTTGTATTTTATGACTAGAAAGAATTTAATTCGCAAAAACCAGATCCAATGCAATAGCAGGTGGTCCCAATAATCAATAAACTTGTCTTAGGTCAGGAATGTTGTATTTTATGACTAGAAAGAATTTAATTCGCAAAAACCAGATCCAATGCAATAGCAGGTGGTCCCAATAATCAATAAACTTGTCTTAGGTCAGGAATGTTGTATTTTATGACTAGAAAGAATTTAATTCGCAAAAACCAGATCCAATGCAATAGCAGGTGGTCCCAATAATCAATAAACTTGTCTTAGGTCAGGAATGTTGTATTTTATGACTAGAAAGAATTTAATTCGCAAAAACCAGATCCAATGCAATAGCAGGTGGTCCCAATAATCAATAAACTTGTCTTAGGTCAGGAATGTTGTATTTTATGACTAGAAAGAATTTAATTCGCAAAAACCAGATCCAATGCAATAGCAGGTGGTCCCAATAATCAATAAACTTGTCTTAGGTCAGGAATGTTGTATTTTATGACTAGAAAGAATTTAATTCGCAAAAACCAGATCCAATGCAATAGCAGGTGATCCCAATAATCAATAAACTTGTCTTAGGTCAGGAATGTTGTATTTTATGACTAGAAAGAATTTAATTCGCAAAAACCAGATCCAATGCAATAGCAGGTGGTCCCAATAATCAATAAACTTGTCTTAGGTCAGGAATGTTGTATTTTATGACTAGAAAGAATTTAATTCGCAAAAACCAGATCCAATGCAATAGCAGGTGGTCCCAATAATCAATAAACTTGTCTTAGGTCAGGAATGTTGTATTTTATGACTAGAAAGAATTTAATTCGCAAAAACCAGATCCAATGCAATAGCAGGTGGTCCCAATAATCAATAAACTTGTCTTAGGTCAGGAATGTTGTATTTTATGACTAGAAAGAATTTAATTCGCAAAAACCAGATCCAATGCAATAGCAGGTGGTCCCAATAATCAATAAACTTGTCTTAGGTCAGGAATGTTGTATTTTATGACTAGAAAGAATTTAATTCGCAAAAACCAGATCCAATGCAATAGCAGGTGGTCCCAATAATCAATAAACTTGTCTTAGGTCAGGAATGTTGTATTTTATGACTAGAAAGAATTTAATTCGCAAAAACCAGATCCAATGCAATAGCAGGTGGTCCCAATAATCAATAAACTTGTCTTAGGTCAGGAATGTTGTATTTTATGACTAGAAACAATTTAATTCGCAAAAACCAGAAGCAATAAAACAGCAGGTGGTCCCAATAATAAGTAAGGTCAGGAATGTTATGGTTTATTACTAAAAAGAATGTAATTCCCAAAAAGACAATTGAAATAGAAATGCAGCCATTCTTAATAGCAAGTCTCACTGAAATTCTGGTCACATTAGGTTTTATAGTACTGTAACCGACTTATGTTACGGTTGAGGTTACTGTTAAGTCACGGCGCTATAAATCGGTCTTTAAACCGCAAATTTGAAATTTCCCGCGAAATTTTAGTTCAAAATTATGCTCGGAACGCTCTTCGTAGGATCGAACTTTCAAATTTACGCGGGAAAACGTAATCTCAGGAATTATCTTTACCTCACAGATAATCTAAAGCTGATTTCGGATAAATTCCACATAATTTTACCTCTAAGTTTATAACCGAAACTCTAAACACAAATCCAACAATGTATAAACGAGTTAAAAACCTAACCCGGCATCCGTCATTTCTGACATCTACTTTTCTAGGTTATGTCATTGCACAACAATGCTCGAAAACAGATTTATCCTACGATTTCGCTATAAGGCGACCCAAGTACGACTACACTCCTCAGCAACGAAAGCACAAACCAAAAACGACCTAACAATAAACAACATAACATTCAAACATGACGACTACACCAACGTAACACCCAAGATCCTCTCGCATTTGGGCAGAAACATTCACACGCAGAAGCACCATCCGTTATCCCTAGTCCGACAGAGGATCGTAAACTATTTCTACAAGACTTTTGTAACAAACCGAGGTAACCCACTCTTCTCAATCTACGATAACCTCTCCCCGATCGTAACCACCGAACAAAACTTCAACAGCCTTTTAATACCCAAAGATCACCCTTCGAGATCGAAAAGCGACTGTTACTACATCAACAGGGAGTATTTGTTACGAGCCCACACCACCGCGCACCAATCCGAGTTGATACAAGCAGGTTTGAACGCGTTTTTGATCATCGGGGACGTGTATCGAAGAGACGAGATCGACAGAACGCATTTTCCGGTGTTTCACCAAATCGACGGTGTTTTCTTGAAGACGCAGAATCAAGTTTTTCCGCGGGATGAGACGTTACAGCTTTTCGAACCCGGGAATAACACGATTGGTATCGGAAACCAGCAGAAACAAGCTTGTCACACGTTAGAAGCGGTTAAAGTGATGGAATTTGAATTAAAATCGACTTTGGAAGGATTAGCTAGGGAATTATTCGGGCCGGATGTTAAACAAAGGTGGGTTGAGACTTATTTTCCTTTTACTGAGCCGTCTTGGGAATTAGAAGTTTGGCATAACGACGATTGGTTAGAGTTGTTAGGTTGTGGTATTATGCGCCAAAATATACTAAATAATGCAGGTGTTGATAATTGTATTGGTTGGGCTTTTGGATTAGGTTTAGAAAGAATCGCGATGTTTTTGTACGATATTCCGGATATCCGGTTATTCTGGTCGAAAGATTCCGGGTTTTTGAATCAATTTAAGACCGAGGATGTTAATAAAAACATAAAGTATATAGCGGTTAGTCAATTTCCGCAGTGTGTGAATGATATTAGTTTTTGGATATCGGAGAATTATTCGAGTAATGATTTTTACGATTTGGTGAGATCGGTTGGGGGTGATATCATTGAGGAGGTTGCCTTGAAGGATGAGTTTACTCATCCGAAGACTGGGAGGACCAGTCATTGCTATAAGATCGTCTACAGGCATATGGAGAAGACGCTGACGCAAGAGGAGGTTAATGTCGTGCATAAGGAGATTGAGAAAATCGCTGGAGAACAGTTGAATGTCACGATACGCTGAATTTGTCGTTTTTTTGTATTGAATGTTTTATAATTAGGTTTATAAAAATGTTAATAAATTATTTATAAATTGTGTGATTTTTTTGTGATATAATACCACTGAAGGATGACTGAAATGTTCAGTCAATGAAGTTGCAAAATATTAGTTTTCATAATTCAGTTTAAAAAAAATTCTGCTATCATTATTTAAAAGAGCGATTATCACGCATTTTTGACTAAATAAAATTGTGCTCCTCTTGTATTTTATAACTGGAAAGAATTTAATTCACTAAAACCAGTTCTAGTACAACAACAGGTAGTCCCAATAATCAATTAACGTATCTTAGGTCAGGAATGTTGTATTTTATGACTAGAACGAAATTTAATTCACAAAAACCAGAAGCAATAAAACAGCATGTGGTCCCAATAACCAATAAACTTGTCTTACATCAGGAATGTTGTATTTTATGACTAGAAAGCATTTAATTTGCAAAAGCCAGATGCAGTAAAACAGCAGGTGGTCCCAATAATCAATTAACTTGTCTTAGGTCAGGAATGTTGTATTTTATGACTAGAACGAAATTTAATTCACAAAAACCAGAAGCACTAAAACAGCATGTGGTCCCAATAAACTTGTCTTACATCAGGAATGTTGTATTTTATGACTAGAAAGCATTTAATTTGCAAAAGCCAGATGCAGTAAAACAGCAGGTGGTCCCAATAATCAATTAACTTGTCTTAGGTCAGGAATGTTGTATTTTATCACTAGAACGACATTTAATTCACAAAAACCAGAAGCAATAAAACAGCATGTGGTCCCAATAACCAATAAACTTGTCTTACATCAGGAATGTTGAATTTTATGACTAGAAAGCATTTAATTTGCAAAAGCCAGATGCAGTAAAACAGCAGGTGGTCCCAATGATCAATTAACTTGTCTTAGGTCAGGAATGTTGTATTTTATGACTAGAACGAAATTTAATTCACAAAAACCAGAAGCAATAAAACAGCATGTGGTCCCAATAACCAATAAACTTGTCTTACATCAGGAATGTTGTATTTTATGACTAGAAAGCATTTAATTTGCAAAAGCCAGATGCAGTAAAACAGCAGGTGGTCCCAATAATCAATTAACTTGTCTTAGGTCAGGAATGTTGTATTTTATGACTAGAACGAAATTTAATTCACAAAAACCAGAAGCAATAAAACAGCATGTGGTTCCAATAACCAATAAACTTGTCTTACATCAGGAATGTTGAATTTTATGACTAGAAAGCATTTAATTTGCAAAAGCCAGATGCAGTAAAACAGCAGGTGGTCCCAATAATCAATTAACTTGTCTTAGGTCAGGAATGTTGTATTTTATTACCAGAAAGAATTTAATTCTCAAAAATAAGAAGCAATAAAAGAGCAGGTGGTCTTAGGTCATGACTTGCTCTATTACCAATTAACGGGATGACATTGACTGCTGGGACAGTCTGTATATGTAGTACAAAACATAGGTTTATAGATAATAAAGAATAAGAAAACTATTTTTTTTTTTTTTTAAGAAAACAACTTAAAATACAAACAAAACTTCTTTATTTAAGAACACGTAAACCTAATCACAATAAATAACTCTTCTCATCCCACAACAATCTCAAATCTTCCTGATCTGGCAAGAAATATTATTAACTATCATCCCCCCTTCAGGTGGCCCCACCGTGATCGTAGCAAAAGTACCCCCAGTTTTACCCTTAACCAACCTCTCTGGATTGACGAACACACACCCCCTTTCCTCCTTAATAAAATACCTCAACATCGACGGCAATATCAAGACATGCGGTTTCACACTCATGGGGCAATCATTTAATAATCGCTCATAATCCACAGGCATATAACTCGGGAACAGTGGATAGAAGGACCCTTGATCGATCAAATGTGCAGCCAGTCGACTCATACGATCTTTAATCATCGGATTCCTAAAGAAAGATATAGGTTAGGATACACTTTGACATATGTCAAATTTGACAGATTTCAAATTTGACACATGGATGTTTGTTTACAGGTCCCTAGTTTTAAAATTTGACAGGTTTCTTTGTTTGGTTAGGAATACTTACTTTGACATCTCTTCTTTACTGAAGTGGAAAAGTACATCGGCTGTTATGGCCCCCATAACAAGCCCGTTTATGTTCAGTAGGCATGGGTTAGGAGCGCAAATTAGATTCGGATATTTCTGTTTAATGTTATAGGCTGGAGTTGGGAATACCGGATGAAAATGTGTGTCTTTTAGAGAAGAGACGAGGATCACTTTCATTTCAGGCCTGAAATCGTAGAAAATACTTGAGCATAAACAATTTCATCAGTAAATATTATTGAATGAAGGTGATAAAAACTGTTATGAATGAATTTGTTTTTCCACCGTAACAAAAGACTATCTATTCCAGCTAAGATTAAAAAACAATTGCATAAGCAAAACAGCTGAATGTAAAGCAACACCTCGCTTGGATGAGATTATATTTCAAACAATGGATTTTAAAATAAAACATACCTAGCGAGGGCAACCGTTTCCATTATATTATCAACTAAACTCTCAAAATAAGTTTCGATTGACTCATTAAAAGTGTTTAGTATTTCTTTGGTGAAGTCCGTAAAGGGGCCCAGTAATACCAAAACACTTGGTTTTTTTTCGACAACAAACTTCAGCAAGTCTTGTAGAGGTTCAAATAACACATTGTCACTTAAAGAGTAGGGGCCAGCAGCCACAACAATATTTAGATCTTCTGTAAAATTAAAATTAAACATTATATTGTGACAAAAACTTGTATAATGACATAAAACAATATTTCCATGGCAAACTGGACTAGTTTTTAATGTTTTTATTTCTTACCTATAAACTGTGGGGTTGAGTTTAAATATTCAGGAGCAGCGCTGGTAAAAACCTGCTCAGTTACAAAAGTATTCCCTGTCATATGTAAACCCCGTGCGACAGCAATTTGTCCCGGGAACAAACTATACGAATTCGTACTCTTCAAGTCCAAATTAATGACTTTAGCACCGTTGAAGCTATAACTGCCCTCGAGTCTAACGTTGTTTGCATCGAGACGTCCAAGATCTTCGGAACGGATCCTCCCAACAATAACATCATTCTAAAGGGATAGATAATTATTAAGTTTAACCTATATTTTGACATATGTCAAATTTGACATTTGTTAAATATGAGGTTAGAATTGCATGGATTTTGACAGGTATCTTTGGTTTTTTATGTTTAATCCGGTGTTGACATATGTCAAATTTGATGTATAAAAAAAAATCTTACGGAATCATTAATATCTGTTTTTCTGGTTAAGTTATTGGTCTTCATGATGGAGTGGCTCAGGTTGTCGATGGTGTTGTTGTAGGCGTTTGAGACTTTCATTTGTGTTGCGTTCATGTATTTGTAATTTGTCGGGAGGTACCATTTTGATTTCGAGATAATTTCGACCGTTGCGATTTGTTTGCTTTCCGTGAGGTCTGTCGGATTGCCGTATTTGGCAACTGTTTCGCCGGCGTTTGTTCTCTCTGCGTATGAATGCTGGGTGAGGGACTGAGATTCGATCGAACGTGAATGACTATAAATAGCAGAATCGTCGATTATAGCAATTAGGTCAATTTTTTCTTAACTAAAATACTTTGTAGAAGTAAATCTGAATGTCTTTTATAGCATTTTTATTGTACATAGTTAAGGGTTGTCTTTATAAAGATTTGATGAGTATCTTAAACATTTTCAGCCACTAATGTTTTGTTAGTGTAATAAGAATTATAAATAATACACAAGCTGTGTTCTGTGTTGATAATGAAGAAAACTCTATTGAACGTAAACAATGATAATAAATAAAATAAATAAATAAAATAATAATAAATAAAATGCGCTATAGACCTATGTATTCTAGATATATTGCATTGTGTTATATTGATATTTGTAATATCGGCTGTTAGTTTAATATTTATTTAGCAACCTTCCTATAGATTAAACAACCCATTTCTTTGGTTATTATTTTTTTGGCATGAAAAAGATTCCTATACTTTCATTGAATGTTGGGTTGGGTTGGTCACCAAATTTTCATCAGAAAATGTTGAATTGAGGAATGAAAACAAAATTATCTTTATGAATTGATAAGAAACAATTGGTTTAACTCAAAATCACCGTTATTGAATTTCAAAATTGTAATCATTAATACAAATTGCTTCAATTCTAATGCCATTATTTTTTGTTATATGGCTTCTTCTGTTCGAGTCACAAATTTGCCTTGTTTGAGCTGTGAAGAAACTAGTTTGAAATTAATTTGACACGATAATCCAGATATGTTTCAATGACAGATCATTTATGTTATCTGAAAAATTAAACCTGAACAAAAAACTAAACTCTGGGCTAGTTCTCGACAGCTTGAACTATGCTATTTATTGATTTTTTTCTTACATTTATGTTGACTATACATTTGAAGAATTGATATAAAACGTCTCCCAGAAACGTCAGAACATTGAAGAAGTGACAAAGTTTCTGGCACAGCAGAATTTTGACTAAAAACAGTACTGCCATTATTTCTTAGAAACCTTAAGGGTGTACAATTTTATATGATAAAATTTGATTAAAAACAAGACCTTCTAACACTTTAATAACAGAGAATATCGAATTCACATACAGTGTTAACAATGGCAGTTCACATTTAATACACGGTTTTTATCCCAAAAGTAGATTTTGTAAATGTAACATCCCATATATTCTCACATATTTTGGAATCAATAATTAGTTGATATTTTGTTTAGAAAAAAAGGTGATAAGTCACTTTTTGACTTTGTTTTCTAAGAAATCTTACAAAAGTAACAAAAATCAGAATTCAAATAAATTTACCAATGAACTGTTTAGTTTTTTACTCAAAATCATCAACTAATGTTTCAAAATTAGTCACTATTGATAAGATCACTCATTTCTTTTTATTTGCAATGTCGATACCACAAAAATTCCTTACGCTTATAATAATTTATTCGGGAAACAAATCACATTGATTTTTTTTACCAAGGACAATCGTACGGTTTGTGATTTATCGACATCCTTTTCCTTTCATCCTTCGATACAAAAATTACCAAATCCCAACTTTATGCACATATATTTGAATACCGATCACAACAAATTTGCACATTCAAATTTACCCTCGACGAAGACAATCCATACTTACTCCGATTGGGAATCGACAACGCAAGACGTGTCATCATTTCGCGACGGCACATGCACCGCCTCCTGAAATAACAAACCGTTTAACATTAACAGTAAAAGACAACTATTATATTTGGTAAGAGGTTTATTTTATACGAAAAAGTTTATTTTATAGTAAAAAGAATTTTTAAATTAAACGGTTAAGAACATAATATATAGATAATAATCGCAAACGCTTCGCAAATACGAATAGACGAGTATGGATCTAGTCACGAACAAAGCGACATGCACTAGACCCTACTCACCGATACATAATTGCACAATACGAAAGACTCCACGATAAGTTTTCGTCGATTTTGTCGTTGGTTCCATCGATGTGTCTCTCTCGTCACCGTTAATGAGTGTGGATCTAGTCACGGTGTGAAAATACGTGATACCAGACCCAAACTCATTCAAGGGGTCGAGATTTTTTGCTTTCCTGTCTTCTAAAACATAAAAAAAACACCCACACAATTCACCGTTTATAACAAAAAAAAAAAAAAACGAGAAATCAAAGTGTAGCGTCCGTTTAGTAGCGGAGGTTGTTTACACTAACAAAACTATTGTCCCAGACTCCGCGCGGATATTGTAAAAACTACAACCGCGACGGAAATATCACAACGTGTTCGCGATATGTGCAACAGGTGGGTTGCTCTCAAAGCCTTTTCGCGCGGATAAATCGCGAATTACTTGAACGCGGACGTCCGGAACGGCGGTCAAAGGTGGACGCACAAAAGATTTAAGGTAAGCGTCTTCTGAAGATCTCAACAAATGGCCGCCGCCGAAGAAACAACCTTGAAAAAGTTCTCAGAAAAGTTACCGGACTGGCGCGCACGTCTTCCGCGCAGCCGATTATCCGAGACGCGCCGCGCGGCTTTCCGTCTTTGTCTAACGCGTTACGTCACCGGGTGTAACTGGCGCGCGGTTACGCGAGAATGTTGCGAAGTGCATTCAACTGAGAGGCTGAGAAAAATGGACGATAACCGTACTTAACTAAGGCTACGTAAGAAAATCACAAAGAAAAGTACTCACTTTCGGTATTATCTCCAACGCTGGCTTGATCACCGGGTGTCTAATAAAAAAATTAAGAAAAATCCTCGATTCCGCCATTACCGAAAAAAAAAAACCCACGATTCTATTGTTTTGATTTCCTAGGAATACTAGGATCGTGTTTTTTTTTAATTTCACACAAAAGGATACATGTTGGCGTGAGCCCCATGATTCTCTTTAGTTTCATGCTCGATATTCGATATTTTGAATCCACTACTCGATAAAACCTTATTTTCCAACAGTTTAACATTCTCCAAACTAATCGGTGCACTTCTTAAATGCGAAATGCTAAATGCCGACCACGAATCCACGAAATCCTCGATCGGAATCTCATACGTTGAACATAACGATAAACCTGCGAAATTATCAATCAACCTCTACCAACAAAAAAACATCCGGTATACCAAACAGCCAATAAATACTTACATTCTCGTATCAATTTTTCGTTTAAAGTCTGCCCCACGAAGTCGAAACAACTTATTAACTCCTCTCGCTTGTCGGTCATTTTTGCACAGCGTTTTTTAACCGAAAATCACGATAATTGCTGGAACACACCGACCGGTCTATAACGCGGGAAAACTTTTGACCAACATCCTTGAAGATCGCCGTCAAACGAAAGATTACTACGGAGCTACCAACTGTTCGAGCAAATTACTCGCCATGATCAAGGTTTGTACGTACGAGGTTGTCCCTGCTTTACGCTTAATAAAAAACAATATTTTTGTTAATATTTAATGTTACGCTCGCTTTGGTAATATTTGTTGACTGAAAGAAGCGGTTCAAGATAGCAAACATGAAGATATCGTTTCAAAAGATATCGTTGAGCGAAGACCCATTGTGACGTCACGGAACGTTATTAGAGTACAAACCTTCCAATCCACTAGTCCCACAGCCATCGGAGCAACAGCCAACCCAACAAACGCAAATATTACTATGTAAACCTAACCTAAGAAATCGACATACGTCAAAATGTACATTTTGATGAAATTTGTTCATTTCGGCAGACGATTATACAGCACTAAGGTACCGCCAACTCCTTATAGTCCTTGATATATTCAAATACATCCAGATTCCAGGTATAACTAAGATAAAACCACAGAAAAGACTCGAAATATTAAGAAACATGGCCCCGAAACACAGAGAAAACCCTGTTATAATGAAGCTAGACTCACCGGAATTCAAATCTATCTTCTCCGATGAATTAAATTCCCTAGTATCGTTGTTCGATAAATACGGGTACGAGATGCGCGTAGCCGGTGGGGCCGTCAGGGACCTACTGATGGGAATCAAACCGAAAGATCTCGATTTTGCCACGACGGCAACGCCGGACCAGATGAAGACGATGTTCACCGAGGAAAACGTGCGGATGATCAACGCCAAAGGCGAGAAACACGGAACAATCACTCCTCGGATAAATGACAAAGAGAATTTTGAGGTTACCACGTTGAGAATCGATGTTGTTACTGACGGACGACACGCCGAGGTCCAGTATACTACCGATTGGTTGCTAGACGCAAATCGACGGGATCTTACAATTAATTCAATGTTTTTAGGTTAGTTTATTTTGTATTTGAATACTTCTATTGGCTCAGAGATGGCGCTCTATCTAATTTTATAATTGTAGTTCTGTTATTCACTCATAGATGGTGTTTTATTTGTTTTTTAGGGTTAGATGGGACTGTGTATGATTATTTTTACGGTTACGAGGATATTAAGAAGCGTAGGGTTGCGTTTGTCGGGGATCCGGTGACGAGAATCCAGGAGGATTATCTGCGAATCTTGAGATATTTTAGATTTTACGGTAGAATAGCAGAAAAGGCTGACGCTCACGAGGAGATGACATTAGAAGCTATCAGGAATAATGCATCTGGGTTGGAACAGATTTCTGGGGAGAGGATATGGATGGAGTTAAAGAAGATATTGGAAGGGAATTTTGCCGGGGAGCTTTTGCAGACGATAATTGAATGCGGTTTAGCGCCTTATATCGGTAATTTGGAACAAAACATGCAATTCTAAGTTTTAAAATGATAATATGGCTCTTTTTTATAGGTTTAAATCATAATCCGAATACGGATGAATTGAAATTGGTCTGGAAGCGTAGCGGCCATTTAAAACTTCAAGGAATAACGTTACTTTCTACACTTCTTCGTAATGAAGAAGAAGCGATAAAACTAAACTCCCGTCTGAAGTTATCCGCATACGAAAGAGATTTAGCTGTGTTCATGGTTGAACATCGTAACCCG